>OX371224.1:135008936-136390436 GCA_947310385.1 Nephrotoma appendiculata | reverse complement strand
ATTACAACCTGCCATTTTTTACACACACATCCGTGCGGGTTGGACCCAAACTGAAGCAAACAATTTTTTTCCGGTAGGAAAAAGGGATATACAAGAGAGAAAAAATAAATTTGTATACATATATGTATTTAAAAACATACGGCCGAACTTATTTTTCTCATCCTTTAATATTTACTTCTAAAATTATTGTAATCTATATCATCCTACACACACACACACACACACTTAAAAGATACAGCACCACACTATGGCGACATATTAAAAATGCGTATTTGTTATCACAAGCACAACAGCTACTATAAAACACTTAATTAAAATTTATATTGGAATTTGGAAATACAACCAAACATGAATTAAAATAATAAAAATAATTAAAAAAATAATATAAAATAATAAAAACACTTAAGTTATGAATATTTTGGAACATACTCAACATAGAAATAAGTGTGTTGCATTTGCTCGCACTACACACAAATTCCGTCGATTGCTGCGCACCACACACTTTTTTAATTTCATTTATAATTATTATAGTTATATTAATTTCAGTTTTTATTAAAGTCACTTTTAATTAAATTATTAACACTTTATTATTATATTATTATATTTAATATAACACATTTTTTTAACACGATACGTTAATTTAAAATTCAATTTTATATACTACAGAGAAAGACAAAAACGCGTCTTTCCTCATCATCAACCTCGACTCTTCCTATAGATGTAATGGCGTTTTTGTAAAAAAATTGCTTGATTTGAAGTACAACCAACACAATTGTGTGTAAGTTATAGTGTTTTTTTGGACGTAAATAAGTTTGAAAGGAATGCACAAATGTGTAAGTTGGTTCAAAAAACATACAAAACCAAATTTTTGACATGGTACTTTTGCCGTACTCACACAATTGTGTTACCGGGCAGGAGAAGGTATATATGAGATGAGAATAAAGACAAAAGAAGGTAGCTACGTAATGTATATCCCTTTTCTGACCTTTGAATATAAATTTTTCTGGCCGGAAAAGGGACATAAGAACAAAATTTAATTTAATTTCTTCATAACTCACTCCCTTACGTAAACTTTTATTTTGTTTTTATATTATGTGCATTTTTGTTTTTTTCTGTTTGGTTACTGACAGTTGATTTTATATAGCCCTTTTGCTGCCCGGTAACACAATTGTGTGGGTACGGCAAAAGTACCAAGTCAAAAATTTGGTTTTGTATGTTTTTTAACCAACTTACACATTTGTGCATTCCTTTCAAACTTAAAGTAAAAACACTATAACTATATACACAATTGTGTTGGTTGGACTTCTCTGTTTTTTATTCGCACATTTCTGTGGTTTGGACTTAAATTGACCCAATTTTTTTTTTGTTGGAAAGGGATAGAAAATGTTATTTTCTATGTATATTATGTATGTATTTTAGTTTCTCGTAAAATTCGTATAGTTTTACGAAAAACAAAGAGAGCAATTGAGAACATAATTTCTATTTCAATTGCAATTTATATGGAAGGTTTAGATTTTTGAGGTCTACGTTGCGATTGTTCCCTTTAGCATAGCGATAGCTCCCTAAGAAAATTTCTAGCTGTTTGTTCGTTGTGACACTTCTATGTAGTTCTATATTCTTTGGTATTACACTGTTACATCCAATTCAAAATTCAAATAGGAAAAAAAACAAATCTGGATTACTACACACCTATAAACATAACGTCTATAGTCTGGAATAATGGAAGTCTGGAATAATGCAAATCTGTGTGAATCGGGGCCTTAAGGTATATAACAGCTGGCGCGGTATCCTCGTTTATAAAAATTGAGTGCATGAAATAAAATGTCTGTTTAATTTTAAAAATTTTATATTAATTTAATCTTCATAGTAATCATTAACAATACGTTGCTGCGTAACAGGCAAATTGAGTCTAGCACTTAATTTCAAATGTCAACAATAAAGAGGATAACTGTCTACAGAATTTGTAGAAATGTATATTTGGTTAAAAGTAGGAACACCTCATCTGCTTGTTGAAATAATAAATTATCTCAAATATATTTACAAAAATTGTTCATTCACCTAAAAACCACTAAACCACTTAGAGAAATCAAATTATTTTTGAAAAGTGTTTTTATTTTGGTATGAAGTTATTGAAATTTAACCCGTCAAATAATGAATATAAACAACTTTTGTGTTATTTATTTTTAAATACGAATGAAACCAACGGCAACAACACAAAATATGATGAAAATTATTTTCTTATAAAGAAAATATTGAGATAAATCCTAAACAAATATTAATTTGACCCGGAAAAATCAAAAATTCTATAACAATGACCAACTCTCTCATCTCGTAAACATTTTTGTGTATGTATGTGAAATTGGTACGGGGCACCCCACAATATAAATTCGACGTCTAACTTTTCAATGTTTAACTTTAAAAACAAAAAATTAAATTAAATTTAGCAATTGTGATCGATACACTAAATTATAATATAATTTACCTTTCGGCTGACCTTATTTTCCATAAAAAGCTCTGTTCCAAAATTGAAACGTAGGTATTTATACACAAATCGATTAAACAGTACACAAATAATCGCAATTTTTCACGTAATTGACGTCATCAACGTCAAATTTATGTTCATTTTTCGTCTTTGAATAAAATAAAATGAAAAAGCTTTGAGTGAGCTTTAATGTTATTTCTTTAGTATTTTTTTATTTTGGTTTGAGTTGGAAAATGTAATAATAAATTTCACCGAGATTATTATTATTATTATTATAATTTAAAGTGCGGTGGCCCGTTCGAGACATTAATGGAATTTCGGATGATTTATGATTTTCGGATAAATTGTGATATATAGTATTTATTGCGTGTGTTTAATTTGTAACTTGTACATTGTAAATTTTTGAGACACGATATAATTCCAACACAATTTTTTTGTTTTATTTTCAGCATCCAGATTAATCAGACGTCGTGTACCATGTGCTGGTCATTTAATGACACCGAGACGATTATGGTTAAATAAAATTCCAACACAATGCGATGTAGTAATTGAATTTCCAGGTAAGCGCTTTCACACAATATAAATACGAGTAAAAATTGGCTTTTAGTAATGTGTTTTATTTATATAATTATGGTGTAAAGGTAACTGGGGGAGAGGCGAGTAGCAATCAATGTGTTTGCCACTTTTTCGTGATGATTATTTTTTGCCCTATTTTCCGTTCCAATTTTCCGTTCGTTTGATATTCATTGGTTTATAATTAATCGTGCAACATGTAATACTTACTATATACGACCCAACACCGTAACATGAAAATGGGGATAAAATCAATTTTCACCTAGATTTGCCTTTTAATTAACATGATTTTGAAAGTTGGTGTTGAATTACAGCCCCTCTAAATACATCTGCTGTGTAAAATTGAGTTTATAACTAATTTGACACATCGTGTTCACAAACAAGATTTTGTTTAGACAAAAACTTTTAATTTTTTGTGCTTTTCGTTTGCTGCTTGACAAAGTGATTCTTCATTCGAAAATGGAGGGAAAAATTGTCCCTCGACAATAATGCTAAAATATTAAAAAAAAACTTCTACATATTCTTTATACCGTCCGTTACAGTTGAATATATCCATCTCATCTTAAAGGTAAGTTAATTCAGTGGCCTATGCATTATCGCTAGCTATGTAGAGGCGCGACCGTTAATACATATATTGTAGTAAGTGTATAAGCGATTTCGACAAACAAATTCCTATTCCGGTTTTGTTTATTATCCATTCTCTGCCCTAGTTTTATTTTATTACCGAGAATGAATAACTTTTCATAGGATGGGGTTAAGAAACTGAATAGAAATATGTAAACTGGGCGGTATATTTCAAATGCAGCATCTGTCTCGTACTTCGCTCAGTTTTTGATTGAATGGCATTCACTAGAGGCTTGTGATCCATATAAATGCGTAACCCATGGCCTTCGATGAAATATCGAAATGTTCTTATTTCTACAAAGATGGCTGATGATCTTTTGTTCCGTTGGTTAGAATGTTTTGGAAAGAAATCTAGTTGTTCCCATTTTTTATTGTTTCGGTCGAAGCGTCGGCCCTGAGGCAATATCTTTTCTTTGGCATGTGCAAGTAATGTACATTTTGCCAAATCGGTTTTGTTATTGTCTCTAACGTTGTCTAAAACTCAAAGGGTCAGGAGAATTTACCTTTCTTACGTAGTGTGATCAACGAATTTATGCTATTGTAGATAGATGATCGTTGCTCGGCCAAATTTGGTAAAAATTGGTGGTACAAGACAAGTTGACCTTTCCGATCATGCGTTGATTTTGCTGAAATATGGTAGGATGGGTAGGATGTGAGAGAACTTTGATATAACTTTGGAATTTAATTTTTTTACACAAAATTCACGGGTGACGGTCTCTTTATCAAACAATTAAACAATTTATCGTGTTTCAATTCAACGTGAACATTTAACCGTAGAACAGTTTATCGTAGACACAATTTATCGTGTGGACAATTTATCGTATGCCAGTTATCGTAGTTTGTAAATTTGACCGTATAACAAAATGATTTGTAAATAAAAATTAAAGTGTCTTCGGATTATATTAGATTTTTATTGAATTCGGCCATTCCCATTTTAATTGATTAATAAATTAAGATGGGATTTTGTAAGTTGGATGGAAATGTGATTCTTAAATGATTTTAGAAGAAGTTCTGGAATATAGCCACGTGGGATGGAACTCGGTAGTTTCTTAACCGATTATGACGCGATTGGATATGTTGGATGGAAATTGTATTCTTAAATGATTTTTGGAAGAAATTCTAGAATATGGCCACCTGGGACTTAACTCGGTAGTTTCTTAACCGATTATGATGAGATTGGGTATGTTTAATGGAAATGGGATTCCTAAATGATTTTTGGAAGAAGTTCTGGAATATGGCCACCTTGGACGGAATTTGGTAGTTTCTTATCCGATTATAATGAGATTGGGTATGTTGGCTCGAAATGTGATTCTTAAATGATTTTAGAAGAAGTTCTGGAATATAGCCACGTGGGATGGAACTCGGTAGTTTCTTAACCGATTATGACGGGATTGGATATGTTGGATGGAAATTGGATTCTTAAATGATTTGTGGAATAAGTTCTGGAATATGACCACCTGGGACGGAACTCGGTAGTTTCTTATCCGATTATGATGAGATTGGTTATGTTGGATGGAAATGGGATTCCTAAATAATTTGTGGAAGAAGTGCTGGAATATGGCCACCTGGGATGGAACTCGGTAGATTCTTATATGATTATGATGGGATTGGGTATGTTGGATGGAAATGAGATTCTTAAATGATTTTTGGAAGAAGTCCTGGAATATGGCCACTTTGGACTGAACTCGGTAGTTTATTATCGATTATGACCGGATTTGGTATGTTGGATGGAAATGGGATTCCTAAATAATTTGTGGAAGAAGTTCTGGAATATGGCTACTTGGGACGGAACTCGGTAGTTTATTAACCGATGATGATGATGATGGTATTGGGTATGTTGGATTGAAATGGGGTTCTGAAATTATTTTAGAAGAAGTTTTGGAATATAGCCACCTGATTGATTGGACAAAAGTCGATGATAAATTGTTGTACTCGATATTTGATGAAAAAGTCAATTTCTGTTTTTTATTTTTTTGTAATAAATTTTCTAGTAAACTGTGAAACCATTGATAGATAAGTTTCTATTGTATATCTTTTTATATCATATGTGGCGATAACATTTGGGAGCAAAGATCGAGGTTTTTAATTCTTTGCGGTGCTGGCTGGTTAGTTCTAAATGAATATGTAAATCGAGAGAAAGCGATGCAATTGCTTATGGCCTTTGACACCACATGTCAAGGCGAGTTATGGGCGCCATCAATCTTATACCACATCAGCATATGTTTTCCAGGCTAGGGGTGGCTGAAGTGGGCGTCTGTCTCATAGCAAGGAGCTTGCTATGTACATGTATATCATTAGTCTGTAACCCACTCACGTTTCAACTTAATAAAATGGTTGAGCGGCAAGCCAACTACCTGCTCTCAGAAAAATCTTTTTTTTTAAATGTACCTAAAGGCCTCGGATAAATTTAACGTTTTGATAATAAGAACAACCTCCGAAAATGTATACGGGAATATGGGGGGTGTAACGAAATCTCGGTTTTCAAAATCCCGGTTTTCAAAATTTATTTATTTATTTATTATACAATTTTTGAATCTACAAATCCCATTTTGAGCAACATGATCATTTACAATAAAAAATGTAGTTCAATAATTTTCTAATAATAATTTTTCTTTGTCCTTTATTTTCCATATGTAACCATCTTCAAGCCATATTTTTACTCCATCGAATTAACAAATTCATCGGCAATCACTAAAATGGTTTGACATCTCTTTAATTAGAAACCTTATAGGCAACATGAAATTCATACATCTCCCTCCTTTTTTAAAAATAGCGGCACAAGCTTGATATTTATAATATCACAATATGTATTTAAATAAAAATGAAATAAAATAATTAATTTGGTAAATAAAACATAACTTGCCGACAGGAAAGTCAAGGCACGATTTTTATCCCGGTTTTGTATAAAAACCCAATTTTTAGGAAATCCCGCTTGAATTTTTAAAATTTGTCATGTAGGAAAATGGGATTCTTAAATGATTTTTTGACAAAATTCAAAAATGAGTTTGCGATAAAGTTCAAGAAACTGGCTAATAGAGATGGAATTTGGATGGAGGCCTAAGTGCCCGTGAGAGTTCTCGAAGTCGTCAGCCTCTACAATTATTGCATTTCAAAATGTTGCCTTAACAAAATGTTGCTTTTTTATGAATTTAGCAACTACAAAATGTTGCAATTACAAAATTTTGCAAGTACCAAATCTTACAATTAAAAAACTTTATTAATTATTTTGTGAAATTAATTTGAACTAGAAGAAAAGAAAACCGAGATATTTAATATCGAGATTTCGTAATACATCCGGGAATATGGAACATATTAAGCCATTTAAGACCTCAGATCTTCAGAACCTTTCAAAGCAAACGGAAATTGGCACTCTACGTAGTTATACTACAAGAGCTTAGATGGTTTAAAAATTGGATACGTAACTTCACCGATGGTTACACATTTTACTAGAAAACTTATTAGAAAAAATAAAAAAATAGAATATGACTTTTTCATCTCACAGCGAGTACGGCAATTTATCATCGACTTTCGTTCAATCAATCAGGTGGCAACTTTTTCCGAACTTCTTCCAAAAACCATTTAAGAATCCTTTTTCCATCCAACAGACCCAATCTCATCATAATCGGATAAAAAACTACCGAGTTCCGTCCCACGTGGCCATATTCCAAAACTTCTTCCAAAAACTATGTTAAAATCCCATTTCCATCCAACATACCCATTCTCATCATATAATCGGTTACGAAACTACCGAGTTCCGTCCCAGGTGCCCATATTCCAGAACTTCTTCCAAATATTATTTAAAAATCCCATTTCGATCCAACTTATCAAATCTCACATCTCTCAGGAAATTTTGTCAATTGTTTTTGTATGTTTGGAACAAATCGAAACGAGTTTTAAGTTCGTTCATGGATTTATATAACGCATATGTCAAAGTTGCTTTAACGGACATGGGTGTACAATACAATGAACTCGTAGGTAAGTGCATCGATGTTACTGAAGAGATTTGTGCCCAATGGCTGTAGAATGGATTATTGAATTGATTATTTATTCTCCAAATCCTGTCAGCCATCTCTTATATAGTTTGTTTATATCTTCGTCTTTCATAACTAATAAAATCGAAAACTTCCTTACAAAATCATTTTAGAACCCCCAAATGGCCGAAATGGTTTTATAAAAAATATTTATTTATTTAGTAAATGTTCAAAATGTGTCCCATTTAATTCTAAATATTTTTCTAATCGTTTTTCAAAATTAATGTGAACTGTCCCTAATTTCTGAAATTTATTTCTGAAAGTTTCATATTTTATACTGCAGTAGGCCGATTAAAATATACCATCTCTCGCTTTTCCCAATAAATAAAAATCCATACAAGTTCGATCTGTGGCACTATTCTGGTTTTCCCTGGGAATAGGGAATTGGGACAAATATTTTCATAGCATTTTGTTCTAAATTATATTTTTCTGGTTTACTGCTGGAATTAGTTGCGTGTATATATTTTTGAAACAAAGATATATTGGGAATTATTTTTCCCTATAAAAATTTTGTGGAACAAATGTTTCCCAATCAACTTTTTTTCGAAAATATTTACACCAAACTAATCCCAACAGTAGGCCAGAAAAATATAATTTAGATCAAAATGCTATGAAAATATTTTTCCCAATTCCCTATTCCCAGGGAAAACCAAAATAGTGGCACTGGTGATCGTGTGGGAAAAGAAGTCGCTCCAATAATGTAAGTTATGCCTTTTCACACTATCGTCGCTTTCAAATATGTTGGTCCACAGAACAACATCATTCATCAGATATTTGAATTGTCTTCACTTCGTTGCCAACAGCTTCATGACAAAATTAAAATCAGTTCATAAAATCATTTGCTAATAATTCCAGTAGCAACGATATGTGGTGAGCAAGGAACCTGTATTCTCTTAAAACGCGAGAAACGCGTTGATTGGGGCATTCCTTCGTCTTGGGCAATATTATCAGTTGATCCGTGTAGTCCTGCGATGCCGCAGCTTTCTTGAATTGCCTTTATTTCCGATTTCTGGCATAACATTGCCATTCCTTAACCGATTCACACACATAATAGCATTAGTTATTCGATAAACAATAAATAATTTATTGAAAAAGAATGTTCAATTCAAAGAACTTAATCCAGTATTTTTAAAAGTCCTCCACCATTTTATTTTTCAACACCACTTGCCGGTGCATATGTTGTGGTCTAGGTGTTGGACTTTATTTTCACGAAAGTGAGTAAAACTTCAAAATTTTATGGTCCAGAAGAAGCTCACTTGTCAAAATTCAACACTTCAACGATTTCGTATTAAATTTTTTGTCTTTCGTATTGAGCTGAAAAAGAATCAATAGTTAGTCGATATGCTAAAATGAATGTACCATTTGTTGTACCAGTATCTAATTTCAATATCTTAAAATCCAGAGGTGGTTGTCGGATTTTCCGTGAAATCGTGATTTCCACTAAAATTTTAAAGTGAATTAATTTTGTTCTAAATTTAGAAACCATTTGTTCTTAATAAATTTTTTAAATATTTGCAAAAATCCAAAGGTCGTATGAAACTGACTACTTCCGGTAGACCGGTTTAGATATAAACACTGTATATTTTTTGATTTTTGGTAACGGCTTAAGTACGAAATTACTTGCAGAATCTGTGTAACTGTACACAGGTCAAATTTGGATAAAAAAACAGTTTTTGGTTATAATCGTCACTTTCTCTAGCTTTCACAGCCCATGAAATGATTTTGTTGCCTGCACCTTCGTCGTCCAACTATCTCGGTTCATCGAACGCTTCTACCAGTATCGACATTCTGATGTTCGTCTGCCACGTACACCGACTATTTGTTGATGGAACACTTTTCAAATCATTCGATGTTTTCACGATCTTTCAATGTAACTTAACCATCTAACTCCAAGAATAGATCGAATTGTCTTATTTTCAAACGTAGATACTAATTTACATTCATTAGTGGTGAAGGACCAATTTTCATTTTTGAAAGAAAGCACAGCACACTCTTATAAGTACTTTGTATAGTGAGAGCTTACACGACTGTGACTGATATTTTGATAACCATCATGAATGTGCATAAAAGTATCAATATCCGGCTAACATGCGGGTTTTTATATCTGCCTCAACAACATTTGTTGATGTTATAACTGACTCCATCCCATTTCTATCAAATATGTCTAATTTCATCAATTTTTAGTCCCATTTCCAATCAACAAACTGATAGGATTAGTATCAAAATCGGTTAAGAAATGGCCGAGTTCCATCTCAGGTTGCCATAAACCAGAATTTCTGATCTTTCCCTAAGAAAGGGACAAGTCCATTTGTTTTGATTACCTACAGTTGCCTACAGCAATTTTTACTTGCGAAATTTTTATTTCTTATTTCCAGGATTTCGATTTCCGGGATTTTGATTTTCGTGATTTTTGGTTTCCAGGATTTTGATATTTTCAGGATTTTGAAAAGAGGATTTTGAAATCCGGGATTTCGAGGATAACCCAGTAAATTGTTTTGCTGTAATATAAGTATCATTTTTCGCTTATATCTCCGTAACAATACACTTTACGAAAACATTTTTAAGAACAAAAATTATTAGTTTTCAAGGTCCCGCTCGACGCTGAACAATTTTCATAATAAGTAATTTTCTCTTATCTGGCACCGATATCGAGAAAAAACTAGATGTTCATTTAAAAACACCTTGTTTTCCGAAAAATTGTTCCAGTGCTGTCGAATTCGGAATTATCATGGATATAAGAGCTTCTTCTGATCTCGCTTCAACTGTGAGATTAAAAAATTATTCTAATAAAATTACAACGTTTTCCATTAATTTTAAATTGGCAACACTCAAATGAGGTAAGTTATGATCAGTTGAATAATAATATGATTGCTCGTTTTTGTTCCAATATTCTCTTCAGCATATGATATGTGAAATTCCAGCATGTTGTGACGTCTTGAATGAGTTTGTGTTTCGGAAAAGAAAAGCTTTCTTGCAATTGCTTTAATTTTGTGCAAGCAACTTGAGTGTGATTAAAATGCGTTGCGATATTGCGGCAATTGGATATTAAATCTGAAATAGATTTTTGTGAAAATAAACAATCACTATAAGCACCAATTGCAGAGTATGGATAGAACATGACTCATTTTTTAAACCAGTAGTGCTCGCCCCTCTAATCATATTACGTGCGTTGTCTCGCAGAAGTAGATAAATATGGTTTTCGATATTTAGGTCCCACGATTTCAACATGTCATCAAAGCTGTCACTAATGGCAATTATACCAGTATGGCTTCCGGGGAAATGACGAGAATTTAACACTACACACATTTTGTCAAATTTGTTGGTCAACCAGAGACCACTGAGACTTAAAAAACTTTCATTCGTTTCTGAACAGGTCTACATGTCAGATGCCAAAGAAATATAATTAAATTGCAATTTTTAAATGGCTATTAAATTTTTGATTTTTAAGCGGCATTTCTCATAAATATCAGGAATAATTTTTGTAGTAACAAATTTCCTTGATGGCAATTCATATCGAGGTTCTAATAGTTTAATGAGATAAATAAAGCCAACAATACTGACAATATTAAGAGGTTGGTTATAGCTAAAGCAATCAATTCACCAATTTTGTAATGAATTTGAATTGCTCTTTTGTACTGTTAATGTCCCATAATTTTCTCTTATCCCAGCTTTGCGGTAAAAGTTGTTAGTGAAATGGACGTGTCGGCCCTGCCTTAGAAGAATCTAGTTTACGTTTTTTATTTTCAGTTTGAAATTCATCTCACTCATTTTTATGTTTTAAACGTAAATGTTTTATTAAACTTGAAGTGCCATATACAAATGTTTAAGAATCCATTTAACCTCGCGATAATTCTGAATCGCACAACTTACAAATCCCTTTGCTTTCATCATTGTCGGAAACTTTAAAAAAATTGCAATTGAAAATCCAATCGAAAAATTCCAATCGAATGTAGATAGCATTAGTTTCCACGTCTACAAGGGGGACCAGAATTGTCAAATCTATTGTTATGACAGTTTTAATCCGAAATCCGAGCAAATTATGATTCACATTTTGTTCACCAGATGTCAGCTACTTTGTTGGAAATCACGAATAGAGTAGAGTTAATCTTTTATTGATTTGATGTTACAAATTTTAAAAACTTTTAAATGAAGCATAATCGACACTATTTCTACTCTAGTTAGTACACATTTAAAAACAATAAGAAAGAATAACAGAACTGTGTGTTAAATTACTAATTTTGACAAGAAAATTTTACAGAATTGGTATACATAATGGTAATTCCACATATATTGTCTATTCTGTTCGGTTTTCACCGGTTCATCATTTAATCTAAATAGGTTAACCGGTATCAGGTTTTTCAAAAATTTGGGACCCGGTGCATCACTAGCCGATTTAAAATCAAAAAAATGTCGCTCCATATTTAAACAAGCTGGAAGGAAGGTTCGTGCCAAACACATTTATAAAGATTTTCAACAAATAATTTACTTAGAAATTTTCTTCTGTGGCTTAGGCCTAGTGTAGGTCATTTTCAATCCAAAAAATATAGCCCCATTTCGTCTCGCGCCAGACTCAGTTTTTAACGATATTCACCAAAAAATTTACTAAGAAATTTTTTATGTGACAGAGTTTTACAGAGGTTACCTGAGGCCTCGGCCAAAATCACGAAGTTGGCTAGGCCATAAAATGTAGCTCCTTTTCTATATGAGCTGGAAAGAAAGATCGTGGTTCAGTTTTTAACGATTTTGAACAATACTTTGTCAAGAATATTTTCTGTGGCGTAATTGCTTGTGGCGGAATTTCAACAAAAAATTGAATAAGAAATTTTCTTTTATGGTGGGTTTTACAAGAATACCTGAGACTTCGGTCACTATCACGATATAGTGTAGGCCGTCTGGAATTCAAAAACTGTAGCCTAATTTCCATACGAGCTGAAATGAAGGTTGGTTCCCGACACAGTGTATAACGATTTTGAATAAAAGATTGACTAATAAAATTTCTTCTGTGGCAATTATCGCAAGGTTTGCCTGAGACTTCAGCTCTATCACGAAGTAGTATAGGCCATCTGAAATCTAAACACAGTAGCCTCGTTTCTAAATAAGTTGGAAAGGAGGGTTCAGTTTGTAACGATTTCGACCAATTTCTTCTGCGCTAATCTTCTTCTGTGGAGGTTTTCACAGAGATTATCTGAGACTTCCGCCACTGTTATGAAGTAGTGTAGGCTAATCTCAAGTAATCTCTGTGAAAACCACCACAGAATAAAATTTCTTAATAAATTTTTTGTTGAAAATTGTTACATACTAAGTCTGACACGAGCCTTATTTCCAGCTAGTATAGAAATTGAGCTACAGTTTTTGGATTTCAGATGGATGGCCTACACTACGTCTGTGGCTGAAGCCTCATGTAATCTCTGAGAAAACCGCCAAATAAAAAAATTGTTGATTATATGTTTTGTTGAAATCCATTAGATACTGCGTTTGGCACGAATTTCTTTCCAGCTCATATAGAAATGGGGCTAAATTATGGGTTGTAAAATCATATATTGCTGTAGTATGCTTATGTAAAAGAATTTTCGGGATAAGAAGTCATGGTAATGCAGTTTTTCTAAATATTTCGGGCCAGTCAGAAATTATTACCCATTTTATTCCCCCACCGGAGAAAACTCGAGTCGTTGTTTACTTGTAACATCCCGTTAACATCTTTAAAGTTCCTTCTAATCACGAATAATACGAAAATGTGTCAACAAAATAACTCATCCGTATTCTTGAATAAAAAATATTTGCGTCACTTAATATCCTTAGGTGAAAACATGCTCGTACATAATCATTTGTTATTTTTGAGTATTGATCGTTAACCATGCGTGAAAGAAAAAACGTCTTATCGCAATATTTTTGTAAGTGAAGAAACTAAAGTGGATACAGTCGGTGTATTTCATGATATGAAAGATTAAATTGGGGTTTAGTTCAAAAAGCTAAGCATACGACATGCACTAAGTACCACAAACGTTTAAATAGTGATAAATTTTCCCAAATCCCCAAAATATTATTTTAATTTCTGTATTGTTTGACATTCACATTATGATAATTTAATATTTATTCGACAACAAAACATTAATATTTTATGTTCTGTTGTATATTTATGTGTTTGCATATACCTTCTAGTATGTAAACATAAAATTGTAAAGCATAATAAGATCTATAAAGAAAATTACTTATCAAATTAAATACGTTTGTGTGTAGGTACTCCTGCGTGTTTATACTGCTGCATGATACTCGCATGCATATAAAGCTGTATAGCTTTACCTTTATGGAAAAAGAAACTACAACGACGACGCGGCACAACCACAAGAGATATTGAAAAACATAAACGATGAAAATTTTTTAAAATAAAATCATTTTTCATAAAAATTTAATATCACGAAGTGTGGGTTCCATATTTTCATTCTCAATTTCCACTTTCAATATGTGTATGAAGATATATAATAACCAACACACACACACACACACACACACACACCCCATATGAAGGGTGAATTACATGATATATTTAGATATAAATCTCCCTCGCATAAAGTTATAACAGCAGACTGAATAATATTTTGGGTAATAATTAGGATGAAATCTTTAGACACAAGGTCGTTATCTGGGGATTGGTAGGGTGTATGGTATTTGATAAATGGCTACGTACCCGGGCACATACACATAAAATAATGATAATATGTAATTTTTAGTTGTGAGATTTTAAAAATGTATCAGAGATGAAAACTGAATTTGTACAAATTAGAACACAGAGTCTTATACTCAAGCACATTTTACATATGTGAAAAATAAATAAAGAAAATTAATGTGCTTGTAAATAATTTATAAAGGCTTATACGGTGATAAAGGAATAATGTAAATTATTATGGTTATCAATTATTACGGCTTTACGACCATAAAATTTGACCTAACTTGTCCTAAAACAAATAACAACGCTTTCCATCTATAATTAAATTTAACAGTGTGAATTATATTAGTTAAAAAAACTAATCAAGCTTTTCGAAGTTAAATTTTTCGATGGAGTTTTTTTAACGGAAATAATATCCAGTTTCGGGCTAAGAAAACTGTCGGCTGCGATAGCTCGGAGAGGATCCTTGTGTCTAAAAGACAGAGGTCCCAGGATGAGCTTGAAGCAGAAGGCAGTAAGCGGGCCAAAGTGCAAGCAGACATGACGTCGGGTGCTCCTAAGGAGCAGAAACTGAAATTATTCAGTGAAATCCTGAAGGAGCACGTGCTGGTGCTAGCCGTCATTGACAAAGGTCAGGAAGATGGGAGCATCACGTCGGAAAAGTGGAGGGTAGTGTATAATGCACTAAACTCCATTTTTTTGAGGATCCTTAGAGAAAATCCGGGATCCCCCCCGTCCTGCAGAGATGCGGGATGGCACCAAGGGCGCGTTAAGCTAACTGCGTGCTCAGACCAGAGATCGGTCGATCTCTATAAAAGAGCAGTGACCGAGGTAGGCGAGGTGTGGCCGGGCGCGAGGCTGGAAGCAGTCAGCAGAGGGGAAATCCCGAGCAGGCCGCGAGCACGCGTCTGGTTACCAACCGAGCCGGATAAGCCAGAGGAGGTCATTGAGATTATCCGGGCCAGTAATCCCGATCTTCCAACGGAAGGATGGAGGATTGTGAAGCAGGAGGAGGCTAAGGTGGGCTTTAGATTGGCAATCATGCTGATCAATAAGGAATCCTTGGCTTCCCTTGCTAGATCTAAGGGAGTAATAAACTTCGGTTTCGGGTCGATCACTCTTAAAGTTTATAGGAAAGACGAGGTCGATAAGGGCGCGGAAGACCAGCCTGGGGGCGACGTAGAACGGACCCGGCAGGAAACGGTCAAGCGGGCTGAGGCCGACCAGAATAGCCGTTCCGATATTTCGGACGAAGTGAAGTTGGTGATGGGAGGCAGCCTCCTCTCTCTGAAGTTGTGGGCAACCCGTTGAACACACGACGAGAGGGGGTTTGCGACCAAACCAACGAGCCAAATGACACTAGCCTGATGCAGGAAGTGCATGAAGTGGTGAGTAAGGTAGATTACAATGGTTAGCATTGTACAAATAAACCTGCACCACACGAAGGCTGCCTCGGCAGCCCTCGTGCTCAGACTGACTAAGTCAGATGAGGACTTGGTGTTAATCCAAGAACCTTGGATTAATAATAACAGGATCTGTGGCCTCGGAATGAAAGGGTATAAATTATTATACTCAAGCAACTCTGAAAAGATCAGATCGTGTATCTTAGCGAAAAATAATTTGAATATTTTTCTTCTTCCACAATTTAGTAGCGGGGACGTTACGGCGGTGAGCGCTGATTATAGATTATAGAGGCTATAGATTATAGCCTCAGCCTACATGGATCGCGAGAAGGAGGTTCCACCGGACAACCTGGGGGAACTGATCCGGGAAGTAGGTGTGATACTTGGATGTGATGCAAACGCGCATCACACAATCTGGGGAAGCACAGACATTAATGAAAGGGGTGAGTTATTTTTTGATTACTTATTAAATACTAACCTTGTAGTTTGCAATATTGGGTGTGAACCAACATTCATTGTTAGAAATCGACAGGAGGTTCTAGATGTAACCTGTGCGTCAGAAACAATTTTTGATATGATCAGTGGGTGGAGAGTGGCGAAAGAGCACTCATTCTCTGATCACCGATATATTACATATAACCTCAACATCAAACCTGTTGCCCGGAAAGCCTTCAGGAATCCCAGAAGGACAAACTGGAACAAATATGGGGAGGTGTTGAAGGAATTATTGCCGCTGGAGGTTCCTGGACTTCCGGCGACAGTAGAGTAATTAGATGGCATGGTTGATATTGTCACAAAGGCATGCAATCTTTCATTTAATGCTGCGTGCCCCCTAATAAAGGCTAGGGGCAGGCAGAAACCGATATGGTGGACCACGGAGTTGGGAACCTATCGGAGAGCGTGTAGGACAGCCTTTAATAAGGCTAAGAACACCAGGGAAAATCGAGATTGGGATTCCTATAAGGAAGACCTGAGAAAATACAAAAAAGAGTTGAGGAGGGCACAAAGGGGGTCTTGGAGACTCTTCTGTTGTAGAATGGAGGAGGTCTCCGAGACTTCTCGCATAAGGAAAATTCTATCTACTAACCCAACCAGTCCTAGTTACTTAATTAGGCCGGACGGGTTATGGACAGCTTCAAGTGCGGAATCATTGGAGCTTCTCATTGAGACCCATTTTCCGGGAAGCATTGATGACTCGATGGAGCCTGGAGCTCATCGAGGAACACCTTTAACGAATGTGGATGGCATCGTGGACAGGAAACGAATCCTGTGGGCACTGAACGGTTTTAAGCCTTATAAATCGGCGGTCCCGGATCGGATTATACCAGCAGAGATCCAAAGGAACTCTGCGGTCATCCTCCCCTGGCTGGAGGTTATCTTCAGGGGATGTCTGCAATTGGTCTATATTCCCAGGAAATGGACGGAGGTCAGAGTGGTTTTTATCCCGAAATCGGGAAAAAGCTCACAGGCTTATCCAAAGGACCTGAGGCCTATAACTCTATCATCCTTTCTGTTGAAAACCTTGGAAAGATTGATAGACGTAATTATTCGAACAAAAGTTGATCCGAGGAATTGGGCAATGTCTCAGCATGCGTCCTGTAAGGGAAAGTCGGTGGACACAGCTCTGCACGATCTAGTACGCATGATTGAGAAGACAATTTACTCGCAAGAGTTCTGTATGGTAGCATTTCTCGACATTGAGGGTGCCTTTAATAATGTAAAAACGGAGGCGATCATGGAAGGATTGTCATTTTTGAAAGTGGATTATCCTATAAGTAGGTTGATAAATCAGATGCTGGTAAGCAGGATTATTATCTCGGAACTAGGAGAGTCCACCATTAGAAGGCGGGTGGTTAGAGGAACTCCACAGGGAGGAGTGATGTCCCCCCTTTCTTTGGAGTGCTGTGGTGAATGGATTGCTGTTGGAACTGGAGAAAGAGGGGATGGGGGTTGTAGCGTATGCAGATGATGTAGCAATAGCTGTCTCAGGCAAATATCTGGATACGATTAGGGATGTTATGCAGAATGCACTCCTGATCGTTACGAAATGGGCCGGCAAATGCGGATTAGGGATCAACCCGTCCAAGACAGAGCTGGTACTATTTACTAAGAAATATAAAATTCCGGTAGTTAGCCCTCCTACTGTGAACGGCATTAGACTGGCTTTTGCTGACAGAGCGAGATTTTTGGGCATAATCTTGGATAGTAAGCTCAGCTGGAAGCCTAACATTGTAGAAAGGGTGAATAAGGCTAATGTAGCCATTTAATCGTGTAGAAACGCAATAAAGAAGAAATGGGGTTTGAAACCAGAGCTGGTACACTGGCTCTATACCGCAGTGGTAAGGCCTGTGCTGATGTACGGGGTGGGCGTGTGGTGGCCAGCTCTGGAAAAGGTAACCTACATAAGGATGTTGGAGAAGGTGCAAAGAACGGCCTGTATGCTTATAAGCGGGGCGCTTAGGACAACACCTACACGCGCTTTAGAGGTTATGTTCCACCTTATTCCAATCGAATTTTTTGGTAAGCAGATGGCAGCAAATGTGGCTACAAGGCTCTCGGCTGTCTCTCAGTGGAAGTGTCTTCAGGTGGGACACTCGACGATAGTTAGATCACTAAGGGAAGAACTGGTGAATCTAGATTATATTAAACCAACGTTGTGCTTTGATATAGGTTTCCGGATCATCTGTCCTTCTAGAGAATCCTGGAGGAATGGATCAATACGGGAAAACGAGGCACTGACATTTTTCACGGACGGCTCTAAGCTAGACGGCAAAGTAGGAGCTGGAGTCTTCTGTGAGAAGCTCAATGTTAATATTTCTGTTCGTCTCCCTGACTACTGCAGCGTGTACCAGGCTGAAGTGGTGGCGATAGGGGAAGTCGTGACATGGTTGAAGCATAACGTGGTATCTGTTAGGGATATCGCGATTTATGTGGACAGTCAAGCGGCACTCAGGTCACTAGAGGCGGTTTCTCTGAAGACACGGGTGGCGCTGGATTGCCGCTCATCTCTTAATGAGATGAGCGAGTATTTCAGTATCCAGATGATCTGGGTCCCTGGTCACTCGGACGTCATGGGAAACTGCAGGGCAGACGAACTAGCTAGGTACGGTACGACTCTCCAGATGCAACCGGAAAGGGCAGGTCTGGGGAGGCCTATAGCAGCGCTCAAATTGACGCTCAGTAAAAAGGCAATCGCCTTAACAGATGAGAGGTGGACCAACACTCTCACGTGCAGGGTAGCAAAACAGGTTTGGCCAAAACTGGACCTGCGGCGCTCCAAGGCACTTGTATCCCTGGGAAAACGAGATTTAGGATTGGTCGTAGGGATACTAACAGGACACTGCCTTTTTGGGGAACATGCGAGAAGGCTGGGTCTAGAGACGAATGACTTTTGTAGAAGTTGTATGGACGAAGAGGAGGAAGAGACGCTAGTTCACTTCCTATGCTCATGTCCGGCACTATCATACAAAAGACGTAAGTACTTGGGTGTGTACAACATGGACAGCCTTTCTGAACTCGCGGACTGTAGGGTGCGAGATATTTTACGCTACATCAGTAGCTCTGGTTGGTTTCAGCGGGAGTAAGGGGAGATTGGATCCTGTGGTATCACAATGGGCCATTATTGGCCTAAGTGTGCGATAGCAACCACTCTAACCTAACCTAACCTAATATCCAGTTTCGAACTGATAAAATCATGAAAAAATTCAAACATCTCATCACGCCATGGCGACTGAATCTTACAACATAATGACTACACTGTGTATTCTAAAAACATAAGTAGAACACCCGTGTATCAGTAACTCTAGTGAGTTATATCAGTGCACCTAGACTATAAGCCACACTGCTTTAAAAAATTTGCTATATGACGTTAATTTATGTCGACAGTTCTCTCTCTGGCTAATATAGGCAGCACTAAAATTAAAAAGATTGTTTTGATTTGCTGTCATATTGATAAGAAAAAAATTGTAAACAAACAACAAGAAAAATATTTTAATAACTTGTTTTAAAATTTAATAAAAACCTTTTGGTAAAAGTGTTAATTCATAATATTATTATAAAATTATGCATTATTCTATTGTGTTAAATATGTAAACACGTATAAACTGTGTACACATTTCGTATAGTTTACGAGAAGACACAACCTTACGTTAGTACTCGTATAAAAAAAAAGAATTCTGAACATTACTGCCATCTACAGTTCAAAGAATAAACTGTAGACATAAATTAATTGACATAGGAAGCAGTGTGGTCTGTAATATTATTGGGTGCGTGCGGTTATATGGTAACTCAATAAATTTATTTATTTACAAAATATTTTGAATTAATTAACAAGTTCAGGCTGTGTGCCAAACTTAAAGTAAATCACTTAATAAACACATTTCACTTAACACTTGTTTTTTTTATTTCGCAAAAAATTGAATTTTTGAATATTTTAATTAAAAAATTTGTCGAAACTTCTAAAAAGTCACTCGATCGATTTCGACTTGTTAGGTCATCATCAGGAGTATCTACTGATTTGTAAAAGTAAAAATTTAGTTATAAAGGGTTTTCCAATAAGAGGTTTCAATTTGATATTAAAAAAAACGAGTATTTTTTAAGAGAAATCAATGAATGTTTATGCCATTAACATTTGAAAACCATATTAGTCAAATGGCCGCCATGGCTACGCTTGCAGCACCATATCCTTTTCATGAAATTTTTCATGACCAATTCGCTCATTGGCGGCTGTATGTCCTCGATAACTTCACGAATTCCATCTTTAAGGTCTTGAATCGATTGTGGAGCATTGGCGTAGACCTTATCTTTCTCGTAGTCTCCAAGAAAAAAGTGTAAAGGCGTTAAATCACAATATTTCGGTAACCAATTGTGATCACCTCTTCGAGAAATAAGACGAATAAATTCCAATTCCAAGAGTAATGTCGTTTGTGCAATGTCTAATTCCAAAGGTCGATGAGGAATCGACAAACTTGGGTTTTCGTCAACACTACGAGCTACAGCAACAATATTATCAGTTGTTCTTGAGCGACGCACACGAATTCGATTACTTGTCTGCTTTTGGGTTGTATATGTAATATGTCAAAAAATTTTAAGCTAGCTGTATGATTTTCTAAATTTAAATTATTATAGAAAAATGATTGATTGCAACCAGATAAATGTTCTTTAGCTATAACACCAAAATTACGCACAGTCTGTCCAATATAGAAGAAACTAGAATCATTACAATTATTCCTATAAACACCAGTCTTGGAAAGGCTGTCAACTCTATGTTTATTGTTAAAAACCAACAAATAGAAATCGATCGAGTGACTTTTTAAATTTTTGGACAAAATATTCAAAAATTCAATTTTTTGCGAAATAAACAACAAGTGTTAAGTGAAATGTGTTTATTAAGTGTTAGTGTATTTTGCCAAGTGCCTACAGCAAATAGTGTTAAAAGTATTAAAGTAAATCATTCACTACGGCAAAAACCGGATTTAGAACAGATTTTTCGATCAGTTTGCCATAGAGTTTTTGAAAAATAATTGAATTTACATAAAAATTTGCTTAAAATTGAGTTCTACCTTAAGTTTGGCACACAGCCTCAGTAGGGAATTCGGAGAAAGATTATTTTAATATTAGGGCAAAATAATGTACAATATGCATATATAGGTTCTGCAAAGTGAAATATTCGAATTTTAAACTGATGCCACCATACTAGCACATACCAGCCATACCAGCACTAATTATAAAACTATAATATCAATATACATCCTAAAATATTTCTAATCAGGATGTTAATGCGGCTGGAATGGGTGTTTTCACTTTGCACGACACCCAATTCCATTAAAACAAAAGTTGTGTTAAAAGTGATTTGTCCTAAGACATTTCTAAGAAATTATTACAGATGAAATGGATGTTTTCATGGATGTTGTACTAGAGCCAATCCTACTAAAAAAAATGAATTTTCCGAAAATTTTAATGGGTTAATATGGCTGGACTGGCCTGTTTTTTCGTTGTACTAGACCCAATCCAAATAAAAAACGTCATTTTTCCTTAACATCTAGAGGAACACTGAGTACAATATTCAAGAGTTGTATACCTCAAAATCGCATTAAAACTGATTTGTCCTAAGATATTGTTATTGTTGGATTATGAATATGGTTATAGAATTTTGAGGATACAACCAAATCTCGTAATTCATACTCTTCCGGAATATTTGAGAAAATACCGGAAATAATCTCTGATCTAATACTTACGCCACTACTCTACCGGAATAATCCCGAAATATCCCGACAATACTTTTCCCAATTTTATTTTACCAACACTAAATCACAACAACAAATAATTTTCACAATAATACACCATTTACAATTTTTAATTAATTCACTAAACACCACTTATTATTTTCCCACATTTCATGTTCGCTTTTAATCTTTCGCTTACCGAATCTTCCAAATGCCACATTAAGACCGGCTCATTCCGTTAGTTGCACTCGTATTCCCAATATGCAATGCCGACGGAATTCCATTTACATTCGCGTTCTAAAACCACACTGTTTCTATGGAAAGAACCATGTGTATCACGTGGAAATTCGTACTCCCCGCCAAAGAAAAGTGTCACAAAAATTCCGGTGTCGGTGTGAATCCCAACTAAAAAGAGAAAAAAAAACACAGAAACAAAAACCACGTGTTTGTATATATTTTCCAATTGGAATAAATAATAATTCTTATTTGAAATAAAACAAAATTTTCCATTTATTATAAAATAAATATTAATTTTTTATTCACATTATTTTTTATTTGTGTACAAAAAAACATAGAAAATTTATTTACATATTTAAATTTCATTAATTGAGTTTTGTATTGCATCCGCCACGTTGTATTGCATCCGCCAGCATATTGAGATCTTGAAAAAAAAATCATTGAAAATTTACTACGTAAATGTATTTCGCGCCATTGTGAGACAGATCTCTATTACCTTTTTAGTCCAAATTTGCACATCGCGATCACTAAATAAGTTAATAATTATTAGTATATATTTAAATTTAAAATTATTTACTTTAACAAATCGAAAAACATTATAATGAAACACAACACTTAAAAAAAAACTAATTATGTAGTGCAACCGTGCACGTCGATTTGTCAGAAGAAACTGAAAAAAAAAATTCAATCGAAACTTATAAAACGAAAATAATATTACCGCGAAACAGAAAGAGAAAGACAATTATTTTTCTCCAAAATCGATATTTTTTTGTCTTTGATATTTTGTAGTACGGAATTTTGTACAACATTTGAGCAGTTTTTTCCACACAGTGGAATAATTGCATACTGGGATATGTGTACGAATCCAATAAGAATTCTTGAAAGCTGAGTATGCGTTAGTATTTACACTATTAAGTATAAAGTAGAGCGAGACAAATAGTCAATGTTATTAAGAGACAAACGGGACACCACGTTTTTTTCTTATTAGATTTATGTATGTGTATGGCAATATTGTTCAATCTTATATTTTAATAATCTATAGTTTTTTAAATACACAAAATCAGAGTTTAGTATTAGTAGAAATTAAAATATAAAATAAAATACAAATAAAATAAATAACATATTTCAACCGTGGTATAAAACTAAACTACAAAATGTCTTTACAAACACAACAACAAAAAAACAACCCAAAAATAGCTCCGAAATTCTACCAAACAACGATACCTCATAAAGACCAGGGGCCTACTATGGAAATCGATCGTCGACGTTTTTTGTTCGTTGTTTATATTCAGCAATAGTAATTACTATTTATATTCAGCAATAATGTAATTTATATTCAGCAATAGTAATTACTATTGCTGAATATAAACAACGAACAAAAAACGTCGACGATCGATTTCCATAGTAGGCCCCCAGACTTACGAAAACGACCAAAACTCCCATTGGCTCCTTATCATTTTTAAGTGAATCTCATTTATTCTCACAATAACAAGACATCGTGGAGATTGCACCACAATGAAACCATATAGGAATAACTCCTACGGGTTTGGCCTATCAAATGAGGCATGTTTCGTTCCGATGTAGATTGGCTCAGGACGTTTTTTCGAGAACACTTTCAAAATTTGAAGCAAAATTTCAGATATAATTTATTGATAAGTCGCTGATTAGCGATTGATGCAAAATTAATAATATTCGGATATGGTTTGGAATTTGAGTAGTAGACTAAACATAACAGATTATATTAATTTCTTGCGTAGATCAGTAACGATGGGTTGACTACGCGGTCAGGTTTAATTAGGGAAATAAAATTGGTCAAGTCGTCATGTGATTCCCACTGTCCGTTTGGTCTTTTTATAATAGATATGTAATGCCCAATGCCACCAGCAAGTGGATAGTAATTTATTATCCCTTTCAATTAAATGGTCTCCTCTAAAATATTTAGAATTGGTTGAATTTCGGATAGTTTGACTTTTATAGTTGCGCTATTTAGAGGTTCGACATCAACAATTACAATACCCGAAGGTGAATTATATTTTTTTCTTTGATGCGCTTGTTACAAGTTTTAGGCATTACAAACGTAATTCACACATAATGTTGGAATTTGTAAATTACAGTGACTCACAGCTTATTTGATCCAGTCGCATTTTATGAACAAAATTGTAAATATCTCGCGATGTCTTATTTTTTTGAAAAAAACTAAATGTAATATGAAAGCTATATTATTTTTATTATAAAACACAAAAAATAAAATAAAAATTCTAATGCATATCAAAATTACATTAAAAAGTTCATTATATCAACCCAAAACCAACTCCCAGCTTAAATGATCCACTGCCACAAACATACTAATACCATCAAATTTCGTCAAATTACTTTTGTTAGTATTGCGTTTTTATGGCATTTGGCATTATTGTTGTTGGTATCGATATAATGCATAGGAAACAAAACGTAGTAAAACAAAACAAAAATAAAAACCAAGAAAAATATTTCCACTACGAGTACAACAAAAATAACAAATTTTGGTTTCACAATACAGTTAAACAAATTGCATACAGTGTGCAAGGAAAGTTTCTGAGCATTCGTCGCTAAATGTACTAATGGTGATATAGGTAGTCGATGCTTCCAATTTATCGAAATTGTTGTGCGAACCTCCATCATATCCCTAGTCATACACAAACGACTTTGATGCTACAAAGATCTTGCGAGGTAACACAATAATGCGATTACACTCTAATGCGATTACACCCTGCAATCGAAGTTCCTATATTTTCTAAATTTGTATTTGTTGATTAGTTCCGTGTAACAAAAAACAAGAAAAAAAAGAAAAACCATCCAAATAAGATATCTCGAAATATTTACAATTTTGTTCATAAAATGCGACTGGATCAAAAAAGCTGTGAGTCACTGTATTAACTAATCAAGTACATTGCAAACAGATGATAAATGCAATTTTGGATTTGTGTTTGAGATAGAATTTGGAAAGCAATTCATTAAAATTGCACTTCTATTGACATAACTGTGATGCTGAATTCGATTTTTTGCTAAATCCAAAATAAAATAAAATACGGAGATTTAGTCCTTTCGATTAAGAGTTTATAAAATTCAATATCCGCGGCCATTGAATAAAAGATTTATGAGTGTTTGTGACTTCAATTCGAACTTTATTGTCAACCATATATTGGAACTCAATACGTATGTGAAGTTATCCCCGGATTCTATCCCCGGAAATAAAAATATTAATCAATCAAGCAAAACTAACATAATTATATCCCTCTAACTCTTGTATGAAGTTAGATCCGCCCCGTTTTATATTATATTTTATTCCAAATATTGGAGCCAAATTTTGTCAGGTTTCAACAGTACGATTCAGTTCATATTTTGCGAACGGTGAAGTATGGATCTAGTCATCTCAAAACCATATAACTCTAATCCGACAAATTAATATCTTTTACATGTCAAACGAAAATATTATTTTGGGTCCAAAACGTATTACATGAAAATATTTTATTTGGATCCAAATTTCGCCAGGTTGCAACGGTACGATTTACTCGTGTTTTCCTAAATGTGAGATATGTGTTTCTATCTTATAACCAAATTATCATAATCTGACAAATTTATGAGCCAATTTAAAAATTATTTTACTTCATTTTATTAAATTATTACATTTATTTTGTGTGTTTTCCGAATTAAAATAATTTTAATAAACATTTTTATTTTTCATATAATAAAATTCGGGGATACTTCACCTATGTATGAGGTATATTTGGAATAAGATATAATATAAAACATATCTAATATAATTATGTTAGGGTTGCCTGATTATTTTTTTTTAATTTCGGGGATAGAATCCAGGGATAACTTCACATACGTGAACTCAATTCGATAATAAAAATAATTTTTCAATATTCATATTTTTTAGTAAATTCAATTTGCTTTGATGGCTTAACAATTTAGAACGGGTTCTTTATTTGTCACCCTTTGACCTTATGTTTAGGCGGCCTAACGGTTTTATTTTTCTTATTCCACATTTTCTCGGGATTTACTGCATTATTTTGCTCAACAGGATCGGGTGCTACATTTAATTTTTTCGTAATTTTTTCGTTGGTGGCAAGATATAGGAATATTGTAGTCTTAATAGAGTTCCATCTATTTTTTCTTTGATTAGATCAACAAACCGCCCTGTTTTGAACTGTTTATAATTGGTATATTGATTTTTAACCAATCGAAACCAATTTTCAACATTAGCATTGGATAAGCGGCCAGGAATACCGAGTTTTTTAGAATAGCAGGTGGTCCAGAAGGGTAAATACGAAAAATATTTTCTGATGACAAATTTAACAAAATCTTGATAAAAGTACTCATTTTTTTATTTGAAATTTAATGATTTAATGATTGTCATTGATCTTCGATGTGATGTTTTCTTATATGGATTCATTGTGGTACAATCTCCACGATGTCTTGTTATTGTGAGAGTAAACGAGATTCACTCAATAATCATAAAGAGCCAATGAGAACATTAAAAAACATTTCTGAGCAATGTGAGAGTTTTCCACAAAAACATCTCTATACATTCACACCCTAGTATTAGAATAATTAATTTATTAAATATTATTCTTATTTTAAATTTCATGAAATTTAAATTTTCAATATATTTTCAATACATCCATATTTTTGTTAATTGGTATAAACTTCACACTCATTAAATGTGCAATTTTATTTTAATTTCCCATCAACTCAATAGACTAGATCGTAACAATATTTATAGTGTTACGAATTTGCTCTGTCAAATCCGGTTCGTATCACTGGATTGTGAATATCGGAAACTGGACTGTGAATATTGGAAACTGATATAAAATGCTTTAGTACTACTTCTAAGCCCCAGATGTCACCACTCTCGCATAAAAGATAACAGTTAAGTTCTAAACCTTAATTCAGCAATTTTTGTAGAACAAATTTCTATTCAACGCAATAGGCGAGATTGAAAAATTACCCCACACCTAAGCCTGTTCGTCCCGAACAGGATCCAAACTAACGCCTTTGTAGATTAGATCGTATAACACAAACTAATAATTCAGCTTCACATTCGCCCTCGTCTGCTGACACAATTCTATAATGACGTTGCTCTCCATGTTCCACTGAATCTCAAATTCTCAACCACATCCTTCATGACAATCCATTCCACCATTGCTTGCACGTCACACTTCTCTTCTACCTTCGGCACCATCTACCTACTCACGCATTTCTTCATCCATACTGTTATCCTTGTAAAAAGCTGCCCCCATTACTATCGCCTTTTTTGACACGCATTTTATAAGCAATCTTTTCCAAGTTTGTCGGTCTCTCTCTAATTTTAGCGACGTAATGTTTAGCCCGTTCAAATTAGCATCACTGTTGCTGCTTCATGTTTCTGGTCGATTATATATCCCTGCCATGAACCATCTTTCATACTCTTCACCCTCTTTATGACTCTTACACGGTTGGAAAATAGACGTGATTTTTAACGTATATTAGCTTACACCAGCGCGAACTTAACCTAGAGACGTTAAAGTTATTAAAATATAAGACTCTTTTGGTGGTAGGTAGTTTGTAACGAATACGGGACGTGAAAAATAATTTAGCTCTTAAATGTTGCTAAAATAACTGTCTAAAGCTTGTGAAATTTTCAATGAAAATATAATGAAAATGGACTACCCAAAATAAGAAAACTATTGACCAACGAATAATAACCGAGGTATTAGGTTAAACCCGAAATTAACTCCCTTAGAGTAATAAAATACGTAATAATACTTTTATTTTGCATCAAAACCAAATTATTTTGGAAGTTAAACAAAACATCTATTTAATGTCAAATTTAGCTATAATCAAATCGTTAGATATAAGTTCAGTTGGCCGTCATTTTAAATATCAATCAACATTAGTTCTACTTAGATGTATAGAAAATTCATTTATAAAATTTAAAATTTTATTTGTTTTTTCAAAGTACAATTTTTTATTTATTTAAAATTCATTACATTTAAAATATATTTATATATACCTATACATACATACATCAAATTTACATATTTGATTACATTATTAAATACATTATTATAAATTTTTTAAATTCAAAATTTAGTTTGATTTTTCTTAAATAATACTAAGCTCATACCTATGCTACAACTTCCTGTTGGGCAATTTAATTAGGTTATATTAAAATCATTAAAGAAAATTTATTTTAAAAAAATATTAGGAAAAGTAAATAATTAATCGTTTTATATAAAACCTAATTTATTTGTACGAAAACATTATTGCAAATTTATATATCAGGATTTAGTAGTGTGCAATATTTTACCGTAGCTTTTGAACTGGGATATCGAATATATATTGTTCAACAAGTCTCCAAAAACAGTTTTCCAAATGTTACAGTATTGTATTATTACAGTATTGTTTGTTGGAATAAGCTCTTGATCAAATGAGATGTAAAATTTTGATATATTTGACTGTATTTCACTTTGAGTAAAAATAACTAGTTGTTGTTCGGCCGTAACCAATCCATTTGAACCAATAAATTTGAATAGTTTAACACCGACTGAAAAAATAAAAATCAAAAGTATATTAAATTAATTGAAAGGGAAAATTATATATGTATGTATAATGCATTTCTACCTATAAATTATTCAAAAATAGGTTTGTTTTGCCTATTAGATTGTTACTATAATATGTTGACAAAACTCATCCGTAAATTTAGTTTTCAGGTTATTACAGGTATTTGGGTATAATACCTCTAAATTGTTGTGAATCTAAGAAAGGGTTATTAAAGAAACATCAATCAAAAGTTATTAAATCATTTTGTAAGTTCTTACCAGTTAATACGTGTCCGAAAGTAAGTATGAGTACGACATTTTAGATCCCCAGTTTTAAGGTTTTCTTTTAATTAAATTAAATATTTTTCGTCCATCCAATGCAGTAGTAAGTTTCCATTATGATTTTTGTTTCTTCGAATTAAATGTTTAAATGCTATAACCAAAGATGTTCATACTTTCTTTATTAAGATAATAATAATTGAGACAAGATTCTATTCAATTTCAAAGCACCACGATAATAAAAATAAAAATTAATAAGCTATTAAAAAATAAAAAATTAAACCTTCAAAACCTCGACCTCTAAGAAATCATGTTTTTCCATTCGTCTAAACCAGGTGTAATAATACAATTTGTCCTATCATCAACAGTATAGTTGAAGCGGTTGATCCGAATGAACTTGGTGACGAAAACTTAGACTGACTTCTATCAAGCCTAAATTGTAGTTGAATCTATGTACAAACTCTTGATACAGAGTTTCCTTAATTTTGAATCCTCTATAATGTACAATTTTTAATTGTATTTCCGGAGCACAGTTTCAACTTTCTCGAGCTTAAAAATAAATAATGTAAATAATTTTATTGGAGAAACGCTAAATTATTTCACTATTAAATCAATAATCAAACTCCTCTCGATTGTAGCTAGTTATACTACGTCACTTCACTACTCAAGAAAAATTAAACATTGATTTATGTGATTACATTTTATCTAATGTATTTGTTGTTTGTCGTAACATTCAATACTACCTGCATCAATAATATTCCGATCTGTCGGGAAACACCAAATTTGTTTATCGTATTGCAGTAGCAGGTATTGCATATCACATAGATATTCAATTGTCATAAGTAATACACAAAAAAATTAGACACAAATTATCACACTCACTGTATTTGAATTAGGTTGAGGATAGCCTTATTTGTATCATACACTTGTTCAAATTTAGTCCACTACATCCACTAAAAATTACTAATATAAATTTATTACATTTTTTTATAAATCAATTTTAGCATCAGTTTAGCTGTTTTAACTTAAAAATTCCAACTGCAACTAAAAAATTACATTCTAATTTAATCTAGTTACCAAAAAAATTAAAACAAAAGTCAAGAGAATATACAAAATTGCTCACAGAGGGACAAATAATTTTAAAATGACGACAAAAATGGCGTCCCTCGATCGTTAAAATAAAAATTTTATATTTATAAGTACTCAAATTTAACATCCTCGATTTTACTGGGTCGTAAATTTAACCCACTATTTTCGTTCAATTTGAACCTTGTGTTTACGTTGATATAAGTAAATTTTTGGTAATATAATTAACGTAACTTAAATTAATATTTTAAAATTATTATTTTTCGGTAGTGAAAAGCTATCATAACAAAACTTTCTTTTCCGAATTTGACCAAATAAGAATATTATCGCATCGTACGAGGGCAAATCAAAAAGTCTTGCAATATCATATGAAAAAAAAGAGTGAGTGAGACAGCAATATTTTTATTTTTCGACATAATCTCCTTTAAGGTTTATACATTTGTCACATCGATCAATTAACTTGCCTAAACCCTCTAAAAAAAAAGATTTCTTTTGCTCCATAAAATATTCATTTACAACAGACTGTACTTCATAGTCACTGGAAAATTTCCGGCCCCTTAGTGTTTTTTTCAAATTGGGAAACAGAAAGTAGTCACTGGGTGCCAAGTCTGGATTTTACGGTGGATGCGGAATTTCCACGAAGCCGCAGTCCTTTAATGCAGCTTGAGCAATATTAGCCTTGTGCACGGGTGCATTGTCGTGAAGAAGCAAGATTTTTTCCTAACTTTCCTTGGCCGTTTTTTCCGGATCGCTTTTTTGAATTTTCGCAAAATCTCTGCGTAATATATGCCTGTGATTGTGGTTTTCGTTGGCATATAATCGATTACCAAAATTCCTTCAGCATCCCAAAAAATTGTTGCCAAAACCTTACCAGCAGACGGTTGAGTTTTGAATTTCTTTGGTGGTGGTTCACTACGTTTAATCCATTGCATCGATTCTTGTTTGGATTCCGGATCCCAGTGATGAAGCCATGTTTCATCGCCTGTTATTATGTTATCCAAGAAATTTTCTGGATCTTCTTTGTACATATCTAAAATCGCCTTTGAAGTTTGAACGCGCATTTTTTTTTGTTCTGCATTCAACAAACGGGGAACCCATCGCGCACTTACTTTCGACATGTGAAGGTGGTCATGTAATATAGTATATGTGGTACCGTATGAAAGAGAAAGTCTCCACGCTAACTGCGGAACAGAAATACGCCGGTCCTCCAATACAATAGATTCGGCCAAAATTACGTTTTCATGGCTAATGGCATCTGCTGGCTGACCCGAGCGGTTGTCGTCTTCTAATGACTCCCGACCACTTTTGAATAATTTTACCCACCTTGTTACTGTGGCATATGATGGTGCAGATTCGCCGTAAACTTTTGATATATAGTTGAATATATAAATTGCATTTCGTCCATCTTTACAGAAAAATTTAATAACGGCGCGATATTCAATTTCATTCATTTTAAGAAAAATTCAAAACACATGTTACTAAATTGACAAAAACAAACGAACTGTAAAATTTACATCGAAATGTTCTTCTAGAAGTTTCATCGCGATAAAAAATGGTTTTGAAAAATATATTGTTGTCTCACTCATTTTGTTTTTTCATATGATATTGCAAGACTTTTTGATATACCCTCGTATACTGGAAGAATGTTAAAAATAACGTCTAAGGACCTTTTCGAAACGGATACTTATTTCAAACTTATTTACTTATTTGCCGCCATCGTAAATAAGTAAAAAAAAACAGTTCGAATTGAGTTTGCATACTTATTTTGACAGCAACATGAAAACATTGGGCGCTTTCAGGTCCCCTATCATGATTAGTAAAATCATCGCCAAATTGATTTAAAAATTTCATAATGCTAAACATTTTCATAGCGTTGGCCGCGATTTTACTCAACATGTTGCCAACTGTTGGGTGCCTTGAAAGCGCCCATTGAATGTTTTCAATTGAAAATTCTTCAACCAATATTTCATTCCTTATTTTTATTAATTCAACGTACACTATTTAATAAAATAACGAATATTCATAACATTTGTTCTAACTAAAATGATTAGTGGCAATTAATTAATTATAAATAGTATAAGTTACTTATAAGTAGTTAATCATGTTATATATTTTGCTGTCAACAAAGATCCATTTATTTCCTAGAAATATCATCTTAAATCTAAAAAATAGTATATATTCACATGTAAATATCAACCAAAAATGACAACCAAATTAGATTTTCTTGCAAGAAAGAGACAGAAAATAACTTATTGGGGGTACAAATTGAAAATGCGGGATTTTTTTCTATTTTTGAACGTTTATTCTGAAAAAATGGTAACAAATGAATTATTCAAAATATTGTCCATCGCTAGCCACAACTTTTTCCCATCTTTCTGGCAATTTACGGATACCGTCGCGAAAAAATTCGGCCGGCTTGGCTGCTATCCAGTCATCGACCCATTTTTGGGCTTCTTCGTAAGAATGGAAGCGCTGGTCAGCTAGGTCATGTGTCATCGATCGGAAAAGGTGGTAATCGGAAGGAGCAATATCTGGGCTATACGGCGGGTGGGGTAAGACTTCCCATTTCAGCGTTTGTAGGTATGTTTTGACCGGCGCTGCAACATGTGGCCGAGCGTTGTCATGTTGCAAAATTACTTTGTCGTGTCTTTGCTCGTATTGTGGCCGTTTTTCTTTGAGTGCGCGGCTCAAACGCATCAATTGAGTTCGGTATAGTGCTCCTGTGATGGTTTCATTCGATTTCAATAGCTCATAATACACCACACCCAGCTGGTCCCACCAAATACAGAGCATGAGCTTGGCGCCGTGAATATTTGGTTTGGCCGTTGATGATGATGCATGGCCGGGGTAACCATATGATTTTTTGCGCTTCGGGTTATCGTAATGGATCCACTTTTCATCACCAGTGACAATGCGATGCAAAAAACCCTTCCGTTTTTGCCGTTCGAGCAGCAGTTCGCATGCAAAAAAACGGCGCTCGACATCTCTCGGCTTCAGCTCATACGGCACCCAATGTCCTTGCTTTTGGATCATTCCGAGGGCTTTTATACGATGGGAAATGGCTTGTTGTGTCACTCCCAATGAATCTGCGAGCTCTTGTTGAGTTTGACACGAGTCTTCATTGAGTATTGCCTCCAATTCAGCATTCTCAAACTTTTTCACTTGGCCCGGCCGCTCCTTGTCCTCAACGTCAAAATCACCACTTCTAAACCGCACAAACCATCTCTCGCACGTTGAAACCGATGGAACATGACTCGGATAAGCCTCGGAGACCAATCGATGTGCTTCAGCAGCACTTTTCTTCAAATTAAAGAAGTAAATTAAAACTTCCCGCAAATGCTGTTTTGTTGGCATGAAACTCGACATATTGAGAGCTCAAAAAAACTATGAATTTGACACTGCGACAAATTAACACATACTGAAAATTAAAGCTATAAGACGTAGCTTTGACATGAACATAGTCACAGTACTGCCTGATGCGTATAGCGTTAGTAACGCCATCTGTTATCAATCCCGCATTTTCAATTTGTACCCCCAATACCTCGCCAGCATACTTATTTGAATAAGTTAGGTTCCACAAATAAGTATTCGTTTCGAAAACAGGCTAACTTTTTTTTCCATATTGTTTGACTATCCTTATTTTAACCCCCGAAATAGGAAAGACGTCCGAATTTTTACCGTGTATTCGCCCGTACTTTCCACCAATTCCAGCAACCACTTTGACGAATATGTTCCACACATCTCTCTTTCTCTGAACAGCATTCCTGTGAATTTCTAATCGCCAGTCATAGCTTGCGACGACCCTAGCAACCCTAATGCTGGAAACAGATGTGTAGATTTTTCCCATGAAGCTAACATCACCATTTTTCAACAATTTGTCGTAGTTTACTTCTCGTTTCTGTAGAATAAAATTTGTCTCTGTTTCAATTTTTTATATCATTTATCAGCCTGCTAGATTGCAACATTGTGATGTTTCTACTGTGCTTTATCAACAAGCAATTTTTTTTCGAAGAACGAAAATAAGTGAAATAGATATTACTCAAATATATTCTAGTAGGTTGTGACAGCAATAGAGAAGAAATAATTGATAAACAAAGCAGAAGTCAAATTAATTGTAACAGAAAGAGACGTAGGCTTCGATAAAATATCGAAAAAGGGTGATGTTAGAACACAAGTGTTTTTGACACTTGTGTGCGGCATTTTTTATTGAAAGTTAGAGTAAGCTATTTCTTTTATAGTAACTATAAAAATTGTTCTTTTTTTAAATTCTATAATTTTCTCCTCCATCTTGGCAAAATTTAGTATCAAAAGTGAAAAACAACAAGCAATGTAGCATGAAGTTGGTGAAAATTTTTAGTTTTATTTTTTTTTCATGTTGTCAACACCGACGAATGCACAGTCAACTTAGAAATAGAGACAACGTGCGGAATTCTGCACATGAGCTTCCATCATAGTTGGCATATCATAGGACCTAGAGTAGTAAAATTATTAAAAGGCTGCTTAAGACTTAAGACCCGCTTAATGTTGTTACCTATTATGGAGAAACTCCTAGAAAAGTTACTGGCCATTTGCATTACACCACGAATTGAACAGAGCGGACTGTTCCCGGACAAATAATTCACCTTCCGACGTAGCATGTCTACTGACATGCGAGATGCGATGGTCCGCCTAATCAACACTGTCAAAATCCAAAGTTCAAAATATGTTATGGGTATATTCTTGGATATTTTGATATCGCCGAAGCATTTGATAACCTTACGTGGCCTAGTGTCATCGCAAGTTTATCGGTCTACAATCTTCTTTGAAACACTATGAATGTTTTTAGGAGCTAATTCTGTAACCGATCCGCAGTAGTCAGAGACATGTATCTAAACAAATCACAAAAGGATGTCCTGAGGGCTCTATTCTAGGTCCTCTAGTCTAGAATAACTTGTTTAACACAAGCATGATTACTGACTGCAGCTTCACTGGTGTCGCTATACCATAAAAATGAAAAATAAATGCCTGCATATAACAAAAATTTATCACTTGAAATGTACTAATTTCCATTTATTTTGACATGACGTTATAAACAAGAATTCATCAGGCTGCGTTTTAAATTTTTATTGTAAGATTAAGTTTCTATTGGGCTCAGGCGTTTACAAAATAAAGGCCGTATCAAAGTTTTCATTGAAATGGATGGCGCTCCCGATAGCGGCTCCCGATAAATAGGTAGAGGAATATATTTTTATGTCGAATTTTAACTATAAAAGTTGAATGAAAAATCTTAGTTTAGAGTTAAATAAATTAATTATATGCAAAAATAGCGCGATAAATATATGTTTTGACTTATTCAAAATTGGGTGCTCCGGATACGTATATCGACCGCTAATAAAAAATACGGCTAGAGTCATTCAGGTGCATGGCAACTCGAGGCTCGAGCTTCAGCGTTAGGGTCAAATCGCAATAAATAATGTGAATCGTATGAATGGTATGTAGCAAATAAAATGCCACTATCTGCAGAGAAAACAGTGATGATACAGCTAAAAGTCAAATTTGACTCTTAACGACCCATAACAATATCTTTAAATGAAACATGAAAATTGTCAAGTCTGTGAGATATCTAGGAGTTGACCTTGGCGTAACATTTCACGTTCTAAGAGTCTACGAAAACGCTAAGAAGCTATTCCACTCCTTGGCGAGTGTGTCAAGAGAGTGATGGGGACTGAATCACAAAATACTTGTAATAATTTGCGGCTGGTTGGTACGATAGGTTAAACTGTCATTACGTCAGATCATTGAAAAGTACTCAGAGGAATATCCTGTTAGGCCTACCGAACAGTGTCTAAAGATGCTGTTGTATAGTTCCGACCGGCGTACTCCCAGTAGATATTCAAATCAAAAAGCGAGCACACTTGTACTACCTAAGAAAAACTGCCCCAAACGAAATAGCTGACTCTGTACATGCTGCAGATAGTGATCATAATGAATATATAAGCAAATCGGAAATAGAGATAACCGCGATTGACCTATGGCAAAGAAGCTGGAATGAATCGGCCAATGGTAGGCATACTGAAACGTCGAACATCATATGCTTAAGTCGAACGTTAAAAGGTTGCGATGGTTTGGTAACCCTGACATAGCGTTTGCTGAACAAACACAATAACAAATTAATTTGGCGGGAAATTCATATTGTAAATATGTGTAGGAGAAATAACTGGATGGTCCCGTAGGAAATGTTTTGGTGGGAACTTAGCGTACTGGAAAAAAATATGCAAAAGATTTTTTTTTGATGAGCAGTCAGTCAATCTTTGATTTTGATGCGGAGGAGTCGTGAAATAAATCTTAAAGTACTTATGTTTGGTTTTTCAAAGTGGCAAATCATGACCACGTCGGAGCTCTCAATGGATGATTAATAAATTCAGTAAAGTGACGCATTTTATTTTGGAAAGGGAATTTAATCCTACACCACTAATGCACCCAATCAGTCACATTACAGATGGCGCCCAAACACATGGCTATTTCATAACTTTTTCCATTTAATATTTGTATTGTTCTCATTAGTCAAATACTTACAGTATAAATTACCGTTGAAAAAAAAAAATCCGTATGTTTAGGTTGTTCCAGACTTATGTTATTCTGTCGATTCGCGTTTTTTATGGTACGGATTTCTTTTTCAATAAATTTATTTTTCTTATTTTGGTTTTTATTAAGATGATTATTTAGATGAAATTACAATTGCATTAATTTCTGTAGATTGTCGATTTTAATGGCAACTTTGTAATTTTATCATTTATCATTCGGTTATAATGATTCACACCTCAACATTGGCTTCCACCATCGGTGTTTGATTGCATTGTTTGTTAAGGTATGAAGCATGCAAGGTTGTCTTGCTGTCGCAAATCTATCCAGTTTTGTAGATTTATTTGTCATGTCGGCAATACAATCTCACTCGAAATTCAGTTATTCTAAATTCAGATAATCCCGTTCATCTATCTCCTTCTTCCCATGATATGAACCAACTTAAATAAAAAAAAAAAAAAGATTCACTGATCACACTTATCAACTCATCCCCATATGTTTATAATTTATTTTCATTTATTTAGTTTATATTAATTGTATGCTAAAATTTTGGCAAAATATTTTTTAAGTTCTCTTATACATATTTTATTGTTATTATTTGCATAAATATAGTAACGAAGTTTGTTCAGCTAATGTTCTGTATGGGTACAAATTATCTTATTTTTCGATTTTAAGTTTTTATTAGTAAGGTACGGTTAAATCATATGAAAATTACTCTTAAGGCCATATTTTGAATTGCATATTTCGGCCAATTTTTATAGTCCCGACGTTGATTTTATTTGTGTTCATACGCAACAAATAAAAAAAAAACAAAATGAATATTGACGATCTAGAGTTCGATGAATTCGAACTAGAGTGTGTAATTCGTAATCTTACAGCAACGAGTGTTGGTGAGAAATTAGAGCTTTTAAAGCAAAGGATGGAACTAGAAAAAAACCCATTCAGTACTAACTCCCAATCGTCCCCATAAGACAGCCCAGAAAAATCCAAAGCGAGAAATAGAAAAGGTGACTTTAAAACTTAATTATCTTTACTCAGACGTACAAGATGCAATTAAAGAGGGGAATAAGGAAAATATAAGAAAACTTCATTCGCGGTTACTTCATCTACAAGGTCGGTTAATCCGTTTGAAATATTCCAAATCGGTTCGTGATCAGGTTACGGATGCCCTTGAAAAGATCACTCAGTTAATTAAGTTTGTAGTTAGTAATTTTGATAAAGAAGGTACCGAGCTCAACGATAGTGTACAGGAGCTCCAAGAGATTAAGGTAGGGAATATTGAAGGACACATCGAGGTAGAAGACTTAAATGATACTGACGATTCATCTATTGTTGATGAATCTGAATCAGGGTCTTTCGAACAAACACCTAAAACCCCGAAGACTCCGAAAGGTAATACAAATTCAAACCAATTTCCACCTTTCGGCAATATGGCTGATCCTCGATACTGGAGTAGAACTTCAAGTAAACCTCTGGCTAAATGGGATATCAGTTACGATGGTACTCCTAAAGGAATTCATGTAAATCGCTTTTTAACCAGGGTAGAACATTTAGCCAGATCAGAGAATGTCAATTCCGAACGAATAGTTACCGACCTTCACTATATATTAAAAGATAACGTTAAAGAATGGTACTGGAACTTTATAGAACGCAATCCAAATTCTACTTGGAATAAACTAAAGATTGAACTCAAGAAATGTTATCAAGGTTTACGGTCTGATGACGACATTCGTGCTCAAATGGAGAACCGAAAGCAAAAATTTAGATAGAACTTCTGTGATTTCTATCAAGATTTGATATCAATGACACTCCAGTTAGAGTCCTCAATGGGAGAACAGGATATTATTCGAATTTTAAGACGGAATGTCAAAGTTGAAAGCTTAGATGAGCTCTTCAGGAAATGTATTGCATATGAGGATACTTGGAATCGAACAGGATTCACTCCAGAGCTAATGTGTCAAACACGCAAGTTCTTAAATGCAGTTGACACGGGTGCCCCAACATACAATTCCATTTCTGCATCTCCTACGCAATCTTTGTTAGATGAACCTCAACAAATGTATACGCATTACACACTTTTGAAGCGTACTAGCGGGGAAGAGTCATGTGGAAAACCTACCGCTAACATGCGTCTAAATGTAAATCCCAACCAAAATTTTCAGACGAATCGTGATCCTAATCGTCAGGTGACTTTTACGATTAATTGTACAGGATGTGGAAGGCAAGGTTATTCACGAGATCAATGCTTTAAATGTAATCCACCTCCGGGAAACTGGCGAGCGGGGGTACGTACTATGAATGTACCGAGCCCCCAAAACACAAATCGAGTAGAAGCTGCCTCCAACACGGATCCCGAGTTGAGCAAGCGTCAGATTTAAATGTCAATCAAAGCAACTCCAACAAATTTATACCCAAATTGCCAGAAATGGTGGTTTCAGAGGTATTCAGTATTCGCAAACTAAATCGAATTAAACAATATTGGAGAAGCCGCAGAATTTGTAGGAAGAAAATCGCCGAATCACTAATCTCCATATCGGGAGATTGTCGTCCATATGTGCAGTTGGATATTCTAGGTATATTATATAATGGGCTGTTAGATGGTGGTGCAAATGTGTCATTATTAGGTAAAGGTTGTGAGCAATTTTTGGAGCATGGTTCTGTCAAATTTCATTTATTTCCATCCACGATTAAAACCGCAAATGGTCAAAATGAATCTGTTCTAGGTTGCATCAAAATCCCTGTATCGTTTGCTGGACAAACAAAATTAATTACATTTCACCTTTCACCAAATTTAACACAAGAGTTATATTTAGGTATGGACTTTTTCAATGAATTTAACCTCAAAATAACCATACCGGTATTGTCTAATACTACATCTACTATTATTCCTTGCAACAAATCTCTTGAGAATATCGATTTCAAAACCCCCGCAGTATCTGGTGATGCGCAAAATATAATGGCTAAACCTATATTATCCGATTACCAACAACATAAACTTAATGAAGCAATCAAAAAATTTCCTTCGTCAGCCGTTTTAGGTCTTGGACGAACGCACTTGGTAACACATGTTATTGATATTGGTAATGCAAAGCCTATTAAACAACGGCATTACGCGGTCTCACCAGCCGTTCAAGGTGAAATTTATGAGGAGTTTGACCGTATGTTGTCATTAAAAGTGATCGAAGAAAGCTGCAGTTCATGGAGTTCCCCAGTCACACGAGTGCGCAAGTCAAACGGCAAAGTGCGCCTGTGCCTTGATGCAAGGAAGCTAAATGAAGTTACGGTTAAGGACGCTTATCCCTTGCCACTTATCGATGGTCTGCTAGGACGTCTTGATAATACCAGATTCATATCGAGTCTGGATTTGAAAGACGCCTTCTGGCAGATCCCTCTCGATGAGGGGTCGAGGGATAAAACCGCGTTTTCTGTGCCAGGCCGTCCCTTGTATCAATTTACAGTGATGCCGTTTGGCTTGTGCAACTCGCCTCAGACAATGTGCAGACTCATGCATCGAGTTATACCACACGAACTGCACCACCGTATTTTCGTTTACCTGGACGATTTATTAATAACAAGTGAAACGTTTGATGAACATATTCGTTTATTAGAATTAGTTGCGGGGTTACTCAGGTCCGCAAACCTAACAATTAATATCGACAAAAGTAAATTTCTTTTAGAAGAAATTAAATATCTTGGCTTCATTGTGGCTGACGGCGTTCTTAAAGTAGATCCCGAAAAAGTGGCAGCGATTACCAATTACAACCGCCCGAGATCTGTTAAGCAGATCCGGCAATTTCTAGGAGTTACTGGTTGGTATCGACGCTTTATTGCACAGTACCCAGACATATCAGAACCCATTACTCGTTTACTTAAACATCGCCAAAAATGTCACTGGACAGAGGAAGCTGAGAAAGCGTTCTGCAAATTGAAAGCTGCTTTATCTTCTCCTCCAGTTTTAAACAACCCGGATTTCAAAAAACACTTTTATATAGAATGCGACGCCTCCAAAATTGGAGTAGGAAGCGTTCTTTTTCAAAAATCTGACAGTGGTGAAGACTGTCCAATCGCCTTCTATTCAAAAAAGTTAAACGGAGCCCAGCGCAACTATAGCGTAACTGAGCTGGAGTGCCTTGCAGCGGTGCTCAGTGTAATGAAATTCAGACAATATGTGGAAGGGTTGCCGTTTACTATAACAACCGATCATGCCAGGTTAAAGTGGCTGATGGAGCAAAAAGATTTGTCTGGGAGACTCGCCCGATGGAGCTTGAAGCTCCAGGGGTTTAATTTTACTATCAACTACAAAAAAGGACATGACAACGTAGTGCCGGATGCTTTATCCCGAAATACTTTCGACGATTGCGATAATGAAGGGTTAGAGTGTGCGGTTTTAGATAATTTAGGTATAGATACGTTTGTTGAGGATTCGGAATACTTGGAGTTACTCAAAACTCTAGTGGATTCTCCTGGGTATAGCAAAAATATGAAAGTGGTTAATAATCGTATTTACTACAAATCTTCCGTCTGCCCGGCAAAGAAATATTCCTCTGATGTTCCATTGTGGAAGTTATATATTCCAAGAACACAAGCGTTTTTACTATTGGCCAGGAATGATTCGAGATGTCCACGACTTTGTCATGAAGTGCGATATCTGCAAAGAATGTGAACCAGTTAATTATTTGTCGAGAGCGCCAATGGGTAAATTCTATGAAGTAAAACGTCAGTTTCAGAAATTGTTCATAGATTTCCTTGGTCCATATCCTCGGTCGAGAGATGGAAATTGTTTTATTTTTATTGTCGTTGACCAATTTACCAAATTTGTTTTTCTTGAACCTATGCGTGTTGCAACAGCTACTAACGTTTGTAAGTTTTTAGAAAATCGAATATTCAATGTTTTCTCCGTTCCTGAGACAGTCGTGAGTGATAATGCTAAACAGTTTACATCAAAGGAATTCGCTAATCTCTTTGTGAAATATGGTATAAACCATCAGATAACCCCTAGGTATCATCCGCAGGCCAACGCAAGCGAACGTGTAAACCGATCAGTGTTGTCCGCAATAAGAGCTTATGTTCAAGGAAATCATCGCGATTGGGACAAAAATATACATTCCATTGGTTCTGCTCTTCGAAACGTCATACATGAAAGTACAACATACTCACCTTACTTTCTTACGTTTGGACAACATTACGTTAGTCATGGCTCTCAGTATGATATTCTTCGACAGTTGCATTCTTTGGATAATCGTGAATGTGAATTGACCGTGATGGATAGATTAACATTGGTTCAACAAAAGGTAGTGAACAATTTAAGAAAGGCTTAGGCCAAATAGTATTCGTCAAAAATTACACTCAAAGCGATGCGGCTAACCAAATATCTGCAAAATTGTGTCCAAAATTCAAAAAGGCTATTATTCACAAATGCATTGGAAATGTTGCTTTTGAATTAAGAGACATGCAAAACAAACCATTAGGGATTTACCACGCAAATGATTTGCGACCTTAAGATGAGTTTTAATTAGTAAGTATTCCCATAGTTCTCGTAATAATGCCCGGCTTGTCGAGACAATCTCAAGGGTGTAGGTCGTCCCCACGATTTGAAACGTCGAACATCATATGCTTAAGTCGAACGTTCCAAGGTTGCGATGGTTTGGTAACCCTGACATAGCGTTTGCTGAACAAACACAATAACAAATTAATTTGGCGGGAAATTCATATTGTAAATATGTGTAGGAGAAATAACTGGATGGTCCCGTAGGAAATGTTTTGGTGGGAACTTTCAAAGAGAAACTTTTTCAAAGTGGCAAATCATGACCACGTCGGAGCTCTCAATGGATGATTAATAAATTCAGTAAAGTGACGCATTTTATTTTGGAAAGGGAATTTAATCCTACACCACTAATGCACCCAATCAGTCACGTTACAATTCATTTGACTTGATTCCAGACCTTAAAGCAAGACTCAAATTATAATTATCGATCAATGTCCATGTTTATGACCTGAAGTCGAAGACGTTAAGCACCTACTATTAGAATGTAACGAGGTGACCGTTATGTGTCACTAAACCAAAAGTGGTTGGCTAATACGAACATGCACGAATTACTTTTACCGTTAGACCACAAAATTACACAATCAAATAATACCTACTCGACAAAATAAGAAAACCGTGTTATTTCCCAAATCGGATTTCTGTCGTGACTCACACGGTGCAAATCGTGTTAAGGATGAAGAAAGGTAAATTGCAAGAAGATTGAAATCTCAGGGAAAATTAATTTCTGAAACCGCGGTACCCCGTGCTGGATCACGTAATCTAGAATTAAAATTTACTAAAACAGCAAAACCCATTCAAAAATCGTGGTTGTACTCGTAGTCGCACAACAACCAAAAAATACGATTCTTTAATTGTTTAAACCGAAAAAAGATCCTTTTAATAGCACCAACGAGATAAGAAAGTATCAGTATTTGTCGACGGCTGCTGTCACATAATTTATGTGCCTAAGTGATTTTAAATCACTTAGCTAATGCCAACGCCGAAAAATGGAGGAAAACTATATGGACCGATGAAACAAAAGTGAATTTGTTTGGTTCTGATGGCGGGCATTATGTATTGTGTGGCTGTATTCTTGAATCTTTGCTGTCTTGGAAAACTCACAAGTGGTTTTCAAATCTTACAAGCTAATAAAAAAAAATTTAAGTCTTAATGTCTGTTAATTCTTAACATTAATTTTTCTGTATTTGGTTTGTTGTTTATATGAAGTAGTTAGCTAGATCTAAGGGATCTTTTTTTATGCTGCTTATTTGACATTGTGAATTAGTTCGGAAAAAATAACATGGTATCACACAAAATGTATTAAAAAAACAACAAATTTAAAAAAATTTCAACTCGAGTTCGGAACTAGTAGGCGTGGTATAAAGCATTTTACGTAATTTGATTGGTTTTGAGTTCGTTAGCGAGCAAAGAACTTTTTTTTCCGGTGTCATGTACGCGACTTTAAGGCGCCGATTACCCAGGCCTCCATAATATTTCCCGAGCGAATATGTTGGGATGTTGTTTTAACTTAGTTTGGTATTTTCTGCTGTACTGCTGTATTGTATCTGCCACTGTTTCGATGTTGAGATCACGTGTATCTTTGTGTCACGTATGTACCAAGGTGCGTTTACCATCCTTCGTAGTATTTTTGATTGTTCACGTTGCAATTTTATTATATTTGAGGCACAGACTGAGGAGCCGCACAATTTTATTCCGTAAGTCCAGATTGGTTTTAGTACCATTTTATACAACAAAACTTTGCAGTCTAGAGTTATTTAGAATGTTTTCCGATTAACCAATTTATTTTACCACTTTTGATGCTAATTTATTTGTTGTCGTTTTGTTTCGATATGTTTTTTCCATGTCAATCTTCTATTTAGATGGAAACCTAGGTATTTAATGGTTTTGCATTGGAGTAGATTGATGTTAATTAACTTCACGGGAGGGCATATTTATTTACGGAGAGTGAATGTAATGTGTGCTGATTTCTTCTAAGTATTCTTGAAGGACTCTTGATGCTATTTGAGGGTTTTCATGTGTCGCTATAATAATGCTGTATCATCTGCAAATGTTGAAACTGTTAGATAATTTGAAGTAGGAAGGTCTTATGGAACCTTGTGTGTATTTCATTTAAATTGGAAGATGCACTATTATATTTCACCAAGAATTTCCAGTTTATCAGGTAATTTTTATTGATCGCATGATAATTTGATGGGCCTTAATTTTATGTCATACTTTATCGAAAGCTTGGGCGATGTCTAAAAATGCTGCAGAGCGGCACTTCTTTTGTTCAAATGAGTTTCTGATTTCTAATACGATCCTATGCACTTATTCTATGGTTTCATGACCCTCCCTAAATCCAAACTGGTGATCCGGTATAATACTTTGCACTTGCAAAATTGGTTTAAGCTTTTTAAGAAGCATTTTTTCAAATAGTTTTGACAGAGCATTAAACCGATTGGACGGTACGAGTCTGCTTTTGTTTGATCTGTGCTTGGTTTATTGATTATTATGATCAGTGAAATTTTCCAAATTTCAGGAAAATACCCAGTTTTCATTACAGCATTGAAAATGTATGTTATTAGCTTGATAGATATATCTGGAAGTTGTATAAGTATTTTAACACTAACAAGATCATGATCCGGTGCCTTTCTGGGGCTTATGCAAGCTTCAACTTCTTCAGGCAGCAATTCCGAGTGTCCATTATTTTCGTTCGGAGTAAATATTTAAACTAAATGTTGGGCGAATACATTTGCTATTTCTGGATCGCTTCTTGTCCAGTTTCCATCTGATGCTGTAACTTTACTTAGATAATATTGAATCCCCTCATCATTATATTCTTTTGTTAGTGGTGCATTCAGGTTTTTGATAGCTTTATTTAATTTTGATTAAAGTCCAGTTGATCTGTTGTAACTGCCATTGCCCGCGCGTTTGTTCTTTAAGAGCTTAGCAGAGCTAAGCATTGCGTATGCGTTTGTTCTTTAAGAGCTGTTGAATATTCTGTAACGCTTGGTGCATTTTCACTTTAGTAGACCTGTTGCATGTATAGCATCCTTTGCTGCTTGCTCTAATGTCTTTATTAGATATTGCACTGCTTCTTCTCAGATTTCGTTTTAAGTGGGATGCTCAATGAGCACTCACTTGTCTCTGTATATTTGAATAGAGACCAATTAATGTGTCGGTTTGTTAAGAAAATATTTGATTCTGAATTTAAAAATTGTGTGCTTCGTAGCATGTTTCGGCCGTCACATAAGTTCAAGCCATACTCTTTGTTACATTGAAATCGATAAAATCGGGAATTTTTCGTCTATCGGTTGGCCGAAACATGATCTAGTTTTCCTTCTTGCACACATTCCCAAAGCTGGTTGCCTTTTGGCGATGTTAATGCCCCATTGGATCGGTTTGTAGTTAAAATCTAAGGAATTTATTTCCCATAAGGTCTTGAAGTATTTGCAAATTGTTGCTTTTTTATTGAATGTTTCGGAGGATAGTAAGCTGCCGGATATGGTGAAAGTACCGGACCATTCTTCTAAGCAGATGTTAGTTGATGGTGTCTTATTTTATCTCTAATAATAATTGCTGATCCCCCACGAGGTTTTCCGTTAGCGTGCTGGGAATCTAACCTCTTCTCATTTGTGCAAAAATGTGTCTCTGCGACCATCATGATGTCAATGTTGTGCTCATTAAGAAAATGCTTTACTACTAATTTATGTTGCGCTCGCCCATTAGCATTCCATAAGACTAATTTAAGTTCAATCATCTTATATTTTGATTGTTCGTTAACAGTTGCATCAGGGTGCATGTTTTGCAGCATGTGTCCCATAATTGTTTCCATAATTGGCATAAATGTGTTCATTGATTCGTTGAGGGTACTTAACATTTTGTAAATTCACTGATCATCATTCTGAGATTTGCTTTATTTCGCACGTTACCCGCAGCTAATGTACACAATGCATCATCTGTAATTAGCGGTATGGTTAAGGCTTTGGTTTTCAGCAAAAAAATGATGCCAAGGCTTGGTTTCGTGAAAATGAGGTGGACGTTATGCAATGGCCAGCACAGTCATTCAATCTGAACCCGATCAAAAACTTGTAGTTTCAACGAAACAACGTATTAGCCAAAGAAAATTCAGGAATAAGCGGGAATTAAGGAATGCTATTTTTTTTAACAAACTTTTAATGCCATAAAATATTTAATAATTTTTTTGATGTTTTTATTATGAATTCAAATTTAATTGTTTTAAAAAAACATCATAGAAAATTAATAAATATTTTTTTATTTCATTGAATACCACTGTATGTTTGTCCCACAATTAAAAGTATCAGGTAACAAAGTGCCGGTCGTGGCGGTAGACAGAACCTGACAGTATACTAATGACAAAGGGCAGAAACAAATTTTAGTTCACAGTTACAAACATTTACAAACGCGATTAGAAGGTTAGGTGAATAAGAAAATGCCGAAAATGCTTGGCAAACCTTAGCCGAACAGTCTCCTAAATTCTATCGCAGGTGAAAGCAGGTGAAGCTGCCTGTTGTTGATCAGTCAGTATTTCTTAATTTATAGCAAGACAATTTCATGATATACACTTTTTAACACTTTAAGCTAATTTGTTACATCGTTCTTTGTATAAATTCTAAAAGAACAATTTTAATTTTTTCATATTCCAGAAAATGCACCAGACGAAGCGCTAAGATGGTTATTAAGTCGAATACGATCAGCCTATCCCACAGGATTGGGCTTACAAGCACACGTACGGGCACATGAGAGTACGAAACGTGTTGCATTTTATATTACAGCGCCAATAAATGTGTAAGTTCGTCTTTTATTTTGTAACCAACTCAATATGTCACCAAATGTTATGTATAAAATTTTATTGAATACAGATTATTTGTGGCAGCGGAGGATGCCCGTCTTCCAAAACGTCTAAAACCCGAATTGGGTGGTGCTCTAAAAGATTTTACAACACGAGAAAGTAATTGCTTTGCACAAATTACAACGTCAATTGTTAAAGATGAAAATGGTGAAAATGTGCCGACATTGTTCACGTCACAGGAGCGGCAGTGGTTAGTTTTACAAGTACTTAATAGTTTGCGGGCGGGACCAAGTGATATCGAGGCACTGAAAGGTAAAGCGGTTGTTGAAGAGGGACAAAGCATAGTGGCGGCATGGCAAGAGACCGGATTGATTTCCCAAATTTTCCCCCTACACGAGACCAGTACACTGACGAATTTACGATCAAGTTGGGTAAAGAGATTTCTAGCACCACAACCACTAGACGATATAGCAGAATATTTTGGTGTTAAGGTTGCACTATATTTTGCCTGGCTCGGACATTACACTTGTGCACTCGGTGTACCGGCAGTTCTAGGCACAATGTTATGGCTGGGGTTATGGGGACGTGGACAAGTGGCCCAAGATGTGGGTCATGTGATATTTTCGTTATTTAATGTTGCATGGGCGTCGTTATATTTGGAAGCATGGAAACGATATTCAGTAGAGTTATCATTTCGTTGGGGTACATTATCGACACCACTTGAGTTACTCGAGCCACCTAGACCATTGTATAAAGGACATTTGGTAGAAAATCCAGTCACGGGTCGAATCGAACCTGAAGAATCGTTGGCGTGGAAAAGGAGGGCATTTCGATATTTTGTTAGTTTTCCAATTATAGGTTTATGTTTGGTAGCTGTGTTTGGTGTTATGTTTCTTATGTTGCGGTTACAGGTATGTTAAAATCATTGTAAATAACTATTCGTAAAAAATATTTTCTTAACCATGTTTATCTTTAAACAGGACTGGTGGGATGATAAAGTACCAGAAACAAGTTTTTGGAGTTTTTCCAACGTAATTCCAAAAGTTTTATTGGCAGGAATAATAACATTAATGGACGAAGCGTATTATAAACTTGCGGTTTGGCTAAATGACAGAGGTACATAGGTGATTGTTCTAATAAAGTATATCTTCATCTAATTTTTTGTTATATTTTGTAGAAAACTACAGGCTACATTCTAAATACGAGAATCATTTAATAGCAAAAGTTGCGATATTTCAGTTCGTGAACTCATTTCTATCACTCTTCTACATCGCATTTTATCTGCGTGACCAGGAAAAATTAAAAGAGCAATTGGCAGGGCTTCTTATATCTCGTCAAATAATTGGTAATCTCCGAGAATCAGCATGGCCTTATTTATTCGAACAGTGGAGATTGGCAAAATTGAGTTTAAAACTATTTGGTGCCATGAGTCCAACACAAGAAAAGCTACCCCAGCCATTTCAGACACAGCAATCAACCACCTCAACAACAAAGTCGACGGATTCAAGTGATCCGTCTGAGATACCGAGTACTCCGAAGCGAAGTATTGGCCAGGCAGAAGTTGAGAGTGCGCTCTATAAGTATGATGGTACATTTGCCGACCACTTAGAGATGTTAATACAAATGGGATATGTTGTATTATTTTCGGCAGCTTTTCCACTAGCTGGTTTGTGTGCTCTTGCAAATAATTTGCTTGAAATACGTTCCGACGCCTTTAAACTGGCACATGTACACCAAAGACCTTTTGGACAACGGGTTGCAAATATCGGGACTTGGCAAAATGCATTGAGCCTACTTGGTCTTGCTGCTGTAATCGTTAATTGTGCATTAATCGGCCTTTCTGGACAAGTATCCCGATTGTGGCCGGATCTAACCTCTACTCAAACAATAATACTAATCGTAACACTTGAGCATATTATGCTAGGATTGCGATCCGCCTTAACTTGGCTACTACCTGAACTACCATCCTGGCTAGCAGCTGAAATAGCACGTGCCGAACACTGTAGACGTGAAATGCAATGCAAGGGGCCTTCACCACGTCCCACGCCGCCATCACCCCCATCGTCCACATCAATTTCACATCACGAAAATGAACAGCACACCCCTGATATATTAGGACCTGGGGAACGATCAATTACTAGGTAGGTTCAAAGTATAATAATGATTTAATGCTAGTCACTTACTATTAATAATTTTATTATTATTTAACAGTCAAGACACAGAAGATATCGTATTTCAACCAATTTCCCATAGCATATTTGCGCGCCACGACGAGGAAATGAAGCCATTCTCTAGACGAAGTATTGACACAGCAAGTTCAAATGAAGTGATAAAAGAAATGACGCCTGAATCGCCAATATCACAAGTAGTAAATTGCAACATGAAAAACCAACGCACAGGCGTCTTCTACATATATTAACCTTCTATACATTTCAGACAAGTACAGTGCTAATTCGGCCACTTCACGAATCGACACCCGCAAGCAGTGGTAATTCGTTGCAAAATATACCCGTAGATTTACCATCTCAAATTAGGTATGTGTATTTTTACTAAGTTTTTGTTACCGTTACATTTTTTTGATAAATCTTTTCTGCGTTTTTTTATATTATTTTCGTTTTAATTTCAATTTCTTTAGGACACAATATAGAAAAGTTAATGTTATCAGATTTTATTATGACGTCAAGATATAAGACATGCCAAAAAATTAAAACGTTTGCGGTTTAATCAAATTGTAATTTAACATTGCGGTAACTTCATCAAAAAATGTAAATGTGCTCAAATGTATTAGCAAACCGAACCACTAATGAAGACGGTGATTCTGGCTACTTGAAAGGGTCCTTCGGACGGTGGTTGAAGTGCAGCACTCCCACGAACTCGGAGTGGGCTGTATCGCTTTTTGTCGTATATTTACACCGAAGACCAACGCTGCGGTGCTTTTTAAATCTTGCAGAAATAAAATCCTAAGTTTGGGGAGTATCAAACGAAGAGACTTTGTCCATTGAACTTCAATTGCACTTTTAGTGCTGTGATGTCAACGTCCGATCATACCATTACAGTTTGGTTTGTACGCAGTGGGTCGCTTGAGCAGACTTGAACTGTACGCCTCTATTCGTGACAATGGCCGATGGCATTCTGAATACGTACTTGAAGTTTGTCCTAACTTGTCCTAAACCCAACAACAACGTTTCCAATTAATAATAAGAGAAAATACTTCTAAGATAATTCTGAGATGTTTTCATTTTGTACTAAGCCCAAACTAACTAGAAAACATGAGTTTTCCGGAAAAATTAGGGGAACACTGGGTTTAGTATTCAAAGTTGTATAGGTAAAAATCGAAGTAAAAACCCTCTGTCCTAAGATACTTCTAAGAGGTTACAACTTTTGAGGTAGATGTTTTTACTTTGTACTAGACCCAATCCAACTAGAAAATATGAGTATTCCGGAAAAATTAGGGGAACACTGGGTTTAGTATTTAAAAGTTATATAGGTAAAAATCGAAGTAAAAACCCTCTGTCCTAAGATACTTCTAAGAGGTAACAAGTCTTGAGGTAAACGTTATCACTTTGTACTAGACCCAATCCAACAAGAAAACATGAGTGTTCCGGAAAAATTAGGGGAACATTGGGTTTAGTATTCAAAGTTGTATGGGTGAAAATTGAAGAAAAGAAATCGTCTGTCCTTAGATAATTCTAAGAGGTTACAACTTTCGGGACAGATATTTTCACTTTGTACTAGACCCAATCCAACAAGAAAACATGAGTGTTCCGGAAAAATTAGGGGAACATTGGGTTTAGTATTCAAAGTTGTATGGGTGAAAATTGAAGTAAAGAAATCGTCTGTCCTTAGATAATTCTAAGAGGTTACAACTTTCGAGACAGATATTTTCACTTTGTACTAGACCCTATACAACTAGAAAACATGAGTTTTCCGGAAAAATTAGGGGAACACTGTGTTTAGTATTCAAAGTTGTATAGGTATAATCGAAGTAAAAACCCTCCGTCCTAAGATACTTCTAAGAGGTTACAACCCTTGGGGTAAATGTTTTTACTTTGTACTAGACCCAAACCAACTAGAAAATATGAGTTTTCCGGAAAAATTAGGGGAACACTGGGTTTAGTATTCAAAGTTGTATAGGTAAAAATTGAAGTAAAAACCCTCTGTCCTAAGATACTTCTAAGAGGTTACCACTTTTGGGGCAGATTTTTTCACTTTGTACTAGACCCAAACAAACTAGAAAACATGAGTTTTCCGGAAAAATTAGGGGAACATTGGGTTTAGTATTCAAAGTTGTATAGGTAAAAGTCGAGTAAAAACCCTCTGTCCTAAGATACTTCTAAGAGGTTACCACTTTTGGGGTAAATGTTATCACTTTTTACTAGACCCAATCCAACTAGAAAACATGAGTTTTCCGGAAAAATTACGGGAACACTGGGTTTAGTATGCAAAGTTGTATGGGTGAAAATTGAAGTTAAAAAATCCTCTGTCCTAAGATACTTCTAAGAGGTTACAACTTTTGGGGCAGATATTTTCACTTTGTACTAGACCAAAACTAACTATAAAACGTGAGTTTTCCGGAAAAATTAGAGGACACTATGTTTAGAATTCAAAGTTGTATAGGTAAAAATCGGAGTAAATTCGCTTAGTCCTAAGATACTTCTAAGAGGTAACAAGTCTTGAGGTAAACGTTACCACTTTGTACTAGACCCAATCCAACTAGAAAACATGAGTTTTCCGGAAAAATTAGGAGAACACTGGGTTTAGTATTTAAAAGTTATATAGGTAAAAATCGAAGTAAAAACCCTCTGCCCTAAGATACTTCGAAGAGGTAACAAGTCTTGGGGTAAACGTTATTACTTTGTACTAGACCCAATCCAACAAGAAAACATGAGTGTTCCGGAAAAATTAGGGGAACATTGGGTTTAGTATTCAAAGTTGTATGGGTGAAAATTGAAGAAAAGAAATCGTCTGTCCTTAGATAATTCTAAGAGGTTACAACTTTCGGGACAGATATTTTCACTTTGTACTAGACCCAATCCAACAAGAAAACATGAGTGTTCCGGAAAAATTAGGGGAACATTGGGTTTAGTATTCAAAGTTGTATGGGTGAAAATTGAAGTAAAGAAATCGTCTGTCCTTAGATAATTCTAAGAGGTTACAACTTTCGAGACAGATATTTTCACTTTGTACTAGACCCTATACAACTAGAAAACATGAGTTTTCCGGAAAAATTAGGGGAACACTGTGTTTAGTATTCAAAGTTGTATAGGTATAATCGAAGTAAAAACCCTCCGTCCTAAGATACTTCTAAGAGGTTACAACCCTTGGGGTAAATGTTTTTACTTTGTACTAGACCCAAACCAACTAGAAAATATGAGTTTTCCGGAAAAATTAGGGGAACACTGGGTTTAGTATTCAAAGTTGTATAGGTAAAAATTGAAGTAAAAACCCTCTGTCCTAAGATACTTCTAAGAGGTTACAACTTTTGGGGCAGATTTTTTCACTTTGTACTAGACCCAAACAAACTAGAAAACATGAGTTTTCCGGAAAAATTAGGGGAACATTGGGTTTAGTATTCAAAGTTGTATAGGTAAAAGTCGAGTAAAAACCCTCTGTCCTAAGATACTTCTAAGAGGTTACCACTTTTGGGGTAAATGTTATCACTTTTTACTAGACCCAATCCAACTAGAAAATATGAGTTTTCCGGAAAAATTACGGGAACACTGGGTTTAGTATGCAAAGTTGTATGGGTGAAAATTGAAGTTAAAAAATCCTCTGTCCTAAGATACTTCTAAGAGGTTACAACTTTTGGGGCAGATATTTTCACTTTGTACTAGACCAAAACTAACTATAAAACGTGAGTTTTCCGGAAAAATTAAAGGACACTATGTTTAGAATTCAAAGTTGTATAGGTAAAAATCGGAGTAAATTCGCTTAGTCCTAAGATACTTCTAAGAGGTTACAACTTTTGAGGCAGATATTTTCACTTTATACTAGACCCAATCCAACTAGAAAACATGAGTTTTCCGGAAAAATTAGGGGAACACTGGGTTTAGTATTCATAGCTGTATGGGTGAAAATTGTAGTTAAAAAATCCTCTGTCCTAAGGTACTTCTAAGAGGTTACAACTTTTGGGGCAGATGTTTTCACTTTGTACTAGACCCAAACCAACTAGAAAACATGAGTTTTCCGAAAAAATTAGGGGAACACTGGGTTTAGTATTCATAATTGTATAGGTAAAAATCGAAGTAAAAACCCTCTGTCCTAAGATACTTCTAAGAGGTTACAACTTTTGGGGCAGATCCTTTCACTTTGTACTAGACCCAAACAAACTAGAAAACATGAGTTTTCCGGAAAAATTAGGGGAGCACTATGTTTAGTATTCAAAGTTGTATAGGTAAAAGTCGAGTAAAAACCCTCTGTCCTAAGATACTTCTAAGAGGTTACCACTTTTGGGGTAAATGTTATCACTTTGTACTAGACCCAATCCAACTAGAAAACATGAGTTTTCCGGAAAAATTAGGGGAACACTGGGTTTAGTATTCAAAGTTGTGTCCTAAGATACTTCTAAGAGGTTACAACTTTTGAGGCAGATATTTTCACTTTATACTAGACCCAATCCAACTAGAAAACATGAGTTTTCCGGAAAAATTAGGGGAACACTGGGTTTAGTATTCAAAGTTGTGTCCTAAGATACTTCTAAGAGGTTACAACTTTTGGGGCAGATATTTTCACTTTGTACTAGACCCAAACCAACTAGAAAACATGAGTTTTCCGGAAAAATTAGGGGAACACTGGGTTTAGTATTCAAAATTGTATAGGTAAAAATCGAAGTAGAAACCCTCTGTCCTAAGATACTTCTAAGAAGTTACAACTTCTGGGGCAGATATTTTCACTTTGTACTAGACCCAAACTAACTAGAAAACATGAGTTTTCCGGAAAAATTAGGAGAACACTGGGTTTAGTATTCATAGTTGTATGGGTGAAAATTGAAGTTAAAAAATCCTCTGTCCTAAGACACTTCTAAGAGGTTACAACTTTTAGGGCAGATATTTTCACTTTGTGCTAGACCCAGCCCAACTAAAAAACATGAGTTTTCCGGAAAAATTAGGGGAACACTGGGTTTAGTATTCAAAGTTGTGTCCTAAGTTACTTCTAAGAGGTTACAACTTTTGAGGCAGATATTTTCACTTTGTACTAGACCCAATTCAACTAGAAAACATGAGTTTTCCGGAAAAATTAGGAGAACACTGGGTTTAGTATTCATAGTTGTATAGGTAAAAGTCGAAGGCAAAACCCTCTGTCCTAAGATACTTCTAAGAGGTTACAACTTTTGAGGTAGATGTTTTCACTTTGTACTAGACCCAGTCTAGCTAGAAAACATGAGTTTTCGGAAAAATTAGGGAAACACTGGGTTAAGTATTGAAAGTTGTATAGGTAAAAATCGGAGTAAAAACCCTCTGCCCTAAGATAATTTTAAGAGGTTACAACTTTACAAATGGTTGCATTTGAAGGTGCGTGTTCTTCACTATTTCCATCTCATCGATGATTTGTTTTGGTTTAAATTTTTTTAAAGTATTTAATCACTGCACGACATTCAGTTTTTTCTATATTTAAAACAAATCAAAAGTGAATTTACAAAAGCGACACTAATGTTGGTTTCGATTGATAATTTTCTACTCTAAAAATAGTACCCTCATTTCATACCCTCATTTTGTATCAATGAAACAGAAGTAAACTACACAGCTTTTAAATGTCAAAACGATATATTTGTTTCATCTTTGCAGTCATGTCATGTCGATGATTGACAATTGTTTGTTCCAAAAATTCCTCATCAGATGAATCTGAGGAGAATGATCATGTTGATGTGAAGTAAATGTCATTTAAAATTTCCTCCATAATGTAATTCTCGAATTGAAAGCTTCCGCCAAAGAATTTAAATCTGTAGAACGGGTGTCAAGATTTCACCCATATAAAATTTGCTATTGCATCTGTCACAAGGCAGAGCAGGATGGTTATATGAAAAATGCATATGGCTTACTCATATCTCAAAATAAGAACTCGCCAAACCAGTTGTAGTTTTTTGTATGATGTGACGTTTTAATTTTGCACATTATTTGATAATAAAAAGATTTTTATGTAAAATGAAGTCTATTGTGAAAAAAGCCAAAATACGTCTAAGAAAATACAGAAAGGAATATCTTACCATCAATAAGTTTACCAAGTGTTTATATAAAATAAAATGTAAATTGTGTTAAGAAGCTAGTGATGTGTGGTAAATTTATCCTTAATTTAAGTTATAAATCTGAAAAAATTAAGAAAACAATTTTGGTTGTTGGCATGAGGTTCTTACAGATTTTTTTGTTTTTGTAATCCCGTTGATTTAGATGCTTTCTCTTTTACCCTCAGAATTTGTGACCCGTGACAGTTTCTTACACTCACTCGTATGTTTTGACAAGTATAAATAAATGGCGCATGACAACAACAAAAAATGGATTACTCGACCAAAAAACCTGGAGTAGAGAAAATTGCCCTGGTTGTAGAAAAATATTACCATTGTGGTATTTTTTATTTTCAATCGAACATTTTCACAGCAGTTGGAGTACCATTTTAACCCTCAGTGTAACATTTTTCCTTCAATCGAAATCAACATAACTGTGAGACTATTCGTTGAAATGTCAAAAACATTTGACAGATTTCGTTTAAAAGAACATATTTCACGACAAGAAACAGAATTTGTTACAGTGAAAAATTTATAAATCCACCTCGTATTTCCCTCGAGTATCAAATGTCGGCCACAGTTTAAAATTGGTTTACAGAATTTAAGATTTTTGCAAATAAACGTACCATTTAAAAAGCCTGAAGGTTTGTATAAATTTTAATAAATTTAAGAACATCTACAATTAAACTCTGATAACATTAACTTGCAAAAATTTTTTTGATTTTTGGAAATTTAATAAAATTTTTAAAACCAAAACAAAACATATTTTAAAATAATGCTTTTTTATTAAAATTATTTTAAAGTCAGTTATTTACATTAAAAAAATATATTTTTTTCTTTTCATTAATTTCAAAATAAAAAATTATATTATTTTTTGGATTAAAATATAAAAAAACTCGTGCGATAATATAAATTAAAACCGCATTTCAAATAGTGCATGTAATAATAATAATAATATTAATACAAAAAATTGCCAAAGTACACCGCAAACGCAAATGAAAATACCTGCAATACCTCCGTTCCGAGGACTCATTTCGAATCAAAATTCTTTTAGAAAATCGCACGCTTCTGCGATAGGGTATGAAGACATAATTAATTATAATAATAAAACCAATAAAAATTTATTTAAATATAATATTTGTTGTAATCTATAATGATCCCTATATATATGTACTCTATACTTACCCTAACTATGTAACTATGTATTTATATACCAAACAGCTGCTTGTGTACTAAACTAAACCTTAAAGTAATTTTATGTGTTGTAATCGTAATTTATCGATGTTTTTTTTTGTCCTTGCTCGATAACCATTTAAAAGGTCCATACTTCATAAATTCTGTATTCACGATATATAATCTTTCCTATAAATAAGCTGAATGTGGGTGGCGAATATACGAGTAATACGTACAATCAACATCCACCCGTTATATTAGAGACACACAAGACGACATACATCTCGTCAATTTATATATAAATCCTGTATAAACATCTTACACGAGTATCAGTTGAAATATATATAAAAAAAAGTGGGCTGTAATCCTTATAAAGATGAAAACCACATATCAACGAACATATCAATGTTAAAATCACAAAAATTCGATTTACGAAAGATTTTTCCGCAGAAAGGATATTAAATGTTTATCGAGATATGTAGGAGAAAAAAGAAGATTCCTGTTTCTATAAATGTCTAGCTCATCAGTTTATAATTTTTCTTCTTTCATTTTTGTGTTTTTTTAATATTTTTTGTCAGCATGAATGTGATATCCCGTTGATCTATAAACTTTAATTAAATCTTTATACTCATCTGTAATATGTAACAAAGGGGGATTGTACTTTCTTGTGGAGGCATTGAAGCAATTAGTTAAAATTAAAATGGTTTAGTTCAGATGTCTGCAAATTAAATTGTAAATTAATTTTTGAATTAAATGTATCGCTGCTTGGAAGATGGATGAAAAGATATACCGAATTGCGGTGTCATCTTTACTTTACAAACACCTAACACGAAAATTACTGTTTTCACAGCCAACAAGAAATTTGATAATATGTATTCAATAGTTTCACAGTTTTCTAAAATTTTAAAATTCAAAAAAAAATATTATTATTCCTCCTACACTGCCTCGAATCACTGTAGGTTAGCGGTGGTTGTCCTAAAGAACTGTCATAGATGCAATCCGGTCCGTAGCCATGACACATTATTTTTTCTCCGCACCTACTCATCGAACCATATGGAGCTCTCGTCGTAGCGTAGGAACTCACTTAGGAGGAGAGATCCAAGGAATTTCAGTTGGCTAAGCCCTAGACGGAGACAGGTGCAAATCAAATTGAGAACAGTTTCTTCCTCCTCTTCATTTTCGCAACTACGACAGCAAACATGCGACTCTGCCAAATCTGAAAAATAAAAAAGACAAACTCCACAAATTGCATAGGAAGATATACATCAAGCTCTAGAAACGTTTAAAAATGGATGCGGCCCGGACCAATATTCAAAGAAAGAAATCGTGAAGAACATCAACGACACCCACAAATTATAACAAGATATTGACAACCTACTGACTTGGTGTGATTCCAATCTGCTCAGTTGCAGTCCGAAAGGTGAAAATAGTGGTTTACATTTAGTTGTTCATAGAAACACCTCCCCCCCCCCCCCCGCTCCCACCAACCTTCTCATCCATCTTTGAACCATCAGAAAACCATCAGCAAAAATGTTTCTTGCTACAGATGAGTGTCATGTATTGTTACAGTTCCACATGGAAATGGAATTGAGTCTTACAGTTAAGCTTACTACCATTATTGTTAACCTAGGATATCTAAGCGTAATAGTAAAAATGTAGAGCAAATGTACAATGCGGGGATCAAATCCCAACTTTTTCCAATGGCATTTTTACAGGAGTAAAGCGTTATTGTAGCTTTCTTTACTCTTTCTAATATATTTGGTTTCCAGCTTAGTTTTCTGTTCAGAATGAGCCAAGATACTTCGCTTTTTAATGAAGATTAATTAATGTAAGGGGTCGGGTCGATCTGTTTAACATTGTATTTCCTGGAGAGAAGGACCAACTCACTAACTCAGTTTGGAGAGAATGCGCACTTTGCATGCATTCTCTTAAGATGCAGGGATGTTTACCGAAGACAGCAAACACCACATCATCTGCGTAAGCAATCTCCTTAAAGCCGCACTCTTGCAGTTTTAAAAACAAGTCATTTATGACCAAGTTCCAAAGAAGAGGAGATAATACTCCACATTAGGGTGTGCCGCTACTCATAAATGTGTTATTGGCGGACCTATCCAGGCTGGTCGTCACGACCCTCCTTTTAAGAAATTGATATATCCAGTCCCTGGGTGAATCGTCCACGCACCGAAGAGAGAATGCTTGTGATATCGGCTCTGACCTGAGGTTGTTAAAAGCTCTCTTTATATGTTATCATGGAGTTTTCCTTATGGTCAAGGTATTTCCCGATAGGAGCAATAAAGGAGTTCTCCTAGTAATATGCATGTTGAGATTTTCATAGCCTATTTGGCTTAATTGAACTCCTAATGTGAGATTATATCCGTCTTTTTAATATTTTAGTATGGAAACTTCCTAAGCTCTTTGTGACTACAATCAGGGCTTTGTCCCGCCTTATAGGAATGTAAAAGAGTTATAAGCTGCCCTTGAAGATAACTTCCAACCAGTGTAAGGGTAAGTCTATAATTTGTTTGACATCCGCCGGTATATTTCCTAAACGTCCTGCCAAATTATAAGGCTTAAGGCCCGTTGCACACTTCAGCTAAGCTACGCGAGAAACGTAGTTTCTATTAGCATAATTTAGCTCGCACAGTTCATTCCGCTGCACATTTGAACTAATTACCCCGCTTTACATCGTTCACACATACATTTCAATACAAATAAAATGCTGTGATTGCCAAAATATTATTACAATCACGTAGGCGGGAACAACAATACTCAAATGTCATCCAAATTTCAATATGTTATAAATATGTACACAATATAACAATGTATGCGTGAGCGATAGAGTTGAGTTTTGCAATCCAAAGACAACCCGAGCTAAGTTAGTTTGCATCGCTCAAAACAGAAAAACATAGCTCACATAGTTTAGCTCAAGTGTGCATCGTTCCATTAAAACTCTTTATTTACAACCAAAAGCGATGAACATCGCTCACATCGCTAAGCTTGGCTTAGCTGAAATGTGCAACGGGCCTAAAGCTATTTACAGCCCACAAGATTTTTCTCCTGCTGGTTTGGAATCAGTACCGGTAATGAATTACTTATATCATTTTCTGTGACAGCAAAATATTGATCCCGGATCAATAAAAAGACATCATTTTTCAGCCAACGTGGCTTAAGGTCGAGGCACATAGTTTTCGTTCCGTTCCGATTCGTTCCGTTTTCAATAAGTTTTTATAAATTCGCACGCACATAGCTTTCGTTTCGTTTTTAGTTGTTTTTGTGTTGTTTGATAAATCGATTTTTTTTATTTCTCACAATATTGTTTCAATTCAATCAATTATTTATAATTTCATATCAATTGATATAATAATGAGTGAAGATATACACATTGACAAAAAAACGACAACGATAAAAGCCAAAATAAATAATTTGAGGTTATTGTTTAAGTTTTTATTGAAATTTGATCAACTGTTTCGGTTCGGTTCCGCCTTAAACTTAACATTGTGAGCATGTTTTCGGTTTTCCATACATTTTGACATATTCAACTTAAAGGTTGGAACGGAACAGAAATTATAGTAGTGTTGCTTTCGCTAATCCGCTTAGCTTAGCTAAGAAATGTGAAAGCAACAACTTTTGGTAATTTTTATATATTTGAACCGCCGTGGTTTCCATTACACAATATTTTATTGTATTTTTTTAAAATAAATAGTTAAAAAAAAAACACCTTCTTGAAACCACAAAAATAAATAAAATTCAAAAACAAAATTTATTGTTTTAACATTTTAATTTTATTCCAAAAAAACAACTTAACGTTTTCGACCAAGATGTATGGTCATCATCAGAGTTTTGTTTCAACTGAATGATTCAACTCAGTTGAAACAAAACTCTGATGATGACCATACATCTTGGTCGAAAACGTTAAGTTGTTTTTTTGGAATAAAATTAAAATGTTAAAACAATAAATTTTGTTTTTGAATTTTATTTATTTTTGTGGTTTCAAGAAGGTGTTTTTTTTTTAACTATTTATTTTAAAAAAATACAATAAAATATTGAACAACTTTTGGCTTTAATTTTTTAATGCGTTTTAATTTTTCTGTGTTGGTTCATTTTCTTAATATTTAGTTTAGGTTTTTTTTTATTTTATGAAATAGAACAAATTAAATTCGGTATTTTGCTATCAAATAACAAATGCTAAATTATTCTACAAGATAAATTTTTCGAGAAAAATAGAAAAAATAACTCCTCGTAGTAAACACCATAACCATAAAATGATTTTATTTCCCCTAATCCTAAAAATTTTTTTCTTAACATTCTAAGACAATCGGCTTGAATAAAATGCAATTGTTGCTGTAATCGTTTGAAAGCAACACAGCTTATGTGTCTCGACCTCTATTTAGTTACAGTTTTTGTCTTTTATTTTTTGATCCCGGATCAATTAAAAAATCAAAAAAAATTGTTGAATTTTTTTGACGTTTACTCACACACCTAGTGTTCAGTCGGGCAAAAATGATAAAAAATATCATGATATTTTTATCAGCTTTTGCCATTAAACGCACTCATTTATCACAAAAAAACCAAGAATATTTTCGATTCTGGCTGTCAAAATTTGTGTACATTTTATTTCTAATATTTTTGCGTTCGGTTTTTATACGAACAGGAGCAACATTTTGTTCAACTTTAATGTTCTATTTTCTTTAATGTTATATTACACAATAACTCATTAAAAGCAATGAATGGATCAAATCAGTGTGAATAAAATCAACAACAAATATTGTTTGTGTATGATTTGTGTGTATAGTTTCTTTTTTGTGATCACTGTTCTTGTCCAATGTCCATTTCATTTCCTCTGAATGATTGATTAGGTGACGTTGTGTGGTTAAAATTATTCGTGTATTCACGAATTGGGCGAGAATGTGATTTCCTTTACACTTATAAATGTAGCCTAAAACGATTTGTGAAAGTTTTTAGCGCAATCAAATATGTATCTGTAAATCTCCGCTATGTGAATTATAATTGAATGCATGTTTAAATGAGTGAATTACAATTACTATATGTACTGCACGGGTTTGTTTTATTAGCTAAGAAAAGATGTGAAGTGTAATTATTGTGAAAGGCACTTAGGCATTAGTAAATAGTAAATTTTTGTTATGACAGCGTCAACAATGTTTTGACCTGCAGAATCAATTTATAATTATTTTTTCGATTTGGTTGTTCACTCGGGTTTGACATAAAATTATAAGGAGTGAAGTTAGCGTCACAAAAAATATCATGATAATTTTTATCATTTTGGTCGGACTGAACACGCCGACAACATCACAACCCTAGTGTTTAGTCGGGCAAAAATGATAAAAAATATCATGATATGTTTTATCAGCTCTTGCCATAAAACGCACTCATTTATCACAAAAAAACCAAGAATATTTTCGATTCTGGCTGTCAAAATTTGTGTACATTTTATTTCTAATGTTTTTGCATTATGATTTTACATGGACAGGAACAACATTTTGTTCAAATTTAATATTGTATTTTCTTACTAAACAATATTACATACATTAAAAACAATGAATGCACCAAATCAGAGTGTGGAATAAAATCAAAAACAAATACTGTTTGTGTATGATTTGTGTGTGTTTAGTTTCTTTTCAGTGTTCTTGTTCAATGTCCATTTTATTTGCTCTGAATGATTGATTAGATGACGTTGTGTGGTTAAAATTATTCGTATATTCACGAATTGGCCGAGAGTGTGATTTCCTTTATACATATAAATGTCACCTAAAAAACGATTTGTGAAAGTTTTTAGCGCAATCAATTATCTGCACATCTCTGCCACGTGAATTATAATTGAAAGCATGTTTACGTATTGTCCGGGTTTGTTTTATTAGCTAAGAAAAGATGTGAACTATTAAACTATTGTGAAAGACACTTAGGCATTGGTAAATAATAAATTTTTGTTATGACAGCAGCATGTTTTGACGTGCAGTATCAATTTATAATTATTTTTTCGATTTGGTTGTTCACTCGGGTTCGACACAAAATTATACGGAGTGAAGTTAGGGCCACAAAAAATATCATGATAATTTTTATCATTTTGGTCGGGCTGAACACGTCGAATACGTGTAAGTAAACGTCAAAAAAAATCCAATAAATTTTTTGGATTTTTTAATTGATCCGGGATCAAAAACAAAAAGACAAAAAATGTAAACAAAGAAGCCATGTTGGATCATAAATGACGTCAAATTATTGATCCGGGATCAATGTTTTGCTGTCACAGAAAATGATATTAGTTCTAAAATAGGATAATTTAATTAATTATTACCAGTACCGGTTCCGAACCCCCTTATTCAACACAAGAGCTTGATGTGCCGTATTAGATGCATTCCTCCCAGTCGGTTTACGTCCTGTTTCTTTAGCTAGGTGTTTTGATGGGGTTTGTCTCCAATTAAAAGTGGAGATAATAATGATCAGAAAACTTGACTATCTATAATGGTATCTGAGTCAAGTGTAATGTCTGGTACTTTTCCCAGTTATAAACGTTGGTTTACAGCCAATATTGCATATACTCGTACATAGATTAGTACTAAGCATAAAATCAAGTAGTAGCTCATCTCGTTCTTTCGTTTCAGTTCTCTCCCAATTGTGTGTGATGTGAATTTACATTACTTCCCAGGGTGACTCCAATTTTTTTCAGCCACCTTTAATAAGCTTTCTACAATGACAGGTGGGATATCTTCGTCACTATGTGGAAGGTATAAGCTGATATTAGCCGGCGATTATGATCATCATTCTCAATGCTTGTGGTAACCACATCCGAATTACTGTAGTTTGACAACATAAACATATTCAGATTAATTTTAGCAAGAATGCTGGAAATAATTTTACCTTTTTAAGTACCGAGTCACCATTGACTCTGCTACTAGTTTGATGCAGCTTAATCTACAGAAACCTCAGCATTAGGTTTGCTAATTTACTTCAACCACTACCACAGTTACATCAGAGTCCTTCTCTGACTGTGATTCCTCCAAGGATCCACAAATTAATTTTATTGAAGAGATTGGTGTCTTGGAGTGTTTCTACTTCCTCATCCATATCTTGTTGTTTAGGTTGTCGGGGCCTTTACTTCCTACTTGAACATTCTCCAGCCAGCGGGCGGCGTGTGTTTGAAATTGCCAATTTGTAGCATTTCCATAATTTTTTTCAGGCTGCTATGGGTTCCGCTGGGATTAAAGTTTTCGCTCCAGATGTACAGCGTATATCGTCTCTAACGACTACTTCTAGCCTAGCATCAGGCCAAACGTCACCTAGGCTCTCTACAGTCTTTTTGTACAGGGCCAATGACTGTTGGTTAGCACAAAATATCAACTTGACACGACTCCAGTACCACCCCCCCCTCCCAGCAAGCTGGAGCGGGTCCAGGGTTTTACCTCATAATTTTTCGGAAAGTGGTGGTTAATGTCTTCTCCACCGTTCTCCAATTGCTTGACGATTTATATCCGTTTTCGTGGGCTCTGTTAATCACAGCAACCACTAAATAAACATTTCCATATGTCCGTTCTTCCCGCCAATGGAACCTTGCTGAGATTTGCTAGAGCTCTCCAGGCAATTTTCTTGGTTTTACAAGTTGATACGAGAGGACCATCCTTGGTTGTGCTCATGTCTCCGGTTTTTCGGTACGCCTTGAGGACCAGGACTGATAGCCAAAGTACTATGTTGTTGGCGTTTTATTCGTGTGGAGACAAGGCCTAAAGGCCAAAATCCATCCAGCATTTGTTTCGTTATTTGCGGAAGGTGCCAGGTATACCGATACACCCTTAGAGACTTTATTATTTTATACTGAGCTCATCCGCTTGAAAACCGTTAATAATGATGTGCACTGTGCAATGGAGTTGCCACTGAATCTCAGTCCGCCATGCCAAAACAGTTGTGTAACTTTTCCGCATGCACCCACTGATTCACATGAGTCGATACATTTCGTCGTTGTTTGATTTGCAGTCCCAAAAAACATTGGAGCTCGAGCAAACAAGCTTGCACACTCGTCATATCCGTTCGCTTGGTCCCTGAACGTTCTCCTCAAAATCACCACAATTGCCTTTTGGCTTGCTACTACCGCCCTTAGCTTTTCTTTTATTGTTCTATTCCGATGAATGACTCTGTTTTGGATTGTAATTTTTTCGAAAAGTTCAGATTGGCCATTAATGCTTCCGTTCTTTTAATACGACCATGCGACTTCAATCGAAGCTCCTCTACAATTAATTGTTCACGTAAATTCACCGTAGCTTGTTTGTCCGCACTCATTGATTCAGTAATAGCTGCTTTCTGCTCGTTGTTAAAATTGCACGAATGGCCTTGGAATCATTCTGTTTCAAATCGTGCCCTTTCAATAGTATACAGATTGGAATGAACGAGGCATCTCTTTTGTATATCTGCTAACAATTTCATGTTTGAATAAGCAACGTAATGGTATCTCCCGAAAATTGTCGATATGTCCTTGGATTTACATTTAGAACTATATTTGTTCGAACTCTTCGTACATATTAAACTTACTATTAGTCTAATAAAATATCAAAATTAAGACAAAAATTCTGTTGAAAATTTTAAGCAGACATCTGAACCTATTCCTAATTATTCGCCTAACTATAAGAAGGTACACTCTCATAAGCATAATATTGGAACATTCTAACCAAAATTGTAGATTGAAACAATCGCTAATCCTTTTATTACTCAATTTTTTTTACTTTTATATTTCAAACCTTGGAACCATTTACACAAACATAACACAAAATAGCTCACCAAAAAAAGAATCACGATCAGCCTCACAACCCATACAAATATCAGAAATTCCACCATTTAGGAAAAATCCCAATCAAACTCAGCAACAATCATCACTTACACAAATACCACAACAAATAGCAACAAGTAATCCAGCAACAAATATTATAAATCGATCACCACCTATTCGCGCATCCAACATCCATTTGAATCAAAATAATGATATGGCGATGCCACAATTTAAGCCTAGAAAATCAACTGAATGGACGCCACCGCCTGATGTTAGTATTTCAATTGGTTTTTCTTGAACTTTAAAAGCTTTTCACATTTTTGTTCTTCTTCTTTTTCACATCACACAAAAAATATTTTCCAAATACTAAAATACACAGATGCCCGAACATCATTTAACAATAACACCGAGTAGTGGCGCCGAATGGGCGAAGCGTCTTAAGGGTGAAGCAATGAATTTGCACAGAAGTACGGATTGTATAACAAAAGAATTAGCGGTAAGTTCCGATTCAGAGCTTTTAAAAGGAGCACCATCATGGACCGATGTTGCTTTACGCACCGAACCTGGAACAAGTACAAGCGCACCCTCAGTCAAAACGCCTACAGATGAGGAGGCCAAAGGTAAACAAATATATTTTGATATTCAACAAAATGCACCGTGCCTTCTATTCTAATAATTAAATATATATGTAGTTATATGTGCTAAATATTTAAGTATTTTATTTACATTACATTTTGTATATAAATTTATTTACAGCTGCGGAAATCGCCGCCAAGAAATCAAGGCTGAAACAGAGTTTAGTTAAGCGGGCCCGATCAGTAGCAATATTTTCCCTAAAACTGAAGGAGCGACGAGCACGTGAGGCAGAAAAACAAGCAGCAAACGCTGTAGAATACGCAAAAGCTATGCAACCTGCACAGCCGCCCGGTGGAGAACTATCTCTAATACCCATAGAACAATTAATCCAAATCGACGATGTAGTTAAACAAAGAAATACAACGACGAGTCAACCGAATTCTACAGGGCTGGCATAAGACTATAGGTTTAGGAAGTATTAAGTAGAACATAGTACATAATATAATATAGAGCAGACACCAGGTAATTTATATATTAACTTTGTTACAATAATTAAAAAGGTTATATACATTTTAGAACATAAAATAAATTTAGTCTATATAGTTTAGTACACTAATATAAAATCAATTACTTTAGTATGATTTTAATATATACTCGTGCTAAATGTACTACTTATACATACACTACGGTTCACTTGATTAAATACACTTGCAATTTTACTTTTAAATGTAAATTATACTGTAATTTGTCGCGGAATCAAGAAAATATTTTTATTGAGGAGCGAAATCTCTACTCAATAAATCCATAATCCATAATTATTCTGAGAAAACAAATTAACTTCCCTTTCATTTTTTTTAGATACGTTCAAATTTGGCTCCGCCTTTTTAGTAGCATCTAAAAGTTTTGACAAAAATGAGGTTTGAATTCGTTTGGTCAGGATTGGTCACTAGTTTTTACCGTTTGGCCACTTACGATTAAACGGTAAATAAATAATGAAAAATCATAAAGTTTTTATCAAATTTTCTTTACGCAAATCGTCAGGTCAGGATTGGTCAACACATTTTGGCGTAGGTCACCAATAGGTCAATTGAAAGAAGAAGAAAAAATTGTATATAAAATGGAAGACGTAAGATAAAATCCATTCAATTTTTAGGTTCTTCATAACTGGTTGAGAATTGAGCAGTAGTTGATTTCGTTAGGTAATCACTACGTAACAATTTATTACGAAAATTTGTAAAAAACTCAACTTCCAACTCAATTTAAAGTTTTCGAGTCTGGAGAGCAAACCAATTCTAATAATTTTAGTCAATTGTCATTGATGATTGGTCACTGGTCGTTTTCGATTATGGTCATCTGTACGAAACGATTTATTGCCAAGAATCGTTAAAAACTCATTTTTACTTACAGTTCCTTCAACCCGAACACTTCGGGCCTGGAAAAATTACCGACATGAATAGGATTTATAAAATTGTTAGTATTGGTCAAGGTTCCAGACCCGAACACTTCGAGTCATCGGAAAAGATGAGTTTTCACAAATTTTCGTAATAAATCATTATGTTGGGATTATCTAATGAAATCAACTAGTAGCCAATCCTTAACGAGTTATAAGGAACTAGCTGACCCGGCGAACCTCGTTTCGCCCCAAATTATTTCGTTCCGAGCAAATAATTTTGTGTTTCACGAAAATTGATTTTGATGAGAGATAAAATCAAACAACTCAACTCAATTCACAATAGAAGATTGAGTTGAGTAGCATTCCATTCTATTTTCATCGAATTCAACACTTAAGGCAAGTTTATGTTGCGTTCGTTCGTTCGTTCCGTCGTTTTCTCGACTAATCATCTCTTGTGGAAAAATCAAGAAGAAAAAAAAATCATCAGTTTTGAGCAATATGATTGGTCGTAAAAATTGTCAGAACGAACGAACGAACGCAACCATAAAGGCGGCATAATGTATTGAAAAGTGAATGAAATGTCGATTCAAGCTCAGGCATCTATAGAAATTTGAGTTGTTTTTTCGATTTTTTCTCTCAGTGTGGAAATGAAGTGAAGTCAGTTGGAATTCAAAATAATTCAATATATTTTATTCGAGTGAAATTAAATGGAATCAATGCAATGCATTGTGGTAAAAAATATTTTTCCATTCATTGACCATGAGAAAAACATGGAAATTCCAGATTTATTCCGCACACTCCAAATGATTGACCTTGTGATTTGTTAATCATATAGCGAACGCCAAACGAATGGGGAACGGAATGCTCTTGAAGTCGAATGAAATGTCAGTTGGAATCAGAAGAATTCTGGAAATTAGATCATCTTCTCCTTTGAATTTGCCATTGATGATCGTCGCTTGAATCACGTTGTTCATCAGTTTATTCTCAGCCAATCACGTTCCGTTAAACAATCTCAGATGGTTCAGATTACGTATCATGATTATCACAGATCCTACCTTGAGTATCAAGTTATACAATGGTATTCCAGGCAAATCAAGCGCATTAAAAAACTCGGTCGAAGGTTTTCTCGTCTTGATTGGTCACACAGTCAACGGATTTGTAGCAATGCATTTCCCCAGCGATTTGGTTTTCAATCAAGTAATTCAGACTGTTCCTTGTTCTTCGCTGCCAAAATCAGTCGTTTGCTGAGCCAATCGTGATTCATAAACAATTTCAGTTGATGTGCGGAAACAGATTCGTGATAAGCTCTTCCTTCGACGTCGTGAAAATGCAAAAATTCGATGGAAATGAAATCAATCCTGTCAAAATATCAACAGGAATTTCATCATTGTTAAGCACCAACAGTTGTTTGGAAAAATCAGCAGTTGATGAGTTGTTCTTTAACGCGACTCTCGTGTTCGTGGTCAACTACAACTTCTTCGCATAGCGCCACAAACTTGACGATTTAATGCGTTGAGTTCATCTGCAGCTGTTGATCTCGGAATGACAGGTAACGTTTGACGAAAATCGCTGGCCAGCAGAATAATCGCTCCACCAAAACGTCTCCTCCTCCGCCAAACGGGCCATCGCATTCGTTAATGATTCGTAAACATTCTTTTGCTGTTCATTCAAAAGCGAACATTCGTTTGTACTATTTGGCTCATTGAATTTCGATCTTACACTTGCTCTCGGCGCAATTCACGATTAAATGCATCATACATCAAACGCATTGGTGCTGGCGTGTCCAATTTCGACAAATCATGTGCTGCCGCACATAAGCGCGCACATGTCTTCGATCCTGAACAAAGCTTCGTTGCGTATCTCGTCGTTCATTTTAAGCTCATAATTCGATGTTGCAGTGCGAACTCGATCCAAAATGTCATTAGCCATCTCGTCCTTGTATTTGTTCCACAATTCCAAAGCGTTCGATGGATGACACGTCGCTATGATGATCGCGAACAATGTACGAATTTGATTTGCCGGCGCAGAAACAGTGGCATCGGCGAGTGTTGGGTCCCAATGTGAGTTGTTTTCCAGCAAATTCAAAGTTCTCAATCACAGGTTCCCCTTTCTTTCGTCGTTGGAACTTCTTCGTCGACTGGTTCCACGTATAATAGCGTATGGCATTTCCCAATAAAACAATGTTCGGGCGGATCGCTTTGGCAAATTTCGAAGAAATTCGTGAGTGTTGTAGCTGATGGTCGCTCTGCTCGTTGTGCAGCCTTAGCTTCTGTGAAATAGACACGTTGTCCATTCTCCAAGTGCACCCACAAATTTTGAACAGTGAGATGACGTTCATGTAATGCAAATGAGAATACACCAAAACGCCTCATTGCAACTGACGTAACGGCCCAATTGGAATCTTAACACTTCGTCATTTACATCTGGAGCAGCAATTCCGAACACTGCCAGGCTAGGCTGCCTTTGTTCGCGTATTTCTAGACAAATTAAATGGAATTACAGTACTCAGCATTGCTGTGTGTTGCAAATATTATCGATAGATGCAACACGGAACGATCCAGTGATTATCGCTTACGATATCTTTTCCTATCACCTCATTGTGACTGTAGTGCCACCATCTTCGGTGCCGATATATTAGATCACCGACGTTTCCACTAATTGTGTATGTCACCAACGGACGCGAATATTGGTTTGTGCATTTGTGCATTTCCCATCGGCCATACACGATGACTCTGGATTATGCTTCTGGATCTGGTATTTCGGCGCTGATGATTGAATTGGGTTGATCTGGTCTGATTTTCTCAATTAAGAATAGCAGAATGTGTGCATGTGGCTCTTCTGCCACTCTACTGAATACATCCAACAACGTGGCTCTTCGAAAACCACCTGTTTAACGATAGCATTAGCGTCCAGAGTTTTTGTTTAAACACACGTGCTGTGATGTCGTGGCGATCGCTGGAACTTTGTGCTGGCAGTAGATTACCGGAAATTTCAGGCCATTTTGGATTGCATGTCAACGTGATGAACAAATCTGGCTCTCCGTAATGCCGCACATACGTCATAGCATTCTGCGCATATTCATGCATATGCCGTGGGCTGCCAACATATGTTGCTGGGAGAATGGTCAATTGACTGACGTTGGTTGCATCCCCGTCCGAAGCGATGGCAATGCGCAGATGATTGTATACTGCTCGGAACATAGTTTTAATTGATCGAAGCGGATGTAATTATAACGTTTCGTTTCGATCTTAACATACATATCAATGCAATCACTCATATCAACCATCTCCTGGCAATTGCGAATACAACAAAAAAAGATTGAGCCTAACCTGTTCAGCCGTTCTCAACTGATGCGCAAGAAAGGAAAAACTCAATTTTCTTTTACGGTTTTTTCCGGAAGTTTTCGAGTTTTCCACTCAGATTTTACAATTTTTCTCTTCTAAAAGACCATCTGGTTCCGAGATACTAACATCAAAAACATCATTTATCGAATTTCCAAATTTTCCAACTTTTTCGGTGGACTTTCCAATTTTCTGTCGTAAGAACCATCTCTTGGAAATTGTTATCACAGCAAGAAAAGATTGAACCAAATCGGTTCAGCCGTTCTAAACTATGCGCAAAAAAAATCGATTTTCTTCGGGTTTCGGGGGGATCGGATACGTGTTAAATCCTGTACAAAAACATAATTTTTCAATTTTCGAAATTTTCCGGTGGATTTTCCAATTTTCTTTCGTAAGAACCATCTCCTGGAAATTGTTAACACAGCAAAAAAAAATTGAGCCAAATCGGTTCAGCCGTTCTCAACTATGCGCAAGAAAAAAAATTCAATTTCCGAATTTTTTCGGATTTTTCACTCAGATTTTATAATTTTTCTCTTCTAAATGACCATCTGTTAGAACAGAAAAATTGTAAAATCTCGGATACGTGCGACATCCTGTACAAAAACATCATTTTTCGATTTTTCGACTTTTCCGGTGGATTTCCCAAAACTTTCTTTCGTAAGAACTATATATTAAGCCAAATCATTTCAGCCAGTTTTATATATATATATTCATTACTGTTTTACTGAGCACTAATTTCTCTCTCTCTCTCTCTCTCTCTCTCTCTCTCTCTCTCTCTCTCTCTCTCTCTCTCTCTCTCTCTCTCTCTCTCTCTCTCTCTCTCTTTTCTCAATAAAAAGATATGTTGGTTCCGCGAGAAATTACAGTAAAATCTACTTTTAAAATTAAAATTTCAAGTGAGTTTAATCAAATGAACCGCAGTGTACCTAGAACTATAACACTTCCTTACTAGATACGGATACTATACCCCTTATAGCAATTTATTACCCATCTAATCCATCAATTATTACATATTACTAAACTCTACTTAAACCTTTTTTACCTACTTAATACATTTTTCGACACTTTCGCTTCAAATTTTTCCAGCATTATCGCTGTTTTACTGTATTATTTAATTATTAGAATTATTGCAACATACCAAACCCAACACAACCTTAAATCAATAATTTTTATACATTTTTTGACAAGAATCAGGTACACATATATTACGCTAATTTATTGGCCTACATAACGTAAACAAATCACATGACAATGAAATATAAATTCTAATAATTAAATAAAGCAACTGCGGTTCATTTTATTGCACGCCTATTACCTATATAAATTTTACTTTTAGCATTTTACACTTTTACGTAGATACGTAACATGTATATAATAATACTCGTACATATATAAAATTACGACGACCACAATTTAGCCAAATTTCGCGCCTCAACGATTTATTTACGTCCTTTTTATTATACAAAATCATTTTATTATAAACAAAATCATTTATCACAAATTATTTTTATGTGCCTCAAAAATTATTACAAACAAATAAATAAAAAAAATAAAAATATTACAAGTTATAATCAAATTGTGTTTTAAAATTTAAAATTATAAATAAATAACTGATAATGATATTAAAATACTATTATAATATTAATAATATATTTTTGCTACAAAAAACAAAATAAATGTAAAAAATAATTACATTAATTAAATGTTAAAATATTTATAAATAAATACGTAGAGTATTTCACATGTATATGCAATTGTAAGGGGGTTATTAAATAGTTTTTAAAATTACTAATTATATCTATACTATAGAATTAATTTTTTATTAATTAAATGGTTTTCTGTCACTATTTCAAAATTTTACAATGTTCTTGGCGACGACACAAAATTTAAACATGACATCCCTCATGACATAAAACAGTTTTTTTTAATAAATAATTTTCATTTATTTATTCAATACTAGCTGAATTATCTCAGCGTTGTACAGGAGAAATTAAAAATTAAATGCTGGTAAAAAAAATGTTGTGGCCTCCTAAACCAAGCTCACTTTGTTATAAAATTCCTTTGAAAATTTTGAATCCGATTGGATTGATGGTGTGGAAACTTATAAGAAGGGTTGTCTTGATCCAGAGGACAGACCCCTCGGATTCGAGCATATCACTAATTTAATATAACCCCTTTCCTAACTTCATTCCCTTGAAAACATTATTAAAAAATATAATTTTAGGAAAAATTTGTACGGGGGCTCCTAGACCCCTTGGACATGCAACTCATACATGGTAAAAAAAAATCTTGACGATCGGTTGAGCGGCTCAAACGCCCTTTCGGAAGACATTTTCTGGTAAAAATTGTATGGAAGCACCTATACTCAGGGGGTCGCCCCTTCAAAAAGATTACGAAAACCCGCTTATTTTGATATAAAATACATATGCAAAATTAGAATCCAATTGGATGACTGATATGGCAACTTATAAGGGTCCTCTTGATCCATGGGACGACTCCTCACTTCCGAGCATATCATTATAATTTCATGTAACCATTTTCCTAACTCATCCCGTGCAAAAAATTGAAATGTTGGGAAAAACTTGTACCGGAGCCGCTAGACCCTGGGGTTCAGCTCTCCCGGTAAACTAAAAGCCATTTATTCGCCGAGATATTCGAAAACTTAAAATATCAATTGTCGACGAACCAAGTCGGAAAATGATACAGGTGCGCCATTTATAAGGATATATTAAAAGCAGGTCAGCTCCATTCGTATAACAGACTTTCGCCAGTGCAAGAAGCCATTTTGATGTCAATTAACTGCTTAACCAAACTAAAACGTTAAGTGTACTCTATTTCTGACTCCAACATCTAACTTTAGACAAATTTAATAGTATACTAACACCTAACTTCAGAAATAATTAAATGTCCAGCCTTGATTCTACACGTCAAACAGACGGTAATGTTATAAATATATAAACATATTCAAGTCGCTCATGTCTGACTTTAGATGAAGTTTAACACTAACAGAACAGTACACAAAATAAAAACAATAAAAAGTATCAAATTGTAGGCTTAAAGCCTTTTCGGACAAAATATTATTTTTAATGGCATTTATACAATGTTTACGACTTTTCTAGTCATAGAAAACAGAGAGACCATTTACTCACAATATATCTACCACAAAGAATAGAAAAATATACTCTCCTCATTTTTAACCCCAGAGTACTTGTAGTACCCAAAGATACACAAACCATTACAAAAATGAGAACTTCCTTAGATCTCTTCTTGGCAGCTTGGTTTTGTACTGATACAAAGTTAGTCTACTCATCAGGTTGCAACGACCAAACTGCAAAAATTCAACTCTTGCTAAGAACCTATAGTACAAAGCAAGAACTTATCGATTTGGCGAATTATATAACAAAATCAGAAATTTCTGGAAATTCTCACTATGTATGTCTATTTTAGGAGTGACATTTAAGCCTACAATTTGATACTATTCGACCGTGAAGTCAACGTTCAGCATATTTTTACAGTTTCCTGAATTTGACTTCAATGTTCAATCGAACTACTAACCACCAACCCAATTTTATTAAACTAACCTCGGAGTTCGGTTAATGACAGGGCGACTACGTCAGTGTCTCGTAATTTAGTTATTTTTAAACCAATGTTTAGATTAGTTGTTATTTTATTTGTATCTGCCTTCAATATTCATCCTTAGTATTGAACATTAAAGTCAAAGTTATGTAGTTCACTTTGAGTTCATCAAATAATATGTCGATTATGTCAGTATTCTGTAATCCAATACCAAACATTGAGATTTACCGAACGCCCAAGCCAAAGTTCTGTAACTAGCGTCTTTGAATGTCAAATGATTGAATTGCAAGCTGATATTCTAAAAAGAAAGACTAAAACACAAACTGTACATTTGCGTTTCTTATAGATATACAATGAAAAGGCATAGAAGTCATTTTAATAACTTCAGAAACAACCACAGTCATATGACTAACATTTTGAACATTTTCAACTTACTGGTTTACCGGGTCTGGTTGTATCTCAGACACCTTTGCGTACGTGCACACAACAAATCACTAAAGTTGCAGAACAATCGGATGAATGGTATAAGGTTTCTATACGCATTCGGGATATACATAGAAGCATTAACTTTTATAGATTACAACTGATTCAGAGATCATCCACTAATTTATTTATCAATTAGTTTCTCGGTTCATATGAATGACCTAAGGGTTCTCTGAAAAGTTTCCGACCTAACAAAGACAAAAGACAATTTTTCTTCAATTTTTTTTCTCGATATATAGTCTCCTTGTTAGTCTACACATTCCCCTCATTGATGCTTCTATCTCTTCAACCCGTCCAAATAGTGCTCGGGCCTCTTCATTCGATGAAAATCTCTGTCCTCCGAGTGTAACTATTAACTTAGGTATATAAAAGTTGCTGGAAAAATTTTCTCTTCTGCAAATGTGGCCGGTTTTGGTCGTTAACACTTTAACGACCGCTCTCACAACATGTGTGTGATGGCATGAACAACTGTTAGTGCAAAATGAAATAATGAATTGATTGATTTAAAAAAAAAATTAATTAAGAAAGTGTAAAAAAAATAAAAAAAACCGAGGGAAAAACCTTTGTCCTTTTGGAGCCGATTCCTCCTTGGCAGTCCACTGTTTTGTCTGTATGTTTGATTCTGAAGTGTAATGGTATATCCAAGTTTCATTAACAGTAGTTAGCCGGCGCCAAAACTCTGATTTATTACGCCTAAACTGCGCCAACATGGCGGTCGAAATGTCAATTTGTTTACTGCTTTCTCATGTACAAATGACATTGATTCAATATATGACAAACACGTTCTTTGGACATATTCTTAGCAAGATAGAAGACTCTCTAACTTTAATTCGACGGTTGTCTAGTACCATTTGGTGAACTTCAGCGATGTTAACGTCAGTAGCTTCATCGGCTCCCAAGCTCGTACGGCCACGTTAAAATTCAGCTGCCCAAAATGTCACAGTGGTAAATGATGGTGCAGAGTCGCCGTACACCGCGTCCTTGATATGCGTAGGCGTATTGCCTTTCAAAAATGAATGTTTAATGACAGCTCGATACTCGATTTTGTTCCATTTTGACAAAACACTCACATCGACCCACTCAAACGATTTCGAAACAGCAACTACGCTTCCAAAATGGCTGATATTTCGGTGAGTACCTTTTATCGCATGCGCAAACACACTTCCCCACTTTTGTTGACGAGTGCTGCCATCTTCATGTTGAGGTTGTAAACTTTTCAGACAACCCTCGATTGGTTACTCATTTTACAATAAAATACGGTTCAATCACATCTCCGGCATAAAATGTGGGTTTGTTGCTGTCCAATAACGCATATTTTGTTTATTGACAAAGCCATTAAGCCAAAAATGAAATGAATTTCATCATCTTTTTCTTCAAACGTTAAGTTAATTTGATCTTGTATAAGGGTGTAAGAAAGATCTGTGAACGGCGTGGAATCGACTGATATGGTCCATTTTGAACTGAAGCGCTTACGGCTGCGATATTTTCGGGATTTCGAGCGGTGTGTTATCTCACTGGCACAAGAACATCCAATAGTGAATATATTGACTCGAATTTAGCCACTATAGCACGCATAGCCTGTCTGATGGAACGATTATTACGACCGAAAATTGGAGTAAAGGATGAAACTCACCAAGCAGCAGCAGCGAGCAGCAAATTTAAATATTAGTTTATTCGCTTATGTAGTTATACAAAATCATAGTTTGAGTGTAAATATACGTGCGTATTTCCAATAAAAGAAATCATAATTATATTGATGATGACAGTTGCGACCACCGATTCAGAATTGCGGTAGTAATTTTTAATAATTTCCAAACGTGACCGACGTTTTGACGTTGACAGATCATGAAAAACCTTCAATCGTGCAACTCGAAAAATTTTGATTTTTCAGTTATTTTAGTATTATAATGGGTCTATTTTTTAATTCATCCCGAGCAGGCAGTGCGTTGACAAAAAATACTCCGTATTTTTTTATTCAACCTGTGGCCCTATTCTGTCTTTCCCTGGGAATAGGGAATTGGGAAAAATATTTTCATAGCATTTTTGTCTAAATTGTATTTTTCTGGCCTACTAAAGGAATAAGTTTAGTGTAAAAATTTTCAAAACAAAGTGAATTGGGAAACTTTTATTCCACAAAACTTTTATTGGGTAAAATATTTTCCCATTTCACTTTGTTTCAAAAATATTAACACCAAACATGTTCCCTCAGTAGGCCAGAAAAATACAATTTAGACAAAAATGCTATGAAAATATTTTTCCCAATTCCCTATTCCCAGAAAAAGACAGAATAGGGCCACTGGAGGGCTATTTAGGAATTCGATTCGACAACGAGAGTACAAGATTCATATTTGATTTGAATATGATTCGAACGATTCTTATTTAAAATCAAATAAGAATCTAGTACTCTCGTTATCGAATCGAATTCCCAAATAGCCCCCCGGGTAATTTTACTCTGCACACTGCGTTTTTATTTGTGAACTGTGCTTACACCGCGCTTACTCGGTTCTTCAAATTTTACTCTGAAATTTATTATATATTTTAATAAGATAAACTTGACTAGGACGACATTTTATTTAGATCTTCTTTTATTTACGGTCCAACACGATCTGACCATCTCTCATCATTTTACATAAACAATCCAGTATTCAATACATACAATATTATTATATTATTATCAAATACATGCAAATTCATTTTATTACTTATACACTTAATTTCATATATAATAACTCTCCCCTACTAAAAAAAAATAATTATATTCTATTCACAAAAATTATTAGTACACTATATATTTATAATTTATTTATAATTTAACCTATCCGGAATTCTCTTTCTCCTCTTAGACCGACGCGGAATAAACTCAATCTCTGCGCTTCGTTTTCTTTTCTTACACGATGGTTTAGTGGTCTCACCAAATTTTTCTTCCTTATCACTATGATATGGAGGACTTCTATAAAAGTTGTACTGATATTGTCTGCGTATTTGATTTTCGTGTACTACTCGCTTATCTCTATTATACAATTCAATTTTATATAAGTATCTACCAAATTTTCCTATAATTCTCCCAGGAATCCACTTAATATAACATTTAAAGTGATTTTTATAAAAAATTTTATCCCCAATTTTAAATATTTTCTTATCAATTATTTTGTTTTTAGTAACATACTTATATTTTGACTTATAACCTATTCTCTTATTTCCAATTTCCAAATTAAATCTTACTTTCTTTCTGTTACTTACAAGTAAATTATCTAATAAAATTTTTGGTTTAAAGGAGAAAATCATTTCAGTCGGAGTCTGCAAGGTCGCCATACTTGGAGTGTTTCTATTGATCATTAAAAAATCTTCTATCGTATTACCAATATTTGATTTACTTAAGCGCGATTCCTGTTCAATTAAAAATTGTTTAAACACTCGTTTCACAGTTTGGACGTTTCTCTCCGCAAGCCCATTTGATTGTGGATGATACGGTGGAGCTTTAAAGACTTCTATACCCATATGTTTACAAAACTTAATAAATTCAAAAGACCCAAACGGAGGACCATTATCGCTTACAATTAATTTTGGTAAACCAAAAATTGCAAATATTTGTTTAAGTTTGCCAATTACAGCTGACGCAGTTGTGGTACTCATAATCTTTACCTCTAAATATTTGGTTTTTGCATCGACTACTAGTAAAAATACAAATCCTTTAAAAAAGAAAAAATCTAAATGGAGACGTTCAAATGGAACTTCGGGCTCGGGCCATCTACTAACTGTTACTTCTTTTGTCACATTGGCTGTTTGCTGACATATAGCACAAAGTTTAACATAATTTTCAATGTCAACATCAATTTTATTCCACCATACATATGTTCGAGCAATAATTTTCATTTTAACAACACCTGGGTGATTCATTCCTTCATGCAATAAATGTAAAATGTGAGACTGCAGCTTTTTAGGAATAACAACTCTATTGCCATAAAATAAACAATTATTTTCGCAAGCAAAACTATTTCGTTTCACATAATATTTTTGCATATCCTTAGAAACCTGTTTAATATCCCAGCCATTCATCACCATATCATAAACTTGACGTAATTCACTATCATTTCTTGTCTCCATTGCAATCTCTATCAAACTTAACGGAATTTCCCTGTCACATTCAATCCACTGTACCAAGCTAACGTCTTCTGAAATCTCGGTATATGTACTAAGGGGTAATCTAGATAATGCATCTGGTCCTTGCATTTTACTACTTGGTCTATATTGTATAGAGTAATCGTACATGGATAAATGTATGGCCCAGCGAAGTAAGCGATTTGCTGCAACTCCCACTCCATGCTTCTTTGTGTTAAATATAGATTTCAGTGCTTCACAGTCAGTATATATAACAAATGGGTGACCATAAATGTACTTATGAAAACGTTCAACGGCAAACATTACAGCTAGTGCTTCTCTATGTAATTGTGAGTATCTCGATTGTGCATCCGTTAAGGTACTCGAGGCGAAGAGAACTGGTTTCTCACAGTTACCGATTAAGTGGGAGAGAACAGCGCCCACCCCATCCGGACTTGCATCGGTAGCAATTACAATAGCTTTAGCTGGATCATACAATTCTAATAATGTTTTTCCAAGCAACCATGTTTTGCTCTCTTGAAAACACTTTTCACAATGTTCATCCCAGTTGAAAACTGTGCCTTTACGTAATAGATGATATAACGGCTTTAGCCTACTAGATAAATTTGGAAGGAATTTACTATAATAATTTAGTAAACCCAAATACGATTGCACCTGTTGTATATTTTTTGGCGCAGGAGCGTCTTGAATTGCTTTAATTTTATCTTCATTTGGTTTAATCCCCTCTTTCGATAGAGTATGCCCTAAGTAATTTACATACTCTACAAAAAATTTAGACTTTTCTAGATTAATAGTCACATTATTTTGAGATAATCGATTGAGAACTTCAAAACATTTTACACGACAATCCTCCAAATCTTTTCCCCCAATGATTATATCATCTAGGTAGCAGTGAACCCCTACTAAACCCAACAAAATGCTATCCATGACTGATTGAAATGAAGAAGGAGCCGAAGCTACACCAAACGGTAAACGCTTAAATCTAAATAACCCTTTATGTGTATTAATTGTTAATAATTCTTGGCACTCCTGGGTAACTTCTAACTGTTGATACGCTCCAGTTAAGTCAATAACACAATAAACGTTTGTATTTGCCAAGCTCGCAAAAATATCTTCAATATTGGGGAGGGGATAATGATCCGTAATAATATATTTATTGATTGTAACCCGACAATCAATGCATATACGTATCGCATCAGATCCCTTTGGAACAATAACAATGGGGCTAGCCCAATCACTATATCTAACCGGAACTAATATATCCTCATTAACTAGCCTGTCTAATTCTTGATCAACTTTCTCTTTAAATTTAAAGGGTACCGTATAAGGCTTAAAAAATATAGGGCGGCAATTCTCGCTTAAATTTATAGTGGCTTTAAAATTTTTTATAGGAGTAGAGGATGGTAAAATGCCGGAATACGAGTGCTTAATCAATTTAAGGAAATTTTCCTTAGACTCACTTATCGAATTCACCTGATCATGTTCTTGCAAACATCTCCCTCTCCACCCTGGTACTATTACATCTAACCAGGTACGACCAATCAATGGTTTAAAATTTTTTGACGATTTGATAATGATCATCTCCAAGTAATAAAGTATACCATTAAATTTAACTTCAACTGTAATGCTTCCCAAAACTGGCACCGTTTGACCTGTAACTGAAAAAACAGATTTATCTTCAGATTTAATTTGTAAATGTGCGAAATTGGACCGATACAATGCCTCGCTTAATATAGTCGTACATGCTCCAGTATCTAACTCCATTTCTAATTCACGATTTTCTACAGTTAACGTATATATATCAGCTGGTGCACCTCCTATAAAGTGTAAATCCACAAATTTCAAACTGCGGTTATTTGTGTTTTTATTTCGACACATTGCCGCAATATGTCCTCTTCTCTGGCATACAAAACAGTTCCACCTTATCACTGGACAACGATGTATATTATGACTTTTCCCACACCTAAAGCATATATCTACGTATCCTCTTCTTCTGCCAGAAGATCGAGATATTCTTGAACTAGCATATGACCGCATGCTCCCGCTTGATCTCGCATCACTCGAATTGTTGCTTCTACTTGATTGACGACTAGTCGACCTTGTCCGGTTATTTAACTTGTAATTACCTTTTCCAAACCTTTTGTTCATGTTTTCCATTACCTCGGACTTGGCTACAAAATTTCTACCATCATTCGACGTGTGCGGTTGAATTGCTTTAGATTCATTTTTTGACATTTCCATATTTAATGCAACAGAACAACACTTTTCGAAATTTAAAGTTACATCATTCAATAATACACGCTGAATCTCCTCACTTCTAATGCCCAAAATGAATTTATCCGTTAACGCATCATCTACCGCCATTGATTTATATTCCACTTGTTGTGCTGTAGTTTCAAGTTTACCATCTTTCTGCATAGGTATTGCCAAATAATCACCAAACTCACAGGTTGAAGCTAAAGCCTTCAATCTGATTATATACTCCATTACAGATTCACCTTGTTCTTGATGTGCTTTATTAAATTTGAAACGTTCGGCTCTTTTATTTAGTTTTGGTGCGAAATGTTGACGTAACACTGTTAGCAACTCCGTTATATTTTTATCAACCGGTTTAGCTGGCTGAACAATCGACTTAATGATCTTATATGTATTTTTTCCAATAATACTTAGCAATAATTGCGGCTGATTTGCTTCTGCTACTTTATTGATATTAAAATAAATTTTTATGCGGTCTTCGTATGATTCAAAATCTTCACCGGCCTCATATTCTTCAATATGACCTACATACGAACTCATTGCTTACGACCCGTTTCTTTTTCAAGGCCAATTTATCAATCACACTATGCACTTTAGCAATAATTTAATATTTAACTATTACTTTAAATTCACTTATTGCATTATTGCAATTCCACTAAAAAAAAACTTCCCTTTAATACACGTACTATTTAATTTACTTGCGGGGTTTTTTTATCCTCGTCGCCAATTTATTATATATTTTAATAAGATAAACTTGACTAGGACGACATTTTATTTAGATCTTCTTTTATTTACGGTCCAACACGATCTGACCATCTCTCATCATTTTACATAAACAATCCAGTATTCAATACATACAATATTATTATATTATTATCAAATACATGCAAATTCATTTTATTACTTATACACTTAATTTCATATATAATAAAATTAATGTCAATGTACGAAGAGTGTGCAAAGTAGAAAAACAATTTTTTACTCTATGCACACCGGATAATTTTACCCAGGGGCCCTATTTGCGAATCCGTTTCGAACGACAATTCGATTCGAACGATAAATTCGAATCGAACATGATTTGGTATTTGTGAATTCGAATTTAAAAAAAATGTACACTGTAAATTAATCAGCAGGGAATTTTAATTTATGGTTATACCTATACGAAAAATACTCGCCTTGGTCATGAAATTTTGACGTTTTTCGTTTTTTACTTTGTGACGTTTGAATAGATCAATACGTTTTCGAATTCACAAATACCGATCATTCGAAAACATCTTTCGTTTATTCGAATTCGAATTCCCAAATAGGGGCCCAGTACAACCTTTGCTCGGTGTACACTACCCGGGGTAAGCCTGCTTGCTCCGGTTGAATTAAAAAATAGACCCAATATTTAAAATAATACATCAGATGCCATAGAAATATCAAAGGTCATGGACTGCTATCCTCATTATTGATCGTAAAAAATGTTATGATAGTTCCGTTCATCGGTTGAATTTTTGATAATGCCAATTACTCTCGACTGGTAACAATAAGCATCGAAACATTATCAGATCGATGTTATAGCAGAAACCTAGACTAGGCACACACACCGCGCCTATTTTCGTAACCCTTTCATAAATTGGCATTTTCAGTGCAAGATCATGTTCAAGTTTATGTCTTCAATTTCTGGAGACAAAAAATTGGTTATCCTCGTGCTGTAGCGCTCTCTGTGGCGAGTTCAAATTTCTGGATTGAATTGAACACTGTCGGCTACAGCGGAAATATGTTTGATTGTATGCACTGGAAGAGTTCCTGGGATCGCTTCTGTTGTTCACTAGGATGATCGTCTCGCGAACTTCAGCAGCAGGAGTGGTTATTGCTTTTTCGAATTTCTTTTAAAAATTTATAGTTTCGGTAGCGCAGCACACACTTTGAAATTGAGTTTTTCGATTTCGAGCGGGAAACAGCTGCCAGTGTCAAAATAACAGATGATTTAAAAATAAACCGATAGATGGCCCACCCTCTATTACTATGAGTATTGGATTGTGCACATATAGTTATTGTAGGTTTCCGTTCTCAGTGAATCCTTGATATGTAGTGTCGTATATGTGGTTGATAGCAAATGGTGATAGGTTGAAAGCACTTAGTTTGGAACAACTCTATATATCAAATGAGTCAAGCACATGAATGAATGGGCGGGACTGAAACTCCATTTTCATAAAAAACCTGTTTATCCCATTCGGTAGAAAAATCGTTTAAATCTGATCAAATTGTACAATTTCTAGAGCCCTGAAACTTCAATATTCAAATTCCTAGATAAAACGTAGTTTCCTTCAAATTAATCACTGTCAGGATCATTTCTGAAACTCTGGTTCAGAAAGGTTCAATTAGTTCCATACTAATAACTATAAATTTTGACATAATAATTTTAGAACTATAATAAATGAATAAATAAATTATAATTATGATCACCATAATATATGGTTTCGAACATTTACTCGGTATTGTGAGTATTTCCCCAAGACCAAAATAATTTTTATTAATATTTTAAGAATGGCGCATCCGTGAATCAACGTGTTGTTATTCTTGTAATTAAGTGTAAGTCGGCCTCATTTACGAGTCCAACAAAAGTTTATTAGTTGAGTTAATATCAAAAATAACTTATTATAAAATGTTAAGCTAAAAAAATATTTCCTGCAGTAATTGATACGGCACCGGGTGGACTAAAAAATAGTACAGGATCAAACAATTCTACAATAATAACGCACAAACAATTCATCGAAAACATAATTCATTGAAACAAATTGTTCATGTAAAAGTTTCTGCTGAACATCAGTACTTGCAGGTAGAGACTTGCTATGGAGATTTTACAATTCATCGATATTGTGTAGATTTTGAAACGGATCATTGTGAAACTGAATTGCTATAATAATTCGAACATTTCGGGAACCCAGCCTTTCACATGTTGACAGAGAATCCCTTCAACCATTCTTAACTATCGTCGTCGCAGAGAGATTAATGTGGTTGAGCGACTTAAGTTTAGCTTTGGCCAACTTGTGCTGCCATCTTACGTATGATGTGTTCATTCAATTTCCATTTGCACCCCTTTCAGTAGCGATAGTTTTAAGTGCTGAAATATGATTTGCTGAAATAGGAGTACGTGATCTGCAGTTGCTCTATTCGTCCGAGTGACGAGCGCCCCAAACATGATATTGAAACGTTCCCCCATCTCATTGAGAGACGACCGGTAATTCAGAGCCACTCCTCCTTGTCCACATAATTTATGATATCAGTAGAGGATATTATGTTATGCCAGCTTGGTATACGCTGCACTGCAATAATCAGGAAGACAGACTGAAATACTCACTGGCGGTTGATCACGGATGACTACATCTTCTGATCTATCGTCTAGATTAGAGACGTGGAAAAATTCCACTACTTTGGTTTTTTTCCAGAATTTTTATAGTAATGGAAGCTGTTTCATTTTTTTCGATATATGAAGAATGTATAGCGTAAATTGCTATCTGTTGTTTTAGCGAGTCATTAATCGTTAAGTGACTTGTCCGGAGATATTCAAATTAATCTACCACTCACAATCGCATAGCCGTTTTTGTTGCCATCTGCCTGTTAAAAATGTCAAGAATTTCTGCTGAATATGGTGGCTCGCTGATACGTTCGTCGAGCGCTCTAATATATAAATATAGGTATCCTCAATTCATTTTAGATGGGATATCGCCAGAAACATCAAAAGCTATGATAGTTCAAATATGTGTCAGATAAGTTGAATTTACAGAAAATTAATGTATGTTATAGTTTTGGATTCAGCTTTTCAAGCGTAATTCGAATCTTCTCTTCTTCGCAGGTGCTATACCCAATGAAGGGCTTGACCGCCTCAACAATCCTCTTCCAAATAACACGGTCGAAAAAAACAATTTGCTGTTGTTTGAGACTGTAAATGAACTTGCTCGATATTAGCCAGTTTACAGAGAATTTAAAAACCTTGAAAATAATGCTACAGAAATTTCTGTATGACGGCCCCTTGTCGTTTTATTGCAGTTTTGGCGAGAAATGTAACCAAAAAATGAGACACACATAACAGGCGCAATTTTGGCGGTTCTTGGTCAAGGAGAAAATAAGTTTTGACAGTAAAAAATGTGATTTATTTCAAAAGTTAAATTGCAACAAAAATCGACCAAATGGCACAGTGGTTAAAACTTTAGCATTTGGATCGGGAGGTACTGGGTTCGAATCCCGATAGGGGCGGGATGCAAAAGTGTAATTTCATAACAAATTACGATCTGGGATGAAATGTAACACATCTATGACCCTCTGTCGGAGTGCAAAACTCATGGGCCGACCCATCTTCCTTGTAAGTATAGGCTGGCATGGAATTTGCAATGTGCAGATGGTCTTAAAATCGGTCCTATAGCCGTACGTCCTCGAATTAGCTGACTAGCGTAAAAGTAAAGACGGAATAAGCAAATCGTGAAAGAGCAGGAATAGCCTTGAACAGGCCCCAGAACAGATTGCAGGAATAAAAAAATAAAAACTTTATTCAAACGAAATAAAACTAATACATATAATGAAATTTTCAATATCGCGTATTACCTCCTCTAGCCCGCAGTATTTCATAAATACGCCGTGCCATTTTTAAAACAATGTGTAGTTTTTGCGTGGTGATTTGTTGCCATTCTTCTTTTAAAAATCTCGGAGTTCCTGCAAACTTTTTGGTTGCCTTGTTTGTTGCTCTATAAGTTTAAATCTGAACTTCGCAGACGCTGTATTATTAAATTAATGCGGTGCTGTTGTAGAAATTGACGTGTGTTTAGAGCTGTGTGCGGCCGGGCATTATCATACCTAAAAAGAATCCACGCCCAATTTGAATTTTCATGGTAAGTATATGAAGCTTTAAAATTTCATTTACATATCGTGTTGATGTTAATGCTGGATGTGGTATTACTACCAAATCCGAAACTCCATGAAATGCTACGACTGGCATCGCGCAATTAGTATTTAATCTTTGTCCTGATGAACGCCAAACTCTGCATCGGTCGTCTGATGCATACAAATTGAACCGCGATTCATCCGAAAAAAGTTTATAACTCTCTTTACGATTTTTATTAAATTTGTCCAAAATTTCGACAAACTATTTGTTCGAGCATATTTAATAATTAATCAATAAACGTGAAAAATGGTTGCAATTTTCTAATGGTGTTTTGATATGTTTTGAGCAATCCGTTAGATTTGACGCATTGTTAAATATATTCTCAACCTGAGTTCTGGTTGGAGCAAAAGGACTTCTTTGCCAAATCTTTCCATCTTTTCCAATTAAATTTCCATCACTCTGGTCTGTCATCAATGTTCTTGATCACTAACTGTTTTGACGTCTTCTTCATTTTCGCTAACTATCCCATCATATCCTTTTCATCGCTATAACACTCTGCCAATATAGCCCGAAGTCTTTCTTGCTCTCTTTTGTAACAGTACATCTCATTATCACAAAAAAAAAAAAAATCAATAGGAAATATTAATTAAATGATTACCTAACTAGGGTCTAACTGACCCATAATATTACAAAACAAATATACACGAATACTGTACCTGGGTTTATAGGACCCAAAAACTTTTTAAAACACGTGCTGTTTACTATTTGACTGACAAAGTAATACTGAAAATTATTCATGACTGTATCGAAATATACTATGTAGGATTACATATTAATATGAAGTTGGTTACAATTGTTAAACATTCCATAACGTAACTTCATTTCAATTTGGGTCCATAGGTTAGTAATGCAGGGTCAAATAAACAAAGAAATCATAGAATTTTACTAACTGATAAGAGAAACAATAATTTTCGATATTGTCTACATTCTCTACATTTTCAACATCAAAAATTTTAATTGTCTACATAAATTATCTACACGTCATGTAGAATATTAATCATCTACGCGGTGTAGATAATACGGCACAACACTGCAAATAATACGCAGGTCACGAACATCGATTCTAAATTAATGTACGATAAACAGGGAATCAATTAAAAACTAAACGATCTGACGTTTCTACTTCAGGTATTATGAAAGCATAACTTTAGAATTACCAACATAGATTAATAAATATATATATAATTAATTATACATATTCAAATCACTAGTTAAAATCTAGACACACCATTAACATAAAAATAAAATGTGAAAACCGCGGAGTAATAGTCGGTGTCCATTCTGTGCGTTCACACGAGGAATCATGATTGCGGAATCAAAACTTCGTTTCTTTCCCCGTTAAAATAAAGGGGAAAGAAACGAAGTTTCACTCCGCAAACATGATTCCTCGTGTGGACACGCAGATTGGCATTAGCAAAGTACATACTTGCAAATATTTGTGAGTAGTTCAATGAAAAGCAATATTGTTAGTTAGAAGTAAAACATATGAAAAGCAAATTTGAGATTGAGTATTGGTGAGTAGCTGGAAGTACTTTGCAAACGCCAATGGAGCCTTACTAATATACGGTATCTAGACATGTTATAGTAAGTACATATATGAAAAATATTATATAGTGTAAAATAATTTAATTTTTCTCATTATTCGGTACAAATAAATCATCCATCCTATATCAACATAAAACAAAAGAAACATTAACAACAGAACGTCATAATTAATTAATAAAACAAATAAATTATATTTATATACCGCATACATACATTATACATAAAAACGCACATCATTATGTCACATGAAACAGTCCATAACAACACACTTCATATACATAAATACGAAATTGTGTAACATTAAATATAAAATGGAATCATTAATTAATAAAAAAAATTATTAAATATTTATTAACTGTAATTTAAAAAATAAAAATTAAATTTGCTGTTAAAAAAAATATGAAAATTGTTAAATTATATATAAAAATAAATAATGAAAATTGAATAAATTATTACTACACATAATACGAGTAGTAATTAACGAATAAGACATAAACAAATTATTAATTTGAGATCAGTTTTAGAATCTTAAATTTTCTAAATGTACGATGTCATGATTTGGCTTATTTACAACAAGAAACCAATCAAAAAAAAAACTTACAAAATATAACGTTTTAATAATTAATTTTGCTTTTAATTTTAAATTATTGTAGAGAGATAAGGCTATATATGACTTGAGTAAGTATCATGTTTTTTTTTAAATTTATTTTTCTTGAAAAATTGTGAATGTCCGATTTTTTTATTCGCCTTAATATTCTCTATAATGCTCCAACACATATAAGGGTTTGCTTGAGCCAATGGGAGATCCCTGCGAAATTTGGGGACAATCTGTGTACCGGAAGTGGCAGCTTCAAAGGGAGCCTTTTAAATTGTTGCGGTGATGTTGAAAAGTTTAACATCTACAAAAAGTTTCAAAGAATTAAAAGATTTCTTTAAATTTGGGGATTACATTTTCAAACAACAAGGATTGACCATGTTGTAATTTAAGGAGGGATAACGTTTTATTTAGTTATACAAGACAGTTTTATCAAAAGGCCGGTAAACTTAATTTTTCGTTTTACAAATCAAGAGTGGTGTATTCGTGTTCTATTATGTACACGTTCGTGCAAAAAAGTCGGGTGTTGGCCACAACATACTCACCCCTCCATATTGTTTAATTTTGCCTTGTTAAATTTGAAGAAAAAAAAGAATTTTTATTCACCTGAAATTAATTAGATTTGATCACCGTTGAGCAAATTGGGTATAGAAAGCGTGGATTTCGGTTTGAAGCTAGAAATTGCTCTTTTCAGGCACGGCTGTATTCCCAATATTTTTAATAACTATTTTCATCAAGTCAGTTTCGGAGAACTTCGCTTGTTTGCCAATTACTAATGTATTTACATACATAAATAATAAATTAGTAAATGTTTCGGCGGAATCCATATCATTTTCATTATTAATGATATTAAAAATTTTACACAATTAATCGATAATCGGCGCAGTTGTTCGATAATAAGAAACTGTTGTACTTCTTGCCAGATATTGCATACGTTTACTATCACTTGTCGCAAAACAAAAACCTTTCAAAAAAAATTAAAACAATGAAACTATTTACGTTTACAACGTTAAATTTATTTTGCTATTTTAATTGACCAGCTAACATGCCATGACTAGATCCATTCGATAAATGAAAGACAATAAATTTTCAAGAGCAATCGAGTAATCGAAAATTCTAGCGACAACAAACGGATCAGGATCAGGTATTCGAGCTCGTATTTGGTTTTTATAACACCGTGTCAAACGATTCTGTGTAACCACACTATACATCACCTTGCCAAGCATTAGAAAAAAAGGCTGGCGCACATTGAACTTTGTCCACAAATTTTTCGCTGAAGTTGAGTACGGATAAGTGAGAGATAACAGAGTCCTTGGTTGTTGACTATGAAGCTTTTCGGTCGGAGATTTGCCTTCTGGTCTCGGCAAAAATCGCTAACTCCTAAGAAACGTCGGCTTCGCATGATCAGTACTATCTCCATCTCCAAATTGTTTCATCATAGCGATTTTAAAAGATCTCACAACCCGACCTGACTATGCTCATTTGGCGAAAGGCGCATTTGTTAAGTGATCAATACCATTCCGTCCGACTGAACTCATGAAAATCTCTAAATGTAAAGGCTATGTCCCAATATCACTTCCGGCCAGAAAGCCAACGCTTCCATTGCAAAAAGTTCTTATAGCACGCATACCGTAGATTTGGTATAGTAGTGTCTGAAACCTTCATGACGTATGGAGTTCGAGAAAAACTAGAGTCGACATGTAACCGTTCGGCGCAACCTCTGGCAAGCTCAATATTTCTTCACTGTTAGTTTGTTGTCGATGTTTGGCCACCAGCCGTGTCTGCGGACTAGCTGCTTCATTCGAATAATGCCTCAATGTCCAGTGTGCAACAGGGTCCAAACTTTCTTTCACAGACAAAGGAATAATATGACTCGAGTAAACTCAGTCTAGAAAAGAAGAACATTATTGAGAACAGAAATGGAATTTCTATTTACATTAAATGTTTGGAGATCTCGATTCTAGACAAAGACTGGTCATTCTTCCTTCACATAGGTCTGGACACGCGCTAGAACGGAATATTTAGCTTTTTCTGCAACAATGTGTCAGTTTTTCTGCAACAATTTGCCATTTGATAGTAACCAGAGAAATACAGCTCAATGCTGAAGGCAGTTGAGTGGCATCACTGACAAGCCTTTTCTGGATGAAATAGTGATATGAGGGGATGATTCGCCGCCAGGGTAAATTCTCTAGTAAATAGAGGTTTTGGTGAAACTTTTTACAGTCAAAGACCGATCGAGAGTGAAGATCGAAAGTGCCTCTATCTCAATCTGGCTATATTTCTTCCGATGATCATCAAGCTCTTCGATGAAAAAGCTATCGGATACACCTTTCCGTAAGGGTAAATATGCGAAATAAGTGCCCCTACTATATGACTTGAGGCATCTGTCGGTAACAAGAATGGACAGTCATGCTGATAGTGGATAAGCCGAGACGCTTTTATAATAGAATTTTTTATTTGACAAAAATAATTTTCTTGCTCTTTTGACCAAACAAACGGAACATTTTTCTTACGCAATGCATTAAGAAGAGACAAAAATTTCTAAAAACGGTTATTCTTTCAAACTTGCGCTAGAACACTTTCGGATGATTGCCGGATTCCATATTTATCCAAAACATGCCACAAATATAATTATCTTTTTCAGTTTAGAAGAATTTGTACTTACTCATATTGCATTTAAAGTAGGCAGCAGCAAATCGTTGAAAAATCTCTTCCAGATTTTTGAGATGTTCTTCTTCGGTTCGACCTATTCGCTGTCATCTGCTCAATGAATCGCTGAAATATTGCTGGCGCACTAGCTATTCCAAACCATACTCCACTGTCAAGTTTCAAATGCAAATATGCTTGAGCTGAATTTTCGAAAATCGTTTTCCTCCTTGCGGGCGCTGAAATAACTCCTCAAACTCTCGGAATTGGATACTGGTCGACGTAGTAGATGGTTACCCGTGACTTTAAAATCTCCGCAGATTCTAAGACTATTTGTCAGCCTTACGGATAACAATGATGGGGACGAGCACGCGTGGTATAAAACTTTTATTTTAAGTTGTATCATATGCAGCCCATCGATTGAAATAGATTGTTTGAAAAACGCCTAGTGAAGCCGATTAATATCTCTTTTAACATCGTTCATCTGTTCAGACGGTAACGGACATACCTTTAAACATTTCTTCGGTGTATAGTATCAGGTTTCAAGGTTAAGCCCCTAGCTTATTAAAAAGAGTAAAGAAAGCTACAATAGCGATTTAATCCTGTAAAAAGCCATTAGAAAATGATGAGGTTTGGAGCCCCACTGCTGGGCTTGGACTTATTTAATTATATGGGGTTACTATTTGGTCGCCAGCTTTAAATATTCTGACCAACCTAAAATCCTTGGTAAAAGTATAGCAAATAGCGCTGTTTTGTGTATTAATGGGGCTCTTAGGATCACGTTCACTGAAGTACTAGAAATTCTCTTTCATCTCACGCCTTTAGATATGCTAGATAAACAAATGGCAGCCATTTCAACTATAAGGTTCAACACCATTTAAATGTGGAACTGTAAGAATACAAGACAATACATATACCAGAGATAAAAGGTTAGGAGAACAATTTTTGAACACTGAAGGTGTTAATTTTTTTCTTCTGTGAAGAATTAAATTTAAACTTTTTATTTCGTCTCCCAGAATTCTGCAGCGTTTTTCAAGCTGAACTAATCGCGATACGAGAAGCCGTCGACTTCTGAGGTATAATGTAATATCTGCTTGTTAATATTCTATACATCTTATTCAACCGTAGCGTTTCCGAAGGTATTTTTCCTGAGTTGTTAAAAATTGTTGTTGGACTTAAAACGTGAATTGTTAATTTTCTAGATAGTTTTGATTATTTCAGTAACACACAACACAGAAGATGCCTTACTACAGCTCATGAATCCCCTAGACACCTTGGTATCAAAAAATTAAAAACTGTTGTAGCATTATGGTGAACATTATGGTGCTGGTGAACTGGAAGTGTGTGTGTGTGTGTGTGTGTGTGTGTTACTAGTTAATATTAGTAACTAGTAAGAGTAACACCCACTTCCTACTATTACTAAACTACTAGTTTACTGCCATCACTCAACACTTCGTACTTTCGAGCAATTTTTTATACTTTTGAAAAGCGTCACGAAATATCACTCGTAATCATGGGAAATGTAGCTCTTTCTTATGGAATTCTGTGATTTAATAGAGCAAGTATTTTATTGGTTTAAATGATGGATCTAAAATCCAGTTAATTAATTTATAATTTAACTCTAGGCAATTTTACTTCTCGAGTAATTTATTAATTAAAGACGTTAGAGGCAAAACCTTAAATCTCACAACTTTTGCCAAAATAGCAAAATAAAAATGCCTATTTCATAATACAGTGGCATACAAAATGACGGATATCCTCAATTTTAACCATCCGTTTTGAGGAGTTTTTTACAATACATTCAACTTTGGGTCTCTTGAATTGGAAGCCTTGATCTGGACGATCATTAAATTTAGTAACTTTCCATTAACATTGTTGTTGTTAGGACACGGAGGCTTGCATTTTAAAAGATCTGCTCTAATCAAGTTTTATGTTTAAGCGGTGAACTATTTTGGTGCCCAGCACAGTAGGATTACATAGAAAGATCAGAAAATGTCATTGATCAATAAACTAACAGAATTTTTTAATATTTTTGCACCGCTCTTAACGTCAAAATAAAATTTCTCGGAAAATTAAAAAAAAATTCACGAGATGAGATTTTTTGATCCTAATTCTTAGTTACGATAGTCGAGTAATAATTTTTTGACAAAAAATCGACCTCCTTTATGCAACGGGTTTAACAACGGAAATTTGAGGCTTAGTGTCTCAGAAGAGGTAATATTCCATTGCGACAGCTGTTTTACGATCTGACATTAAAATAAGCACTCCGCTTAGATAAAGCTAGCGGTGGTGCGTAGTATGCATTTCATTTTGAAGCGTATAAATTATCATACTTTCAATTGTATTGAGTGTTCAACAAAATATGTATTTGCACGATTTTTTCACATTTCATGCTGAAATTATTAATATTGATTTAGCTTGCTACATTAATGAAAATTGCGACTTTGCTTCTGCAAAATAGCATTTTGTGAGTCATCAGATTTAATTCAATGTGCATTGACTTGTAAAGTTGCTGAAATGGTGGTAGAGTCGATAAAGGCGCAGAAAGTACTTTGAACTTTGGATTCAGTACTTAATTCCTCAAAGATTCAGTACTTTTGATTTCTTACCGATATCATCCCTGGTTTGAAGTAGAACGTCTCCTAGAGCTGCTAAATCAAGTGAACAGCGGATTCATTCGTACACCGTAGCCACCGCTTTATTTTTATTGGCCTGAGCATCATACAAATTATTTTACGGTCGAATAGAAAAAATTTCTGCATGTATCTTGCTTTTAGCGTTCATGACTCACGACCAAAGGTGACAACTGTTCTAATCAGAGCCTTGTAAATGTCAACTTTTGTTTGACGAAAAATGTTGCGAGACTTGGAAGATTTTAATGTTTGCATAAAATGCTCGGTATCCAGCTGCCTTCTTGCGGTAGCCATATATTTGGTTTTCGCTTCGTTAATTTGGAGACCAATTTGATGAGCAGTTGACTCTAATGGTAGGAGGACTTGAGAAACGATGTTAATTTGGAAGACTTCCGAGAGTTTGTCTTCGATGTTAACCTTGAAATTTAAATCGCTTATCATTAATTTACACATAGGTATCAGCTTTGACGGGGTACCTAGATAGAACAGAATGCCCCACAGTGTTTCTCTGTATGCTGTCGTAAGCCTATTGAAGTCTACAAAGAGACTGCGAACAGGGATGTCCTTTTCATAACATTTCTCCAATATAATCCTCAGGGTGAAGGTCGGATCGGTTGTTGATATGTTTGGGTCGAAATCCACACTGGTAGTCGCCCAAGATGCGTTCACTATAAGCCGATAATTTTGCTGCCAGTACGTTGACCAAAGCTTTATAACTAGTGTTTATTTTTTTATGTCGCCCTCGTTAGCTTAGTAAGTAAAGTGTTTGCTCTGTTATTCGGGGGTCCCACGTACAATTCCTGGTGGTGACCAGCAAAAAGTTGCGACTGGGTGTTTTTAACGTGTTATATGTTATTTATATATGTTCGCGTCCATTTTCAGATTTTCAAGCCATAGTAGTTACGGCTTTGACCTTAATATAACTAGTGTTTAGCAAACCTATTCCGCGATAGTTATTGCAATTTAAACGATCTCCTTTTTATGTAGTGGGCAACTTAATCAATTTAACCCTTAAATATTTTTTCATGTATTTTGTGATGCAGATTAAGAATCCGAATTCTTTTTCAATTAGGTATTTCCAGATTTTCAGAAAATGTAGAAAAATTGATTGTCCGTTTAAACGGACATCATGTACTAAAGTAATGTATACATAACTTGTATTACGTCGCTTGAAAATTTCCCGGTCTGACACATACATGCGGTGAACACAAATTTAAACCCCATATTATTTTTAAATTCTACCAACCTTCAAATGATACCTGTTAAAATTTCATGACATTTCGATCATTAAGTTTACAAGTTACAGTTGTTTTTGTGACGCTACTTTTGTTAATTTCAAAACAATGGAAAAAACGAATTTCGTGTGTTGATTAAACACTGTTTTTTGATGGGAAAAAATAACGTTCAAGCAAAGCAGTGGCTTGATAAGTGTTATCCGGACTCTGCACCAAGAAGATCAATATTGACTGGTATGCTGAATTTAAACGTGGTCGTACAACCACCGATGATGCACCACGGTCTGAACGCCCAAATGAGGCTGTGACTCCAGGAACCATAAAAAAATCCACGAAATTGTTCTGAAAGACCGTAAAGTGAAATTGCGTGAGATAGCTGACATTGTAAAGATATCTATGGAACGTGTTGCTCATATTTTGCACGAACATTTGTCCATGAGAAAGCTGTGTTCAAATTTTGTACCGCATTTGGTCACAATGGATCAAAAACGACAACACATGTTTGAATATTGATTTGCTTCCGCATCCACCGTATTCACCACATTTAGCCCCCAGCGACTATTTCTTGTTTGGAGAACTCAAAAAAACCTCTAGGGAAAGTGATTTAGTTCCAATAAAGAAGTGATTGCCGAAACTGAAGCTTATTTAGAAGATAAAGATAAATCGTTCTTCATCGAAATGTTAGAGGCGTTTGACTGATTGTATCGCTCTAGGACGAAATTATGTTGATGAACAAAATGTATTTTTCCCAAAAAATTGTGTTTTCTTTGTTAGACCGGAAACTTTTTAGGCGATGTGTTACATATGTATGGACTGCATATTATCCGTTTAAAATGACAATCATTTTCCGTTATCAAACGTACAATTGTGCAAGCAGATTTATTTAAAAATAGCTTTACATATATTATTTAGCATATTTTTATTTACCTACTTGATTTTTCTTTGCCACTTATTTGTCCTGACTAATATTTTATTGCATATAAAAAAACGTACTTTTTAAATTTAACTGCACAAGCGAAATGATGTTTGCCGATCGAGAACTAACTGACCCTTTACTCAAATAATTTCAACCGACTGTCTAGACTTGTACATACTACACTTGTACTTAAACATACACACACATATTTGCTTAAAATTTGTTTTCTGTTTACCTTTTTATCGATTTTCCTGGTTGTCATTTATAACGGACTTCATGCATTTAAGGGTTAAAAAATATATATTTCCACTGTATTTAATTTTTTGTAATTTCTTAAGTCAAAAATATCTTTTCTGGAGCTGGTGAAGTTATTTCAATGTTGATGTCAGACTGGTGCAAGAACTGTTCGCCAGTAGATGGTGGTAACGGCCGATTTAAAAGGAAGATAAAATAATTCCGCCTCACTTGAAGGACGCTGTTGGTGTTCATAAATAACTCCCCAGATTCGTTGCGACAGAGCTGCTTGCTATGAGGAAAGGAAATCTATATTTATTTTTTTATGTTGCGATATCTATCTCGAAGACTCGAATTTTCAATACTAAGCACACGTTGATTGTGCTATTTTCGTTTTTCCCGCCTGCAGAACCGAGTGGAGAATTTAAATTAAAAGATAGTGGTAGCATTGTTACTTTAACAATGGAAAATACAGGGCGATTGTTTAATCTACGATGTTATTCCCAATGGGTCATGTTTCTTGTAGTGCTGAGGGACCAAGTTTGCATTGCGACATCTGATCAAAGAGCTGATTGAGAATTTTAGATGGCAGTCCTTTCGTTTCCATGGTCGTTGTTAACGGAATATATTAGAATCGCCGAAAAATTATATATGCCCATTTTAAAGCAACCTCCACTGAAAATACAACTAAATGGCTTTAGGGCCGATATGTTCGATATCGCTTTGAATTATTTAGTTAATTCAGTATTTAATAAAAATGTTAAAAAAATAGAAAAATAAAATGAATTCCACGGGAAATGAACCCAGTGTGAATGAGGTGAAAAGTTTGTATGAATAAACTAAGCGATCACATTATTCACTATAGTTATGGATATAGGGATGTTCCACATTTATAGAACACAAAATGGGATCATTTTGTTGTAATATTCAGTCGTCCTGGCCTGATGAGATGATTGAATTTGTTCATGATCTTATCAGATCGAAACTGGATCTTAATTCTGCAGCTTAAAATGACTTGATCAAGAAATGAAATCACGTAGCTAACTTCATTTCACGCGGCGTACATTGAAATTGGAATATAGAAAAATAGTATGGACGGGTGTAAAGCTAATATTATTATACTTACCGTCATATTTTGAATGATAACTTTTGCAAGATTGCGTTATGTAGTATCTTAACTCTGTCACATTGATTTATTGCAGATTCTACTCTCTGCCTTAAACAAATTAAATATTTAGTAGTAATGTCACAAATTAATCTAAATAAATAATTCTTCTTACTTATTTACTTACTTATAATTTATATAATTAAGTTTATTGTTCCTTTAGTGACCTTAACATTTTTGTTTATTGTTTTTATAATATAAAAGTAAATTTAGTTATTTATTTGTTGCTTGTTTTATCTAAATAAGAAAAACAATTATTTATCGTATCATTATTATTATTACTATCTAATTTAGATTAACGTTAAGTTTAATTTATATTTTGTTCGCAATTTAAGTAAAGTGGTTTGTGTAATGGGTTTGGGTGTTTGCGTGTAATAAAGATTTCGATTTTGTACAAAAATCGAAATCCGGTTATAAGCTATGTTTAAATACCAAATATAAATGGCACTATGTAATGATACCATTGATAACAAAAATAATTACAACAACAATGTAGTAACAACACGCCCGTTCAGATCACAAAGTACGTAAGAGTACAATTCAAAAATACTCAAAAAAATATAAAATAAATTAAGACGGCGGACTAATCGTTCAGATTATAATTTAACAAATAAAAAATGTGAGAAATACTTAAGGTTTAACATATACATTTTAACACAAACAGGGAGAAGCGCGCGGCGGGTCAAATGGAATTTATGGTGTACGTACTAGTCAATGTTTAGATTAATAATCTTGGATTCGAGTCGCCACTGTTGATGGATATGTTTCAGTCTTTCGTATGCACGCATTGATATGTTTAAACTTGGTACAACTTCTAAAATTTCGGGTTCATTTATAAAACTTAAGCCACATATACCGAAATATGTATGAAAAGGATCAGTTGCAAAATCAGGCCACTTTGAAAATCCACCAACTATGCTATTTTGTGTGGACAGCACATACTGTCGATTTTTTTCGTAATTGGTTAAATGAAACGCATTTAGCATTTTAAGCGATGCACCAATCCAAAATGAGTAACACGTATCGACTGGTTTATGTGGTCGTCCTTGGAAGCCATCGATTTGTCGCAATATAAGCCACCGCTTAATTTTCTCTATTTCGCCAGTGCTTAGCATATCCATTTGATTACTTAGTTCGAGCGAAGCTATAGCACAAAATGTTGTTCCACCATGTGATTCCATTTCATAGTGTTGACTTATGCCATAATCGTAACGAATACTTTTCCTAATATAATCAGCCATTTTAACTTTATTTACGGAGCCCCAGTTGTCGAGCATTGCACATATGGCTGCAGCACAATATACGAAGCGCATATCATGTTCATTCCCCTCTATGGATGCACTAAAACTCCCGTCTTCCCGTTGCACTGCCGCCACACCTTCAATAATAGCTTTTCGATCTAGCCGCGATAGATCATCACCTAATGTTACTAGGATCGCAATTGCTGTGTAAGTCATGGCTAAATGACCCCATTTGTACTGGAATAGGCCGCATTCTTCACAAACACCTTTTACATTTAGTGCGCTAGAACCCTGCAATATAAAAATACATAAATTGTTTATTATCAAATAATATTAATTACACAGAAATTTACCTCAAAACCGCCACATGAACCGGGACTATTCCTTTGCGGTATAATTTGTTGACGATAAATCCAATTTATTGTGTCGACGCGTAGCTTATCCGATATCAGATCTAAGGAATTTAAAACGTCTAAGCCGCATACCGCAAAAAATGCTATTGTCACTCTGTTAGAAAAATACAAAAACGTTCCCAATTAGAGTTGTACGTCACAAAAACTGTTAATTTCATTTTTACTGTGTTGATCATAACTATCATCTTTTAAGAGAAATCTGTAAGAGTTTTACTAATGTAAAATCTAAACCCTTGCAGGATTATCCGCTCAAAGACGTGCTATAGCGTATCAAGAGCTTAGATCAGAGATTTATAAACTTTTTGGTAAATCGACAAGAGCAAAATAAAATGTCAGATATCCACAACTTAACCGAACATTTAAATACCAGCTAAATTTGATTTATTACTTGGTTTAATTCTAAATTCAATTATTTATAAAACGAAATTAGATTCGAGTAAAATCTGCTTCCGTTTGTAGGTGGCATGAACAGTCACTCTATTTTACACAACTTGAATTTGGGATCTAAATAATGCATTAATAATTTCAATTAATTTGAACAATTAATAGAACCCAAATAATTAAAACAGATAGTTTGGGCCAAATTACTTGTCCGAAAGTTAGAAATTATGATGGTTCGATAGACTGCGCGAAATAACTCGATTGACGTCACAACGGGTAGATCACCGATAAAGAAATATGTAGCTGTGTTAAGTAATTTAAACCCTGGAGGATAAATAAAAATTTATATTTTCCTCAATGTTTCAACTTCCCTAAAATGTCAATCAACGACACTTCCGAAATTATGCCGGAACACAAATTTAAATCATTGGCCCTTTTAACATATTAGGTTAACTAGTGCCACTAGTCCAAGTCTTATGAGGTTCTTAAACATATGGTATCCTTAAACATATCCACAAAATACAAGCAGAAGCACTAATCAAACCATTTGACTACTGGAAACAGAATAAAAAAGAGTTTAAAATGAGGGCGTCCACAAATGACTTGGACCGAACGATTTATTAAAACAAAACGATCCATTTTGTTAGAATCATTTGCGAATCATTATAATTTGGTCACTAAAATAGCAAAATTGAGTTCGAAATTGCAAGAAGTGTTGAAAATTTTTTACAACCTAAGTATATCGTTTCATACGATCGCAATCAAAAACGAATTAACAGTAGTCATAAACAAGGAAATTCGCTACCTATAATCGTATATGATCAACAAAAAAGACTTTTGAATAAAATTGCTATTCAACATTTTCTAAATGTTTAAAAGTTAAATCAACGAAAACGTTCAAATGAAGTTTAATCTACTCATCAGCTCCATTAGGATTGTCAAACTCAGGAATTGGGATACTAATAAACCGGTTTATCGGTACTAAAGTTAAAAGAAGGTGTTACCGGTACATTTTCAAAATATACTGATAAAAATTTAAATTTTTATAAACAAATCTTACTACAAAACTTGAACAATTGAAGTAGACAACGTATAACTTGCCGAAAAATTTCGCAACGGTGATGTTACATTTGATAAATCGATATCGATGAATCATCGTTATATAAACGTAAATATTCACTCACACCAATATTTGAAATTTGGGACTAATACGTGTCCTTGGATTAATGCTCGTCGAAAAATGCTTCGATATCTTAAAACGATAAACTACAGACTAACATACCAAACATGATGAAGATAATTCACCGCTTGCGAAATCTAGATTGATGAATCGTCCGGAGAAAACGATGATACCGATAAAGATTGTGGTTAAAATTTAGAAATTATAGAAGACGAGAGCTGCTACAGTTAAGCCAAATCCGGTCGACTGTTTAGAAAATTCATAAAATCACAATGAATGGAATAACGAAAAAAGATAAAATTCAAAAGCGTGTCGACAAGGAACACAGTAAAGATCCTAAGTTTAATTTAGATACTAAATCGCGTTAGTAGAAAATGTATAAATATTTTCAGAAATAATTACAGTTGAATCGTTAATTCAATGTTCTGCTTGACGAGCTCTGTACATTTTTTAAAGTAAATATCTTAAAAGGCACTTACTAGGCCCTGCCAATATTACAACATTTTTGTCTACACTATTCCTAGGAAAAGCCACAAAAGTACCACATAATCTCAATGTTTAATGTATGAAATAACCATAAGAAATGTGTGTGTGGAACAAAATTTATTGATCTTAACGACTCGAATAATATTTATTCAAGGTAACCTTTTTTTTAATTTACCTTATTGCCGGGATTTTCGAACCCTGGTAAATTTTCAATTCCTAGATGAATTTTTAATAATTTACAACATGCTTTTTTGATGAATAATCGTAAATTCAGAAGTTTGAAGCTTTAATCTCCACCTCGCTAGTACACCGCTTAAATATTTTGTAGTTATTTTTGATAATAGTCGGTTATTTCTATCAACACATATAGATTCCAAACTATACAAACGCAATAAACTAAATGTTGAAACTGCAAAATTTAATCTATTTTATTTCAATTCTACAAAGAAGCGACATCAATTTAATCAACAGCGTTTTACAAAGAATTTGCGATCATCGGTTTTTGGGATCAAATGTTTTATCATAATTTGGTGTCACAAAATTGTTTATTTTTATTTTATTTTAGATTATTTTTACAATACAATATCGAGGTTTCTATGTGCAATTACTCTTGTAAAAACTAGTTAAATTACAATTAGGGTTTCTAACGGGGATATTCGAATACCGCCGAAATTGAGTATTTTTTTAACTACACGACTACCCGGCTAATTCAGCTCGGATAGTCAGATAAAAAAAAATCAAGAATAAGAAGAAAGAAGTGCCATACCGATTGGGTGTTGTTCTTTAGTTTTTTATACACCTTACAGGTTCGGTTCGACTAACATAACAGTATTTCGCGTTGTGTCTGCCAGCAAATTTTATGCACATAACATCTCTTCCGCAATATCTTTGGATATGGTTATAACCTTGACATTTCTTGCATTGAGATATTAATCTTGTATTCTTTTTCAGTGGTTCTATTTTACCCCTCGTATTAAGTATTGATCTTTGATATTAAATATATTTTCAATTTTTTCGCTTTTGTAGAATGTGAGCATGAATAGCAGGAGCCCTCTTTTAACGATCTCGATTCCTTGACTATTTTCAACTTTCTCTCGTTTAAGGATAGTAACTGCATCCTCAATTTGCAGTTTTTTCATTTTGTGATCTTCTATTATATCCTCCTTCTTGCAGGTGAGATGGAGACCTCTAGCCATACCCTTAATTTCTCGGTTATTTTTGTCTTCATAGGTATACCACTCTTTTCTTCAGTGAGATTTGGGGCTAAAGCCCTGTATGCATCGGGATCTCTTGTGTTTATCTTCCAAACATTTTGTTTAGTGCAACTACTCTGTAGTCGTTTGTGGACAGATTTTATTAGAGCCTGTATATTCGCAAACTCAGTTATGCCTATCATAGTAATTAACGATGGTGCCTTAGTCTTCTACTAAATGTTTCTTTTCGTTAGACTGGTCGAATCTTTTTAATTATACTGATGTGAATGATATTCTTCAAGAATTTAATTTGAATTTCTTTTTTTTGGATAATATGTGTGTACCCCGAAAGATGAGTATTAATAAATATTCAACAACACCTTGGTTAAACGCAAATATCTTAAATTTAATGGAATGCAGAGATTTGGCATATAAAAGGTTTAAAAAATATGGTTTAGAATTGAATTTTAATTATTTTAAATTTCTAAGAAACAAAACTAACAAAATGATTAATCTAGCTAAAAATAATATCTATTTTGATACGGAGCCACTCGAAACGCGATATTTCAAAACGCGATATTTCAAAACGAGATATGACAAAACGAGAAATGGTACAAAACGCGATATTTCAAAATGCGATATTTCAAAAGGCGATATGGTACAAAACACGATATGGTACAAAACGCGATATTTTAAAACGCGATATTTCAAAACGCAATAGGGTACAAAACGCGATATGGTACAAAACGCGATATGGTACAAAACGCATATTTCAAAACGCGATATGGTACAAAACGCGATATGGTACAAAACGCGATATGGTACAAAACGCGATATTTCAAAACGCAATATTTCAAAACGCGACATGGTACGAAATGCGAAATGGTACAAAACGCGATATTTTAAAACGCGATACTTCAAAACGCGATATGGTACAGAAGAATGTGCATTGCGAAGCGACAGGACCGCAACGACCCGCCTGATATCACCCGGTCCTATACTCCCGCTTTTATCGATTTTTAAATTCCTATAAACTGAAATTTTTTTTAAGGAGCGGAGCGACTGGCGCGCAGCGACCCGCCTGATATAACAACGGGCTGTCCTCCCGTTTCTCTCGTTCGATTTTTAAATTCGTATAATCTGAAGTTTTTTTTTTCCTAACTAAGGAGCGAAGTGCTTACCTGATATAACCCGATCCTATACTCCCGCTAATATCGGTTTTTAAATTACTATAAACTGATATTAAATTTCCCCTTTTCCAGAATGTACGTTGCGAAGCGACCGAGGCCGACCCGCCTGATATAACCCGATCCTAAATTCCCACTCCTATCAATTTTTAAATTCCTAAAAACTGAAATTTAATTTCCCCATCACCCGCCTGATATAACCCGATCCTAAACTCCCTCTCCTATCGATTTTTAAATTCTTATAAACTGAAATTAAATTTCCCCTTCACCCTCCTAATATAACCCGATCCTAAACTCCCTCTTTTATCGATTTTTAAATTTTTATAAACTGAAATTAAATTTAAAGGGGAAGAATGCACATTGCGAAGTGGCGGGAGCGCAGCAATTTGTCTGATATAACCCGATCCTATACTCCCGCTCTTATCGATTTTTAAATTCCTATAAACTGAAGTTTTTTTTTTCTAACTAGGGAGCGAAGCACTCACCTGATATAACCCGATCCTATACTCCTGCTAATATCGGTTTTTAAATTCCTATAAACTGAAATTAAATTTCCCTTTTTCCAGAATGAACATTACGAAGCGCCGGGAGCACAGCGATTCGCCTGAAATAGCCCGGTCCTATACTCCCGCTTTTATCGATTTTTAATTTCTTGTAAACTGAAATTTTTTCTAACTAAGGAGCGACGCGACTGGAGCGCAGTGACCCGCCTGGTATAATCCGTTGCTGTACTCCCGAACTGCTGAAGTTTTTCTTTCTAACTAAGGAGCGAAGTGCTCACCTGATATAACTCGATCCTATACTCCCACTCTTATCGATTTTGAAATTGCTATACACTGAAGTTTTTTTTCTAACTAGGGAGCAAAGCCCTCACCTGATATAACCCGATCCTATACTCCCGCTAATATCGGTTTTTAAATTCTTTAAACAGAAATTAAATTTCTCTTGATATAACCCGATCCTAAACTCCCACTCCTATCGATTTTTAAATTCCTATAAACTGAAATTAAATTTCCCCTTTTCCAGAATGTGCGTTGCGAAGCGACCGGAGCCGACCCGCCTGATATAACCCAATTCTAAACTGCCACTCCTATGGATTTTTAAATTCCTTTAAACTAAAATTAAATGTCCCCTATGTGGATTATAAAAAAAATTGAAATAAAATAATTGAAATAACAGTAAATTTTTTTGTTTGTACAAAAGTTGGGATTTGGGGCGGCAGCCCTCAATCTTAAGGTATAAAATGATTTAAAATAATCATAAAAGCATTTGTGCTTCGATAAAAAAATATTTTTTTCGCGTTTGGGTTGTCTTTTAAGACCATTTGGGGCATTTAGGGCCACTTGGGGTCATTGAGAGCTACTTGGGGTCGTTTCTTGATATTTTCATGGCCATATATGTAATCAGCATTCTAAAGTACCTTAGTATATCTATTTTCAGAATTTTTGGAGGTATATAAACTATTCGGAAATATAACCACGCAGTTAAAATTTTCGGCCGTCAATTGATATCAGGTGCAAATTGAATGAAAAATTAAATTTTATTAAAACCTTCAATGTTGGGCATTTCTGTATCTTGGACACTTTCATTCAGTCCCTTGAAATTTCATATTTTTATTTTTACAAAAATGGTAAAAATATTCTGTATATTGATAACCTCTTTATATTGTAACTTGGACACTTTGAAAATTTTCGTCTAATCTTTAATAAATTACCCTTTATATATTGAACACGAACACTTTTGTTCAATATCAGTAATTCGATTTAATGATAAAAAATATCACGTTTTGTACCATATCGCGTTTTGTACTTTATCGTATTTTGAAATATCACGTTTTGAGATATCGCGTTTTGTACCATATCGCGTTTTGAAGTATCGCGTTTTGTACCATATCGCGTTTTGTACCATATCGTGTTTTGAAATATCGCGTTTTGAAATATCGCGTTTTGAAAAATCGCGTTTTAAAATATCGCGTTTCAAATGGGACCCATTTTGATAATGCGTGTAACTCCAGGATAACCTGCAAGAATTTGGAACAACTGGTGTTTTATCTTCTACAGGCAACGCAAATATTGTATTTTCTGCTGAAGCCATTTTAATTGGGTTACGCAAATTTGGAGATTCGGTAGGTGTTCTACCTTTACCTAATTTGAGTTTTTGTAAATTCGTTGATAGTATCTGTTTTTTGTTTGACTGTGTAGATGAATTTATGGTGTTGAATGCTATTCGTGCTGTGAAATCGGATCTGAAAGCTTATAATTTAATTGATTTTAAGATAAAAAAAATTTTACAGATTTATTTCTTCCGCATATTACATTCATTCACCAGTGTTTGACAAAATCTTTTTTTCCGGATTTATGGAAAGTTGCCTCTATCATTCCTCCCTCTGCCTAAAAAAGATATTGTATCTAATATTGGGGACATTCGTCCAATTAGTATTTTGCATGCTCTTTCAAAGGCTTTGCAGAAGGTTATGCAATTGAAAATTCAAGAGCACCTTTAACAATTTGATTTTTTATGTAAGTACCAATCAGGATATAAAACTGGTCATAGCACAACTACAGCTTTAGTGCATATAGTTGATGATCTTTCTGCTATGTTTGATAAGAAAAAATCGTTTGCAATTTTGGTTTTGTTAGACTTTTCAAAGGCTTTCGATAGTGTGAATCAAGATAGATGAGACCATCTCATGTCTTAACAATGATCTAAAACAGATTTCTTTTTGGGCTAAAAATAATTCACTTTCTCTTAATTTTGTTAAAAGTAAGGCGTTATTTCTTTCTAGAAATGTTTCGCTTAATTTGACTCCTACACTTTTTTTGGATAATGATGTTATTTTATTTGTTCCTTTGGTTAACAACTTAGGATTAATATTAAATTCGAAATTTACCTGGGATGACCATGTAAATTCTGTATGTCAACGTGTTAATTATAGTTTGTATAAGCTTAGATTGATAAAGAAGTTTTGCCCAATTGATTTACGCATACTATTAATTAAATCCCTAGTTATGCCAATTTTCACTTACTGTGATGTAGTTTTTGGTGAAAGTGATGGTTCATCGAAACGTTTGCTTGAAATTACTTTTAACAATTGCATTCGTTATGTTTTCGATCTGAGGAAATTTGATCACGTCTCAGAGTAATAATATTCTATTCTTCGATGTGACTTGTTTGAGCATTATTATTTCAGAACTGCTCTTTTTATTTTCCGATTAGTTTATTCGGGTTTGCCAACGTATTTGTATGAAAAACTGAATTTTCCAAAATCTCTGCGCACGAGAAATATCAATCTGCCTATTAACAGAACTAATATATATATATATAATAATTCTGGTTTATTGAACGCAATTGGTACATGGAATGGTTTATCTATGGATTTAAAACAAATAAATTCTTTGGAAAAATTTAAAATTTCAATTTTTGATGTACATAATTATACAGAAACATATATGGTTACGAGTAATTATTATGTATGTATATATTATGTAAATATTGTATATAATATGTAAATACTTTTGCTATGGTTTTGTGTAATTTACATTTGGTTTATTTTTGTTTGTGTATCTTGTAAATATGTCTGTAACATAAAAGCTTAGTCTTAAGTTATGGTTTAATAAATATTTATATTATTATTATTATGTCTTTATTGCAACCTTGCGTTGTTCTTTTTGCTGGTGATGTTGGGCTACACTGCGAGTACTCCCCAACTTCTGGCGGGAAGTCTGCTCTTCGTTGTTTCCTTGGTCTTTTCTTCTGTTTGTGTATCCAATCAGTTTCTCTTGCAAGTTCCTCCTCATCTGTATGAAACTCAGCGTCAGTACAGGCAAGTGTGCTAATTTCGTTATAGCAAGTAAGAGGAGTTTGCACAACGTCTGTCAGCTTCGTCTTCTTCAGTTTATTATTTTCTTTCTTTAACTTAGCGATTTCATTGCGTAGTTCAACATTTTCGATTTCCTGCTGAGTCGCGAACTATTTGTCTAGGTGGTGACCTAGCCATTTTGGAACTTCGATCGAGTGGGCATAGAAATGGTTGGCTCACTCCAGAATCCTTTGCGCCGGCCTCGTTAGAGAGTGGATTAACCAACTGAGCAGTTGATGTACAACCGGGGGTAAAAATTTATTTTTGTTGTAAACTCATTGCATTAAGGACTGGCTATTGAAGCAGCTACCAATCTAACCAGTGAAATTGGCAATGGGTCAGTGGAGAGAACATCATTTGCTAGGTTTTCGGTGTTCGATTATCCTGCCTTTTATCGGTCGCCAGAGCCTCGTTGGTCAATTAGCAGGGGAACACCACGTGCAAGTGAGGTTGATATTTGGGCTGGTGTATTGACCTAGGTCGATGCTCCGTACCCCCAGACACAAATATATGAAAATTTTTCATATCTGGTTTAACATTATTCCATAATTCGCAAGACGTCACATGGTTGCTCTTGTGATAACAAGATTTTGAATATATGTGGCTGTTGCTATTGCTTTGCCTCAAAATGTTTACGTAATATGCAACGCGCCATTTCAACCAACGTTGTTTTTTCTTTCAGCTATTTCATTTTGCTGTGGTTAATAACCTGCTGCTAGTTGGACTTGAATTTGTCTTTCCCAATATATTCACCGCCACGATCAGTTCGAATAATCATTGGTTTACGTTCAAATTTCGTTTCTACGAATTCAAGAAATCTCTTTAACTTGACTTCAACTTCTGATTTATGCCGAAGTAAGCAAATAGTTGCGAAGCGTGAATAATCGTCGATGATCTTAACCAAATAATCCTTTCCAGTCGGTGTAGTTGTTGGTAAACTACAAAGTCGCTACGATTAAAGTCTAATGGAGCAGATGATTTAGTCAATGATTGTTTTGGAAATGGAAATCTTGTTAGTTTTCCTTTCATACATGTGTTACACGTTTTCTTAATTCCACAATCAATAATTACGAAATCTTCAACCAATCCTTCTCTATGTATTTTAAGAATAGCTTCTGAATCACGATGACCCATAGCATTTAATTTATGATGTTGTCTTAAGTAATTATATCATTAATAGAATCAGCAATACCAATTATCTCCCCTTTGTGCTTGATTAAACAATATGTTCCAGAAAATGTAAGTTCAAGATTCAATTTTGTTAATCTTGAAACAGAAAGCATATTTCCGACCATTGTAGAAGCATTTAGAACCTGAGTTACTGTTATAGTGCCAACTTTCCATTTCCAATCCCAATGACTGAAGCGAATTGACCAATTGCAACCTCAACTGGGTACAGAGGATAAATCATCAATAATATATAGCAGTGCTGTACTATGGCCGGATTTATATTTTATAAATTACATCCTTAGGAAATACAGATTTCGTCAAGAATTGATTCTGCTGCTTGATTCATGTGATCTGAGGTTTAAATTTTAATTTTTTTTTTAAGTTAAATTTCTACACTCCATTAAATTTAAAATACCAGTATTTCACCAAGGACCAACAGAAAATTTATTAATACTGCTTTTATACATCATTATGATAATAAAGATTTAACCAATCAAGCAAAAGAGAACAATTTTTAAAATATCCGTATTCAATTGTTTTTTAATTCGGAATAACATTATATGAAATTTTATCCCTAGGCGGAATAAGTTTATAGGTCATAAAAAGAAATAATACCACCATTAATCATTTAAATACACAAAACCCGAATCAAACGGAAAAAGTGCCCGAAGCAAAACATAAAAGCTTTCACAATATAAACAATTAATAACGATAAATACATAATGTATGTAAAAATAACTGAAGAACTCATCAATACAAAAACAATACTTAATAATGTTAACACCCAATCTTATACTTATACACCTGAATCTCAAAAACCAAAAACATACTGGTAAAAGGTTAATCAAACGATGAGAATGTTAAAGATCTGCTGAATGATTTGAAAGAACACGAAACGGAAACACTGAAATTTATAAATTGCTCTCAATTTCAATCTAAAGCTTCACAAAGTTTGAAAACAAAATTATCAATTTACAATGTGCAAGTTGGACCTGAAACACAGACTGGGAAAAATGAAAATCAAACAATATTTCTCAATGTAAAAATTTTCAACGATACGGGCGGGAATGTGGCGATTAATTGCAAACCTCAATATAGATGTGTAAAATGTTAAAACGATCACGAACCAGGAAGCTGTATTCTCCAACAAAAAAGAACATCCGTAGCTTATTACAATAATTGCAAATAAAATGTCCATCCAGCATCGTACAAAGGATGTCGAATTTACAGAAAATTGCTGAACCAGATTCAAGAGACCACAAAATAGAGGAAGTTAACTAGCAACAACCGACAAGGAAATATTATTACAAAGGACAATCAAATCAGCCAAGGTAATAATAGTAATAATATTATACCTAAATGAAAGAATCCTTCAAAAATTAAATATGTTCCAATCTTACATGAATGAAACAGATAAAAAATTAACGTTATTTTTTAATACGATTAAGTCAATCATGCATGGATAGGGGACACAATTTTAATTGTAGAATTTAGTCAAAAAAATATATATGCGAATTTCAATAGGTCAAAGTTAACAAATTATATCACAATCCGAATAATTTGTATTTGATTTATGGAGATATAAATGCCAAACATCCCATATGGAAAAATCAAATGGAAAGTGGGAGTTAAGTAGTTCGGAAAAATACCATAGTATCTATCGTAATGAAGTTACTTACTTGCTCAATACAAAGTAAAAAATATTTCAACTCAAGTATGGAACTAGTAGCAGCGACATAAGGCATTTAGAGCGAGTATGATGATATTTATTTCCAATGTCATGTACGCAGCATTAAAAAGGAGGAAATGGTTGGATGAGAATTTCCAGTTGTACAAACTATAGGCTACACTACGAAATTGAACACCATGCATTACGGCTCCATATTAACCCTTTGCCAGTCCCATGCATACATAGGCGGTTAACCGAGACGCCTCTGTATCATATTCAATACATATTCTAAGTTAGATTATGTATCAAATGTGATACAGAAGCGTCTCGGTTAACCGCCTATTTATCATATGTGATACATGAGACTGGCAAAGCGTTAAAAAAGCTAACACATCGATGATTATTTAACTGATAGAACATACAACGATTAATGAAATACGAAGTTATGGTTAAAAAGTTAGTTCCGCGAATAGGTTTCATTTGGTTCGAGGACATATAATCTGGTGAACATTTTTGTACACCCTCAATTTGATCAATTGTTTAATAATGTATCTCAAGATATTCCATTACGTTTTGGTACCAAGTTTGGGATTTGGATTTTTTTTTTTTAATATTTTCGTTTGCACTTCTCAACAAGGAGCTAATTTCCTTTTCATAGCGACCAAATATATCTTTGTCTTCACTACTTTGAGATCTCTACTAATTGTTTCAGTATCAACTAACGTTTTTTCCGAGTTATGGCTGTATCAAGGAATCGATTTGTAAATCAACTTGTACCACTTGTTGGTTTCGTTGGTTCAACGTTCTCATAAATATATAATTTAGCATTCAAAATCAGAATAGTAAATTTATATTGAATTGCTGCCAAATCAAATCTTCAGTAAGCTTGTGGATGAGAAATATTTTCACAATATTTAGAACGTTAAGAGAAAAAAATATGGACCAATAATGGCTCCTATTTTGGAATCTAAGCCAAAAATTGTGTTTTTAATTAAACGGAAACCAGAAAGATTTAAGATCCAGGGATCGAACCCGCTTAGAATTATAATAATATTCAGTCCTTTTTAAGTGTCCTGAATTGAAGTAGGGAACAACCTTTTAATTGAAATCAAAAAATGAATTCACCAATTTGATTGCAATTCTTACCCACCAAATTTCATATTAGTTTTTTTATTTTTATTTATTCAAGGAATGTTTGACAAGGTCAGCATTAAATATTAAATCGAAATTCAATAGCAATTTTATGTTGGAATGAGTATTAATAAAGATTTCTTCATACTACCCCGAACTACTCACCTTGTTGAATCATGCGACGATAATCTCTGTGGCAAAACATGTAGAAATCTCAAAAAATATTTTGCATGTTTCTTATATAAAACTTCACTCATATTGCAAAGATTTTACTGAACGAACAATTATCACAAAAACTTTAAAAAAAATATGAAATTAAAGTAAAATAGAGTCGATGAGAAAAGTCAAACACCATTGACACTACACTGTGTAACATAACCTCGGAATTTACTTTACAAAACTCGTACAGATAATTAAAATAATTTTCGCTGTGTACGAAACTTAATAATAAACTATAAGATAAATTTGTGAATTTATGTAAAAAAAATTTAAATCAAATGTAATAATTTGTAAGTGCGATAACAAAATTGTAGTGAAACTACTTTTGCCAAAAATGACGTTTATGTACTTGAAATTAGAAATGGGGTACTGCGAAAGTGCGAAATTGCTGAATATCGTGTTCTCAAAACTCAAACACAGATGGTAGTACTTTTAACTAAAAATTATTATTCTGCTACTTTTGTATTTTTGCAAGTGAATTTTAATACCAATACGTTGGTTTGGGCTCCCTTTCCTCTTTAATGCCCATCTCTTTCATGATTTCCATTTCAAATGTTTGTAACGTTGGCTTGAAAGTAATTTCTTCGACTAGTTTAGCGGGTGTATCTTTCTCCCGTTCTATATAAGCAGACTTTGATTTGTAATCGTATGTCTCTTCGTGTGACACTGGGATTGGAATAATCCGTCCCGTTCGGATACCGACTCGTACCTTTTCACCTTCTTCCGTAAATCTCCATTCATACTGCGTTGATTTAAAATCTGATGGATCCACTAGCGCAATTTGATTGGTTACCAGCAGTGGAGCTTCTGACTTAATAGTAATTCCGGGAAAATCTGCTTCGGCTCCGGCACGCCGCATATGACAATTTAAACCATCAACAATAACCCAATTCCGTTCAGGTATGATTTGCGATACAATTCCTTGTTTGCCCGCATCTCGGCCGACCAATACTTCGACACGATCACCATGGAAAATGCTCCAATCTGCGAGAGGTTCGATGAACACTTTTTTTCGTATTGTACCAGGCATATTTTGTTGCCTAAATTGTCCAGTCCATACCCGATTCGTTGTAAATCGATAACGCTCTCGTTGAACTGTTCGATTTAAATATTGTGGTTTGCCGCGAGGAGTCTTCCAATAGACCTAAATGGAAATCGCATCTTCAATGTTGCACAGACCAATAACATTATAGATTACCGAGATTTTCTTACCTGCTCCATGCTACGTTTCACGTAGGCATCTGGAAAATTTGCATACTTATTTGATAAATCACTGACTTTATTCAATAAAAATTGTGTTAGCCGCATTTTGTTGAAAGTATGTTCAGACAATTTTCTACTATTTTGACAACGACGACATAACCTTAAATACGAAAATTTCAGTGGAATATTGACATGTCAAAAATGGTATAATTTGATAGTTTGGTTCTACAATACCCAGCCTTCTTTATTTAATAAATGGTATATCCCTTTTTCTGACAGATTTTGTTTTATAATTTTAGTCCATCCAACACAAATGTGATTGTTAAAAATCACAGTTTGTAAAATCTTCCCGATTTATCGGATCTTAGGTAAATCGGAATTATTTTTGACGAAAACATCAATATATCCCTTATAGTGCCTGCCCACACAATTGTGTGGGTATGGCAAACGAATGATGTCAAAAATTTATTTTTGTATGTTTTGAATCAACTTACACATTTAATTCAGCTCTAACTTATTTTCGCCCGAAACACTATAACTATACACACAACTACAGTGAGTAACTTTAACGTTCGGTTTTTCTATAATCTTCAAGTTACAAAGGCTTTTTGGTATTAAAATAGCAAAAATGTTATTTTTCGTTTTCAATAATTATAATTTTATTAATTTTCAATAAAATTCAAATATTTTCATATTAAATAAAATTAACGTAACATTATTAATAAGATCAAAAGATACTACTATCATGGTTACTTTAATATTCGGTCAAAATCAAAAAATCTGTTTTACAAGTAAAATTTTTTAAATTAATATTTTGTGGGATAGCCCTTCTGCTTCAAAAAGTTATGTAAGCATTTTGACATATTTTCAATAAATTTTTTGCAATAATCTTGGCTGATTTCAGTCCACTCCTCTTCCAGTCTCTTTTTAAATCAGCTACTGAAGTAACAGAAGTCTTCCGAATTCGCCGATCTAGACCGTCCCATATATTTTCGATGGGATTCAAGTCGGATGATTGGGAAGGGTTTCTATTACTTTTGGACAATTAAATAATAACCAATCTCGAACCAAATATGACTTATGTTTAGGATCATTGTGCTGGTAAAATTTAAAAATGGAAAATATTCCTAGATTTTCAGTGCTTTTCTTTAAATTTTGTTTTAGATGGCTAAATACATTTCTTTTTTCATATTTCCATTAAAAAAACTAATTTCCCAACCACACTACTACATGTCCACCTCCATTTACAGTTGAAGTAGTATTAGCTGGTTTGAGCTCCTCATTACACCCGCGCCACACCATCCAATTTTTTTTTATTCCATTTAATCCAAATGCGTTATATTTGCGCTCGTCAACAAATATTGCATCATTCGAGAAACTGGAATCTTTCACAAGATATTCCTTGGTGAAATGGATTCGTTTTTTTCTGTTTCGCTGATTTGTAAATGTTTTTTTCTGGCTACGGGGCCTTTATAACGTTGCTGTTTTAATTTAAGGGAGGATTTGTTTATTGTTTCTTAATACTCAAGGTTCATCACTTTCTTTTAATTTTTTAGGTTGGCCCTTTTGCTGCTTCAAATTAATTCTTCCTTCATATTTATATCGCATTACGATATCACAAACTATGTACTTATTTTGGTATATTCAACCATTCTGCAATGTCCGCATACGTACGACTTTTAGCATAATGGCAAACTATCAACTTTCGTTGCTCCAATGTTGAATTTTTTACTTTACGGCCCAATTTAAATTTTAAAAATAAAAAAATTTAGTTTACAATATCACGACCAACTGAGAACTATATAATAATTAACAAAATCCTTCAAAATATCGAAGTACCGTTATTTCACAAATAAATGCATATACAGCCAAACCTGTTTTTGTGCGGTAGTAGGGACCGCACAAAAAACCGCACATAAACAGGTTTGACTGTATTGAACAATAATAAAATTTAAATTTTTAACAAAGAAAAATTAACATTTTTGTTGTTTTAATACCAAAAAGCCTTTGAATCCTGAAGATTATACAAAAACCGAATATTAAGGTTACTCACTGTATGTATACACACGTTTCATACGACGCGACAATTGTCGGTCACTTCGCTTTATTCTCTTAGCCGACTGACGTGATGTGACAAAAATAAATATAATCGTATTAAAATAAATGATTTTAAACCTACAACCTCTCTCTGGCTTTCACATCCCATGAAGGGATTTCGCCGCCTGCACTAAGGCCCTCCATCCTTCTCGATCCACCGCTCTCGTCCTCCAGTTTCGACATCCTAATGTTCGTAGATCTTGTTCGATGTCGTTACGCCAGCGTAGTCGGGATCTTCCTCTACGACGTACTCCGACTGGTTGTTGGCGGAACACTTTATTTATCATCCGTTGTTGTGGAGACCTTGTAACGTGGCCGAGCCATCTCACTCGATTGGATTTGATGAATCCGATGATATCGCTGCCTCCGAGGGGTTGCTTTATTTCGTGATTTATACGAATCCGATATTCGTTGTTCGCAACTTTAATTGGACCAAAGATTGAACGGATTACCTTTCTTTCGAATGTAGATAATAATCTACAATCGTTAGAGGTCATGGTCCAGTTCGCGCTTCCGAAAGCCAGCACAGGACTTATAAGTACTTTATAAAGTGCGAGCTTGCACGACTAATAGCTGCGTCTACTTCCTCTACTGTGGGATATTCGACAAAGACCTCTTCACCTGGCGGAGCTATTGCGCTAATGGGGGTCACTTCGTCATTCCGATTTAGCAGATTTTGAAAGTAGGTTTGCCCTACTGAGAGAACTTCAGCCACGTTTGTTCTCAGCTCTCCATTCCCGTCTTTGATGGCTGTACTTCTTGGGTGGAAATCTTTAGTGAGATTCCTGGTGTTAGCGAAACAGTCCCTTGAGTTTCGTAATTCTGCTTAGAAGCTGATGTTTTCGATGCATAATCTCATATGTTCGCGCTTCTTTTGTCGAAGGAATTTAGTCGTGGCTTTCCTAGCGCGGTGATATTCTGCTAGAGTGCTTCTAGTGTTGCGAGCCAACCATTTTTCACGAAGCGTTCGTTTATTTTCGACGACCCTTCGGCATTGATCATCGAACCAATCATTGCGGGGCCTCGGAGGTCTTCTTCCGATGGTATTTTGCGCCGCGGTGGTTGTATAGCGTGCCACTGCTCCTGGTTGTTAGGAGGAGCTTCTTCGTTGTTATGGGGTCGGTCTAAATAATTAGTGACAGCTGATTGGTAACTCTGCAGTGACGCTTGGTCTTTTAGAGCATCGATATTCCATCGAACGGGGTTTTGTGCTTGTCTGTTAAACGTAGATGACAGTTTGCACTTATACTTAAATATGACAAGCATGTGATCACTGTCCATGTCTGCACCTCTGTAGGATCTAACGTCAGATATGCTGGTTGAGTGTCTCTTAGACTTCATGACGTGATCAAACCTACAACCTGCACCGCCTAAAAATTTCGCACGACTTCAATTGTCAAATTAGGTGACATTAAACTTTTTAAACGACTACCGGAATACCATTGTTATCACTTCGATCGATGATTGTCGCTAAGAGAAGCGACTAAGAGAATATGAAAAAAATGATTGTCGTAAGAAACGACAGGTGACACGACTAAGAGAATAGGAGTGTAGATTTCATCCAAGGTTGGGTAACCATCAGTTTCACGTTTGGTTTTAAAAAATTTCCAACATTGTCTGGGATCGCGTTTTATTTTATCCTTTAGATTGCGAATATAGCTTCTGTATCTCACTTCAAAATAAGATTCAAAATATGTAGGTTATATGCAGTAAATTTCTGTTTACTTTGGAGAACTGTTTGTAGATCTGACGCCAAAAACAATAACCTGATTGGGTCTTTTTTTGTATATTAATTTTTATTTTCATAAAGTATGCCGTTTTAAAATTTCATGTAGAAAAAGACCCAATCAGCTTATTTTTAATGCGCCAGATGTCACTACCCCGGACATTTATAGTTCTCAATCCTGGGAACATAATTTGAGGTTTTCTTTATAGCCTTGTCTTTATTGTTTTTAGGACTGATAAGTTGATCGTCATACTATGGAGGATATTTATTCGGGTTGCTCATAGACACGGGAATGAATAAATCAATTCCTTTAAATAGATGTGTGTAAAATTTTTCCACGTTTACATCTTTGTCATGCATTTCAATTTATTTGTACAAAATATTGTTGTTATTCGAATTGGCCTTTCTGAAGTTGTGATATGGTTTCTGGATTTGGTAGTTTTATAATCTGTTATTCAAATTGGTTTCCAATATTATTTTTATTGCTTTGTGGTGGAATATCATTAATTACGAGAGGTGTGGGCGATTCTTCTGTTTTTAATAAAACTGGTTCATTAGTAAAAATAAGGTTCAAGGTTGGGTCTCGTCCATTTTTTAATTCGCAGATTTGACTCAAATTTGAGTTGATCGATTGGTATGAATTATACAAAAAGATTTTAAAAATCTGGCGTGAATTTGTAGAAAAAGAGATTCAAGATTCCTCACCAGGGTTCGCAAGTACTTCTACTTTAGCGTGCCAAAAAATAATTTTGTTTTAAAATCGCCTATTTTGTGTGCCCACCAATTTCATAATACCATAAAATAAAATATTTTTTTTTTAAATAGAAAAACAATAGTTTTAATTTTAATTTAATTCATAAATATGTTATTCCATAACTGTCTTAATTATAAAATTAAGCACCAAGAATAACTTAAAATAAAATTAATAGGAGCCAAAATTTAAATCTATAAAATTATAAATGAATCGGTAATTAAATTATGGAAAATTGAATGGTTTCTGGTCATTATACCCCTTGTTTTTGTTAAAACGACGTTTATTTGTGAAAATGGAAATTCGCAGTAATAAGTAGATGTAAAAACAGATAATAACGCTATTGCCAACTTTCTTAGAGATGTGAGATTATTTGGAATGCACTGCCACACTTGCAATACCTCATCATCGGGTCCCGTTTGAAACGCGAATTATCAAAACGCGATATTTTAAAATGCGATATGGTACAAAACGCGATATTTCAAAACGTGATACGAGACAAAACGCGATATGGTACAAAACGCGATATTTCAAAACACGATATGGTACAAAACGGGAATTTAGGATCGGGTTATATCAGTCGGGTGAAGGGGAAATTTAATTTCAGTTTATAGGAATTTAAAAATCGATAGGAGCGAGAGTATATAGGATCGGTATAAATCGGGTTGCTACGCTCCCGTCGCTTCGCAATGCACATTCTGTACCATATCGCATTTTGAAATATTGCGTTTTGTACCATATCTTGTTTTGTCATATCTCGTTTCGAAATATCGCGTTTTAAAATATCACGATTTATTATCGTTCCTTATATTTCCAATAATGGTTCTTAAATTTTCAATTTATCGCCACCAAATTAGACTACCCTGAAATTCATGCAATTCAGTATCCAACTCATCAAAATTCATCCAGGCAAAATCGTGAAAATTACTATCAGAGTGTCGATTTTTTCCACAATTCGACAAGTTGACGAAATAACCACATGTATATTAGCAGTGGTACGTGTATTTTTATTAGTACGAATGTGTGCCATTTCATTTTTTTGGATGACATTTCTAGATATCATTTCCTTATCATTTAAAATTTGTAAATGCAAATAAATATGCTTTAAATAAAACTAAATTTATTTAATTTTAGTTTTAAAATAATTTCTAATTCTGTGTTTCTGTGAAAACAAAACATTTATTCGACATCACATTGAAAAAAAAATTGAAATGTGTAGCTAAAATATTTTTTCCTTAACACATTGAGGCACACTTTCTAAATGTCTGTGCTACTCAGGAACACATTTGGTAACTTTTGTAATTGCAATGATATTTCGTCGCGGAAAGGAATGTATTGTGAAAACTGCAAAATATGTCGAGTTATTCCTTAAAATGTGTTAACCCTTTCGAGTTCAAAAAACAATTTTTTTTTGGTTCAATTTAAGTTCACCATACACAAATGTGTATGAAAATTATAACAGGTTGTAATGTCTTCCGTATTTTAACGGATCTTAGTTAAATCGGAACTCTTTTTGAAAAAAGCATAATAATTTGTAAACAAATTAATTATATAACATATAATTTATTTGTTCTTGATAACATATTAATTATTTTATCATTATTATAGTAACTGTTATTTTTCGGACGAAAACAAAAAACTTAAGTGGTTTACACAAATGTGTACACTGGTCTGCAATTACCACCGAATTCTATGTTTGACATCTTCGTTTGTTGTAAATGAAATTTACATACACAATTGTGTATGCGGGTCAGGAAAGGGTTAAAAAAAAGGAAAAGTTGTATGACCGCTATAGCAGTAATTAACGCGAACGTGTTAACTCACCACTCAAATACTTGGTGAGATGTCAAAAAACTGAGACGACGAAAGGACATAAGCACCAGAAAACTGAACCGATTCATAATTTTTGATGCTTGCATTCGCAGAAAACAAACAAATATAAACACAGAAAAATTACACACACTAATATAAAAATGTATACTATACTCCTTATACGTATACGAAAACGTCATTCGTCGTCCGTCGAATTTTGGAAAAATTCGACCCCCAGAATGTACTTGTCAGGGTAGCGAACCAATTTAATAAAGTTTTTAATTATGTACATACAAACCTCTTTTATCCGGAAAAAGTTTTTTTTCGTATTCTTTCATTTTCTCTTTTATTTACCTTTTTTCTAAAAATGAAATAATTTTTTTACTATGTAATTAACTAAAATAAATTTAAAATCTTAATAAATGATACTGAAGTTTAAAAATATTAAAATATGCTGTTTTACTGTGAAATTATTAAAAAAAATCTTTTATCCGGAATTGTTTGCCCCAGTCGTTCCGGATAAAGGAGGTTGCACTCTATTTTGACGTCTTTGGACCGAGTTGCAAAAGATTCCTGTGTTTGCATTAAACACCTCACTAAATTGTGCAAATAATTCTTGTGACTCTCCTTTTTCAAACACGTCAATATCTGCCACAACCTTTTTTATATTGAGGAAATATTTGAGAAGTGGATAGTTTCCATTTCATGTATTTCTTAAGTAACTACAGCTTCATCTCAAAAGCGTAATACGACCATAAAGGTAAATACTGAAGAGTGAATGTTTGCAGCTGTCAAGTGAGTCAAATTCGGAGGGTAAAAGAGAAAGCATCTAAATCAATGGGATTACAAAAACAAGAAACCAAATAGGCACCCCACGCCAACAACCAAAATTGTTTTCTTAATTTTTTCTGATTTTTAACATAAAGTAAGGATAAATTTATCACAAATCACTTCTTTCTTAGCACAATTTACATTTTACTTTATACAAACACTTATAGATGGTAAAATATTCTTTTTCGAATTTTTCGATGCGCATTTAGCAACATTTCACAAGACACTTCATTTTATTTAAAATTGTTTATAATTTTAATTATCAAATGATGCAATACCACGCACTCTACATAAACTACTAATTATTTTATAATTTTTTTATTATTTTAATTAATAATTTTAAAACCACAAAATTAAGTCGTCAACATATGTTGCCACTGCGCACAAAAATAAACAGATGATTTGGGGTGCCTATAGCGAGATATGAGTAAAGCCATATGCATTTTTTATATAACCATCCTGTTCCCACGTGACTCAAAAGAGATAGCAAATATTATATGGATTTTTATATGGGAAAAAAATAGTTGCTGCTCTTCAGTATTTTCCTCTAAGAATACGACTGAATAATATTTCTAATGATTTTCCGTTTCTCTGCATTTTTTGATTTAAATCATATAAATTAATACCGAAGTCAGTCAGAAGCATTAACTGCATTAACCAATTGGTATCGGTTAACTCCGGAAATACCTTTTTCTTATCTAGCAGAAATAATCGAAGTTCGTCCAAACAATGAACAAAACTTTCCAATGATAAAGCTCGCCTAAGCCAATGAACATGATTATACATCAGTAGACAGTAGGGTTTCTTATGATGCATTCATATCCTTCATTAACTTTTTAAATTGTCTTCTCGATAAATCACCAGCAACGACATTTTTTATAACTTTAGCAACCCATTACATGATTTAAATGAAATAATCCATATTTTGCACATAAAACATCCAAATCGATCATACAATGGAATCCCATTACTGGATGACCCATTTCTTTTCCCAACAAAGTTTTAAATCCACTCTTTGCATGCTTGGACATGCATCAGGAAAAATTGAGCAAATTTTTTCAATATTGAAATTCGAATCGATTAATGCTTTTTTTACAACTTCCAGAATATTAACATTTCTTAGGTAATGTTCCCAGTTTCAACAATTCCTCCCGCAATATTCCAGGCATAGAAGATTAGGTCAGTACTTTCATCAACTGTCAATGCAAACACTTCAGCTGCACGGAGATAACATATTAACGAATCACTAATATTTTCGTTCATTTTAAAATCCGGTCCCTTACCGTATTTGCACTTAATTGAAGGCCGTGTATGCGTGTAAGCACTTTATCCTTGTTTTGAAAATCCTCGAAAAGCGATTCTGCGCAGTTTATAAGAGCGGTTTTAAAAAATTCCCCGTCACCAAATGCCTTTCCATATTTAGCTATTTCACTGGTTATGCAAGCATAAACTTCATAATTACAATAACAACACAATCCAGTGGAGTAAAGTTTTAAAAGTCGAGGTTTTTTCATTTGTTGTTTTATTCGGCTATTTTATTATGAATACTATTGTGACGTGCCGGCGGAATTTTTAAACTTGCCAAGTTTGGCACCTGTGCCACACATTTGTGATCAGTGTTCTACACTGTTAGTCACACATATTGTGTCAGTCCAAAAAACACGACTTGAAACAATAACTGAAGTAAAAAACTTATTTTTTTCTAAATTTAACTTAATTTTTTACTACAAAATAAAATCTATATTCTTTTTAATAAAATTTTCTAAAATGTAAACTGTTTGTTTTAAAATTATACTTAACTAACATTTTTATCGGTTTGCGCAAACCAAAAACGAAAAGTTATCATTTCGAGAACCACGGGGTTTATTCTTAAAAAAATACAAGTTATTTTTAATATCTGTGGCAATTTAACATAATCACTTAAGTCGAAATAAGTGGTTATGTTCTATAGTCTAATCGATAGTATTTCCCGTTTCCCTTCAATTTTTCATCAAAATCCGATTATTTATGACCGGGATACAAGCAAAAAACAAAACCACTTATTTTGTTATATGTGTTTGGTATTTATTGAAACCCACTTAATTGATAATTTTTGATATTGTACATGAAATGGAAGTTTAGAATAAAAACTTATCTTGATTTTGAAGGTGTCAATAAACGTAGTTTCAAAATCCTGATACCATGGATTAAAAAGTGGTTTAGTTATGTCCCATAATTTTTTCACAAATTAATTTAAATTTCTTCCCTGAAAAGTAGCTAAAAAATAGATAAGTGATTTTGTTGAATTGCCATAGTATTATAATCTATATATGTAGATAGGCAAATATATAACATTTACATAGCTCAACTATTTAAAAAACAGTATTTCCTAGATATAGAGATTCAACTAGTTACTAGAAATACGGTTAGTTCTAAAATTTTTTTGATAAAATGTGCATCTTTTTAAGGCACCACTTAAATATGTATGTTTATAAAAACAAATCAATCCTTAAGTTTATATATATTCTGTTTTGTACATATTAAGTTAATGAACACCATTAAAATATAAAAAAAAATCTCGAAATATACATCACTGAATTTGTATATGGACTTCTTGCAAGTCCCAAGTTCAATGCAATAGCTACACTTAAATGTTATTCATAAAATAATTAAATTAATAAAATTAATAATTAAATATAAAAAATGACCAGAAATAATGTTGCAATAACATTGGACGGCTTTTGAATGTCAATATAGTAAGTAGAATTTTAAAGGAGTCATTACATCCTTATCATGGGTTAATTATGATAATTTGGTGTTTACTTAACTTATCTTTAAATATAATACAAGGTAAACTTAAAGTTAAAAAAATATTTATAATTAAAAAATCGCGATAAATTATTGCCTTTTTGCTTTAGAATTAGATTTGAGCTAAACAAAATTTATAACAACAATAGATACTTAACAACTTAACTACAACTATCGGCACTTATCCTAAAATATCGAAATATAACAATGATTGTGGTTGAGATTAGTAGCACTATGGGCACAGGTGATTTTACAGCTGCATTGTAAATATAACAGTATGGACACTGTGAGCTGCCACATACCTCGCAAATATTTAGAAGATATGTAGGGAGGGCATCAAACAGGGTTTCATTAAAACGCTCTGAAACAATAAAAAGAGTGAGTTTGAGAAATTTTTAATTTAGGTACCATTTAGTTCAGAAAAGTTACCTGGTGCGTAATAATCGTAGACCCGGATTGGTAAATATCGTGACATATTCGCAACGGGGAACCATCTCTCGATTGTAAAATTAACGCAAACGTCTTGATTGTCCAGCTAGAATACGAATAGATTTAGTTGAATTCGGAAATTCAGGTCCGATTAATTTTTTACTTACAAAATCAAAATAGAAAAGAACTTTCCGTTCCTGGAACGTGGCCCGTTTCAAATTTTTGACTTTTCTACTCAAAATATATGAATCTAATTTTTGTTGTTGTATTATATATCCAGTTGGTATGGTCACATCGAGTACAGCCATTCCAGATCGTTCTGATTCGTTAGTATTTATCCATCTGAAATAAACAAAAATTGAAATAAGCCCGTTAGTATTTAAATAAATAGTTGACACGAAGTGTAATTCGATAAAATATTCTCTCGGCATCACCAATAAATAAAAAAGTGAATAATGGAAAGAGAACAGCGCCAAGATTTTAGATCGAAACCATTCTTTATCGAATTTTGGCATTGAAAAAGGACAAGGATTGGGAGTTGGAATAATCGCAAAGAATCTGGAGTAAAATATTAGGCTTGAATGGGACAACACACCTAGAAAGTGGAAAGCTAAATGCGCGGAAGGTCCATTTTCGAAATATCATCGTATTCATGAATGTAGTGAATCTTCATCGATCAAAAAAATAAGATCAAACTTATAGTTAGTTATTTCTAAAGTCTACAATTCCGGGACTCTGTAAGTGAATGCAAAACAATTACGGCGAGGGATTCAACGATTTAAACTCAAATCATCAATTGAATCAAGAAAACCCACCAAGTTTGACAACTTTTAGTCAGCAATTTCTGTTAGATAATAAATTTTGCTGTTAAAATGAATGACCGTAAACATAGCGCAGAAAGTTTAATTTAAGTTAATGTATTACTTGCCCAAATTCATTCCGCTCAAATATTGTTTGCCACTCTCAGCCCAACCGATCGACCACTGATTAGTTTTTATAATGAGGATTATTTTGATTTTTTTTTATTATAATGAGCTTGCAAGGAGAAGCCACTATGCCGAATTTCATGACAACATTGGCTCATAGAATTAAAATTCAGAGCGATTTGGCCATTAAAAAAATAGTGAAGATCCTCGGTCGAAAACAGAATATCAAGCAACTCAAGTAGCAATATATATAATTTCATAACCCCTGATTACAAGCCTATGCTAAAAGACAAATCAAATTGTTCGCCGAATATAATTCAAATTATTCTGCTATTCAACTTTATTTAATGTGCTGTAAGATACAATTTTCGCATCTTTTTCACAAAATATCGATATACTTGGCACAAAGGCTGACATCATTTGAGAACGCTACGGAGACATAACCTTTTGGTTGTTTCGTTAGGGTCGAGAAAGTGCCGAATTTAACATTATCTGAAGAGTAGACTGTGTACTTAGAAGTGCACTCACTTAATTATTTTAAAACACTAGACATTTTAAATTAAATGGTTTTGAGGTGCAACTATATCTCTAATAGGGTTTAATTTTATTGGAGGGTCTAAGAAGCAAAAGTAAAATACTGGTGTAAATTCAGCAAATTGTAAAGTTCTTCAAGTTACTCTAAAGGTATTCTCTTTGAAATAGGCTCGCCAAATGGGTGCAAATTTGGAACAAAAGAAGTTATTCAACCACCATTTATAGTAAAAAAAATATTTGAATTGGTTCTTTGTGGCTGTCCTTAGTGGGCGTTATTTTATTTAATTCTTATTTGCAAATTGGAAACCGCGAGAATTCAGTGCAAAAATGGTTTAAAAAACTTACCTTTGACATGAAACATAAGTAATATGAGACTGATTTCTTCCGTGATATAATGTTTGCGTGAATAGCTCGAACGATTTAACCGGCGGTTGCGTTTGGAATTTCTCTATATCCACATTATACTGTACGTGCATCTGTAGAATGGCAAAACCAGCACCTTTACCAATCACACGAACGGTACCCCAAGCATTAGGAATCTATAAAATAAAAATTTACTAAACAGTTCAGAATGTATTTGTAGTTAATTTACCTCTAAATATTGTAGCTGAGCAATATTCTTATTATTTATAGACAAGTGCTCTGTCCTCCCAGGTAACGACGTTGCCTCAATTTCCACAGCCAATTTAGAGACATCACGCAATCTTGATTTATCGGTATACTCAATCAAAGCTTTTAATGCGATGCCACTATCCTGGGTCGAAGCCCATCCACCATCCGTTAACCTTTGCGCATTTAACCATTTCACAATATCATCGACACGAATATCTCGCCGCGCAACATATGACATTAGAGCATAAGCCGTTGTTTCGATATTCAGTGAATCGTATTTATACGGAAGCCGGGGAAGTGAAAATGGTTTTTGATTCTCCAGTTTGGTGGGTGGTAATGGGACATCTTCATTACCCCAATACAAGAATTCACCATTTCGCCGAGCATGTCGAACCAACATGGAATAAGCCGTTTCAACGGTAGGGGCATTACTAACCATAAGAGCATGTGTAACGATCGCCACTTCATAGGGATTTCCATAAAGCTGTAATTGTGGTAAATATCGTTCGATCCATAATACAGCACGCTTCTGTGCTTGCGACACTTTCGAACCTAAACCACCGACCAAATCTTTCATGCCGGCCAGCGTGATTAAAACATGAGCCGTTAGTGTTATATTTTTTGAACGTAAAACTTCATTTGTCGTCATATTCATTTTTCGATCTGGCGTCCATGTAACTTCATAAAACGAACCCTCGGGCATTTGATGTCGCAACAACCATAACACACTTTTTTTAACAATGGCTGGATCGATGTATAAATAATTTTCATATTCATAGAAGGAAGCTTCCTGGAATATGCGGCAACAATATGCAGTCAGCCATACAGATGAATCTGAATGATTGAAATCGGAACGGAATAAACTGAAAGAACCATCGGGCATCATGTAACTAAGTTGTTTCTGGTAGCCAATGTTGAGGTAGTAGAAAGCCTGAGCTTCTAAAGTTCTATTACGTTGATTAATCGATCTCATGTATTGAATTGTATAGAGATTTGCCGCAAATGAAAACATATTTTGTTCGGCCGAATCCTGTGGCAAGTGCAATAAACTTGTAGCATTTACTGGCATGGTAGGAAATATGGGTCCGACCACATCGCCCACAATTGAGATTGTGGCACGATTTGAACCGAATACATAGTAACGATCCGCATCATATGGAATAACTGGAGTCTCGGTTACATTCACATGCATGTACTGAAGAATTAAATTACGATTACTAAGATCTAGGAAGATCGATTGATGGCGATATTGTGGTAGTCCGTCAGCTACGACTCTTAGATTTCGTGTAATTTCTTGCTTTCCTAAAAGCGTTGCGGCATGTACACGCACTTGAATATTTCCTAAACGTGTTGGTACAATTGGAATGTATACGGTACTACTTGATTGTGCCTCCATATAGATAAAGAACTGGTGCTCGCCAAACGACGTCTTAGGATTATAGGAATTTACAATGCCATCTTTACCAACGTGTATGAATTTATAATCGGGCGACCCATGCAAAACGACAGTTGATTCAATCGCATTTGTCATATAATTGAATACAGTAACACGAACTCCAACTTGTTCTCCTTGACCACATTCACCGGGCATCTCGACATTTATAAAGAATGGTTGAACCCCAAAGTATTGAATTGCTCGTGGAATCATACCAAAACCAAGTTTTTCACTTATCGAGAAAGCTGTTACCATCCAATGGGCTGGACGCTGTGGCACATCTATACTGAAGATAAAGCGACCGTGCGGCCCGATATTAATATCCTTCCACAACCAAACATTTTCGTAATGACGTTTAATCCGATTAAATCGATACTTTCTAAATTCTATAGTTGATGTCTGATTAAATTGATTGCAATTAAGCTCATCTGTACCATCAACACAATCCATCACACCATCGCATTTACGCTCGATTCTGTAGCACCGTCCATCTAAACATTCTGCATAGCCCATTGTCAAATTACAATTGTCATATCGTCTTGGAAGCGGAACATCAGTAAACACCACAAGTCCTATGTATTCAAATGTTCGATTAGCATCAATACCAAAAGTAGAGGCCGGAAAGTAAAGTAATTCATCTGGATTTCCTTCGTGCGAATGCCACGTATGCTTAAACGTTCCGTTCGTTTGCTCATCGAAAGTTGACATTTTGCTAATCACATTTGCGTACGTAAGATCATGTCCAGCCTGCATCGTATAGAATGCATTATCGATACCACTCAAACCAACGTAAGCACCAGCTTCACCATAAATCGCCACTTCAACTTTTTCACCGGTGCGCGCTTTGCGATTATTTATAAACACGGTGAAATTATTACGTGAAATTCCATTTACGGGGAATGTTAAACTGTCTGCGACAACAATACCGTGTGTTCCAATACTCCATACTAAAATAGTTGAAACCGGTGCCATTTCTGCATTTAATGTGATTGCCATTGTTTTAACACCATTTTGCATTACTTCTTGTCCCGTAAGTAACACGATCCCTTTTGACATAACTAAATAATGGAATGTTTCCAAGTAGAAATTCGTTTGTATATGGAATATGATGTATTCACCCACTTTTGAATTGGACGTACTCGTAATAATTTTAATTTGACGATTTTTCGGTGAGAAATGACTCAACAGTAGTAAATTTGCATTGGCTCGTTCACCACGGAAATCAACAAACGTGGCTGAAAGTGTCATGGTTTGAATTTCACTTAAAAAGTCTTTTGACGCACGAACGTTCTCTAGTTTTAAATCGTTGAACAGATCAATTTTTAACTCCCAAATACCTGGTTTACTCGACATGCGCAAATTTCTTAATGGATAATCTCGGCGTCCACCTGCGCGGCTGTCTACACTTCCGGTTACTTGCATACTTCCCATAATTAAATCTTCCATCGGCAGTGGAGAGCTATCAAAATACTCGACTACGATATAAATTGTAAAAGGCATAGTAGGCTTAAATACTTGTGGTGTACCACCCAAGAAACTAGCCTTAATTGATGAATTATAAATTCGTGTCATCGCATATCCTTCAATTACTTCATCATAGAATCGTTCGCCGACCGTAGCAGTGAACATAACCTCCATACCACTTAGATTTGGTACCAATGCCTCGAGCTCAGTCATCGGGTACCGGAATTCATATGTTCCGTTGAAATAACGCAAATACGGCAAATTACTGCGATATGTTTTCGACCGTGAATCATACACTTTATTCCATTCAGGTTTCTCAACCCAGAATGGCCATTGTTCGTCGAACGTAAATGTTTTTTCAATCGCGTACTGATTCGAATATCCAACTTGATAACGGTCGCGTGGATCTTGCTGTGGAATAGTAGGATCATTATATTCTGGATTCTGATAAGCGTTATTATATTCGTTCTCAAGCCGTGGTCCATAATGCCATACACGTGATTTTTGACTGATTTGTTTGTAATTAAATAAACCAATAGGACGGATAGTTGCTTTTAGTGTTAAATTACCGGATACAGGTGCCCCACTAGTAAAATTAGCCATAATTTTACCATAAATATATGGATCTGAATTGAAGAAAAACGCGGGCATTGTTACATTTACTTCAAATCTCGTTTGATAGTATTCTTCGACAACGAATTTTGATTCTTCGATTTGCCCTTGAGCAACGATTCGAATTTTCCATTCACCGTACGTCGGTTGATCAGACAGTTTATACTCTAAGCTTACAGCACCCAAATTTGATTGTCGGGATAACCATCTTCTGACAACACTTCCTTTTGGATCTACCATATACACGTCGATGGCATTATTGTATCCTTTGAGTTCGGTTGTAATCGGAATTGCTCGGAATTTTACATTTTCATTTTGCATGTAGACAGGTTTGTCGGTTTGTACGAAAATGGTCATAGCGCGCTGCGAAAAAGTAAGCTTTGTCTCATTCAAAAACGCTATTCCGCCCATTATTGAATTATAGAGACCTTCGACACGTAAAGTATAAATACCTGGTACACTGGTTGGTGGTACTCTCATTAAAAGTTCTTCTGGAATACCAGGTTGTATATTTTTGGAATCTGCTGTTGCTTCAACATTATCGCGGGATATACTAGCCCGAACGATAAGAGGATGGGGTGCCTCCAAAATTGAGACAGAAACTTTGTACACCTTACCAGGACGTACCATCCGCGAAGCTACAATAAAATAGGTAGCTTCCTGAATTAGAGCACCATCTTCATATGGTTTGTAGCCAGGATTATAATTTGTTAATATGGGTTGATTCGGATCTCGACCTCGATCCAAATTTTGGTTTATATTATTTATACTACTGCCGTATAGATCGCGACTCGTTGTGCTCGTCTCGAATTTTCCCAGGTTTCGATTATAATCGTTAACCGATGTGTATTGATTTATTTCGTTGCCGAAACTTTGTTGTTGTTGTTCATATGACACATTTACTAGTAGTAATAGTATCAATATACTACCAACACTCGCGTATGACGAGTGTCTATACATCTTGAAGACTACACCAAACTGCAAAAGAAAAAAAGAAAAAAAAATAAATATTACGACATGATCTTAAATGAACTCCATTTAAAATTTAATTAAAATAATTTTATTAACTTGTTATGAATCATTCACGATTGGTGCGCGTTTTTAATGTATATAGTAAAGTTATGCACGACATCATCATTTTATGAATGGCAGGAATTTTTATTGAAATTACTCTGCCGTCAAATGTATGCAACTATTACATATTTTAACGTTCTAAAGATAGATTCTCATTATGTAAAACAAATCATGTCCAGACTTTAATTTCATTACTACTTTCTCGACACGAACAATCTAAAATTTAATGGATTTGTTTTTCCAATTTTCCGGGGAAAATATTTTCTAAATAAATACAAACAATAACAATTTGTTAAAATTAAAATGCCGTGGAAATGTAAATAACTGTAAAACTACTTACTTCCCTACTTCTAAAACAACACAGTGTTGATGTTTATGGTTCTCAATTTTCAGTTATTTAAATTTTCATTTTAATTAAACTTAATTTGTAATAATCATTTATCAAATTTACAAATGACATATTTTGATTATTTTTCCAGTGTAGACAAATTTTAATTATGTACTAGTATCGGTTACGTTTTCCCCCTTGAGAAAAGTTAAATTCTTAGCATATGGACTTAATAAAATGGAAAATTTGCGAAGCTGCTTTGTTTGCATTGCTATTTAAAAATAAAAATGTTATGACGGCCTAGTTAGCAAATGGAAAATTCAATACCATATTTAGCTGCCGTGGATAAGGGTCTTTACATTAAACAAAATATAAATTTATTGGTGCAAGAAAATAATTTTTTTGATTTTTATAAAGAAAAATTGTCAGGTTGTATCTCAAACTCAATTTTCCGTTTTTGATCTCATTTTTTACAATTTCTTTTATACTGTTCTCATGCGGTCACCCATAAAACGTTGCTTGACGTCGATGGTGATAATGTTGTCGCATTTTTGCTTTCTGCCACGCGCTCCCACAAATGAAAGCCGCTTGACTGATTGGCTGGAATTCTGATTCACCTATATCGCAAGCCTTTTATAATGCTGCCCTCTAATGTCGGTTCACAAATCTAAATGAAATTGAAATGAGTTATTTGAACAAATGAATTTCACAAATATATGTGATAGTCAGGTTGGTGTATAAATGAAAGGACAAACGCAGAGCACACTTCCTTTGTGCTCAACTTCAGTAAGTAGGGCAACGGTAGGCAAACGTCTTCAGTTTCAATTGTATGGAGAGCCTCTATCAACAATTTGAACAAGGATTTCATTATAAGCGTGATCTCCTAGCATTATACAGGCATTACTCTCTGTCAAAGTAATAACATCCAACACGACATTGGAGTTGGATTTATCATTAGCAACCGATTTCATCAATTCGAGATTGACATCGCAAATGTTACCAAACGTATTTGCGTACCAAGGGCAATTAATGGCCGTTAATTAAACAGATCGAATCATGAATATTAAATTCGGAAGCTCTGGCCATGGTATATCGTTTTTTTTTTGAGTGGCTTACAATATGAGAAAGTAAGAGTTTTATTATCTAGGATCGGTGGTAACTGAGAGAAAATGCAGTTTACGTAGACATAGCAACGAGGATTTGAGCTTTCTACGATAATTTCAAAATTTTCAAATTTGGTCAAATATCGTGCGAAATTAAAATGGACATTTACAAGGCGCTCATACGACCAGTTATTACGTTTGGTAGCGAGTCGTGGCGACTCGGTGACATATCACGGCTTGCTGTTACTGAACACAAATTGATTTCTATGATGCTTGATACAATAAAAGAGGGATGTGTATAGAAATCTTGATAGAAATAATATTATCGGGTTTTGGACATGTTTTTCGATCGCAAAACCAGACTACTAAGCAATCCGGGAATCGACACCCGTGAAAGTGGAACTCCGATATTTGCGAGAAATTTCCCGGTATGATGGTCGTTGAGGCCGATTTAAAAAAAGGGGTCATACTTTTCAAAATTGAAATTTATAATATGTTTTATAGCCATTCGCTTTGTATTTAGGTAAACCCATTACAATTCCTAATAAAGGTTAGTTTCAATACTATGGCTAAATGATGATGAATTTGTATCAGACCACAGATAACAAATAGAAACACTGGATAAAGTAGTGCGCTAATGTAAATTCCTCATTTTCACTTTTATCCCTTTTACCAATTGTACATAATCTTTTGTGATTGGTTTTGCTTTATTCTTGAATTGTTCCCGCCTTGGGAATCTCGCATGATGTTTTCGAATTTTACAAGCTAATTAAGACAATTTCTGTTTTTGTTAAAATTTATGACTAACTAAATTGATGATTAGTTTATACGCGCTATTGATAGATGTCTATAATGTTTATAAACCATAATATGCTTGATATTCAGATCTAAACTGCAAACTTTGTTTAGATTTTTCAATCACCGATTTGAAATAATTTGAAGATTAATAAAATGTTTAGCTAATTTATTAAACATCAGCGGCAGTTTCTTTTGTATCATTTATCATCGACGGATGTGAATAAAAATCAATTTAGTTAGTCGGAAATTTGGGCAAAAAATTCGGCATGAGGCGCAGTTCCATTAACCCTATGGTAATTATTCTTAACATTACTGTATACTATTTGGTTAGTTTTTTATATTAATTAGTCAGCCAGATCCAATCGATCTTTTCTTTTACGTCCCGATAACTAGCTCTACTGTATCTACTGCGTTACGTACGCACCTTCTTGGTATGTATCCTTCTTAATGTTTGATTACATACCATTTTTTTAAATTTGAAACACCAGCTGAGCCCGACTATTGTATGCCCTAAGGCTAGATGGGTTTGAGTACACAACAAGACATTACCGCCTAGACTCCTAGAGTTAATATATAATGTTTCCTGATTAGCCAATTTATTGAGCTGATTTGATGGCGTTTTATTTCGAAGTGCCTTCTATCTAGACCTAGGTATTTAACATTTTTGTATTAGAGTAGATTGATGTTTTTTAGCTTCACCGGAGGAAGGATTTGATTACGAAAGGTGAATGTAATGTGTTCTGGTGTCTGTTTATTTTCTTTGATTCTTGATTTAGAAAGACTTAGGGATTTCTTCTAGATGTCCTTGAAGATTTTTTCTTGCTTTTTGGGGATTTTCATGGATAGCTCATAATGTTATATCGACCGCAAATGTTGAAACTGTTACATAATTTGAAGTGGGAAGGTCTACCGTATAAATTAAATATAACACTGGATCCAATACACTGCCTTGTGGTACTCCCGTGTGAATTTCATTTTTCTTTGGAAAATTAACTATGTTTTATTTAATAAACTATTACGATTACGTAACTATTACAATGTTTCATATTTGCTTTCAATCAATTTAGTTTAGTCGATTAAAGCACACGGCATTAGAAGTTTCAACTTCTTCAGGGAGCAATTTTCGACCGTTGTAAATACCTTAACTAAATGTCGAAGGAATATATTTGCTTCTCTGCATCGTTTCTTACAAAGTTTTTGATAGCTCTATTTAATTAAAGTCCAGGGGATCTACGAGGTAATTACCATTGCCTGCGCAATATGCATTTGTTCATTCAGAGCTGCTGGATAATCTTTGACGAGTAATGGAATTTGTTTTTGTAGCATACTTTGCTGTAATGTGTTCGTAAGGTAATGCTTCAGCAATTTCAGATTTTGCCTTTAGTGTGATGCTCAATCAACAGTTTGTAACAGTAAATTTGAATTGAACTCAATTAATGTGATCGTTAAGAATGTAAGGTTGTAACATAAGTTTTAGCGATGCTTTTTGTTACATAGAAGTCGATTCAATCGGGCACTTTTCGACTATCGGTTGACCAATATATTGGTCTGCAGCTATAACTGATCTAGTTTTCCTTCTTGTCCGCACAGCTGCTTGTCCTTTGGTGATATTAATCTGGAGTCCTATTTATTGGATATGGTTGAAGAAAAAGTCCCCTCCGGCAAGAAATTTGCCTTCCATGGTTTTGAAATAATTTGCAAATTGACGCTTTTTAATTGAATGTTTCGAAAAAAAAATGTTCCAGAGACCGCCATGTTCATTAAGAAAATGATGTAATTCTAATATACATATGTTGCGCTAGCCCATTTGCGTTCCATACGGCTAATTTAAGTTAAATCGAAATCGTGTTTTGATTGTTCGTTAACAGTTGCATCAGGGTAGGTTTTGTGAGGCTTTCTTTATTAGTTCGTACGTTAACCGCAGCTGCATCCGTAACTAATATTTCTAAGACTCGCGTTATGTGACGATTGTCAAAGGATAAAATAAAATAGAGATCAAGATATGATTTTACAACTCAAGGAATAACATTGTATTGTAAAATTTTTAAGTTAGAAAATTAAGGGCTTTTTAAAATAAAACCATGAAGCCAATTATAATTATTCTGGGTTCAGTATTCCTTGTGGTTTTTGAAATGCTAGTTTGATCTGATTTATGGTATGAGAAAATATTGTATATAATTACTGAATGCTGCAAACCGCGCTGTTTATGATATGAGCCATTTCAAACTCCCTGATTCATCTTTGAATGAGGTCTGAAGTTGTATAAATCTCAATTCATAATTTGTAGTATTTAGTTTTATTTCATTTAAAATCAGCCGATCACTTGCTGACAATAGAAGAGAACCAGTGCTGTATTACTTACTATTTAGTTTGGAGTTTCTGAAATATCGGGTTTTCTAACAGGAACATAACAATTTTGTATTTTAATACGAACGCCTTGAACGTTTTTCATGATCTGTGAAAGTCGAAACGTCAGTCAAGGTTAACATTTTTATCATGGTGAAGTTCACGAACGAGCAACGTTTGGGATTTATTAAATATTACTACCGCAATTTTAAATCGGTGGTCGCAACTTTAAGAGCGCTATTTCCGGTCATAATAATCGTCCCACCAGACAGGCTGTGCGTGCTATAGTGGATAAATATGAGTCAACATATTAACTTTTTGGTTTTCCTGTGCCAGTGAAACAACGCACAGGTCGAAGGACCGATATATTGGAGAATTGGATGGACTTGACATCAGTGATATGTGGCTCCAACAGTTCGGTAACCGTGTAATCTCGACAAATGATCCGGTCGAATGGCCACCTAGCTCATGCGATTTAACGCCGTTGGATTTATTTTTATGGGGTTACGTTAGGTCGTTAGTTTTTTGGCCGTAAGTGTGAGAGAAAAATTGGCTCCAAATAATCAATCGCGGCAAATGGTCATATGAACGAGATCGGATTTCATAGATAAATGTAACATGTGGTACTGCACTTGGTATAAATTTCATCTTAATTATTCTGAGTTTTATTTAAATACTAAATTGTTATGTCCTTATTGAAAAACCCTTTATTTGAAAAGGTTCACATTTCAAAAATTAGGGAATTAACCTTTAAAAGTCTTATTTTAATTAATGGCAAAAGCAAAATAGGATTAAAAACGAGCTCGTAGCTTTTCTGGACTGAATTATGGAGAGCTAAACATAGTACACCGACTGCCACATTCGAGGACATTAACTTTGATCTGAATGCCTTTTGATTTCTGGATTCGCCCTCGGTATTTAGAGTCAGCCATTATCTAGAAGATAGTGTTATTGAACACCAGTGAAACTAAAGGATAATAAGTGTACTTCAGAGAGTAAGTACACTTAATATACACTTTGGAATTTTTTAGTGGGATTATTATTGTAATATATGAGTAGGAACAAAATGTTCTGTTTTCCATTTCCACCGGAGAATTGATCACACTCGGGTTCATGCTGTTCCTTAAGGGAACACTATTTTTTCTGGTAGTATTGAAACTTAAATGGGCTAGAGGACGTGAATCAGCTTGATAATTTCATGCTTTAAATCGTTTTCTTATATTTTTAATTGGATTCAACAATTTCCCAAAGCAAATATTTAAACTGAAACAATTTGATAAATTATGCTAGAGTTTTTCCAAAATTGTACAGAGGTCCGTGCAATGGGCTCACGATAGAGAATAATGAAGCCTACATTTGGTCTAAACAAAGGAATTTAATAAGCCTGACAGTTGCCCCAACCCACATTGCCATTAATTCGTTTGCTCTGCTTATATAAAGGTCAGTATGTAGCGTATAGTAATTGATTCCGCAAGTACGGGTCGGCTAAACCTGCCTCGTAAGACATCTGTATGATGATGGATTAGTTGTACCATATGATAATTTTAAATTCACCATTTTAACTTAACAATGGGAACCCTGTAGATTTATCATATCAATGTGCATACAATGTGACTTGTTTGAATTTGGCACACAAAATCATAAGTGGTTGAACCCAAATCTAGACATTTGGTGTGTAAAAACATCACTCAAAACTTGAAACATTTAAATAAACAAAAAAAAAAATTAACCCGAATTGTATAAATTCCTATTTGTAACAACCAGGAACATAACCTATTGTAATATTTTATACTTTATCTCTATCCAAACAAAAAAGGATATTTTAATCATTTTATATGTAGCAAATAGTTTTTAAAGTTCAACCATTCTTAAATAATATTTCGAAACAAATCGTAAAAATTTGATTAGAAATGGGATTTAATATGTAATTTAGGTCGACGTTAATATTTTTTTATGTGTACAACAGAGTGGTATGGTATATACATAGGGGGAAAACCATCCCTCTAATTTTTGTTTTATGCCAAAATTATAACATTTGAAATTTGAATCGGGAGTTATTCTCACCCCTCAAACGTACATAGACACATACACAAGAAACATCATGGTTGAACAAAAAAGTATGAATATAATTATTCCAGGCCAGGGCTTAATATTTAATACCACCAAGATATGATAAAACCCATAATAAAAGTTTAAATTTTGTACGCACGTTGATGGTTCGACATGCCTGGATATGTTTTGAACTGGAACTACTTTTAAATTTAGGGGTATACGAATTGCACATGCCATACTATTGTTTTCTTATGTTTTATTTTTAAAGCTCTACTGATTGTTAAAATTTATCACCGTGATCATGATTGTGAGCTATATCAGATGGATTACGTTTTATGCATTTGCAACTGGTCAAACATTGAAACACGTGGTTAAGGCAAGCGTCTACTTGGATGTATAAAATTTGTTCACTTGATGTAGATGGCGAACCAATTTTATTAGAGCAAATGATTTATTTGTACTAAAACCGTATTTAAAATCAGAATTTCTCTCTAATCCAGTAGTTAATACGTTTTATAGCCATTTTGATATTCAAATCGATAAAGAAGATTTATGAAGAAAAACATTTTTTACTTTTATCGCCCCTAAAATAAAATAATAAATTCTGATTGTTTTGAATTACTTTCGTTCATGTACATCTCCTACTCTCCATGTAACAATTTAAAATTAGATAACAAAGAAACGAAATGTCTAATGTAAATTGGTTAGGGAAATTTGGTAGGAAAACTTTTAGAATTAAAAAAACGGTACGCGATGTTAGAAATTATTGTTGACAACAACTTCCCAATAGGAAGCACATAATTATTTTAGTATGTTGATTACGCTTACAAGATTTTTTGTTTAACTAGTAAATTGATCGAAATCCCAGATAAAAATGGTTCAATGAATATTCTCAGAATTTCAAAAAACTCGTGATTAATTAATTAAAAAACAATAAAACTTGAACTCGTCTCCACGCTGCGCTCAGTTGATATACCATGAGACCTAAAAAATTAAATTACTTAAGCTGTCATCAAAACAAGTAGGAATTAGTTGTTAAAGGGTTAGTAGTACATAAGTATACATATATTTTGTGTGTTTCAAACATTTTCCCAGCTCAATTTTTCTAATCATCATATTTTTGTATATTTGAAACTTAACCAAAAAAAAATTATGTTTATGTGACAACCGAAAAACAAACTATTTTTATAATTATCTAAATAGTTAGATACATAGTTTCATATGAAGATCAATCAAATTAGATGACACTGCAAGATGTGATATACTATACATATATAAAATTAGAATATAGAACAGTCAAGATTTATTTAGCACTATTAATCTAGATTTTGAAAATAAAAATACATCCACTTCCAAGCCGCATTTAACTCACGACAACAGAATGTGTTCCAATAAAACGGCAGTTAACGCACATAATTTAAGGTGATAATGATTTTAAATTAAAATGAAAAATTAGAAAATGTCATAAAATTTGAATGTTGAAAAATTCTTAATGATGCTAAATTAGAAAATCTATTAAGAACTTGAAATTTTAATAACAAGTTTTGAAATGTGAGGTTGTTATAAATTTCATTGGCACTTTATTAAGTTAAATACTTAATTGATTATGGAGGGTGGGATTTCGGTTTACATTTGTGTTTAAATATAATTAATTTGATTGAAATGGGAAATATACTATATAGTATATCGTTTGTTTTTGTTTTACGGGTGGGCCAACTCTTTATATCCGTTTAAAAATTTATATTGGCCTCTGATCTAAAAATATTATTTAAAATATTTGGTTCATCGTTGGGCAATATCATCCGGTATTCTCTTTGCAGTATCAATATTTTCTGAGAAATCAGAGGATTTATAAGGGGGGCCATTATTCCAATAGAAAAAGCGCTAGGAAAATTGTGTGTTCTGATAGCGTTTTAGTAATTTCATTAAAAAGAGTAAAACATATGACACATAAACCCCAACAAAAGACCGAAACAAAATCTCAGCTCGCCTGAAAGGCCAAAGTCGTAGAAATGTTACACAAAATCGCAGGCAAATAAAACAAAATTGTTTCTTTTCGTGATGACTCGACACATCGATCGCCTTTTAAACAGTTCACAAAACATTAAATGTACCAAACTACAAAGCAAACCACGTTTAACCGACATGCAACAGAGTAATCGTCTTATATTTGTTCGTAATTACATGTCGTGTGCAACAGTATGGGAGACAGTAATTTTCTCTACCGAAAAAAAGGTACAGTTGCTACTGCCATAATTTGAAGGGACACGGCGTCATTAGGCCGAATCGAAAATTTAGTGGCGTAAGTGTTATGGTATCGGGAGCATTTTCCTATCAAGGGAAGCTTCCCATCTGCTTTGTTATGAGTCAAATGAGCACCAAACAGTGGTTTCTCAAGAAAAACATTAATCTTTTTGAATGGCCGGAAAAGTGTATGAAAATGAATAACAATTATGATGCAGTAATTGAAAAAGTGCCATCAGTAAATGTTGGACCAAAATTGTTCCGGAAGCTCTTAAAAAATTGACGAAATCAATAGCTAATCGAATTTATGATGTTATTCAAAACCGTGGAGGTCACGCCAAATATTAAACAAATTAAAAACCGTTTTTTTCTTAATTTTGCTTACTTATTATTTTTTTTTATTGTTACAAGTGCGCTTATCCTAAAGGTCTATCTAAATTTTCAATGTGATTTGAGTTAAACTTAAATGTTCACTAATGTGATCTTACAATAGATTTAAAATCATATGCCCAATTTGATTCACCGTCCCCTTAAGATTATCGTCGGTTTTGTCAATGACGCCCTTAACATATCGAATGCTGCTATCGAAAAATTTAATCAGCGTCCTTTGGGCCATATTCAACCAACAAAATGAAGTGTTCAAGTTATAACACAAGTAATCAACAAGTAATGAAAAATAACTCCAGTCTAACTTCGATTTATTACCATAACGCATTCGGTATCAGAGATAAAGGCAAAAGTTTTCATCTTGGGGCACTCGATCTGTGAGACTTGGCTTAACGACAGTATGGACTCTGCGGAGTTCTTTGCATCTGACTATGACATTCACAGGAAGATATAATTTTGATACCAACCGTAGAGGCGGCGGGTTACTAATTACGGTAAAAGATGGGGATCTAGACGTCATTGCTGTCCGTGTTAATGCGGCTGTCGCTGTATATGCTTTTGTATGGATCCGATCTGGATTACTACAACGCGATTATCATTTTTATCAATTCCGCTGTGTTACCTACGATTCAACGACCAATCATTGTAGGTGATTTTAATTTGCCCGATATAGATTGCATACATGTTGACGGCACCTTTACACCATCTTCTACGAATGCAAGAACATTATTAATTATAAATTATTTCGCTAACATACCGACAGCCCAACTAAATCGTACTAGCAACAACCGAAGTTAATTCCTGGATCTGATTTTTGCTAATGGTTCTTTGTATGTCGGGGTTTCTTCATGTATGAATTTCGTCGGTTGCTCTAGCATTCATCATACATCGATCGCAATAAATATTTTTCATGAAAAATAAACATCTAGCCATTATCTAATTTTTATTTTAAGATCCATTCCGTTGATTGAAAAGTTAGTTTTCGGGAGCCTTGAAGGAATTGAATTTATTTATAATACAATAGTAATTTATAGTTGTGCATAGTTGAACAGACGTTTCCCATATAAAATAATGTAATGCGGTCAGGGGTATATGAACGATTATGGTTGATTATATCCTCCAAACATAACCAAGGTGTGAATTAATATAAGTGAATCGCCCTCTATAATAATTAAATTTAATTAACAAAATTACAAAATGTATTTAAATCTGTGCTATTAAGTTCAATAATACTTCCCTATTATGTAGTTTAATATTTATGTACATTAAAGTAATAGTTCAATAAGATTTTAATCTGAGTACATTACAATACACTGTATAATGAACTAGGGCCGATTTAATAAAAATAAATAGTTATAATCTAATTATAAATAATGTACATATGTAAGAAGAATAGAAAATAATTTAAAGCAGTGTGCCATCGGTCGATAACTACATAGTGTAAATCACATAAAAACAAAATATCGTATTTTCCGAAAGGAAAATGAAGACGATATAATGGTGTTCTTAAATTTATTTATGGCAACTAGGAAATAGCAGGTTAGATGTACAAGTGAATAACCGAATGACATAATTATGTATTCATGTGAATCTAACATATGTATACAGTACGTGTCTTTTACGCAAAATATTATACGATTTCAGACTGTGTTGTATACCAATTTACGATTCGAATGTAAATGAGACGATAACAAAAAAAAAAATAAATGAATTAAATTCTAAATTTTTTGTTGGATTGTATCCAACTAGTGCCGTATACAAAACCATAAAACGTCTCAATCTTACTGTTTAGGGTAACACAAATATCACACTGTGCCCTATGACGTTTACCAATTTTTCTCTTCTAACATAATATAAATTACGGTGCCATCCTAGAAGCAATACCAACCGTATATTTCACGTTACCCCATCATAACATTAAATCAAAAAGAAAATAAGTTAATCCTATTTATCACAAACATCTTGATATTATTTTTATTTTGATTGAAGTATGCATACCGATTTTATGCTTGGCAGTACACTTATCAAGATTCGAAAGTAAAATTTTATATTTAAAAAAATAATGCCTGTTCAAAGAAATCTATTATATTCTTTGAAAATATTTTATTGAATTTTTACTAGATTAGAAATAAGCGGAGTGAAAAAAATGTGTGTGTTGAACTTGATGGTATGGAGAGTAATTGGCCCTTTACTGATTTAAATATGAAGAATTTTTCCGTCGTGGAGACTTACAAATCATAATGTATTGAAAACTAATGTAATACGTTGACGATCTGTGCGCCCTGCAGTTTATACTTACAACGAAATTTTGGTCTATAAACCGACGACTCGTATATGCGTCATACTATTAATAACGTCTCAAACCCCACAAAAACATTTATTCTATCATTAGACTACAATTCGTGCAAATTTATCATTTGGTTGGCGCCACCCCAGGGCAGCACCTCGGTCGAGAACCTGTTAAAGTCGACACACATAAATTTGAAAAATTACTTTACTAAAAGCCTTGCGTGCCAAATACACGAGGGTAGATTGATAAATGTTTAGAATAACGCCGTCTCTCAGTAGTAACAACTTCTTTTTTTGTCGTGAAGTATGTTCTTTTAAACGAAAAAAAAATCAAACGACGTTTGTAGTCACTTTTGATTTTTTTAAAATATGGATTAAATATTAGCTGTTATGCTTTCGCAAAGCCCGCTTAGCTTTAATATTAGAGACAAATTTTGGTTTGAGCAATATCTGTTTGTGAATTTCCAGTAACGGAAAATAATTGTTCATCATTGTTGGCGTATTTATCAGTAGTAATTAAAGTAGAGTTGGCTTTAAATAAAACTAAAAAAAAAAAGATTTTTATAAAACTGATTCAGATTACAATTACTACTGACCTAAAAGCCAACTATGGCTGCGTACCAATCCAAGGGTAAAAGTCAATTTTAAGTAAATTTTTCGGTAAATTCAATTATTTTTGAAAAACTCTATGGTAAACTGATCGAAAGATCTGTACTAAAATCGATTTTTACCGTAATAAACGATTTACTCTTGGATTGGTACGCAGCCTATAGCCTTGTCTTGACGATAAAACTAATTATAGTTCTAAAAATTAATTTTATGATCATAAATTGGATTTTTCTTCTTGACGGTGAATGTAAACTATTGAATTTCCTCTTCTTTTATTGTGGCTGCGGGCCAATAGTCGGGTAAATCGTTTACTATGGTAAAAATCGAATTTAGAACAGATTTTTCGATCAGTTTGCCATTGAGTTTTTGAAAAATAAATAAATTTACCGAAAAATTTACTAAAAATTGACTTTTACCCGACTATTGGCCCACAGCCTAAATTGTACTAAAAATTATCAAATTATGTCCGTATTTTATATTTACTGTGTAATATTACACTGATAATTCAAATTATGCTCCAATTAATTATCGTGTCAAGACAAGGCTTATGATGAATAATTATTTTCTGTTACTGGAAATTCACAAACAAATATTGCTGAAATCAAGCCTCTAATATTAAAGCTAAGCGGGATTAGCGAAAGCAAAACAGCTATTGATTAAATATTTCCATTTAAAAGGTTTAAAACCAAAAGAAATCATCGCTAAATGAGGTAACAACACTAGAAACGGCCGAAAAAGTCTATGAAATCATTATGAATGACCGACGTATAAAGAAGTGCGAGATGGCTGACTTTGTAAACATCTCATATGAATGTGTACACAATATTATATACGAAGAAATCCCGATAGCAACTGGATGCAAAAGGGATTTTTCATCATCAGATTACGATCTGTGATAAAAATGAACGGAACTATGACCCCCTGTTAGAGTGCAGAACTCATGGGCCGACCCATATTCGATGCCAGTACTATAGGCTGGCATGGAGCAATACAATGTGCAGATGGTTATATGAAAATCGGACCTATGGCAGAACCTCCTCGAATTGGCTGGGAAACAGAGAAAAAGTAAGGACGGCAAAAGCGAACCGGAGGCTTACACGCCAGAATAAAAAATAATGGGTAGAAGCGGGGTTCAAATGCTCCAAATAAAGTAAAAATTGTTCCATGAGCTGCTAAGGTTATGGTCGCTGTCTTTTGTAGGCATAATGGAAAATGGCTCGGTGGAAAGAGATCTGGGTCAAATGATGAAATACATAATAACTGAAACGAACGCTTATTTTGAGCAGTTTGATAAATGCATCTATTCTTTTAAACATTCAATTCTACAATGGAGTAGATCTAACACAGTCGAATTTAACCTTAGCAAATTCTAATCCTGTATTTTCTCGCAGAAAGTAGTACAGCACTATATTTCATCTGTAATTACATAATAGACCCCCAATTAACGAGTTTGCAAATTTCCAGCGATACGTCGTGGAAAGAACATTGTGAGGCTTACGTTAGACCTATTATGGAGTTTAACTCTTTTGATTGGGGCGGGGCTTCTAAATCCCATTTGGAATTTCTTGATAGAATTCAGACTAGTCATTTGATAAGCGATGTGTCCATTACATTCTTCCTCGATACTTTAGTAGTAGAGCAAATACGTAATGTTGTTGCTCTAACTCTCTAATTTCACCAGCTTGTTAGTAGGGCTAATACTCGTTTCAATTCTTAAAACATTAAAAGTTTTTTAAAATTGTCCGTGATATTTATTTATTTAAGATTTGTTCGGCATTTCGGACAAAATATTATTTTTAATGGCTCCCAGACCTTTAAATCACAACGCTTATATAACAAACCAATCGATTTCTGAAGAATCGGCAGTTGCCGTAGAAAGATTCATTTTTTTTAATTTATTAAATTTTTTGTAATATATTCTTGATAGAGGTTTTTGTAGTTTTCCTTGGCCATAATACACTGATAAAAATACTTTATTCGACTCGTTTTATTTTCGTGCCCGGTTTATTAAAATAATTTAAATTCAACGTATTATAGGACTCTAAGAAAATACATTGAAACCGGCTGTAAACGTGAGACATGTGACAAACATTGTAAAACATTTGCCTTCAGTTTTTAATTTTCAATAAAAGGGCATGGCCAACCATATTGCCGTTACGAAAGTCATGCAGGGGCTCTCTCCATTGGTAATATGTTTGCATTAAAAAAGGAAGGATGGGGGGGGGGGGGGGGCGGGGTCGCTATACTTTAAATTTCGGTTTATATTAAAGTATGTCGCATTATTAAACAAATACCATTATTTTAACCCTAGTCACAATCCGTGGTTCCACACTTTAATTCTTTCGTCTTTCCGCTTCATCTACAAACTAATTTTTTGGTGGGGAAATTTTTGATTCTTTTTTCAGCAATATTTTTTTTGATTCAACTGATTCTCGCACTACTACAAACATTAATATTTTAAGGACACCTTGTTTATTTGTCGTTTTAGGGTTAATTTTAGTTTAATGTTTGCTTCGAGTGCAAAAAATAATTTTTTTCAACCAAGGAAGCAGTTTTCGCAACAAATAATAAATATTTTTTACTATACGAATAAATCAAAAAACATAATTTTACGCACATACATAAAAAAAAATGCGCAAAGAAATCAAATGTGGACGTCGTTTGATTTTTTGAAATCATAGAATCACGACGAAAGAATTAAAGTGTGTCGAGGCTCAATGATGGCTACATTTGTACGTTTTTAGGTCCACATAGTATATTTGGGCTAAATTATTAACTTTTCAATTACTGTTGTTAACTGTATAAGCAGGACAGTTTTATTCATACTAACGCAAAGACGTCAATACTTACAGACGTGCCAATAGATTTTGTGTGCAGATGTGGTTCGCTTAATATGAAATAATACTCGGTTGTTCTGGTATTCTGAGATTAAATATTTTCGAATTATGTATGGCCCCTGGTTGGTGAAAAATAACCCCAATTCTATTGACACTCGGGGGTTATTTTTTATTTCTATTGAGACGTCTGTGTAACATTATTTTATTTTTTGGTTCTATCTACATATTTACTAGTTTTGGTCTGGATCGCATAGTTCTGAAAGTTAAAATTTTATTAAATCAAATCTCAAAATATAAATATGAAAATAGGACTTTGTTTCAGAGGCTATTTGGAAAACCAAAGGAGATAGAGATATGGACAGTATTACTACGCGTATTGTTAAACTATTTACCTTTTTCATTAAATTTTAAAATTGGGCTCCTCAACATACCTTAGCAGTATTTATAGGACATCGTTGTCGAAGTATAGATTTCTGCACAGTTTAAATTGAATTAAACATTAAATAATATAATATATACTCGTATTATAAACTACTAATTTTAACTTCTAACAATTTTTAGTGGAATTTTAATTGCCGATAAACTCTTAGTTTATGACTTATATTCGATTTCAAACAGAAAATACTTTAATTGCCTAATTGGTTCGAATTCTAAAACGTCTGGAATATTTTCGTCTTTCGACATCTACGGCCATATGTTGTGACCGTGTGAGTCATGCAAAATATTATTTGTCATATTATATTCTGTAATACGGATAAACCGAAAAACAGTTTCAAGTTTAAGATACCTAAAATATTTGCCGCGACATATTCCTTCCTATATTACAAAGTACACAAATCATGTCTTGTGTTATACATACATATATTTTGTTTTTCAAAGTTATGTTTGAAAATAGAAAATAACATAAACATATGCATGGTTTATGTCATTTCGTTTCTTTATAACTCGAAAAAAGAAGAAATTAAATTTATATCGAATTGAAAATGCAATTAATTTTCTATAAATGTTTGTTTTAAAATACATATTTACTTACTCTGATATGATTTGGGTTAAATGATTTTGTTTCTTAATTTAATTTTATTTCAATTAATAATCCTCCGTTGCATATTAATCACTCTGAGCAGGTCAGCTTTAATTATGGTGTTCTGTTCCCAAATAGATTTTGGGTTGTATGGCTGCAAAAGAGAATAAATGCTTGAATTAATTTCACATTTAAAATTTTATTAATTAAAAAAGACACATAATATACGTGTAATTAATTTTATGTCTTTTATTTTTTAAAATTCATTCTGTCGTCACCCTTATACTACATACATATGAGCAATCGTACTTACATACGTTAAATTTGTGTTATTTAAATATGGTGTAATTGTTAGGTGTTAGATAAGGGATGGTAACTAAATGGAGCATGACGTGTACACAATTTATTAACCGAAATATATAGAAGTTTGGTATGCAAGTACATAAAAAATAGATGAACTCTCTCTTTGTTTATATTTTTATGTAAAAAAACATAATTCATCTGTCATTTTTCAACATCATCATTTGTTTATGTTCGAACTATCAAAATTTTCAATTTCTAAATAAACTCATAGAACAAACTAATATGTATATACATAACTTGGAATATGTATTTTATTATTTCTATATGCTGTTTGACATAATTAAGCGCAAGCATGGAAACAATCCTTTATGTTAAGTCAGGGTTCATTATACCCTGTGTATCATTTTAACTGTGCAGTTAAATATTTTAATTGTGTACTTGCACGGTTTATGATTTTCTAATTGTTAAAATTTTACATATGATCACCAAGTAATAAATATGAAAAATATGAATTTTAATTGAAAGGGTTCACATAATTTGGTAATTTTTAAACTTAGGTTTTGATACATATTATTAATTAGTACAAAGTGCCTAAAATATCTATGGAAAGCCTTAATATTTTTGACTTTTGAATTTCTTCATATTCCATAGCTTTCAAAATTTATTGACACTTCTCTCCTGCTAGTCAGAAAGCTTTCGCTTCTCTCCTGCTAGTCAGATAAATTTAAATTAAAGGCTATAATAATAAAGTAAGGGCTATGAAAACTACATAGGTAATAGATAAATTTTAAAGTAAATACTAATAATTAATTTTTTATGTGTTTAATTTGTATGAAAGAAAATTTACGATTATAAAAATTGAAACTAAAAATAAGGCTCAAAATTCGAAAATTTAGAAAATAAAGATTTCAACGAAAAAATGGCGATGTGATTTTAGAACTTTTCGAAATAATTGTTCAAGATCTATGATTCTGAATAATATAATACATACTACACTAAATCTAGAAACAGGAAGAGACTAGTAAGACTTTTCAAGCCTACGAGAGCTAGATAAGGAAAGGCCTAACAGTTGGCATAGTTAAATCACAGTACATTTTACGAAAAAGAGCAAGACATTCAATTTGTTGTCCATCCGTAAAATGTTAGTTGATCAGTTTCAAGCAGTTAGTAAATCAAGTAAATAATCAAGTAAAACTAATGAAAGCTGTGTTTTTTTGAAAACAATCGAGTAGTTCTGTATAATAGCGGAGTAGTTCAGAACTATACAGAACGACGATATTACGATATTATTATTATTATTATAAAACTCCTATTAAATCTAAATTATTTAATTTAAAAAAAAAATTAATTTTTAATTTTAAATTGGACAAATTTGAAAATAGCTATTCGCAAACTCTACTCGATTGTTTGCAAAAAAATGCCGCTAATAAAATACAAAAGCTACGTTTTTTGAAATTCAATTTTTCGAGCTTGTGATGTCTTCATTCGTTCAAACTATCAAACTTTTATAAAGAATTTGTTTTGTTATGCTTAGAGGACTATTTCACCTAAGATATTCAATTTAAAATAAATTAAAATTTTTTTTTTAAATTTGACAAAATTTGACTTGTACTATGGCAATCTCGAACAATTGTTTTTTAAAAAAACGCGACTAATAAATATCTAACTTTGCTCTTTGAAAATTTAATTTCGTTAACAAGTTTCAGAAAAATAAATTGGTGAATATTTGATTCAAATACACTGATCGGTTTAAACAAATTTTAAGATAGTACGTCATAAAATACTTGGATCTTAATGCTTGATACGATAATTTAGTTGTTCTGTCGCGTGGTGTACAAACCAATAAATTTTACAAAAACTCAAGAAAATAAATTATAGTACTTATTTTGATAGTGTCAAAATAAGTTCCCACGACAAGATCCAAATTAAATATCTAGAAATGGCTTCCACCTGAAAGATTGTCGACGCCTTTGAGGCCTTAGTCATCGACACAAACAATAATTATTTGATGGAGCTCAAAAAACTACCTACCAACTAAAGTTTTATAGGCTTTGTTACAAGCAACGAATCACAAAATCACAATTGTTAAAAGAAAACAACACTGGGGTTATAGAAAATAAATGTTCCGACAGTATAGCACGCTATTGGTCTATGTGGCGTTACAGTAACTGTTACTAGAGAATATTATTGTAATATGAGCTTGCATCATGCAGATGGATTACCGTAAAATTGTGTAATAATCTCCTTTCAGCTATCGATTCATTTAGTTCAAAAAATATGATTGGTGGAACTCTGCAAGACTCTAGGTTTGACGTGAACCGTTTTGTGCCAATTAATTGTTTTATGTTGGGAAATAAAGAGGAATGGGGTGGGTGATGCAGCAGTTCTTAGCGTCATTCGATTAGCAGACGAGATAACTGGCGCGTTGTCATGGTAAGCGAACGTCATTTCTCATTAATTCATCGAAGCGAGATAAACGTTGCCGGTAACGTCCTTCCTTTCTCCAAATAGTCAGTCAACATAATGCTTTACGAATCCCAAAAACCGGTGGCTATAACTTTCTGCCCGATGGAAGCGTCCTCGTCTTCTTTAGAACACATTTGCTGGGCGAAGACTACTGCTTTGACTGTTGTTTCTTTCTGGCGTGTAGTGATAGACCCGGAACAGAGTTACGAAGTTGTCATACGCCAAAACGATATGGTCCTTACAAACGGAATGCAACTTCACTTTACCCTTACACGTCTTCTTATCCAAAGACGGAATTGAGTAATTTTCTTTGTATCTCTCCGCGCAGTATGTAATCGTTAGAGAACGCTTCTCTAAGGTGTTGGATCGGGGAAAGCTCAACACACGGATTCCTGTGGACCAAATGTAAAAACAAATGCAATGAACTGGACACGCTGAAAGGGAATATTACCCCAAGTGCGAAAAAGATTACAATCTGGAAATTCCTTCCTTCTGAGAAAACCCGGCTATATGAATTATGGGGAAGTTAACCGTTGCTATAATAGATCAATAAAAAAAAAACAAAAAAGATAACTACATTCGAGAAGGAACAACTGGTTCCGAACAAGGATCGTTTCCTTTATAAGACTCTGCGTTTGGAAAGAGAAGAAAGGATGAGCCTTATAAAAATTGTTATAATCAATAAAAAGAGAGAGTGCTCACTAAAATCTAATATCAATGTTGCCAAATCGTACACTCAGGAAGAATATGCAGACTAAAACGAATCGAATATCGAAGTTCGTTGGACATTGCAAAAAATAAATGTCCAAAAAATCAGCTGGAATATAAGAAAGTTCCTGGATTCAAATTAGATACAATATCAAACAACATTGCTCAACAGTGGAACCCTCAAAGTAAATGTTCCAAACGGTAGATAACTAAAGACAATTATTCTTTCTCTTAATGAGAAGGATAATAGGCCGCCATCCTTGTTCATGCTAAATTTCGATAAAAATTAAAATATAAATTTTTTTTATGAAAATAGATACATATATCTTAAATATGAAGTCAGAGATTTAAGCTCTAACAAAATGAAGATTGTTTCCACAATCAAAAAAATCTCAGTTATATGGACAAAAACCTCATAACTAACAGTAAAAGAGACCCAAGATGCGTCAAACGCGCAGCTAAATATCTAATAAAAGATCCAGAGAAAATCCAGTTAAGTATGTAAACTGCGCTGAACCACTTCCAGCAAACTAAAAAAGAAAACCAACAAGGAAAGAAAAAACAAAAAAAAAAACTAATAGTTAAGAAACCCAGAAGGAGCGGAGATTAAACTTGGATACCAGAAGCCAAGGTTCAGGAATCTAATATGCTGGTTGTTAAAACTGGAACACAAATAAATAGCGACTTTGGAAGTAATAGTTAAATGTAACAACCAATTCTAGATAGAATGGAAGAATAAGAGCAGAAATAAGTCAACACTATTGAATCAGTTATCCAAAGACTCGCAAATCAGAAAAAAAAAATTTTGATAGAAACTTACTTCGAACATCAAGCATATCATATATGTATGTATATACAATACACCCTGACAATACTACAAGAGGAAGAAGTGTGGTAACAGTTAACAATAATATTTACCATTACAAAGAGTAAAAATATGAAACAAAAGAAATAGAAGCAACCAGCATCATCATCAAGACATACAATTTTTATTTTTCACTAGTGAACAACAGTCACAAAATATGGTTGTAATTGGCACTCTTCTGGTAAACCATCTTTCTGACCTACTGGTGCCCATCTACCTAGTAGCCTCTTTATAACTAGGAAATTACGTTACTATCGAAGATTTCGACTCGAGCTCTAAGACATAATAATAATACAATAATTAGAATGGAATAATACCGTAAATCGGAAGAAGAATAACAGTCAAAAAATAGCAAAAAAAAGTTGCAGAAAAAAATTCAGGAAGAAAGGTAAGTGATGCCTGCGGTTAACGATATATGAATAAGTTTACTCAGTGAATATGGAGAAAAATAAAGGATATAAAAAATGAAGCTATATAAATTTCGCAATACACTTCAATAGATTAAGTTCATAGGATAACAGTTGTCTTAGTAAAAGCTCTTGAAGAAAAGAGAATCTGGTTAGTCGTTTTCCTTGACATAGCTCAGAGTTTTGACAAGTTTGGCACGCGTGTCTATTGCTCAAACAAAAGAAATAACGTATTTCCGCATCGATTTGCAATAACTGCTTTACAGATTAGGTTTCTTATGAAATTTTAATCCAGTTCAATTCATATTTTGATAATTATTTGTTGGTTATTGTCTAGAGAAGCCGGTAGAGGTTGACCGTTTTGCAACTGCCTTCCTATGATATCCCTTAAGCGCTCGATTTGATTTAATTCCGGGGCTTGAGCGAACCAAATAAGTATTTCAACATTTACATTGTTTTCATAATCAGTAAAAATGTATGCGCTGCAAGGCGTTGCATTGTCATGCAATAGTAAGAAGTTGTTACCGTTATGCACAAAAGGAACAACATGTTAGGACAAAATCACGTAAAAGTACCTTCCGCTTGTAAAAAAAAAAACCATTAAACCAAACCACGTTTGGTCTTCTCGTAACCCTTACGGGGAGATCAGAATTATAGAAAAAAAACCGCAACTCTTCGGTAAACAAATCGCGCGAGCAGTCCTCAACATTCCAATTAACATGGTCTCTCACAAATTGTAGCCTCGCTCTACAATGGCCGACATTTAATACAGGCTCTTTTGCAGCTATTCCCACATGTAAATTTTGTTTAGTAAAACGTCTAATTACCATATACCGAGAGTTACTGGGATATTGAAGTCTTCACTAAGATGCAATTGAAGTCTTCTGCTAGGTGAACCATTCTCTTAAGGCTCATAAAAATGGTAAACACATCGACATATTGTTGTGTGAAAAATTCTCGTTCTTGAATTAAAATAACCACTTGAACCTATCACAGCCTAAATTGTTTTGTGAACATTCAGACCGGATTAGTACTTCTTTGGTCATTCATTCAAACGAAGATTTAAAGCGATTGTTTTTTCCTAGCTTACTACTAATTTTATGGTTTCTGAGAATGTTCCAAAAAGACAATTCAACAAGCTGGGTCTTCAAATCGGATTAACGGTCTACCAAGACAAAGGATTTAACGTTAGGTACATTTTTAGAGGTGCGTTAACTTTGTAATTTAGTGTATTAAACAAAAACGACAACGAGTATCTTCTGGGCTTTCAGAATTTTTTTGAGTGTATCCCTGACTGTTTTGGCTTTTAATACAGATGTGCTATTTAGCAGGATAGGAAGATATAAGGATGTTAAAAGATAATATCAATTCTGGCTTTAACTTTGAATATAATCATTTAATATGATGTGGTATGATTTATCATTTTATATATTTATATATTTTATTTTATTTTAAATAATTAAGAATTTGTTCTTTTCTTTTTGTGATTATTTAATTATTTTATTAATTTTACAATAAGTACTAGTTTCGAGCAATCGCTCTTTGTCTATGTTTTTTTATGAAATTATCATTTTCAATCTTTACGGTTTGTCAGTATTACACACCATTAAATTATTTTGGTAATTTCATTTTCGTAATAAAAAAAAAAACCGGCAATTTCAGAGTAGTATATCAAAAAGTTCGATTCGAATTATAGATCTTAAAAACCAATATAATATAGATTAAATTTTTTCGAAATCGTTGGAGTTGCTTCAAAATTTGTGTTAAAAGTAACAAAAGTCAAACAAAATTGTGATACTAAAAAATCCTGCTCAACGCTTAATTTTATTTCTATCGTGATGTCTTTTTAATTGAGGGGATTTGAGTTTAAACGTAAATGTCCATTTTATGTAAATTTTAACTATCATCAAATGGAAAAACCTCCTTGCTATATAGAATGGGTGTGGACATCAAAACCATATAACGGTTGTTCGTGATAAGCCACAATTTGTTTATCATGCAACATTTAGTTGAATAGAAATGATGTAGTATACGCACATAACAAATATTTACAAGATAAAATAATATTAAATTATCGTTATATAATTTATAATTACCACGCGCCTATATGGAACAATTTCTGTAAAACACTTATAATAATGTTCACACTTCATTGACGTTATACATAAATTTATGTTAGTTTACTAAATGAACATAGTTTGCTTATCCCAAAATGCGAACAACCAAACCATGTACAATATAATAAGTACATGATTTTTTGAGATTTCGACGTATAAGAAAGGGGAAATGTGCTTTGATTTCCAAATTCAAACTGAGATGAAATTCAACACGTGCATATGTATTTCTATAAAGCTATTAATTTTTCCAAAATCTTTTAAAATAATTAAAGTTCGATGTGTTTACTTTCACCACACGAAAGGAAAATAAATACAAAAAATAATTCTCGATTAATATTATTCAAAGAATCAATGAAAAAGGGGCACGTGTTGATTGTTATTGGAACACAAAGACCAACCAACCTTTAAAAGAAGAGGGATACATGTTACATGAAAAAAAAAACTATTGATACAACATAAGTTGTTTCAACAACAAACTGATATTAATTGATTCATTAAATTATGGTTAGGTCTGTGGAAGTCAAAGAATTTACATTTTATTTATTTAACTTTGAATCGGGGAATTTGTGTTCTATGATACTGTTGAGAAAAATTATTATTGAAATAATTAAAATCACATGTTTTTCCAAGTATTTTTCGTTGCATTTGTTATGAAAATAAATACGGGAAGGAAATGTTTAAAGTGCATTAGTCTAGGGAATTTTATTGCGGTCTTCTGTGGTTTTATTAGGTTTTGGGTAATTTATGGCGCGGTGTGCGGTATATTTATGTCTTTATGATATTATAAAAGTGTTTTAGTTTCGGGGAGCCGACGCCTAATTCGGTAATGTATAATATTGTATTATGTAGATCATATTACAGACGTTTCAATTTTGGATACTAAAATTAGAGAAAATGACCCATCCATCAACATTACTATTACAGTGTCACAAAAAACTAATCGAATGTGGGTCATTAGAAATAATGAAAATTCTATTACAGGAAATAGTTCCAAATTCATATAAACGGTGTGACATTTTCATATTTTAAATAGTAGTGACAATATTTTTGCTGTGGATTTGTACAACTATTTTTCCAATGAGATTATGAAATTTTATTTTTATTTGTCTGCGTGGTACAGAAATAAACATTTATATTTAAGTTTATCTTTTGTATTATATTTTGCCTCATCTTCACACAATAAATTTGGTCTAAAGATTTTCTTCAATTATTTAAATTTTCTACAAAATTTTATTTATTTCAAGGATTTCCAATTATGTATATAAAATTAAGTATTTTTAAACCATAATAAATTAGTCTATATCCGGTGGTCTGGAATCTCGAATACAAAAATAAATTTATAAATGCAAAATTTTACTATTAGCGTCTACTGATGCACACATTCATGGGAAATTTTATAGTGATAAAATATGGGTAAGTGCGTGAGGTAGTAGTACGGAAAATTCATCCAACGTTTAAATATAAACTTTATTTGTCTCGTATGAATTTATAAATAAACATCTGTACGCGTTTCTGTCAGTGATATGTGTGCCAAAATATTTGTTAGATTTACTTTTAATTTTTATTAAATTTCCGCACCAAACACTTAAAAAATGGTTTGTTTATGTGGGGGTGATAAACTAATTTTCTCTTTTAAAAACAATCAAACCACTTGAGTTTAGAGTTCATACTAGCCACTTCATTTGAACGATTTATTGGCTGTTAATTAATTGGTACTTTGAGCTTGGGTTTAACAATTTGTTCCCGATTGCAACTTTATCTTATAAATATATTATTAGAGGTTAGGTTATTAGAAGTAAGTATTGTACAATATATAGGTAATCTTAAATAATTTTAGAGAAGCGACTGTAACTAAATTATTGGCTGTATCACTTTAAATGGGAATTCGCCCATATCGCAAACAATATCGCCGACCGGCCAGATGGCTGACAACCACATCGCCGGCAGGAATTTTGGCCCACAAACCTACTTAGCCGACGCAACCAGATCACCGACAAGCCACATCGCCAACACCCATATTGCCGACATCCACATCGCCGATAACCAAATCGCCGACAACCACATCACCGACAACCACACGACCAACAACACCGATAGGTTAACGACCTTCTCTAACAAAAACTAACAAACACAAAAACAAACAAATTAAATTTTACATAAAAATTCGAATTGCCTTAACGGACCTTAAATCATCACAAACGGAGCGAAAATTATATACCAAAATCGCTCTAAAATGATACTTAGCCTTTTGAGACTTCCAGATCTCACAAATTTCTCGAATCAAGTCAAGATTCCTTGGCGGGCACCCAATGACGTGAGTATTTTTAGATATTGCTATAAGAGACCGAACCCGGATGTTATAAAGATGGGAAGACTTGTTTGGCTTATTATTTAAAGACCGACCATTACCTGGTTACGAAGTAAATGCGGTGATAACCTATATCCCTTTTCCGGCCCGTGATCACAATTGTGTACGTAAAAATCGTGTATGAAAGAGAATCATAAAAATAAAACAAAAAGCCATTACAAACTAAGGTTATTTACATACATATTTGCGTATGGTGACATGATAATTGAAGGCATAAAGAAAGCTCATGAAGTTGGACACTTTGAATTAACAAACATGAAAGAAATTGTAATGCGCGAGTATTATGTGTGACGAAGACGAGGTATCCAAATACTAGCGACAGTGGATATATTTACTAAATTTACCTGGCCCTAGATTCTGATCATGTGACAAATGACAATTTTTTGTGACATTGTACTAAAATTTCTGCTTGCAATTTTGAGACAAAATTTGTGAGTACTAAATCGCGATTTGTATGGAGTGACTTTTCCGAAATGTCACCAAAAATAAGCTCACAATTTTAATAATATTGTCATTGTTTTTTATTATCGTGACTCTTATAAGTTTTCATACAAAATATATGTGAGTATTTATAATTTTAAAAACCTCATAATATATCTGATATAACTTAAAAATGCAGCTGCTGTAAATTTCTGTAAATGTCATAAACCATTTTATCCGAATCGTAAATATTCAATGACTTCAATTTGTACCAATAACCAAATGTCACGACAAATTATCATTTTGTCGGAATCTACCCCCTGGATGTTCCCTGTCAATAGTTCGTTGATCACGGAGGAAACGTAACAAAAGTTGGTAGTGGTTCGGACTACATTTTGAAACTCAAAGTCTATCATGAATGGAGGTTTATGAAATTTTCACAGCTCGAGCTTTCGAAGAATATTGTAACACTGAATCAACTGAAACTGTCCATACAATTATTATTAGCTTGAGGCTTCTTGAACGGTACTCTTCAACGAAATATTGGCATGACTCCTTTCGAAGTAATGATTGGGACCAAGATAAGACTGAAATATAACCTCCACCAAATATTTGAAGTAATCGGCAGATAGTTACTTGAGTCGTACAACAATGAACGTAATTTAATACGAGAATATGCAAGAATGAATACTGCGAAGATTCAAGAGGAAATAGGGCACAATTAAATAAGAGACGACGAGAAGAAAGGAAGTTCGTAATTGGAGATCTAGTCACTATATAGAGAACCCAGTTTGATGGATCTAAGCTCCAAACGAACTAACTTGGATGTGATACGTACATGCGAATTTTGTTAAATAAGCAAAAGGTGTAGACTAATCCAATTATTCATTTCCACCATATTCTTCGTGACATCTGCAATTTTCACAAATTTATGCTTAGAACTTAGAACAGCCACTCTTTTATTTGGTTTGCTTTTATATATTGTAAGAAGACAATTCTTTGATTTATATATAGCGGAGTGGAAAAACAAGGCTTTTTTGTTTGTCTGCTTTTGGTAGTTCCTTTTTGTTTCCTCTATTAGTTCCTAGAGTTATTTTTTAGTCAATAATTTTGCATGCTAGTGAAAAAGTTATTGGTCGTAATATTCCTTCCACATCCTGTATATGGCTGGACAAGTTACAGAATAACGTATTCACTTAGAAGCATTGACGATGGTCGTTGTTCATTTTTCCCCAAATAAGGAAAACCAATTTGATGCCAAATTTATTGGGTTTGTTAGGCATATACTACGTAAACTGGCACCTGGCTTTTGAAGGAAATAGTTGCTCGTCAACTATTATATTTTGCACTGGTTTATAGCAAGTTTGACTGTTTTCAATGATCTTATTCCATATTTCTGAAACCAAAGCAAATTTATCTGTTTTTAGGCGCTTACTTCTTTCGGTTGTTCTGTCAAAACGAATAAATCATAGGACTTGCTTAAACTTTTCTCTGGCCATAGTTTTTCTAAAAAATTTGGGACCCCACTTTACTGACCATAGATAACTCAATTTTAAATTTTTTGCCTCGTAAGCTCCACGAGCATATAAAATCCCAATAAATGCACTTATTTCCGGTAATGATAATATCATTAATAATATTATTATTCAATCTTTTTTTTTAAATTCGACGTCCTTCTTCTGTGCACATTCTTTATATGCTTCATAATTTGGTCATCTATTATCAACGAAAATGCACTAATAACATTATCTACCATAATATTCCTTTTTTGGACTGTTTTGATCTCCTGAGAGGTGTTTTCAGTTTTTTCATGAGAGTTTGAAATAATTCGCATCTTACACCTTTTTGGGCATATTGATGCCATTTTCACTTTCATCATCATTGTTCGATTCGTCATCGCTATCTTCAGTTTCAGATGCATCACTTTGAATGTGAGCCGTTTCATCTTCAAATGATACTTCAGAAATTTACTGAATTCATTAATAAGTAATTTAATTGTTTTAAATTTCCCAAACAGTCAAAATGACTGCTTTTGGGCAATATAACACATACAAATATTAGAAATAAAGAGAGGGGGGGGGGGGGGGGGAGGGAGCAGGGATGTAAATACCACCATTAACAAATGCATTTATATTATGTATAAAAGGTCACAAAACCCTGTGAAATTGTATCATTATAAATGTGATTTTTTTACTAATTGAAATTAAAAAGCAGTCAAAATGACTTCTTTGGACAATCTAGTGTTAAGCAATGAACCATTATGCATATATGTATATCTCGAATCGGCTCAAAACATTCTTAAAATATCTGGTTTATGCATTAACAAAATCTTTCTTGTAAAGGAATCATATATCTTTATATATATATTATATTATTTTTATTGACCAAAATTCGATAAAAGCAATTTTAAATTTAAATATACCACTCGTGTTTATTTTATCTTTTATGTAATGTTGTTTAATTTTTTGATGTAATTTCTTTCAATGAATTTGTTCAGCGAAGACATTAAATAAAAAATGTTTCTGCTACATCCAAAATTATTATATCTGTTATAATTGTCTATGGCGGACTGGACTCTGTGTATGATGCTAGTTCTAACGGGATTATAATTTGTTAGGCCATACAATCACCGAATAAATTGGATGCTCCCAGCTGCATCATATATATTGATGATGATATGGAATATCCCAAAACTTGGTGTGTACTAGTATATACCATTCAAAAATATTGTAAATTTGGACGATCATAAACGTAATTTTAATAAGGTTTACTCATCAACAGTGGCTGTTATTGAGCAAGTTGTCATTATTAAAATCGCCATCTGGTTTATTTGCAAAAGCCTTTCTTTTAAGATAATCCCATAAAAAGAAGTCGGGATCGTAAAATCGGGTGACCGTGGAGACCAATCCACATCATCAGATTTCGATATTAACTATTATTGAAACATTTCTCGTAACAATTTCATGGTTTCTCTAGCAGTAGGGCATGCGGCACCGTCCTGTTGGAACCACATGGTCACCAAACTATTGGCATGCAATTCTGTTCTAAAAAAACTTCCTTATCATATCAGGATAACGGTCGCAAGTGATTGTAACAGCGGATCTTCGTAAAAATATCGTCCAATGACACATCCAGCCCAAATTGCACGCCATACCATCACTTTCAAGGGATGCAATGGTGATTGTTTAATTTTTTTGGATTCTCTACTGTCCAGAACCGGCTGTTTGTTTGTTTACATGTCCACTTAAATAGAAATGAGCTTCCTTCATACTCAAATTTTTCAAAAAATTCAAATTGTCATTGCCAAGCAACAGCTTCTTATCTGCAGTCCGGCCCCGCAAATGATCTCTTGGTAGCAGCTCTTATGTTAATTAAATTTTATACGAGAATAAATCCAAGTCTTTATGCAAAATATTGGTTAGTGTTTTTCTTGAAGTCCAAGTTATTGCGCACGGTGTTTGACGTACAGCAGCAATATTTTCTGGTGTTCTGAATGTACGTTGTTGCATACACTTTGGCTTATTTGCCGCATTCCCACTTTCTTCAAATTCTTTGATAACCTGGTAAATTGTTGCTGAATATTTTTCCGTGATTAACTTGCAAGTATGAACTGCCAACATTAATATTCGCCTAAATGGCGACAATTTTTGATTTAAACCTTTCGGATGGATACCCTGTATAATTATGACGTTATAATATTTGTGTTGTGTATATTTGCATTTTCAGGAATAACTATTTCTTTGTTCCCTGTTTGTGACATTGTGATCTGCATCGGACCAGATCAAATATAAAAACAATACAGTTAAATAATTATAACATAACTATTAATTGTTTACATTACAACATTAGAGTATCAAATTTAGATTTACGGGGTTCATCGCAAAACCGAAATTTTCTTTACATTTAAGTGAGAACTACTATAATACTTACTTAAAGTTACAGTTAAATTATCCACATTTCCGTAACACATCAAACACAAAATATTTTGAATTTGTACAATAATATTCGATTTCTAATAAACATATGTAAGTATTTAAAAGCAAACAAACGATTTGTTTATATATAATCGAAATTCTATATTGAACGTATCACTCAAATAATTGCTACTGATGATGTACGAACTCGAATGTACGGGTTTACGAGTACAATGTATAGTATAGCTATTTCCCCAATCCTCATGAAACTATAAATAATATACGGCGGGAAATTTTTATTACCTATTGGAATGTTTTTTACAGTTTGAACTGAACACACGTAATTAAATTATATATTATATTTTGGATTTTAGGGTGATGGAAATAATTAAACAAACAAGTAGCTTGTCGCATAATGTTACATATGTATGTTTACAACGTTTCATAACTACGAAGTAGTACCGAAAAGGGATCTATACAAAAACAATTTGTGTTCTAATTTTATGATTCACATATTACACCTGGTATAGTAGTTGCGAGATTAATCTGATTATTTGATAAAGGTTTTTATATTTTGTGTCATCCAAATTTATGAGAACTTCAAATAATTTTTAAATAAACTCTAAATAATTTAATAATAATATACACGATATATAGAAATACCGCAGCACCCCATATATGTAATGTACCAGTACGTTCATATTTATAAATTCAAATAATTTTGACGGGTCATGTAACGTGTGTGAAAACCGATCTGGAAATTATTAAATTTCTTTATTGCATCTTAATTTGAAAATGTGATGACAACTTGTACATATATGTAAAATGCTAAAAATGCGGGTGTTAAAATTATATTTTATTAAATCAAATGAAAAAGTGATTATCACGCAATGACTACTGATTATTATCATACATAAATTTGACGTGGACTATAACCGTCAATCAACGGACGCGGCGTTTCGAGTGTGTACAATAAATGGTCCTAATCAATTGAATGTTTATTTTATTAATCGTGTATGTGCGCTAGAGAAATGCACGCTTGATCGACGCTTTGTTTCACTAGTTGGTGTTTTGTTTTATTTTTAAAGAATGGGATTCATATGAATCGTACCCCTCGTATCGTCCACCACCTGCATTTTAAATTTTTAACATATATACGAGAGCATAATGCTTTTAATTTAACAATATATCCGTATTTAGTTTCGTGCTTTAAATAATTGTTCATTAATTCTTTTATGTAAGCAGCTGCAAACGAGACCGCAGTAGCATTATTTGCAATTTTTACACGTTTTGAATGTGGGTGTATATATTAATGGTTTTCTATGGGACCTGCTGCTCTTAACTGTAAATTTTTAATGAAAATGCCTAACCCTTTTAAAGGTTTAATGCATTCAGACCACCCTAATTATTGATTTTGAACCCGGAAAAGCGGTATACTTTTGTGGAAAAAATAATACTCCTTCACTGCATTCAAACATTTTTAATGTCTTCAAAAAACGTAAACGTTATTATAATTGGAACATATAAATATATTTTTCAAAGGAGCAATATAATAATATCACTAATAGTAATTAGTCGATTTATGATTATGATGCATATAAGAACCCTTAAATTAAATTCGATATGTTTGTTAAAATATTATGTTCCATGCACGACGAGCCCGTTTAAAAACTGACATTTGATCATCGAATATCAAAATTGCGTTGTGTGAGAATACCAATAATTACGGGATATGAATATAATTAAGGTCGTTAAAAAATAGAATAAAATTAAATTTGTTTAATTGATCATTCAATTAAGGATTGGGTAAGTTAAAATCGTAATATAATTATAAATAGACGGGAGGGTACGAGGTATATAGTTTGTTGATATTTTAGTCTATTAATAGATTTTCAGATTTGGTCAGTTATGAAGAAAAAAATATTTTTTTTTGCAATGTATTTCACTGTGGGTGTTTACTTATGGCGTTTTTCCATTTTCTTATTAGTTTTACGTTTGAACTAATTAAGGTTAAAAATAACATTGCTATAAATAAGTATTTCAAAACCAATGATTTATCTGATAAAATTATAAAGAACTCCACAATGCGATATCCGCATATTTTTCAACACTCATTACAACATGAAACGAAAAAATTTAAGCAATGACAAGTGAAATCATTCAAAGAGCTGATCACTTCACGTTAAAAGGTGCATACACTAATTACACGCCCGCGAAGGTTTCTGAATTGGTACAATCATTGTACAATAGATGGCGCGCGCGTTTCAACAAATAAGGGTCTTTCATATAGTTTAGCGGCAGTTCGTGTGTGAATTAGCAAAGTTGTGTCTATTGTGAACTTTCAATTGGCAGTTGATATAAGATAATAGATAACACACTCATTTCAATTATCAATCAGAATGTTAGATCAATTATGCCACCCAAATGACAAGCAATCCCTAGTGGAAAAAATCAAATATTTATACCAAAAAATTATACTGAGGAATACCAAAATCAATTTATTTTTGTATAAATGATTAATTTAAATACAAAATATACTTTAAATTGGTTAAAGTTTAATACATTTCTAAACCAAAATACTACTTAAATTATACATCTCAAAAATTATACAAATTTAAGTATGAATTTTGTATATACAAATATTTAAATTAAGTCAAAATTAAACATAGGTTTTCAGGTTCAGGTTTCAGTGGTTGACACTTAGGCCATTTTTGGCCCATTGTGATACCACGCATTCACGCTACATCATTAACCCATTCACCTATTCACCTACTCACACAACTACAGTATTACCACCTGCACATTGCAAGCTCCATGTCAACCTGTACATTGACATGGACGGTGGGTCGGGGCTGAATTCTGCACTCCATCAGAGGGTCTTAGTTGTGTTTATTAACATCACCGATCGTAATCGATGATGAAAATTCGATTTGCATCTAGCCTCTGATGGGATTCGAACCCAGTACCTCCCGGTCCAAGTGCCGAAGCTTTAACCACTGCACCACTTGTCCGGTAAAATTAAACATAAATATACATAAAATATGATTTTAAATATTATACACATATAAGTATTAGTTTTAACCTAAAATTAACTCTTAAATTCATATTTTAAACTAAATTAAGTATATTTGGGATAAATACTTAATACAGTAGTTTTTTAGTTTAATAATGGATAAATATTTTATACAAATTTAAGTATGATTTTTGTATATACAAATATTTAAATTTAGTCAAAATTAAACATAAATTTAAAAATTCTTTTAAGCGAATTATTGGAATCGAAAATTGTATATTACACATTTTAGAGAAATATTTTTTTTTAATCATCACTTTTCATCCCGTACGAGAGATGAAATTCCCGCAAAAGGAAAATTTCCCACGAACTGGCAACACTGATACTATCGTGCTGTAATACTATCGTGCTTAAAAAATATATTTAGTAGTAATCGTATTTCACGGTCTTTTGTATGTTGGTGTGCTGGTTTAGTTTGCACCAAATGAAATAAACCAAATTAAGTATATTTTAAGTTTAATTGTGTATTTAAATATATTAATTTATATTGTTAAGAATTAAACTCTACATAGTTATTGCTTTGGTGGTGCAGTGGTTAAGTTGTACACCGCTAAGTGTTTATTAACGCAAAAGTAAGCCGGTTCGAGTCCAGTCGGAGTCCAAAATTTATTCTAATTAGGCAACGATGTTATCGGATCAAGTATTCACTACACTGATTGAAAATTGACTGAAAATACTAGAATTAACAATGGCGTGAAATAATCAATGGAGAGGAACTGATGACGTGGCATGTCCGCGAATACAAACAACCACATGGAAAAATGATTTAAAATTATAATACGCATACATCGGCAGTCACAATGAATGGAATATACTCATAATATTCTAATTCTATCTCAAGTATAATTTTTGTTTAAATTTAAAAACTATATTAAAATTATATTGCCATAACTCACTAAAATTATACTTAAAAAATTCTTAATTTGGTTGTTTTTTTATCATAATTAACACCTTAAATGCACATATATTGGTATAATTTTTATAACACAAAATATATAAAAATTATACTTTTAGTAAGATAATGTTCGAAAGTATAATTTGTGTTTAATTTTTAAAATTATACTAAAATTATATTGCCATAACCTACTAAAATTATACAAAAATTATTATTAAATTTCTATGAAATCGTAAGTTTATTTTTAGTATAAAAAATTTCAATTTTTCCACTAGGGATTGGTCGATCGACATATCAAGCACGAAAGAATAGGGCATCACGAGCTTTAGAAACAGACGAGCAACGGGAAGCAAGACTGGAAACCATTCGAGTAAGCAGTGCTCAAGCCAGTTTTTCAAGCACGACTGGAAACTGCTCAAATACGCTGGGAAATGTGAAATTGCCAGAATTACATTCATCATCCAAACCATTTTCAACGTTGGTATTAGGTGACACAAGCCATTCGAAACATTTGTTGGCAAACCCATCCAAGTACAATTCCGTGCACGATCACTACTACCACTGCCGAGCACAGTTCTCATTTTTATTTTATGAGAAACACTAATGAACAAATCGATGAACGTTGTTGATTCAATACGGGCACTAAACGAGAAATGGTCGCTGCCTTATAAACTTTATTCGATTAACATAACGAATTAATTCGAAGAACTGCCCTCGAACAAATGCAAGCTGACGACTACAAGGTTGTAGTTAGAGCAGACAAAACACCTATCGGCCATCACAAAAGATTGTACAATACACCAACAATTGATGCAGTGTTATAGTTGGTGATTTAACTCGCGTGGTATATAATTCTCCGTTTAGGAATTGTAATGTTCAGTCAGTTTCAGAAACTCATCGCTCAAACGACAGATTGCAGAAATTACATATCGATTGATTATCTTGGGATATCGCCGATTGTTTCACAAATAACAACATAATAATAACATTGTCGATGTGTATGCGAAAATCAGAACAGTACGACTCCTTTACAATTAAATGTAATCAAGTTGCGTTCCTAATAGTACATTCATACGTGATGCAGTTGTTAATGATGGCAATGTGAATCTCAAAGAAATGATCGTACTAACAGCCACATTCACAGGGAGTCCACGGCACAAGTATGAATACGCTCAAGTTCTAGTAATGACATATGTATGATCGCGCAATTCTCGTTGATTCTTTAAACTTAAGTTTGCTTAAAACTTGCTAAGTTTAGGGACATTGTTTGTCATCATAGATAGAGAATATTCACTAAAAATGGTGGGATACAATTTGTTTCTTATCTAAAGTAAGACATTTTTTTTACGTAAAATTGAGATTATCCGAATTACTACTTAACCACTTCCAATTATATTTTACAGAACTTTGAGCATTTAAAAGTTATTTTAAATTTGTGTACCTTCTACTTTCTCCTGATTGAAAATTTTACTTAACTCGAATCTTTGGCCCTTCAGCCTAGGGTACTCGGGCTTCGGTTTCTCAGTGTACACCAAGGTAACTCCTTGGCAGCCACGTAAGCGTAACAGTGACTGGGTCCAAATACTATATCAAATCCACATTTTTCGTAGGCTCACCCACAAGGTATTGAGGTGAGCCAATTCTTGCTTAACCTGTGGACTAATATCTTTCAGGACAAAATAAGCTGAACGCTGCGAATTAAGAGAAATAAAAAAAAATTGCAGCTCAGTTGAAAGAAGAATTTACAAGTTTGCGAACACAGAAACCTGCAATTGCAGGTATGGGTCGAAATTTATGATTTGATTAAGAATTGAAAATTCTAATTTTAGTACCTCTAAACATTGTAATAAGTAGTATTTTTATGTTGCAAAATTTAAAAATATCAATTTTTGAATCCAATGTATTTTCAATGGCAAGTTTCTGAAATTTTGATCCGCCACAGCTCAGCCTAGGAAGAACCTATCGGTGTAATTCCAACGGCTATAAACTTTTCTCACGGAACCCTAAAAGCATGCCAAATACCAACTTTCTACCTATTACCCTTCTCGAGTTGAAAAAAGCTACGGACCCATTTGTGCATTATTAATAAGATTTCATACAGCTTAGAGATTAAGTAAATAAAAACCACTAAAACCAAAAACCAAACTGTGAAGAAACAATAAGTTAGAGTAACCACATCCACCAATAAATGTCGATTATGAAATCGGTTATACGGTAGCCGAGTACGAACTAGAAAATTAATGTTAAGGACTCTTGAAACATTTGGCTTTGTCTACAAAACTTTATTTCTACAGACATGAATAGTTCATCTAGGAGGATAAGAATCATCATTTAATTAAAGTTATGACTAGATTTCTTCATCTAACATGCGCCAAAGAGGAAATTTTTGAGAATTTTGTGAAGAAGCAGGGTCTTTTATAGGGTCATCAAATACAAAATACTATGAATACCATTAAGAAAGGAATGGAAATAAATAAAGACTAAACAAGGAGTGAGTACAAATCTCTACAATGTTAAGACAATACTTAGCATTGGAGTTAAATTAGACCCATTGAAAAGAAACTGTGATCTAATAGCCAATTGCATAAATTGTGAAGGATTTTATCATACACAGAAATATTGCCAAAAAAGAACTAGATGCGTTAGGTGTGCCGGAAAACATCAGGACCAAGTATGTCCGGTCAAAAAGGGTATTACATTATTACCCCAAAATGTATTAATCGCTCGAAGTCACAGCTCGCAAAATATAGTGTGAAGTAGCTTAGGAGATATGAAAATTACGAAACAAATCGCGAAAATAAAATCCAAAAATGCCGGTAAAAATTAACTAAACTGTAACCAAAGAGGAACGAAAACCTCAAGCATGTAAAACCGAAGAAGAAAAATTAAACTCGCCAGTGGCAATGCCAAACCTAGTTATGTCGAAGGGGACTGCTACAGATAAAACAGTGCTTTAAAAGATAAAACAATGGTTAGGTTGCACGGAGATAAATACATTAAAGCCTCGACTTGCGTCATTAATGCGTTGAGAACGCGACGCAACTCGAAAGTTCATTTCTTATTTCAGTTCTCAAATATTGGATTTATCTATTAAACAAATATTTTGTCTCTTTCATTATCCTCGCTCGTCTAAGTACTCAATTTAAATGGAAGAAAAATTCCAGTTATGTCGAAAAACGACGCAAATTATATTTATGGTATTAAAACTTTTAGTGACGCAAGTTGAACTGACGCAAGTTGAATCGACGCAACTCGAGGCCTTAGTGTGTAGGGCTTGGTTCTTGTGCTAGATCTGCTGCAACTACGACGCGGGTCACTCGGCAAAATCGAATATTTGGGTAAATTGATTGACATAACAATTAGTAATCGTAAATACTAAAACGTACCGTACTTTTTAAAAGTTTGAATAGTCTCGATCCAAGTTATGAACCGAATGTTATACACTTTATCAAATTATGATGGGATCGTAATTTTCATTTCATTCGATTTTTAATTATATGTTTTATATTAGGTATTCAGAATTTTGATTGATTAACTAGATTACCTTGAGTAACATAAATTTAATAACGACAAACCACTTTTCGTATGGTTATTTAATATTCAATCAATCCAAATTAATTATTTGTTCTAATAAGACGCATCATATTTCACAACTGAAACTTTATATCATCATCATTATACAGATTTTGATTATATGTACTTTATAGGTAAATTAGCTATGCACACCTTAAAATATCGATTTGAATCGAATTAGAACTCTCCTTTAACAAAAACAATACCAAACAAAAACAAGAAAAGAAATTTTGAAACCCATTCAACCATATTCCGCACTCGATCAGTCGGATTATAATCTATTACCCAACATCTAAATCATTCAAATTGAAAATAAACTTTTTATTTTGTATAAATGGGGAAATGTAATAATTACTAGTCAACACCTTTAAATTTCGAGAGATGATATATTTGTTATTTTGGGAATTTGATATACGTTATCCTTATTATCCCTTGAGTATAATTCATGAGCACATATTTTTGTGCAAATCATAGAAGTAAATTGGTTATATGTGTTGTAGACAATAGATATATTGTTGTGCTATTATTGCTTTTATATTTCGAACATATGTTGTTTCTATTTAGTCAGAATACATACTATAATCGAATCGGGTAATTTTATCCCGATTCGCAGCAACACTATTTTCCTTGAATGAAATTAGTACTTAACGCACAGTACAACACACATGCTAACTGATTGACTGCTTCCTTTTGCACAACACATCAAAAAAGGAAAACAAAAATCAAACTAAGGTCGTGGATATGAAAATCAATAAAAAAAATTGTTGTGTTCATTCTACACGAATAAAAGGAAATATGTGTCCGAGTACATACACACTTCTAAGTAAATAATAAACTAAATTATGTAGTTAAAAAATATATTTTCGGTCAACTAGAAAATTGGAAAAATTCCAATAAATACGCAATCTAGTTTAAAATTATGTATTTTGCATGGGAGTTTTGTTGTGTGAATATCACGATTAAGCGTTAGGTGGATGAACTCATTATATACAAAAATGACAATGTCAAGGTTGATTTCTTTAGCTCAACTGTGATTTCAAGTGATTTCACATATTATGAGTATGTTACATATTGTACGGCGCCTATAGGTCTGGAGACTGTTGTTGATCGTTCAGATGAAGATAACATAAAGAACTAAGGCTTTATCGATAAGTACGTTTTATTCTAATCAACTTTGATTTCTTAAGAAATCGTTTTCAGTCTTTCTTAGAAAATTAGTCAAGAATTGCTTGTCAAAAAAGCTTAAGATTTTCATATTTTCAAAATACGGTTTACCTGAAAACTTTTTCAATTGGTTTTTTTTTCTGATGTGTTATTCAACATGTTGGCTTCGATATTTTAAAATAATTTATATGTTCCTTATCAAAATATGTACTCTAAAGTTAATTAAAGGGTGGCATGAATTAGGAATATGTATATTTATTAGAGTACCTATTTTGAAACCAGTGATTTAGCGATCCGATTGAATACAGGGACGGGTTTGTTCATTGTTTCACAAAGAAAACAAATAGCAAGCCAAAAAAAAATCAAATTTACTCATCAAGGGCGGCATGTTGTACCATCACTATTTTCGACTTTCAACTTAGTTTATGTCTCCATTTTCAGGAATCAATTAACATTCTATTTCGCGTAAACAATTATGTGTTTTATATTGCAATTTCAATCTCTTGATATAATTGTGAGCTTCCTTTTTTTTCTACATTTCGGTAAACGTATCACGGAAAAATTATAATCATGAATTCTTGATTATCGCGATATTTCTCCTGTTTGTCATATCACGATTTTCATCAAAACAGGATTATTATGTTTATAGAACAAGATTATTACAATCGGGTTGCAGGAATAAGATAAATGTGAAATATAAGCAAAAATCAGTAGGATTGTGTGAGGCTGGGGAACATAAATCATTTTCATTGGTTGTATACAGAAAAATTGTTAGATTGTAAATTAAATTTTATAATTTTTTAATTATCACAGAAATTATTTATACATTTAATTCATATTAACTTATTGTAACTGACTCGGTGTAATTCAAAATCGGCAAATACGCATTGAAATTGTTTTATTTCATTAATTAAATATGAATGAACGTTTGCAGAGTCACAAAATTGGGTATGATTTTATGGAAATACAATTTCTTTAAGTAATGATGTTTTGAGTAATGACAGTATTAATGATAGTATAAAGCCCGCCTAAGATTTTTTTTTTGGCAATTTCGATCATCTCTTGGTACGATGGGTAAATTATCGGTGTTCGAGCGAGCGCCAAGCAGGCATATCTGAACCTGAAACGAATTTATTATATTCCATTGGAAAGTCGCCACTGGCGACTTAGAACCGATTTCATGGATTGAATCAGACACCCAACTTGCTTTGAGGGCCCATTGAATCTCTGGGAGAGAATTTAACCTTAAACCAGCTCGACAAACAAAATTAAGTTCTACATTTGTGAATGTCCCGGTCATAGAGATATTAAATGTAAATGAGAAGACCGTTAAATAAGGTAGAGATCCACTTTCGTAAGAATTGAATTATCACTTTTCGGCTTCATGGTGTCGTGTTTTAAAACAGGCCATCACATTTCTTAATTATCTGTGTGCTTGTTTAACTGAAAATTAAGAACAATTAATAAAAACACGTTAATTAAATTATGTTATTACTCCTGTAGTTGGGAGGTGCGCCTAGAATTCCGCTGTAGCACCCACTGCTTGTCATACGTAAGAGGCGACTAAAATGGTTGAATTGTTGGACTGTAGATTGTACATTCGTAAAACATTTTTTCTTTTCTTTGCTTTGTAATTGTCGTTTTAAAATTTTGGCGTTTGTAGGGGCAATGGATGCAAGAAGGTAACAAATTTACATTTTTGCGAATTTAAGGTAAACGGCTATAATACTGACATAGGTGGCATTACTGACATAAATCGTGAATTTGCTATTTTAAGAATATTACCCAACATACTAAGATTATTTTTCTTAAAATCACTAATAAGAAAATTCTAGTTGCATCTCCTTCTAACACATTCTAATATTCTTTTACTAAAAATAATATAAATCAGTAGTAATCTGATAGACATCGAAAACATACTTTTGTGCAACTATTTCTTAGCATTTTACCTTAAATTTTGAATTTTTTTATTTTAGTAATAGTCTCTAACTAAATATTAATTACGTTTTAAATTAAAGTTTTATCGATCATATGATTCGTTTCATTTAATTATTTGACTTCATTTATGTGAAAATTATGAAAAGAAATATATATTTTTGTTAAAATAGTTTTGTCAGTATTAAAAACTGTGAAAAAACAGCGTGTCCCTTTCACTGACGCATATATCAGTATTAGGTTGAGACATATTTTTTAAGCATCCTTTAATCTGGGTTGTATGCTTATTTATTGTAAAAACGGGATTTTGCATTCATTTTCAATTGAAAGCATCACTTTATTGTCCTAATTATGACCCTAAAAATTTTTGATAGTTTAGCCACGAATTAATCAAAACGGCAACGATCAGTATTGAATCCTTATTTAGCTCACTAAAATATCCAACACATGTCAATATAACCTAGAAATTCTAAATTTTATTTTTTGTAATTAAAAGTACATATTTATTTCCATTTTAAGTAAATTAAAAATATTTTAATCAATGTAAAATTAAATAAATATATGTAACCTAAAAACTGATTTTAACTTTTTGGATAATTTAATTTTAGTTGCCTCCTTAAAGTTGTATGTCAGTATTATATACACACATGTCAGTAAAGGAGCTCTATTATATTTTATTACCATGGCAATAAAATTGAAGCAGGTTCAATAATATTATAGTCCCGATGACATTATCAACGCATTTCAGCGTATGTCAAATTAGCTACTGTTATTAGGACCAATCGAATTTAATAATGGCAGCAAAATATTTTAAGAGACCTACTTATTTGATGCCTATTTGCAATTCCCATCGAATATAGCTAGCATCGGATTCTTCGTCTATCATATGGAAACGAACACGGGCCAATCCAATATATTTACAATTTTCACCCCCCGTACTTTATAGTAGCCTGTCATTCGCCTTTTGTTCAGCAGAATTCATTTGCTCTTTGCTAGAAATCACTAATATTGCTGACATGGAGGATGCACGGCTCGGTAGGTTCTATACTCTGACAAGGGGTTATAATAGTTGTGTTCAGCCACATCATCAGCCGACACCAGACATTGAAAAACACCATGTGCATCCTGCCCCTATCGGCGCTCAACCCCCCTACTTTTCAATTTTACCGGTTTTCTAAACCCCCATTGGTGTACCATTTGGTCTGCAATGAACACACATTGAAGTACCAACAATTTAGTATCATTTAAATTTTATTCTAAATGTTATTAAGTACTTTATTCTAGCATGTGTAGTATAACTAATCAACCGAAAGATCGCTCGATTAAAGTAACCTTAATAAGGCGACCAGATTTCTTCAAGGGACGTATTGCCAGTCTAATAAATTAAAGCAATTAATGAAGCGCATGATTGAAATATGAATTTGAAAGTTTCAATAGGATCGAAGCGAAGCTTTCATTGACATTTTAGAAACCGTCCTACAATCAAAAAATTTGGCAGTCAATTTAGAAATAATTGTGCATTATTTGCTACCCATTGATAACTCACTTTGATCAGCTGTATCGGTTCAAATTGAAAATGTAAAATTTCATTCAAATTTTGTTTTGGATCATTATTTTGATTTCAAATCTATTGTGTTATGAAATATGAACTGAAAACTTAAATCGCGCGTCAAGAAAAGCGGCTATTATTGCATCATTCGATTCGCAATCGAACCTTTCCCCAACGATCTAAAGAGTAAAATGTTGCGTGGTAGCAGAGCTAAATAACTGTAGCAACATGTCATTTTCATATAAAATCAAAATTTAAGCAGACGGTGCTGTGAACATACCGCGTCCGGTCGAAAGTGGAAACAAATTTTTAATAAGAGAATATTTGTTTCTACTTTGGGCCTTAGAGGTTTTATTATTAATATTTTGCAAAATACAAGTATTTTGGTAAGTTTTCATAAACTCCAAGGCACAAAAGTAGAACTTTAATATTATGTCAGTATAGAGAACAAAAATTGTCAATAATAGAAACACCTATTTTTCTATAGCTCAGTATTATATGTACAACATGCCGTTTTATCTAAAATTTTAAAATTATAAATGAAAATTGTTTTTCATTTCACATTTTCTGTTACTATCTGATTCTTAAATAAACAAGTGTTTTAAAAAAGAAATCAACTATTAAAATATCTGGTATTTTCAAAGTAATAATGAAGATCAAACTTCAATTTGTCGCGCCATATGACAGTATTATAGCCACTTACTTCACGTAAATACAAACTGAATTTGATTTTACTTAAATGAAGAAATATTATATATTTTACCAGTGGCACTATTCTGGTTTTCCCTGGGAATAGGGAATTGGGAAAAATATTTTCATATCATTTTTGTCTAAATTATATTTTTCTGGCCTACTGTTGGAATTAGTTTGGTGTCCCTATTTTCGAAACAAAGTTGATTGGGAAACTTTTGTTCCACAAAATTTTTATAGGGAAAAATAATTCCCAATATATGTTTGTTTCAAAAATATTTCCAACTAATTCCAACAGTAGGCCAGAAAAATATAATTTCAACAAAAATGCTATGAAAATATTTTTCCCAATTCCCTATTCCCAGGGAAATCCAGAATAGTGCCACAGGCAGTGTCATCAAGGAAGGGAAGTAGGAGATTGTGTTGTGAGGAGCTCGAGTGAGGAAATTGATGACCCGGAGCTGAAGGCCAACCGACTTTTGTTTTTTAGTGGAAATGTGATGTTTCTGTCAAGTTCATAATAAATTTATTTATTCTTGTATGAATTGGGCTGATTTGGAGTTTTAACAAATTTTAGTTTTAGGGAAGCTGAATTTGACTGGGTCATCTCTTGGAAGGAACTTTTTTTTAATACATAATTTTAATTTTATTTGTATAAAACATAGCATACAGTAATTTAAAAGAAAACAAGATACATGTTTACAAATAAAAATAATTAAGTCAATCCCGAATGAAAATTTAATCAAAGTGTCGGATTAACTTTCAATAAAAATTAAAATTATAAAATTAAATATGAATTTGCTGCTTGGGACTCGATAATTGCTTGGTAATACATTTTTAGAACTTCAATTGGGTAGAAACTTCGTAACATGTATAATTTCCTAATTGAGCTTAGCAGACTACTGTGAACATTATGAATATGAACATTCCATAAAAAATCGTTACTGATAGTTAAGCCCAGGTACTTTATTTTTTTACAGTATCAATTTGTATGCAGCCTGAATTATTACAGATGAATTTATGATCAGAGGTGCAATTTTGTTCTTGATATATAATATCATTAACAGGGATGTACTCTTGATTACGGCTAAAAAACATTAATTTAGTTTTTGAGCTCAGAATCATATAATGGCTATCAAACCACCTACGTAAAACTGTCAAATCACGTTCAATCATTGATTCTATGTTAACGTATGATATTGCAATTTCACCAGAAAAAGCAATCAAATCACCTGATAATTCACTGGCAAATACAGAGTTTATATAACATAGAAATAGAATAGGTCCCAACTGGATAATTCCTTGGCCGATTATTTTCAGATTTATTTTGTAGAAAAATTCATAACTTCATCCATGATTTATGTTGGAATCTCGATTCAGATCAAAATACCAGATTCTAACATAATTAGTTAAGAAATTACCTAAAACTGCCGAATTCCAGAGCTTGTCTAAAATGCATTTTTAAATCCCCACCCAAATCGAATTGTAGAACTTTACCAAAATGAAACGTTAAAATCCCAATACAAGTTGACCTTTTTTTATTAGTATCTTGGTCCAGCTGTGCAAACTTAGTTGTTGGAAGGTTATCGGTTGAGAAACGGCCTCGATTCGGCAATAATGAATGGTCATTATTGCCGAATCCCAAAATTTCGTCAAATACGGCTTGATAAATGGCCTAGTTCCATTTAGCAGCATGTTAGAGTACCAATCCAATTCTGCTTACCATATTTGACAGTAATTTGAGTAGTTGGTTGAGGAGTGATAAGGATCCATTGAGTATGGCATAATGTGTCCTGTGCAGTATAATTATACTTTATAATTACTTAAACGAATATTCTTTGGTGACCAAACATTTGAAATTTTTGCGAAATAAGCTAAATTTATTTGAAATATCCAATCCGGTAGTTAATCTGGCCTTGAATTAGATTGATACTTTTATGGGAAGCATTACCTTTGGAATGGCTCACATATTTCTCGTTAAATACTAATAGATTTTAGAGATTTTTAATATAATTTAAATAACTATGGTTTCAGGAAATTCTATTGTAAGTTGTGGAATTTCAGTGGCCCTATTCTGGCTTTCCCTGGGTATAGGGAATTGGGAAAAATATGTTCATAGCATTTTTGTTAAAATTATACGTTTCTGGCTTACTGAAAGAATAAGTTTAGTACAGAAATTTTCAAAACAAAGTGATTTGGGAAACTTGTTCCACAAAATTTTTTGTAGGGAAAAATATTTTCCCATCTAACTTTGTTTCGAAAAAATTAACACCAATCATGTTCCCTCAGTAAGTCAGAAAAATGCAATTAGGATTAAATTAATAAATGTTTGTATTATTTAGGAACCCAGAAAATATTAAATTAGAATTAAATTTCAGGAAATCTAGATGTTTGTGAAACAATATTTCTTTGAAATATATTAATTGTTGATTGTGTAGTTTAGAATTTTGTTGTCATTGTGTTGCTAACTATAGACTTTATCTAGGGATCTGTATACGTTCTGATTCAATCAAGCAATTTGCAAGCCGGAAAGTATTAATTTAGAATTAAATTTCAGGAAATTTCCAGATTTACGTGAAATAATAATATTCTTTTCTCAGGTTGTTGATTTATAGAAGCAATTATTGAAGATCAATACCATCGTTATCCAGTAAACCTATTAAGCCTTTTGTTAAGGGAAGCTTAACAGGTCAACGAGCTATTCAACAACTGTTCGTAATACAAAATGCAATTAAGTACAGGTAAAACAAAGTTTTCTGTTATAACTGAATAATTGGGCAATATTCTGAAACATTTGAGCTGCAGAATAAATTTAAATAGAAAGAAACCAGGCTTAAAATTGTGATCACTGTTCACAATTTTAAGCCGGCTTTCACTCTACTTAAATTTATTCTGCACCCGAAATATTTCATGGCTCACAACTTCGTATACATTTGAATAAATAGAAAACGAACAATAATTATTCAGTTAAAACAGAAAATTATTGCCAATTCATTATTTCAATCTTTCATTATAATTATAAATAATAAAGCCGGTATAAATATAAATAATGCCGACCTATGAAAGCATCTAAACCTAGAGGAACACATTTAGAACAGGTTTTGCATTCAATCAAAATTGTAACAACTTTAAAAGGTTATTTTGTAAGAGACTATTGGAAACTTTTGATTTGTTAAAATTTAGTTTATCGATCCATTTCAGATTAGCTGGCACTTCAGAGATAATATTTATGATTTTCGCCTTTATAGTTAAAAGTATAACACTGCTGATCTTGTCTTGAATTCGACCCGGATTACAGCGTGGTCCGTGTACGAAACGCGATCATATAAATTTGATGGCACTTAATTCCTACAAGTAAACGTAACTTTAACCTTGCTCGGATAATTCCAATAATTGGGCTACGTATTATTTATCTCGATTAATCTGTGATAACAATATGTACATTATTGTCAATCCCGAACTCTAACAGATTAACATTTTTGTTGGATAACAACTTATAAAACATTAAAAAATCACATAAAAATTTAACAGTATGTATTTTCAGTAGACTTGGAATTAATAAATTTTTGGGTGGTCAAATGCATTTGGTAATTAAATCAGATATCTCAGCTTATAAGATTACATACTGTACTGTAAGTTAAACAAGGAGCTATTAACAATCGAAACAGTAAATAAAATTTTAAATATGTATGACTCAGTAGTAATCACACTATGACGTTAGATCGAGAATCAAATTAAAATTTATTAGCAGATCCACATTACTCAGTGCTTACATTGCATTACACTATTCTCTCTTAATCAAAAACTATTTTATTTTATTAAAATCCAACACAGGTATAATAAATGTAGTTAAGAGAGTAATAACTTGTTAACTATGTTGTAAGACATTTTGGATACGTGAATGTATTAGAGCTCTAAATTGAGCGACGTCACTGGTACGTTTCAATACATTTAAGTATTCGTTTGCGTTGAAAGGAAAACTCAAAAGGAAATTTCCCCAAAAATTCCACCGTATTTTAACGCCTAATCAATAAATTTAATTAGGCGATATAATTGATATACAATTAATTTTAGTGATTACTAAAAGACTAATCAAAAACTAATAGGTTATGTCCACGCCCCGATTTGTTGTTTGTTAAGCTCGATCATCACCATTCCACAGGTGATCCCAATTTTTATCTAATCAATTTTCTGGCTTTAAACGGTTACTGGTTAAAATTTAGATAACATAGAGAATAACTTACTGATAATAAATGGGTTGAAGTATCCAAATTCGTTGATAAAATAAAGTGGTTGACGCCCTTTCAAAGCATTTTTTAAATTAACCAACAAACTACAACAACAACACAGCACACAATAACAATAATTTCTGTTTAAAAACTCTCACCTGTATGTTTGTGTTTGTTTTTTACTGTAAATTGTTATTTTTTATAATTTGTTCACTTAATAACTCATTAATTATAACACTAATGCACACAGAATTTTGTGATTGAAACACATTTATTAGCGAAATTATATTTAATTTAATTAACTACGAAAAAACTTTTTAATTCATTTTCACTTAAAACGATATAAACTGTACTGTACTAAACACAAATCTTACAGTAACGACGTCCACCACACAACTAACGAAAAATTGACAAACTAGTTTAATACAGCAGAATGCGATGTTGCCGGATTTCTTTTTGTTCATTTTTGCTGAATACATTAATTTTGTAAAAGCTACATCTATTGTCAGATAGGTGGCGCGGTGTTAGGTTGTTTACTATAATTTACTGTAGATGGTACTTGAGTATACAACAGAATTTTATTAATTTTTTTGTAAAAAACAAAAATTCGCTCAATAAGTCCAAACCACACAAATGTGTGAATATAAAAACCATAGTATGTAATGGCGTTATTGATAAAAAATTTCGCTTGATTTGAAGTACAACCAACACAATTGTGTATATAGATATAGTGTTTTTTTCGGGCGAAAATAAGTTTGAAAGGAATGCACAAATGTGTAAATTGGTTCAAAAAACATACCAAAAAAAAATTTTTGACATGGTATTTTTGCCATACCCGCACAATTGTGTTACCGGGCAGCAAAAGGGATATAAACTTTATTATAGTGGGTTATAATTACACTAAATATTAGGCATAGCATTAAATTAGTATACTCGTATAACTAAAAGATGAAATAATAGAAAAGTGTTCTGTATCCCTTTTCTAGTTTCATTTATTTATTTAATTATTAAAGGAAATCGATTTAGTACATTGCAATTGTTAACACTAATAATGTAGACGATTTTCGTGTCACAGTTGAATCTCGAACAAAATCCAACAATATTGAAAACTTCTTTTACTTTTATTTATAAACCATTTATATTTCCTCTTTTATGCATCACGCTGCTTTATATTCACTCTTCACTCTTCGACTACCCTTGACAAATGACAATATACCTCTTCTTCTGTGTTTTTATTTTGTACACCCTTTTCCTATTTCTTCTTAGCGCCATTTCCTCATCTATCGAAGAACATGAAAACTTAGCAAAAGTAGCCAAGACGCAACCAACAAAACTACAACAATTCGGCCATTCTATACTAGATGACGTCCTCGCTCATCAAATTCAGAATGGGAATTCCATAACAATTCATACACATGGAATTAATTGCAACAAACAACAAATAAAACAAACAAAAACAAAACTTAATAATAATTAAACATGGAAGTGAGGCTTTCACTTGATTGCGTTTGGTTTAACTGGGTAGTAGTAATTAGTAATTACTATTGCTGAATATAAACAACGAACAAAAAACGTCGACGTTCGATTTCCATAGTAGGCCCCCTTGTTTCAACCGGTCTATCGCTACGATCGCCCGATAGATCATTCCTGATACATTTCACCACCTTATACGGCCCTTTATACTTCCCCAACAACTTTCTCGAATCACCATAAGTCGGTGGTTTACTTCGGAGCATAACAATATATCCGGGGTGTAGAATTGTTGGCTGCTTTCAACTTTTGTTGAACTGGCGTTGTTGGGTTTCCCGATTACGTTCTAACAACTCTGCCACGTCAACATCTTCCTTCTCAATTTGTAACTCCTTATTTACCTCTTCGATTTCGTCGGTCAATGGATTGTCATTTGTCATTCTGAAGGAGTAACGATAAACAAGTTCTGCCGGTATCTTTTTGGTTACCCTATATGCACACCACCATTGATGGCCATTTGAACTTCGTATAGCTTTTCATCCCAATCGTCGCATTCGATTCCGGTGCTCACCATTGCTAATTTTTCCGTTATTGTCCGGTTGACTCTCTTCACGACAACCACTCGCCACCATCACATGTCTAATGAATTGATTTTCATAGAACTCTTGAAAAGATTTGGATTGAAATGCAGTTCCCTGGTCAGTAACTAGCTTCTTTGGTTTGCCTTAATTTGAAATAAATAATTTAAAAACTGCTAGCGTTTCATCCGTGGAAACATCTGGCTGCGCATCAACAGAGACGGCAACATAACGATTTTTTGACTTCGTCATTACATATGGCCCTATATGGTCAAGATGCACTGTTACAAATGGTTCTAATTGTGGTTTCTTACCACTAGGTGTTTTGTAATACACGCATTTGATACATCGGTTGATGTATTTACCGACAAACCCTCTCATATTTGGAAAGTAATACGACTGCTTCAGTTTTCCCAACGTCTTATCAATTCCATAGTGAGCTACACTCTCATGCGCATCTCTAACGACATCGTACTTTAGACACTCTTGCACATAGAGTCGCCATCTGTATTTTGTGCACTTATAAACTCGGCAATTATAAAGGGTTATCCAATTCGAGGTTGATAAAGTAAACTTAAAAAAAACACACAAAATATTCGGAATGTATTGTAATTTTTATTTCATTTTACAGATTGATCCTTGCCATTTTTAGTTAAACAAGATATCATTCAAATGTCCTCCACGGGACTTCTTACAGGCCTTGACTCTTTTGAGGTAATTTTCAATGACTTTTCGGCACATTTCGGGCGGTATCTCGGCCATTACCTTACGAATATTAGTTTTCAATTCGTCAAGAGTTTGAGGATTGTTTGCGTAAACACGATCTTTCGCGTAGCCCCACAAAAAGAAATCCAAAGGCGTTAAATCACAGGATCTTAGAGGCCAATTGACATCAGCCAATCGCGAAATCAAACGTCCAGGAAATTTCTCTTGCAAAAGATCTCGATTTGCTCGTGTTACGTGACTGGTTGCTCCATCCTGCTGGAACCACATATCGTCAAGATTCTTCGATTTTCGTAAAAAAATAATCGGTTAACATGCGGCCATAGCGCTCAGAATTGACGGTAACGGTTCGTCCATGGTTGTTCTCAAAAAAATACGGCCCAATCACACCACCAGACCACAATGCGCATCAAACAGTGACTTTTTCCGGGTGTAATGGCTTCTCTACAATCAATTGTGGATTTTCTGAGCCCCAAATTCTACAGTTTTGCTTATTAACGATTATTCCACCAAGCGAAAAATGAGCTTCATCACTGAAGAAAATTTTGTTCGAAAAATCAGCATCGACGGCCTGTTTTTCCGCGTTTAATTTTAACGCGTTGGTCGATTCTTAAATGCTCCATATTCTTAAATGGCAGAATGTCAACTAAATAAATGACAGCGTACTTGACGTTTATCTTTGACAGATGTCGGTATACAGATTTCTACTTTATCAACCTCGAATTGGATAACCCAAAACTTCTTATGCGTTTCTTGATTTCCATTTTCTAACTGATCTCGAATTTCTAGAATTCCCGAATCTGTGCGTTGCATGACGGCCACCCAATCGGTGTTAATATTAATCCCCAAACATATCCCATCATCGCCATCGCCATCACTCTCCTCATGTACAGGGTATCAACTGAGCACATCAGCCACCTGATTAAATTCACCGGGCATATATTCAACGGTAAAGTCAAACTCTGATAACCTCAAAACCCACCGTGAAACTAGCGGAGTCATTCCCTGTTTTGTTAGCCAACATATTTAGGCTATTGCAGTCTGTACGTACTACAAAATGTTTTCCTATCAAATAAATGCGGAATTTTTCTAACGCCATCACTATGAGCTAATGCCTCCTGCTCAATTGCTGAATACTTCGCTTCATCCTTGGAAGTGTTTCGGCTGTAGTACATCACCGGTCTTTACGTGTGATCCTCTTGCTCCTGGTACAATACTGCCCCCAACCCAGCTGCACTAGCATCCGTATGTACCTCACATTTTGCTCTTGGATTAAGTATGGCTAAAATGGGCTTATTTAGCAAGAGTCCTTTAATTTTCTGGAAAGCTATAGTTTGTTCGTCGCCTCATATAAACCTGACATCCTCTTTCAACAGCTCGGTAAGGGGCCTGGCTAATTTTGCAAATCCTCTGATGAATCGCCTAAAATAGCTACATAGCCCCACGAAACTTCGCACATCCCTTACGCATGTCGGTACAGGAAAATGCTCCACGATCACCAACTTCCTCTTGCGCCAGGTTCAATGCCGTCACATGAGATTTCGAATCCCAAATATTCTATTTTACTTGCAAAGAATATACATTTCTTTAAATTCAAGGTTAGACCTGCGCTTGCAATCAAGTAGTAGTTATAGTTGCTGGGATTATGACATCGTCCAGATATGCCATGGCTATGGTATATCGAAAATTTCCTAATAGACGGTTTTTCAGTCTTTGAAACACTGCGGGGGCATTGCAAAGCCCGAAAGGCATTCTCTTAAATTGGTAATGGCCGTCCGGTGTCACGAAAGCAGTTTTACATCTCGAACCAACTGCTACCGGTACTTGGTAATACCCACTCGCTAAATCGAGGCTTGTAAAGTAAACTTTTCCGTGTAGTCGATCCAGCTGGTCGTCTATTAACGACAAAAGGAAGCGATCTTTAATCGTTTTGGAATTCAGCCGTCGGCAATCTATACACATACGTATATCCTCGTTTCGTTTCTTCACCAATATGATTGGGCTTGCGTATGGTGAAATGCTGTCTTCGATTATATCGGCAACTTTTAATTCCTCGACCAAATCTTTCACTTTGTCACGTTCTGACTGAGCCAAGCTATACGGTCTGTAATAAATCGGCACATCATCTTTCAGCGCGATATCCATTTCAGCCATACTCGTCTTTCCAATCTGGGTCACATCTAAAGCAATTGATTTTTTATGCTTGTTCAGCATTTCTGTCAAACAATCTGCCTCTTCATCCTCCAACTCGGTGTTTATTCGCTGTTCTTTTTTATAGCCGACCCTGCATGGTTGCATTCATTTACTCGCCTCTCGCTTGGCATACACACTTCACCCCTAGCTATCGTTTGGTTTCTCTTGACCACCATGTTGCCGCCCGACAAGTTTAATACAGGTACCCTTGCATTAATCTCTTCGTCCAATCTAATCAAACATCGCGGAATAATTTTACCTGTTACCCGTACACTTCCTTCGACCAATAGTTCCTTTTGCGCAATATCTGCGTGAACGTTCTTATATCCAATATAATTATCTGGTATGCCAATGTCTTCTCTTTCTATTGTTAATCCGCTCGAGTCACTGATAATACGGATATGTTTTTGTTCCGTATATTGGTGTCATACTAATAATGGTACTCAATTATCCGTCGTGGTCAACATTCCCGTAAAATTTACAACAATTCTTATACCTAGGTATAACCTTAAACTAAGAATTTTTAAATATGTATCAGGTCACAAGCCTCATTTTGCAATAAATGCATTGTTAATAAATTAGCAAGTTCGCTGATAATAGTGCTAGGTACAGTTTAGCCGTACAATTCAAAAATTGTATCGTTACCTTCCCTAGTCGCTTGGAGACATGTACCGTCCGGTTACCCGGTCTACTCTAGCGCACTGTTACGTTCTTTTAAGACGTTGATCAGTTCGGCGCAATATGCCCGAAATTGTGGGAGTACTTCGGCACTCAGTAATTTTGGCAGTGGTAATTCATGTATGTTTGAGTTACCAAGCCACTTTTGTTTTAATGACTTGACCGTCACCTCTTTACATTCGAAAAGTAGGTGGTTTACATCTTCTACTTCCGAACCGCATAGACATCGACAATGGTTTATTATTTTAAATCTTTGGAGGTAGGCCTTAAACTTACCATGCCCAGAGATTACTTGACTAAACGAGCTCGTTAGTTGTAGTTTCATTTTTAGACGATCTTTTACGTCTGGAATGAATGCAAATGTATGCCTTCCATTTGCTGATTCATTCCATCTTCTTTGCCACAGGTCAATCGCCATTTGCTCGATTTCATTTTTGTTGCTATATTGAATTTGTTCACTATCTGCGACATGTATATGTTCACCTGATTCATTCATGGCGCTTCTTCTAAGGTGATACATGAGCGCTCGCTTTTTGATTAGAATATCCACCGGGAGCACGCCGTCCAGAACCACAACAGCGTCCTTAGATACCGTTCGGTAGGCCTTTGTTACTCCTAGCAGTATATTCCTCTGAGCACTTTCTAGTGATCTGATGTGGTGACAGTTTAACCTGTCATGCCAACCAGCTGCGGCATACGTGAAAAGCGCCTCCGCCACACCTTTGTATATTATTACAAGTGTTTTGTGATTCAGTCCCCATCCCTCTCTTGACACTCTCGCCAATGAGTGGAATAGTTTCTTAGCGTTTTCACAGACTCTAAGAACGTGAGATGTTACGCCCATTCGTTCATCTAGGTCAACTCCGAGATATCTAACGCACTTGACCATTTTCATGTTTCCACCGTTTAGTGATATTGTTGGTGGTCGACTAGAGTCAAATTTGCCTTTTAGCTGCAGCATCACAGTTTTTTCTGCAGATAGTGACATTTTATTTGTTTCGCACCATTGTATCATGTTATTTATGGCGATTTGACCCTGGTGTTGAAGTTGAAGCCTCGAGTTGCCGTGCACCAGAATGACTTTGTCATCTGCGAATGCTATTTCGTCCAGGTTATTCATCATACTCGTATTAAACACGATATTCCAGATTAGGGGGCCTAGGATTGAGCCCTGAGGACATCCTTTTGTAACTTGTTTTGTTACTGAACCATATTTGTCTCTAATTTCTGCGGTTCGGTTGCTGAAGTAACTCTTAAAAACATTCATGATGTTTCCAGGTAGATTGTAAACTGATAAACTTGCAATGACACTAGGCCACGTTAAGTTATCAAATGCTCCAGCTATATCCAAGAAAATACCCATAACATATTTTGAACTTTGGGTTTTGATAGTGTTTGTTAGGCGGACTATCGCGTCCTCAGTAGACATGCTACATCGGAAGCCGAATTGTTTGTCCGAGAATAGTCCGCTCTGTTCGATTCTTGGAGAGATACGAACCGCTAGTAGCCTTTCTAAGTGTTCCCCATGACAGGTAGCAGCATGATTGGTCTATACGACTTCGGAGAAAGTGGATCTCTATCCCCAGGTTTCCTTATTATGATCATTTCACCCTTTTTCCACACCTTCGGGAAGTAGCCAAATTTTAGGCAGCTGTTTAATAATTTTACTATGGAAGTCCCTATTATGGGCCAAGCCAGTTGGATTATTTCAGCGTTCAAGTTGTCAAGTCCGGGAAACTTGTTACGCTTAAAGCAAGTAAGGGCACTGTTGACCTCCTCCCACGTAAATGGGGGTCTTCAGCATCAGATATCCAACTGTTGTTGGTGCCGATCTCGCGCATTTCTGCTTGAGGCCCAGTAACGTCAGGTGTTTCGTCCGGCAGAAGCGAGTTTAATAACTCCAAGCGTGTGTCATGCCACGTATCAGTGACGACTCCATTTGTCTTCCTGATGGTGTTTAAGACTTCAGGTGGTCTTGCTTTGCCGGCGGCAAATTTATATTCAAGTCCCCATGGGTCATTGTTGCCATGTTCCGTGACGTACCTTTGGAAACTACTTTGCTTAGCTATAAATACTTCATGGAAGTATTTATTCCTTGCCGCTCTAAAGAGAGACAATTTCAACTCTTTTTCTATTTGGCTCCTTTCCTTCTGGTATGCTCTTTTGAGTTTGTGCATCGAGGATCTAAGTTTCCTTAGATTTGAGTTCAACCAACTATTTCGTCTCTTTGCCACTCTCTTCTTTGGAATTGAGTTGTTGCAGACACTGGTTAACTGCGTTGTGATCAGCTCCACACGATCATCAAATTCGTCGATCGAGTTAATTTCAGGAAGTGCTTCTACACTGTCCCAAGAGCCGACCAGGTGTTTAGTAAATAGACCCCAATCAGCTATCTTTATGGCAAATCTCGGAGTTTTGCTACTTGCAAGAGGACCATTCTGTGGCGCGTTTGATAGTTCAAACGTGATGACTCTATGGTCACTAGAGGTCCAATTTTCTCTTACACACCACCCAACTATCGAGCCCAGCAAGGCTCCGTTGACTATTGTTAGGTCAATGTTGGAGTTCCCATTAGACGAGAACGTCGTTGGGTGTCCCTGCAAGTTCATTATGAAGAGGTCATTTCTAGACACGAAGTCCTCTACTTTTCTTCCGTTTTCATCGGTTAAACGGTCATGCCACATTTTACTTCTGGCATTGAAGTCTCCGACGATCATTACCTTTTTTTGTTGACCCGATAAAGAGCCTAGGATTGTTTCGATTTTGCACAGATGGTACTCGATCGGTTCACTATATTGGGCGTATATTGAAAGTAGGTAGAATGAACCAGCTTCCGATGATATTTCAACACATGTGCAGTGGCTATCACAAGCCTGAGTTAGCTTCATCATGTCCATGCCGACACTATGAATACTAATTGCAGTTTTGGGATTCTCAGAGCATCCAGCCAGAGTAGCGGCTGTAGAAGGCATGCCGCTGATTTGACCATTGACAGAGTGTGGCTCTTGCATACACAGAATATCTATGTCGTGGGTGGAAATGCTTTCACATATTTCGGATCCGACTATTTTAGCGCCCTGCATGTTGAGGTGGGCGATTAGTAGGTTTCTAGGTGATTTAGTATTAAATCTTAGGCGTTGCTCAGCACTTTTGTATGCGTTACATGAAACGCGACCTACTTGGTGGTCATTTGGTTTTTGCATTTCTTTGCAGCTTGCGCAGCTGGCAGGTTTGTCTTTATTAGGACATCCCTTGAAGCCATGACCATGATGTGCACAGTGAGAGCAGGTCTTTGTGCGCGCCCTACAATTCTTTGCAATGTGACCGTATCGCTGGCACCTAAAGCACTAGTTGGAGTCACATAATCTCTCACATGGCATCGAACCCAGTCCACGTGCAGTCTACCACACTTTAGCAACATGTTTCTGGTTGCTGGTTCTACTTCTACCACCCAGTGAGCGGTCTCTTGGTTTCTCGCACCAGTTCTAAATAGAACCTTAAAATCTTTTTGATCCAGGCAGTTCTGTTTAATAAGACAGTTAGTTACCATGTCTTCATCAAGATCAGAGCTGACGTCAAAGATAATTACCTTCGGTAATCTCTTTATATGGCGCTGGTTCGGTGGCTACTAGACCCACGCCTTCCAGATCTTTGTTTTCCGTGAAAACTTTCAAATCGGAGGAAGCATCGACAGTAACCGCGACACCTTTCGGGCCGGCGTTCGTTACATTGTGAATCTTTACATTCGATTCGCTATAAGTCGGATAACTTCTTTGATATTCTTTGTAATCTCGGTGGTCGTTAGGCTGGATTCATTATCCCTTGCTGAGATAGTAATCCGTTTTGTTGTCTGTTTTGACCAGCGGTTTCTGTTTCTCCGTTTCTTTCGCTTTTTACCGACCAATTGCCAGTTTCCTCCGTTTCTGTTCGGATCAGTTTCCACGTTTCTGGTTTTGTCCGAATTAGCACTGAGAATTGAATCCCGTGCAGCCTTTGATGCCTTTTCCACAGTAACCATTTTTGGTTCCTGGCTGCAAGTACACCTATGGTTGCGTGCTTCCTTCAGTTTGCCAACGACCAGATTCGTTTCCGCAACCACCTCGAGGATATGGATTTTCATGTTTTTTATTTGCATGGATAGATCACGAAACTTAGGTTCTGTAAGTTTCGTGTTTTTGACTTGCTCAAGCATCGTTTCAAGAGAAACGATTTCAATCATGAGGTTCTCATGGGGTCGTTCGCTTTTTGCTACTTGACCACTACTGTTTGGCGAAGTGTTTTCAACTTCAGCCGTCGTCTCATCATTGCCGACAAGCTTGGCATCAGAGGTTGAATCATTCAGATTCTCGTCGAATTTAGCCTTCTTAGAGGCTCGTTGGAAGTCATCTTCTTGCGAAGATTGACCCGGATCACGCATTGACCCCTTACCCATATCTCTGGGTAATCCGCTAAATAAATTTAGCTACGCTTGTTGTTGGATATTTAAATTAGCTTTAAATATTTACTTCACTCCACTTGATATCACCCAAATCTACTTAAATCCCTTCACTAATTTTAGCCGTGTAGTGGATTTTTATTGCACCTTTACGGTGGAACCACTCCTTCGTTGCCTCCCCTCGGACCACGTAGAGGTATTAGTAGACTTAGTAGTTTTGGTTTTTTTTTTGTCTTAAAAAAGACTTTTTATGAAAAATATATATATGTATATATATTTATGTCACTCCTTAAATGTTTACTCGTTTTATTTTAATTTTTAATCGCTTTAATAAGTTATAGGCAGCACTATTAACTTATCCCCGAGGGGTCTAATAATGGTACTGTTTGAACCATCTATTGTAAGATTCCCGATGAAACTACCTATCGGAATCACGACTCCTGCTCCATATCCGATTACGCTGTTTTTCGCCATTGTTTTATTCCATTTTATATTTAATTTTTCTGCACTGCTTTTCCGAATTAATGTCACAGTGCTTCCCATATCAATGTAGCAGTTGATCTCCAACCCATTCAACTGACCAATCTTAAAATATTTTGCGTGACTATTTAAACTATTTGTATGCATAACCTGACTTTTCCCTCCCAATCTTCTGTCATCTCGACTGGTACTTGTAGTAGATGTATTCCTTGTACCGCTTCTTGTTGGACATTCTTGCCATAAGACCTTCATTATGGTAAACGAAACAGGTGATTTTCTTTTTATTAGGGCACTGATTCGACAAATGCCCCTTCTCTCGACATTTAAAACATACAACAATTTTAGAATTTTTAATTTCATCTTTGACATTTTTTTGAATAGTGCCACGATTGGGATTTCCGTCGATATACTCGGCTGCTTTGACTAACTCAGTCAACAGCACCGATGGTGTTTCATGATTAGATAATGGACTTAAATAATCCCGGAATCTGTTGTTATCCAGCCCCATCACTATCCACTCGACCAATTCTTCAGATTTAAAGCGTGCATTACACAACGCCAACTTTTTTGGCAACAGATCTTAAATAAGCGTAATATAATCTGCGTAGGGTATGTACATATATCCGTGAATTCCCCAGTCCACCGCTTAACAAAGCCAACATTTTTTTTTATTTCTACAAATGTGACTCCCAGATCAATAATCTCACGTACTTTTGGAACTTTCGCGCCATTTATTTTATATGCCGAAGTTATTGGATATTTTTTTTCGATGAAACGACATAATTTTACATTCCTTAATATTGAGGTGTATACGTGTAATGAATTTTGAACACACCACTCACGAATACTGTTGAGGTCATCTTGCAGTTTATCAACATCAGCTCATGTTTAATTGTATGAAAAATGTTTACGTCATCAGTAAATATTAAAACATTTAAGTACTTAATTAACTTGGCTATTCTATCAATGAACACAATAAAAATCCACTGTCCAATATGAGATCCTTGAGGGACACCAATACCAGAGGTCACTTTGATAACGTTGGATTTCTCATTCCCAATTAATACATATTGCAGTCGGTTTGTCAGATACGATTTGAACCAATTAATAAATCCGGTTGAAAATCCGAATGCGCAAGTAGAGTCAAATGCCTTGCTAAAACCTGTATACGCTACATCTATTTGATGATGCTAGTGAAATTTATCCAAAATCCAAAAAATACAACAACAAAAACTTATTGTAATAGTATTGGTGAAAGTAAACATTCAGGCGAATTTAAATTGTGTATATAATATAGAAGAGATGTGATTTTTTAGTTAGCTTTAGGTACATTCCAAAATCATTTTAAGTATTTTCTAAGCATTAAGCATGGATTTCAGTGACATTGGTAGACTGTCTAAGTACAAACGAGTGTCCCTAGTAAATTATATGATTTTCTAATGGGTCTGACAGGGACAGTCTACCAATGTCACTGAAGTTCAATGCTTAGAAAATACTTAGAATGACTTTGGAATGTACCGTAAGCTAATTAAAAATCACATCTCGTCTACATTACACAATTTAAATTCGCCTGAATGTTTACTTTCACCAATACTATTACAAAAAATTTTTGTTGTTGTATTTTTTGGATTAGTTTGGATAAACTTCACTAGCATACTTGATGATGATTTTCTATTTCATTTAATACTTTATAGGTAAATTCGACCAGATTAGTAGATGTTGATCTTCCAGGCATGAACCCGTGTTGGTAGATAGAGATGTGACATATCAATGTCGAAAATTTTTGGAATTGATGAAGACGTTGAAATTCCTCTATAAAATGAGACATCCTCTCTCTTACCCGATTTAAAGATAGGTCTTATTTTTGAAATTTTCCATTTATCAGGAAACACGGCTGTAGTTATTGTGAAGCTACTCGCAAACCTTTTTAATATAAAGGTGGGTATATCATCCGGGCCACATCCATCTCCAAAACCCTTTAAGGCTGATAGAACATTCTCTTCATGTACGGTAGGAGGAATAATAGAAGTATTGTGGTTGCCTATTTGATCGGTGTATCCCATATTATCACAAGGGCTATAGACTGATTAGAAACATGCTGCAATCATGTCTGCTATCACTTTTGCGTCCGAGGAGTTGGTATTATTGTAAGTCATATTGGAAGGATATCCCTCGATTTCCCGTTTGGATCGAAAGTATTTCCAAAATTCTTTAGGATTTAATTTAATTTTTGTTTCAATACTTGCAAGGTAAAGAAGACCTGTACTTAAAATTGAAATAGACAATTCATCACTGCGCTGTAAAAACGATAGCTTGTCGATTTCCAATCGATATTTCATCATTTTAGTATAGGCTTTACATTTTCGGTTTTTTAAATTGGTTAGCAGATCATCGAACCACGGAAAATGCGTTTTCGGTGCTTTATTGTAAAAAGGCACATGGAATTCAAAGTCTTGGGGAATGAAATTATAAAATTTTTCAATATTTTCGTTCACATTGTCAACATTTAAAATTAGATTCCAATTTGCTGCTTCTAAATAATTTACAAACCTTCGTAATTTGCCTTCTTGCAGTTGAATTTTATTCATGGTTAAATTTCTTCAGGTTACAGTAGGTTGTATCAAATACAATGTCCAAAGGTTTGTGGTTGATATCGTTTACAACAAATAGATTCATTGATTCAGTTACTTTGAAAGCATCCTCCTCAAGCATGGCATCAAAGAATAGGGACTCTGGAACAATGGAAGGACTACATGGAAGAATGCACTTAAACTCCATGTCATGTTTCCAGTTGATATTTGGAAGGTTAAAGTCACCCAGTATAAGAACTTGATCCGATGAGTTAGATGTTTTCAGGACTTCATCAATCGCATCGATGCAGCTGGCATAGCAGTCGCAATTTGACCGAGGCGATATATACACTCATACACTGTATATATAAATAGATATCGTTTGCCTATTTTTATCTTCGCACAAATCTGCTCAAGTCTTGATGGAACTAATGTAACAGGAGAACTCTCTAGGTTTGAATGTACAGCTATCAATACGCTACCGCCTGATTCCTTAGTACTCGTTTCAGGAGTGCGATCACATCTGTAAACAATATAATTCTGCCCAAAGTATTTTGTACTATGAATACCTGGGTTGAGATTACTTTCCCCGATTACATATATAGGGCACTTTGTTTGATGAACAAATTGATAGCATTCGGATGCTTTTGATGCCATTTTATTTACATTCTGATAATAGATTGTACTCACATCTTTTTGCACGGTTTTATAGATGGTTTGCACTTTTAATGTGCACTTTTTAAAATTTCGGCAATACCAATAAAAAACATCCGGAATCACGCACAAGATCAGTGTCAAGTAACCGGACCATTACGAAGGCTGTGGCTTCATATAGTTTCGGCTGATATTATAGCAGTTCCAACTGGCCTTGTTATGGTTCTGATTGAAATCTTATATGTGGTACAACCATTTAAGCGCATTGTGCTCATTGTACAACCTCCTAATGGTTCCGACTGATAAAACTCTGCACATTGCGTTGCAGTATTTGTGCTATAGTTGGTTTCGTTCCGACCTTGTTATAGTTCTGGTTGAACGCTTAAGCTGTGCAACCATTTTAGCGCATTGTACAAGCTTCTTATTGTTTCGGGCTTTCTGATGATAAAACTCTGGTTCCGACTAGCTTTAAATAGTTCCGGCTGGCTTACTATTGGCTGATAAGTCTGATAGTGCACAATGGTAAGCATTTCAAGAAACGTCAAAGAATTAAAAACATATAAAGATTAAATTTTCAACTGACAAAGGTGGAACATGGTGGTTTTCTAAAATTTATGAAGGAATGTTTAATTTTTCGCGTTAGAAATCAAGTGTAGTACATTTTGTCTGTATTTGTTCGTCTTGTTTTATAGTACCTTCGAATATATTCGTGGTTAAAGAAATTCGGGTGTTGGCCGAACACATTCACCCCTCAATTTTTTCATTCAAACCGGGAATATTAAGTAATCGATTCACTAAGTAACAAGAAAAATGTTAGATTGGATGTTGGGCATAAAGAGACTCATTGTAATAGAAAGATTACAAAGTGGAGTTAACATACGAATCAAAACCTTACTATACAATGGGGGACAAAGTGACGTGTTTGAGTGAATTTAAAAATTATTTGAAATGCATTTCGCTCCGAATCACAAAAGAACTTAGTCCAATATCATACGTCATACAGAAAAATATATCAAAAAGAGACTGTCACCAAAACAACTTGAAAGGAGACTTTGAAGAAGGTTACCTAGCGCACCACTGTATAGAATAATGTAAATAAGCGAATTGAAGTTTCAAGTGTGAAAATTAAATCGCACACCAAAATCACCATAAAGATTTGTTTATTAGTAATAATGTATAAAAAAAATCGTTAAGTTTATCTGAAAATTGTATTGCATCAAGTTTTAAGTTTAAAAGGGGAAATAAATTGGAAACCCCTAAAATTAAACACCTGCATTACTCTTACTATGGAAATTTTTTTTTTATTTTATTAAAATTGCAAATTTTAATCATAAATATTTTAATCATAAACAACTGACAAAAACGTTTAAATTTCTTGTCAAGTTTCATCAAAATCGATACTGTTGCCATCTGTCAATGTTGTCCGAAGTAACAACATGTTGGTGACACATATTAGAGCGATTTCCATTTTTGTTTTCGGAATTGTATAAATTATTTCGATTATTTTCAATAATCACAAACGTTTGTAGGTACATGTGAAAGTTATGCGGGTTTCAATTTCATTTTCATTTTTGGTAAACTGTAGAAACATTTATACAACGATAATATCATGTTTAAATATATGTATATATACATATGTAGTTGAAAAAGAGGTTAATAATTGGCCAAAACTCTGGTTCGCAATTTAGTAATATATATATTATAAACGTCTATGTCACTGACCTAGAGTCTACACTATGCAAATTCACTAATATCATATATTAAATAACTTATATATACGACGTTCGTGTTCTTTTTTTCTCTTAGCTTATCGCCGTAATTAGATTTTTTGTCACGTTGTCGCTTTTGTCGTTTTTTCGAACTTCGAAAAAATATGTAACCTGATGACCTGGGTCAGCTGCACCGCGAGGTTGCACACATATTTTTTTTTTTGTTTTTTTATACGGGTAGCGCATACCGGTCGGGAGGGTTCCGTTACCCCGCGTGTACAACGGCCATCTTACAAAAAAAACTAGACATGTACATGTGTGTGCCACAAATCAAAAAAAATCTACATTTAAAAACAACAAACTGAACTTTCACAAATTGAAGTTTAAATATTTTGCACCACTGCACGTTTTCAACACCCCATCTGTAACTATCCCGTTACCACCTCATTGTGATGCTTAACCAAGCCTTATAAAAATCATCAAGCGCGATTGGATTAGGTGTGGATATTGTGATTAATCAATCTTCACTAGATTACTTACAAGTTCGATATTATAATTAAATTCCACCCAGAAATCTACTAACATTTAAGCAGCAAAAAAAAAATAATTAACTTACAAATAATATGTCTTTACCAGTTAATGTCCCGTTTATGAGATCACCGTCCTCGGATGACAATCTTGCAGTCCGGATTATTTGATTTCATACAGCAGCCACCAGTCAGTTCTTTTCCATTTGATTCTGCTTACGATTCTATCAGGTTCTGGTCTTGGTTGGTATGCCGATTTTATTTTTCCAAATATAGGATAGCTCGTAGATATACACCCAACTGCACGATACTAAAGAGTCTCTATTCTACCTTAGCGTTTCGTGTGATTTTTATTGTGGTTCGTGTTTTTCCAATTTCCAGTTGGTTTTATAAGTTTTTATTGTTGGTTTTTTTTTTGGTTCAAAGAGAAACTAGTCTCGGCAACTTCACCAAAATTAAATTACACAAATGCACAATAATCAATTTTATTGGTATTTTATAAAGTTTTTGTTGCTTTTGTTTATTAAGCGTTTATTATTGATTTATTATTAATATACAACCATTATATACAATTAGGTAGAAGTTGTCTATAAACATCACAATAAAAGAGGCACTCAACAATTTTTTTTGTAATCATTATATTTGTTATACGAGTACATTCAAATTTTATAATTTTTGATTAATACATATATATATTTATTACTTTTAAGAGTTCGACTTAACATACAATATTCTTAAAATTTTATCATTTAGTGATGATTACTTTTTCAATATCCAAACTCGACTGGCCCACCCAAAAATCATCGTCTCCCCAATACATTTTTTCGCGCGCATCACCCAAATCGACGTCACGAATACTTTCATTATACACCGTAATGAGGCCGTTTTTGCTTCGCTTGTGTATATACAATAATTTTTATGTATTAACCCGTCTCAATTATGTGTAATTACTTCCCAATAAAAATCCCGGTGGTATGAGTTTATATTTTAATTGCTTGCTACCATTCTGCACGTAAGAAGCAATTTATATTGCCATACCATAACGAAACGTAGCCAACACTTAGGCGCATTGGATATGTTTTTTTTTGTTTTTATTAAAGCCGGCCTTTGTTTAACGCAGCCGATCGTTACATGGCAGGTTCATATATCGATGGTCGTCCAGAAAAAATTAGATATGAAGCTGAAAAAAGATGGCTGGTTGCTAAAAGAAAATAGAATGATATTAAAGGCAGAACATAATCATTGTTTTATATCCATCGCGTGGTAAGTTCCCAACGTCTTATCATTTTCATCCACAAGCAAATAATACACATTACCTATCTTAGCTTTTACAAAAGCTTTGCGGAAAGGAAAGGCGAATTTAGCGGTAAAGTTATTAGCGGCATCGCTTAGAAGATGGTGTTTCACGAACACTTGCTGACCGATTTCAATGTTTCTTGGCCTAGTTCGTAAATTGTACCGGTTAGCATATTTTTTATAGGACTCAAGAAGTTTACGCTTTATCTGATCATGAATGATGGCTATACGATCAGGCACTTTCATCCAGTCTAACGAGGGTTCTCCTACCGAATTTATTTCCCGAAGTAGTTTGTAATCTCCAGCATGATATATTTTGTGATAACCGAACATTGCAAAATGTGGAGATTGTCCAGTTGATTCGTGAACCGAGGTTCGAAGCGCACTTCCTATTTGTGGTAGATAACTATCCCAGGAAGTGTGATTATCTTTTATGAAAGCTCTGATTGCTGCGATAATTGAGCGATTCACTCGCTCGGACGCATTACTTTGTGGTGAATATAAGGCAGTTCGAACATGTATTATTCCATATTCTTTCATTAAAGCAGTAAACTCTTTGCCAACAAATTGGACACCATTATCGCTATGAACTGTTTCTGGAACACTGAATAGCGGAAATAACTCATCTCGAAATACGTCCACTATCTTGCTAGCAGTAGCCTTAGCTAATGTTTTTAAATAAATAAATTTCGTTAGGTTATCCAAAATGATTAAAATGATAGTTTTACCTGATTTTGACCTAGGGTAAGGGCCAAGAAGATCTACGTATATCTTTTGCCACGGTCTGTCTGAGATGGTAATATTTCCTAACGGTGGACGTAAGCATTGGTTAGTAGACTTACTCTGTTTACAAATTTCGCAGTTTGAGATATAATCATGCACATAAACAGCCATTTTCGGCCAGTAATATAAACGACGCAATCGTTCGAGGGTTTTCTTGATTCCCCCATGAGCTCCATTTGGACTGTCATGCTCCTTTTTTATTAGGGAGTTCTGTGTGCATTCTGGAATCCATAATTTCCACGACGGAACATCAGAAAGTGGTATATGTTTAGTGGGTTCAATTCTGATAAAAATTTTCTTATTATGAATACGAATGTTTGGAACAGAAGTGGGATCATCTTCAACTTTTTTGCGCACATCCATATAAACTTTGTCTGTGACGGTTTCTGGGTCGAACGGATCGGCTTTATGCAGATTCAATTCAGAGTCTAATTCAACTAAGGTATCGCAGTGAATTCTGGATAATGTGTCTGCAACCACGTTATCCTTACCTTTTTGATGCACTATGCAGAAGTCGTATGCTTGTAGTTTGAGGCTCCATCTTGCGAGGCGGCCACTAAGGTCCTTCTGCGACATCAACCATTTCAAGCTCGCGTGGTCCGTAATAATTGTGAAACAGTAACCCTCGATGTATGCCCGGAATTTCTTAACACTTACCACCGCCGCCAAGCACTCAAGTTCAGTAATAGTGTAGTTCTTTTGAGCGGCGTTCAGTTTTTGGGACATAAAAGCTATGGGCTTTTCTGTACTTTCGTCATCAGTTTGAAACAATACACTACCAATCCCTTGGGTGCTGGCGTCACATCTGATGAAAAATGGTTTGTTGAAATCGGGATTGTGCAATACCGGAGCATTCGTTAATAGGTGTTTCAGTGTTTCAAAAGCGAGGTTGGCATCTTCGGTCCATTCGAATTTTCTACCCTTACGCAACAGATTGGTGATCGGGGCGGTTACGTCTGAAAAGTTCGGTATGAATCGTCGATACCAACCTGCCATGCCCAATAGCCGACGAGTTTGTTTCACTGATTTAGGTGGTGGAAAGTTCTTGATAGCGTCTACTTTTGATGGATCCGTTCGCAGTCCTTTTTCCCCTACCAGGAATCCCAAGTATCGAGTTTCGCGCAGAACAAAATGACTCTTTTCAACGTTTATTGTCAACCCTGATTTGGACAATAAGTTGGCGACTACTTTCAGCAGTTCCAGGTGCTCGTCAAACCCCGCCGAGATAATTAGTAAATCGTCTAAATACACGAAAACTCTATCTCTCAGTTGGTGGGGTATCACTCGATCCATCAATCTGCACATGGTTTGGGGAGCGTTACACAACCCAAACGGCATGACACAGAATTGATAGAGAGGACGGCCTGGAACTGTGAAAGCAGTTATCTCTCTTGAACTTTGCGACAGTGGGATTTGCCAAAAGGCATCTTTTAAATCTATACTAGTAATATAATTAGTACTGTTTAGTCGTCCAAGCAAACCATCAATCAGGGGTAAAGGATACGCGTCCTTTTTAGTTATTTGGTTGACCTTCCGAGAATCCAAGCACAGGCGCGACTTGCCGTTTGCCTTTCTCACTAGCACTACCGGCGAACTCCAAGGACTCGTACTTTCCTCTATAACTCCTAGTGAAATCATTCTGTCAATTTCCTCATAAATTAGGTCTTGCATTGCGGGTGACCTCTGGTAATGTCTTTGTTTAATTGGCTGTGAATTACCTACGTCAATATTATGCTCAACTAGGTTAGTTCGTCCCAATCCGTTTGTTGCAAAAGAAGGAAACATGGCAATTACCACTTGTAACTCTTCGTTCTGTTGTCTGGTGAGTTTGTGTCGATTTACTTCTGCTGTTGGAATCGGCTCGGAAAGTTCACAAATTAAGTTAGGCGCAATATTAAATTGTTTCCAAAAATCGACTCCAAGATAGACCTCCGATTGCAGAGACGGAACTATGCAAAATTTGATGTTCCGTGTTATCCCCAAATACGTGACAGGTAGTTTAATGTGGCCCAACACGGCATTAGCTGATCCGTCTGCGGTCTGGATGCATGTATTTAGCTCTTTAAAGCTTACTCCTAGATTTCTTATAAACATCTCGCTGCCTTTTCCGAGGATACTGACGCTTGCGCCACTATCTAGCAAACCAAGAATTGATTTTCCCATAATGTTAATTTTCGCATAGGGTCGTGGATCATTAATTTTCGTCTCTGTAATGGTGGTTAATGAACAACATCTCTCGTATAATTTGCGCTCCTTCCAGTAATCCAAAATTCGTTGATATCGTCTTGTGTTGTTTGATGTTGATTCGAGTAAGTTTGATGAATCTACTTTTGCGGTTGAGAGGATGGCTTTCTGGGATGTTGAGTTTTTTCCGAACGATATCCCCCAGAGTTCGTAACGTTCGGATTCACATTTCCCATGTTTATTTTCCTTTTCTGACAGCGGAGACAATCGGCAATATCAAACCCCGCAAGTCCGCATCCCTCACAAAATTTATGCGTACGCTCCATCATGCAGCTGGTAAATTTGTGTCCGAGATCCTTACAGTTCCAGCAGACCACGAAACGAACTCCACGATCAATAGCACTAACTTCGTCATTTAATCGTTCTTCTGGCTCCTCCTCTGATTCATCAGTATGCGTTTCTTGGTCCTCATAACATGCTGGTCTTCGGGAGTGTCTTGCAGAAGAGCCCGACGCAGCGTGGAACTTGGTCACTTCTTCAACGTGTGGACTGCGTTTATATCGTCTTTCTGCACCTTGAGATTTGACAAATTCTGGAACCACTGAGTTTCGTTTTATGCGCGGATCTATTAGTTGTCGTGGGTCAAATCCCGAGGTTTGCCACAATCTCTCTAAATTATCGCAAACTTTTCGTAAACTTTCAATAGTGTAAAATTCCATGTTAGCAGTTGCATTCTTTAAAGCTGGGTTCATGTTGTCGACCAACAGTTCCAAAATTTCATCATCCGGTAGAGGTTTCGGGAGGCGACAGTTCACGGTTTCAATCTCTAGTACAAAGTCATTGAACGACTCTTTAGTGAGTTGGGTACGGTGACGAATGTATTTCCGCATGGCTCGGTCTCCTTCAGCACTGCTAAACCTTTCGAGAAATGCCTGTTTTAATTGGTTCCACGTTGCGCGTCTAGTTTTTCTGGTATACACGTAATACCATTTTTCGGCTTTACCTGTGACAAAATGCCGCGTCAAACTAACAAGGTCATCTTGAGGTATTTTGTCCTGTTTGGCATGTTCTTCTAACTTCATTATGAAATCGTGTACATTTTCATCATCCTTGATCTTATCATTACATCCTGAGAAGGAAATTCTCCACTTCGTTGGATCTGGATTTCTATGGAATCTATGGTGTGAAATTTCTCTAGGGCGTGTATTTTTTCGAGATGTATTGGACGGGGTACTATCAGACGTCTGGTTCTCATCACTTTCGGTACTCGAATTACCATTGTTACTTCTATTATGTGACGTATGTGATGACTGGGTAATCTCAGGAATTCGTCTAGATGATGCGTTCATTTTCTCGATTAAATTCTTGGTTAATTTCTCAATTCGGTCGGAAAATCTTCTTTCACTGTCTCGGTTAATATCATCATGCTTGGAGTTGCTTTGGGTACCTGAGGCTACGCTACTTTGTTGAGCTGCTGCCGAGGTCAACTGTGTCCTGGAATTGGTTCGCTTTTTCTCCTTTGCCTCAGCTTCTTTCCTTTTGATATCACGGACTAAGTATCTCGCGAATCGGTTTAATGAATTGACAGCTATAGGCAAGCCGGCCAACCCCTGAAAGGAATTAGATAATCTTTCGGCTCTGTCTTTCCAGTGGAATATTCTAACCATCAATAAATTTTTCGCTGTTAACGATGACTCAACTTCCTTAGACTCCAACGCCTCATCAATCGCCATTAACTGTTGGTTGATAGCAGTCAATTCAGCTTCCGGCTCCGCGCTAATATGTGATAATTTAGGCTTAAGCGTGGTATTCTGCCATTCTGTTTTTAACGTATCATAAAATTTGTCTTGGTGGCCTGGTTGATCGGTTTGCAGTCCTCGTACCTGGTATTCTATTAACAGTTCGTCTTTAGTCAGACTTTCGAAAATCAGTTTATAGTAATCCATTCTGGGATCGTCGTTGAAATTTATTTAGAGCACTATATCACTTTGATCGGGACTAATTATGACACAAATATTTTCTTTATTTTTCGAAAATATAAAAATTTTTTTTTTTTAACAATTAAAGAAAGCGAATTATAGGCTTATACTTCAACAATTATTTAGAAAAAAACAATTTTGGTGTTAATATTTTGAAACGATCTACAAGTTTGCGATTAGAGACAAATAGGAACAACCAACCAATAAGTACTACAAGCTTGTGTAGGAACAACCAACCAATAAGTACTACAAGGTGATACACTTTACCTCAGACGAAGTAGATTACGGTAGCAAGCAATAAACAAAGAAGAGCTAAATATATATAAATATAAATTAAATATTTAACAAAACAAATTAATAAAAATAGATAATAATCAATACGAAATTATAACTAATTAAGATAGGTTTAAATACAAAAATATAATAAATAATTTTCCAAAGTGAAAATATTTTCCCTTTTTTTTTTTTTTTTTTTTTTTTAATTAATTTCATTTAATAGATGGGGTGAAATTACGCCAAGTGGTGTAGATTTAAGCATAATTGAACGTGTTAATAAATAATTTTTTTGAGTTCTATCCGTTCAAGTTGCTTCAAAAAAATTTAAACTTCTATAATATATTAAGAAATAAATAAACCCAAAACAGACTACTTCTCGTTCACAGTGACTAACGGATCCGGTTTATTGAAATATTGAATAATGATCATAAGAAATATTAATAAGAAAGATAAACTAAGTGGACCGAGCAATTCGGATTCACCAAATCATCAATCGGCCAATCGTAGAAATCCCATCAATTATCGATAACTTATATAATTCGGCAAAATAAATAAAAGTAATTTAAAAAAACAATATTTAACAAGAAAATGAAATTAATTATAATGATTCTATGATCATGCAATGAGTAATTCACTCACTGAAGTACGAGTAAAACCAAATCATGGATCATCATCGCACGTCAACTGTGTAAGCCATCGATCATTAACATGATTCTAGATTATGATATCTGCAATTTGTAAACGTTTATTTAACCTATGAACGAGAATTTTATTAAATAGAAAATTAAATTCACAAAAAAAATCTAAATGTAGATTAACCGCAATGTCATTAACGCGGACATATCATCTAAACCGTTAAGTAGTGAAGCCACCTGGATGCCTTATTAGGGCTACCAACCAAATAAATCTCAATAAATAACGTTTAAATCATAAATAATTAGACCCTTTAGGTCCCTGCTCGGGCGCCATTTGTAACCTGATGACCTGGGTCAGCTGCACCGCGAGGTTGCACACATATTTTTTTTTTTGTTTTTTTATACGGGTAGCGCATACCGGTCGGGAGGGTTCCGTTACCCCGCGTGTACAACGGCCATCTTACAAAAAAAACTAGACATGTACATGTGTGTGCCACAAATCAAAAAAAATCTACATTTAAAAACAACAAACTGAACTTTCACAAATTGAAGTTTAAATATTTTGCACCACTGCACGTTTTCAACACCCCATCTGTAACTATCCCGTTACCACCTCATTGTGATGCTTAACCAAGCCTTATAAAAATCATCAAGCGCGATTGGATTAGGTGTGGATATTGTGATTAATCAATCTTCACTAGATTACTTACAAGTTCGATATTATAATTAAATTCCACCCAGAAATCTACTAACATTTAAGCAGCAAAAAAAAAATAATTAACTTACAAATAATATGTCTTTACCAGTTAATGTCCCGTTTATGAGATCACCGTCCTCGGATGACAATCTTGCAGTCCGGATTATTTGATTTCATACAGCAGCCACCAGTCAGTTCTTTTCCATTTGATTCTGCTTACGATTCTATCAGGTTCTGGTCTTGGTTGGTATGCCGATTTTATTTTTCCAAATATAGGATAGCTCGTAGATATACACCCAACTGCACGATACTAAAGAGTCTCTATTCTACCTTAGCGTTTCGTGTGATTTTTATTGTGGTTCGTGTTTTTCCAATTTCCAGTTGGTTTTATAAGTTTTTATTGTTGGTTTTTTTTTTGGTTCAAAGAGAAACTAGTCTCGGCAACTTCACCAAAATTAAATTACACAAATGCACAATAATCAATTTTATTGGTATTTTATAAAGTTTTTGTTGCTTTTGTTTATTAAGCGTTTATTATTGATTTATTATTAATATACAACCATTATATACAATTAGGTAGAAGTTGTCTATAAACATCACAATAAAAGAGGCACTCAACAATTTTTTTTGTAATCATTATATTTGTTATACGAGTACATTCAAATTTTATAATTTTTGATTAATACATATATATATTTATTACTTTTAAGAGTTCGACTTAACATACAATATTCTTAAAATTTTATCATTTAGTGATGATTACTTTTTCAATATCCAAACTCGACTGGCCCACCCAAAAATCATCGTCTCCCCAATACATTTTTTCGCGCGCATCACCCAAATCGACGTCACGAATACTTTCATTATACACCGTAATGAGGCCGTTTTTGCTTCGCTTGTGTATATACAATAATTTTTATGTATTAACCCGTCTCAATTATGTGTAATTACTTCCCAATAAAAATCCCGGTGGTATGAGTTTATATTTTAATTGCTTGCTACCATTCTGCACGTAAGAAGCAATTTATATTGCCATACCATAACGAAACGTAGCCAACACTTAGGCGCATTGGATATGTTTTTTTTTGTTTTTATTAAAGCCGGCCTTTGTTTAACGCAGCCGATCGTTACAAATATTCGAAGTAAAATCAAATTGTCAAAAAGTTACGATTTTTAGTTATCAAAGTGTCGTTAGAAACATTATGCATATGATGAATACCACATTACTAACATGTTTTGTTGATCGAAACATGTAATTACATAGTGAAAAGCTGCAAAGATTTATCTTAATTTGGCTTAACATTCTGATGCAATAAGAGTGGTTAATTCGAGTAATAATAAAATAATGTTGGTTAAAAATGTGTTTTAATTATCATTTATTCATGAAATGACATAATGGTGTTCCTTATCATGTAAGAATCGTCGAGGTTAATCTCATCACTTATGTAATTTGGATCAAAATCTTTCAAATCCACTGCGTTTAACGACAACGTACTGGCTATTGGTTTTTTATTGATTTTTTTGCAATCGTAGAGTTGTTACCAGCTAAAGGGATGGTTTACAGATGTATCTCATCCGCAGATTTAATTTAGTTACAAATATTCAACTGGCAGTCATCGGCATCAACTTTTATTAGCACATTCCTGTTCATCTTATATTGATGCCATTTCAGCTGAGTAATCCAAATTTAAAAGTTCGGTGGTTGACTTTTGTACATCTTTACTCAAGGTTCCTTTCGTTTTAATATTTCTTAAGATTTTTTCGCTAATCTGCAGTTTGGATTTCAGGTCTAAACGAGTATTTTTTAATTTTTGGAATGTCTCAACTTGAAAACGTTTCAACTTTCTTAATAACCGTAACGGAATTTGTTTAAAAATATTTACGTATTGTTCTAGGATTTTTATATAATTCGAGCGGCCAGTTGATTGGGTACTTTCCATATTCACTGAACAGGACAGATTATCATTAGATGCAATTGTGTCAGCGCTACAGCTGAACAATTTAACGGGAAAATAAGCATCCTTTTCTTTGGCTAACTTTTCAAGATTTTTCTCTAATTGATCCTGGACGGACTTCAACAAGCTATCACCTGTGAGTAGCTTAAGCTTATCATTTATATTAAGCGGCGTTTCAGGATCCTCTCCTTCGGAAACATTAATCATCGATTTTTCATAGAGAATTTTGATGTCGTAGGACGTAGATGATTGAATTCGGTAACTTTTCCAATTTTCCCCCGACTGAAATAGAATATTAAGAACAATAATTAATACTTAATAAATGTATCAGTAAAATTGACGATATACTCACATTGCATTCGTCTGTATCACCATTTATTATTTATGCATTCTAGCATCTTTCTAGCATTTTCACAGACTATGAGACCACTAAAATTTAATTGAGAACGTTTTTGACATGACAATGACAGTACTTATTTACTTTTTTTTTTACCTACACCCAGTTTTTTGCCCTAGCTGTGTTGATTTTCGAATTTTTTTCGAACTTATACTAAAATACCTAACTTCACTCTTAGCTTGGAACACGATTTTACAAGGCAGTGTCGTATATTGATACTATATAATATTTGCTAATATTTTCTATCAGAGTATCAATGTATGTGTGAGTATTTTATATACATTTTGACACTATCAGCAAATTTACAGAGGCTATTTCACGATAAATTATCATGATATTATTACGAAATGTCATCCTTTTGAGGTTATGTTTTATCATTAAAAATTTAACTTAAAGAATGAGACATCAGTTTGTGTTAAATTCGTGTGTTGATTCGTGAAAAAAATAATGGACAGACGTACACAATTATTGAAAAATTAAATATAGGTACTAAAGAAAATTTTACGAAAATCACGAAATTCGATATATTAACACAGAATATTGAGTTAAATAAATATACTATAACAAAAATGTATGTCTTCACTCTGAAAATTAAATTTATAATGATAAAACATAACCTCAAAAGGATGACATTTCGTAATAATATTATGATAATTTATCGTGAAATAGCCTCTAATAATTTGCTGATAGTGTCAAAATTTATATAAAATACTCACACATACATAGATACCCTGATAGAAAATATTAGTGAATTTGCATAGTGTAGACTCTAGGTGACTCATTCGAGAACGCACAGGGTGATCAAAAAAAATTCGTAGCAAAGTGTCGCGGGTTACTTAAATTTTTTTTATGTTTTAATTGAATACAAGTACTGTGCACATAATTATTGTTAAACGTCATAAAGAAAAACAGTATTTGTTCACTTAAAGCTGTTTATTATAATTTACGTAATTTCTAAAAAAAAAAAATATTTAAACTGTTTTAAATTTGTTTTTACGCATAGAGCAGAAATAATAAATGACGACGAGGAAAATAATAAGGAAAAGAAACCTAAGCAGAACAACGAAAGAAAAAGAAGATTTATGGCAAGGCAAAGTCAGGAGTCTGTCGCGAAATTACGTGCAAATGATGCTGAATATCAAAAACTTTACTGCAGAGAGCTGTCGGATTGGTCACATCCTGTTGTAGAAAAGGCAAATTTATGCAGATCCAACTGACATTCAAGGACAAATTGTTGAGTATCCTGAATTTCTCCAAAGTCTTATGTCCGACACAACAAATCCAAATCGAACTCATTTCCGACAAAACATTCGATCGTATAACTGCGCCGTTTTTCGCATCCATGGGTGCAAAAATTGTCGATTTGCCAGGAAGAGGACCATATGTAATCAAGATTCATGGCACCACTTATCATTAAACGTGTCACTTGCAAACAATCAATGACCAAGCACCTCAATTTGCCCAGCTTTATGTACTTGATAACAGGAACACGCCGCAAATAATAACTTTCGCCGTGATATTTTGGACAAGATTGATCGTTTTTTTCGTGCACACAATAGATTAGCACAATGTTTTCAACTGATACGAGATGTTGAAGCACAAGAGACTGCACGCGCTGCTGAAGTACAAGAAGATCCTCGAACTGTGAGCACGGCATTTAGACGCGATCGTCAATCGGATCAGCGAAGATACAACTTGCCAACATCAATTGAAATTGCGATGATATTCGTAAATACTGATGGTGAGCCGCCATTTAATCGTGACATCCATATTTACCCGATTAATCCTGAAGATCCCAATCAGCAGTGCATTCCAAAAATCCCAAATTTGCAGTTTGGCAGTTGCAGTGGTGCAAAATTAAATTTAGTTCGTAAGAATATCTGTATGCTCCAATATAAGGCTACATTAATACGAAGTGACTTCAATCCAATCATGAACGCAGGAAAACTAACACAGTAATGGCTGATTGACTCACATCTGCAGGTAGAAGGAAATAATCTCAACTAACACATTGCAGCCGGCGTTTCTGTAATTCTGCCATCAATTTTTTGAAGATTCAAATCAACAGCATGCAAGAGCGGTGCTGTGATGCAATGAACATTTTCGCAAAATGGGGACCACCTGACCTTTTCATTACATTTACTGCAAATCCGAGTTGGAAGGAAATCACAGCAAATTTGAGACCAGGAGAAAATGCTTACGATCGTCCCGATTTAGTGGCCCGAGTTTACAAGATCAAGTTATATGATCTCGCATTAATGATTTAGTCAGAGTTGGAGTTCTTGGAAAATCAATTGCTTATGGTTATGCAATCGATATTATAAAAAGAGGTCTTCCGCACGCACACATATTAGTGACATTGCATACTCAAGATATATTTACAACTGCTCGAAGGATTGATCAATTTATCTACGCCGAAATTCCACCGACAGCTGATTCATCGATAGCAAGGTCATCGATAGAACGTCCAACACTAAGCGAATTGTACTTAAATGCATGGTTCATGGTCCTTGCGGCAGTGGACACCAAAATGCACCGTGCATGAAAGACGGAAAATGTTCGAAACAATTTCCTAAGGATTTTATTGAGCAAACTCAACTCAACGTAAATGGATATCCTTTGTATCAAAGACGAAGTGGTGAGCAAGTAAGCGTGCGAGGAGTTTTAATGAATAGTCCTAAAGTAGTGCCGTATAATTCGTTTCTAACTTGAAAATATAACGCTCACATCAATGTGGAATGCTCCACTTCTTTGCGATTCGTAAAATATATTTACAAATACATATTCAAGGGATATGATTGTTCCACTGTCACTCCTGAAGCAATGTGGTGCCTACGAGTGTCGGCAATGCACGATAGATCGCACTCTGTTATGAGACTCCCAGTTCACCTTCCAATTCAACAACGAGTTGTTTTTGAAGTAGGTCATGAAGTAGAAGCACTTTTGGCTGCGCGTACTGGAAAAACCAAGTTTGAATCTTGCGGTTTCTGCTTAGCATGAAAGACGCAACTGCACGAGTTCACCTTTACACAATGGCAAGAGCGACATAGAGGAGGCGAAAGGACCTTAGCACGAATGTACGTGGTTAGCATTAAGGATGATAAACGCTTCTATCTTCGATTACTGCTACTACATATTCCTGGTGCAACAAGTTTTGAGATTTTGCGTACGGTAGATGAAAATTTATGCGAAACATTTAAAGCGGCACCGGTGGCAAGAGGGCTACTTGAGTCGGATGAATAATGGGGGCAATGCTTGACAGACGATGGAACATACTTAATGCCTAAGCAACTGCAAGAGATGTTCGCTTACATTTGTATTTTTGCCAACCCGCTCTACCCCGTAAATTATGGCAGGATCATCTAAGAGATTTTATATACTCGACTACATGCGACGACACAGTGAATCTATATCGATCAACTTGGCTCTTCATGATATCTATTTTATTCTCAACCTGCACGGATTGTCATGCGGTTCAGTTCGTTTGCCTGTTCCAAGCGATAACCCAACCAAAGAAGATCAATTTTATGATCAAGGAAGCACGATTGGCAGTCGAACAAATTTCAAAGCTGGATTGAAAATAATCATGCATAATGTAAGCAAGCTCTTTTTTAACGATGGTCCCGGTGGCCGCGGGGGTTGTATACAACTTTAATGGCAAACTTTCAAGGTGAAGGATAAATAGTGCTGTCATTTGCAACAACCGGAATAGCAGTCACTTTGCTTAAGGGAGGACGCACGATTCATAGCTGATTTAAACTTCCAGTGCCACTTCTTGATAATTCAATCTCATCAATGCGAATGACATCACCAGTAGCTGCAGTTGTGCGTGAGGCTGCTCTTATTGTTATCGATGAAAATACAATGCTTCCTAAGAATGGTCTGCGCTGCATTGATAAGCTCTTGCGAAAGGTGATGGGAAATGACATTAGCTTCGGAGGTAAAGTTTTGGTCCTTGGCAGTGATTTTCGTCAGACGCTACCAGTCGTTCAAAGAGGAACGCGCACTGAAATCATCGAATGCTACATTAAATTAAGCCCTCCATGGAACCAGTTAGAACAACTTTCTTTGACTACCAACATGCGCAGCGGGTGACAACATGAGCACAATGAATGGCCTTTGCAAGTCGGATCAGGAACTTTGCTTGCAACATCTGATGAGGAGGACACAATTCAAATTCCGACCGAAATGATCACAAGTCAAGATCTAATCAGTGTCATTTTAATAATATTGAGCAAATGTCAACAGATGAGCACTCAAAAAGAGTTATCGTTGCTCCAACGAATGATCAGACGCTTGAGATGAATCGAAGAATAATCGACTTGATTCATGGTGATGCAGAGATTTACTACAGCGCAGATTCGTTAGTAAGCGAGGATCCTACCGATGTACTCAATTTTCCCGTTGAATTTCTCAATGAACAGAATCCATCCGGCATGCCTTTCACGTATTGTTTTTGAAAAAGGGTATTATCATAATGCTTCTACGAAATCTAATTCCTAAGAAAGGTATGTGCAATGGAACGCGTTTAAATGTTGAAGAGCTATCGCGAAACTTTATTAAGGCCAAAATTATTTCTGAGTGCAACAAAGGCAGTACGGTTCTAATCCCTCGAATTGATTTGGCACCATCTGAGACCAATCTGCCATTTGTTTTGTGACGACGACAGTTTCCAATAATTCCGGCATACGCAATGACGATAAACATCGATCATTTTCGTCTATCGTTCAAATATTTGGTATCTTATTTCATTAGTTTCGATACTACTGCTTTCGATTATCAAAATAATTTTACTACTAAAAATATTCAAGTGCTGTCAGAGTAATATTTTCACGAGGGGCTCTCACAGCAACGTACGAGCAATGTAATTCTGACCATACTGCAAGCATATTTATGTTCGGAATGGATTTAAACGTCATATTTTCTTAACTTTCACAGTATGCGATCGAAAGCAATAGTAGGCTGAATAACGCGGGAAATCTTCAAACGGCAGTGTTTTCCCATGGACAATTGTATGTCGCTCTTTCCCGCTCAAGAGATTCTCACCAAGTGAAAATAAGAATCGAAGATAATCCACAGCAGGGAAAGGTTCTCAACGATGACCGTCAATTTTCTCGAAATGTTGTTATTATAGAAATCCTTTAGTTTAATTTTAAAAAAATATTGTTCGTACAAATAATTACAATTTTTTTTTGATTTTGTAATCTTACATGCGTTTAACTACACTTGGCTGGGAATAAACGGGCACGAAGCGCCTCAGAACAACCTAGTATTAATTATTCTACGAGTAGGTGTCTATAGACAATAACGTATTTCGGAGCATTTTGATAGTGGACCCACGTAATTTTAAAAATTTTTAATAAAAGGTTTTGTCTTAGGGCATATTATATTATAAGGTAAACATATGGTATACGGCATAACCCCATTAGCCTTGATTTGTATTGTAAAGGGTAAAAAATGTGGTGAAAAAATTGTGCACCGAACTTTTTTTATATTCTACAAGGGTGGGTATGGTCTAATTATGTTGGTTCACTTAGTAGCGTATACCGCTGTATAATATTAACAAAGGGTATAGGTTGTCACTAATTCCTTGTTACCATGAAATCGCAATCTTTTTGCTTTTGGTTCAATAAATTATTCAACGAGACCTTGACTTTGTTTTGAGTGGGAACCAAATGGGTGTATTGTTCTCTAGTTTACTATTGCAATTTCTACCCAACTCTTTATACTTACAGATAGTTTTAAAGTTATACGTACATTTATCCGATCAAATTGATATGAGATAGGCATCAGATTTGCTGATTTATAGTTATAAGAGCGCATTTGACACTGAATTGTTTGGTACATTAAACTGTGTCATGCATTCGAGAATAAATATCAGTTTTTTTTTCAGAAAATTTCAATTATATGAATAAATACAGTAATTACATTGACGTGTAGTCGACTATCAATCTAATGCTAAGGTATACTTCCACACAGCTATACGGAAAACAATACATTATTCGATTAATCGTGAGAATTACCATATCAGCGATAAAAACGCGAAACAATCAAACTAAAAATATGTTAACAATAATGATTTTAGAATTTATTTTCATTATTATTATTTTAACTTTTATGGTTACAAACAACAAACTATTATTTGTAGTTTTTAGACATTATATACTGGTAGCTTAAGTATATGATTTTTGTATTTTTAATTTAATTTGGTTTCAATCGAGTTAAGGTTAAGTTGTGTACAGTGATCAAAGTGAGTTCTGTATGGTGAAATAATACAAAGTGGTTTAGTGTTACAATCACAGGGTGCATACATTTGGGATTTTTAATATAACTGTTATATATTAAGCATCGGAAAATTTTTAAAACTATTGTTTGATAAGTGGTTCACAATTGACTGTTTAAAATAACCGTTTAGAAATAAATGTGATCAAATACTTAATTCGGTTATAAAAATTATTTCTAAACTTGGTAATTGGTTTAAACTATGCAAAAAGTGTGTCAGTCCTGTCTGTATTCATTCAAATGACGGATTTAACTGGATTTTAGTTTTACTGTAAGTAAGTTTTTAATTCAAATTTATCTTTATAAATTTTTCTTGCGAATCTTCTTAAGAATGTTACCGAATATTATGGATGAAAACAACGCGATTCCAATTAAAGTAAAATTCAATATTTCAATTCACTTCATTAAATAATTTTCAAAATTAATTTCAAAGTGATTGTTTGTGGTGGCTATACTGAGATATTATTTAACAAATTTCCCTCCCACTGTTAATTTGATTCCGAAACTGAAATGGTTAATACTTAAAAGTTCATTATTAAGAACGAAAGACAGGAAAACACGACGTACTTCCATTTAAAACACTTGCGTTTATTAATCGTCGGATTTTGGAGGCTTAGCTAAAAGAATAAAAAAAAAATCCAAGCTATCCTTCACTCCACCTTTACACCATTTATTTGCACTAGGGATTTTGGGATAATTTTTTTTTAATAAACATTGAATCGGTAAATCGTTATGGTAAAAATCGGATTTAGAACAGAGTTTTCGAGCAGTTTGCCATAGAGTTTTTGAAAAATCCGAAAAATTCACTTAAAATTGACTTTTACCAGACTATTGGCCCCTAGCCTCAGTGTAACATTTCATTTTCAAAATTATGGTAACTTGTTTATATATACAAGATTTTGTAACAGGACATTATCCCCAGATATCCCTCTCTGGACAATACCTCCCGCCATTGCCCCCAGCAAATTACCCCACTCCCTCCGCTCATTACCCTCTCATTACCCCATCAGCAATTGTATTAAGACGGATTCGAGTTCAGCTCGAAAAGCTGAATTTAAAACTATAACACACTAATAACACGATATAACACACTAGTGGGACAAAAAATTATAAACATATGTGAAATCTCTTCAAATTCAAATAACTATCACTCGTCGGTTCGACCGCCCATTTTTAAAATATCAGTGTAAATCCCACGTAATTTACATAAATATGTTATTTAACATAGTCACGGCTATGGTCTTTGCTCTATCTAGAACAGTAAGTAGTTTCGTGATATTTTAACGAGGAGCTGATATATGATTTTTCTCATCAAGTGATGCTCCAAAAGAACGGCATAATTTTTCGATACAAATGACCATTTTCTAAAAATGCCTCAACCGCCATGGAAGTTCATTTGGGTATTTTGTATGCCATGCTGAGCAATTTCACAGACAATTATTTTTTCCTAAAATCACGGAAAACTACCCAAATCTGCGCCATCAGTTGTTATTATGAATATTTTCTGAGAGTATCAATGTCAATTTTCATGACAATTGGAGCACTTTTATAAAATAGTCATTTGAATGGAAAAATATATACTGTTCTTTTGGATTTCGGAGCATCACTTGGCTTGAAAATCCATATCTCAGCTCGTAGTTAAAACACCACAAAACTGCTTTCAGTTCTAGATAGAGAAAGAACCAAAGCATAGGTATGTTAAATTACATATATTTATGGGAATTACCTCGATCGAACCGATGCGTTACAGATAAATTGAATTTATAAAGATTTAATACTGGATTACAGTTTTTTACGATATACATTGTGTTATAGTTGAAGATTCAGCTTTTCAAGCATCCATCATAATAAAATAAATACATTTTTTATGAAATGGTATATAGTATTGTTCCAAAATCAGCGAATTTTTCAAATTTTCTCATGTTTCGATTTTTTTTTTGACAATCATCATGTTTTTAGTGGGATTTGACATCACAAGTCACGTTAATAATCAAATTTTTCCCAATAATATTCGTGTTTTCTTATAATTTGGTACTTGGGATTAAACCACTTGGTCCCTAAGTTCCCGGAATGCTCGAATTATTGCAGCAATTGAAATGTTTTAAATATATTAAGCAACTCGTGACAGTAATCCACTTCTATATCTACTTAATATCGATATAATTTAATTTCGATGTACCTTAAAAGCTCCATACGGAAAGTCTTCGAGACCCGAAAATGCGGAGTTGTTGGGGGATAGAGGCTAATAATTGTAAGGAATGACAATAATGGCGAGGTATTGTCCGGGGGGGGGGGGGGTTGATATCCGAAGGAGGAATAATATCCTAGTAAAGACCTAGGTCAACAACTCTTAACGTTTTCCCCCTAGAAGAGTATACATAAATATGTTTATTTGTTCCTACTCTAGACCATCTATGTATAGTCAGACTATTAAGAAACATCCTTGTGCCTAAAATTTAACTATTTTAAATGTTTGTTCCTATATATGACTTACTGATTGACTTGGTAAAATTTAATCTTAATGCGGAAATTAGACGTCTAAACTTGGTATCTCTGATGATATTACAGGATTCTAGAAATAAAATTATATTTATCCTTGCCACACCCAGTTTGTAATTGTGTTTCAACTTACAAATTTGAGGCTGATCTAAATTTCGTAGTAGCATGATTGGGGTTGTGGAGGTGAACATTTAAAGCGGTAACATGGAAGTATGTTAAGATTAATAATTGCCATTACAATTATTTACTCCAACTACACTTGGTCGTGTACACCTTAACCACTCGACTACCAATTGTTATATCTGTGTGGAGAAGAATTCGTAACGCCATCCCATATTAAATCTGTTCGTCCCGAACTAACTCGTTCACATCCTTATGTTATAACGTCGTAATCTATCAATGTGGATAACTTTCATCCTCCGCCGTCTCCGTCTCTGTCTCCGTCACCATCACCGTCTCCGCCTCTGTCTCTGTCTCCGTCTCCATCTCCATCTCGGTTTCCATCTTCTTCTCCGTTTCCGTCTCCGTCTCCGACTCCCTCTCCGACTTTATCTTTGTCTTTGTCTTCGTCTCTGTCTCTGCCTCTATCTCTGTCTCCGCCTCGGTCTCCATCTCTAAGGGCTATCACTGAGCCCATCATTAAGGGCTATCACTGAGCTTGCTTGGTGTTTTTTGTTTAGTTGATAAGTAGAGCACACAAGACCGAATGCGAGTCTAGTCAATATATAATATCGGGACTGCTCGTTGGAATTCTCTCACCAAAGGATTCGTTGATAGTTTGTTTCCTCAGGACAGACGATGACGTGACGATACATTCTTTTTATGTTTGCCGGTCCGACCAACAATTTTTTTAAATTTTAAATTAAAATTATTTTGAACTTTCCCAAAAGTAGGTAAACTGGATTGAAGTTAGAAGATAACAATGGAAATTTAAATTATTTTTCCTGGGTGGATTAACAAGAAAATCACCTTACTGAAAATTATCCTTAAAGCTTTTTGATTATTACTATTACAATCATAGAATTAGACTATATAGAATGAATGTAAGTAGCTGTCAAGTGAGTCAAATTCGGAGGGTAAAAGAGAAAGCATATAAATCCATCATATAGAATTTGTTCGATCATAATTAACCCTCATACGACTTTCAAAAAAAAAATTACACATGCATTGCTCGGGTGAAATTTCACCCGAATATATATTATATAAAATCTATATACATATCCATCCATATATCACATATTTCAATATTTTATTTGTAATACAAACGAATAATACAAACGAATTCAAAAATTTTAACCATTCTGAATTTCATAATAAAAAGGTTAAAGGTTATTTTAAAGTTAAATAAAATAACTTTTTCGGGTGAAATTTCACCCGAAGAGCGTTCTAGTGTTAAAAACTACACAAATTCAAAATTATTTTTATTCCAATATAGTATTGATTAATTGTTTTTATTTTTTGTAAAAAATTGTGCTTATAGTATTCAAAAATAAAAAGTAGTTATGAAAAGAAAAACACGTAGCAATATCTACGTAGTAATAAGAAAAATGCGACACCTTAATATAACATATGTTTGCAAAAGGAAAACTTCCAACAACAAAAACCAAAATTCGTTTCTTAGATTTTTCTGATTTATAACTTAGTGGTGTGTTTTAGCAATTTTTCTCAAGCCACTTTATTTTATTAAAAGTTTTCAATTTTTATTACTAAATGATGCACTAGAGCTAGACTATACTATGCACTAACCATCTAACCATTTTATACACATATTTAATCATTTTAATTAATAATTTCAAGATTTTGTAAGAGCGCAAAATTAAGTAAGTCGTCTTTCTTACAAAAACCAAAACTGGTTTGGTTGGTGATTTCTTTGACATATGAGACCGCCATATGCATTTTTTATATAACCATCCTGCTCTGACTTGTGATACATGAAATAGCAAATTTAATATGGGAAAAAACTTAACATTCATTCTATAGTATATAGTTCTATGATTACAATATTTTATAATATTGGTTCCAAATTTTATTTTTTCACATGCATCAAGCGCTGTTTGCCCAACTTAAGGAACTCATATCGTGTAACTCGTTAGTTGTGACCGTAAGCAAATTTTTAATAACCGAAACTAAAGATTGTAAGGTTTCAGAATATTGTGTAAAGGAGGATTATTTTATAAGGTTTCAGTGTCAGCAGAATTTGATAAACAATAATCAGGTTATTATTCAAAATATTTTTGTGCCTGAACTAATGGACATTTGCATCTTTAAAGGATAAGGAACAATATAACATAAACATAGGCTTATCATGTACTTAAACCCATTTTATATGGAATAAAACTGTTGTTATAAGGTTCTGTCCTAAAACTGATTTTATTTGTGGAATAAAATACCCTCTGAATATTTACGGTCGGTAAAATAAATATTAGAATAGAATTTTTTAAAAATATTAGAACTTACCTTTAAACAAATTTGTGTAGTTTAAATCAAACCAATCTAAAAATGTATATACTAAAAATTACAAATAAAACGATTGTCTTAGCTGTTTTATGCATGCTGAAGACGATTAGTTTGCTATAAGTTTAAAGTAAGATAAATTCACTTTCAAAATTGAATATTGACAAAATTATTTCTATTTTGATGATAGTTACAATATGCAATAGTTACAATCAGTCAGTTCATTTATAGTTCTGGAATCCTTTTTAATATTAATTATATCCATTACTAGTCGTGGTACAGTAGTCGTGGTATTTACTTCTTTCTCAGGAATTTCGGGGGTATTCGGGAAATATTAGGACATTTTCTAGATGTATTTAGTGGTTAACATCTTATAACTGGCATTGTCTGTCCAATATAAGAATTGTTTGTGGTTTATTGCATTCACAAAAGACTTCACACCTAACGCTTTCATTATAACCCAAATAACAGGGGTTTTAAATATAAGAAAAGTAAATAATTACCAGAAAACCTGTATTTTTCAAACAGCTTATCTTTTTTCCTTCGACCAACGATCTCAATTGACATTTTCTACGGATTAGTGATTTTAATTTATTCAGAATTATTTTAAAGTAATGAATTTAGGATATAATGGACAAACGAATTTGGGGAACTCCTATTTATAATAGTCTATTCTACTGTTTAGTACATCTTCATCAGTACGTCAAGGCGACTGTTCGAGTGCGAATTTTTGTGTGAATATTTAGAACCACACTTTTCCACCGATTTATTGGGCACAATATAGCTCATGATTTTTTTTTAATTATTAAGTTGGTCGTCTGCGAATATTTTGCTTAAATCTAAAAATATTTTATCATTTATGGGCGTAATTTGATTGGTGGAAAAGTGTGATTCTAAATATTCGCACTGGATGTTTGTAAATCACTTCGATCATCTATTAGTAAGATTACGTGTCCCTCGAAACCCTTTACCAAACTTTTAATATGTAGTTGAAATTAAAATTTGTAAGGTTCCTGAACATTGATTTAAAGATATGTTTTATAAGGTTTCCGCAGAACTTCATAATTCATAATCAGGTTTATAGTGGTTTATGCATATTAGCTGCGATTCAAAAGTCGGGTAAACCATTTACTACGGTAAAAATCTTGTTTAGAACAAATTTTTCTAATAGTTATTATAGAGTTTTTGAAGTGTCTAAACTAGTGCTCATGAGTCTTACAAATGCCATTTAACGATAAGGAACAACATAACATACAAATAGGCTTATCTTATACTCAAACCAAATATATATGAAATAAAATTGTTGTTGTAAAGTTCTATTCTAGAGTTTATTTATTCATCCTAGAAAATTATTTCCTTGAATATTCAACCGCCGAGAATATCAAAATAAAAATAAAAATTACATATAAATTCTTTCCCCAATTTCCCATTCCCGGGGAATTACCAGAATAGTGCCACAGTCGGTGACTTCTTTACGATAAAATCGATTTTAGAACAATCAGGTTTGGGTTTACACGGTTCTAACAAACCCCGTTCTGAGGCTGTGTGCCAAACTTAAGGTAAATCGTTTACTATGGTAAAAACCGGTTTTAGAACAGAATTTTCGATCAGTTTGCCATAGAGTTTTTGAGAAATAATTGAATTTACCGAAAAAATTACCTAAAATTGACTTTTACCTTAAGTTTGGCACACAGCCTAAATATGTATTACAAATTTTGGATGTTTTATAATTTTACTTTCTGTTACGTAAGCTGTGGGCTTGAATAGTAGGGTAAAAGTTGGTATTCATTGGAGTACAAATAAGCTTTAGGATTTACAAAAGGTAAAGTGTTATTAGTGTGGTGGTAAAATAATGATTGCTTGGCAGTAAAACTGGATGGCGTGATGTATAAGAAATTGCTGCAAATTTTAAACAGCTACGAAATCTAATTATTGTTTTGTTAATCCATAAATAATGAAAGGGAATTTAGTGATGGATGACGTACCAGGAAGTTAAGCTTTGGTAACCCTCTATACTCTATTGGAAAGTAGGCGGATTGAACTAGACGTAATACGGTATTTAATCCAATTTTTATTTCTTCCGCATTCAAAAGCCCAGTTATCTTTGAATTTTTGAAGCGAAAATTGTTGATGGAACGATGTATATAACCCATAGCGTTTTGAATATTCACCAACGAATTTTTACGATGTATTCGATCTAAGAGATCGTCAACAGGTTCAGTGCTTTCCGTTGTGGCAGTGAAGTTAGATTTTTCCTCGATGACCCCCATTGACTCTGTAAGATGCTGTGAATTATACCAAGCTTAGATTGACGGATGAAGAAACTGAGGTCCAAACCACCACAGTTCGGAATTCACAAGCAATCCATTAAAAGTTCTTCTAGAAATCAAATCGGCTGGGTTTAATTTTGATTCTACAAGCAGCCATTTTGTTGGATCGGATCTTGCTTGAATATCGGATACACGATGTGCTGCGTAAGTTCTCAATTTGGACGGTGAAGAACTAATACAGCGAAGAGTTATCATAGAGTCTGTCCAGTAATAACATGTCTCGACCTTAAAATTTAAAAAACCTAAAAAATTTTGCATGGCCAATGCCAATTGTACACCACACAACTCAGGCCGGGGCAATGTAACGCACTTTAAGAGAGGGAGCCAGTCCAGATTTTGAACACATTAAGTTAGCAGCGTAACCCTTCAGACCTAAGAAACGTACATAGAGAACGGCACCAAACGCCTTTTCGCTAGCAACAGCAAAGCCATGCAGTTGAATTCCTGGATATTTTTTGATACTGTTAAACAAATGACGTAGAATGTTTAGCTGACTTTGGGGGTTCATTAAGAAAGTTAGTCCAATACGTATGGTATGCTATTGGGAGACTTTCATCCCAGTTTACTTTCAAGGACCATAACTTTTGCAATATTAATGCCACTACTACTATCGGAGACACTATTCCAAGAGGATCGGAAATTTTTGCAACTTGGAATATTATTTTTCTCTTGAGTGTTAATTTCCCTTATCTGTGGTGAAGTCTGTGGTTTAATACTAAATCATTAAGTCGAAGCTGAATTTGAGACTTTGGAGCGGTCTCCAATTTACCCTCAACGAATTCAGACAATTCTTTTAAATAATCTTCAAAATTTTTGTTGCACCGGTTGGAAAGAATGAACACGAGGTATAACAGTGTAATATTGAAACCACAAAAACAAACAAAATATAATCACAAGGTATATCAAAAAGTAACTGTAATTTTTCACTATGGAACCATTATTACTCTATAAAAAATGAATCGAAAATTCTGACTTTTACGTTACGACTGCCCAGCAAATAGATCGGCGAAATAGAATTTAGTCATTTATAAAAATAACGTGATACTTAGCTGAATATAAACTGCAAGTTACATCACTAGCCCACTCTCCTTGAATGAATAGCGGAAAATGTGCGTACGTTGATATCAATGTTCAATATCCCACTTCTGACACCAATGAAAATGAACCGGAGCTTTTTCGAATCAGTGGCACTATTCTGGTAATTCCCTGGGAATAGGGAATTGGGGAAAGATTTTATATGTAATTTGTATTTAAAATGTTTTTTTCTGGCATACTGAGGTAAAAAGCTAGTGTTAATTTTTTTGAAAACAAAGTTAAATTGGGAATAATTTTCCCTACCAATTTAGATATGGAAAAATTATTCCCAATTTATAAATATTTACATCAAACTTTTTTCCTCAGTAGGCCGGAAAAAAACATTTTAAATAGAAATTACATATAAAATCTTTCCCCAATTCCCTATTCCCAGGGAATTACCAGAATAGTGCCACTGTTGAATTAATCCCACTTGCTCATGGAATTAACGTCTTGTAATATTCGCTAACGAGCGATCTCAAATTGATGATTTATTCTCTATAAGCGATCTCAATCAGAAAATTGAATTGATTTGCCTAAGTCTTGCTCGGGCAAAGCTTGTTTTCTGACTTGGAAAAAAAAAATTGAAAAAAACATTGTATTCAGATTACTTGGGCTGCGTACCAATCCAAGGGTAAATCGTTTACTACTATAAAATCGATTTTAGTACAGATTTTCCGATCAGTTTACCATAGAGTTTTTCAAAAATAATTGAATTTACCGAAAAATTTACTTAAAATTGACTTTTACCGTTGGATTGGTACGCAGCCTTGGTAATTGTTTTCTAAAGAAATGTAAAAAAACTGACAATTTATTGACACACTTTCTCGAAAAAACCGTCACTTAAGTGGTTAACTTACAATTTTATGACTAAGGCTGCTGGCCAATAGTCGGGTAAAAGTCAATTTTAGGTAAATATTTCGGTAAATTCATTTATTTTTCAAAAAATCTATAGCAAACTGATCGAATAATCTGTTCTAAATCCGATTTTTACCACAGTAAATGATTTACCCGACTATTGGCCCGCAGCCAATGATTGCTGTGTGAATCATATGAGAAACATGGTCCATCAATAAAAACATAGGAGTACTTGTTAAGATGCAAATAAGCAGAACATTGAAGCTCAAATGCCCACAATATGCCAAAAGTCATGACAAAGTGATCTTTCAGCACGTCAACGCTCGGCCACATGTTCTCCATGTTTTTGGAGGCGCTTCAATGAGATGTTCTACCCCAACCCATATGGCGATTGACCAGACATTTCTCCTTCCGACTACTACTTGTCCCGATCGATAACTTGTGGCCTGGCCGAGCAGCATTTGATTGCGAAGCCATAAATTGGGTCGATTCTTGGATCGCTTCAAAACACGCAGAATTTTTTCGACTCAGAATCCGTATGCTGCTTGAAAGATGGGAAAAAGTCGTAGCTAACGATGAACAATACTTTAAATAAAATCGGTCTATCCAGAAGTGGGAGTCTTCATAGGAATTTTTAATTTTGTGTAAAGATTTTCAAAAATATATCATTTACGAGAAGATTCGCGGCTAATAGATTCCAAAATAAATTTGCAACAGTATGAGTCCAGATCAGTTTTCCAAAATTTAACCGAAAATGACGATTTTTGACATAAAAAACTGTATTTCAACAAATATTCGGCTATTGTACAGCCCATACGGTTTGACGAAACTTCATAGGTATCAGTGATATTTAGCCGAAATCGGTTCACTAGAAGTGACAGCTTACATAAAAGATTTTTGAAAACTATATCATTCGTGAGTGAAACCATCAGTTTTCCAAAATACAAGCATAAATTACGATTTTCGAAAAAAATGGTTTTCAGGAAAATTTTTGTCCCTGTACAGTCCCACTTGACCTTGATAAGTATCGATGTTGCTGCATCAAGTATTTTTCCAATACCGATTGGGAATTGGATTTTAGAGTGGCAGTGTATGTGGAGGGGAAGTTATCTAGACAGAATCGCGAACATACAACTACTCTACATACAAGTGATTTTCGAATTTCGTATACATCGCCAGATACATTGCAAGTTGAGGAAGTAGCAAGTAAACAGTATGGGAAGTAAAAGTGAACAGTACGGGAAGTAAAAGAGAACAGTACGTGAACAAAAGTGAAATAGTGAACCAGAACAAGTGAGTAATCGTAAAGTAGTGAATTTCTCGAAAATTCATAGGTGTGATGTCAGAAGTGGGTTTTTGGTGTCAGAAGTGGGTTTTTATAAATACCAGCAATGATTAAAAATAAGGGAACGGCAGCGATATATCAAACAGAAACAAACATTTCAGTACTACCGTATAATCCTGAACAACAGAAACCATTCTTGGGCATATGTTGCAGAGAGATATGTTGACGGCTTTGAGATATGTTGAAGCCGCTATTACTTTAAATGAAGGAAACGTAAGCAGAGCAAGGCGCCAAATTAGATTAACTTTGAATAGTGCAAGCCGCCAAATTAGACCAGGAAGAAGAACAAGTAGGGTGCGCATATAGATCAGCAAGGCGAGCAGTATAGTGCACAATTGGCACAACTACGTGCTGAATAAGGTGGTCTATTTGCTGACCTATGTAAAGAACAAAACACCCAGTTCTTCAAGTTCAAGGACTAAGAGGAAAAATAAAGTCTCTCGAAGGAAAAGTTAATAGAAAGCTCGAAGAATTTGAACGTCAAATTCTGCAGGAGATTGAAAACTAAATTGAAACTGTTGGAAATGGCCAGCTAAACAAAACGTTTTCAACATAATCAGTTGTCAGAAGCTCAATTGAAAATTTTAAACATTCGATATTCGATGGCGAGATCCCGTTTGAGAATTTAAAAGTCCAGTTTCAAGCGGCAGTAAAGCACAATAATTGGGCCGCAGAGGAGCAGCTTAACGCACTCAATTTGGTTCTTCGGTGAAAGAAGCAGATGCCTAGCAAACTGTATCCGCAACAGAAAGCAGCTCTGAGCGGGTCATTACTAAGTTGGAACTAAGATTGGAATAGTCACACGTCGCAGAGAATTATTCAAGATTTATCTCGAAAGCAAGTGGCAACTGTGTACATCGGAATAACAAGATGGGAATTGTTGAGCCTGTAAAAGAAATTCTACCAGAAAGTACCAGTATGTGTTTTAAATGTGAGCTCGTCAACAAATGTAATCAAGAATAGGCTGGTTACCGGTACTGGTGAGGGGATCAACTATATTGCCAACTACAAATTAAAATATTGTCGTCGATCAGAACAAGATCATTCGCTCATTGTGCAACCATCTTCTAGCAGTACAGTAAGATGTCGCAGAGGCAACACTGGATGAATTAGCCGATGTATTTATTCTTAATGACGATGAATTAGAAAAACTAATATTGTGCAATATAGAATCGATACTAGAGCAGTCTATCACGACTCGACACGATTTTCTGTTGATTATTTTAAATCGACAACAAGAAGGACAACTTCAAAAATATCCTGAAGAATTATTTTTAAAATTTATAAATGTTAAAAATTTAAAAAATACAAAAATGTTGTTTTTAAATGTTAAATGAAAAAAATCATACATGTTAACCACAGAATAGATTTCTTTGAATAAATTAAATAAACGAACTGACGAAGAAGGAATCCGCTTTCGCGCATTGATCGGGTCAAGATTTTCAATACATTGGATCTGAAAAACCGGATATTGGCAAGTGCAATCCATCCGAACGATAGAGAGAAAACGGCATTTTCAGCAGGAAAATTCCAATTTGTGGTAATGCCGTTTTGATAATGCATTGCGCATGCTGCATTTGAGAGATTAATGGAGCAAGTTCAACGACAGTTAACATGTTTGGTTTATTTGGATGATTTCCATTGTATTAGGCCGCACATTTGATGAGCACATCGTAAAACATAAATAAGTACTACAACCAATACGATAAGTTCAACGAAATGTGGACTGTTTAAGTAAAAAGTTAACTATTTGGGTCATATTGTTTCAAGCAACGGTGTGCGGACGGACCCAAAGAAGTTAAGTATATCAGCAATGAACTGACCTGCACTAATGGATATTAGCCAACTGAGAAGTTTCCTAGGATTAAGCTTCTACTACCGACGATTTGTGCCAAACTTTGCAGACGTTGCACAACGAAGTCTTCATCGCCTTACCGAAAATTCAACCATTTGAGTGGCACACAGAGCATCAAAAAGCATTTGAAAATTTAAAGGAGAAATTATGCAGCGCTCCTATTTTGGCATAGCTACAGGCTGGTGGGTGATTCATTTTGGATAGGGATGTTAAAAAACACTGGGATAGATGCAATGTTATTACAGAAGCAAGAATTGTAACTGCTCTCTTGGCGGTCAACACGTTTTTTCATTTCGGTAGACTCTAGTGGTATGGAGGGTTCTTTACCGCCAAAATAATGAGACAGACAAACCTTTACGTGTTGGTATTACAAAAGCTACAATGCGAATCAGAAACACATTAGACACCACGACTCCCCACAACATCATCAATTTAAAAGAATTTACTCTTCCATTATAAAAATTTTATTATGAATTAGAATTACTCATATCAAACAAATTTACTATAATTTATCTAATTAGTAAGGTTATCATAAATAAACAATAACAAAAATATGGTTGGGTATAAAAAAAAAATCGGTCAAAGAAATGTTTGGAGCACATTTATAATAAATATAATAAATAATAAAAAAACTCACCATAAATACTGCAAAAAGAGTACTCTCCTGCGACTTATGGATTCTGTATGGAACAAGAAAGTTAATCATATGCTCCTCGCACAGTTTGAACCACACCCAATCTTAACTACGGTTATTTTTCTTTAAATATTTTTTTTTTTATACTAAACACTAAAATTTAACTTATTTTTCCTAATTCTTCTAGAGAGAATCTTAATTTTTTTTTCTTTTAAACGTAAGGATTTTTCCTTATATCACAAACAAGCACATAACACTATCACATAATCCCAAATTTGTCATGACCGGTTTTTGGTGTTTGTTGTTGGAGCCTAAGCATACAGAGTATGGTTGACACAGAATGATACTGTCTATACAGTACAGTAGATCACAGTTTTTTTTTTGCGTAAATTAAAAATATTTCTTATAAAGAAATATGAGGCCCCGCGAATGCAGTGGCCAGAGCGTATCAAACTTTGTAATCCGTTTTTTTTTTTTAAATGCGGATACAATCACAAACTATGCGGCCTATAAACAATAGACAAGTGTTTTTTTTTTTTTTATATAGAGGCACCGCACTTTTATAAGGTAAAATCTTACCGTTGGAACAATGATTTTAATTTTGATTTTTAAGCATCCAAAATGCTTATTAGCGGTCAAGAAATTTAGAAAAAATGCTTATTACAGCCACACTTATAGCCACTATTTTTATAATTGAAATTATTTAACTTAAAATTGGATCCAATTATTAATTTCCAATTATTATTAACTACTCTTCACGATAGCCTCACAAAGAATGTCGCTTACGCAAATTAGATGTATAGTTCATTCTAGTCCACAGCTGTACGTATGTATTGTATATAATTGCACCAGATTGTATATATACATATTTTGTACGGTGTATTTACTTGCACATAATATACCTCTGTGTATTTATATATTATATTTTGGGTACATTACCCACAAGCTCCTTGGTGTTTTATATACAATAACATATACATGCATATATATAAAACAGGTCATTAAACTTGTAACATAATAAATTGCAATAAATATTCTTGACCTACACAATGTGGTAGATGTTGTTCTAGTCCATGTATTTTTGTTTTGGTAGTTGTATCGAATTATCTGTATATAGTACATGGTATGCAATGTAGTATATAGGTATGCAAGCTTAGGCTTACGATTTTCATATAGTTTCAATATGATTTCCGATGGCCGTTACAGGGCAGGTTGTATTAGATATTACAAAGCAATAACTAATAAAAGCTGAAAATCAATCGGCCATTGAATATGAGTCACGTTAAGATCTTAATTTTGGACGATTTAAAAAAAATATTTGCGTTACATTTAGGAAGGTTTCATGTCTTTTCCGTGGAATATACCTAAGTTTTTTCCAGATTCATCTTCGATTTGGTAATTGACATTTCCCAATTTTTTTATGATTTTTCCTTTAATAAATAGGGGTGCAAATTTCGCACAATATTTGTTTGCAGCGTCACTCTGCGGGTGTGTTCGCACGAATACGGTTTGCCCTACGCTATAAGTAATAGGCCGTGTTCTCAAATTGTACCGCTGTGCGCTCTTTTTGTATGCCTTTTCGATATCAATTTTAACTTGGTTATGAATTAATGCGAGTCTTTGTGGTAAATTAAGCTCTATTTCACCTTCTGCTAAAGCACCTAGTTTTTTTAGTAGTGTATAATCTCGCCCATGGTTAATTTTGTGGTAACCGAAGAGTAGGAAATGTGGAGAATTTTGGACCGTTTCATGTATACCATTTCTGATAGCTGAAGCTATTTCCGGTAAAAATTTATCCCATTGGGTATGTTTCTGGCCGATATATGCTCTGATAGCGGATAGAACTGAACGATTAACTCTTTCCGATTGGTTAGATTGGGGTGAATAAATTGCCGTTTTAGAATCTATTACACCATACTCATGCAACAAGTTCCTATACTCTGAACTCTTGAACTGAGACCCATTGTCTGAGTGCATAGTTTCGGGAACACCATAGACAAAAAATATTTCGTCCCGTAAAAAATCCACTATCTGTTGAGAAGTCCCTTTACTTAATGTTTTTAGTACCACAAACTTTGTAAAGTGGTCTAACACAATTAAGATTATTGTTTTTCCTTGTGACGATCTAGGATATGGTCCAAGCAGGTCAATGTAAATACGCTGCCATGGCCGTTCGATTCTGTGCATATTACCCATTGGTGGTTTTAACGTTCGGTTGGGAACTTTCGACGTTTTACAAATTTTACAATTGCCGATGAAATCTTTTACGTCCTTAGCCATACCAGGCCAATAAAAGAATCTGCGTAGTCGTTCTAATGTTTTAACTATTCCACCGTGAGATGAAAGTGGTTCATTATGTTCCCTTTCAATGAGGCCATTTCGAATTTTACCTGGTACCCACAGTTTCCATAACGAAAGATCAGATAGTTCATCTTTAGGTTTTGGCTCGAGTCTTATAAAAATAAGTTTATTTTCAACACGAAACGCTGGAAAACTATTCGAATCTTCTTCAATTTTTGTTCGTAACTCTTCGTACTCATTATCTTCAAATTGTGATGAACCTATTTCGGGTAAAGTGGGAAATTTTGAAATATTCGAAATATGTTCTTCTCGTGTATCGCAGTAGACACGCGATAGCATATCTGGAACAACGTTGTCTTTACCTTTCTGATGTCTGATGGTGAATTTATACCCTTGTAGCTTTAAGCTCCATCGTGCGAGTCTGCCACTCAGGTCACGTTGCCCCATGAGCCACTTTAAGCTGGCGTGGTCTGTAATTAATGTAAATGTATGGCCTTCCACGTAAGGTCTAAATTTCTTGACCGCTAATATTGCTGCCAGACACTCCAATTCGGTTACTGAATAATTTTTCTGTGCCTTATTCAGCTTCTGCGACATAAAGGCGATCGGTCTTTCATTTTCTTCTTGATCCAATTGGTACAATACAGCACCCACTCCTTCTGTACTAGCGTCGCAGCAAATATAGAAAGGTTTTTCGTAGGAGGGGTTGATCAGTACGGGGGCTGTCGTAAGTAAGTTTTTTAATTTGTTGAAAGCGTCATTTGCGTCTTGCGTCCAATTGAATTTACCTTTCTTCAAACAGTCGGTGATAGGAGATGTAATGGTTGCAAAATTCAGAATGAAGCGTCGATACCAACCAGCCATGCCGAGTAACCTGCGCGTTTGCTTCACGTTGTTTGGGGCTGGCAAATTTACAATGGCTTCAATCTTGCTAGGATCTGGTCTTAACCCGTTTTCACCAACTAGGTATCCTAAATATTTAATCTCCCTCATTGCAAATTTACTTTTTTCAACGTTAATTGTCAGTCCCGCCGTCCGTAATAAGTCTGCGACCAGCTCTAGCAACTCAAAATGATCCTTCAATGTGGCGGTGATAATCAGCAAGTCATCCAAATAGACAAAAACTCTATCTTGTAATTCATGTGGAATGACTTGGTGCATCAACCGACACATTGATTGGGCTGCATTACCCAGCCCAAACGGCATCACCTTGAATTGATAGAGTGGCCGCCCCGGTATAGTAAAAGCAGTCTTGTCACGTGATGATTCCGCTAGCGGAATCTGCCAAAAGGCGTCTTTAAGGTCTAGTCCAGTTATGTACTTCGTCTCCGAAAGTCTTCCAAGCAGTCCGTCGATTATTGGAAGTGGGTAAGCGTCCTTCTCTGTCACCGCGTTGAGTTTACGAGCGTCTAAACAAAGTCTGGTCTTTCCGTTCGGTTTCCGTACAATCGTCACCGGTGAGCTCCACGCACTTTTACTGACCTCTATTACTCCCAATGCTAACATTCTGTCGATTTCCTCGTAGAGACACTGCTGAATGGCTGGAGATATGGGGTAGTACCTTTGTTTTATCGGTTTGACACCTTTCTCAATCACAATTTCGTGCTCGTACAGCTTTGTCTTTCCTAGTCCATTTTTTGAAAACGAAGGAAAATTATCTATTATTTCCTCAAGTTTCGTTTTGTCTACATCACCCAGTACATGGGATTTTATCGATTCTGTGGCCACCTCCATTATTTCGCTCACATTAAGTTTTGGTATTATGTTGAACAATTCCCAAAAATCAATGCCGAGATAAACAGAGGATTCTAAATTAGGGACAATGCAGAATTTTATCTTGTGTGTTTTCGAACCGAAAGTGACTGGTAGCCATACGTATCCCTCTATAGCGTTGCGTGTTCCGTCAGCTGTTTTAATGAAAGACTTGAGTTTGCTATATTTTATATTCAGTTCAGCCAAAAACTCTAGCGAACCCTTACCTAAAACGCTTACCGATGCACCGCTGTCAAGTAATGCGTGCATCTGTTTTGTCGCAATGACCACTTTAGCATACGGACGAGGATCATTTTGAAAAATATTTTGAGAAATTGAGGAAATGCAATTTTTAATGAAAAATCTTTTATTTTTAAAATATTTAATCGAACGAATAACTTGTTTAACATTGTTTGGTGAACACTTCTGAGAAAATGATGGTTTGTCATATGATTCGACTAATTCTTGCTTCGTGAATTCGATGTCTACTTTAGGGATTTCATGTTCTGCTCCCTCTGAGGCGTTACTTGTCCTTTTACATTGTCTCCCAAGTGTGGAGCCCTCATATTCATCACACTTGGCCGGTTGTTTTCCTGCGCCCGTTTAAGGCAATTTTGACAATGAGGCTTTCGTACATTTGCCGCCCCACAACCAAAACAAAATATGTTGAGGAATTCCTTTTCACAATCGTGATATCCATGTCCAACATCTTTACAATTCCAGCATATTAGCTGAATTGCACGATCGTTCGTAAAGTTGCGATGATCTGGAATGGTTCTCGCTACAGCTTCGACTGAAAATACAGTCTCTTTCAGTAGCTCATCTTTGTTTTCACTCATTGCAGTCATTTTAATATGCTCGTTTCTTATCGTGTTAATGTTTTCACTGGTTGCTTGAATTTCGTTTATTGTGCCTCTACGTCTATTACCACTATCTGTAAATTTCCTGGGATCATAACCTGACTGATCCCACAATTGTTCATACCGGCGGCATAATGTTCGCAGTTCTTCCACCGATGTAATTGCATTATGATAGGGAAGAGTGACGTTGCGTAAAGCAGGATTCATATTTTGACATAATCTGTAAATTAGCTGATTTTCTGTTAATTTATGTTGAAGCCTAGTGTTGAGTTTTTGTACCGCCAAAGCAAATTCGGAAAAACTTTCTTTGGGTTTTTGAAATCGTCGTAAGATTTGCTCTTTGGTTTCTTCCTCGAAATCATAACTACTAAAAAATGATAACATAGCTGTTTTCATCCCAAGCCACGTTGAATCAGGATTGTTTGATTTATACACCCAGAACCAGTCTTCTGCCATCTTGGACAGAAATAAGTGTATAATTTTTGGTAGGTTGCCTGCTGGGAAACCATCGTCTTGAGCCAAGTGTTCCAGTCTGTACAAGAAGTCATGAATGTTGGTTGTCTCACTACCGTCAAATGATAAATTCCATCGTTGTCGCAGTTTGTACAGATTTTCGGGACGAAACTGGTTAATTAATGGTGCATGGTTATTAACATGAGTAGAATTATGAACGGGAGAATATACGGTGTTTGATATATCTCTTGTTTGAGATCCCAGCCTCATTGGTATAGTTTTCTGTCTTGGATTAAATATTTCATTATCGTATTGATGAGAAAATAGGTTTTGGTTTTGTCGCATCCCAACTTTCGAAATAAAATCGTATACCGTATCTTTTATCCCACCAGTTTCTGATACAGGAAAGTCCGACTGAGTCAGCTTAATAGTCTCTCTAACGTGTGGCGCTGTTGGCTTACGCGTCACTGCTGATGTCGTTTTTTGAGGTGCGAATTCACTATCCATGATATTGTTAAGTTTCTCGGAAAAAGAGCTCTCAAAATTTTGCAGTGGGAAATATGACTCAGCTCCCGATACATTAGTTTTTTTCGCTAATAGCTTGTCCCATGTATTCGTGCACCAGTTTACCGCTTTTATCCAATTAGAGAGAGTCGGCAATATTTCTTTCGTTTCTCCCACAGTGTTACGCAAACGTTCTACTCTCGCTTGGAAATGTAAACTTTTTGCAAAGACCCCAGATAGAAATTCTATTGACGGGTCACTTCCTTCCGCTCTTGTTAAACTCGATAATTCGGTAAATTTTGACGCGCACAATTCAATCTCCTTGTCAGGATCGAGCTTTTCGTGAGTTAATTTTGGTTTTAAACTTTTATCCGAGCTTTCCGCAACCAAACTATTTAAAAGTATTTGTTTAGCGTCAGTTGTTAAACTTGTTAAACCTCTAACCGCATATTCAACTTCTAACTCCGACGGAGTTAAGTTTTGCAAATAAACACTTGGGTCCATCGTGAACAGTACACAAGATAAGTGAAAAAAATATTAATGACCTTGCAATGGGATAATAAGTGATGACAATACACGATTACTTGTATATGCTATGTAATTACCACAGTGAAGGTTCAAAATTATTTGCGAGTCTAGCAAGAAAATAGCAAAAATTAGTTGAATATTCGTATCTACTTCTGGAATATTCAATGAAGCTTGGAAATTTCGTGAAAATGAAAAGACTCAATTTACCAAACTCGAAATTCACGATTAGAAAAATCGACGTTTAGAACAATCAATAAAAATTTGTTAAATATTCAGAGGTAAAAAAAATAAAATTGAAGTAACGAAATCTTCAACAAAAGAAATTTAAATTTAACTATAATGGTACTGAACTGAACTAACGAATTATCTCGTTACGTTCTTATCAAAATTTTGAAATAAATCAAGTAAATAATCAACGCAAAATAGTAATAATATAATTATTTGTATATATATGTAATTAATGATGATGATGATGATGTTGTGGTTTGTTTAGTGGAAATCAAATACGACTGACTCGAAAGAAAATGGATTACTGAAATTAAAATAGAAATGACTACTAGACCGGATCTCTCAAATGAGAAGCACTAACAAGTCTCAGCAAGTATATCCCACAAAATCATTATGTTGTCGATTACTGAGTTCTTGCAGTGAAAACGATCATTATAAAGACTAGATCCAATAGCTATACTAATAAATTTTAACATTAAGGAAATTAAATGAATTAAATTGACTATGGTTTTTCTGTGTAGAATTCAATACAAAGTAATTAAGAGGATTCCCTGAAATCATCAAGTGTCTGACCCTTGATTACTCATTATGAAGTCAATACACGTTCCGTAATCGCTTTACTTGGACATTAAGCATTAAAATGTGATAACCACCCGCTATTAATTTAGACTAATAAAAAAATATAAAAAAAGAAATAAAGATGATAGAAGCGGTTCACAAGGTTACACGTGTTGGACAGTGAAGCCGTCTGGATGTCTTCTTAAGACTACCTCGATAATTATTACAAAAAAATTAAATAGCATTCAACCCATTATGCAAATGTATAATATTTTGTTCAACCACAAATTGATCTGCACATGTTTAATAAAAAAAATACTATTACATATGGTTCAAAGATCATGTGGTTTTAAATGACCTTCGGATCATGTTAACTTATGGTTAAATGACCTTTCAGGTCCCTGCTCAGGCGCCATTTTGTAACTGCTCTCTTGGCGGTCAACACGTTTTTTCATTTCGGTAGACTCTAGTGGTATGGAGGGTTCTTTACCGCCAAAATAATGAGACAGACAAACCTTTACGTGTTGGTATTACAAAAGCTACAATGCGAATCAGAAACACATTAGACACCACGACTCCCCACAACATCATCAATTTAAAAGAATTTACTCTTCCATTATAAAAATTTTATTATGAATTAGAATTACTCATATCAAACAAATTTACTATAATTTATCTAATTAGTAAGGTTATCATAAATAAACAATAACAAAAATATGGTTGGGTATAAAAAAAAAATCGGTCAAAGAAATGTTTGGAGCACATTTATAATAAATATAATAAATAATAAAAAAACTCACCATAAATACTGCAAAAAGAGTACTCTCCTGCGACTTATGGATTCTGTATGGAACAAGAAAGTTAATCATATGCTCCTCGCACAGTTTGAACCACACCCAATCTTAACTACGGTTATTTTTCTTTAAATATTTTTTTTTTTATACTAAACACTAAAATTTAACTTATTTTTCCTAATTCTTCTAGAGAGAATCTTAATTTTTTTTTCTTTTAAACGTAAGGATTTTTCCTTATATCACAAACAAGCACATAACACTATCACATAATCCCAAATTTGTCATGACCGGTTTTTGGTGTTTGTTGTTGGAGCCTAAGCATACAGAGTATGGTTGACACAGAATGATACTGTCTATACAGTACAGTAGATCACAGTTTTTTTTTTGCGTAAATTAAAAATATTTCTTATAAAGAAATATGAGGCCCCGCGAATGCAGTGGCCAGAGCGTATCAAACTTTGTAATCCGTTTTTTTTTTTTAAATGCGGATACAATCACAAACTATGCGGCCTATAAACAATAGACAAGTGTTTTTTTTTTTTTTATATAGAGGCACTGCACTTTTATAAGGTAAAATCTTACCGTTGGAACAATGATTTTAATTTTGATTTTTAAGCATCCAAAATGCTTATTAGCGGTCAAGAAATTTAGAAAAAATGCTTATTACAGCCACACTTATAGCCACTATTTTTATAATTGAAATTATTTAACTTAAAATTGGATCCAATTATTAATTTCCAATTATTATTAACTACTCTTCACGATAGCCTCACAAAGAATGTCGCTTACGCAAATTAGATGTATAGTTCATTCTAGTCCACAGCTGTACGTATGTATTGTATATAATTGCACCAGATTGTATATATACATATTTTGTACGGTGTATTTACTTGCACATAATATACCTCTGTGTATTTATATATTATATTTTGGGTACATTACCCACAAGCTCCTTGGTGTTTTATATACAATAACATATACATGCATATATATAAAACAGGTCATTAAACTTGTAACATAATAAATTGCAATAAATATTCTTGACCTACACAATGTGGTAGATGTTGTTCTAGTCCATGTATTTTTGTTTTGGTAGTTGTATCGAATTATCTGTATATAGTACATGGTATGCAATGTAGTATATAGGTATGCAAGCTTAGGCTTACGATTTTCATATAGTTTCAATATGATTTCCGATGGCCGTTACAGAATGTAAAGAAAGAGCAAGTTGTTGTAACTTATAGTCGATCTATACACAGTTCAGAACCACGATATTGGGATCTACCATACGTATACCCCTGTTCATGTTAGGGTTTTGCAGAGCAGTGCATGCATGATTCCGAGATTCCGACAGGAAATTCATCTGCCATGGTGTTGTTAGGTAGAGTGCCTCGCCGGCCATGCGAAATTAAGTTTGGGGATACCAGAAACCGAACCAGCTAACATGGAGAATGAACAGGAATCATAATCAAATAAGAAACAATATCGCAAAGGCCAGCAATATTCCAAAGGAAGATTTAGTTTGGCTATAAAAACCCAAGAGAAGAAAGTGATCTCACCGAAACTACAAAAAGTTGAGAAGGGCATTATAAAATTATCAAACGGACATAACTTAGAAGAAAGTGGTCCACATTGATAGATTACGACGATACAATATGAAGAAAGTAGACGAGTCTGTTCGGGACGAACAGATTTAATGTGATTAGTGGTTAAGATGTACACATTCAAGTGTTACAAACCCAAAGTTTCCTAGTTTAATCTAGTCAGAACCCATAATTTTATTCAGGTGATTATTGTTTTTAATATACGCACCGATGTTGTCGCATCAAGTATTCCTCCAATGCTGGATGGGAATTAGATTTTAGAATGGCATTCCAAAAAATCATAGTGTACGGGCCAGTGATTTAGAATGGCATGCGGTCAATTTATGACGCAGAGTCAGTTGTAATTTAACCAGTGAATAGTGCACATTAAAGAAGTGGAAAATAAACAGTGCGAAACGTAAAAGTGAACAGTACAAGTGAAATAGGTGTTGGGAAACAATGTTTAACTTAAACGCTCGGTGTTTTATTTTCAACAGTACGAATCCGTATCGAACACCAGAAATTCGTAACAATATTTTATTAATTAAAACTTGCTTTAACTAACTTTTGCATGTCATGGTACTTGTCTGTTTATGGTCTCAACATTTTGTATGTTTTTTTCGAGTATAATCTCGCTACAAACATTTTCAATGTGAAAAAAGGCAGCATAATTTTTGCCATGCTGCCTGCGCATAAAACCGATTTTGATAAAATCCCATATTCCTAGATTATATTTTTCCGAATCCGCAACAAAAATATTTAATGTTTCGCTGCCCTCCTATTCATTGAGGTGGCACTATATTATACGAACAACTAGTTAGTTAGCAAAGACGCATACTTTTTAGTACACACAATTTTTATATTTTGGCGCTGCAAACGTTGTGAATTATTTTTCATTTATATACAAAGGGGACGGAAAAACATCGGTTTCGTTAGATTGAAAATAGAGAGAAAATGTTGTTCGGGGAAATATGACCATACGGCAACAATTTGAAGGAAATTCGTCGGCTGCTGCACATTCGCATGTACGAGTAGATGTATGTATATATAGTGGACGAGAGACATTTTCACTTAAAAATTTATTGTTAAATAGACGAGATTTAATTGTTGTGCAGGTTGGGTTTTATAATTTTTTTTTTAATTATCATTTAATATTACTCTCCGCATTTCAAATGTCAGTGTGCTGATGTTTTTGAGTTTTGTATATATGGATAAGTACTGTAACGTACGTACATACTTATTTAAAAATTTATGATTTATTATATGGTTGAAATATGACGAGTTATGAATAATGAAAATTTAGAATCATGCAGATTTTGATAAAATTTTTATGATTATGGTTTTAATTATAAATCTTGTAGGACTAGCAACACATTTCAACGCGAAAATTTGGTTTAGGCAGTTATTTGGAAAATTAACCATGCTAATTGAATTGTGGGTTGATGGTTAATACCTACATACATTTTTCATCAATTATTAATTTCTGAGTAATAACAGGATTGGGTTCCACAAAATTGGTTGAGAGTTTAGAATTCTTCGAATTTTATTAACTCGTTATACAATTATTTAAATAAGGTGGTATCGCTTCATAGCCTTAAATACCATCAAGGTTTCATCACTCCACGCTACACGAAACACAATTGTAAGAACTGTAATTTAAAAATAAATTCAATAATCTGAATCAAAAATAAGGACATAATTCTCATTCAGATAATTCAGATCCTTAAAATTTCATCTAACGTAAAGTGTATGAATCGAACGCACATTTTGGTCTAATTGGATACCACCGAAAGATTTATAACGGCAGGTTTGATAAATCTATTTTTAAATTGCACACAAAATTTGACACGTGTCCGGATAATTTATGTTCAACCTCAAATATAATTTGTCGTACATATGATATTTTGAAAAATCTTAGGACCACATTGAAACTCTTTTCACTACATTTGGGTGAAATAAACTGCAACAACAAATCCATCATAAAGCCCTAAGAGCTCATAGGTATATCTCGTATACTTGTACAATTACAAGGCCTGGTATTTCGTATGATGGTGTTTCCACTGGTGTTCCTATTGTTTTATTTGTATCTTTCAAGTTGAAATTTCAGCAAAATCATCACATTTAGCCGACGTACTGTTATTTATGGAAAATTGTTTAGTGCTAAAAGGAAATGTGTTAGTTTTATTATTTGGCATATCTACGTTCCATTAAAACGCCACATGGTTAACGAAACGACCGGTTAGAGATATTTAAAGATCGATGGATCGCATTGAACTTCGTCGCTTACAATATAAAAAACAGTATTCTGATGGAGGTCAGAATTTGTTCTGAGGTTGATCATGCGTCCAGCCCGTCTGTATTTAACTTCTATAGTGTACAAGAACACAATTAAATCTCTAATTATGGGTCCATTTCAATTTGCCAAAAATAATACTAATCCGTGAGTTGAACCCATTACAAATTCTAATCTTAATTCTCCATCATTGATCCAAAATAACAATTCTATCTTAACCAATTCCAATCGCATCTCAAACTCGCCTTGTTGATTAACGGAGTCATGAGAAAGTATTACCAATAACAAGCATTATGAGCACTACGAACCCTGGTGATATGAATAAGAATTACATTTTTACGAACAAAAAGAACGTACACTGCATTATGGGGAAAACATTAAAAATCTGTGAGAAAAATGTTTTCTAGGCTCTTTTATGGCAACCGAGGCCGATAAAAACCGCTGGCATCAAACTCAGCCATTAAATCCAACTTACTGATAACAAACCATTAAAGCATCGATTTTATCTCGTTTCTCCTATGATATAGTAACAGATGAATTAAAAACTGGATATAACGAATGTTAACGCTGGATGTTGTTGAGGAATGTACAAGCGCTTGCAGCTCGCCTGTAGCCTTAGTAAAAAAATAATTTGGATTTTTTTCGCATCACCATTAACGGAAGCTACTTGAAAAGAAACGTACCTTTTACCACTCATCGATTTTTTAATTAGTTGCCTTTAAGATACACATTTCATACCCAGTCTCGACCTTAATAATGGTTTTTGACAAATCTCGTTACACTCAGACTCACGCGATAAAACTGTATTTACTGTGCCAGGTAAACCATTATTTCAATTTAAGGTGATGCCTTTTTGAACCTGAAACCGTACGCCTTCTAATGCATAAAGTAATCCCAAATGAACTGCATTAGTATTTACGTACTTGGACGGCTTATTGACCATTTCCGCGACTTTGGACGAGCACTTTAATTTACTTACACAGATTGGGGCATTATTCTCAGCAGCTGAATTAACCATAAATATTGAACAAAGAACTCCGTATAGAAACGAATCAAATATTAAGGTTATATGGTTGGAGGCGGTCTGCGCACATAGAGGGACAAAAAATCCAAAGATGAGGTTTGTTTACCAAATGGAACGATTTGGATAGTTCGTTCTCCTTCAATATTCGGTTTGGCTCTCCTTCAATATTCTCCGTAAGTTTCTTTAAATTTGACGAACGTTTTTTTTAAATTTGACGCAGGTGACACAGGTTTGACCCACTCCATCTTGAAGTTATTACAGGCTTTTATCCCGCGATTTAAAAAAATACACCAACGTAAGTTTTAAAAAGCTAATCCCAGATTTTTCTCTTTTATATAATACGTTGATTTTTAATAAATGAACTCCTTTGGAAGAAACAAATTTTACTGTTAAAATCTAATAAGAGAGTCGACTTATTTTTCAGCAGGATTGTGTTCTGAGCCTTTATAGATGTTTCGAGCCCAAGTGATGGGTTCCGTTCGTTGGTCGTGGAAGCAACCATAATTCAAATGTGCGTGGCACGGGAAACGTATTTTTCCTTTGAGGGATGGAAAAGTTGCCAAAGGAATTAAATTATCCGCAGATTTGTTGATTTTTGTAAGTTCTAGACTCCTATGGCTATCCACCGTAAAAGTGTGAGGCTCCGTTAATCATAGGAAACTTAATCTGCAATAGGTGCTTCTATTAAAGGGCCCGCAGAATTATTAGTGAAAGTAGTTTCTGTACTCTGTTGGCCAATTTATGATGAAACATGAAATTCCACTGATTGTGAAAATTTTTACTATTCATCATATATACATATTTTGTACGGTGTATTTACTTGCACATAATATACCTCTGTGTATTTATATATTATATTTTGGGTACATTACCCACAAGCTCCTTGGTGTTTTATATACAATAACATATACATGCATATATATAAAACAGGTCATTAAACTTGTAACATAATAAATTGCAATAAATATTCTTGACCTACACAATGTGGTAGATGTTGTTCTAGTCCATGTATTTTTGTTTTGGTAGTTGTATCGAATTATCTGTATATAGTACATGGTATGCAATGTAGTATATAGGTATGCAAGCTTAGGCTTACGATTTTCATATAGTTTCAATATGATTTCCGATGGCCGTTACAGAATGTAAAGAAAGAGCAAGTTGTTGTAACTTATAGTCGATCTATACACAGTTCAGAACCACGATATTGGGATCTACCATACGTATACCCCTGTTCATGTTAGGGTTTTGCAGAGCAGTGCATGCATGATTCCGAGATTCCGACAGGAAATTCATCTGCCATGGTGTTGTTAGGTAGAGTGCCTCGCCGGCCATGCGAAATTAAGTTTGGGGATACCAGAAACCGAACCAGCTAACATGGAGAATGAACAGGAATCATAATCAAATAAGAAACAATATCGCAAAGGCCAGCAATATTCCAAAGGAAGATTTAGTTTGGCTATAAAAACCCAAGAGAAGAAAGTGATCTCACCGAAACTACAAAAAGTTGAGAAGGGCATTATAAAATTATCAAACGGACATAACTTAGAAGAAAGTGGTCCACATTGATAGATTACGACGATACAATATGAAGAAAGTAGACGAGTCTGTTCGGGACGAACAGATTTAATGTGATTAGTGGTTAAGATGTACACATTCAAGTGTTACAAACCCAAAGTTTCCTAGTTTAATCTAGTCAGAACCCATAATTTTATTCAGGTGATTATTGTTTTTAATATACGCACCGATGTTGTCGCATCAAGTATTCCTCCAATGCTGGATGGGAATTAGATTTTAGAATGGCATTCCAAAAAATCATAGTGTACGGGCCAGTGATTTAGAATGGCATGCGGTCAATTTATGACGCAGAGTCAGTTGTAATTTAACCAGTGAATAGTGCACATTAAAGAAGTGGAAAATAAACAGTGCGAAACGTAAAAGTGAACAGTACAAGTGAAATAGGTGTTGGGAAACAATGTTTAACTTAAACGCTCGGTGTTTTATTTTCAACAGTACGAATCCGTATCGAACACCAGAAATTCGTAACAATATTTTATTAATTAAAACTTGCTTTAACTAACTTTTGCATGTCATGGTACTTGTCTGTTTATGGTCTCAACATTTTGTATGTTTTTTTCGAGTATAATCTCGCTACAAACATTTTCAATGTGAAAAAAGGCAGCATAATTTTTGCCATGCTGCCTGCGCATAAAACCGATTTTGATAAAATCCCATATTCCTAGATTATATTTTTCCGAATCCGCAACAAAAATATTTAATGTTTCGCTGCCCTCCTATTCATTGAGGTGGCACTATATTATACGAACAACTAGTTAGTTAGCAAAGACGCATACTTTTTAGTACACACAATTTTTATATTTTGGCGCTGCAAACGTTGTGAATTATTTTTCATTTATATACAAAGGGGACGGAAAAACATCGGTTTCGTTAGATTGAAAATAGAGAGAAAATGTTGTTCGGGGAAATATGACCATACGGCAACAATTTGAAGGAAATTCGTCGGCTGCTGCACATTCGCATGTACGAGTAGATGTATGTATATATAGTGGACGAGAGACATTTTCACTTAAAAATTTATTGTTAAATAGACGAGATTTAATTGTTGTGCAGGTTGGGTTTTATAATTTTTTTTTTAATTATCATTTAATATTACTCTCCGCATTTCAAATGTCAGTGTGCTGATGTTTTTGAGTTTTGTATATATGGATAAGTACTGTAACGTACGTACATACTTATTTAAAAATTTATGATTTATTATATGGTTGAAATATGACGAGTTATGAATAATGAAAATTTAGAATCATGCAGATTTTGATAAAATTTTTATGATTATGGTTTTAATTATAAATCTTGTAGGACTAGCAACACATTTCAACGCGAAAATTTGGTTTAGGCAGTTATTTGGAAAATTAACCATGCTAATTGAATTGTGGGTTGATGGTTAATACCTACATACATTTTTCATCAATTATTAATTTCTGAGTAATAACAGGATTGGGTTCCACAAAATTGGTTGAGAGTTTAGAATTCTTCGAATTTTATTAACTCGTTATACAATTATTTAAATAAGGTGGTATCGCTTCATAGCCTTAAATACCATCAAGGTTTCATCACTCCACGCTACACGAAACACAATTGTAAGAACTGTAATTTAAAAATAAATTCAATAATCTGAATCAAAAATAAGGACATAATTCTCATTCAGATAATTCAGATCCTTAAAATTTCATCTAACGTAAAGTGTATGAATCGAACGCACATTTTGGTCTAATTGGATACCACCGAAAGATTTATAACGGCAGGTTTGATAAATCTATTTTTAAATTGCACACAAAATTTGACACGTGTCCGGATAATTTATGTTCAACCTCAAATATAATTTGTCGTACATATGATATTTTGAAAAATCTTAGGACCACATTGAAACTCTTTTCACTACATTTGGGTGAAATAAACTGCAACAACAAATCCATCATAAAGCCCTAAGAGCTCATAGGTATATCTCGTATACTTGTACAATTACAAGGCCTGGTATTTCGTATGATGGTGTTTCCACTGGTGTTCCTATTGTTTTATTTGTATCTTTCAAGTTGAAATTTCAGCAAAATCATCACATTTAGCCGACGTACTGTTATTTATGGAAAATTGTTTAGTGCTAAAAGGAAATGTGTTAGTTTTATTATTTGGCATATCTACGTTCCATTAAAACGCCACATGGTTAACGAAACGACCGGTTAGAGATATTTAAAGATCGATGGATCGCATTGAACTTCGTCGCTTACAATATAAAAAACAGTATTCTGATGGAGGTCAGAATTTGTTCTGAGGTTGATCATGCGTCCAGCCCGTCTGTATTTAACTTCTATAGTGTACAAGAACACAATTAAATCTCTAATTATGGGTCCATTTCAATTTGCCAAAAATAATACTAATCCGTGAGTTGAACCCATTACAAATTCTAATCTTAATTCTCCATCATTGATCCAAAATAACAATTCTATCTTAACCAATTCCAATCGCATCTCAAACTCGCCTTGTTGATTAACGGAGTCATGAGAAAGTATTACCAATAACAAGCATTATGAGCACTACGAACCCTGGTGATATGAATAAGAATTACATTTTTACGAACAAAAAGAACGTACACTGCATTATGGGGAAAACATTAAAAATCTGTGAGAAAAATGTTTTCTAGGCTCTTTTATGGCAACCGAGGCCGATAAAAACCGCTGGCATCAAACTCAGCCATTAAATCCAACTTACTGATAACAAACCATTAAAGCATCGATTTTATCTCGTTTCTCCTATGATATAGTAACAGATGAATTAAAAACTGGATATAACGAATGTTAACGCTGGATGTTGTTGAGGAATGTACAAGCGCTTGCAGCTCGCCTGTAGCCTTAGTAAAAAAATAATTTGGATTTTTTTCGCATCACCATTAACGGAAGCTACTTGAAAAGAAACGTACCTTTTACCACTCATCGATTTTTTAATTAGTTGCCTTTAAGATACACATTTCATACCCAGTCTCGACCTTAATAATGGTTTTTGACAAATCTCGTTACACTCAGACTCACGCGATAAAACTGTATTTACTGTGCCAGGTAAACCATTATTTCAATTTAAGGTGATGCCTTTTTGAACCTGAAACCGTACGCCTTCTAATGCATAAAGTAATCCCAAATGAACTGCATTAGTATTTACGTACTTGGACGGCTTATTGACCATTTCCGCGACTTTGGACGAGCACTTTAATTTACTTACACAGATTGGGGCATTATTCTCAGCAGCTGAATTAACCATAAATATTGAACAAAGAACTCCGTATAGAAACGAATCAAATATTAAGGTTATATGGTTGGAGGCGGTCTGCGCACATAGAGGGACAAAAAATCCAAAGATGAGGTTTGTTTACCAAATGGAACGATTTGGATAGTTCGTTCTCCTTCAATATTCGGTTTGGCTCTCCTTCAATATTCTCCGTAAGTTTCTTTAAATTTGACGAACGTTTTTTTTAAATTTGACGCAGGTGACACAGGTTTGACCCACTCCATCTTGAAGTTATTACAGGCTTTTATCCCGCGATTTAAAAAAATACACCAACGTAAGTTTTAAAAAGCTAATCCCAGATTTTTCTCTTTTATATAATACGTTGATTTTTAATAAATGAACTCCTTTGGAAGAAACAAATTTTACTGTTAAAATCTAATAAGAGAGTCGACTTATTTTTCAGCAGGATTGTGTTCTGAGCCTTTATAGATGTTTCGAGCCCAAGTGATGGGTTCCGTTCGTTGGTCGTGGAAGCAACCATAATTCAAATGTGCGTGGCACGGGAAACGTATTTTTCCTTTGAGGGATGGAAAAGTTGCCAAAGGAATTAAATTATCCGCAGATTTGTTGATTTTTGTAAGTTCTAGACTCCTATGGCTATCCACCGTAAAAGTGTGAGGCTCCGTTAATCATAGGAAACTTAATCTGCAATAGGTGCTTCTATTAAAGGGCCCGCAGAATTATTAGTGAAAGTAGTTTCTGTACTCTGTTGGCCAATTTATGATGAAACATGAAATTCCACTGATTGTGAAAATTTTTACTATTCGAATATACGTGACATGGGAAAATGTATTTGTTCTGTTGAAAAGTAGCAAAATTCTACTGTCTATAGTCAGTAGAATTTTGCTACTTTTCAACGGAAAACTTCCCTTATAAGGGTTTAAACGGTCCGCAGATTTGTTGATTTATGTACCAGACTCCTTTCGTCATCTATAAAAACATCCATCTATATGAACCTGCTATCCAACTGATGAGGTAATGAGGCTATATATGTACTAGTCTTGGTGGCCATCACTAACTCGTGGCATTTGTCGAAATTTTCATATATATCCCTGTTTAAACGCTACAGATGGAAATGTAATAATGAAAAGTTAAATGTTTGAGTTCAAATCGTCATAAACGGACTCAGTACGTATGACCGGTATAAATTGGCCAACAGAGTACATAAACTATTGGTAATGATAAATCGGTGGACCTTTAAATAGAACGTGACCATCCATCCCAGACTTGAGAATATTACATGTAACTTTTGAATTTTCTTAAAAGTACTGAAAATGTCAGAAAAGTATTTAGTTCTTTTTATACAGCCAGAGTATCGAAAAAAGTACTATAATATCTACAATATCATCCCTGGTCCGATTTCGAATTTCGAAACCCAACTTCCAACGTGTTGGTTTGGTAACCTCACATTGATGTAATGTGTTCAACCTAAAACGTTTGCAACATTAATCGCCAATTTGGTTACATTTACTAAGAAAATTTGGTAGAATTAACAAGTCATTAGTAAAATAATATTTCCCCGTGGTTGATTTAACAGATAGTTGGTCACTGTTACCAATTTTTTCCACTTCTATCCATTAAAATACCCATATGTTTTTGGTTAAATTAACTAAGTTAAAAATTAATTAAACAACCACGATTTGGTTATTTAAAATTAAAATTTTATTCAACTAAGATCTTGTTCGTGTTTTTAACTAAAAGATTTGGTTGATCGAAAATCATCAAAATTTTGGCAAAATAGACTCAGATTTTTGTTTCTTTTGACTCTAGGTTTTCTCTGAGTATACTGATGAAGCCTATAACAATCATTACGACTACTGCGAACTCTGGTGATATGCACAAGCGTTATATTTCTTCAAAAGGAAAAGAACGTACTCGACCTTATTGGGAAAAGATTAAAATACTCCGACCAAAATAATTTTTTGAAGACTTTTTTATACCAACCGAGGCCGATAAAAAAAATCATGCGCGGACGTTTTAATTGATGGGAAATCTTTGTTATATTAATCCCCACGTAACATTTAATGATATATCACATCTTATGTATTTAACGAAGCTACGATGATTAATTAGTTGCCTGGATAAGATTCGTTTATTATCCAGTCTCTACCTTACTTAAAACCCTAATTGGGTGGCCAATTAATCACTTCCACGACTTTGAATTGCATGCACCGGTCGCAGCAATACTTTCAGCAACCAAATTATCCATAAATATTGAAAAAAATCGTATTAAAACAAATCAAATATTTAATTTATTTGGTCGGAGACGATTGTCTGTCTGCAGATCCGATAATATTTTTTACAACTCTTCGCACTCCAGGTAGTACCAGAGATTTATCCAAAAAAAATCCTAATTTCCGCACCACTGAATGACATGTTGAAGAAGTCTTTTAAACCTCAAGGAAACCATGTTTGTGCCAGGGTGATTTCTCATCCTTACTTGGGCGACCGCTTTAGTAATGACCGAGCGGAATTGGCGGGATTCTATTTCAACGAAATATTATAGTCAAGGTGACAAAAACCGTTGGCATTCTTTTCGAAGAAGAACTTGTCCTAGCTCAGAAAGTTTACAGATGCTACGTGAAGTTTTTGTGTTTAAGCATGTATCACGCCGACTTGCTCGTTGTAGCCTAGCATTGCAGTCGAATATGTCGATTTTAAGTTGACTTGAATTCATCTTATTCAACTGAGCATGATAGAAAAATTTACTACAACAACCAATTTGGATCGATCGTTCAAATAATAACAAGGATCTGCCTGTTTGGAAACTCTACATTCTAAATCTATTTATTTTTGTATTAATAAAGTAAGGATTTCTTTAACCGCAGCTCATTTCGAAGTAGGGAACATTTCAAAAACGTTGCAGCGTTACTACTATACTGACCGAGAATATTTCAAATTTCAAACCATTGGGGCTTATATTTAAAATTGTGAACTCTGTAAAACTCAGGTCTTAGAACCAACCACCAATGGGTAAGGCAATTACCATCAACTGTATATTTATATTTTAGCACCGTAGAACTAAACCTGGTAATGCTTACATATTTTTCGTCCTTGATTCTTATTCCATGTTACTGTTTTCAACTCTGATGCGAAATGCGAGCACTACCTCAGTTTGCAAATGATTATAAAATGATATTTGTTTCATTTATTTGTTATTCCAGAATCCATGATGTCGGACAATGTCCCACATGTATTAATTATGCTTTACTAAGGTTATATTTCTGAAGAGAACAATTTTATTTGAGTATCGTGTTTCTGCTAAAATTATCTCATTGTATCACATTCTTATTATTATGATTATTATTATTATTATTTGATTATTTGACGGTTAATCCACCCACATCCTTATCAAAGTACAAACTGACACTGCAATTTAATATGTTTGATTTACTGCATGCTCAATAGCTTTATTCGCACTACCTACCATGTGTTAAACGAATTCACACTACAAAAGACGGATACCATTCCTACAACTTCCTCTCTCTCTCTCTCTCTCTGGTGCAATATCCCATCAAGGGATTTGGTCGCCTCAAATGAGGTTTCATAATCATATTTTCATTTCGGATAATGAGTGATAAATTCATTGATCCTAAACCAGCCGTGAAAATTTGTTCCTCTTCACCACCGGGAATCGAACCCGGGACCTCCGGTCGCTGGAGTAAGCATGCTGACCACTTTGCCACCGGGGCGGCTAATTCCAACAAATGTTCAGTGTAAATATGTGGGCTGGTGTTCGTGGTAATCAATTAATTGGAGCATTTAGAGACTATCGCCAATGCTAAATAGTACTTGTTATCTAAAATTTTTGGAAAGGTAGCTTCCAGAAGCTTTGATAGTTGTATTGAGATACAACATAGAGAGCACACGCAGTTTACCAAAATGATGAGACACCGTCACATTGTGGTCTCCAAATTAACGATTGGCTCCATTAAATTGGTCGAGGTGGACCAACTTTTTTGTTTGGGAAACCATGAAGGAACTTGTTTATTATTCGTAAGTCAGTACATTTGAAGAGGATTTAATTGATGTGGCCGCCAAACAATAAAAAAACTCTTACGCAATATGAACATTTCAAGAAAAAATTAAAAAAGAGCACACACTTCCTGGAATTGTATTCAAAATACAGTGCTACATTTTGAACAGCTCAGTGTGAAGAGGTGAATATATTTTTGGTGAGATTTTTGAAAAACTTTTTATGACACAACACTCTCTCTCTCTCTCTCTCTCTCTATTTATCACATCCCATGAAGGGATTTTACCGCCTGGTAAAGGAGATGCTGCTGCATTTTGATATGAGTTTTGTTTTACTGCTTTCAAACCAAGTCTTCCTACGTAGTGATCGGGCGGTCTGAAACTGTCTTTGGTATCGCGTAAGTTTTCGTCCAGAAAGCACGATGATACTGCTTATCCCAGAATTTGGCCCGATTTATTAAATATGCAGCGAAAAACTTCGATCTTATGCTTTTTCTGACTACGTACTCTAGCGCTAAATTGAACAGCACAGGCCCGAGTGCATCACCCTGTCGGACACCAGAAGTAATTTTAAAGTAATCTGACATAGCTCCTTCTTTTTATATATAGACCCAGACGTTGTTAATTTACACAATGAAACTGGTTTCTCTGATATTCTTAGATATGTAAGAACGGCCCAGAGGTTCTCTGCCATATGGCTGCTGAAAGATGTATAGTTGATGTTAATATTGTATACTCTCAACCTTTTTCCAGAATCATCCTATTTTTATTTATTTATAAAACGGGATGTTAAATCTCTAGAATCGAAAAAATTAAAAAAAACTATTATTTAAATAATAATTGAGTACATTCTATTAGATTTTTATAACACTTAACTAAGAATTCATCTGTAACAGTACGCCCAAGTTGTTTTTTCGATTATAGTTGACAAACGGTTTAATAACAACGCCACATATTAGGTGAATAAATTTTATCAAAATGAAGCGGATTTACACCAATTTTATATGAAATAAAATTTAAATTGCTTCTATCCTTTGTCCTCGGTGTTAATGCACGGCAAAACACACTGTCCCTAGTCATGTTGGTTTTGGTTGTAATATGACAAATTATATCATCATCATCATCAGAGGTACAAGGATGTAAAAACGTGGCTACAAAATATTTTTGTTCGGCAACCACACGTATATTAGTATCATCCGAATCTATTAGCACGATTTTATTAATAAATCCGGACTGATCAGTTTGGTTGTTTTCATTTATTTGGCCCGCAGTGAAATGTATTGGATTATGTTGCAATGGCATATTTAGCTGTTTTGTTATCACTTCACCAAGGTTAGAAAATATCGTTGCAACTTTATTAGTGACCTCATCAAGTCTATTGAACATCTGATTATAGCTTTATGCTCAAAACTGTTCTTTACGTAATTACATGTATTACACACAAACTGTATATTTGATGTATTATTACACAATTTTGCGGTAGTAACTGACAAAGACGAACATTTTTGGTGATACGAATTATTAAAATTTCCGCAGCTGACAAAAAAGTTCTCGCTGGTTGTATCATTACTATGAACGCATTTTTAGGCATTTTATACGTCTGTACTCGACAAAGTTTAACAATCAATCCACCATCCTACTGGTGTAGGAGTAAACAAAAGCCCACATTTTGACGGGTGTGAAGTTTGTCCTAAATTTGTCCTAACTTTTTATATTGAGAATGTATTAGTTAATCTCTCGCTATAATGAATTTTAATATTCGTAATAATTGTAAATATTAATAGAAAATACAAAAGCAGTTAAGGAAAGTTAAGTAACAAAACAATTATCAGAAATAGATTCAACGAAATAATAATGGTTTGTGGAAAGTAAAAATGTTCAGTTGATCCTTGTAGCAGCAAGTCGCAGGTTAATGAAATTCCAACAAACAAAAACAAAAATTATATCCAATGTTAGAGGCAATTAACGAGCACTTGTCATATGTCGTTAGATTCGGCTAAGTGTCAACTATTACTTTGATAAATGTCAAGAAAACTCTATGATGTTGAAAGGAAATATGGTGATTTGAGTACTACCGTAAAAACGATTCATGGGTGTCTACTGTGGAACGAAGATATACATAATTCAAAATTTCTATGTTAGAGGCGAATAACTGAGATAGAGATTGAGATTCAGATTCAGATTGAGATTGAGATTGAAATTGAGATTGCGAATGAAATTGTAATTGAGTGTGAAATCGAGATTGAGATTGAGATAGAGATAAAAATAGAGATAGGGATAAAGATAGGGATAGAGACTGAGATAAAGATAGAGGTAGATATAGAAATAGAGATAGAGAGAGAAATAGAAATAAACATAGAAATATAGATAGAGGTAGAGATAAAAAGAAAGATAGAGAGAGGTTTAATAACAGAGTTAGAGATAGAGTTATCAGAAAACCGGTTTTGTAAAGGGTCAAACAACGAACAAAAAATCCGAAATGCGTCCTCATATGTGGATTAGCAGATTGGAGTCGAGTTAAGTGGAAATATTGTTTGTAAGGTTTATTGAAAGTTAAGTTGAGTGTTGAGTTGGATTACTAAAAAAAGTTAAGAGAGTGATTGGGATCTACAATTAAGTTGCGAAAAATGTGCATCTTAGATGGAAGGTTTAACAGCCGTTTCATAATTATGGATATAAATCCTGGATTTTTCAGCCGATCGTTTTACCCAATAAAACCACGTAATTTATACAAAAGACATGCTTCTTTTCATACAAAAATGTTGAAAAATTCTCGAACGTGAGATTTTGGAATTAAAATCCTTAGTTATGAACCGGACTTGCATACGTCTGTATCATATATAATAGAAAAAATTCCAAATATCAATGTAGCAATTCACTTAAACATTCAGGTCGATTCAATATAGATCTTCTATTCTCAATATCTTCTATTCTTCTATATTTGTATATGAAAATTATTAAATGTTGAAATAGAAGGAAAAATAGAAGAATTGCTATTCATATTAAAAATAAACAAATTTTTTGATTTTTTCGCTTAGAAGGTTTTTACTAAAAATAATGCGACCATACGAAATAAAGAAATTTTTGACTGTTGTAATGTTCTTTTCAAACATTTGGTTTGTTTTATAAGTTATCTAACCGTATCTTGATTTGAATTTCAAATAACTACCGACTCCGAATATTTTTCAATATGATTTTGAGGGCTATGTGTGATTCTAGATGGCTTTGATGTATATGCAACAATTTACGTTTCTAGCAATTATATTTTTTGAGTTGTTAAGGATAAAAAATAATTAAAATTTCATTTTGACGTTTAATGTTCACGTCGATACAATGAATTCTTCTATTCTTATTGAAAAATCTTCTTCACTAAAACAGAAGAAATCAAAAATAGAAGAATCTTCTATTTTGCTATTCAGTGTAGCAGTGGGATTGTAATCTTCTATTTTTATTATTGAAAGTTCCAAATCGAATTGTTTTCTTCTATTTTTATTTTCATAAAGTATGCCGTGCTAAAATTTCATGGAAAAAAACTCAATGTGCATATCCATACTACGGTAACTTGAATCCGGTAACTACTTCGTTTCTTTCCCCTTTATCTATAAATAATTTTTATTTTATAGGTAAAGGGAAAAGAAACGAAGTAGTTACCGGATTCAAGTTACCGTAGTATGGATATGCACAATGAGCTTATTTTTAATGCGCTAGTAGATGTCACATCCCCAACTTTACCAGCGCATTTATGCTGTGATATCTTTTTCTGCAAATGTATAAATTGCCAGGTGTCTCAACAGAATTTTCTGGTGGGGCGATGGTTATTTGGACACCGTCAATAGCACTGATTATATTCCTCATTCCATATTTATCCTGAAACGTGTCAATGGAACATTACGAAATTTTATAAATTAATAAATATGATACATTTTTTTCATACTTTGATTTGTTTCTAGTTTTTTCTAAAATAGTTGTAGGCAATGTTCTGTGCTTTGGCACCAAATATTTGTTTATAAGGCAAGTTACATTGTGAATACATCTTGACACACTAGGTTGTTACAGGTCCAACACATTGTTGCTACCAACGGAAGCTTGATAGCTTCCTTGCCCACAAAAAATGCAAAGTAGCAAGCACCTAAGTAATAAGACTCATTTATGTACCCTAATTGCATTTCCAAATAATTAATACATACTTGTAATTTAAATGGTATTGAGTTGAAGCTGGATTTTGCTACTAAATCGGTTACAAATATCACAACAATTCCCTTTTGCTATCAAAAGTACTTGTGGAATACACTATCAATAAGCTGAAACGGATCCTTGTTTATTCTTATATCCTTCAATCTCATTTTTGGTTTCTGTCTACAAAAATTTATTTAATTAATTTTTATTAAATAATTAATAAATTTACTTACGAACCAATACGCTTTTGGCGGATTCTTTCACTTCGCATTAAACAAAAATTCATTTTTAAATTGTGAAGATTTAACCAGAACACAACCCGCTTTTGATAACAATCGAAAAAAATCTATTTCTTCTTGTCATAAAAGTCTCATTTTTATATCTTCTATTTTTAGTCAAAACCTTCAAACGAAAAAATCAAAATAATTGTTTATTTTTAATATGGAATAGCAATTCTTCTATTTTTTCCTTCTATTTCGACATTTAATAATTTTCATACACAAGTATAGAAGAATAGAAGATATTGAGAATAGAAGATCTATATTGAATCAAATTACATATTTTGTATAAAATTTGTACCTTTAAAATTACCCTTACCACAACCCATAACAAGTTGAAATATAGTTTGGGAACAGATGCTATTTAGAATAACTTATATTCATAAGATTAATGTTGAAATTTAAATGGGAACACAAGATATGGGCCAACAAAGTCTAAATATGAACCCACGAAGAGTGTGAAGTTTTGACATTTATTTATCGTAACCGTTTTAAATTTTATCTTGGAGTGCAATTAGAGAATGCGAATATTGCAAAAAAAGGCAAGATAAATTATCGTTTACACGTTTACAAATTATCTTACTGTTTAGAGAATTAGGGCACAGTTTTGGTTTTGTGTAATAATACATTTTTGACATTATAGCAACAGCAAATAGAAGAAAAAAAAATCGATTTGGAACTTTCAATAATAAAAATAGAAGATTAGGATCCCACTGCTACACTGAATAGCAAAATATAAGATTCTTCTATTATTGATTTCTTCTGTTTGAGTGAAGAAGATTTTTCAAGAAGAATAGAAGAACTCATTGAATCGACATGATTGTCGTATATTGTTAAAATTTATAAATTGCTTACGATCAATTTATCAAAAAGGAAAATCAGGAAAGTTTTCCGCTAAATATATCGAAAATAAAATGATTGGAAATATACCTTATATACAATTGAAGCCAAAGTCTGAAAAAGCTTAAACAAATCCAACGACATATGATAAGTGCTCGTTAATCACCTGTAACATAGAAATTTTGAATTAAATCTTCGTTACACAATAGACACCCATGAATCGCTTATACGATAGTACAATATGACCTTGAAAGCAAATAAATCGTCATATTTCCTTTTAAGGTCATATAATTTTCTTTTGGTTTTCGCTGGTAGTAGAAGAAACTTAAACCAATCCAACGACATATGACAAGTTCTCGTTTTTTGCCTACAACATTCATATTTGGAGTTTTTTCTTCGTTACACAAGGGCGTGATGCCTAGCATTTTAACAATTTTTTTTTACGATTTTAAACAGTAATCTATAAGTTAAACACTTAAACGAGTTAAATTGGGGTACCTCTAAAAATTTATTTATTTTTATTTTTTATTTATTTATTTTGAATAAATATCATAAGAGAATAAATCTCGCATTTGATACATATAATAAAAATTGATATATAAATATGAAATTGAATAATTACAACAATAAAAAAAGAACAAAAAATATTACAAAACATGATTTTTTTTTTTGAATGGAGAGCAATTACATGAGCCTAACAATCAAATAATTTTAATTACAAAAAAGCTAACTTGTAAGAGATCTTGACGAATTTTTGTGAAAAGCCAGAGTACTTTTATAAATTATTTCTTTTATAAATTTCGAAATAATATTTCTTTATATTTTGAACGAATTTATTTTTATCCAGAAGTTTATAACTGTTTGGAATTTTATTATGCAAACTTGATGCCTTAAAAAATATGGAATTTGTTCCGAATTTTGTAGATTTAGGTCTATTCGGTAATATGTTTGTGTTATAACGTGTGTTATAATTAGAAATACGGTTTGTTGCTATTTCTAAATTGGAGTGAATTTGCTTGTTCTTAACTAATTGGATGTGTACCATTATTCGGAAGACTAATAATACAAAACATATGGGTATATTACACACTCTTGATAGCTTAAAATAAATAAGTTGTTGTCTGAAGCAGTTTTAAGAAACAAATTTCACAATCATTCAATAATATCAATCATTTAATTTGAACATTGAAAATAATTACCTAGATATATTTCAAAATTCATTATAACGAGTAAATAATTTACCTTTAATGGTTTATCCGAAAAAAGTATATTATATTCACTTATACATATGCAGTCTCTTAGGATTTAGGACAAACTTCACGGATTTGTAGAGAAACGTGAAGTTTGTCCTAAATTTGTTTTTGTAATTTTAGGACAAAGTTAGGACATACTTCACGGGAAAACATTTTGTAGGTATAGTGTTGAATTACGCTATGCCACGATAGTTTTCACACTTTAGACGTTCGCCTTTTTTGTGCAGCAAACTTATCAGCGCGACCTTTAATTTTTCGGCATCTTCCCTTAGTCTCAAATAGCGACGATCCCTCATCGTATAGATTTTATAGTGTTTTGCGCCGCGGGGTTATGACCTACTGTATAGTGGGTCACAGCTTTTGGATGTTGTGTAGAGGTTCTTCTTCGTCCACAAACACACAGGTTATGGACATTAAAAATTCCTGTGAAATTTAATACCAAAATAATAATTCAGAGTTAAATGTCATAATTTCTAGAATATCACAAATAGCATTTATTAAATTACTCAATCCTACACATTTTTTTCGTTTCAGATTCAGATCATACTTTGTATATGATGTCACAAATGCAAAATATACGGGGACGTGTAACAATAAATCATCAAACCTCCAATGGGAACAATACGGTCGTATACGGTAAAATCCAAAATATCGTACAATTTCCACTTCGATTAATCGAAGATATAGGATTTTAATTATTTTAATCGATATGCATTCATTATGTTTATTTTATAGAACACACGATTTTTTTATGTTTATCGTTATTGTTGTTAACGTGCTTTTTTTGTTAAAGGATGCTTTTTAATTTTATGATTTTATGCTTATGATAAAAAGTTATAAATGTTGGTTGGGTGGTATGAATTTGCTACAAAAATATTACAAATTCAATGAGATGAGACGAGTGTGAGCGATTTTATGTTAGGCGCCTCTGGTGGGTTTTTGTAATTTTGTGTGATGTATGGGCGTTGTGTATGCGGTTCATTGTGTTGTTGTTTTTATTGTGTTTACATTGTTAGCTGTTAATTGATATGTTTGGGATGTCTGTTTTTAAATTGATGAAAATAGCTTGAGTTGCGTATGAATGGTATATCCACTTTAATATATTATGATTGCAAAAAAAAAAAAAAATCGTGGAAAATTTGATGACCAAGTCTTTATTACCATATTGTCTGACCAATACAAATTTATATAGCGCCAGTTTTTACGTTCTCTATATAAGCAAACCCCTATATTGATTCATATGGGTTCAATATAACGCTTTACTACTAATGTAATTTATGTTTAATATTTTGATAGATATTTTATTGGTACAATATTGCAATTTCAAATACATCGCGCACTATGCAGGACATCTGGACAATATGACCCGAACGATAATAAAAAGCCATTACACAAATGTGATATATATCGACAACCAGAAGCTGGAAATTTATTGAAGTAAGTAAAATATTTTTTATATGACACATAAAATTTGATGATAGATGCAGCACATTTGACCGTTTTATATAATTAATTTTATGTATTGGGATTATATGATTTGATTTTGACTAATTTTAATATTTTTAATTATCAATTGTTTTGTGTGTTTCACCAAGAACCTCAAACGTGATATTCCCAATTTGACTTAATAATACTCCGTTCACGAATGGTGCTGTGAATTCTTACTCACTAATTGTGCTGCGACCGCTTGAATATTTTACTTGTCGAGTTTGCAAATTATATATAACATTTCGAACTTCTCCCATACGCCATTTTAATATTTGCTTTGACTCGTTCCTGTTCATGTATCAAAACATAGAAGAACCAGAACAATGACACACAACTATTTTTAATTAAGCAATAAAAATGGATACGTTTAGCATCCGCATTTTCAATCCTCTAGTTATTCGATTTAGTGTGAAGGTTTCATTTGGAAATTCATTCTAATTAAAACGAAGAACCACGAAAAGAAGAACGAAAATCGTTTCGAGGCGCCACCTATGCAACACGTGAAATTGCTTTCGTGCGTATTTGTTGTATATTTATCATCTAAACATGGTTCGACATCCCTGTAATTTTTTGTAATAAAATTATGAATTAAAAAATCATGATAACTGTAACTGAAATCTCGATAAAATTCAAAATTGAAAAGTAAATGAAAATAAAAAAAGGGTCAGAGATAATGTGGATTTCAACTAGACAAGTACTGAATAATAAATAATAAATAATATAAAATTTCTGATAAAAGTTTTTGACTTAAAATTGAACAACTACAAATAAATATTTAATCGGCATAAACCACACCACAAATTTGGTGGCAGCGGTGGGATTACCCCCAATTTTAATAAAGTTATTTAACTCGTATAAAACGTTATAGTTGAAAATAAAATAACGTAAAAATTTAAAACATATGTAAGTGAAATGATATGTTAATAAAATCTAAAAAGAAAAACATAATAAAATAAAACCAATAGTGAATTCAATAATCATAAGTAAAAATAGTTCGAGTAAATGAAAAGTTATAAATTATAATATACAAATATAATAATTATATATATAAAAAAAAATACGGTGAAATTGTCGATATAATAAAGTTTTGAAAAATCATACGACCATACACTGTCAAACTTGTGAATCCATTATTTTTAGTTGTGCAATATTGAACTGTAGGAAACAAAAATAATTAGTAATAATAAAAAAAAATCCGCATCTTATACACATATTCTTGGAAATTTATTGTGTGACAAAAAAAATTTGTTTGGCGACTTGGCTTATTCAACCTTAACCGCGTGGAAGTTTCTATTCGACCGAAAAGCAAACTTTTGCTGATCATCAATGGAAGGCGCAACAAGTTAATTAACCATTTACGGAAGTACAAAATTCACCAATTAATCACAAATGAGGATTACTGGAATTAGAGCCGCAAAGAATCATGTGGTTAATTACAACCTTGAACCAACCGTCAGCACGTTTAAATCAGGGTAAATATTATAATTTCTAAGTAAACATTTTTTCTAATTTCAATTACATTATTTAAGTTCAAAAAATAAGTATAATTTTAAATCTTAATTTAAATAAATTTGATTACGAAATAGGTATATAGATATTATACTCTACACACTCTACATGTCCTTAAAAATTATATTAATAATCTAAATTCTAAATTTTGTTAAGAATATTCTGGTTACTGTTCATATTTATTTTTTTTATTTTTAAATTTTTTTTTGCACATAACATGTATCACAATTTAAAACGGTTTTATTAATCAAATGAGGTCGGTTTGTTCTAATAAGGGACCGGTTAAACAATCGTTAAGAAATAAAATTCGTAGATCAAATTCATTTGATGGTATTCTTAATATTGAATCAAATATGAGTTTCGATAGGAGTTTGGCATTGAAAATCGTTCCTGAGTTTGACGGAAACTCTAAAAATCTTCATAAATTTCTAACTTGCTGTGATGTGGTTTATGATTCTATCAGTAAAGAAGAAGAATCAGTTTTTATACAATAGATTTTCTGAAATGCAAATTATCCAGCAAAGCTTATAATATAGTAAAATTTCAAAAGTTTAAAAAATGGTCTGACTTAAAACAACAATTAAAATTAAAATGCGGAGAACAACGGACCATGGAATCCTTACAGATAGAATTAATTAATATCGTTCAGAAGAAGGATGAACCAGTTAGAGATTATGGTACCCGTGTAGAAGAGTTGCTTGCAGACTTAAACGAAGTTTCTGTAGAAAACGCTGGCGCAGCGGCAACAGCTCACGTCACACTTTTGAACAATAAAACGGCACAAAAGGCATTCGAGGAAGGTCTCCAAGATCCTTTTAAATTATTAATAAAATCTTATAGATTCGAAACCTTAGAGGAATGTATCAACGAAGCTTGCGAAGAAGAAAAAATTAACCACGAAAATATTAGGAAGAGTAAGGGAGCAAGTGCTAAAGTAAATCCTAGTTGTCAAATTTGTGGGAAGTCTAATCATACTGCAAAGGTATGTTTTTCTAGATATGACTCCCAACAACCAAGGCGACAAGGCTTCTCAAATATGCAATTTCGATCTCCAACACAATCTCCTCGGTCAAATCAAATAATGTTAACTTGTGCGTATTGCAAATTTCAAGGACATCATATCAATGAATGTAGAAAGAAACAATTTGCTGATTCCAAAAAGTCATTCTACTCAAATAAGGACTATAGAAACACAAATAAAAATTCGGGAAACACTCAAGAACTCCATCAGACTCCAACGAACACTCCTGTGCGAGTTTGCAACCTAGAATAGAGTGTTCCAGAAAATTAAATGATAATGTCGAACCTAACATTAAACGTTCTTATTCAATTAAATATCTAAATCAATCAAAAACTTCTACCAAACTGTCGAAGAAAACAACGAAAATCATGTCTTCATCATTCGATAAAATTCATGAAATCTGCTCAAATTTTCTATTAAATATCTTCCAATTATCTTTTAGTTTGATCACATTTTTGTTTGCCTCTAATCTTAAGCACCCTTCTCCTAGTGATTCTGCTAGTCTTTCGAATCCCTTGGTTCAGTCAGAATTTTCAGATGAAACTAGTGATTACGTCGATCAATCTAAAATCCTTACTTTCAATTTAAAGTCATCCAATTCTTTAGACAGAAAATATATTCAACTTACGCTTGATATTTCTGATCATAAATCTTTATTTTTTCTCTTAGATACTGGCGCGGATATAAGCGTCATAAAAAAGTCATGCGTATTTGAAAACGTATTCTGTTTTCCGAAAGAAAATTGTTTCCTTAGAGGTATAAGTGATAGAGATATTGAAACAATGGCTTCTTGTTACGCTAAAATTAAAATGGAAGAAGGTTATTTTCTTGATCAACGATTCCAAATAGTGAGGGTTTCTTATCGATTTTAGTGGAATTTTGGGAAGAGATTTTTTAGATACCCATTTTTGTAGGATAAATTTTGCGAAACATTATCTGTTAATTCCAATTCCTAATTCTGAGGAAAGTTTTTGTCTTAATCTTTGTAAACTACCAACAGACATTTCAGTACCTGCGAGATCTGAAAAGGTAATTCTTCTGAATGTTAACCTCGAAGATTCTAAGGAATATTTATGCAAGTCTAAGGAAATTATGCCAGGCGTTTATGTTGCTAATTGTTTAATAAGACCGCAGAATAAATTAGTTCATGTAAGTTTAATAAATACCAACGAAAATTCAGTTTTAATTAAAGATCTTAATATAGATGTAGAACATCTTAATGATTATGAAATACATTCAATAAACACTTGTAAGTGGAATAATGTAATTGAAGAAAGATTGAGCACTCTCGCCGATAATTTAGAATTGACCCATCTTAACTATGAAGAACATTCTTCTCTTTTAAAAATAATTCGTGAATTTAATGATGTTTTCCATTTACCTGGTGATCAACTAACAACCACTAATGCTGTTCAACATAGTATAAATTTAAAACCTGCAGCAAACCCTATAAATGTAAAGCCATATATAGACTGCCTGAAGCAACAAAAAGAGAAATAGATACTCAAATTAACGAAATGTTGGCAAATAATATTATCGAACCGAGCAAAAGTGGATGGAATTCCCCTCTACTCGTGGTTCCCAAGAAGTCAAACGGAGAAAACAAATGGCGCGTAGTCATCGACTATAGGAAATTGAATGAGAAAACGGAAGACGAATTCTTTCCATTACCCAATATCACCGACATCTTGGAACAACTTGGGAAATCTTGTTATTACAGCACTTTGGATTTATCTAATGGATATCATCAGGTACTAATGGATGAAAAATACAAGGATATGACTGCTTTTTCTTCGTCAACCGGGCACTATCATTTCCTTCGAATGCCTTTCGGGTTAAAGGGTGCCCCGGCCACATTCCAAAGGTTAATGAACCATGTCTTGGCTGGTTTAAACGGCATAAAATGCTTAGTTTATTTGGACGACATAGTCATTTATGGATCAAGTTTAAATGACCATAATTCCAAGCTCACGGAAATTCTTTGCTGTTTGAGGAAATTTAATTTGAAGTTAAACCCAACAAAATGTGTATTCCTAAAACTGGAAATCAGTTATCTGGGTCATATTATATCATCGACCGATACCAAAAAAGAAAATTTATCGATGACTTCGCTAAATCTGCGTCTCCATTAACAAATCTCTTAAAAAAAGATGCTTCGTACGAGTGGACACCATTTTGCGACGAAGCATTTCCTGAATTAAAATCAAAAATTACTGAGTCTCCAGCTTTGCTACAATTTCCAGATTTTAATAAAACTTTTTACCTTACTTGTGACGCTAGTGACTATGCAATTGGTTCAGTATTATCACAATATACGGAATCAAAAGATCAGCCAGTTGGTTTTGCAAGTAGAAAATTAAACAAGAGTGAACGTAACTATTCTGTGATTGAGAAGGAGTTGTTGGCTATAGTGTGGAGTGTAGAATATTTCCGCCCATACTTGTATGGCAGACACTTTATTATAAGAACTGATCATAGACCATTGACTTGGTTAAGCAATATGGCTAATCCATCTTCTCGTTTGACCAGATGGCGGATAAAAATTGAAGATTTCAATTATTCTGTTGAATATAAACCTGGAAAACAAAATGTAGTAGCCGATTGTTTAACTCGTGCACCAAATATTAATTCTGACATAAATGTAATTACCCGATCTCAAAGCAGACAGCAACTTACAAATTCAAATTCACCAGCGAATCTCAGTCTTGCTCCAACTAGTAATAATTCTGGGAATGTCATATTACCAAATTCGTCCTCTGTACCGGAATCACCCATTTCACCTAGTTCTGACCAAACTTTTGCTCTAAACAATGATATCGTTAAAGTAAATACAGAAACTGAAATACAGCAACTCTTGAATGAATTCCACAAATCACCAATCGGAGGGCATCAAGGAGTGAACCGCATGTACAAACGACTTAAGGAATTTTTCTATTTTCCCAACATGTTGAAAACTATAATTAAATATGTTCAAACTTGCGTTGAATGTCAAAGAAATAAAAGCACATTATGTACAAAACTACCTATGAAAATAACTACTACTTCATTTAAGCCTTTCCAAAAGATATTTCTGGATATTGTCGGACCAATGGTACCTACCTACAACCATAATAAATACATACTTACGATTCAGGACGACTTGTCCAAATATTCATTAGCGATACCAATAAAAAGCCAGGAAGCGGAACTGGTAGCCCGAGCATTTGTGAAAAAATTTATATGTATATTTGCTTGTCCCGAAACGATTCTGACTGATCAGGGATCAAATTTTATGAGCCAATTATTAGAACATACTTGCAAACTTTTGCAAATAACTAAACTTAATACAACCGCTTATCATCCTCAGACGAATGGTGCGTTAGAACGATCGCACAAAACACTTATCGAATATTTAAGACATTATACAGAAAGTGATCCTCTATCCTGGAATGAATGGCTCCCATATGCAATGCTTACATATAACACCACACCCCACACCTCAACTGAAAAAATGCCTTATGAACTTATATTTGGACATAAGCCAAAACTACCGAGTTCTTTATTTAAAGATCCTGATACATCTAGTAGATATTATGAGGATTATCTTAGTGAGCTTAAATTCAAATTACAAGCAGCTCATCAATTAGCTAGAACACGGTTGTTAGAAGTAAAACAGAAAAGCAAAGAATGTTATGATAAAAAAATTAGACCCGTCAATTTTAAACCAAACGATTTAGTAATGTTGAAAAATGAGGCACGTTCTAATAAATTATCAGCTTTATGGAATGGTCCTTATAAAATTATCGAAACTCCAACCCCAGAGAATTCCATAATAAAAGTCAATCGATCAAATAGACAAGTACATAACAATCGATTGAAAATGTATTATAATTGAATTCCATTTGAACAAAATTAATTAACTATTCTAAACAAGGAACCCTTTTGTTCAGGGTTCTTTAGTATGTATATATCGTATTATGTGTAAAATAAAAATGAAAAAAAAATAAAATAAATAAAATAAAAATTGTTATAAAAAGTTTTTTAAACATATTATGTAACTCTAAAATTAAAATTATTATGCATATTGGGAAAAGGAAATATGTATAAATAAACAAATAAATTAAAATATAATTGCTGTGTTTTAATATTGGAGCACTATCCGGAGCCAAATGGCAATTTTCTATTGAAACTGCAGCTATTATTCACTGGTGTCGCTGTACTATAAAAATTAAAACTAAATTCATCAATAAAACAAACATTTATCACCTGAAATATATATATTGACATTTATTTTGACATGACGTTATAAACAAAAATTCATTTTGCTGCGTTTTAATTTTTTATTGTAAAATTTAGTTTCTAATGGTTTCAGGGGTTTACAAAATTAAAAGCCTTTTCAAATTTCCCATTGAAATGGATAGCGCTCCCGATAGCGGCTCCCGATAAATAAGTGAGCCGAGATATTTTTTTATCGATTTTTAATTAAAAAGTTGAATGAAAAATCTTAGTTTAGATTTAAATAAATTAATTAAATGCAATAATAGCGCGCTAAATATAAGATTTCACATAGAAAATTGGCTGCTCCGGATACAGCTATCGGGCGCTAATAAAAAAACACAGCAAATGTTAGGCAAATATAATTAAGCTTGAACCATAATGATAAAAAAAAAAATTTAATGAATTCCATTGTCAAATGTCAATTCATGTTTATTTGTTTTAATGAATTATTTACGAAAAATATTTCATTTCTTTAGGAGAGGCGTGTTGTATATTTATCATCTAAACATGGTTCGACATCCCTGTAATTTTTTGTAATAAAATTATGAATTAAAAAATCATGATAACTGTAACTGAAATCTCGATAAAATTCAAAATTGAAAAGTAAATGAAAATAAAAAAAGGGTCAGAGATAATTTGGATTTCAACTAGACAAGTACTGAATAATAAATAATAAATAATATAAAATTTCTGATAAAAGTTTTTGACTTAAAATTGAACAACTACAAATAAATATTTAATCGGCATAAACCACACCACATATTTAATTAAGAAAAATTTAATTTTAATGTAAATTATTGTGCGGTGGTCTCATGGCGGTGTAATTTGGTGTCTATTTGAGCTCCCTACATTAGTGAATATCTTTATCATTTTCGAGATAACATAACCTCAATTGCAATGGGGCATAATAAATGTGTGAAGTGCAATAGTAGCGATGACTCAGTTCTTATGTCGGTTGGATTGCTTGCAACTGTTGCAAGCGCTGGTATCACGGTAGCTGTATTGCTTCATGTAAAGCTGACTTTGATGTCCTTGCTAGCAATAAATTTTGGATTTGTCCTTGTTGTATTGCAGCAAGTAATATCAAAGATGATACCAAAAAAGCTCTCTCAATTGCTATTGATGAAATACAAGATAAGTTAAAGGAAACAAATAAAGTGGATTCCGAAAAATTGATTGATCACATTGTGGAACAAATATGGCCGGACGTTGTTAAACAAATTGATATTAGAATTAATGATGCCATGATGGTACAACACGGTATAATCAACGAACTGTCAAATAAAGTGGCATTTTTGGAAATATCTATTAATAAATCCGAACGTGAATGGAGAAGTCGCAACCTATTAATTCGTGGTATTCCAAATGATGTACCCATCCATGATTTTAATTTTATTAAAATCTTTGCTGAAAAAATGGGGGTCGAAAATTTTACAGAGAATGATATTGATAGCTGTTTCCGTATCCGAGGCAGCGATGATTCAAAAAAACTCCGTCCTATAATAGTTCGCTTTAACAATATACGCATTAAGCTTATATTTTTTAGTCGCTATCTTGACTACATTAAAAAACTAGGCTATCCATAAAATTAATTAAAGATGAGTATCCTACTGCACCAGTTTATATCAATGAACATTTGGATAAGATGTCAGCAGGGATATTTTTTGCAGCTCGACAATTGAAAAAACAGAATTTAGTCCATAATGTTTCTGTTTGGTATGGCTTAGTCACTATTAAAAAATCAAAGCTAAGTAAAGCAGTTTCAATCAATTCAATGGAAGATCTGCAGCAATTTAAAGATCAGGTATGAAGATGTAAACTGTTAAACTATCCGCTGTCATTGCAATGGAAATCGAAATTAAATTAAATTAAATTAGATTAAATTAAATTAAGTTATTATACTCAATAGTTTATTGTATAAGGAATTCCTCCTTATATTATCATTTGTATTAACAATATTTCTCTTGCCATTAATTTCTAAATAATGTTAAAGCCACATGTTGGTTTAAGTTTTAATGTTTATATTCATATGTGTATTATAATTTTTCTTATAATTTTCTTAATCGAATTACACCGGTGTGTAGCTGTTGCATGAAATTTTATCGAGCAAAAACATGAATATTTTAATTTTTCAAAATGAATTTTTATTTTTATTTTTCTTTAATATGCGCAAAGTTATTTGTCTTTTGCGCATCAATTTATTGTTTATTTATATTTTATTATTATTAGTTTTATTGTTGTTGTTTATTGTATTATTTTATTTTCTATCTAGTCTTTTTCTTTTTTATATTTCATATTTTCTATTTTTCTTACTCTTATTCATATTTTTTTTCTTAATACTTTTACTTCTAATACTGTTTCTAAATCTGTATTGTAACATGAGTTGTTCTGGAGTGTGTATTTCATACTATGTCCACTTTTGACAATTTTTTAAATAGACTTGACTGTCTCAAAATTTGCCATCTAAATGTACGATCTATCCCTAGTAGCATTTCTAGCTTACAAATTCTTTTCCGCAAAAAACGGTTCCATATTGTGGGCATTACTGAAACCTGGCTTAAATCACACCATACAAATAAGGCTTTTAAAATAGACGGTTATAAGTTATTAAGACAAGATAGAGCAGGTAGAGGTGGGGGAGGTGTTCCGTTGTATATAAGATGTGACTTATCAAGACATGCTAAAATTGCAGTTATTTCCAAAGGGTCGCATTTTAACCTGGATCACTTGGTAATTGAATGTACTCTAAATTCTGTTAGGTTGGCTATAGGTATAGGATATATGCACCATAGAGGCTTGCCACTTGAAAATTTCGAGGATGTACTTGCGTCTGTTAGTGAGGAGCATAATAACATAATATTTGTGGGGGACTTCAACGTTGATCTCCTCAATGTGAATGACTCTAGAAATTTTAAACGGTTGCTGTCGCACTTTAATTTGTCTACCTCACAGTCTAAGCCTACCAGAATCCATAACAACGGTGGCTCACTAATTTACTTAATTCTATCTAGTCCATCTATACAACCATGTGATATATTTCAATCAATTGGTGTTGCTGACCACGAATTAATTGGTGTTAATTTCAATATGAAAACTATTCGTAAGTCTGAGTATATCACTTTTCGTAGTTTTAAGAACCTTCAATGTGATGTCCTTCAAGAAGACATCGATCGTCTTGACACTTCTGCAATCTATAATTCCAATAACATTAATACTAAGGTATTACTAATGAATCGCGAAATCATTGCTCTTATGGATAAACATACTCCATTCATTACTAAGCGAATTGATAATACCAAGCCCCAATGGTTAACAGGAAACATTTTAAATGTCATTCAACTTCGTGACTTATCGTACAGAGTCTGGAAATCATCACGGTTACTCGAAAATAAGAACATATTAAAATACTATGATAAAAAAGTTAAAGGAATGATTAAGGCCTCCAGGAAGCGTTTCATTCAATATAAGCTTGATTTAGGTCGCGGTTCTAAGGAAATTTGGAGATATCTCAGAGATGAAGGTATCAATAGTCAAGAAGATCAAAGATGTTTCAAGATGTTTGATCCTAACCAGCTTAATTCGGCTTTTGTTAATATCGTCCCTAATGCCGACCTATCTCTTCAATCACTCAGCTCTGCTAATCCATTCCCTAACAATTTATCTAGTGTTGGGTACTTGAATAATGAGCGGCGGAATGTTGAATTATTTCAATTTACGGAGGTCAACGAAGATCAAGTTTTAACAGCTATACAATCCATTAAATCGAATGCTATTGGTGATGATGGTATATCTCTAAAATTTATCAGATGCTGTATTCCAGCAATTTTACCATTGCTAGTCCATGTTTTCAATGCTGTGTTAAATGCACAGACTTTCCCTGACTGTTGGAAAATTAGCAAGGTAATAGCCATTCCTAAAAAAAAAGATCCATTATTGCCAATTGATATGCGCCCTATATCTTTATTGTCGTCTCTATCCAAGGTCTTTGAACGAATTATGGCTGACCACATGCATTCGCACTTATCGCTAACTCAGACCTTGTCTGAATACCAATCGGGGTTTCGTAAATTACATAGTACAACTTCTCTACTGGTCCATGTTACTGATTTCATTCGATCTTGTATAGACAGAAATAATAATACCATTCTTGTACTTTTAGATTTCTCCAAGGCCTTTAATTCTATTAATTTTAATCTACTGCGGATTAAATTAGAAACCCAATTTGGCCTATCAACTGAATCCAGTAATTTAATTTTGTCATATCTCAATGGAAGATCCCAGTATGTTATAACCTCGGAAGGTCAGTCAACGCTTTTACCTTTAACATCAGGTGTCCCTCAAGGCTCAATACTGGGACCTATTTTATTCTCCTTGTACATAAATGATATCTCACGACTATCTCTTAATTGTAACCTCCACCTGTTTGCCGACGATGTTACCGGTGTGAAGTTTCTAACGTTAATTAAAAGTGTAGCATACGCAACAAATATTCTGCAGCGCATGCAACTTATCTATGCAGTGTATGCAACTTATTTAACATGTATGTAAATAATTTATAAGAAAACCACAAAAACTAACATTAAATTAATAATTTCGAATTAAAAACAAAAGAAAAATATATGTACAAATATGTATTAAAGTTTACAAAGTTTTATCATTAACTAATATTTACCAATTGAGGTTAAACACATACTTAACACTCCATCCTAGAGTTTTCGCAATATAGCCACTAGTATTATCGAATAGAAGACATTCGATCCTATTTAAATTTGTATAGCCCGTACATATAAAAAGGGTTGGACTCCTCTGACAAAATTTCATATTTTGATAAAAAAATTATATGGAAGCTGTACCTACACACCCAATTAACACTCCATCCTAGAGTTTTCGCAATATAGCCACTAGTATTATCAAATAGTAGACATTCGAGCCTATGTAAATTTGTATAGCCCGTACATATAAAAAGGGTTGGACTCCTCTGACAAAATTTCATATTTTGATAAAAAAAATTATATGGAAGCTGTACCTACACTCCCAATTAACACTCCATCCTAGAGTTTTCGCAATATAGCCACTAGTATTATTAAATAGTAGACATTCGAGCCTATGTAAATTTGTATAGCCCGTACATATAAAAAGGGTTGGACTCCTCTGACAAAATTTCATATTTTGATAAAAAAAATTATATGGAAGCTGTACCTACACTCCCAATTAACACTCCATCCTAGAGTTTTCGCAATATAGCCACTAGTATTATCAAATAGTAGACACTCGAGCCTATGTAAATTTGTATAGCCCGTACATATAAAAAGGGTTGGGCTCCTCTGACAAAATTTCATATTTTGATAAAAAAATTATATGGAAGCTGTACCTACACTCCCAATTAACACTCCATCCTAGAGTTTTCGCAATATAGCCACTAGTATTATCAAATAGTAGACATTCGAGCCTATGTAAATTTGTATAGCCCGTACATATAAAAAGGGTTGGACTCCTCTGACAAAATTTCATATTTTGATAAAAAATTTATATGGAAGCTGTACCTACACACCCAATTAACACTCCATCCTAGAGTTTTCGCAATATAGCCACTAGTATTATCAAATAGTAGACATACGAGCCTATTTAAATTTGTATAGCCCGTACATATAAAAAGGGTTGGGCTCCTCTGACAAAATTTCATATTTTGATAAAAAATTTATATGGAAGCTGTACCTACACACCCAATTAACACTCCATCCTAGAGTTTTCGCAATATAGCCACTAGTATTATCAAATAGTAGACATACGAGCCTATTTAAATTTGTATAGTCCGTACATATAAAAAGGGTTGGGCTCCTCTGACAAAATTTCATATTTTGATAAAAAAGATTATATGGAAGCTGTACCTACACTCCCAATTAACACTCCATCCTAGAGTTCGTATGCCTACTATCTAGGCTCGTATGTCTACTATTCGATAATACCAGTGGCTATATTGCGAAAACTCTAGGATGGAGTGTTAATTGGGTGTGTAGGTACAGCTTCCATATAATTTTTTTATCAAAATATGAAATTTTGTCAGAGGAGCCCAACCCTTTTTATATGTACGGACTATACAAATTTAAATAGGCTCGTATGTCTACTATTCGATAATACTAGTGGCTATATTGCGAAAACTCTAGGATGGAGTGATAATTGGGTGTGTAGGTACAGCTTCCATATAAATTTTTTATCAAAATATGAAATTTTGTCAGGAGCCCAACCCTTTTTATATGTACGGGCTATACAAATTTAAATAGGCTCGTATGTCTACTATTTGATAATACTAGTGGCTGTATTGCGAAAACTCTAGGATGGAGTGTTAATTGGGTGTGTAGGTACAGCTTCCTTATATTTTTTTTTATCAAAATATGAAATTTTGTCAGAGGAGCCCAACCCTTTTTATATGTACGGGCTATACAAATTTAAATAGGCTCGTATGTCTACTATTCGATAATACTAGTGGCTATATTGCGAAAACTCTAGGATGGAGTGTTAATTATGTGTTTAACATCAATTGGTAAATATTAGTGTATGATAAAACTTAGAAAACTTTAATACATATTTGTGCATATATTTTTCGTTTGTTTTTAATTCGAAATTATTAATTTAATTTTAGTTTTTGTGGTTTTTCTTATAAATTATTTACATACATGTTAAATAAGTTGCATACACTGCATATATAAGTTGCATGCGCTGTAAAATATTTGTTGCGTATGCTACACTTTTAATTAACGTTAGAAACTTCACACCGGTGACGATGTTCAAATTTTCAAGGAAATTCCTAATCTTAACCCATTACCTATTATTCAATCTATTAACAATGATCTCTCTACGATTAACAATTGGGCAATTAACAATACTCTTGTCATTAATGCATCGAAGTCACAAGCAATTATTTTTGGTAAAAAAATCGATTATAATTTATTTCCACCTATAATAATCAACGATGTGATTCTACCTTACGAATGTTCTGTTAAAAATCTAGGAATTATTCTGTCCAACGATCTTAGCTGGGACAAACACATTGATCTTATATGCCAAAAAATGTATAACATCTTACGCCTGTTACGTACCAAACGGCTGGGTACTCCACGAAATACTAAATTGTTGCTTATACGATCACTAGTTATGAGTCATCTACTATATTGTGACATTATCTTCTCAAATTTAAATAGTTATCTATTGAGAAAAGTTACTAAAGTATATAATGGGTGTCTTCGATATATCTTTGATTTACGCCGGTATGATCATATTTCACCTTTCAAAAATGAAATTTTTGGAATGCCGTTAAATAAGTTCTTCGAGTTTAGATTAGTCTTATTCATTTTGAAAAATATTACTTTTACACTAGCTCCAAAATACATTAGAAATGGATTTAAATTTGCCCTCTCTATCAGAACTAAAGTTCTTATCATTACCACTCATAATTCATCGTATATGAATGATGCGCTTTCTGTACGGGGGGCTCTTCTTTGGAATGGTCTACCTCTTGCACTAAGAGAAGTTAAGTCTATTGATACTTTTAAAAAGCGGTACACGGAACACATTATGTTGCAATAATCTAACAAAATATCTCTTATTCCATTTTATAGTTTATTGTTATTTTGTTTTAATGTTGTTGTTATTATTATTATTATTACTATTATTTTATCTGTTATATTTTATTTTATTTTATTTTAAGTATATTTATAACTTTTTATATTGTATTTGTATTCTATGGTTATATGACCATTATTTTGTACTACCATCAAACTTGGTTCTTGCAGCCTTGTAGTTGCGTAAGTTTGATTTATAATAAATAAATAAAAAAACCACAAAAACTCTTATGTGCTTGAGCGATTCGACCTCTTTGCGGATCTCGTTGCATACAACAGTGCAGTGTATTTGGGTGTTTTAAACACTTAAAACACTGAATTACTTGAGTTTCTGGCTGAAATATATTTTGCGAATACTACACTCCGTTCGCAAAATATATAAGTTATGCACATATTATTAAGGTAAGTATACTTATCCACTGTAAAGTTGCGGTTAATCTCAATTTTCCGTATTAAGCTTAAATTCGATGTATTTCCCAAATAAAAACTCACTGGCGTCCACTCGTGTCAATATAATTTATGATGTTCATCGCTTTAGGAACCGTTAATCTTAGGAACCTAATTAACCGTTGTAGCTTCCATAATTAATCCTTGTCTCAAGTCACTAGGAATTCCACAATTTACAGACAGATTAGTCTGATAATTTGGAAGGTGGTTCGTACTTGATAAGGATGTACCGCTCCTCGACTCTTAATGCTGAATATTAATTCTGATCTGATTGTATGTCATTCCTCAATTTAGTGTATGTTGTTTCGCCGAAATGCTTGTTGTCAAATCGTTCTAAATTAAAATCCTCAAAACGCATGACACTTCTAGGGAATCATAATACGAACCGGAAAGTGCATCCGGCACTACATTTTCCCTACTCTTCTGTGTTCTATTTTAAAAATGGTAATGAGGTTTATCCTAAATTTTACTAAATGACGTCTTTTTTTATGTTCAGTAAAAACTTCCCACACCTATAGAAATGTGAAGTTTTTACTAAAGCATTACTTAGTATATATTCATTGTCAATGTATTAGTAAAATGTATAAATCGTATACAAGGGGTGTTTTTTAAGCCCGATAGAACTTGAAATTGTAAAAAATAACACAAAAAATTAAATTGTAATCAAAATTTGTTTTTTTATTCGAAAGATCAATATATGTCATTAATATTTGAAAATGATTTTGGGCATATGGGCACTGTTCTTGACAAAACGCATTTTGGACGTCCAATTTTGGGCCACTTTTTCGAGCACTGCTGGCCCTATATCACGAATAACACGAACAATATGCTTGCCTCCAAGCCGTCAATTTTTGCTGGTTTATCAGAATAAACCAGTAACTTCTCGTAGCCCCACAGGAAATAATCGAGAGATGTTAAATCGCACGACCTTGGAGGGCAATTGACAGGTCTATTTCTCGAAATCAACCTATCGCCAAATTTCGATTTTATTAAGTCGATGGTTGCTGGCGCCGTATGACACGTAGCGCCATCCTGTTGAAACTACATTTCGTTCGGATCAATGTCACAATTCGACGGATGGCTTGCTCAGGTGACTGATTTTCAAAGTAAATTTTTTTAATGTCAGAGTTGTAGGAAGAAATTGTAAAAAATAAAACAAAAAATTAAATTTTTATGAAAAATATTCTCTGGCAGATCTCAGTATGACTGATTAAAAATAATAAACATTTTATACAACATTTGTTAACTTAATTAATAACACCCCGATTCTGAAACACAGTCACTGACTGAAAAATAGTCTTAGGTAAGACTTTTTGTCTATGTTTTGAGTTTAATTGGCGTTTTTTTGGCTAAATTATGAACTAAACTTTCTTAGGTGACCTTATGCTATTCGCCGCCAGGTTATAAACGAAAAGTCTTCTCGCGAGGTAACTTTTCAATTCAGTTGTCAAATGTCTATTTACAAATTTTTATATGAGACTTTTTTGTTATTTTTAAACATTTCTTAGTTTATAATAATATTTGTAAATAATGCAACTTTCATATCGTCTTCCACATTATTTTAATATAATTTAATATTTCGTTTACCCCCGAAAAGTCGAAAATTTATTCTTTCGAATAGTCAGGTACAGCTTGTTTTGTTGATGTTACTGCCACCTATGAATGTTTATTGTGAATTACTGAGCAATTTAGTTTAGTTCATAATTTAGTCGAAAAAATCGACCTGAGTCTAAATTATGAAACTTTTCGTATTCTGCGTGTAGTCTGTGATCATTAAGGCCACCAATTTTTTTGTATGTCTTACCGAAACTTTTTTTTAAGGTCAATGCCAACTAAGACTCTACACAGAATACGAAAAGTGTCGTAATTAAGACAAAACTCAAAACAAAGTTAAAAGTCTTACGTAAGACATACAAATTTGTGGATCTTATTCATCACATAATATGCGCAGAATACGAAAAGTCTCATAATTTAGAATAAACTCTAAACAAAGACAAAAAGTCTTACCTAACACCATTTTTTAGTCAGTGACTGTGCTTCAGAATAGGGGTGTGAATAAATTATTTTTCAAGAACTAAGTAAAGTAAGTCAAAATCTATAATAGGGAATCCAAGTCGGTTCTACCCGATTTCGTGTAGTTGGGCAATTATTCACCCCCAGAGACACCCGAAACCATCGGGCATTGCCGCAAACAACCGAAACCGACAACCCTTCTATTCATCTCAACGAAAATGGAAAAAACATAAACGTACATATCCCATACGTTTGAGGGAATCCAATTACCCGACTAGGGAATCCAATTACCCGAATTTCGGGTACCCGACTTTCGGTTCCGTGTTTTTACCATTACCCCACCGGTTTCTACAAACAGACGTTTCTATTTTTTCCATTTTCGTTGAGATGCATAGGAGGGTTGTCGGTTTCGGTTGTTTGCAGCATTTCCCGAAGTCTCTGGGGGGGTAAGTAATGGCCCAACTACACGAAGTCGGATAGAACCGACTTGGATTCCTTAATCTATAATAAATTTCTACTAAAATTTCGATTGAGAACTATAATGCCAGCACCTGACATGGGAAATTCGGAAATTCTGGTAAAGACTAAACCTTTCTAGGCCAACTGTTCATCAATCCGCAATGTGTTTTTTGTTAGGCCTATATCGGCATCGAAATATGAAAACATTTAAAATTTGCACCATATAGTTAATTCGGAAGTTCTGGTTAATATAAACCACTTTGGGCTAACTGTTCATCAATAGCAATTAAATTATTTCATTTTTTCATATTTTGATGCCATGTAATCTGAAAAGGTGCTGTAAAATGGCTTTAGAAAAAAATATAAATGACATAGCCCTAACTGATAAACATAGTGGCATTGATGATCAGTTACCCCACATGGGTTTAGTATTAATCTGAAGCTGAACCTTTTAAATTTTTTTGTGACTGCTGAAAAATTTTCAATAATTCATCGCCTTAGAAATAAAATATTTTTAACAATGCAAATGTACCAATTTTACTAAAATAATTATTTTTGGGGATTAGCTGAATTTTGATTTGCAATTTGAATTTCTGGATTAACTGATTTTGAAGAAAAACCGGCAAGTATATTATAAACCAGTGTGCCGACGATGCTTGTTTCCAGAACACAAACTCACTTGCAATAAAAGTTGTGAGTTATGCAAAAGTTCACATCATAGCCTGCTGCATAGTAACAATAGTACGCGATCTGCATCAGAAAATATAAAAGCACCTAATATAAGCGTACAAGTAACACATGCATGGAATCGCAAATGCATCTTACTAGGAACCGCCATAGTGAATGCGTTTTCTGGTGCTCGCAATGAACTGATTCGTGTGCTAATAGATCCTAGGTCTAAAGCAACCTTCATTACAGAAGAAGCCTGCCAGAGAATTAACTTACCAAAAACTGCAGCGTATGCAGAAGTCACAGGCATGACAAAAACCGAAGCAGGAGTGGCGAACTTAAAAGTTGAATTTACCTTGAAGCCAAGATTTCCATCCAAATTTAGCTTAGCCATAAAAGCATAAGTATTCAAAAACATAACGCGGGATATGCCAGAGCAGCCTCTAGACCAATGGAATTGAAAACACACCAAAAATCTGATGTGGGCTGATCCAACATTTTACAGTCCTGCCCCAATCGGCTTATTATTGGGTGCGGACTATTATGGAGAAATTTTAATGAGTAATATAGCAAAGGCCTCATCTGAACAACCGATAGCCCAACAAACCAAACTAGGCTGGAGATTCCTAGGCCGTGCCTCAGTCGATTGTCACAATTCAACAGTGATACGACCAATGACAACAAGAGCAGTTGATATAGATAAACAATTGAGAAGCTTCTGGGAAATAGAGGAGGTGCCACGTAAACGATCATTCACCAAAGAAGAACTAGAGTGAGAAAAAATATTCGCGACCATTCACAAACGTCTCAAATCTGGCCGCTACGTAGTTAAGATTCCTTTTGACATTGAGTTATATTCTGCCAACCCATTGGGACGCTCAAAAAGGGTTGCAATGACGCGTTTCATACAAGTAGAAAAACGACTTGCTAAAAATCCACATCTTAGCACTCAATATAAGAAGTTCATGGATGAATATATCGCTTTGGGACACATGAAAATTGCTAAACCAGTTACTGAGACTGGTTACTATTACCTGCAACTACAAAATTGAGGGTAGTTTTCGATGGCTCTGCCAAAACCACAACTGGAACATCGTTAAAAGACGTAATGTTGACGGGCCCTACTCTTCAACAGGATTTATTATCCATACTGTTAAGGTAGCGGAAGCATAAATACGTTCATACGGCTGATATCGAAAAAATGTTCAGACAAATAGCCGTTGATGAAAATGACCAGAACCATCAACGCATTTTATGGAGAGAGTCTCCACAACAAGAAATTCAGGAGTTTAAGTTGATCACCGTCACATATGGAACAGCAGAAGCAACTTATTTAGCGGTGAAGTCACTACGACAGCTGGCCATCGAAGAACAACCAAACTATCCTATAGCGTCCAACGTAGTTTCAAATGATTTCTACGTGGATGACCTAATTTCTGGGCAAAACACACTGGAAGAAGCCTTACTCAGCGAAAAACAAACCAATGATTTACTGAATTGCGGTGGATTTACGTTAAGAAAATGGGCGATAAACAGCACAGTTCTCTTGGAATCCATACCAGTGCATCTAAGGAATCAAAATCGATAGGAATTCAAGCTTGATGACACAATTAAAACTCTTGGACTACCAAACGAAACCTACTTTCGGATAGTGCAAAACATTTTGATTCATTAGACTGGATGGAACCCATAACAGTTGTAGTTAAACTGATGATGCAAGAAATCTGGCTAGCAGCTTTATCTTGGGACGAAGAACTTCCATCACACATATCAACAAAATGGCAGGAATTTAAAAATTCTTTACCTCTCCTGAAAGAAATATCTATTCCACGTTGGACTCATTTTGAGGATAACAATATAACAGAACTTTATGGTTTCTGCGACGCCTCAGAAAAGGCCTATGCTGCTGCCGTTTACTTCAAATCTACAAATTCAGAAGGCATTACTATTGTGAGGCTTCTCGTATCAAAAACAAAGTTTGCAGGACGTCCTCATAAATATAAAACTTTCGTGGCCAACCGAATATCGGAAATTCAAACATACTCAAGTTCATCACAATGGCATCATGTTGGATCAACCAACAATCCAGCGGACTGTGCATCAAGAGGGACCAGTCCGAAGGAACTAAAGAACCACAATTTATGGTGGACGGGTCCAGATTGGCTACAATTTGCAACCGAACGTTGGCCACAACAAACTACTACTCAAGAGGAAGCTACTTTGCAAAGTAAATAATTGATTACACTTGCAACATCAACAACTGCAGTCAAACCGTTTGTACAGATTATAGAACGATTTTCAAACATTAACAAAATAATTCGCGTTGTCGGGCTCTGTCAACGATTTATAAATTTTTTTTTGAAAAAACAGGTTAGCGGATCGCCAACTTTACTTTCTGCTGAAGAACTTAATGAATCCTACAACGAGCTGGTCAGAATAATGCAACATGTGGAGTTCCAGAGCGAAATCATGCAGATTAACAAAGAAGGCTCAGTATCAAGAAAAAGCAAGCTCCTCTCGCTTAATCCATTTATTGATGAACATAAAATACTAAGAGTAGGAGGAAGAATAACTAATTGTAACCTGATCTATGATACCCGACATCCAAAGATACTGCTTCCAAAACATAGATTCACAAAGCTATTAATCAAAGATGCTCATGTTAAAACATTGTATGGGGGGACTCAGTTAACTCTGTCACATCTTAGAAACAAATATTGGATCACGAACGGCAGAAGCAACATACGTACGGAGATAGCAAAATGCATTACGTGTATTTGGTTCAATGCTTCAAGAAGACACCAACTAATGGCAAGCTTACCTAAAGAACGAGTCAGGCCATCACGTCCACTTACTAACATAGGCGTTGACTACGCCGGACCAATCTCAATAAGAGTTTTTAAAGGACGTGGGAATAAGTCATACAAAGGATACATATCACTATTTGTATGCTTTGCTACCGAAGCAGTGCACATAGAGGTTATCAGCGATATGACCACTGCAGCCTTTATCGCGGCCTTTAAGAGATTTATGGCTCGAAGAGGTTTTTGCAAATGGATTTACAGTGATAATGGAATCAATTTTGTTGGAGCCCGAGCACTAATTGAAAAGGATAAACAACAAGCTCTACAACTAGCTGACAATGGGATTGAGTGGCACTTCATACCACCGTCTGCACCACACTTTGGGGGACTTTAGGAAGCAGGAGTGAAATCTCTAAAGTTCCATCTAAAACGGGTAATTGGAGACACAACCTCACATGCCTCAATTCAAGGCCACTTACACCAATTTCATCTGATCCAAATGCGTTGATATTAAAACCAGCACATTTTTTAGTTGGTGATTCACTAATAACTATCCCAGAATCGAATATGCTGAATGAAAACATTCCTGTCAATCATCGGTGGAGATTTGTGGAGAGACAAAAAATGGTTAAAGGTTTTTGGAAACGCTGGTCAAATAACTACCTTACCGAACTACAACAAAGAACTAAACGGACCAGCAAACAACTAATTGTTAGAGTAGACGACATTGTTTTAATAAAAGACAACAACTTACCGCCAAGAAACTGGAATTGGGAAAGGATCATTGATCTACATCCTGACCGCGATGGTTTGACTAGGGTAGTCACAGTAAAGAGTGGGAATGGTTTCATATTCAAAAGAAACATTACCAAAGTAAGTGTCCTACCTTTTGACATCGAGAAGTCGCAAAATAAGTCAGCGAATGACTCCCGTACCAAGGTTCCTAAAGCCACCAATCTCATAGTTCTACCATTACTTCTACTATGTTTAGTGGCGATCACTACACTGCCGAGTCCAGTGTCATCGACCAAACAGCTGATGTACAACATCGCCACTCTTAGTCACTAACCTGGGCTGTATCTAGAAAATTTAGGATATCTCCGATTCACCAATCAGCAGTGGAAAATAATAGTTTACTTCAACCTCACATCCTACTATTCAGATTTTATGGCATACAGAAATCTGGCAAGGAACATGGATCAACTTTGCATGGAAACAGCTGAAGACAATCATCAGATATGCTCTGTAATCAACACTCAGCTCATGCATATTCTAACTGAAATCGAGGACAAGAACGCTTTCACTACAGAGAAAGGAGAAGAAAACGTGGGATCCTAAATATCGTGCTCAATTTGGCAAGTGACCTTTTTGGAGTTCTAGATGATCGGGATGCGAAGCACTATGAAGAGGAAATACAAAAGGTTAAACTAAATCAACAACATCTTTTAATGGGAGCCAAGAACCAAACATCGATTGCTGACGCAACTTTAAACATCTTAAAACGAACTGATGAAGACAATAGACGTCATTGGCGAGCTATTACAGAACAAATAAGTTCTGCATTGCACATCAACAACAGTCAACAATTGACGTCTTTCACTCTTCATGCATTTCTTCTGATGCTCAACTTCAAGGACACTCAACAAAAACTAATTGATATCCTTTTCAATTCAAACAACAAAGCAGTGAGCACTTCAATCTTACCTCCAAATCAACTTAACAAGGCACTACAAGATATAAAACAGCATATGCCTCCAGACGTTCTGCTGCCCTTACAAAATGAAAAACTGTGAATTATTGAGCCTGTATTTAATCATGTCATGCAGAGGAAAATTAAGTGGTCAATATTTGATTTTTGAATTAAAAATTCCATTGATGGACACGGCGAAATATCAAGTATTTAAACCTATATACCTTTTCCTACAATCGAAGGCGTCTTCATTCAAGCATCAATGGACTATTTGGTTACCTCCATACATCGTGACGAATATTACATGATGACAAGGGACGAGTTCAGCCATTGCAAGCATAGCAACAGCGAATATATTTGTATGTTGCTACATCCCATTCATTCCGCATACAACAACAATTCTATATGTGAATTAGACTCATTGGCTTCACAACAACCATTCAACTGCCACATTGTAAAAAGGTTATTGCAAAATCTAAGAGATACATGGATAAAGTTGAGAAACAATAAGAGTTCTAAAAACTTATAAAATCTACAAGGAAACCGTAATTGACTCGTCATATCTACCAAAAGTCAACCTATGATGGTGGATGACATAACTGAGCTGCACAAGCGAATACAACAGACACAAGAAGAGCAGCTCCCACACTGAGAAAAAAAAAACCAGTAAAAATAAAAAAATATACATATAAAATCAAAAAAATATACATATATTTTTTAATCGAAAAGTCTCGTTTTTAAAATCAAAAGGATAATCTTTTTATTTTAAAATAATTTTTTTCGCCAAATTTGTTTATAAAAATAAAAAAATTATTTTTATTTTCAAAAATACTTACCTTACAAATGTCAAGTAGTTTTCTTAAATTTTAAGAGATTGTTTTTTTAGAATAAAAAAACTATTGGTTAGTTTTAAAAGATTTATTTTAATTTTTAAGTAATTATTTTTTAACAAATGTCACAATATTTTTAAATCAATGTTTGCGACTGTTGAAGCTAGCAAAACCAAATGGTCTTCTACTCATAAGAACATAACATATCTACCACGAAAAGTAGAAAATTACCTCCTCCTCCCCAATTTTTAACCCCCAGGGCCATTGTGTAAAAATACAACCCTTAAAAAATATAATGAGAACCTCCTCAAGTTCTTTCTTGGCAGCTTGATTTCATTTCGTACTGATAAAAGTTGTTCTACTCAGTCAGTACTCATTAAGTTGCAACGACCAAGCTGCAGAAATTCAAACCTTCATACCTATAGTATAACACAAGAACATATCGATTTGGCGAATTATATAAATAGCCGAAAAAACTTTAAAATAAAAAATAAAATATAGACAATTGAAAAATAGTACAACGGGATTTCTGGCAAAACAATAAATATAAACATTTTCGTAAGTTGTCATTATTATCAAAAAAATTGTTTTTAAATGCTAAAACACTTCTTTTGAAATAAATTATTAAGTTTAAATAAATAAACTTTTTAAATTTAAAAAGTATTTTATAAATCATTTTACAAAATATGTTTTTAAAATAAAAAAGCTTTTTATTAGTTTGCAGAAATTTCATTTAATTTCAAAAAAATACTTTTCAAATTCAAAAAAATTTATAACTTTGAGAAATTAAAAACTTCGTTTTTTAATTTTACAAACCAAAATTTTTCTCAGGTGCAGTATCACAACCATGACATTCATCATTATTTTCTTCTCTATGCAATTATTGTCTTTAGCATAATCGCCTTTATTATTTGCGACCTTCCTTGCTCGGGCACCATTTTGTTAAGGATCTTTCTGGCAATCGGCACATTTCGTCCGTTATAGCTGCAGTAGATATTAATGTGGTTCTTTATTGTCGGAATTCACAGATCAAACTGTCGCGTGTTGAAAATTAAACCAAATGCAAGCACATAATTTATCACGGCCAACTCAATCTGTATAGCCCTTTCAGAAAGACCTCGAAGTTGCTTGTTACCTTGAAGGAGCTTAAGAGGATGGCCGTAAATGCTTCTAGTTCATCTTTCAGCTGCATAGAGTTCTAATTGGTTTGCGGAGATTAGTTTGCTCTTCCCCTAATTTCTTGAATAAATCCCAATTGATTTACTATTTGCTAATTTGCGTAAGTTAGTTGCATTTGATTAACATCAAAAAAATCTTGTAATTTTTTTCCATAAAATATGTTTTAATAATTTTCACACGTTGTTGCAACGTTAGATGCTCCATAATAAAGCGTTATTGACCACTCTTTACGACTGTCAAATGCGAACTGACAAATGCCATCCAAAACAAAATGGCGTCCAACCAAATCGATCTAGAACATGAGATGCACCGTGTATTCATTTTGAAATATAGCCCATTTAAAATAACGGTAAAAGGTCGGGAAACACCGAACTTGACGAGACTACTTGTCCTCTACGTATTTTGGGGCGCTGATTACGAAAATGAGGGTTAAAACTTGCAGCAATGGTTGGAACACCCCTAAAATTGCAAAAAAACACCCCTAAATAGGGGTGGTGTTCCAACCATTGCTGCTAGTTTTAACCCTCATTTTCGTAATCAGCGCCCCAAAAACGTAGAGGACAAGTGGTCTCGTCAAGTTCGGTGTTTCCCGACCTTTTACCGTTATTTTAAATGGATTAATATTATTACTGCGCAAAACAAAAAACACAACAGTAAAACTTTTAGTAAAAATGCTATATTTTCAAACGCTTGTATCTTGGTGGAATGCCAGTTTTTATCAGGCCTTTTTTTGAGTAAAACAAAAATATTTTTAACTAGAAAAAATCCCAAACTTTAATGCTTGGTTCACGTATGCGATCAAAAACTGATTCGCGAATCATAGGAAAATTAAATCATTGAACACATATATAAATTTCCCCGCCCGAGATGAAATAATTTTAACTTTGGGACAATTTTGATCAGAAGCATCCAACATAATAAAAAAAAACAAATTATGAGTAATAATGCGAAATAATTACGCTCAAAGATTGGCTTGATTCGCGAATCATTTTTTGATCGCATATACGTGAACCAAGCATAAGAATGCCAACGAATTTTCTTGATGTTTCATTCACGAATCCAAATTCAGGATTAGTAGAGAATTTACAAACCTTGAGAATAAGACTATTGAAATTGATATACGACAAATCGCTGTTGAGTTATTAGAGGTCTAGTCCTTTCCTCTTGCTTAAAAACCATAAAGGAAAGCAAAATTCTACATTATCTACATACTCTAGCCATATTCGACATTGTCTATTCAAAAATTCAGTTATCTTCACTATTTTCAACACCAATATACTGACAATTTCGAAATACACGTAGGCACACAACTCTGGAAACAACTATGTTGTGAAAACAAGAACACAAAATTCAACCTGATCTTAATTTCGGTAGCGAAAATCTATAAGTATTTAGAGAAAAGTTTTGTCCGCGGAATCGGATAGGAATATAATTTTATTATTACGTATGTAGATATCCATAATTTACATACATCTAAACTAAAAGTATGTTTTATGATGGTGTATATTTTATACTTTTGCCGTGGTTTGGCTTCCTGTGCACAGTTAAAATTGTATATTAAAAAATAACACAACAAAAAAAAATGTAACTTTACAACAACAAATGAATAAAAAAAAGCTTATGGTAAAAATAAAAATTAACGAGAAAAAACTACCCTCGAACGTTAAATAAAATAAAAAATTACATTACACTGGCTTGGCTGATTATATGGGGGGCACAATGGCCATGGACAATTGAATGGAAAATTGCTGTTGAATTAATTTCATGGACATTTTTCTACGTTGTTTGTTTAATATAATATTACGGCAATTGAAAGAGTAGAGGTACACAAACGTACAATTACAGTTTAATACGTAAAAGTTTGCGCATTTTGATTAAAGGTTCGGCGATGTTGTAATTTCGGCCAAAAAAAAACTATTGATTACCTCTCTCGTATTCAAACGGTATATTTATATATTATGTTCAATGTTCATATTAACAGAAAATGGGGTGGACAGGAAAATTATTAGGTATTTTGTTATGAATGTAATCTGATGTGTTGTCACCGATGGTGAATACGAAACTTCAATTATTTTTATGGATACCATTCATTCTGATATAGTAATGTTGTGTTTACGTTATATTTGTATTTGTATGTTGATAAAATAACGGAAAAGGGTCGGATATTTTTTATAGGATCCCTACGTAAATTATGCTGTCCATATTCATATATTGTATAGCAATTGTGTATAACATGCCCTATGATAAATAATAAACGTTTTTATTTTTTAGCATTCGTGTCTTATAAATTCCCTACCGCACGAAGCAAATCGATATTTTCGAAATTTATAAAAGCTTTTCGGCTAAAAAGCGTAAAGTTATTTACATTACGGGCTTTGATATGTTACAAATTATTAAATTATTTGACATGAATAGCAATCTGTGTACGCCTTTTTAGTTGTCGTTAATTTTCTTTATGAAAGGTTAACTGTACATTGAAAAATATTATCACGGTCTTGCGAGAAGAGAGAACTAAATATATTCAACTGGTATGACATATTTAATGTAACACGGTTTTGAAGATTTTTTGCTTTGCTAATATTCGAACAACTCTTATTTGACGGTTGTCTAAACCAGTGATTCTTAACAGGGGGGCCGCGGCCTTCTGGGGGTCCGTAAGAAGTTTGCTGGGGGGCTTTGTTTGCCGCCAAAGTTTGCAAAATTTCCTTCAGAATATAATAAAAAGAAAATTGATGTATAATCGAATATCGTATTGAAAGTGAAATAAGGAAGATAAAGTTTTCTTATTTAGTTTTTTTTTAAATATATTTCTTACTTCTTCCGACATACAACTTTGTTAGTACAAACGAAATAAATGCAAATATGCTAACCGTAACCCCTAATTGTGAAGTATTAGGTTGGGAAAATATATTTCCATTATTTTTACGTTAATTTCGGGGCTTTGTTTAACATGGTTACTATCATTCGTTTTGGCTCAAATATGCGCCGTTTTTTTCGATAACTCTTTGTCATTTAGAAGGCAATTGATTTTACCATTAGCAAAAAAAACTGAGATAATCAGTTTTCACAAGCCTCTCTTGGGACCACTAAGAGCGTTTGCCATGGATAAAAAGAGATGAAAATCGTTTGCTACCAACTCCGGACTATAAGGTGAAACGTGAAACAAAGTTCCCGGAGCTTGTGGTGGGCCATCATAAACGTGTGTTGTCCTGGCGAAACATGGCGCCTCTAATATTGGCTAAATCTGGCCGCTTCTTTAACCGGTCCAATTTCTGGCAGTAGAGGTCTAATTTAAGAGTTTGGTCATTGGACAGCAGGTCATAGTAGATGATTCCCTCCCAATCTCATCAAACATACAGCTTAACCTTCCTGGTTGCCAATCCTGGTTTGCCCACCGTTTGGGCCTCTTCACCGTCCTTCAATCATGATTATTTCCGCTTGACAATGTCGGATGTGACCCATTTCTTGTCACCAGCTACCATCCGCTTCATAAATGGCTCGATTTCGTTCCGTTTGGCCAAGGATTCCCAGATAGAAATACAGTCCATCTAATATTTTTGAGTCAACTCGTACGGCACCCAAACATCGAGGTTATTCCTGAAGCCTGCTTTATGCAAATGGTTTTAACTGATTTGTGGTCAATCGTCAAGGCGACTATTCGAGTGCGATTTTTTGTGCGAATATTTAGAATCACACTTTTCCATCAATCTAATTCCACCCATAATAGATAAAATATTTTTAATGTTAAGCAAAATATTCGCAGACGACCAACCTAATTATAAAAAAAAATTAAAATTATGAGCTACATTGTGTCCAATAAATACAATAAGCTCTTGGGCGATGCTACGACAGCTCGCTTTGCGTTCTATAATTTTTAGGAATTTATTAACATTTTCGACGATAAACTTTTCAGTGCGTGGTGCATCTTTAATATCGAAATTCTCGGATGTTATTGCACAAGATTGGCTGTGATAGTATCGGCACCATAGATACTATTCACAATTTAAGCCGCCTGGCTTGCGTTTTCGTCTTTATCGAAGCAAAATTGTAAAATACTACGAATTAAATCTTTGTTTACCTCCATCGTTGACTCGCTATAACTCACAACTGAATCGATCAATCAAAACAGTGACGAAATAATATTTTTAGTACGTGAAAGTATGTTTTAGTACTCCTTTGCAACTAGTATAAGTATGGTCCACTGCAACAAATACATCACGAAATATATGCCACTAAAGCCATCTAGTGAAAAAATAATGGAAATATATTGAAAGTAAAAATAGATGAAATAATAAAGTTATTTTTTATATTTATTATATTATAAAGGGTTTTAAAATTGGCGATTGTAAAAGTTGGAAAATCAGGCTAGCGGAAAAAATAAAAATTAAATTAGTTATCCTTCAATGACATTTCGTAATAACAAAAACTACGCGCATAGCTCGTTAAGTTTCAAATTTTTCCGCTACGTGCTACTCCTGATGCTCCAATCGTCAATAAGAGGTTTCATTTTGAATAGCTTGCTATTTGGGCAGCTGTCAATTTTGAAGCTGTCATCTTTTGACATTTGACAAGTAAAAATTACGCCATTACTAAAAATGGTGAGATACACGCAAAAATGGTGAAAAATTTGCACTCATAGTTCGCAGAACTAAAGCACTTTTGGGTTGTCGTGAAGCACCTTCTCGGCCGGCAATAATGAAACTGGTGGACAAGCATGAGTTGTTGGGACAAATTAGTGATTTGAAGCATCGAAACCGTGTGCGTCGCCTAAGAGCAACTGAGAATATTGCTGCTGTAGCCCGTAGTGTTGACGAAACCCCAGGTTTGTCGGTTCCTCGTATATATTTTGAATTAGACATTCCACAAACCACATTACACCGTATTTTGCATAAAGATTTAGGTCTTAAGGCTTTTAAAGTTCAGTTAACACAAGAACTCAATCCGGGCAATCACCATAAACGTCGTATCTTTGCTGATTGGGTCCTTTAAATGCATCAAAATGATCCGGATTTTCATCAAAAATCATCTTCAGTTATGAGGCCCATTTTCACATCGGAGGCTACGTTAATAAGCAGAATTGTCGCATTTGGGGCTCAGAAAATCCAAGAATGATTGTTGAGAAGCCTCTCAATCTTCAACGTGACACTGCTTGGTACGGTTTTTGGACTGGCAGTGTGATTGGACTTTACTTATTCAAAAATGAGATTGGTGCAACTGTTACGAAGAATGGATTACGCTACCGAGCTATGAATAATGATTTTTTATGGCCGGAATTGAAAGATGTTGATGTGGTCGACGTTTATTTTCAGCAAGACGGTGGTACGTGCCACACAAGCAACGAAACAATCGGCATTTTGCAAGAAGTTTCCTGACTGTGTTATTTCTCGAAGAGGTGATCATAATTGGCCAGCGAAATGGTCTATGCCAATGATCCACAATCGATTCAAAACCTTAAAGATGCAATTCGTGAAGTTATTGAGGACATACATTATACATACTGCCATACAAAACATTTCGAAACCATGCATTTTTAGTACTTGAACACCATTCAACTATGGAGAAAACAACCCCATTAACGACGATCTATTTGACAATAATTTATCAAAGGACAACTTTAAAATATCCTGAAGGACTATTTAATTTTTTTTTGAACAATTATCTTTATTTATTGAATCTTTCAAAACATGAAAATAACAATAAGTTTTCAAATCTTAAATACTAAGGTAATTATGTAAATCTGCGGGAGCAGAATCTACTTTTGTTCAATAAATGTAATTCATAAACTATTCTACTATTCTACAACACTAACTTATCATAAACTATTTCATGAAAAGCATATGGTGCTGCAAGCGTGGCCGTAGCGGCCATTTGGCTGATATCGTTTTCAAATGTTAATGGCATACCTTCGTCACATTCATCTATTTCTCTTAAAAAATACTCGTTTTTTATTATCAAAATGAAACCTCTTATTGGAAACCCCTTCCAAAAAATAAAAGAATAATAAAAAAATTAATTTTTTAATTAATTAATTAACAAAAAATTATTGAAAAAATAGGGGCCACAAAAAAAAATTTAAATTATGTGGTGGGCCGCGATTAAGCAAAGGTTAAGAACCACTGGTCTAAATTTCCGAGTTATTCCTAAAAAACAACAACTAAAATTTCAGAGTATTGGTAAAACTTCGAACTAACGAATAAATTCAAAACTGCGTAATAAAAAATAATGAAATTTTATTATTTCTTAATGCGTAGTTTTTTCGAAACTTGTGAGGTGCCCAAAAAAAAATATTTTTTTTTTTTTAAAAATAAGTCATTGTTAAAAAAATCTATGGTCCCAGGCATTTAGGATTGACGATTTTTGAATATTCTATAGAGAATTATCGTATATCGAGATTCCTTGAATTTTAGGAAATACTTCACGTGTATATGATTTGTATATGCGCAAAAAACGTTATCTGTAAATTGAACATAGTCAAAAGCAATATATAGAGGCCAGCGTTCTTCCGTGCTTATATTGAAAAAGTTTAGAAGGTTTATATTCTCATAAATATTATTAGCCTTAGGTACATTCCAAAGTCATTCTAAGTATTTCCAGTCATTTAATATGAACATTGGTGTTTTTTGACTGCCAAGCAAGTTAAATGATTTTCTAATGGGTTTGTCAGGGTGTGTTATGAGTTTCAGTATTGTGATTAGTTTAATGGGTCCAATGTGCATCCCAAGATTATTATTAAGTGTTTTGCTTGCATTTAGTATGAACCTTAGTGACATTAGTGGACTGTTTAGACCTCAAGAGTGTTCTTAGGTAAAGTAAAAATATGAAATTTAAGAATGAGCCTTAAGGGTAAATGAAGGATATTCTAAATATTTTTAATGCGCATTTAGCATTTTCTCCTGGCACACACAGAGAGTTTTCATCTTTCAGCAATTACACTCATGATAATTACTGTAAAAACAAAATTTGTTACTATCTCTTTCCTGAATTTACCGTAATCAAAATATTTTTGTATTTTTTTTAACATGTATCGACAAGTTTGCTAAAATTCGTGTAAAGATTTTGTTGTTTTTTATGATACATTTTAGTAGCTCATCAAACTTGATAAGAGCGATTGGAAATAATTATAAGAACAAAATTTATTATATCGAAAAAATTATAATTAAAATTAAATTAAGGTAAATATATTAAATTAATTACTTTTAAATAAACTAAAAATATCTACATCTTCGGATGAAGAAATTTAAATGTTAGGCGCTGTTATGTTATAAAAAATATGTACGTGTTTCTTATGTAGATATGCCTAAGGGAAAAGCTTTAACGCCAATTGAACAAGGAAAAATACAATTTTATCATGAGTAGGGCAAAACTTTTCGAGAAATAGCTCAACTTATGAATAAAAGTGTTTGTGTTGTGCACAACTGTATAAGATTGGTGTCAAATTATGGATAAAATAAACGATCCGGACGCCCATCATTACTGAGCGGTGCAAAAGAGAAATTAAGCGACTTGCAGTCAACAAGACCCTTTCATCGAGTGCCATACTGCGTGAAATTCGTTTGCCGGTAACCAGTCGTCGTGTTCGTCAAATTCTTAATGCGGATTTAAAAATAAAATATACAAAACAGCTAATAAAATATTTGAGCGATAAAAGTCGCCAGTGACGCTGACGAAGAAGTTGCTGCTACCCTCACCGCAGACCTGATTAAAGAAGGACTTCAAATAGCTGCTAAATTGTGCGATCATTTTGGCAAGCATGATCCTATTGGGAAAAGAGCTGAGAAAATTCAACTTGACCTAAAATTATTAATGAGTAGTTATCGAGAATAACATAATGCTATAGACACATTACTGGTTTCGTAACTATGGTTCCGAGTTAACCATGGTTTCGTTGTAATATGTCACCCCTAACAATGGTTTGCAACTCGGTTTAAAAATAGTTTCGGAATGAGATATTTTTTCTCATTCCGAAGCATTTTTGTGCTCCCAATGCAGAATACATCAAAAATGGAGATTCCGGACACTAATAGTTTACCAAGCAAATCTAGTTTCCTTTGAGTTTTCTATTTGTCATTGAGATATTTGGTTGGCGGGAACAATTTTTTTTCTGTTCTGTCAACAGAAAAGTCATTTATGACAACTTAATAGTCAATTAAATGTCAATCTTGGCATTTTTGTCAATGCCTACTCCATTTCTATTTAAAACCAAACGAGAAGACAAAAGAAATTGTAGTGTGTCTTGGGTTTTCATCTCGCAAACCATAGTTTCCTAATGAAACTATGAAACTATGGGTATATCCAGCCCAAGTAGGCCTACATTTGAGATGTCTCACTTGTAGATTTTCCTCAGTTGTAGAATTCTACATGGGCTGGATGCAATATATTCGTATTATTTTTGGTTTATGTCTAATATAATTGATTTTAATAATTAAGTAAATATGAGATTCCTTAATTTATTAAACTTCAGACGATGAAGATAAAAACAATGAAAAGAAATGAAAATGGAACAAAATAAATTGTTATTTAAAATACAGGTTCACTCAAAATATATCTACTCAAAAGTAGACAGAAAATTGTTGCCTTACTAAACAGTGAGATATCTACATTTTTTGAGTGAGATATTTTGCATCCAGCCCATATTATGTGTGAGGCCTACTATTTTTTAGTGAGGCCTACATGGGCTGGATACACCCTATGATTTGTGAAATGAGAACTCAAGACACCCCTTCTCATTTGGTTTTAAATATTAATGGAGTAGGCATTGACAAAACTGTCAAGATTGACATTGAATTGACTTTTAAATTGTCAGAAATAACTTTTATATTAACAGAACGGGGAAAAAAAATTCCGCCAACTAAATAACAAAATGACAAATAGAAAACTCAAAGGAAACTAGATTTTCTTGGTAAACTATATTAGTGTCCGGAATCTCTATTTTTGATGTATTCTGCGTTGGGAGCACAAAAATGCTTCGGGATGAGAAAAAATATCTCATTCCGAAACTATTTTTAAACCGAGTTGCAAACCATTGTTAGGGGTGACATATTACAACGAAACCATGGTTAACTCGAAACCATAGTTACGAAACCAGTAATGTGTCTATAGCATTATGTTATTCTCGATAACTACTCATTAATAATTTTAGGTCAAGTTGAAATTTCTCAGCTCTTTTCCCAATAGGATAATGCTTGCCAAAATGATCGCCCAATTTAGCAGCTATTTGAAGTCCTTCTTTAATTAGGTCTACGGTGAGGGTAGCTACTTCTTCGTCAGCGTCACTGGCGACTTTTATCGCTCAAATAACGCCGAACTGCTGAGACAAAATTTTTAATGAACCATCCCGTAAAAGTTTCAGTTGCCACCCTATATCTATTAGCCGTCCAGTGAACTGGTAATGTGCTTAAATCTACGCCTTTCATTGATCGTGGTTTTAGAGCTCTATTTAAAAGTAAGGGTTTCAGCATCCGATCACCTGAAGCGTTAGAGCAAAATGAAAAGGTCACATGATCAGCACACCGATTTTACACGTTTACCTCTATCTGTCGGTAATTCTATTGTTAGAGTGACTGACATATGGCAGTGAACGAGGTTTAAATCATGTACAAGGATGTTTAATTTTGTTAAAAATGTTTTTTTAATCGCGTTAAATCAAATAAAATCGCCTAAAAAAGGAAATAAAATGTTTTGTTGAATCGCGTTAAATCAAATTGGCGCAAAAAACGTTCGCGTAAAAACAGAATTAGTACCTATCGCAATCCGTTCATAGGATATTTCGAAATAAATGGTTTCTATAGCTCAATTAAAATGTACATTTTTGAATCTCATGGAACAAACTGTCAGATACCTAAGAAAATCATACAATTATCTATAAGAATATTGCTTTGGATTTAAGCAGCCTACTCATATTAACTGAATTTTATACTTAATGAGGGAGAATACATAGATTGACTTGGGAATAAGCCTAAGATCTATTAAAAAAACGCATTTGTCATTCTTATGAAACATCCAGTTACTCCCATTAAAATATCATATAACTAATCTAAGCAATGTAAAAAGAAAATTTTTAATCTCATGGAACACCCTCTCAGATCCATTAAAACATCCAGAATTTAAATGATTTGAAAGACATCAATCCCTGCTACATAAAAAAGCGACGAACCTGTAGTTATAATAAAAAAGTAGGCAATAATATTTCAATTCAGCAACCATCGCTATCAATTAGATTGTTAGCGGCTGATAAACATATAGCCTTGGAAAGCGCTCAATTAAAATCAATTTTTTTAATCTCATGGGACACCTTGTCAAACCCATTAGAAACTCAATTAAATAATTAGAGAGACTGCTTTGTATCTAAGCCGCCCACTAATATTGCTGAGTGCAGCCCAGCATATACGTTGCTACCCTACTCATTGCCATTGAATTTCCGAATTCGTGCAAAAGATTGAGGGGGGGGGGGGAGGGCTGAATTACCGCATGGATTTTCTCTTATTGAGGACTTGCTTTAACTCTGCCAAGCATGTATCGCTTTTGGGATTGTTCTACAGTCGTGGAACAGAAGTAGAGTTGGTTTTATTGCTAAAGCGGTATTTCAGATTATACTGATCCTATCTGTTTTGAAAGCTTTGGAAAGATTGTCGTCAAATTTATTAAAGATTGCTTGTAAACTAGCTACTCGTTCAGTAGCATGCATCATGCTTATGGAGTTGGAAAATCATGTGAAACTGGGTTGAAACCGTACTGAAGTCTCGCGTTGCTGAGGCCCAACTGGATGGTCTTGTAGTTTGTTAGAGTTTTGAAAAATTACCTTCAGGGTGATGTTTTGGCACCTCTCTTATGGCTATGAATCACTCTCAAATTGTACAATCTGGTTTTATTGCCCAGAGCTATATAAAACGAGTATACTGTTACTAAGGCGTCGTCAAAGATCTTGGTGTTATTTTGGACAGTAAACTTCCAGAAAATTTCACCTTGAAAGCCAACTGCAAAATTTACAGCTATATTTTGGCAAAGTAGAAGAGCATTTCAGAAACCCTGGGGACTGACTTTCAAAATTCTGTTGTTCATTTATAAATCGCAGATTTTACCTGTGCTATCTTAATCTACTTTTGTTTAGTGGCTTGTGGTCAAATCATATTCGACTATTGCGGAACTTCAATTTTACCTAACAGTACTGCCCTTCACTTGACCTTAGATCAACTGGTAGTTTAGATACATACTGCATACTGGTCGAATTCTCACAGGCCATGTCTGCTTCTCTTTGTGTGACGACTGCCTCAAAGAGGACGATGACTGCATTCATTACGTCTGTACAGTTGCCCGGCTCTCTAGGTGGCTCGGTCCTGGTTTTTTAACTGTGATCTCTCAGTATTGGTCAACTGTCTTTCTTGGCTCTTGCAGTTTGCCAGAGCCGCAGAGCACTCTTGCGAGTTTAGTAAGAATCCTCGGTTTGTACCATGGGCTCATTGTGGCATTGAGTACGGAACCTTTGTGGACTCCAACCAACTTTAATAAACAAATAAAAATCATCACAATTATGGAGATTTCTGATAAAAATAAAGTCGGCAAGAATTATGAGAGTACAAGCTTGATTAAGAATCTATGACGGTCCAGGTTTTTCCGAACATCTGCTGATAAAGACGGGTAGAAGATGAAAAGTATGGAAAAATTATTTTGAATGAAAATTTGTGCACGCTTTGCCTGACAATTGCGAGGATACGTTCTATTATCCAATCCCAGTTGAATGTTTCTTCCATGGTCACTTTTATGTTCAGATCAGAAATTCCGAAAATTATACTTATTTTTCATTCAGTACATTTTCATTATGAAGTACTCGAGTGAAGCCGGATAGATTTTTTGTTTGCAGGCTCAACAATGTTAATCAACCTCAGCCAGACGCTCAAAAGCGCTATAAAGTCTTGAATCTGCAATATAAATGTTTTTGTTTTCAAAACCACTGTCCGTTGGGCTTTTAACTCTGTCGCAATATATTTTCACACACGCTGTAAATGGTAATCAATATAAATGAATGTCATTGAAAAAAGTCGTGCTTTAGATCTTGCAATCAGTTCAAATTTCGTAATAGGTTCCCTAATTTTTGTTTTCGATATTACCGCTAGAAAATGTGGTGTTGCATGCAAAACGATAGTTTAGAGAGATTGAGAAGATTAAGTTAAAAAGTTTACCGATTGAATGCCAAAAAGACACTTGTTACTAATTTTTCAAATTTATTTTATTTTAAAATTTCATAAAACAACTAATTTTACTTTGAAGTCCTAACTTTTCTTCTGAACAACAACAAGTAAATTTCGAAAGAAAAATTCTGTTAAGGATTTCTAGCTTGGTTGCGCGTGTACCGCTTTCGTGTATGTAGGAGAACGTATTATAGAATCCCGCTAAAAAAGTTTCTTTAAAATACTCATGGAGTAAATGACTTACTCAGCGAGAAATGACAAGGGCGTTTCAAAATATTTCACTTTCAAAAATTAAAAAAACGTTCCACCAAACCACACCCTTGTTACAAATTAAGACAGCAAAACTAAATCATTTTTGCTCGATCCTAATATGTAAATAAAACCATTTTATTTAAAACAAAACGATTTAAAATGACGAATTGGATTTTCTAAACTACTTTTTCATAACCAAAAAAAATTAAATACCATTGGGACTGAGACTTATGCAGCCAACGAAATCGTTATGCACAACGTATAAGGTTAAATCCTCTCATTCATATGTATATAGGGCAACATAATATGCACGAGAAATAGAATAGAGCAATCAAATTTTTATAGCAAACTATTGAATTCTATCAAGTGCTGAACTGAGTAAATCCAAAGCTTAAATCGGTATATCAATATTTTGAATTCCACTCATATGCGGTTCGATTTGCAGAACATACATTTATTTTGAGCAGTATATGGGGCAATGCAAAACGTATGAATGTTTATTTAAAGTGAAGGATTATACAAAGATCATTTATCAATATGTCGCCGTTATGTTGAGCATACCTACAGATGCTGTTTGTGGGAAATAAATATTTTTTGTATATTTGGTTGAATTTTTCATTTACTGGTGGAGATTTTTCTGTGCCTGTGCAACGTATCCGGGTATCGTAACAGTTGCAGCTGCATACATAAAACATTCAAATAGGGAAAACAATAAATATCATTTTCCATTTTTCAATTTTGAGATAAAACTTATTTTTTTTTAGGTATACAACACAACAATCTGTTGTGACACGATCATAACGTACAGCATTTTGTTATTATTACACTTTCCTATCTGCTATCTATGTACTTGAATAGAGTATAAACTGTTTATGCTTATATTTATGTAAATGCTCGTGAATGGCATAAATAAGGGATGTAGCCGAGGATGGCTTATGTTAAATGATTTTTTAAAATTTTTCATAAATTCTACTTCGAAAAGTTGAAACACATCGATTTTATCAAAATTTTAATTAAAAATATTTACAGGAAATGAATATACAACATGCCTGCACATACAATGTTTACTCGACGGCATTATATAATATTAGTTACACATATTTACAGTAAATTCTCAAAATTATCAACAGATAACAGTTAACGTTAACAAAATGGTTTGCTTCATAAAATAATTGAATGTAAATTGTCATTAGGCAATCTGTGAATTTAAACGTGAGTTAGGTAAAGTTTAAATTTATTAATTCATTATAGCTGTAGTTAATATGTAGATATGTTGTGCGTTTTGTACGAGGCTAATGGTGCTCGGCCTGATATATCGAGATCAGATTGCCACTTGTTCACTCTTTTACAAATAATCGGAGAGACCTAGGAGGACGTATAATATACTGAATGAGTACTGCGTGAAGTTTAAATAATACCTTACCTTCTATTTGATCCAGGAATCCAACGGAGCCATTCGTGTCAGCCACTTAGAGATACCCTGTATATAATTATATAAATATAGTTTTAACGGATTAGATAAAAAAATATTTTGTCTCCCAACGTCTTAAAAGCCTCTTGTTTTAATACTGTTTTTGGGTATTCAAGTTGACCTTCGCTCCGAGCAAATACTTTTGTCCTTCACGAAAACTGATTTTGATGAGAGAAAAAATCAAACAACTCAACTCGATTCTCAATGACGTTTTAGTTGAGTGGATATACCATTCGCTTTTTCATCGAAATCAACACTAATGTGTCGAAAAGTAAATAAAATTTCGGTCCAAACTCATTCATCTATCGAAAATTCAGTTGTTTTTTGGATTTTTTCTCTCAGTGTGGAAATGAATTGGAGTCAGTTGGAATTCAAAAGAAAATGGAATTCAATGTATTTTATTCGAGTGAAATTAAATCGAATACAGGCGCATATCAATACAATGCATTGTGGTAAACAATATTTTGTGTTTTGTTCTCCGGCGCGTAAATGGACAACGATGATTGTTTGAAAACGCTCGAACACGCGACGTACAACTGTCTATGAGAAAAACACGGATATTCGAGATTTATTCCGCACACCTCCAACGATTGACCTTGTGATTTGTTAATCGCCATGGTGAACGCCAAGCGAACGGGGAACTTTATGCGCTTGAAGTCGAACGGAAGGTTAGTTCGAATCAGTGGAATTCTCGGAATTAGAACATCCTTTCCTTTGAATTTGCCCTTGATGATCGTCACTTGAATCACGTTGTTCATCAGTTTCTTCACAGCCAATCGCGTCCCGTTACACAATCTTGGATGGTTCAAACTGGCATTGGTTGCCTCATCTTGATTGGTAACACCGTCAACGGATTTGCGAAAATGTATTTCCCCAGCGATTTGGTTGTGAATCAAGTAATTCAGACTGCGAATATCCTTGTTTTTTGCTACCAAAATCGCTCGTTCACTGAGCCAATCGTGATTTGAATTTTGGCGAATGTCCGGAAACACTTTCGTGATAAGCTCTTCCTTCGACGTCGTGAACATGCAAAAATTCGAGGAAAACGAAATGAATCTTGTCAAAACATCAACAGGAGTTTGACCATTTCCAGCAGTTGACGAGTCGTTCTTTAACGAGACTCTCATATTCGTTTTTCGACAGGTAGCGTTTTACGAAAATCGCCGGTCAGCAGAATCATCACTCCACCAAAACGTCTTGAGTTACTTACGTAAATCCTTCATTGTTCGATTGAATGCTTCCAATGATCGTTTATGTGCCATTATCCACTCGTCCCAAATGATGATTTTGCATTCTTGCAATACCTTGGCCATTGCCGAGTTTTTGGCAATTGAGCACACTGACTCGCCATTCGTGTGGATATTCATCTGCAACTTCAGCGCAGAATGTGCCGTTCGACCGTCGTCTAGCAATGTGGGTGCAATTCCCGATGATTCAACGGCTAACTCTATTTGAGATCTCGAGCAAATTGTCGCCAAAAGCAAAGGAATCAGAAAGCTTTTACTCGTTCCTCCGAGAGCATCGAGGAAGAATATTCCACCGTTTTCTTCGTCAACTGCCTTCATCAATGCGTCGCGTCATACACGTCATCTTTTGCTGCGCATTCAAAAGCGGGACATTCGTTTGTACTATTTGCTTAATTGAATCTCGATCGTACACTTGCCCTCGTTGCAATTCACGATTAAACGCATCGTGCATCGAACGAATTGGTGCTGGTATACCCAATTAGGACAAATAGCTGCCGCACATAAGCACGCATCTATATCTTCGATCAAGATCAAAACTTTGTCGCGTATCTCGTCGTTGATTTCAACCTCATAATTTGATGTTGCGGTGCGAACTCGATGCAAAAATGGATGTTCGATGGATGCCACGTTACTATGATGATCGAATCTACGATTTTGATTTGCCGGCGCAGAAATAGTGGCATCGGCTTGTGATGAGTCCCAATGTGAGACGTTTTCCAGCAAATTCAGGTGTTGGCAATTTCTCGATAATCCATTTTTTCTCTTGTAAAAGGCCATCGGCTACGTGCGAAATCCCGTGCGCGTTTACACATTTTTTACACCATTTTTATTCGTATGTACTAGCTGACCCGGCAAACATTGTTCTGCCATATAAATTATTTCTAGTGAATATTTTGGTTGTTAAATCAAAAATAACGAATGTACTGTAAGTGTGTTGGGATGGGATCTATAACAGAAAGAGGAATGGAGTGCTGTAGACGATAACCGCCGATAAAAACGAAAAAAATACGAACCATTCATTTTCCCAATTCAATGTATTTCATTTACGTAACGGTATTCATTGTTTGACCTCTTAAAAGTTAAATGTAAATTGAAAAAGAACGAAAATGAAATAAAGAAAATCAATATTTATTTTGAAGAGCAATTAAGTGTACGAATATTTTTTGTCAGTCCGTCTTTAGCCCATACAAATAAGTTCGATGTTGTGCCCACACGAGAACATGCCACGTAAAATTGTCCGTGTGAAAAACAGAGTGTGCTCAAATCTAAGGCGAACACAGACATCGTTTGGCCTTACGACTTATTGATTGTCATTGCGAATGCCAATCTAATAGGAAATTGAACGCATTTGAATTCAGTTGACAAGTCTGCGAGAATCATTGAAATTCATGGCAACAAAATATTTTCGGCTTGGCATTTGCCATTCAAAATGGTGGCTTCGATAATATTTTTCATCAATCCTTTAATGGCCAATTGCGTGCCATTGCACAGCCGTGGTGGGTTCAAATTCCGAAGTAAAATAACTGTAGATCCAACTTTCAGTCGTAGAAGGTGTAGTGGCAGTCCAGTGAGTTCAAAAACTCTGTTGGAAAATTTACAGCTTCGTTGGCATCGCAAACTGTATAGATCGATTTGTATGATACCAAGTCGCCTGGCAACTACTGCTGTATCTTGGAGTTTAAATCGTCGACGTCTACATTTTTTGTTGCCAAAATGGCTCTTTCTTCAGCAACTTTTCCATCGCCGATATCTAACAATTGCTTCGAGAATGTGTCAGCGGATGGATCTTGGATTTTATTTGGATGTGCATATATTTATTTTTAGCTGGACTTTTCAACATTACGCCATAGTGGCGATAATATCAAGCAATCGTTGATCTCATCAGCGTTGAATGACGTGGAATGATGGGAACTGTTTGTCTTAAATCACCTGAAAGGAATAACAGAGTGCCGCCGATTAGTTTATCGTTGTTTTTTATATCTTTGAGTGTTCTGTTCAGCGCCTTAAGAGAATGTTTGTGTTCCATACTGCGTTCATCTCAGATGTTAATTTTGCATTGTGTTTTCACTGTGGCCATGGACGATTGTTTTTTTATGTTGCACACTGCCTGTGGTTATTTTGAATACTCAGTTGCAGCTTAAATGCTAAATGAGCTGTTCTGCCTCCATCCAATAAAATTGCTCAAATGTCAGATAATGCAACGGACAATGTGATGTCATTATTTGATCATATTTCGGCAAGAATTAGCGAAATGAGAAATGTTTTGCCAGTTCCATCTGGTGCATCCAGAAAAATAATCCACTTTGTCCCGCTTAAAGTGCCAGCATAATGCGGTCGCAAATTATTTTTTGTTCATGAATCAGTAGTGGGACATTGCGAGTAACAATCGCTGCCATTAAATCAGATGCACTTCGATTTGGCGAACTCATACCGAAATAACTGAGTGGTAAATTGGCAATGACAACGCAAAGACCCTCGATAGCTTCATTGTATATAGCTTCGCTGAATGTAATCGTTAGATAGTTGCACCGTGTACGAATTCGATGCTATTGAGTCATTGAATCTTTGTGCTTATCCCTCAACGTGTTTGTTCGTCCCGGGGACATGTAGTCAACACTATAGCGAATAGTAGACGAATTTGTGTTGCTGTACAGCCCAATGCTGCTTGAGCAAGCATATCGTCCCAGTGATAGTCGTTTTTGAGCAAGCCGAGTGTAAGGCATGCATTTTTATGTTGGATACTGTTATCCATTCACTTTGCGTATATCTTGAAATGACAATGAGCCGGTGACATTAACCAACAATAGTCGCAGTGACTGTATATACTCGGGACAAAGTGTTTGATTTGAGTAGGCCGGGGCACGCATCAATTAGTGTGCCTTGTTTGCTGGGCATCCATTTTTTTGTTTGATTCCATGTGAAATTGCGTATTTCGGAATAAAGTAGTGTTCCTGCAAAGGCACCGAAAGTATCCGCACGATTACTCAATTCGAAAAAATTGGTGAGTGTAGTGTTTGGTGAATTTATGACACGCTCAATTGCTGTCTCGTTGGTGAAAAAAACGCGGTGGCCGTTTTCAAGATGGACGGTTTCAAGATACTAAATGTATAACTGCTGGGTCCCGTCCACGAATTGGGAAACCAAAGATACGCCAGACAGCTTCATTGGAGCTGATGTAGCGGCTAATTTGGTAGCGCATTATTTCGTCGTTGTCATTCAATCGAGGAGCTATTTGAAACACAGCCATATCGCTGCCTTTATTCACATACTTGCAAATGTATTTGATGCTCTTCACTGAACTGCAGAACTCATTATTAATATGAGCATTGAATGTTTTGCTCAGCAAAGGCGAATATGGTACCACACAACGATTGTCAATGTCAATTTTTGCGATGTTGATATTTAGCGTAAATGATTGTCCGCCATTTCTGCGAAAAAAGCATGCAGCCTCTGGTGGGATTCTAATCCAGTGCCTGGATGCCCAGAAGCTTTAACCATTGCACCACCTATCACATACAAAATGTACACACAAAATTCATATAAAAAGGCTTTTTATTCGATTTTTCGGGTTTTCCGACTTTCCCGGTGGATTTTTCCAAAGTTTTCGTAAGAACCATCTCCAGTCAATTGCGAACACAACAAAAAAGATTGAGCTAAATCGTTAGCCGTTCTCAACTGATGCGCGCAACAACATTTTTTCACCATTTATATATGAAACTAGCTGAGTTACCCGGCGTTGCACGGGAGGTATATATAAGCATGAGTTGTATTTTCGAATATTTTGTAGAAAATGTCTGGATAACTCAGTAGTTCCGGAGATGTAAGCTAGAAGAGGTTCAGGTGGATCATTCAGAGGAGGCAAATTCACTTTTCCATTTGAACAACACATTCCAGGCGATTCATTGTGAAACTTTAAAGCATGACAATACAAAGAAATGTTTTCCATTTGCCCGATTGAAACATTGTAATCATAGTCTTTCTCGTAATTGAATGCTACTAACTTTAAATCACCTCTAAAACTTTCTATTAATCGTCCATATCGTAACCGATCGACTTCCACCCGGGCCTCACGATGTTCAATGGTTTCAGTAGCTCTAGAAGAAGACATCCTGCTTCGAACGTTTGCAAGTCGTGTTTCATACTGTTTGCTTAATTCAGCCACCCTTGCGGCCCTAATCTTTTTCGACTTTGCAGTTACCTGCCCAATTGATTTTTTTTTCGGTGGCATTTTTAAGCAAAACTGAAACGTGTTGCTAATTAATCAAGAATGACGAGCATTCAAAACAGAAATTAGTATTAATTTATCAAAACGATTTTAATGTTCCCTTCAATACGTTTCACCGCGAACTGTGTTTGAAAATGTCTTTACGGAATTTTTTTTAAGCAAACTCAAATGTTATCTACAATCAAAAAGTAATCGTAGATTAACACGATTATAAACTGAAAACTTAAATCTAATAAGAATGTATATTCACTTGAAATAATATTTAATACCTGGAAAATAATCACCAACAATTATTTTATTGCAATATAGCTAACTAATCGAGAACAACAGCATCCGAAACACAAATTAATATTAATTTATTCAAAACAATTAAAACTACGTCCACTTCGATACATTTTACCGCCAACTGTGGTTGAAAATGACATTTCGAAAAGCAAAAGAAGTTTTTTCAAACTAAGGCAATTTTACACGTACAATAATTTGAATACGAGGATGTTTCTTGTAGAAGATGCTATTTTCAAAAATAAAACGCTAGTACTTTTCAAAGTAAATCAGTTTATACGTACACTATTTTTTAGTACCTTTCCTATAATTGATTTTATGAAACAATCATTGATTATTTAAGTAATAAACTAAATAAAGTAATAAACTATTGGCGTTTAGTATGAAACTACTATTTTCATTAAAAGCCGCCGGTTGCAATAGTGGATTAAAATAGAAAGTTAATTATTTCTGAGGTTATGTGGAAATTAGAACTCGCTATGGTACATTTCAAAACAGGATATGATAAATAGGATATCACTAAACAGTACATGTCAAACCAGTAAAAATGGATTATTAGTATGGATAATATAAGTGTTCAGAGATTTGTCTTCAGTTAAAGTGATGAATGATTGTCTTAAATTTAAATTAATAAAATTAATTTGAATAATTAAATCAATTATAGTAGAGGTATGATTTGTGTATAACAATCGCACGCTAAATATCCTTTTTGGTGTCTAAATTTGCGGCTAAGGCGCTATTTCGGAACATTTAAATAATTGTATCTATATATGTCAAGAATTCAAATCCAGGGTAGACTTCCAGGTTGGAGCATGTCACCAATTTCATATAACCTCTTTCCTAAAGTCATTCCCGTCAAAAAATCTTAAAAAAATTGAAATTTGAGAAAAAATTTGTACCACAGCCCCTAGATCCCGGGGTCCAGCCCCTTCAAAAGTATCGTGTGCTTGGTTCTGAACATGCAACATGTACATGGTAAAAATTTCATGGCGATCGGTAAAGCGGCTAAGGCGTTATTTCAGAACAATCAAATAATTGTATCTTTACATGTAAGAATGAATTTTTGATCCAGAGGCGGACCCCCCAAATTCGAACATGTCTCTTATTTCATATAACCCCTTTCCAAAACTCATTCTCGTAACAAAAATTTAATTTTTGAAAAAATTGTACCGGGGTCCAGCCCCTTTCACAATATCGTAAGATTGGTCCTGAACATGCCACATTTGCATGGTAAACATTTCATGGCGATCGGTTGAGCGACTGAGAAGTCATTTTGGAATAATCAAATATTTGTATCAATACATGTAAAAATTAATTTTTGATCCAAGGCTGAGCCCCTCAGATTCGAACATGTCAGTTATTTCATATAACCAGCCCGATAAACTCATTTTCGTGGAAAAATTTAAAGAAAATTATAATTTTCGGAAAAATTTGTACCGCAGCCCCTTGACCCCGGGGTCCAGCCCCTTCCAAAATATCGTAAGGTTGGTTCTGGATATGCAACTTGTACATGGTAAACATTTCATGTCGATCGGTTGAACGGTGTTGGAGTGAAACGGTAACATATATAAATATACATATATACAAACATCCATTTTTATATATACATATACATATTACGTGTTTTTTTTTGACACGTCGTTGACATACGCATACACGTTTTTTTGTTATCAAAAATTATTTGTTTTCTTGTTAGGAAATTTATTGTGACATAATCTTTTCCTGGTTTGCATCAGTTTTCAATACAAATAGTTTATAAATTTTTGTGAATTGATGTAGCAAAAAATTATCATTTTTTTCCGGGATGACATTGAAAAATATCGTGATATTTGTATTTTAGTGTTGCCATCGCATTTCTGCGGGATCATTTACGAACTAACTCCACAGAAATGTTGTTGATTTCGGAAAATGTAATTCAGTGTTAGTCATCGATTGCTTCTAATAGAACCCAACTGACTTAAGTAATTCAATTAATTCTGATTGAGTTTGTTTGGCTTCCTTGATTGAGTCTGTACCTTCTTTGCTTTTCGTCCTTTGCGAGTTGTGTCAGCGTTCTAGCAGGACAGTATGAAATGACGAATGTCACAGTTATTAATTGAATTTCTCATTAAAACATTTCCAAATTGTCATATTATTCTTTGAAGGTTAATCCTTTTTAGGTTTTTTTTTGTTTTGTTTTAATCCATGCCATCTGTTTTGAGGCCGAAGCACTCCCTGCTCTTTCGCGGTTCATTTTTCACGTCCTACTTGAGACGCAGTTATGCTAAATGAAAGACGTACGGCTATAGGACCGATTTTTAGTTACCGTTGTGTTCTTTTTAATCACAGATCGTAAACTGTTGATTAAAATTTCCTTTTGCATCTTGCCCCTATCGGAATTTGAACCCGGTACCTCTCGATCCAAACGCCTAAGTTTTAACCACTGCGCTATTTGGTCGGTAAACCTTTTTAGCTGATTTTATCTTACATGCTACTGGTTCTCATTTCTTGCTCTTGGACAAAGATGAAAGTCTTGGTTTCTATTGCTAGATTTGCCCGAGTGCAGTATCTTAATTAATTCCACCCATACCAGCTATTTCTGTATATACTTCCATTCCCGGTAGTCACAAATTTTCTGGCGTTTCTTCTGTTACCCACGTTATCTTGTATCAATCAGAATGCGGTGCAGTTCTTTCATATCGATGGTCCTCTGTTTGAATTGATTTATATCGTACTGTGCTTAAGATAAGCATGATCTTTTCACTATTAGTATAGAATTTTATACACCTTCACAATGAAAAAAATAACAATTTTCCGTTTCCTTAATAATCCGCACATACAAAATATAAAATCCTCAGTAGGTGTTTATCGAACAAAAATAAAAAATCTTTATCATTTAATCTCAAAAATATTATGTCACATATTTTCTGAATTTTCATCACCATCTTATAGCATAGGGAGAATATCCTTTATTTTTATCTTGGTAACTGATGCTGTTGACATTTAAATATATATTATCATATTTTCGAAAAAGAATAATAATAACAATAATATCAGAAAATCATCTCTAATATTTTATTTATGTTCGAGAAATTTAACGGGTACCATCGTTTAATATAATGCCATACGGCTTTATACAGCCATAAATAATTTATTGAAGTGCGGTTATAGAGTGTTACATATTAAAACTATTAAATTTTTAATATACCTCCTTGACCTATAAAGTTCATACCATGTGTTACATATCTGGTCACACTGTGGTTTTATGTTGTGTACATAACATATAGAGAGAAAAATATTTTCGTCCTTTCTAACCGACTTGCTTTATTCACTCCTGAATTTTTTTTCCTCATTTTATAATGAAAAATGTCCAAAACCATATTTTCTTGGCTATCAAAATATTTTTTTCTATTTTCTTTTTTTTGTGTTGGGATAAAAGATAGATTAAGGAATTTTATTTACCTTCTTCTATCCAAACAGACTATTGACTAAGTTATGATATAGACTAGCTAGAGTGAGTTTTGATTAAGTAAAATTTAAGAATGTATAGCATGAAACATGCTGTAGACCAATTTTATGATTTATTGACATATAAATGTGCTGTAAAGTATATAGAGAGCAAGTTAGGCATCATAAATTTTAAATGTATAAAATGTTGACAGCAAATTGTTTATAAAAGGTTTTCTATTAATTTCTTTTTGTATTCTTAAGGTAGCATCTTTCTTTTTATGAAGGTGGATGGTCCTTTTTCATGACAGTCTTTTATTATTACTCCACATTCAACGCCAATTACTTTTCAAGTGTTTTCGGTTAATTTTAATATTCATATAAAGTTATTACAATGTACCTAGCCTATGGATTGACTAACAACATTTGATTTCTTACCTCATTTGCTACTTTGTTACATGTTTATTATTTTTCCAATGGTTTCACCTAAATGGTTTCACCTTCTTATTTTGGTTGACTAACGAGCAGTTGTAGTTGGCTTAGACGTTTGGGTAATTGTGAAGCCTATATCCATGCTTCCGTGTTTTTTTGTTTATCCTGTTGGTGACTAGTTTCCACTGCAAGGACTCTATGGAGGTCGCTATTGCGTACGTGCCAAGGAGTATTAACAATATCCCTCAGTACTTTGTTTCGGAATCTTTGGATGATATTCAGACTACTCGGTTAAGTATAACCATTCCTCCATACGGCTTGTAATATCTGCTTATAGTATCAGTTTATTATGCGTTCGAAATTGGAAGTTGTTTCCAAAACGCCTGTATACATTTTTCTTTGTTTGAGTCTTAAAGCGTTGCCACATACACATCTAATAACAGACGATTCGTGCGTAAATTTATTTTGCCTCGCCACATACCAAAAAAAATACAGACGATTTTTACAACAACAATTCTTTATATTTTGTTTTGAGCTGAATGTTTATACCGCCATTCCTATCCAAAGTGTATATATTTATATTAATATATATTTTGTTTTGGAATTTTTTGACATTTGTTGAAGTTCACAGACAACAGAGAAAAAAATCGTTTAAAATTTTTTGATGAGTTCGGAAATCGTTTTAGATTTTTGTGCGTTCGTTCACGTGTAAAATTATACCATTCAGAGAAAAAATCGTTTCTAGGAACGGGTAAATAGAAAATTGATAATTTTTCAATTAAAATTATTAAATAATTCCAAATTTATTATTTTAGCTACTAACTTGAGATATTTTACATATTATCTCATTGATTTGAGTCAAAAATATGCTCTAATTAATGCGTAAATGCGAAATCTGTTTTTAGATGTCGTCCGTAGAAATGTGTATGTGGCATCGCCTTTAGCTCCTCACATTTATTTTTGACATGCACCTCCATCGCAATTTAGCAGCTAGATGCATGCTTAGGTATTTTGCTGAGTTGGCATGTGCTAATATGATTCAAGCAGGTGACAGAATTGTGGTGGTAGAACTTTCTTGAGTTTCAGCAATAGATCGTTTTGCCAGACTTTGTCAAAAGCCTGAATGTTGTCAAGAAAAGCTGCTGAGCAAATTATCTTTTCTTCAAATGCCTTTTGTCTGTCTCAAAATCCATATTGTGGTATTGGGATGAGTTCTTAACTTTCAATTTGCGTTTTAATTAGTTTTAATACGAGTCTTTCGCAATTTTTCATGCCGTTCGAACATATTTGATTTTGAAGGCCCCGGTGATTAGGATAGTAAATTTTTTAATGCCGATATTGGGAAGCTGGTAAAGAGCATTTCCTGTTATCAATTCGAAGCGAGGAGTATTTTTTTCGGTTTTATTTCATTTACTTTTTAAAACACCTTCAGTTTCTTCCATTTCTTGTATTTATTCGCTCTGCTGTATCTCAATAGGCTGAAATATACCTTTTAGTTGATCAGCAAAAGCTTTTGCTTTTTGTTCATTGCTTTCATTGCTTGTTCATTCCTGTTGTCTTCCATAAAGCATTCCAATATCCTGATATTTGCAGATGACCTCAAAATCTACAAAACCATTGAGTCAGTCGACGATGCTAATAACCTACAGGAAGATACCCAAGTAGCACAAATGGGTTGGGATAACGTCGTACCGCCGTTAGCTGAATGACTAGTGGTCGGCTAGCCGACGTTGGTACAACGGTATGGTAACGGTGCTACAACGGTATTGGGGAATAAATCTTAGGTTGTTATAACGTCGTAATAACCACTATTTGTCTTGTCAAATGACTGAAGTTTTAGTTAGATGGGAGTCGCTTATACAACTATTACGTTCGTAAAAAAACTAATTTCGTCCGTCATTCGGATTATATTTTGTGGAGAGGGAACTTTTTTTTTAATATATGTAAATAATCGTGCTGTCTTTTTCATAACATTATTTATTTCTTTTTCTTGTTTTATAAAAAATTACAAATGTCAAATGTTCCTATTTTGAATTGATTTTCGGTTCTTTATAAAAATTAAAATTTATAGAATCATTGTTAAACTAATAATTCAAATTTGGTGTTAATTACGGCTTATTTTTTCAAACAAATTTAGTTTTATAGTAAATATGTACCTGTCTCCCAACTCAAAACTAACTGGCTTCCATAATTTCTATATTTTAAAACATAAGTTGGTATTTCAAAAAAATAAAAATAAATAAATATGATTAAATTACTCTAGAAGCAGGGAAAATCTGATCAATAACATCCCCGTCATTAAAATTATGATACTATATTAACATATAGTCATAAAAATTATCAAAATAACAAATTTTGTTTTTCAGAAGTAAATAATTTTTAATGAAATCTAAAGAAAAAATGGCGAGTTTCATAATGTATATGAAAATGACAAAAAAGTTATAATAAAGACTCAAAAAACACAAAAAGTTATTTCAAAATCAAATAAACTATGTTCCCAACAAATTTATCACTCTGGCAACAACTTGGTTATTTTTTTAACTTAACTGTCAAAATTACTTTTTCTATTGACTTTTAGATTTAAGGGTTTGTTTAAGTAAAATTCATGAAAAATGCCGGACAATTAATGTCGAATGCTTAAATGGCTTCTTTTTTAATTTAAAATGATCCATATTTAATTATTTATAAATAATAAATTTTTGTACATTTGACGTTTGTCGATAAATAATATTCTCGATAAAATTGTCAAGCAAGTCAACAAAATTGTGATACGTGAAAAATGTTATTTCGTCGTCGTGCAAATGGCAAATAACTTATTTAAGTTAGATTTCAGTTTTTAAATGACAATAAAGTCGCCAACTTGTCATTAAATATCGGGTAAAACGACCGGTAAACTAAAGAGTCGGCACGTGGATAAATAATGACCATTAAGTTACAGTAGTGGGATAATAGTTAGAAAATGTGAAATAAGTTGGGAAACTCGATAAAAAATAACTTGATAATGACTGGTAAAAGATACCGTCGTATGGTGGTCGGACCGATAGATAAGAGATTTTAGTATTAATTTCAAAATGTCTAATTTTTCATGTTTCTAGCGGTTGCACCGACGTCGGGATTTAGTCATAAAACTATAAAGTTATTTGGTGCTACTTGGGTATTGACAACCTGGCGTTATGGTGCGATTTCATTTCTCTGAGTTTCAACATTAAAAAGTGCAAATCTCTATCATTTCAATTAAAACCCTATCCTGTTACACAAGGCTATAAGAGTAGCTCCTAAGCATAAGAATATATTCATTTCCAGGCTCAGTATCTCGACGACAAACGCAGATATTCTTGCGCATATTAAGTCCATTTTGAATCTGCCTTTTGAACTAGAGTTGGCTCGAACCAAGTACAATGTAAAAATATATCTCGCTGTAATGGTCATGTCTCCTCCTTTAAAGTGACGGTCCTGGAAACTATGTTCGACTTACTAATGTCCCCAGCTTTATAACCTGAATCAACATACCTGCAAGAATTTGTCGATCTCCGTGTTACTAACAATTATACTCGAACCAAGAAAACTGAATTATTGTTTATAACCAGAATGTAAGGGGACTACGAACAAAATCCCGTGAAGTATTTTGGCAAACTCAAGCCCATTTTTATGACATTTTTGCACTCACTGAAACAAATTTAACTAATGACTTTAACAGTAATGAATAATTTACGTCAGATTATAACGTTTTATGCAAGGATGTTTCGGTTTCTGATGGTGTACTGAATAGTAGAGAATACGCTTCTGCGGTGCATGTTAAGTTTGATTTTTCAATAGTGATAATCCCAAATACCGACAATATTGAGTTGGTTTGTGTTAAAATCAACACAGGTTATACGAATAAACACAATTATATTTTGTGTCACTATATACGCCCTAATAGCCATGCGAACACCTAATAGCTTCTCGTAGATGCTGTCGATTTACTGCTGTTTAAGATAACCTCTTTGTCGTTGGAGATTTTAACCTCCCGGACTTTATATGGACACTATCCGAGGACAATACCCATTACGTTGCTGAGAATGCAAGATCTGTAATTGAGATTTTGATTACTGATAATTTTTGTAATTCCGATTTGATGCAGATCAGTAACGTCAAGAACAATCTTAACAGGCAACTTGACTTAGTATTCTCTTCTGGCGCTAATAATTGCAGAGTCTCAGAAACAAATCTGGTTCTTAGTACAATTGACTTGTATCATCCGCCTGTTTTAATTTCATTTTCCAGTGAACTATGTTGAGTTAACATTAATTGCGAAACTTCACCCAGTTTTAATTTCCGATAAGTCCGATTTTAAGAAGCTAAATGAATTATTGGCTAACGTCGACTTTAACTCCATTCTCGATAATAATCACAACCTCGAAGCCCAAACTCTCAATTTTTATGCCGCGATGGTTGAATGCTTTCAACAGTCCATTCCTTATACTGTACGAAGACACAAACTGGTAGTTCCACCCTGGCATAACAGAAAATTGCGATCACTTTGATCACGTAATCAAAGAAACAAAAACTGGAAAAAATTCTTAAAGACGAGATTGGATTCCGATTACTTAAATTACGTGAACGTTAACAATGCATTTTTGACCATGTCTCATGATCTCTATAACGATACATTAGTAGTATCCAGTCAGAAATAATCGCTGACCCAAAGCGCTTTTGGCAATTCATTAACTATAAGAAGAAATCAGATGGATATCCTTCTATGATGAAGTTCGGCGATCATTGTTCTGGTGACCCCAAAACCATTGCTGGCTTTTTCACAAACTAGCGTCATTTGTTTTTGTATTTACTAATTCGTTTTTCTGCAACTAGGTCTCTAATATCTTTTAGGTAATTTGTACCTCGCGTGTAATATTCCATGCTGACTGTCATACCGTGTCAAATCACCATTGAGCGTTTCAACTTCCTCATCAAATGTTCCTTTTTACTCAGGTACATTCATCTTTATTCTAGTACTTAGTCCTTCTTTAAATTCTTACCAATCTTTACATGTATTCCGAATATAATTGGTTGGTTTGGATTTATTTTGTATCTGATTGGTGAGGACGAGTGGTTAGGCTTCGAGTCGAGACCTTCTAAAATACATTATCGGTAATATTATAGTTATAAAAAATTAAGCAGATCTAGTAGAATTTTATTGAAATCTGTGAGACAGAAAGTTTATGATGATTCCCAACCCAATCAGTATGTTTTGCGTTGAAGTCTCCTTCAACACTAAACTTTTCTCTTAAACTGTTTAGGAAATTTGTAAAGTGGTCTTGGTTGATTGTATTTCTATTGTTGAATATTTTTGCGCTTCGAAATTTCTTCCTTTTGTAGTGTTATCTGGGTGTATCGTGTGATATACTTGATCTCTTGGAGTTTTTATTGGTGATTGTTTTGTGAACTGTGTTTCGGATATGAGGCAAACATCATTTTTTTTTTGGATGTCCAAGAGCAATTGCAATTCCAGCTTATGTTGCAATAGCGTATTGAAATTCTATGCTAATATTCTAATGCTATTAATTTTTATGCTTAAGCAGGATTGCGGGAGCTACTCTGACATTGTTTTCTAGTTTTGCGAGTATTTGGATAATTGATCCAATGATTGGTCGTGTTTCTGGTCTTATTCATCTATTCCGTCTAAAATTTTTTTGACATTCGACAATAACGGTGAGAGCCTTTATTTATTTGTGTTCCAGTTTTAGCAAGTTCGGAATATTGTTAACCTATATACTTTGATATCTTTGGTATGTATAATTGTTGGTTCGACAAGTTTTAATTCGTTTTTTTCAACTGACTGGACTGCAATACCCCATTCTGTTGACCAAATTTTTCAGTACATTTTCAAGCGTTTGAGCCTCTATTTCACCAATTGTCACTTTAAATGCGTCTTTTAAGACCTCAATCGTTTTTGGATGATTAGCAAAACATTTGTCTTTGACGGTTTGTGACAAATAATAGTCCAACCGGGTCAAATCACTGTTCGAAGGCAGATGCAGTTGACATCGCTATTTCGGCTGATAGGGTGCAAAACGTCGATTATATCGTTGGCTGTGTGGGCAGTGGCGCGGTCCTGTTAAATATTGGCCAAGTCTTCTTCTTCAACCGTAGGGCGGAAACTGCTTTGAACCATATTCCACACCAAATAATCACTCGTTTTGGGTGTATTTCCTTTTCAATTGTTTCGTTTGGATTTTCTGTGCCCCAAATACGGCAATTTCGCTTGTTCACATAACCGCCTATATGAAAATGAGCTTCGTCGAAAAAGATGATTTTTTGAAAAAATGCTCATATTCTCAACCGAAAATTGGAACATTCAGCCAAGTGAAAATACAATGGATGGTCAACCGCCTTTAATTTTTCAACCAATTGCAACAGCAGCAATATTTTCCATTGAGCGAGTTGGACGGCGATACTGAACGTTGTATTGTCTAATAACATGCCTGTCGAACGAACTTTATTTACGAATTTCTTCACACAGTTCTCAGTTGGCGCTTCATTTGTACCGAATTTTGTACAAAGTTTCTGTAATTTTCGGCAACTGACTCATTACGTTGAAAATAAATTTTCAATATTTCCTAACGTTGACTAAACGTATATTGACGCATTTCATTCACCGAGAAAATAATACTGAATAACCGCTAGTTCAAAAACGAACCAAAAGATAGGTTAAGTTTGATCTCCATTTACTTTGGGTGTCTTAGGTCTATAATATACGTTTATCTTTTAGTATTTTCTTTACTCTTCTATAGATTTTTACCGTACAAGTGGTGCAGTGGTTAAAGCTTCGGCACTTGAACCGGGAGGTAGGTTCCACCTATGTTCTACATAGGTTCTACCTATGTAACATCCAGCTGACTTCCAAATTCAATTCGTCTGAGTGCCTCGAATATTCTTCCTAGCTTGTTTATCTGTTCGGCAACATTCATATCAGATGTCTTAGTTCTCTCCCGAAGAAAAGTGTTGGGCTGGCTTCCTCCAGAATCCATAGAACGGGCTACTTTGAGAAAGGTTCGTGGAATAAAACCTGGTTTTCCACCTGGACTAATATTTCCATTCCGTGTGTTCCTATCATTGGTCCTTGCGTTTAATCCGCGGGGTTTATTTAATTTCCTCCATATCCTTTAGTATCCGTGAAAACTGACGGCTTTCCCCGATCCGCTATTAAATAATTAGTGGGCGGCGATATCTGAAACACATCGTTGAATCTTTTCGATTTCCGACGTTTTAATATTAAGACTATTGATTTTTTTTTGTAGAATCCGAATTTCTTGTCGTTTGAGATCTTTTGTTGCTCCCATAGATAATCACTTAGGTACTACTTACTTACTATCATTATTTCTCTTTCTCTCAGATTTCTAATTCGGTGGGTAATTGCAACTTAAAATTTTCGTAGTCTTTTTGGGTATATTTTCTCAAGCTAATTGCTGCACGTGCCTTACATATTGCTAGAGAGTTTCCATTTAAAATCAAAGTTTAAATCCTAGTTTTCGTCTATCTGCTTACTTAATTTTGTAACGAAATTTGCATTTCACATTTCAAATCGCGTAGTCAGAATTAATCATGTAGCAGCTTCTACGCGGTGGTTGCATCCTTCAATACACCGCGTTTGAGAGAGTATACTAAAACTTGTGGCGTATGTTCAACGAGGGAGTCTACCTACCATGAAAGCATCTTCCCTGTACCGGGTGGTTCCCATTTTATGCCCAGGAATGAAATTTTTTTGAAGAAATTTAGCAAATATTTTATTTTATATTTCAAAAATTATCAATTCCAAGTGAAAATCAGACATTAATAAATAAATTGTTAACATTAAAATTATATGTAAATATCCAAATTTCCTTAAGTTGTGCAAATGGAGAAACTATAACTAAAACATATAAATGTCGGCATCCCGACCATTTTGTAAGTAAAATTGCTAAAAAATTGCTTAATATTGCTTATAATTGATTCCCAAAATTTTAGTTTAATTAACATTAACAGTTTCTCCTGATATCAATCTAATTAATCGATGTGTTATTGATGAATTATACACAACCATTGTAACCACCAACAGAACAGATAGGTTCGAGAAAATTAAGTGTAATCCAGATCTACAATGTTATGCCGCTGAAAACATGTAAATTAATAAATTCTTCCATTTTCTGGGCTATTTAGCTTTCAGTGTGAGAGATCATAGTCTCACAGTAGTTTCCGTAGATGTACGTAAGTGATTACACACACCACCTAACCATTCTTTTTAAACTTCTTCGATCATACCCTAGGATCAATCATTAAAACGCGGAATCGAAGACAAAATAGTTTGAAGAGGACATGCTTCAAAATAGCAACGTCAGGTTAACCTGACGGGCATCGCTAATACTAAGGCAACCCAGTTAATAGGCAACATGGATGCCACTCCCACCCTGGAAAAAATAGTAACTTCACTTACATTTTATATTACATCAAATGTACGGGCGGGCACGTGGTGCTTGAAAATGGCGATGATGTTAGAAGTTCCAACACTGAAAAAAATCCACATATGAAAATCGGGCATATACCATGTCAATCAAATTATACCTGCATATTGTATAAAGCATACTTGACTCAGACAAAAATATATCTGAATTGACCAATAGGAATTTTTTTTAAGTTAATATCTTTTTTAATAATAGCTGACCTGGCGGACGCGAAAGAATTTGTCCTGTCTTAGCTTTGAATATTCAATTCGAGCTGGAATAAATAACAAAAAAAAATATTTGAAAAACATAGCGTTTATTGTAATGCTTTTTGATACACAACATTGTTAGTTTTGTTGATCGTTCCGCCGATGTAAAACAATATCTCGGTTTCACAATTTTCATCCACGATAACAATAGCGACTTCATCAATTATTGGCGCACAAAACGTCTTGTGTGTTGTCCTGCAGGCGTCTTATTGACTTTGCTGACAATTTTGTGGTTATCAGATGGCATGCGGTCTAATGCGGTCTTGAATAATGCAACCAATTCGTTGTGATGATGGAGAAATGTTTGGGGTTGTTCCACAATTGATCTTTTCACCGAATTGTGGTGTGCACAACGCTGATCTACTTGTCTTGCTGAATCGCCCATAAAATAAATTTGCAAAAATTTGTAGTCACTATCCGGTGTTGGCAATAAGGAACCTGTTCTATGATATATTTGACCCTGAATCTGCAAAGGTAAACAGATGTAATTGCTATGTGGATGGCAAAATACTTTGGCAGCACTGCCATTCCCCCATCAACTTCTGTAAGCACACGCACTTCTGGTTGCTTTTGGCAATTCAGAGCTACCACAAGGTACTTTACACCATGTCAATTGAAACCTGCCAACGTTCTTTGCACGATCCACATGGTGGTAAAAGTTTATTGTTTCCCATTATATTTACTTTGAAAGTAGGCATAAAATTATCTTGAATATAATTTTTGTTGCGCCAAATGACGTCATTTGAAAGCAATTATTGTATTGCTGGATCAAAAAATGCTTAGACTGGCCCATTTCCGGAAACCAATGAATGTAATGGCTCTGGTGGCGGTACCAATGGCGACAATTTGACTTGGTCACTGGCGCAATACAATCCCAGAGGCTTCATTTTTAAACTTAAATGCCTTGCAATGTGCACACACAACGTTCATTGGCCCACTAGCAACTATTTGAAGTGAACTGTAATCGATTGACACTTTATAATTGAATGCAGCTCGATAGGGATTAAACGCAACATTTCCACGTTGAAAATTTAGATTCCATTGATTCAGTTTAACATCATTTCGCGCTTCGCATTGCTCGTCAGTTTGACTGGCTCGTATACATATTTGACTTGCAGCATTGCGAGTTCTGCGGCCTTAGGTGGTACGTCTGATTGGTGGCAATTTGAAAAACCTAAATTTAACTGAAAATTAAAAATTGACTCCCGTAGTTTTTCTGTATAATCATGTATACCACGTGTTAATCAATCAAAGCTTATCAAATATTAATATTAAATTAAAATTTTAATATAAGAATTGGTTTGAAAACGAATTAAAAGTAGGAAGTATTAAACACAATTTGATTTAAACAAATTATTTATAAACTTTGATTAAACTTATTAAAAAAAAGTTGAATGATTACTTCGGTAACGTATTAACCTTGTACAAAGTATTAGAACACTTATAAAAAAAGATGAATGAAATTGGTAAAGTCGTTCTTAACTTATGGCGTAACCAAAGGAAATAGGGATTCATTTTTATTAGTATATAGATAAAACGTGGACCCTTTATTTTGTTTTATAATTTTTTCATTCTATTCATTCTATCACCAATATGCAAAAAAGAAAAGTTGAGTAGTGATTCTCCTAAAAAATAGTTAATGTGAAGTGCGAATTACACTCAAAGTGAAAAAGTCAAGTGGTATTCGAAAAGATTCAAAAAGATGTGGAAGAACTATCGAATTTAATCGTTGTCATTACGATACATCCATTTTTTGTTAATGAGAAAATGGGCCAATGAAAACTTTGGTAAAGTGAATTTTTTGATTAATTTTATCACCTAATTGATGGGAGTCGAGATTATTGTGTTGGATGCGGCGTAAATGAAGTGGAGCACTTTGAAAATTTTGATAATAAATAAAACACACTAATTGTTTACTTTTAATTTAAATAAATAACTTTTTATTTCACTAAAATAAGTTTTCGTTGTTTGTGTTGCTGGTGAGTGACGTAGATGCTCCAGCGATGTTGCTCCGGCAATTTTCCAAAATTGAATAGGAAGAATTATTCATTTTATTTATTTTCTTAAATCGAAATACAAAATAATTACAAAACTGGTTTTTGATTCCAGTTTTACATGCACTAAATTATTTGGGTGCACCCTATACAAATTATGTTTTATTAAACATAAATGTTTGCCATGCCATCTATTGTGCAATGGCATGGTAGTGTGTATGTGCGTTTTACGTGATTTTGGTTATGCAAAATCCATGCGATTTTATGTATCTCTCAATGATTTGATTGTAGAGGTTATTGTAATGCGAAATTGTTGTGAAACCAAAAAAAAATATAATTTTTCAATTATATTTTGCTTACACAAATTTCGTATGTACAAGTGTTGTTGTACGATTACTATGTACAAGTTGATATGTACATTATTTGTATATACAAGATTGTTGTATATAATATGAGATAATTCGGTGCATGGCGAATTATCAGTTTCCTAAGATTATGTGAACGGAGAATTGTCCGTTGATAGTAATTGTGCGGAGTTTCTTATAATGGAAGAAACTACCCGCTACAAGATAAATATGAAATTGATCAAGAATATCGACAAATTAGGTGTAAAAATAGATTAAAATTATATGGTCATATATATTAAACCTTTTTGTTTCGGCCACATCGCAATATACTACAATATTTGGATGCATGCATATTCAAGGGTTAGAATATTTTTACGTCCATTTGATAAAGAAACGTATGGGCCACCACCAAATCAGAAATTATTAGATATCCTCAAGGAAAAATTAAATTGGGATGGTAAATTTTTCCATGCCGTGAATAATAAAACGGCATATTTTAAACATTTAAACTTTTTTTATGCGTTGCAATGATTTAATGAAGAAAATAATTTGAAATTTTTTTCACTAATACCAATATATAATTTTGGCCTACATAATATACACTATGATTCTTGGGCCTTTTGCCATTGGTACTGCCACCAGAGCCACTACATTCATTGGTTTCCTGAAATGGGCTACATTTTAAACATTTCACAAGAAAAAATTAAACATTACAAAACTTTCTGAAGTAAGCAAAAAAACTAATGGGCTAGTTATATAGACGAAAACGAAATGAAACGGAAAGACGAAGGAGGCATGGTTATATAGACGAATTGGTGAAACGGTTTTGACATTTTCATATTTGTTTTTAATTTTATATTATTTGAAGTTTACTTCTCGTGTGAATGAAAACTAACTTGGAAAACCCATTTTACATTTGGCGAACTAAATAGAAATATACAAAATATATAAATTTATATAAAATATAAAATATTTTTACAATTTGACATAAGTGCTATTAAGGATAACAAAAAAAAATCATAACCGATAGTGTATAACCGCAAAGACGAAACGAAATCAAATTGAATTGAATCAATGTCTCCGTCCGTTTTCGTTTCGTTTCTTCTATATAATTGGTTTAGTACGTTTTCATGTATTCAATTCGTTCGTTTCGTTTCAGTCCGTTTCGTTTTCGGCTATATAACTAGCCCATAACTGTTTCTTTACATAATAAATTGTAAACCACAGGTTACTTAATTTGTACCCAACTACTTAATGGTGCAAGTACGATAATTTAGTCGCTAAGTTTTCTGCAATTTTTCTGAGCAATTTTCCTAATTTTTCATTCCGTACGAACCTTCTACAAAGTATTAGGCAACATTAAAAAAAAGATTAATGAAATCGGTAAAGTCGTTCTCAAGTTATGGCGTGACCAAGGAAATAGGGATTCATTTTTATATACTACTACCCGATATTACCCGGCGTGGCCCAGTGTTACCCGGCTCGTTTTTTGATATGTATATACAATCGATTTATATCAACTTGGGGGAACACATTTTTTTTCTCCTTTTTGTATTTACTTTAAAAAAAATTTAAGTTTTATTATAATATATAGCGGAACTTCGTTGGGAAGCTAGTTTTTTTTGTCCCTGATTTAAAATTTTGCTAGTGTTCTGTGTTATTATAATGGAGAAAAATTGAGAAGGGAAGCAGTGGAAACTATTTAGTTAAAAAATAATTATTGAAATTTAAATGTAAAAATTTTAATTGGTGTTGTAATACATTTTTATTGTTTGAATTATTGTAACTTATAAAGATTTGTATTTGTATTAAATTGTATTGCTGCTTAAATAAAATTTGTTTTTATTATTTTTCATCCATCCAGTGTAATCTGAAAGCAAATTAATTTATTTTAAATGAAATTTATATTTGTGAAATAAACAAAATATTACATTATTGAAGAGCTGCACGATAAACAACGTTCATATTTTGGCCATTTTCAGCAAAAACGTATAATCCAGATGGCTTTCCGACGCGAGAACATGCGACATAAAGTTGGCCATGGAAGAAGCATGGTGATTCCAAATCAATACCACGTATGTTGAATGTTTGGCCTTGTGACTTATTTATTGTAATTGAAAATGCCAATCGAATTGGGAATTGAAGTCGCTTGAATGGAATTAACCAATCTGTTGTTATCATAGGAATACGTGGTATTAATACATGTTCTCCTACGAATTTTTATGTTATAATTGTCGCTTCAATAACATTGCCAAATATTTTTTTAATCACCAAGCGAGTTCCGTTACATAATTTGGGCGATTGAATATTGCGCATAAAAATATTTGGGGAACCAATTTTTAGTTGCAAATGATGTGGTGCCAAACCTGGTATATTTATGGAATTTAAAAATTCCGTTGGATAATTAACTGCTTCATTTTCTTCAGTGGCAGATTGTTTTAAAAGACATTGTTTCTGTATCCAACAAAGATCCCTAAACCAATGGAAAATTTATGTTTAAATCAAATTCTCGATGTCGTTACAAATGGAAAAAAATTTCTAGCGGCTGTTAGTATAAATATTAGTTAATACTCAAACCCTATTTTGGTCTACATTATGAGCGCAATACATATTTCTCGCTCAATATATTTTTTCAATACGCGCGCGACAAATAAAATTTTTTATATTTGTGTATACAGTAAAAAAGAAACAAACGAAAAAATAACAAATTCAACTTATTTTTTATTTTCGTTTGAAAGTATCCTTTCTCTTATTCTAATATATATGTATGATTTATATTTTAATAAAACAGAATGAAATGAAACTAAAACGCACGTATTATGTATATACATACTCGTATATACATATGTACTATTTAAAATAATGTTTGTACACGATCGATAATTTCTTGTTTAGATATATAGAATTTAAAACACGTGGTGACCATGAAAAGGAAGAGGATCTATTTTAGATGTAAGTATGTAGCTACGATGATTGTTTTGGTGTGCTGCATGAAGTATAATTTAAAAAACGAATATTTGGAGGAGATGATAAGAAACATCAAAAATTTATGAACGAAAGTATATTTGACGAAAGGGAAAAATATTATAATTAAATGGTTTTTTAATGATCGCAGAAAACAATTACATATACATATTACATATTTCTGTTTCGTTACATTATGTATATTTTATATGCCTTTCTATACTGGTTTGTCCAAATTAAATACATTCATGACTTAATTTTCCCTAAGTATACTATTAAGGATGATGCATGATTTAAATTCGATAATTTTAAAATACCTAATAATTTTATAAATGATTTTATTTTTGAGAAAATGAATAAAATCAGCTTACACCGGAAAGATGTCTTTGGGAAAATGTACTATGTATTTGGATTTGTCTCCAAAAAATTGGTCAAGCATACAAATTTTTGTTAACGTTTTCCCCTTATTCCATATTATATCTGAAGCATGGTAGGACTTGGTTTGTTTCAACTAGCTTTTGCAAATATTTTAAGACGTCGAAAATAAAAGCTAGTTTTTGATTTTAACTAAATTTCCAAAAACATTAATATTTCGATTGCGGTTGTGGTATATACATATATAGAATTATGAGTATACACAATATCCGTGCAGTTCTATTTTTAATCTGCTAATCCCAAATTAAAATCATCCTAAGGTTTTAAAATGACAATATATAAATATTTCGTTGTTCGTTGTTGTCAATTGATTTACAAGCTCACATTAAAAGTACACTGCAATTTTTCAGATACCAACCACCTTTTATCATGAAAACTACCCCAAATTTCTCTAGAATAAATGACCACTTCTTTGAAAATTTCAAAAATAGACTATTCAATATCGGATAATGGGTATCGCTTTATAATCTATTTCAGAAATGCAATTCGATTGTTAAGTTGTAACTTTAAATCATGGACACAAATTTATTTACCCACCCACTTTATTTATTAGGTGTATAACAATTTCTACAGATTTTTTCTTCGCGCCTAAAATTATATTTATAATAGAAATATTTTTACGGTATTTTGTGATTTTTACAGGATCGTGAGTTACATTACCTCTCAGTGCTCTAATTCTCTAAGCAGATTAGATTATTTTCTTTGGGGATATGTTAAGTCACTTGTCAACGCTGGTAAACTAGAGACGATTGTACTCTTGGAACACAACATCCGGCGAAAAGAAAAATTGTGAATTGCTGCGAAAAGTGTATAAAAATTGAACATCCAGATTGCGCCATCTACGCGCCAGACGCTGTGGCCACATGGCCGAAATCATATTCAAGCATTAATGGCATAAAATTATCTATCCAATAAAGCTAGTTTCACTGATATTCAAAATATTTTTCTTTGTTCTATTTTAATTCTAAATTGTGAACCTCTAAAAAACACCTTTTATGTTAGTGCGAAATGTTTTTTATTTTATTAAATTTAGATTGCGTGTTCCGTTTATAATTAATTTTGTTTGAATTGGGTTCGAATATTTTCTGGGACTTCCGTGCGGCGTTCGTGATCCTGTCCTTGATTTAGGTCATCAGGCAGAAGTCCTTATTGATTTTATATACAAAAAATATTTATACTACGAACTCTTTAAACATGTCGAGCAAATTCAGCCCACTGAAGTCTTACCGAAAACAAAGACATGTTTCATATAAGTTTTAATGAGGCCTCACTAAAATCTGTGACAACTCATTGGACTATATATGATTTAAGTATGTATGACTAATGATGATGGATTATTACACATTAATTAAATACATTTACATAACCAGTTTTAGAAAATTCACTTGGTACTGGGCATATTAATGCAATAAATTAATATCTAGTACAGGAGAAGATAATTACTGAAAAATAACTGTACAGAAAATATTTTACTCTATTTAGTTAATTTTTATATCCTCGAGTCCATAGTACACATTTCTTACAATTCATTTAAATTTTCAGAAGTTTAGGAGAATTTTAACTATCAAATATGTTTATGATTTTTATAGGGATTGAAAACTAATGTGAATCCAATTATTACGCATTATTTTATTTAGGTATTAGGTTTTTTCTGAGTTATGCCTGTTGCTGTTGTAGTTTCCAGATTAGCTCGAACATCTTCAAACTTTCGAGACTGTCGCTAAGATCGAAATCAATAATTACAAATTTCATAAGACACAAGGTCGGCACCAAGAACACTACAAATTGATTCCCGTGCTTAGAAGCTTTTTTCCTTATTGGAATTCGTATAGAATGCAGTGCCGAATGTGCTGTTTATCAGTTGCCATTGTAAACTCTGCTATTCTGAGAGGTAATGTAACTCACGATCCTGTAAAAATCACAAAATACCGTAAAAATATTTCTATTATAAATATAATTTTAGGCGCGAAGAAAAATCTGTAGAAATTGTTATACACCTAATAAATAAAGTGGGTGGGTAAATAAATTTGTGTCCATGATTTAAAGTTACAACTTAACAATCGAATTGCATTTCTGAAATAGATTATAAAGCGATACCCATTATCCGATATTGAATAGTCTATTTTTGAAATTTTCAAAGAAGTGGTCATTTATTCTAGAGAAATTTGGGGTAGTTTTCATGATAAAAGGTGGTTGGTATCTGAAAAATTGTAGTGTACTTTTAATGTGAGCTTGTAAATCAATTGACAACAACGAACAACGAAATATTTATATATTGTCATTTTAAAACCTTAGGATGATTTTAATTTGGGATTAGCAGATTAAAAATAGAACTGCACGGATATTGTGTATACTCATAATTCTATATATGTATATACCACAACCGCAATCGAAATATTAATGTTTTTGGAAATTTAGTTAAAATCAAAAACTAGCTTTTATTTTCGACGTCTTAAAATATTTGCAAAAGCTAGTTGAAACAAACCAAGTCCTGCCATGCTTCAGATATAATATGGAATAAGGGGAAAACGTTAACAAAAATTTGTATGCTTGACCAATTTTTTGGAGACAAATCCAAATACATAGTACATTTTCCCAAAGACATCTTTCCGGTGTAAGCTGATTTTAATCATTTTCTCAAAAATAAAATCATTTATAAAATTATTAGGTATTTTAAAATTATCGAATTTAAATCATGCATCATCCTTAATAGTATACTTAGGGAAAATTAAGTCATGAATGTATTTAATTTGGACAAACCAGTATAGAAAGGCATATAAAATATACATAATGTAACGAAACAGAAATATGTAATATGTATATGTAATTGTTTTCTGCGATCATTAAAAAACCATTTAATTATAATATTTTTCCCTTTCGTCAAATATACTTTCGTTCATAAATTTTTGATGTTTCTTATCATCTCCTCCAAATATTCGTTTTTTAAATTATACTTCATGCAGCACACCAAAACAATCATCGTAGCTACATACTTACATCTAAAATAGATCCTCTTCCTTTTCATGGTCACCACGTGTTTAAATTCTATATATCTAAACAAGAAATTATCGATCGTGCATAAACATTATTTTAAATAGTACATATGTATATACGAGTATGTATATACATAATACGTGCGTTTTAGTTTCATTTCATTCTGTTTTATTAAAATATAAATCATACATATATATATTAGAATAAGAGAAAGGATACTTTCAAACGAAAATAAAAAATAAGTTGAATTTGTTATTTTTTCGTTTGTTTCTTTTTTACTGTATACACAAATATAAAAAATTTTATTTGTCGCGCGCGTATTGAAAAAATATATTGAGCGAGAAATATGTATTGCGCTCATAATGTAGACCAAAATAGGGTTTGAGTATTAACTAATATTTATACTAACAGCCGCTAGAAAATTTTTTCCATTTGTAACGACATCGAGAATTTGATTTAAACATAAATTTTCCATTGGTTTAGGGATCTTTATTCATTTATTTGTCTATGATCCAACATTACTTGAACTTTTAGATACAAAAATTCTACTTCAATATTTTTGGGCGCTAAAACTGCACGATTTTGTAACCATTGAATTTGCTTATAGTTTTATAGAACGTTTGGATATACATTCGCTATTAGTTCTTTCCGAGAATTAACAATTGTACAGAAATTTTCTGGAAATTCGATTTCTTTGGTTATTTGATCAGTAGCAATTATTCCATTTCCAATGTCAAGCAATTGTTTAGAAAAAAATTTAGCTGAACGGCCGTTTTGGATTAGTACACGCATATTTGTGGTTAATTTCATTGGTATTACTGTTTGTCATAAAGATGATGATTTAAGGCATATGCGTTTATTTCATCAGCACATGTTGATCGTGGCACAACTGGTAGTATTTGTCTGAAATCCCCAGAAAGTAAAATTATGGTTCCACCAAAAATATTTGGGTTGTTCTTGAAATCTTTTAATGTTCGATCCAATGCCTCCAATGAATGTTTATGAGCCATTGTGCATTCGTGTAAAATTATAATGCGACATTTTTGCAGTACTTTGGCCATGTTTGATTTTTTTTTTATATTATTGTACATGTGGCGTTTTCATTAGTTTGAATATTTAATGGCACTTTAAATGCTGAATGCACTGATCCCCCTCCATCTAATAAAGTTGCATCAATTCCTGACGAAGCAACGGCTAATGCAATGTTACCTTGGGAACGAATTTCTGCTAATAAAAGTGAAATCATGAAAGTTTTCCCAGTTCCGCTTGGAGCATCCAAAAAAAGAAGCCTCCAGTGGGGGGCTTGAACTGCATGTACAATTCTGTCGTAAATAGTTTTTTGGTTATCTATCAATTTTGGTTTATTAATTTGAACAAATTCAAGTAAATCAAGCGTATTGTATGATTGTTCTCAGGAAAGATCATAATTAATTAGACAATTTGCTAATCTTGAAAGGTGATGGCAATCCTAAAGTTTAAAGATTTTGATTTGACATAGTCATGCAGATATCCGCAAGTCGAATTAAATAGTTATTGAACATGATTGATAAGAAATCAATTATGCTGTCGTTGTGAATACATATTGCGATATGCGTTTTTCCCATAGTTCATTTGGATTGGAAGGACTGCAAATTTTAATGATAATAGTGAATAATTGGCGTATTTGATTTGGAGATGAGGTAATGACTGCATCATTTAATGTGGAATTCCAATGTCAATCTGCTTCTAATCAATTCAAAGCCAAACATGCTGTGTGTAATATTTCATGTTGGTGTCCATTAAATAATCATAAACGTACATTAATTAATAATAAACGTAAATAGAAACATTCTTTTTGATTTGGATGAATGGTGTAAATTCTGCCCAAAATATTTGACTTAAAAATGCCAGGATGTCCATCGACACATGTACCTCGTTTTCGAAGATCCCACTTTTTTTATCCCACGTATAGTAGGAAGGCATTTCTGAATACAGCAAATTACGTGTAAATGAATTTTGATGTTGACATGTATTGAAAAATTCTGTTAAAGTAGTTTTTGGTGGAGAAGCAGCTCGCTGTGCAATATTTTGGTCTGTAAAGTAGACACGTTGTCCATTTTGAAGGTACATCTTCAGCTAGATGAATTATTGCTGGATCTCTTTCGTGCATTGAAAATGAGAAAATACGCCAATTAGCCTCCTTGGCGCTTATATATCTTCCAGTTTGATATCTTGAAATTTTGTCATTTAAATTGTCTTGTCGCTCAATATTGATAACTGCCATGTCAGTTCCTTTGTTGATATATTTGAAAATATATTTTATGGATTTTACGGATAAGCATAGTTCATTTTTAATGTGTGCCTTAAATGTTTTTGATAAAAATAGCGAATACGGCACAATCCATCTATTATCAACTTCAAATTCATTTCTGTGAATATTTATTGTGAATGACTTTCCAGAAATCTCAGTGGATCTTCTACGATATAATGGATAGCCATCAATTCCAGTAATCGTATGCATTGTAAAATCTTTAGGAAAACTTTTGGAACATTTACCATTAATCGTACATGGTGAATTCATATTAAGTGCTCCACATGGACCATGAACCATATTTAATTTAACAATTTTAAACAATTCTGGATCCGTGTCTTCATCAGGAATTTCAGCGCTTATTACGCTGTCGATATCGATTGATCTTATTTTATTTGTCAGCCAAATTGATATATGAGCATGAGGAAGTCTCCTCGTTTTTGCCTTTCGATCGAATACATGCAACGATTCGTTTGCCTATACACATGATACTTTGTAATTAGATCCATTAAGGATTTTAGCATTTGTTTAAAAACTCGTGCTATAATGTCATGTTGATCATGCGATGGCTGACCATCCTTTAATAATTCTACAATATCGTTCCATTTTGGATTGCATGTGAATGTTATAAATAAATCGGGTGTTCCGTAATGACGAACGGAAGTCATAGCGCCTTGAATGTACTCTTGCATATGACGCGGACTGCCAATGTATGATGAAGGAAGAATAACAGTATTATCAATGTTATTGGCATTTATACTCCTGTCTACATTTCCATTTATTGCATCACACAAGTGGATGTATTCATCGCTTCGTAATTTGGACTGATTAAAACTAATGTATCGTAGACGTTCACTCTCGATTTTGGCACCCATATTGACAACAAACTGATGGCATAAAAATCTAAATTTTAGAATGTGATTGTCTTCAGTAGATCTAATCATTAATCGATAAGTGTAATAGTTCATAGCACTAACTTTTTTGGTCAGTTCTGCGCAGGTGGATGGATTTGTTGGTTTTATGTTGATGTGAAAATAATTAAAGGGTATTGCTCTGCGTATCGTAAGAGATGAGTGATCTCAATTTTCTGAATGTCGTTATCTCTACGCTTAATAACTATGTCACGTGATTCAAAACCTTCCCCAACCATTACAATTCCAACTTCATCAACTGTTAGTGCATTATATCTACGGACGTGGGCACCTGTTGTTGTTTTGTCTGCTTTAATGACGATCATGTAATTATCATTTTGGAATTGTGGTGTAATTTTTTGGAACAATTGTATTAATTGATTTTTTTCCATTAAAAATTGTTGAATTGTATTAATGATTTTACGCTCTCGAATTGCGGTTATGCAATGTATTTCGCAACGTTCTTGAACTTATTGTTCATTCGATCCAATAAAATATATTTGCAAACATTTCGCATTTTCATTTGGCATTGGATACATTGATCCAATGTGGTGATAAACTTGGCCTTTAATTTTAAACGTTGATGCAAAATTTTATTATTATGCAATAGTTTTATCAAACGTCCGGTAAGTTTAATTCTTCGCGTTGTGTGGTGTATTCGACATCTTTGAAAACATTCGTGGCAAAAGAAAGTCGAGTGTCGGCTACAACATATTTAAAATATTTGTTAAAAACGAAAAACCTTCTTTGGAAGATACCACTAATTCTGTTGGTCCGATTTCGACCAAAAAAAAAGCTTAAGTATGAATTTTCACGCAGAACATCCACCGTCATCCTTCTGGGTTGTAGAGCGCTAACAAGCATTTAGTCACACACATAGATTGTAGATCTGCAAAAATTTCGAGTTCGATTGCTATATGTACTTTTTTATTACGTAAAAGAAAGTAAAATGTAAGAAATAGATACGCATGTCTTTTATAAACAATTTTTCACACGCACGTTCACAAATTACTAAATAGATCGTTTTCCCAGTACATACATAAAAATTATTTCCATAAAACGATTATAGAAAAATTGTTTTGGCTATCAAAGAAACGAATTCCTCTCAAGAGTTCGGTGTGACAATGACAAGCACACATCTTACTATTTTCGCACCGATGGACGACCAAAATAAAAATGTTTCATATTTTTCGATTTCCTAACCTTTCACTGGGAATTTTCATTTCAACTTTACAATCGCAAAAAGGAAATGTCACGATTTTATAAAATTCCTTCTGTACATTATATATACATACGGCAACTACATTTAGATACACACACATATGTTACTATGTATATCCAGTACGTATTCATAATTTTAGTAGGTTAAAGTTAAATGTTGAGAGAATATATTAAATAATTTATGAGCAAATCTAGACATGCTACAACTATTTTGGGGGGTGAGTTTCAACAACTCGAAAAACCTATATGAAAAAGGTCAAAACTAAATACCCCAAACTGTGAAGTATACAGTGAATACGAAAATTGTTCGTACAAATTAGTACTGTTAGTGTAGGATGGTCTGCTGCACATTGTGTTCAAACATTTTTGCACTCACAGTTCGTGCTATGCAGCAGTGCTATTAAAATGTTATCATCTATAAAACAGCTGCAGATTTAATATATTTTTGCTAAATGAATACGAGTCGAGCATTACGGCTATAGCTCATGTACTCGTAGGTTAGGAAAATATTAAGAGAATTTATGCAAATTTTTTGAAAAAGAATAGATTTGGAATTTTTATAGAATGGTAAGAAAATTACCCAATCACATATGTGTTGTGAAGATAAATTGCTGAAATGTTACACACGTCACATATACCATACATTGTTCAATAGCTAAGTAAAAAAAATTTTAGTCGTGTTTAGAATTTTTTACCAACCGAAGTATTTACATAAGATAGTTGCCAGGGTTTGGTAATTTGTTGAGCTTGTGATAGATCTAAACGGCTAGGGTTCATCAACACTTTAATTGTCGATCTATTTGTTTATTATAAGAGGGCGCCAAAGATAAAGCTAGTCATCGATGCTAAATATTTCGCATACTTTCAATTTCAATCACATCAGATGTTCCTATAATGTCGGTAGTATTACGGGTATAATACATCATCCGCGATAATAAAAATCGGGGATATTTTCACAACAACGAGTTTGCCGAGACAACACACATTTGCCGAAACATCTAAAAAAAACAAGAAAGCTTCGCTCTCTTGGCAAAAAATTGGTTTCGAAAACAAGATATCCGTTTTAGAACATTTACTTTAAAAGGTATAAAATTTATTTGGCGGGTGGCAAACAGTACAGACATTTGTAGATACAAATACCATACTAACAGCACAAGTGTTAAAAGCTAAACTTTTAACTTTTTACATTTTATATACATAATTTAATTCTAAACTTTTTACTTTTTACATTTTATATACATAATGCGTATTTTTCACGCCACGATTTTTTCATCCCATACATAAAATCTCAAGAAACCCTTGAGGGTCAACGGATTTCTCAACAAGATTGTGTACTGAACTTTTCTGGTTGTCTCGAGCCCAAATGATAAATCCCAAAAATCGAGGGAATAACCACAACTCAAATATATGTGTATCGGTTCCAATGAAAAGTAGAACAATTTTCGACCCGCTCATGTATTTGTGAATGAGTGTTTTAGGATATTTTAATAAGTCGAAAATAAACCAAATCTTCGTGAAAAATGGGAAGCTCGTAGGCTTAGTAGCACTCTAGGTGAATATCATCGGGCTAAGAACGTGCGATCTACTTCTAAATATGTCCAACAAATGAAGCACTGGCTGACATATAAGAAAATGCATCGAAAATGTCAGATGCGGTTTCGTTTGCGCCAGAAAGGTTTTTTCCTATTATTTTTGACGTAATCCCGCAGAATTGACTAAACTTGAAAGCACTGCAATTGGTGAAATTGATTCAGCCTAATCGTCTCTATTTAGAACAATGAAGAGCACCGGTGAATTTTAAGACTATCACTGAGAAAAATTCTGTGCTAGCCAATATTGTGATTGCTAGGCTCATCTGTATCGCTCAAAATACCATTGGCGTCTTAAAATGAGGTTTTGGAGTTTTTTATTATAAACCGTGAAAACATCAGGAGAGCGCCCATTTTCCTTGAAATACCGGAGCAACCTGTTTCACTGTGTAAATTAACAATATCTGCTTGTATATGTAGAATCGTGATCAGAGCTTCAGCATCAGACTTCGTTTAAATATTATATGAAGGTCGAAAGTAAGCTGCACTCGCAACCTTGCTGTTCAATTTGGTGCTCGAGTACGCACTAAGAAAAGGAAAACACCCGAAATTCTTTGATATTTAGATGATGTCGTGCTTCCTGGCAGAAAATATACAGTTTTATTCCGCTCGATCGCTACAAGAAGACTTGATTGGAAGTGAATAGCGGAAAAACTAAATCCTTATAAACCAACTAAATCCTTATGTGCCACAGACTTTCGATCAAAATTTTTTGATCTCAGATCAATTTTTTGATTTTTAAATCAATTTGTATTTAGCAAAGAAATTGCTATTTAAAACTCCTTCACCACTTTTTAATCAATTTTTTAACTGAGATAAAATTTAAAAAAGGAAGACTGGCCCCACCGACCGGCCCAATTTCTGATTTTAATTACAATTTTTAAATCGTAATTAGCTAAGAATTTTGTTTAAATCGGGACTCATCGTTTTCGAATACTACTACTTAAACATCTAATCAAATTTTAACCAAAATCGATCTGGCGGTTTAAAAATAATTGCGATAAAAACGTCAAAGCAAACATTTATTCAAATTGTCAGGAACTTTCCTTGTCAAATCTGGATCACTGGATTGTGAATACAGTTATCAATTTGACGGTTAACAATAGCACTTTATTAATTAAGACAATATTCCGTAATATTATTGATAATAGCGATTTCACAATCATGAAATCATAAAGCACAATCACAAATCAAAACAACACACATTTACTGTTTACTTATTCGCTTTTAATGTATTTCAAGTCAAAAATTACTATCCGTACTCAGAAAGAACACTCGTATAGTCCTGCCTAAACTCACACAGATAATTTAGCCGAATACCTTTGAGTATCAACATTCAGACACAGCTGTAACACTAACAACACTCGCAAAAACCAGCCCAAGTGACTACCTAACCCTAACTGCTAATTTTTCTCTGCATTCCGATCTTGATGCCATTCAACGCTGAATCCTAGTTGATATTCCGCTCTGTCATTGCGAGTATAGGTGGGTCAATCGCCTCACTCTCTCATGCTCTATGATGAGCGTCCTATTTTAGATTAATAAACTGTCTTCTTGCTTACTGTAACTTCGGCATAATATCTTTTCGTTCCGCGGACCGTTGCAATGTAATACATAAACCGCAAACGGCCGATACCTCTTGTGAATCCACCGGCCGCCAATTTTGATTACCATTATTGTCTTAAGCGTTTTGACAGACGGACGATTTGTAAACTAATCCCCCGGGAAATGTGGTAAAGTTGATTAATGGTCTAATTGGGATTAACAATTTTGTTGTAATGAATTTGAAGTTTTGTTTGAATATTAACACATTTGTTGATTGCATTATTGACTATTCTGAGATAAGCATTTGTGGGATCATGACTGATATTACTTATATCATTATTGGATATATAATCATTATAGTCCGAAGTGTATATGACGACGAAGGTGTTGCCTTATCAGCCTTGGTTATTAATGCGCCGTTGTCCGATAATTTTTTCTTGATACTGGACACGATAAAATCGTGTACGGTGTACAGATGCATCTTGCTTTTCACAACGGATGACATTTTTTTATGCTATTTCATTAATTAACAGCGTTCTGATTTCATCTTGATGATTTTATCTGTTTGAGGATGGCATTCTCTGTTTCCAGTAGATGTTCAACGACTCTAAAATTTTATGTAGATATGAGACCTTTTTCCAATAACTATCTCATGGCTATCAAAATTGATATTAGTTAAATTTTGAATGCGACGGAAAAATTCTTTATTACTATCACTGCTTGTTTTGAAAGGTGTTATCGCAGAGTTGTTGTTGTTGATTTTTGCTGTTGATTGTTCCTCTTGGTTTAAAATGTTGTATACGTACCGGATTCGTCCATTCTAAACGTTTATGCCGTATCAGAACAGAAATATCTATGCATTTGGCCAACCAATCCAGTAAAGTTTTTCTTTCAGTTCCTTATACCGAACTTTATACAACTTGTAATAATTCTTTATACCATTGCGGATGATATTTGAAATTGTTAACTTGATCAGAGCGCAGCTCCAAAACGGCCAATAACAATTTTTCCACCAAAACCATAGTAAAATATTTATTTTCCCTTCTTATCACGGAATTTGGTAAGCCTATCCGCTGGAGCAAACTCTTAGTTCCCCTAGGTGGATTCGTGCGGGTATTATATGTCTGACACTTACTGTATCACTCTACGTCTAATCGGTTTCAAATCCAATGAAACCTTCGTCAAAACTTTTCCAGTGCATTGTAACTGTATAAATGCTCCTTTGTGGGACTAATAGACTACTTATACAACCGAAAACGAAACGGACTGAAACGGAAACGAAAAAAACCGAACGGATGCATCCCTTTCGTTTCGGCTCTTGCGGTAATTCACAATATATGTATTTTTGTATCATATTTTCCTTGAATTGGAAAAGAACTAAAACGAAAGGCATTTGAATAAAAATCGAGAATATAAATTGAAGAGAGAGAGGGAGAGCAAAAACAACCAATCAATTTAGCTAAATTGGTTATATTTTTGTAAATAAATTTCCCCTACATTTCATTTTGTAAAACTTATTGCCCATTCGGAATAAAAATTATTTATTCTGTAGATTAATTTGCTTAAGGCAGGCACCTTAACAAAAATAAATTTTCTAAGTATTTTTGCTCATTATGAGTTTTTGCTTTATTTTGACAGAAATGTGAAAAATGTAAAAGTTTTAGCAAATCAAACCGATGTGGTTTATAAATTTAAAATTTAAAAAATAAAAAATGATAATCAAAAAAATTTATGATTAATTGAATAAAATGGGAGAAAAGAAAATTACAGAAAAAAAGAAAATATCCAAGTGTTATAATTGTTTGTGGAACAAAAGGTAAACATAACCTAAAATAATTTGTAAATTTTTCTAATATCTTTAATTAATTTTATTTTATTTTGTAACACATATAAACTATATTTCCAAATAATTTACCGAAGAGTAAGAGATAATCTTTCACACGCAGATGGATATTTTTGGTGCGCAGTTGCGTTGGATTTTGACCCTAAAAATTTCCGAGTTATTGTCAAATAGTTGGGGCCTCATTCGGTGAAAATTGCGAAATGACTTTGCATCTCTGTCACCAGATTTTGGTAAAAACTTTGTCGGTATCGATTTTGATTTACCGGATTCACAAAAAATCGGTGACTGCGACGTCGACTTCTACTAGCATCAAGCAAAACTACAACCGAAATTAAACAAGTGTTGGTCTCCTCCACATCGTCAATGAAGTGAACCAAAGTGGAAATTAAATCCATATTTAAAAAAAAAATATAAACTAAGAAATTAAAACTATAACTCGATAAAATTAAAATTAAATTAAATGAAACGCATGAAACATGCGATACAATTAAAAATATATAATACTAACTATAAATATAAAACGAAATAAATTATGTTATATGTAAATAATAACACACAATTATCTGAATATTTCCAGCATATACCATAGTACTATGAGTACTATAATCCAAATAATTTAAAAAATATTTTAATAAAAGAAATTAATTAATTTTAAGACACAAAAACAAAATCAAGAAGCATCAAGAATCGAAAAATAAAAATTGAACGACACAAGTTCTACACGTCGAAACTAATCTCAACTGATTTTTATATTTTAGGTTTGAATTTATATCAAAAATGCATTGAGCAATAATATTAGCCTACTAAATACCAATATAAAAAAAATCTATCATAATTGTCTAACTTCACTTCAAACTGCAGCAAATTTGTCTGCAGAAAATTTTGCTACAGCGTCAAATAAAATCACCTTGAATCAATTCATCCGGCCGTTTTCGTTTCGTTTCAGTCCGTTTCGTTTTCGGATATATATCTAGCCCATAAAATGCATCTATTTTATTATTGCGGGTATGGGCTTTTACGAAACTACTGCTTGCCTGATTACTGAGTTTCCATTTGTTGGCTCTCATTGGCGATACAGAACATACTCTCTCAGTATCAATATACTATTAGATTAAAAAAAATGCCGATATCTGACTCCATTCTGGCTGCTTCCTCAATAAAACCCACTTGCAAATCAATGGTAGTCTAGATCTAACAGTTGCGTGTTTATTTGCTACTCAGTGTGCGCTCTGTTCCTGATCCTGTCATAATAAGCATAGCTTTAGCCATTTTTATGGCCATAGATATTAGTGAAAATGTGCCTCCGCTTTAATCGTTGTGGGCAATTCACTTCTCATGATACAATAATTTCTTTCTTTACAAAATTGTTCTTTGGTATGGTATTTGAGATATGCTGTAACGTTGCTGGCATGCGAATTTCAAGCTTAGGATAAGGAATGTCAGAGCTGGCGCATCGCTTTTAGTTCGCACAATGCTTGATTCAAAAGCTCCTTTATAGAGTTGCTTTCCTAAAACGATGTCCTTCATAAATAACTTCAGCTTTCTCACAGCCTTGAATTGAGTTCTGTCCTGGAATGTTGGTCGCTAATATTAGTGACCATGACGGTAAGAACTGCTGCACAGCATTGGCTCAGGAAATTAGGAAAGTTGTAAACATCCATAATTCGAGATGTTGAGTTAAGTCTCGCAGGAGGCGTCAATCCTATAATTCACATCTGAAGGTCATTGTTTCCCTCATTGTTCTGTTGAACTCCTCCAATTGTTTGAACCTGCGTAACGCTTTGGAACCTATAGAAAAATCCAAACCCAAAATTCACCCAACCTGGTTTATCGGCTATTAGAGCATCGTGCCGAAATATATGCTTCTCAAGTTTGAACTTATAGGCGCAATATTATAGAATTTGTTCTCTCTTCACTATACATAACATAGGCCTCTACACACGTCATACGCAAGTTTAATTGGTTGACGAGATCTTGTACTTATAAATCAGGTATTCCGTTTATGAACTGCATTGCTCTGTTCTTTCTTGCGCTTCTGCAGTAAAATCGGAGAATACACACCTCATTAACCGGTTTAATTCTCAGAAGCCTCACCATAATCTAAGTTTAATAAACTGTGTAATCCATCCAATCGGTCTATTCCAGTTTGAGTAACAGATTAAACTACAATACATGCAACAATTAGCAAAAGATGTTATGCCTTCTTAAAAACTTTAGATTTCATTTGAGCCACTTTTTTAATCTTTTGATCTGGTTAAGCTTTGTTACTTTTGATGTAAAGAACTCTTGAGCAAATCACTTCTGCAACGTTTAGCTTTGCGTCCATTGACGTTAGATAATTCACCAAACTATCCATTTTAATTGATTGTTTTTTATCTTCCTCGCCTATAATAAATTAATACTAGTCGAGACTGCCCCATTTCTGACAACCAATTATATCATGACAGTCGTATATACCTACGCCAATAGTTTCCTCCTTACTCATAAAACTCTCCTCCAAGTTTTATAAAAGCGTTCCAAATCATCTTGAATTTCCTCAAATTGTAAACAATTTATCCTAATTGTCTCAAATCCTACCAAATCATAATCAAATCCCATTTCTCGGAACGAATATTAGTTTAGTGATAATTTTTATCCCAATCAGCTTATTGATGAAGCGGCAAAATAATTTAGTGAGGACGCTGGAAATACTTTATTATGTACAATATGTGTTGGCACCTAAGGCCTAAGGTTTTTTAGATAATGCTGCTCCACTATATTGGGGCCATTATCATTAAATTGAACAGTGATAAATAACGCCGCCCCGGTGGCAAAGCGGTTAGCATACTTGCTCCAGCGACCGGAGGTCCTGGGTTCGATTCCCGGTGGTGACAAGGAAAAAAAAAAAATTTCACGGTTGGTTTAGGATCAATGAATTAATCACTCATTATCCGAAATGAAAATATGATTATGAAACCTCATGTGAGGCGGCCAAATCCCTTGATGCGATATAGTGCCAGAGAGAGAGAGAGAGAGAGTGATAAATAACAATAATTGTCACTCTAAAAGTTTGATGAGCGGATGAGAACTAAAATTTATTAGAGCATGTGCTTGGCCTACAAATAATCTTAATTAACCTTACTTGAGTACCTACTTGTAAATAAAATTATTACAATTGCCTTGTCAATTAAAAATTAACAATTACTTTCAATATTTTTGAAGCATTTTCTTAGAAAATAATACGTGGGAAGCAACAAAAATCATCGAAACATAACAAAGCTAAAAGTTCGACAGCACAGAAATTCATAAAGAAACACAATTTTCCATTTCCAGTTCCGCTTGAACACCAAATAATATACATACATTCGATTTTCAACGTACGAAATATTACAAACACACATACACACCTTTAAAAAACATACATTTATCGTAAAATTCATGTTGACAATTTTGACATTAATTTGACAAGAACGAAATGACAAGTGAAATACAACAAGTCTTCTACCTTTACCTACCTTTACTTTACAAGCATGATGATTGAATTTGTGTTTCTGTGATTTTCGCTCGTCATAGCTGGAAGCCGTATTTGAACCCCTTGGATTTATATAAATGCTGCGGTATAAATTTTGATTCCCATTGTGTGTTTGATCTGCAAGGTGGAGTGAGGTGAATTTATGATGAGTAAATATATGACATTTTATATGTGCGGAATTATTATAAATTAATTAACTTTTTTATTCTGTAATTAACAAAATGACGTTACGTAGTTAATAAATTTATTATTCCTTTATATTGTGTATAAACGGGTGAGTTTTTTAATAAATACCATTATCTTATTTGACGGTGTTTTATAGGGGAAAAAATCATTAGTTTTGGAGAAATAACCCAATGCTAGGGGTTTTTAAATTGGGACCTGCACTTTTGAATAACCAATTAAAATTAAATTCTTGACCTGCATACAAAGTTTTTGTAAAGTGTATGAATTTGATTCTCATTGCTTAATCAAAAGAGCTGTCAAATTAATTAAAATCCATTTTAAATTTGGTTTATATCTGCAAAACTAATAAATTTTAAGGACACTCGAAATAAAAGCCTACCATTTATTAAAAAACTCACCCTTTATAATACTATATATACAATTATGAAGTAAGGCAAAATATAATTAAAAATATTTAATAGTTATTTATTTCATACATTACATGTAATTAAGTTAATTATTTTTCCGAAATAGTATCAATACCAATATGCATAGTCTTCACGCCGAAAGTGTTTAATTAATAGACTTATCAACCCTTAACATAATTTCTTGTGCCCACCACACGCCGACTCTCTTCTACGACAAATGATGTATGTGAAGTTGGCTCAAATGTCAGCCCAAAAAAACGCAGTTGCAACACGAAAACTATAATTTCTGTCACGTATGAACTGTCAGCCAAAAAAAACCGTATATCACGACATTTTAACGATGCCATCTCATAAAATAAAAATATTTTTCGTTATAGATTTTAGAATTCAGCCCAATTTTTTTTTATCATAACAGTAACAATTGTCGTGACAGTTATATCGGATATACTCAGCCCAAAATTCAAATTTTCATAGTTGGAGGAATCATTGTAACCGTGTATAATACATGTAAAACAGCCAAGAAGCAATTCTTATTATTTTCAATTGGTTCACGAAAATATTATTTTTAAGGAAGAATAATATGTGGCCTCGAGTTTTAAAGACGGACTACACCAAAATTACCATTTTTTCGAATTAAAATTGAACTTTCTACTTTTGTTTACTAACTTTCGAAATATAGTATGTAAACTTCTATTATAAAAATCGGAGTTTCTGGAATATTTCAAAACTAAAAAATCTATGACCTACGTCTTTGTTAATAAACGCCAAATATAAAGACGATTAGTTGATCCGTTCATTAACAGTTTTATTTTAATAGGCATATAATACTATACACCCTCATATTCAGAATGACCCATATTTCACTTCATAAGAAGTTTCAGGAGGTAGTGATGGGGTCCTCATACCGAGAATGGCCCGTATTCAGCCTCTTTACGAGCAGCTATAATATATAATGGAAGTTGCGATTTTTGGTGTTGGTCATCGGTATCACTATGATTTTCGGAAAAATCTGTTGTCAAACAAAAACAATAAAAAATTTAAAAAAAACCCTACAAATTATAAAACAGAAAATCTTAAAAAAAACAATTGAAATATAAGGTTGTGGAAGTAGAAACTCGACTCTGAAGTTGGTTGCATTAAAATATACTTGAAAGCATCCCAATCGCCCGCCATTTTGGATATCTGTAGCTTAGTCATTGCTTTTTATGACATAAGTTTCAGCCATTTACAAGCTGTCGTTCCGTGTGCAACACTTGTAAGAGATGGATGTCGATAAACAACCTTTACTTCATCGCATTCTATTCTGTTTTCAAACAAAACGAAAATGCTGCTCAAGCTATGGATCTAAGCGGCTATGGTCAACTCGACGATGGTCAACTCTGCGACGGACAACTCGGCGACGGTCAACACGGCGACGGTCAACTCGACGATGGTCAACTCGGTGACGGTCAACTCGGCGACGGTCAACTCGGCGACGGGAAAAATTTAAAAAACTCTAAAATGCGGAAATGCTGATTTTTGCCGCCAGAAAGTGTAAATAAAATAATGATGCAGATACATCTTCGAGGTGTGCATATTTGGTTTATAGGTGTTTAATTAAAAATAGTTTGTTGTGGAATAGATACAGTATGTTCCATAAATAGGTTAACAACCATTTTTTTTAACTTCAGCAATATTTTTTATTTTTTTTTTATTATAAATTAAACACCACAAATTCGTAAGTTTTCCTTAATTAATATAGATAATATTTATTGAATATAAAATCATAATACAAAAAAAATGCATTAAAATATAAGATTTAAAAACAAAATATGTTAAAAATTATGTACCAAAAATAGGTTAACAAATCATTTAATAATCACAATGACCCCAATTTCGTAACGACATTTTTGCTAATCGTGACGGTAGCGAGTGTGTATATTTTTTACACTCTTCTGAGGTGATACTAGGCCAAACATTTTTGGCGGAGCCTTCTCCGCAATGCGTAGTTTTAAAAGGGCCCACAGATTTTCTATGGGCGAGAGATCCGGGCTTTGTGGTGGCCTTGATAAAACGTTTGTGTTTGTCTCATTTAAGTAATTCGAAACTATTTTAGCCCGATGAATCGGCGCATTGTCTTGTTGTAGAATAAAATCTTTGCCAATTAGTCGTCGTCCTTCGGGAATAATTATTTCTTTTAGCAAATTTAGGTAAACAGCTGCAGTTACTTTTCTTTCTAATACAATGATTTGACCTACACCCGATGTACACATGCAACCCCATATCATAAGCCATTTTTCAAATTCTTTAAGTGTAGGTTTGGCGTACTTATATGACAAAACTTCTGTTTGTTTCGCCAAACGTCATTCGCCCATGACTATGTGTTAAACGAATCATAGATTCGTCAGTCCACAAAATTTTATCCCAGAATTCTAGTGGCTTTAGAACATGATCAATATAAAAGTGTTCTCTTTTCTTTTTATTAACTGAAGAAACATAGGGTAATTTACGAGCAACTCGTCTGTGCTTATTAACATCATGTAGTCGATGTCTTATCGTTTGGTTGGAAAGATTGACTTGGTGATTATTTTGTATCTTTGAGCGTACTTTTGGAGCGGACATTAACGGATTTGCATCTGATATTGATTGGATTCTCAAATCTAGCCGTTTATTTGTTTTTCTTGGTCTTCCTTTTCGTGTTAAAGGCATCACTCGCCCTTCATTTCTGAATGTTTTAATAACTTAGTAGACTGCAGTTAATGATTTTTCTTAGAAATGTCTCGCATTGTGGTGCCGGTTCCGTGCATTGTTACTATTAATTTTCGCTCTTCTAGCGTTAAATATTTGAATTTGCCCGTTTTAAGATTTTTTACTGAAAAAGGAAAACTAAAACAAGTAATAAGTACATCTATTTTCAAAACTGTTATCTTTATAAAGAAAATCACTTACCGTGCACGTTATGTGAAAATACAATTAGGCAATTATTACGTTCAACACTTTTACACAATACTTTAAAACTAAACTGCATTACATGAATAATACGTTGCAATAATTATTCTCCGTGAACAACTAAGAGAAATAAAGGAATTTACAACTAAATTGAAAGAAGAATTCACAATTTTAAAGAAAGAGAATGAAGAACTCAAAAAAGCAGTTGAAACACGTGCAGAACTTGGGAAGACACCCAGCCCTACAATCGATGATTACATTAATCCATTCCATACGGATGAAGAAGAATTAGAAAGAGAAACAAATTGGATGTTTAAACGGAGTAAAAGACCAAGTAAGAAAAGGAAAGCTCAACACTCACCAGAAATGGCAGAAACTTTACCATCAACTTCAAAAGAGGTTTCTAGAAAACAATTAATCATCAATAAACAACTAGCTCTAGAACAACAACAAGCAGCTAAACCAAAAGAAAAACCACCTCCACCAATAAATGACGCTGAGTCCACATCAGAAGTAGAAAAATAACTCAAACTGCAACCAGTTCAACAAAATGAAGCACAGCCAAAGGTAAAAGCCCCACCACCGATTTTTATAGTAGGAGTAACCAACTATTCAGAAATCCAAAGTGTAATGAGTAATGTTACGGAACAAGAATATAAAATTACTGCTCTGAACAATAATGTATGGAAGATTAACACTTCAAATCCAAACCCATACAGAAACTTGTCAATGAAGCTGAATATGGAAAAATATAAGTGGTACACGTACGAAAATAAAAACGATCGTGCCATCAAGGTCATGGCAAGAGGACTACATCCAACCTGTGAAATTAATTCAATAATGGAGGACCTAGAAAATAAAGGATTTAAAATCCTTGATGCCGTGAACATTTTTAAAAAAGAGAGACGTAGCGGGGAGAACCGACTAGAACCCGTTTCAAAAAGAGGGCTTCCCCTGTTCATGCTAACCTTTGATAAATCCGAGCAAATAGAAAAAATTTACAATATAACTGGCATACTCAAGATGCGAGTAAAGATCGAAGCTGTTAAAAGAGGCAGTACAAGAATAGTACAATGTAAAAAATGCCAAGGCTATAACCATACGCAACGATATTGCGCGCGCGATCCAAGATGTGTGAAATGTGCTGAAAAGCACCCAACACAAACTTGCAAACTATCTAAAGAAGAACCAGCAAAATGTATAAATTGTTATGGGCAACATCCAGCAAGCTACCGAGGATGTGAAGTTGCCAAGCAGCTACAGAAAATGAGGGATCAGGCACTCAAACCCTCTCTAAGTCATCCAAACAAGGATCGAGCAAGAAATGAAGCATCTGTGCGTAGGGAGAATTACACATATGCTCAGGCCGCTTCAAATTCGAAAGAAAATGAGACCAACGGTACTAAAAATTTCAAAAACACTGTCCAAGCAATTTTAAAGAGCCTTGAGGAACAGAATAAGCTAAATAAGTTAATTCTGGATCGACTTAATCTGCTGGAAATACCAAGCTCCAAAATAGTTAAACATAAATAATGTATGCAATAAATAGTTCAATTCATAATTCCGGAGCAGAAACCAGACATCAAAACTACTCATTAAGAATAGCCATATGGAATGCAAACGGATTAACACAACACCTAGAAGAATTAGAACTATTTTTAAAAACCGAGAAAATTAATATATGCTTAATATCAGAAACACATCTTACCAGCAGCTCCTACGTATCAATCGGGAGATATACTTGTTACCATACCACCCATCCTGCAGAACGAGCAATAGGAGGGTCAGCTATATTTATTAGAGATAATATCAAACATCATGAAGAATTAAAAATAGAAAAAGAATCCATGCAAGTAACCACCGTGACGGTTAAATTTAGTTATCACAACACCTGTAATATATCTGCGATATATTGCCCCCACGGTATAACCTAAAGCAAAAGGAGACTACATTAACTTGTTCCAGAAATTAGGAAGTAACTTCATTATTGGAGGTGACTTTAATGCAAAAAATACCTTCTGGGGTTCAAGATTAACCTCTCTAAAAGGCAAAGAGCTACTTGCAGCTGGCCAATACTCAAACTGTGAATTTTACTAAGGAGGGAAACCAACGTACTGGCCAACTGATCCTAACAAAATCCCAGATCTAATAGATTTCTACATCACTAAAGGCATATCGGAACGCTACATCTTCCTAGAAAATGACGAAAGTCTAACATCTGATCATTCTCCTGTTATTATGACGGTTAGTGAAATTGTAATAGAAAAAACAAATTCACCTCAGCTCACAAACAAAAAAACAAATTGGAAACTGTTTAGGCAGTTGGTAGAGGAAAAAATAGAACTTCAAGTGCCAATCAAAAGTGAAAATGAAATAGAAGAAGAACTAGACAAGCTCCTTGATATCTTACAATGGTCGGCTTGGGAATCCACCCCCAAATTATCATCCAGGAAAGAAAACTCCGTTATTTACCCAATAGAAGTAAGAGAACTAGTGCAGGAAAAACGAAAAGCCCGAAAGAAATGGCAGACTACGCGTGCGTCGCAAGATAAAACCACCTTAAACAACTCGTGCATCAAACTTAAGGCACTTATAAAAAACGTGAAAAATGAAATAATTGGAAAATACCTTTGTTCCCTAGCTCCAACTAAAGATACCGACTATTCCCTCTGGAAAGCAACAAAAGGGTTAAAACGACCAAAAACGTAGATCCCCCCAATCAAAACAAACGATGGGAAATGGGCTAGAAGTGCGAAAGATAAAGCTGACCTGTTTGCTGAACATCTTGAAGAAACATTTCAACCTCTAGGTCAGCAGACCAATGACGAAAACACTGCTGATACGCCCAGAATAACTGATTTTGAAGAGATCAGGCCTGTAACATTAAAAGAACTAAAAGCTGAAATTAAGAACATAAAAGTAAAGAAAGCTCCTGGTTATGATCTGATAACAGGGCAAATAATAAAGGAGCTGCCTGAAAAAGGTACCCGTAAATTACTGCATATAATCAATGCAATTCTCAGGAAAAAGCATGTGCCAATGCAGTGAAAAGTAGCAGAAGTAATAATGATTCCGAAACCGGGCAAGCCACCGAATGATATAAAATCCTACCGGCCAATTTCACTTCTACCAACACTAGCGAAATTGTTTGAGAGACTGTTGCTCAAAAGATTGAAAAGAACCATAGAACAAAGAAACCTTATCCCAGAATATCAGTTTGGTTTCAGAGAGAGACACTCAACTATTGAGCAGGTTCATAGGCTTACAGATGTCATTGAGAATACATTAGAAAGGAAAAAGGTTTGTTCTAGTATCTTCTTAGATGTGGCGCAGGCCTTCGATAAGGTGTGGCACAGAGGTTTACACTTCAAACTACATAGAGATTTACCAAAACAATATTATATGATTTTAAAATCATACATAGAGAATCGCCACTTTAGGGTGAAATATGAAGATGAATATTCCGAGCTAAAAAAGAATTCGGCAGGAGTCCCGCAGGGTAGTATTTTGGGACCTATTCTTTACCTGCTATATACCAGAGATTTACGTCAATTAAACTATGTTACCATTGCAACATTTGCTGATGACACTGCAGTTCTCTCAGTAGGAGACACTATCGAGGAATCGACAACGAAACTCCAAGAAGCATGTGACAAAATCATAAAATGGACAAAAATGTGGCGTATCGGGCTCAATGGATTGAAATCCACGCATATGAACTTCACCAATCTAAAAGTCAGTTACAAACCTGTAATCATTAATGGTCTGCATATTCCGTATGCAAATAATGCTAAATATCTAGGGATGACCTTAGATACCAGGCTCAGATGGAAAGAGCACGTTAAAAAGAAGAAAAATGAGCTTAATATCAAATATCGCAAAATGTATTGGCTTCTCGGGAAAAATTCGGAATTGTCAACCGAAAATAAATTGCTATTGTATCAACAGGTGCTAAAGCCTGTATGGACTTACGGAATACAGCTCTGGGGCTGTACAAAGAAAACCAACACCAAAATAATACAAACTTTTCAAAACAAAGTGCTACGTGGTATAGTTAACGCTCCGTGGTACATTAGGAATGATGACCTTCATAGGGACCTAAATATCCCGACGGTCCAACAAGAAATAAAAAAATTTGCAGTAATTCATGGACAACGTATCTATCAACACGTAAATGAAGAGCTTCATGATATGTTGGACACTTCACATGCAGTAAGACGATTGCAGAGAACGAAACCAATTGATTTAATGGATTAAGGACACCAGAGCAAAGACTACTTCAGTAAATAACCTATAAATGGAGCTGGCCAATGGGTTTCTTCTCATTCACAACACAAGTGACTAAATTAAGAAAGAAAAATTATTAGATGAATTGTATTCAGTTGTAATAATTTAAATAAAAAAAAAAAAAAAAAAAAAAAAAAAAATTATTCTTGTTCACCTACTTATGGAGCGTGTTATATGAGAGTACTGACTGAAAAGACGCGCTAGCGGATGTATTTATACTCGATAAACACTGATGCGTAATACAACGCTAGTATTTTTCCATTCTAATGTTTCCATGGAATTTTACTGTTTTAATTTATAGTAAAAACGAAATGTATTTTTTTTTAATTTAAATGTTTCGATGTTAACCTATTTATGGAACATACTGTATAATATTAGAATATAATAAATTCTAGTTACATAATCAAATTGTAAATATTAATATGTTTAATTAATTATAAATAAGCGTAATTGTCAATTTTTGCAGGTGGATTTTAGCGAATACATTTTTATACGATAAAAGCTTTTTTTTGTCATATACAAATTAATTTTATTATTAATGCTTAAAAAATAAATATGCAATTTAAATTAATAACAAAATATTGGAGTTTTATTTAAAATAAATCTTTTGGGACATACAAGACTTATAAGAACTACTTATTCTAAGTACTTGTTTCAAACTGACCATTTCTCACTGTATTATCTTTTTCATAAGAAATGAAATTATTTTGTTCATTACTTCTGCACCATTTCTGAAAGTAGTTTTACGTTTGCTGAATGTCTTTGGAACTAAAAATTAGGATTCACTAAATAAGAATTTAAGCTTAAATGTGTTGATTTTTACTGTAATTGTACTCGGAAATTTATTCCTTTGTCACAGAATCAGAAACAATAAATTATTTTAGAAAATCCAAATGTCCAAATTAATTTTTCACAATCTTTTTTATTTAATAATTTATACTTAGATTACAATTTTTTCATTCAGAAAAAAACCAAAACATGCTCACATTATACATACTACAATCATCCAATCGGTAGGAATGACATTTTTTTCTCGGTTTATGTTTCCCTTACCTTTGGCTGATGTTTGTATAGTGAAAATATCGTTTGAAAGATACCCCAATTTGTTGGATACCACTATTGCTGCTGTTGGAAATCTAATTTGAATATTCTAATAAGAATGATGGTTCATTCCATTCTATTAGAATGAACTAATCATGTTGTACCGTGGGAAATGTGGGAAATGTTGTGCTTCACAAAATAAATACAGTCGTGAAATAGCTAGCAGCAGACATAACGATGGAAAATCCGGCGCAAATAAGAGCAAGGGTCATTGAAGATATGCCTACTGCAGTGCAAAGTAGTTTTCCAAGTGACAGTATGCGCAGAAATATTCAAAGAAGGCGAGTTAATAATTTAAGAGCGCCAGCTAATCCAGAATCTCACCAACTAATTAATACCCGTAATAATAATAGCCCCCGCTAATTTTGAGCGTTTCTTACTAGCGGATTCAGGTAGAGATCAACCAAATCCGCAACGTATTCTGGTCTTTCGCAGAGAATATCACTCAACATGAAGTGGACATATGAAAAAGTTATACTATATATGGATGGCACTTTTTGCTCTCTCCTCCTGTTTTCTCAAATTTTCGTTATATTTTCTAGAAAGAATAGAAGTACAGTTGTTGAATAAAAGAGCTGAAACAAATACAAAATTATTCTACATGTTACGAGAAATTTTGTTTCTAATTAATCCAGAAGGTATAAATGTGGATTACAAGCTAGCAATTAATCAAGCCATTCGTATTATTTCCAAAAACCAACGTTAATAAGAAGTGCAGCTAACTGTTTCACGACTGGTTTTTTTTTTGAAGAACAACATTTCCTGCATTTCCAACAATACAACATGAATGGTGCATACACTTATAGAATGGAATGAACAATCATTCATATTAGAATATTTAAATTAGATTTGACTGGATCTCCACCCGCAGCAGTAGTGGTAATTGGGGTATTTTAAAACGATATTTTCACTATACAAACATCAGCCAAAGGTAAGGGAAACTTAAACCGAGAAAAAAAAAATGTTATTACTACCGATCAAAATCGTTTAGTCAAATTTTGATATCCAATGGATAATCAAAGAATCTGGGAAATTCGTCGATGAAGTGAAGATAACATCTATATCTGTTGATGATGCAGTACACTGAATTGGATGATTGTAGTATAATGTGAGCATGTTTTCTGAATGAAAAAATTCTAACCTAAGCATAAATAATTAAATAATTGTGAAAAATACTTTGGACATTTGGATTTTCTAAAATAATTTATTGTTTCTGATTTTGTAGCAAAGGAATAAATTTCCGAGTTTTCCCAGTTTTTTTAATTACAAGGTAACAATTACAGTAAAAATCAACACATTTAAGCTTCAATTCTAATTTAGTGAATCCTATTTTTTTTTAATTCCAAAGACATTCAGCAAACGGAAAAGTACTTCCAGAAATGGTGCAGAAGTAATGAACCAAAGATCTTGATTATTTATGAAAAAGATAAGACAGTGGGAAAAGGCTCATCAGTTTGAAAAAGGCAGTAGTTCTTAATTATAAGTCTTGTATGTTCCAAAAGATTTATTTTAAATAAAACTCCAATATTTTGTTATTAATTTAAATTGCATATTTATTTTTTAAGCATTAATAATAAAATTAATTTGTATATGACAAAAAAAGCTTTTATCGTATAAAAATGTATTCGCTAAAATCCACCTGCAAAAATTGGCAATTACGCTTATTTATAATTAATTAAACATATTAATATTTACAATTTGATTATGTAACTAGAATTTATTATATTCTAATATTATATCTATTCCACAAAGCACTATTTTTAATTTAACACAGACAAACCAAACATGCACACCTCGAAGATGTATATCTGTGCCGAGTTGACCGTCGCCGAGTTGACCGTCGCCGAGTTTATCGTCGTCGAGTTGACCATTGCCGAGTTGTCCGTCGCTGAGTTGGTTTCGTCGAGTTGTCGTGTACTGCGAATTCTCTTCCTTCTCTTCGCGGATGATCAGGGACTGCCTTAAATGTACATTTCATGTGCATTTTGAAATACTCTATAATCGAGTAGCGTTCCCGATTTGGATATCGTCTTTGGTATTGTCTTGCTGCAAGTCGGGCGTTGCCTTTACATAAACCATAAATACATATACATTTCTGCATATTCGCGGTGGGAATAAACATTGTAATTAGATTCTTAAATTATTATAATGACAAGATTTATGCTTGTTGAGTGCATACTATATAAATGTATGCAACTCCACATCACATGAAGGTTTTTTGTGGTTGTAAAATTGATTAGTGATGGGCGGATGAAGTTTTTCCGGTTGAATAAAAATAGAAATACATGTGTGTAATAATAGATAGAGAAAAGTTTATGGCCTTTTCCCGGTAGATGGGTTTACATTCATACATCTCAGTAACCATTGATCGTACCGAGCAATTCGGTGTGTTTGAAAGGTGACATTTTAACTTGCACTTTGACATAGAAAACATTAAAATCGGTGAAGTAAATAAAAATTTACAACATTTTAAACATGCAGATAAATTATAAAAAAATTCGATATCTTTTACAATTTTATTACGACAAAGGTAAAAACGCGGCTCAGGCTTGCGTACAAATTTGTGCTGTTTATGGAGAAGGTGATTTATCAAAGTCCGCAGCAAACAAATGGTTCGCGAGCTTTCGTTCTGGAAATATGGATGCCAAAGATGCACCTCGCTCTGGTTGACCAACCACTGAAAAAGTCGATGAAATCATGCAGAAATTTGAACTAAAACAGAACTAAATATTGATCATTAAACAGTTTTAAACCATTTGAAAATGACAATTTTGTTGGTGCAAAAGTTATTCAACTTTTAGTGTTTTTAGTGAAAAAAAAACTGAACTTGGCTGTTTTTGTTGGAAATGAGCTTCCCTATCACCCTGCTTCGTTTGATCGTCCAATTCTCGGACACCCTGTATAATATCATTAAAAATGTCTTGAACAAAATTTTATAAATCTATCTGCAGCACATTAGTACTTCAAATTACCATGGCGTTGATAAAAGATAAATTTTTCTCATTCATCGTTTAAAAGGCTAGAGTTATCTGCCCTATAGTTCACAAATCCACCGTTCTGGCGCTTTTAGTTCTAAAAACTACTGTTGTGGCTTCGGAAGCAGCGATATTTTGCTCTTTCCAATATTCCGTAGGTATAGAATATATACGTGTCGATAATCATTGAAGACTTCTTGAATAATGTGGCACACATTTCGTTAGAGCACCTTAGTTCTAAAAACTACCGTTGTGCTACAAACAAGTAATATATCGTTTGATACGTTTTGAAAAAATAAAAATTTTGTTATGAGTTCTTTATTTGACAAATCTACCGTTTTAGCGATGCTAACAAATGCGTTCCTTTATTATAGAATATATAAGTGTTACATATTATTGAAGAGTGAGACAAATTTAGCTGAGACGGCTTAGTACTCTAACTAAATTACCGCTATGAAGGGAAATACTTTTATTCATTCGGAAATAATCATGTGGCATATCATTTGAAAGGTCTTGGAACCAGCATCGATTTTGTTTCCAATTCTATTGATTTCGATTTTTTTTTCAAATCAATTATGATCGTTCATTGAGAATATATTGTCCTGAGTTGTTTTGCGGCCAATTTGAGACATTGTTACACTTATATATTTGAGACACTCTAGAATAACGTTTCTAAATACTTAAAACCAATTTTTATAACATCTTTTAAAAGAACCTAAATTGAAATATAAAAATAAACATGATATTACATAAAAGTAATCACGCTTGAAAGCATATCCACATAGCAATTTAATGTTTTTAAAACAAAACCTATTATTTACAAAATTAGATTCTAGATCTAGAATGTAGAAACTACATTGTTCTAAAGTGTTTATCTTTTTGGAAAGCAACCACAAAAAGTATTTAACTTATTCTGCATCCTTTCTCGGCTTAGTGTACGTGTCATAAAAAGTCCATTTTAGAATAATAATACTTTACACCAACCAAACAATACAAAAATGAAAATGGAAATTTTTTTATATTATAAACACATACGTACGTATATTGTACAAGACAACAAAAAACCAAAGGAAAATTCCAAAACCAACACGGAAAATTTAAAATTTAAATGTAAAATAGATGTACACTACATACGAAACCGCATCCAGAAGAGACTTTTTTGTTGCTTTTCTAAGATTTAATTTTTTTTTTTATAATCACACAGCACAACATAACAACAACAACAACGCCACGAGGAAAACGCTTAATATTTTCATTTTTTCGATGTGTACTATATACGGTTCCTGAAGAGTACGTACAAAGAATTTCGAATCCAAGAAAAATCATTCTTTTTTGTTGTATCTGTGTTGTTCGGTTTGGGATTCATGCTGCCCATATAATGAAACAAAAGCGGTACGTGTATATGTTTATCTTAAAATTTTCACTCGCCACACATAAATAAATGAAAATGAATAAGCATATAAGAATTTGAAAATTAAATGAATGTTTTTCCGACGAACCAAAAAAATTTGGCACTTTGAAATGGAAACGTACGTTCCAAAATGCCAGCTATAATAACAGCAAAAAAGATGAAAATATTTAATCCCCTTGTTTGGATTCGCCCAGCTGAATTCCATATAAAAAAATTGAGGCATTTTATAATCTGACAGAAGCTGTTCAGTAAATTTTCTCCCCCTGTTTTTTGTTAATAAAGGGAGGCTCACACTCGTAACAACAAGAGTGACTTATTGTTATTTAATTGTATATGTTATTCCTGTAATATATAGTTAAGTACAGTGGGTATGTTGGGCCAAGTTGATTTACATATTTTAAGTTCAAATTAACTGTCACAGAGATGAATAAAAACATATAATTTAATTTTTATCATCAACCGTGGATGGTTGTTGTGTCTATCATTTAGTTTTATTTGCTTTACTTTTAAATTTTTATGTATGTTTTTATTTTTGTGACAGGCGGCTGTAGAGTTTTACGAAATTTTAACGCCTGTACAGTGGTTCTCCATCTGTCTCGATCCATCACCCTTGCCCTTCAGCTTCGACATCCTATCATGCACAGATCTTGTTCGATGTCGCCGCGCTAGCACAGTCTTGCTTCTTAGCTTGCACGACTGTCAAAGATATTTTAATTGCCATAGCCTTGACTGAGCAGTCACCATGGTTTTCTCAAAGCACGATCCACGACCACAAACCTTACTGAATTAACGATATTATGATTGTCTTGATAGCAGAATTAGGTAATGGTAAATCTGTTCAGTCAGGTCCTATGATGTGGTGAACAGATATTACCATTACCAAATTTCAAGGAAACTGATGAGAAAAATCTAGAATTGTGGTTAGTATTACGCTAAAGTTCAGTAATTGAATAAAATAAATGGGTAAATTCAATCTAGGCCAAATTTTAGGGGTGTGTTTTATTAGAACTTCACGATTTGGCCTGACTGAAGAGATATTATTATTAACTAATCCCACTAATATGGAAAACTTTGCTATTCACCGCTAGAGGCATCATTATCACAAGAATGAAATATTTTCTGCTGACATTTTTTGACACCAGCAGAAAAATTTTGAAAAAAAGAGAAAATATATGTTCAAACGTTTAGCAACGATGAAAGTTAATTTTCCTTAAAATCGATTTGCGTAAGTATAGTGTAAGGACTCTCAAAATATACTAAAAATACTATTTATGCAAACACAGGGCAACATCAAAAACATGAATTGAAATTAAAATGTTTTCAGTTTTTTAACAAGAGTGTTAGAAACAACCCCCCCCCCCCTCCCCTGTAACTACCCTGGGTGTATGTTTTTATGGTACCTTAGATCATAATCTATATACGTGAGCAACATAAGATTCACACCTGGCGTCAGTAGCCTTCCATACATTTTTGAAGTGATTTTAATGTGAAGTGTTTTCAGTTTTCGCGTTTTGTACCGTATTGCGTTTTGAAATATCGCGTTTTAAAATATCGCGTTTCAAATGGGACCCCATAAAAACATACACCCAGGGTAGTCAAGTATGAAATGTCAATATTAATATTCGCCTAAAAGGCAGACATTTTTTGTAAACCTTTCGAATGGACGTGCCCTCGTTTAAAATTACGATTTCTTCTTTAACAACGTCTGCCGGTGTTCAGTAGCGTAATTCATCTTTTAGTGACTCTCTATATTGTATGAATGGACAGATCCTGGCCCAACTTCGTTATTATTTTACAAAAAGCACTAGATTTTCCGCAAATTTTCATTCGTCTTTCGATATCCTTAGTAGTATTATTTCATTCACAAGAAATTTAATCACAGCACGATGTTCAATAAACAAACTTATTGAGATCCAAATAAAAATTATAAAAAATACCAATTTTCTCGACGTTTTGAAGGTCCCTGATTCCAAAAATCAGAAAAAATTGTCCGTCTGGACGGATATCTGTACCGATGATGTGAGAACAGTTCATAATTCGGAGAACTGAAAATCTTTTGGGATCTCTACCTCATAAGAGTCGGGCACTCTTTTCTCATATACTTCGGTATAGTATATCGTTTAAAGGTAAGAATCAGACAACAATTAAATATAGTTAGTTTCTAAATCCTCCGTTTTGGCGCTGGGAGCTAATTTTTCTTTTATTATACATGTGTAACCCGATTTAACGAATCTCCGATTAGACGATACCCGATTTTGCCACATCCGATTGTACGAAAGAAAAGTATCCCATTTTACGAAAACTAGAAAAATTTGAAAACTTATTGCGTGTCGAGTCACTGTGAGTTACATAAACCCTCAGAATAGTAGAGTTTCTGTTTACAACTGATAAACTGAACATTCGGCAGTCATTTTAAATGAATTCCTACAAGGAAAAACACTTGCACGGGAATCAATTTGTAGTGTTCTTGGTGCCGCCGTTGTGCTTCTGGCTTATAAAACGTGTAATTATTTGTACAAACGTTTTAGAAGTAGTTATTTCGATCTTAGTGACCAGCCGCGCCCTGAACAACCATCGAAAGTTTGAAGATGCGGAATTGCAATCTCTACTGGATGAAGACTTAACGCAACAAGAGCTTGCAGTTCAGGTAGGAGTCACTCAAACTATTTCCAAGTGTTTACATCAAATGTGAAAAATTCAAAAACCTTGGAAGGTGGGTCGCACATGTGTTGACCTAGATCAGCGTATGATCACATGCCTTTCACTGCTTGCTCGGCAATAAAAAAAAGGACTGATTTTGGAAAATTGTGAATGCTGATGAAAATATATTTTTTACGAGAACCCCAAACCTTAAAGAAAGTGTGCTTTATTACGAATTCCTGAAAACTGGCAAGATATACTGCTGCTTGATAGCGCTCGACCTCATGTTGCTCACGTGACTCAAAAGATTCTCTTGAACTTGGGATGGGAAGTTCTGCGTCTTAGTGAAGTAATACTTCAAAACGCTGGATGATATGCGTAAATTCTTCGATGATTTTATCGCGCTAAAGCCTGCAAGTTTCTTTGGCGACGGATCTCGTAAAAACGATGAATAACATTTCCAAGTTTAAATTCGATGTCTATTTCGTTTATATAAAATAAATTTGCTCAAAAATCTGTAAAAATTAAGTTATACACTCAATAATATAATAAATTATTTTAATAAATTCGAAATTAATGATAGATATTTCTTAGATATTTCCTAAAAATTTAAGATTAAAAACCCTTTTTAAAAAATATCCGATTTAACGAATGTCCGATTTTACGAAAGCAAAATTTTATGTGCCTTTCGCAAAATCGGGTTAATACTGCAGAATATATACTTGCTGTTTATCGTTGAAAAGGTTTTAAAGAATTCTGTACATTTTTCTGAACACCTTGGTACTCCAAAGTACCGTGCTCGCGCTGGAAGCAGTTAAAAATTTTATTATTCAAAATCAATTGAATTTTAAAGTCAATGATAAGAGAATCATTTCTTGAATAATTTTGTGACCAACTTTCGTACTGGAAATTTGTACTGTTTCCCAATTTTCAGTGACTTTTTCGTGTTTATCAATTTCCACACCGAAGTTTTGATTACATCACGAAGTTTCAGCCCCTAGCACTTTTATTTTTGAAAACTCATCGTATTTATTGAATAACTTACAGAAATTAAATCAAACAATTATTTTGCATACATTTTCTAGTTCCGCGGTAATAATAGAGGATTAAAAAAATAAAATAAAACATTCGAATTTTACCGAGCTAAAAGCGAATATTTTAACCTGTTTACCAATTAAACTACTATAAATTGGTGTTAATTCGCGTCACTGATTGATAGATGTCAATAGTATCTTTAATTAATTTGATTGGTTATATTTAATTTAAAAAAGTTAAGTTTACTATTTTTCAATAAATAACAAGGATTCACAAATTATACTGCAATTTGCTTTTCAGATTCAAATTAAGTTTTATAAGATAATTTACAGTGTCTATTGCGCCATCTATCAATGACTACATAGTTAAACGTTTCGTTTTGTGTTAATATACGTTTTATTTATATTTTACGATATATTTATATGTTTTTGCGAGACCGAATCTCTTGATTCAGAAAAAATTGTTTAGTCATCGTGCTTTCGAACGATATCTCAATACCCATCTTACTGATAACATTTAAATAAAACTAAGCATCTTACATAGAACAAAGATAAATTATTGAAATATAATTAAGAACATCAACCTCCCACCAAATCCACTGCTAAAAAATAAAAAGACTTTAATTTTGGGAAATGATAATCTCAACTAGCTCCCACGCGACAAATCGAATAGCATCAATATTCCTTAATGGCATTTAAATATTCCATAAAACATTCTCCGTATTTTATTGAAATTTCATCATTAATTTATTTTTATTTTAATTTAAAATTACCATTTTTTAATTTTTTTTTTCTACATATAAAACAAAAACCAAATTAAAATTTTTAACGATGATATAACAATGACTAAAGCTCTCTAGTGATAACAGAATCGTTACACTCATTTAATTCGGTAAATATATACACGACAATGACGACATAATTCAAGTATGGATAACAATTTATTGATGGAATTATTTTAAAATTTATTTTATGAAATAACAAAAAAACGCGCAGGAGGGGTGATCTGGAGCTAATTCAGTGTATGGTAATTTCATATATAAAATCGTTATTTTTTGCGTTATCGATTAAATTAAAATGAAATCAACAAAAACTGTGATTATATTTTTAATAAAATAATTTTTCCAATACAAATTGTTTCATACATGTTTAATTGTATTGAGACGCGAAGTGAAATTAAGCCAATTTTCATTTGGACGCGTGTTTTGGGTTCGGTGTGAGGTGTGCGGTGCTTGAACTAAAATCAATATTCTACCGCATTTCTTCCAATTTTATAATATAAATAATAAACTGTCATAGTTGGATATAAATAAATATTTAGGAAATGGTTGATTAAATTAATTATTTTGGTTACTTTTTACGCTATTTGCCGTAGGCACTTGGCGAAACACACTTATACTTAATAAACACATTTTTATTAATCACTTGTTTTTTGTTTCGCAGAATTATTTTGAATAATTTTCAAAAACTTTAAAAAATCACTCGATCGATTTCGACTTGTTAGGTCACCATCAGGAGTATCTATATCTACTGATTTGTATTAGTAAACATTTTGTTATATAGTAGAAAAAAGCAAAATATAAATAAAAGAAGGAGGGATAAAAAATAAGCAATAAAAATTAATCTACGGATCGCGCAGGTAGGCGATGAGTCATAGGTTGAGTACTAAAATTCAAGGTATATTATTGCGTACGTGAGAATAGAAAAGGGTGGGGTCTGTAATTGGTGAGAACCGGATTTCTCTTTGTTCGTTAAGGATATTTTGGTTAAGAAATATTGATTTTCTAATTTCGTAAGATTCTAAGGTATCTAAACGTCTGCCTTTGGGTTGTAGCTAGCTGTATGATTTTCTAAAGTTAAATGGTAGGTCTCTAGGTTTATTGTTAAAAAATATTTTCTTTATTGTATTATTATTATAAAAAGCTAAACTAATATTGGTATAATTGGACACGATGTTGCTAATCCGTTGGCTCGTTTTTCCTATATACTCTAAGCGACGCCAATTTTCCCGCGTTGGACTATCCGGTGGATAAATACCCGTTAGAGTTTTACGCTTTAGCTTTTTATTCAATAACTTTAATATAGTCCTAGTTGCATATCCGTTATTCGTTGCTATTGGAAGAATTGTGTTAAGCTCAGTGTTATAATTTGAATTTGACAGAGGGATGTTTATTAGTCTATCCATGAGTGAGTGGAAAGCTGACATTTTAATGTTATGGGGATGGTTTGAAGAACTAGGGATAACAGCGTCTGTATAAGTGGGTTTCCGATAAATTTTGAAGTCTAAAGTAGAATTAATCCTGGTTATTGTTATATCTAGAAAATTAATACATTTATTTTCTTCTTTTTCTAACGTAAAATCAATGGTGGGATATTGAGAATTTAACCAAGTAAGGAAAGAGTCTGGTATAGATATGTCATCAACATATCTATACCAAAAGTTTATATGACGAAAATAAGGATTGTTGTTTGATATGATCATTTGTTCGAAGAAATTCATGAAAATTTCAGCCAACAAAGGTGACAGAGGGGAGCCCATGGGTAGACCATCAGCGAATTTGAAATATGTATTATCAAAACAGAAATAATTTTGTTTAATACAAGTATCAAAAACTAACTTCAGTTCACGACGTAAGCTCTCATCTACAACATCCCTATCTAAGTAATTACAAACTATTTGGGACAAAGTATTAACTGGAATAGAAGTGAAAAGACTGGCAACGTCAAATGAAACTAGTTTTGAATGTAACGGAATGTCGACGTCTTGAATTTTGTTAATCAATTCTACCGAGTTCTTAACCGAGTAAGCCGAAAAGAAATTAGTATGACAATTGAAAAAATTTATGAAACCCTTACATAGCTTGTAGGCAGGAGCATTGCAATGCGCAACTATTGGTCTAATCGGAATGCCTTCCTTATGGATTTTTGGCAAACCATAAAGAATCGGGGCAGATGGATTCATGACAGAGTACTTCCAACCAGTTCCATCAAATAGCTTCTGGCATTGGTCGATACACTTACTAACCGAAGTCTTAAAAGACTTAGTTAGATCTCTGCCAAGCTCTATTGCTTTGCTTTCTGTAATAAAATCAGAGATTTTATTACAGTAATCGACTTTTGTGAGCACGGTAATTGTATTGCTTTTATCCGCTTTACACGCTATCAGGTCATGGTCACGTAGTTTTTTCTTTATCGCACCAATTACTTTGGGGTTAGTATTAGAAGCAATAAAAAAATTTGGGGTGTCCCCACATAAGTTTTAATTAAATCGTGAAATTTCATAGAACATTGAATGTACGTCAAAATGCTTCCTACACTATGGTCTACTCCAGAAATCTCAGAAATGTTACCAAAAATAGGCGTATGTCGTCTAATAGTGGATGAATTGATCTGTTTAAAACACTAGTTCAGTGGCGTATGACAACTTATACAAGATCACCGATACAGTAATAAATCAAGGTGAAGCTGTTAGTTATCCAACTGAATTTTTCAATTTACTTGATTTGCCATGCTGCCGCACGTTTTAATAATAAACATTTCCGTGAGTATCATTCTTCTCTTAACATCATTTCACCCACCACGACTTTGCAATTATACCGGACTTTTAGTGAACAATATGATGAACAATATTGTCAAAGTTACAATTTCAAATGGAAATGGCACTATCGCCGCGCATTCCGTGATTCCGGCAGATATGCCATTCGAATTAACAAATTTGCAGTTTTCGCTGCGAATCACATTTGCAATTACTATCAACAAAGCACATAGACGATCGCTACAAGTGGGTGGACTAACTTTTGAAACCCCGATTTTTACACATGGGCAGCTGTATGTGGCCTATTCACGTATTGGAAAACCAACTGCTTTATTTGTGTACGCGCAGCAAACGGAAAAACAAAATACTTGTGCTTCCGAAAGCACTTTAATAAACAGAATTAAAACATAAACATCTTCTTTCTTTCAATGGTACTGCAACGCATGCTGTGTACTGACGCGGGCGACATAGCTCCTTGTTTAAATAAATATAATTATCCTGTGGCATTAGAATAGGGGTAATCCCCGGAAATAGGGAACTGTGGAAAACATTTATATGTAATTTCTGTTCAAATATTTTTCGGCATACTGAGGAGAAAAGTTTGGTGTAAATATTTATAAATTTGAAATAATTTTTACATATCTACTGCCGGAATTACATAGAAGATCTTTGACAAAGGTTTGACAAAATATTTGTATCATTTTTTTTAAACAGTCATATAATTTTTTAAAATTATACTACATAAAATATTTTATCAAAATTTTCCGCAAACTTTAGTAAAAATGGAATAACAACGAGCAACGTGTGCAGCAACATTAAGCGCTTTTATTTATATCGTTAATAAAGGGTATCGAGATGGGATGTAAATGGTATCCATGAAAATTTATTAAAGCGATTATTAAACAACTTGCTACATAAAATATTTAAGGATGGAGGAAAATTCATTTAATTTTATTGTCGACAAAATTTCGCCATTAATTAAACGAAAGTCGAAAACACGCTTTTTGGTTGTATACAAATTCATTCGCCTTCGTATTCTTGAATTGTTATTTTTGTGGTTTTTGCCATTCAATTGTATTTGGTCGCCATTTTGAATAATCAATATGAATTTATCAAATTTACCTGCGTGAGGCTAAATTTGATAATCATATTTTATAAAAGTGGTAGTTTTATAAAACATGCATATTTATAAAATTGTTTTATAAAACTCCTTTGTCAAAGATCTTTCCTGCCTAAATTGGCAGGGAAAATTGTTCCCCATTTAATTTTGTTTTCAAAGAAATTAACACGAACTTTTTATCTCAGTATGCCAGAAAAAAATGTTTAAAAAGAATTATACCGTGTGAGTTTTTAAGCTGAAACTTTCAAATATCTCGGAAAATAAGCCCTCTACGATAAAAATTACCATTATCAAAATTAAATCATTCTGGAGGGGAAATACATTAGTGCTAAAATTAGGACCCCCTCCGCCCCTGTTTGTAAGGGGGTGGGGGCAACTTGGAAATAAGATGTGAACCTTTATTTTTTTATTGCAGATTCGGATTCTACGGTAAAAGTAAGTAGGATTTCCTTGAAACATTTTTTTCGATTCATGATAGATTAAATTTTTTTCGATTTCTCCGACTGAGAACATTATGCATACGATTCCCAAGCATACGATTTCCCAAGTATTCGTATATCCGCTTTTGTCGGTTTAGGGATATTCATCCTGGTCTTACTATTTTCTGGTTGAATTTTTTAACCATATTTTATATGGATAGACCATCCGAGTTTTCATCTTCACCCGGAAAATGTCGATTATTCTATTATAGCTTGGATCAGTGAGATATATGCAGTTTCTGTCACACACGAACACACAGATATATTTTTTATTAAATAATAAATAAATAAAATGGAATTAATTTTGAGTTTTTTATTTGCTTGCAGAAAAATTATGGCTAAAGGAGCGTCAATACCATGGCAAAGAGTTTTGGAAGAAACAATGGGTGAAACCAGATTGGATGGAAGTGCACTTCGAGAATATTTTCGACCACTAGAGGAATGGCTTGAAAATGAAAATTTACGAAATCAAGAATATCTTGGTTGGATTTACGATGGGGATTATTGCAAACACAGGTGATTATTTTAAAATTAAATTGTTATTTTGAAAAAATATTATCTAGATGTTTCATTTCTCATTGGGAAACCCCAAAATCAAATATATGCGATTGTTGATTGCACTTTAGAAAGGCCTTGAATAGTGTCAGATTATTCAATAAATAATTCTATGAAAATATTGTTATTATAAGAGTTTTAGTCAAATTAATATAATCAAATATTTAAGGCTGTGGTTCAGTCCAAAACAAGTTAGTGCCATTTGAAAGATGAAAGTCGCTTTGCCTCAAAATTTATAGTTTGCTTCCGTTTTCGTTTGGTTGCAAGGGATAATATTGTTGACCGCCAACTTTTAACGTTTGAAGGAAATGTGTAATTATCATCTTCGAGAGTACCCCTTTAGATGGAAATGCATTCGGATTTTGGTGGCCATAATATAAGTTGGATAATGCCAACTGACCGAATTACTGCCTTTACAAAAAGTTTACGTCTTTCTTAATCCAGAGTTTCCTCACAGAGATGAACCATTTTAATCAACCGCATCTCTGCTCTATTTAATTCCTATGGCGACAGCGTTCCAAAGTTGATTTTTATTATCGGTTTACTGTTGTTAAACGTAAATTTTAAGTAGTACGTTAAGACGGATGATGAATATCAAACAAAACATATATTTTTACCAATACTTCTCCCAGTGAGGCAAACAACTACTTTACGGCCTTAATTTTAAGTTTCGGGTGTGGTTGGTTTAACCACTCTAGTCCATTATACTAAAGATTATGCTGGAGGTGCAATTTTGAAGCTGTTTTTTATTTCTTTATTTTGCTACAATATGACTCGGCAATTTTAACCCCACTTAAAACCGCATTCAAATTTTTCTGAGTTGTTTCAATCTCCTTTTCTAGGCTTCCGGAAATCACATTCAATTCAATTTTTTGTACTCTGCGAGCAAGGCCTTGTAACTGCAAACCTTTTATCGTTTTCAATCTTTCACTCTATCTGACACCATCCAGTTATTGCAGTTGTTCGTGAATTAGCCTCAGAACTTTAACTTATAATGTTTTTTAATAGAAAGTGAACTATACGTTTCAGCCATTTCTTTGACGAACTACATTTATTTGTAAAAAACTACTAAACGAAAATAGTAATTGCGTTTGGCCTTTTAGGCATAACTAGTTGTATCACATTCTCTGGAAACAATCCAACCAAGCTCGACTGTTGAGTCCAAGATGTGTTCTCTAGCCCTTTTACTAAGCCAACCTTGCTGGTTGGTCTCCAATCTCCATATGTATCAGCCCTTAAGATGATATCTTTCAGCTCTTGGGTCCCATACGTTGGATCAGCTAATAATAAAAGGCACTCTAGATACTACAGATGAACGCCATTGGCTTTGTTTATGTAGGACTAATTCCTCGATATTTTTTCTAAACAGCTTCTTCGGTGATGAATAATGCCTACGAACTTTAATCGATGAGAACCTTTAGCAGTTCTTCCCTGAAAATGTCCGTGACAACTTTATCAGCGAATTAGTACGAAGCACATTCTATCACCTATAGTGTCTCCCAAGTATGCTTGGTATCCCACAATCGTTGATTCCGAACCGCATCTCTTTTACTCATACTTTGCTGTAGTTTGTTATCATCAAATTTTAGATAAATGCATGTGCACATATGTAGCACAATTCGTGCTTTTGAAGCATTTGCGTTTATTCGGTCTTAAACGTCTTAAGCAGTATTGCTTTTAAGTAATAATTACTCCACGTTCCAAATTGTATCTTTTCTTGTTTCTCCTTGAAGTGTTGCTTGGGATATCAGAGTTTGTAACTAAATATTCACTAATTTTTTGTTGTTGTTGTTGTATGTTTGTTTAATTAGGGGAGGGTGTAAGTGTAGATGACATGCCCATCTACTCGTGTAGCTCATCTGTTTCTAACCATTAACAATTGTTAGAACGGTAAATGGTTCATTTTTATGGAACATTTTTATTTACGTCGATTATAGAACTCGCCGGGTTTACTGCGGCAGGAGTGTAAACTCCATATAAAAAAAATAAACGGGGTTCAATCTCCACCTGAACCGCAAATGTTTGGTTAAACATAAGGTCAAGAATTAAAAATCACGTATGTCATCGCTAATTACAAGAACTCGATGGTTATCCATAAATACTGCAGCTCCTTGCGGAGTTCGTGCATTTTGGGAGTGTGATTTTGGAGGCGTTGGAAAAATTTGAAATTGTTTTTTGTTTTAATAATAGAAGAGAAACAAGTCTAAATGTTTCTCTTCTAATATTATTAGGTAATCTATTGTATATCAACAATCCTAGCCTCAATACATTATTTTCAGATGCAGAAGTGAAAAATAATGTAGAACGGATAAAAGAGCACATTATAATCATGAACGACACTAGACCTGATTAATTCGTAATTGTTTTTTTATTAAATCGTTGATAACTTTGTAGCTGACAAGAATTAGCTCTTTTTCAATTTTGGCATTAAGAAATGTGTAAAAATCACGGAAGATGGAGTCCTTATCGATTACATCAAAAATAAATTTTATGGCTCTGTTTTGCAAAATAAGAAGTTCATCTAGGTTAGATTTAGTTATTTCGCTCCATATCGGATTCAAATATATAAAATGACCGTATATATATGCGTAATATTTGTTGCTTAATAATTTCCGAGGTAAAATGTTCTTCGACTTCCTTAAAATAAAAATATATGGCATAATCTTGTTCTTTATGTTTTCTACATGAAGATCCCATTTTAGTTTTGCATCTATAACTGAACCTAAATAGCTATATGATTTCACCCGTTCTATTGGTTCTCCATCATTATGGTATGGTATGGTATTATTCATTATAATACTGTCATCTATAATTTTAATTTCAAAAATAATGTATTTCGTTTTTTTAGCATTTAATAGTAATAAATTTATATTGAACCATTCTTTCAACAAATTTAAATCCACTAGCATGTCATTAATTAAATTAGCCAAATTATATTTTTTGTAAACTATAGCAATAAACATCTGCATATACCTGTGTATCACCACGAAGATTTTTCAACAATAAATCATTACTAAATATTTTGAATGGAGTAGGCCTTTTTAATTTTAGTAACAGTATTCTGTGATTTATTGCATCTAATGCCTTCCATAGGTCCAGGATGAGAACAGATACAAAATATTTTTTATCCATTGCTACGCTTAGACCATTTGTAAGATGCAAGGATGCCACAGTTGTGCTTGAATTTCAGGTGAAGCCAAATTGATATGGTGATCATTTCCAGGAAGGCTTCTACACAACATCCAGCTCGATAATAATGTTATTTGTGTGTCTATTTAATATAAGCTCATTAAAGTATTTTTTATATACACGGTTTACCGATATTGTCTTAAAATACGTTGTAAAAATAACTTCTTTTTGGTGAGTTTATTTATTGTTTCGCTAACTTACAATAAAACTCATATTTTTCAGAAGATTTCGTATATGAACCACAAGGAAATTAAATTTATCATACACTTCATTGAGAATTAGAGTCAAGTTAGTCTCTAACTAATATACTACATCCACCGTTAGCATCTAATCTAACAGAATGAAATGATCTAAAACCACAATATTATAGAATTGTTGATCAACATTGCTAAGCCAAATTTCAGATAACACTATTGTTGGTTTCACATAAATCCACGAAAATTCAAGCATTCCGCATAAATTAAACCAGTAAAGTTAATAGTTTTATATATTTATTTACTACATAATTTGCCGAATATGAGCTGTCTAGGGTAATCTGTAATTGGCAATTCGAGGTTGGTCATCTATGGCGAGTTTACCTATAAAATAAGTTTGATTATTTTGTATTCTACTTTCACATTTTAAATATTTATATTGTACTTACCCAATTTTGTTTACAACTACCAGCTGTCAAATGTATCGATAAAGTAGATTAAGGGTCAAGCAGATTTTGTTGTATTTTGTAGTTACATGTTGATTTATATAACTTTTAGTACAATTTTTTTGGTATATAATAAGCATACTCGATTTTCTTTCTTCTTCTTCTCGGGTTTTTGTTCAATAGAGAAACATCACCAAAATTATTGTAAATTTAAAAATTAAAATAAAATTATATTGAGAAGGAGCTAATTGTTGTGAAAGTTTGGTTTCCTATGTTGTGCTTGGTCTCGCCAGAAGCTGTGTTGTTTTGGAATATATTGTGCGGTGCGGTATTACATTAGTATATTTTGGGGCGCGGCTATGACGTTTTTTTTTTGGTTAAAGCGGTAACCAAACAAATTTTCAACGAGTCTAATTTGTTCACATTCCGACAAAAAAAAATTCTTTTGTCTTGAACCAACAATTTTCTCGCGGAAAAAAAGCGAACTCCGACAACTATAATATCTGTGTCAAGCGGCAACATTTTTAATAAAAATTCAACATCTGCTAATTTTTTTCGTAATCTCCGCGCATTGATATACAATAAATTGTTGAAAACTACACGATTTTTTAACGCAACGTTGTAAACGTCCAAAACATATTTATTATTATTCTTCCAACTTTCCACTTCCTTCGCCAAATTGATTTCCAATAATGCAAAACGTCAACAACAAAACAGCCTTACATCTAATAACAAAACAGTTTGAGGATACAATAACAATAAACAAAAACAAAAGAACTAAACTATAAAAATAAATGAAATTAAAATCTAAATATGCATTTTAATTTGACAATTTAAGTGTCTATTCCATGGGAAAATTTTACTGACTGCAAAAATAAAAGCGAGAAAAAAATATAGATTTACTGGTTGTGTACGAAACAAAAATTTTTGTCAGAAAATTTTACTGAGAAAATAATTATCATTGTGGTAGTGTGCTGCCATAACGTGCTATAAAAAAATGTAAACTTTAGCACTTTTTATGGCAGCATTGTCATCACATCTACAAAAAATGTATGTAAAGATAAGAAATTTTTTTCACACTCACACAAAATAAATCGTTCGCCATTTTTATAGTCAAATGTCAGTTTGTTTTTTTATTTCGATACCTAAAATTCGAGTTTTGTTTACATTAGTGAATATTAGTGTTTTTAACGTTTTTTTAGGTGTTCAAATATACAAACAAAAATCTAAATACTTGTTATAAAATACAAATAATTTTATATTAAACTACATAATAATAAATTAGGTAGGAAAATTACGGTAAGTTTGATTGAGCATTATTTTATTTAGTGGATGTAGCATGAAAATATTTTATTGTGTGTCGACGAAATTATTAGATACGTAAGAACCATAAATTTTGCTATAAAAATGAAATAAAAGATATTTGTTTTCTTTGTCACTCTTATGGAATTTTAAGTATTTTTTTGTTTTCGTTTTTGCAGTAAAAAAATACAGTCAGTAAAATTTTTCCATGGAATAGGCACTTTACTGATGATTTACTTGTAAGGTTCCTAATAATTGGTTCCTCTTGTTTGTGTTGATAATCGTTTCAAATCAGCAAAAGTGCTGATGATAATAACATTAGTGTGTTCATTTTGTTTGAGAAAAATTTTGTTGTGTTTAGTCCAAAGAAATTTGTAGCTGTTGACTTTTTTAAATTTAAGTGCATCACGAAAAAGATTTGCTTTGAACTGAGTTAATTGTTCTCGCACATACAGTTGCGCATCATCCGAAACTTGAAATCCAACTTGATTTGCGAATATTTTTTTCTTTTCCGATTCGTTAAAAACTTCGACCTTATTAATCTCATCACAAAAATCGATTTTAAGAAAATATGAAATGCTCTTGAGCTCAATAGTACTCATGTTTTTTCGAGTTGTCTCAACCAGTGTGCTTGATTTTAACCTATCTTGATACGAGTCAATTTCCAGTAAATTTAATATATTAACAGCGAGTTGATCCGACATGACACTTTTATTGGGTATTCCATTAATGATCACACTATTTTTAATTGCTTTGTATTTTATAGTTTCAAGTTCAAATTCCAGTTTAGTTATTTTCTCTGTGTGTTGTTCTGGATCCAATGATGTAACCTGGTTTTTCAATAACTCATTCTCTTGCTTCAAAACTTATATACTATTTTCGTTTTTAGTGCCTCTATCAGCCAATTTGACTTGGGCTTCTTGCATTTCATCAAGCATTCTACCAAGATTATTTACTGAATTCAGGACTTCTTGTAGTTGTACCGCGAGTGAAGTAATTGTATCTGTAACAGCAGTTGATTTAGACAAATCGGAACATGACGATGATGTACCTTCCATAAACGCGTTCGAATCATCAGGTAATGGAGTATTAGTGAGGATCCATATAAGATTTTGGATCACGACATTAGTTACTGCAATACCAGGTGGGATGGCTCGCAACCCGAGTAATATGTTAACCGTATATTTTTTTGCATTGCGGATGAAATTTTTTGTTGCAGTTTTCACAATCAAAAAAGCTTTGTTGAGTATTTATATTTTCTTTACATTCATCACATACCAACATGACAGATATATTTTGCCGCGATTGAAAACTCGTATACGCCATGATAAGTTATTCAATTTTTCACCAAAATCAAAAACAAAACACTTTTCGAAGCACAAATAATAACTTTGAATTATACAATTATTTATGTAATTTAATAAAACAAGAATTATATTTTATTTTAATTATTATATTTATGTAAGCCAAAATTTTCAAATTCGATTACAGCGACCTCATCGATTTAACGGACGCTTGGTGTAATGGATGCTCGATTTAACGGACCCTCGACTTAACGGAAAATTTTGGAATATGGCCACCAATTCTGGAATATGGCTACCTGGGCGGGAACTCGATCAATTCTTAACCGATTATGTTGGATGGAAGTGGGATTCTTAAACGATTGGATATATGGACCTATTCCAGACCTTTTTGCAAAAATCCTTTAAGAATCCCATTTCCATCCATCATATTCTATCTCATCATAATCGGTTAAGAATTAATCCAATTCCGTCCCAGGTGGCCATATTCCAGAATTCCTTCCAAAATCATTTAAGAATCCTATTTCCATCCAAAATGCCCAATCCCATCACAATCGGTTGAGAACTGGAGGAGTTCCATCCCAGATGGCCATATTCCAGAACTTCTCCCAAAAATCATTTAAAAATCCTGTTTCCATTCACCATGTCCAAACCCATCATAATCGGTTAAGAATTAATCCAGTTTCATCCGGTGGCCATATAGCAGAATTCCTCCCGAAAATCATTTAAGAATCCCATTTCCGTCCAGCATACTCAATCCTATCATAATCGGTTAAGACTTGCTCGAGTTGCGTCCCAGGTAGCCATATTCCAGAATTTCTTTCCAAAATCCTTTAAGAATCCCATTTCAATCCAGCATACCCAATGCCATCGCCAGGTGGCCATATTCCAGAACTTCTTCCAAAAATAATTTAAAAATCCCATTTCCATCCAACATACCCAATCCCAACATAATTGGCTAAGAAATGCCTGAGTTCCGTCCCAGATTAAAGTCGATCGAATAGATTAAATCTAAAAACATTCGGATTTAATAGACTTCCCAATTAGTCCGTTGAATCAATGTTTTTCTGTATAACATTTTACGTTAAAATGTCACGTAATCAACGCAACAATTTAATGCAACATTTAACATAACAGTATTTAATGCAGCGTGTAACATGAACCCAAAACTAGTCCCCTAAATGTTTTATCAAACATAAAACATAAAAAAATAAAATCATGAATTTCGATCAAGTTGCATGTAAAACTGGTTTTATTTTTACACAAATCAAACAAAAACATTCGTTCGAAATCCGCAGCTAAAACATGACGAATGGTTTGCGAATCGTGAAAACTGAATTATATGAAAATAAACCCATTGTTCAACACAACCTTCATTGAATTTAATGATTTATATTTTTTTATATGGAGTTTGGACTCCCGCCGCAGTAAATCCGGTGATTATAGTATATGAGTGTTGCATATCGTCTTTGCATGCTCGTCCTTAAATTATGCCCCAATGCCTGTCTTCAAACTTATAAAAGATACATTTTTATTATTTATTTATTGTATAAAAATAAATTTATCAAATAAATTTTGTTCGTTCTGCTTTGGTTTCATCTTCGTCGTGTTGCTTTTGCTTTCGTTTGGAATACTCGTCATCATGTTTCCGTCTTGCATGTGCATCTGTTGATGCATTTACTCTGTTTAGAGACGAACCGTACCGAGTGATGATGAGTTAGCGATGAGTTTGCGAGATGCTAAGTGTGTAATATGTGCGATTAGAACATTGGTTTGTAATATTCTAACTGCTTCAAACTCCAACCATAAAGTCTGAACTCTTGCTTGGATTTTCTGTAGTTTTTACAATACGCCCAATTTATTTGGCTCTTTTGGAATTTTTTTTCTGTTTAATTTTGCTTGAATATCTGCACTAAGGTGCATAATGTCGATCTTGATGGCTGTACTAAATTTGCTTTAATTAATACGTCTGATCGAAAAAATGAAAAATATACACTCGATCTTTTTTAAAAAGCTATCCAGTGACTCCAAACTCGACCCACACTTCTTATTGCTACTTTTAGTCTCATCAAGAAATCTATCTAGTATATCTTTGTTTTTTAATAGATCAGTTTTTTTTGCACTTACAGCGCCATTTATAACAAGTGAACAAAAACAAATTCAAACATAACTTGCTTAGTTTGGGGCGTAGAATCCGAATCGGCAAATTAAAATGGAGGTTCTGTTGGAGCATCGGTTGTTTGTTTTTCGGACAGATTTCTCCAGTTTTTTTCAGGTTTTCATACTTTTTCCTTTCCCAGTTGAACAAATTAATCATAATTATTAATAATAAATATATTTATATAATTATTAACTAATAAGATAATTCTTCCAGTTCAATTGTTTCATTTGATTTCTGCGAGTGATTTAACGGATACTCAACTTCAAAAATGGAAAATATTGAACATCGTGTTATTTCAATAGTGTTATGGTCATAACGCCTCGTGTTGTGTCAGGTGACAGTAATTTCGAACCACAAAATTGTCGTTTGTCTTTCAAATTAAGCACGATGTTCAATATTTTCATTTTTTAAATTGTCAAAACACTTATCCATTAAATCTCTCTCTCTCTCTCTCACTGGCACTATATCCAATCAAGGCATTTGGAGGCCTCAAATGAGGTTTCATAATCATATTTTCATTTCGGATAATGAGTGTCACCAACGGGAATCGAACCCGGGACCTCCGGTCGCTGGAGCAAACATGCTGACCACTTTGCCACCGGGGCGGCCCGGATTTAATCTACTTAATCATTCACAGAAATTAAATGGAAAAATTGATTTGTATGATTTTGATTTGACGGTGAATAAACAGAGGAATACAAAAAACAACTTGTAAAATTTATTTTACCGTTACTTCATATATATTTACCGAACTTATTGAACTGTTATCGTAATCACAATGAATCTCTTGCTACTTTAGCAAACCGACCTAAAAGGGTTTAATGCCCCCATCATCAAATTAAATGTATATCGGCCAAAGAGAAATAACGGTATTTGTGGTACATGTAAAACCGGTATTTCGGCATTAAAGAATTCGCTGTGTATTCCGGTATTTCTGTATTCGGTATACCGGTATTGCAGGCCCTACAAGGGAGTTTAACTTGAGTCTTGGTTGAACGATTATCTATTTAAAGCTATACGTAAGAGAAATCGAAAATAATGACTGATCAATTTTTCTGGCCACTGTAATTCGGGTTTGGGCTTTGAGGAAATTAATAACATGCAACAATCTATTGAAACAGTACATAAACTTGTAAGTGAGAGCACTAATCTGTTGTTTGAGAGGTCGAATATGAGCAGCGAACTCCTTCAACAGTCTAGTTCATTTTAACTTTTTAGTCGACAAATCAAAACATTAAATCAAAATGTTTCGACTATCTTTTCTTTATAACACGGTTTGAGCGACAATATTTGAAGTAAACAGTAATCTGCTACAGTTTACAACATAACTAACTTGATTTGCACTCCTATCAACTAACAAGCAAACAATATTTTATACACCTGCTTTCCGTCCTTCGCCTTGTATACGGTATTTTTTTTATCAATAGCGGTCGCACCAAAATTTTATTATAAATCCGAATAAATAAATTGTTTTATCAATGAATCAACGCACATTCTGAAAATGTGACACTAAACTGGGCGAACGAGGCACGTTTCTCGCGACAAAAATTAAATTATTAAACTCGTCTTGACATAAAAATTTCAATTACAAATTCTCTGTACAATAACAACAACAAAGAATTAAGGTCATTGTAATGCAATAATGTTTGTGTTTTAAAAAATTATTTTTTTTACGTTTTATATTATATATTTTAATTAATGATATAAAAAATTAAAATTGTTGCTATAAAATTTAATTTGCATTTTTTTATTTCCAATTTCAGCATCGAAACGGCAAATTTACACGTTTATGGCGGTTTTTATAATTCAACGATAAAACTGAATATAAATTTTTTAATTTTCTATTTCTTATTTATTTATAATTATTATTTATTTAGTTTTTATTACATTTAAATTGCATTTTATATTGTTTTGGTTGCTATAGTAATCATATAATTATGTAAAATTAGATTAGTTGTGTTTAGAATAATAAAATTTTGTTTTAACATATAAATGATATGTTTATATGTACAGTGAGCAACGCAATCAGTTATTCGTTATTAATTGAATCTATAGGTTTTAAGGCAATTTCAAACTGACTAACGTAGTTCTAAAATTTATAGCCAATTTTAAACGACCCAAATATTAATTTAAAGGTCTTTCAACAATGTATGCACCGATTTTGAAATTATTTGCCTATAAAACGTTACTTTGCCACTGTACACCAAAATATTCTGTATGCATCAATAAATAGTATATTTAGATGAATAGGTACATTTATGTGACAAATACTTGCTCTGCATGTAGTCATAGATTAGAGATTATTTTTGTTACTTTCCGCGATACGATAATAAATTAAATTAATTTTATTCAAATTATAATTCGATAGCGGTAGTAAAATGGTTTTAATATAATTAATTATAGAAAAATCTTTTTTCATTATAAATTGAAAATAAATAAACTTATTTAATAAAAATATTGGTCAATCCTATTTTATGAATTATGGATTCATAACGCACCCTTAATAATTCATAACGTAATGTATCTGTATAAAAATTTATTACGCAGGAAATTTTATCGCACTCTGGGGGAATTAGAATGGCGATAAGGTTCAAATTTAGATATTTTAACCTTCAATGTCGTGGATCGCCCTACTAGAAGTTGCAGGCTGTTACCAATGCGCAAATGCGATTTGATTATCAGAATATTCCTTCAGCGGTTTCTGGGCGGTGTTGGTAGCCGACTTTATCTCACTTCACTTCAATTCAATTTCTAGAATGAGAAACTAATTGCGTCATTCGGAGGAGGAGGAGGGTAAGTTTGGTGCCAGTCGTTTAGGGTAAGTTAATCCATGCCTTGCGTTCTGTTCTAATGTAGTTACATTTATTCTTTCCATTGTTTCCTGTCCTTAATGGTTCAACCAAAACCACCAACCGCTTACGTCGCAGCTCTAAATAATTTATAGAATTTTTCGTGTGACTGTGACGAATGCCTTTAATTTCAGGAACCTTAAAGTTGGTTATCCTACTCAGGCCACTTGCTTGTTAATTATTTGATTAATGCGCAATTTACATTCAGCGAAATTTTAACCTGCAAAAACAATGAGAAAAAAAAAACTGAAAAAATAATAAAACGAAAAGGAGGAAAATGCTTCATCTACTAAAACATTGACACACAAACCCTTAACCCTCATGTGAGTGAAGAAAAAATATCTTAATTTCAGTGACTAAGGTACCCGGGTACCCTACATGCAACTTTTCTTGAAACTAATTTTTTTTAAATTTTTTTTTGCATTTATGAAATTTATAACGGATTTTGCTAAAATTACATATATTGAAAACAATTTTGCATAAGCTGCAACTTGTCAGTTTTCGAAAAACATTCTGTGTAAAAACGTAAATAATCCAACATATCACATCAGTGGAAAAAATGATCGATAATAATGAAAAAATGTTGGTTAGTTTTTTTGAAATAAATAAAAATATAAACATAAATTAAATGAAATAAATAAACAGAAATACAAACAATGAAATGCAACGACATATAACACAAAACTATAAAATATTTACATACTATTTCTTTCAAATATAGGGTAAAATATGTAAAGGTACCCGGGTACCTTTGTTACTGTAATTCGTACAACTAAACTACTTTTTGCTCTCACGTGCGTCCAAGTTGTAAAATTTCTCAGTTTTAAGTCTGATCGTAAACTATCAATTGAACTAGAAGTTCTCAGAAAATTTAAACTTTTTATTATGACTGGAACATACAAAGCTAGACGTTTAAAAGTGCAAAAGGTACCCGGGTACCTCGTCACTCACATAAGGGTTAAATCGACATTTGCAAGACGAAAAGATGTAGGGTTTCGTTTTTTAACAACAGCCGCTTCACTTTGGTAATTGTACAACAACAAAGCCATATAATTTCAATCTAGAAAGAAAAATTTCATAGGTTTAGTAATAATTCTATTGTTCGTGTAGTTCAAATGTTCACCTCCAGGCCAAATATATTAAACTATTATACAAAATTTATAAAATTGTTTTGAATTAATAATAATTTTATTGTTAGAAAATAGATATAATTTGAGTAACACTTTCATCTCAATTTGTTGTGAATATTTTTTGTTGTGGAGATTATAAAATTCTAATACTTTCCGAAAAACATTTTTGGGGTTTTTGAAAAATGCCAATGAAATATTTTTGATTAAGGTAAACATTTCTTGTAAGTACGATTTGTAATTTGTTGTAAGCAAATCATTATTTTGCAGAAAATAATCGAAAACAATGAATCTAGTTCTTCTGACTTTGATGAATCATCTATTATAGAATTTGAAAATTTTATGGAAACCATGAATATACCGGGTGTTTCTTTTAAACTGAGACGATCAAATATCTCGAAAAATAGCCACTCTACGGAAAAAAATTGCATAATCAAAATGTAATCATACCGCAGGGGAAATACATTAGCCCAAAAAAAAAACAGTCCCCCACCCCCCGCTTTGTAGGTGGGGCGGGGTAACTTTTAAACTAAGATAGGAAGCCATATTTTTTATTGCAGATACGGATTCTACGACTAAAAGTACGTATGATTTGAATGAAATATTTTGTTCGGTTCATGATAGATGGTGTTGTAATCGACGAAGTTCAATTTTTTCAATTTCTTCTTCTTAGAACACACGCATTCGATTCTGCAATACGTTTGAAATAAAAAACATCACGTTTTCATTGGAAATACTCGAAATTCGTCATCAAAACAATTTATTCAGTTTTGTAAATCACATTTAACGTTTGTGTTATTTCTTATCTTAATGTTTTTCGTAATTGCAAAATAAACGATAAAATACTTTAGAATGGAGCGTTTAACTGTGCCAGAGAAAATTGAAATGGTTCTGGTTTATGGAGAAGCTGGCAGAAATCTGAAAATGCTGTTGCTATATACGCTCAACGTTTTCCGGATAGGATTCGTTCACGAGCTTCATTTGACCGTACTATTAAACAATTTATTACTGATGGAATTGTTCAACCGAAAAAGAGGACCCGTAGAGCAACAGTCACTGGAGAAAATAATGAAATTGCTGTATTGGCAGCAGTGGCTCATAATCCTCATGTTAGTACACGAGAAATAGCTCGCGATTCCGGATTGTCCCTCACCAGTGTTTGGAGAATTTTAAAATGGCACAAGTATCATCCATATCATGTGTCTTTACACCAAGATCTTCATGGCGCTGATTTCCAAAATCGGGTAACTTTTTGTCAATGGGCACGTGAACAAATACAACAAAACCCCAATTTTTTTCGTTGCGTAATGTTCTCTGACGAATCGTCTTTTACAAACCATGGAACGGTTAATCAACACAACATGCATTATTGGAGTGTTACAAATCCGCACTGGCTTCGTCAAGTTGAACATCAGCGTCCTTGGACTGTCAACGTGTGGTGTGGAATAATTGGCAACAAACTCATAGGCCCCCACATTATTGAAGGCAACTTGAATGGTCAAATGTACCGAAACTTTTTGGAAAATTAACTGTCAATATTACTTGAAAATTTGAGCTTAGAAGTGAGACGGAACATGTGGTTTCAACATGATGGTTGTCCTGCACACTATTCGGTGGTGGCACGTGAAATACTTGATCGTGATTTCAATGGTCGCTGGATCGGTAGAGCTGGTCCGATAAATTGGCCCGCCAGATCACCAGATCTTACTTCGCCAGATTTCTTTTTGTGGGGCTATCTCAAAGACAAAGTTTACCAACAAGAACCAACAACACGTGAGAACATGATTGAGCGAATCAGAAATGCGTGTGCTGAAATTAAACCAAACACACTTCTCAGTTGTGTACAATCATTTGAAATGCGTATTAATAAGTGCATTGAAGTCGCAGGCCATCATTTTGAACACTTATTTTTAGCTAAAATTATTTTATTCACCTGCCATTTACATTAATAAATTGTTTTGATGACGAATTTCGAGTATTTCCAATGAAAACGTGATGTTTTTTTATTTCAAACGTATTGCAGAATCGAATGCGTGTGTTCTAAGAAGAAGAAATTGAAAAAATTTAATTTAGTCGATTGCAACGCCATCTATCTTGAACCGAACAAAATATTTCATTCAAATCATACGTACTTTTAGTCGTAGAATCCGTATCTGCAATAAAAAATATGGCTTCCTATCTTAGTTTAAAAGTTACCCCGCCCCACCTACAAAGCGGGGGGTGGGGGACTGTTTTTTTTTGCGCTAATGTATTTCCCCTGCGGTATGATTACATTTTGATTATGAAATTTTTTTCCGTAGAGTGGCTATTTTTCGAGATATTTGATCGTCTCAGTTTAAAAGAAACACCCGGTATATACGACAAGATGGAGTTGAAGTAAACCTCTGTGAAGATAGCCCAAATTTCTATCCCCGAAAATCGAAAAAGTTGCTTATGGCAATACTATACATGTGTATGTATACTATTGCGACATTTAATTAACAACTATACCTGTAAATGTAAATTCGGGTATAAATATTTCTGAATAACAGCTAAATAATAAATAAAAATGTTAAGAGTTTAATAAAAACAATAAAAAGTTATAAAACGCGATAAACAAAAAACAACTAAATTCTATGATCCAAAAAATATACTGACAGCGAAAATCAAAAATCACTTTAAATATTCCTCCATAATCAAAATGCAAAATTTTTGCATGTTGAGTATTCGAGATGTAGTCCATTGAACTCAGAAAGTATTCGTTGGCAGGACTAGTGGGTTACATCGGGTGAAAGAGGAACATATAACGTATTTGAAATAATTTTTTGAGAATTTATGTATGTTTAGTATTATTTATTTATTTTATTTATTTATTTATTAATATTATGTGTATAAACTATAAAGTTTTTGTACAACAAAGAAACAGAACAAATAACAAAAATAACAATACAACATAACAACAATTAAACATGACATAATATAAATTATAAGCATAATAATACAAAATATATACAATCATATATATACATATACAACTATATATACACTATATACATTATTTACAAAATCAATTTTAATCTTTTTTTGTTAAATAGTTAAAAACCTTAGTTTTAAAAATATTAACTGAACTAACACGTTTTAGTTCCAGAGGCAAGCTGTTCCATGTGATAATCAGGTTCATCAAACTAGAATGGTTATAAATATTCGTCCTATTTATAGGCAAGTTGATATTACCCGTACGCAAGGACGTAGAAAAATTTAACTTTTCATATAAATATGTCGAAAGTCCTGATGTAATAATACGAAATATAAAAACAGCAGTTCTGTAGCAGTAAAACTCAAACAAGTCACATCCCAAAATAGAATTATTAAAAGCTGAAATATGATCAAAATTGCGGAGGTCATGAACATATCGTGTGCAATTATTAAATGTTATCTGAAGTAAACGCCTAGCAGAACTATCACAATTATTAAATACTACATCACAATATGTAAAAATTGGTATAATTAAACTTTTAACCAGGAATATCCGCAGATTAATGTGACAATTTTTTTATTAATCTAAGTGAATACAAACTATAATTCACACGTTGACACAATGAGTTAATGTGATCATTCCAACTAAGTTCAGAATTTAATATTAAACCCAAGTTGTTAATATTTGGAGCAAATGAGATTATATCATTATCCAAGAAAATTTCGGGCATCATATTAAATGAATTACTTCTAGTCAGGAATAAAGCTTTACTTTTACGCGCATTAATAAACAGTGAATTATTTTTAGACCACATCGAAATATTTCTAAGGTCAGCATTAAGTTGCATAACAATCTCATTTAACCTTGAAAAGTCGCCACCAATATAAAGTTGCAAATCATCAGCATAAAGATGAAATCGACAATTTACAATATACGAAGGAAGATCATTAATATAAATAGAAAATAGTTAAGGCCCCAATATAGAACCTTGAGGTACACCAGTGATTACCTCACACATATCAGAAACATCATCACCATGCTTAACAAATTGTTTACGATTACTCAAATAAGAATGAAGTAAACTAATGGCAGAACCCGAAAATTTATAATGTACATGTAATTTTTGCAGCAAGAGTATGTGATTAACACAATCAAATGCTATTGAAAAATCTAAAAGGACTAAAATAACAAATGAATTTCCCTTATCCAAAATTGTTGATAAATCATCAACAATATGCACAAGAGCGGTAGTAGTGCCATGATTAGATTTGTACCCCGATTGGAATTTGCTTAAAAAATTAAACCTGTGCAAGTGTTCATTGATTTGAATTTTCATTATCTTCTCAAGTACCTTCGATAAAGCAGGTAATATACTTATCGGCCGAATATCATCAGTACTGCCAATAACATCCTTCTTAGGAAGAGGAATGATAGAAGCTACTTTCCATAAATTAGGAAAAACAGATTTCGTCAAACACTGGTTCAAAATGAAAGTGATTTGAGGTAAGAATAAATCAATAAATAATTTTATTAATTTGAAATTTACCTTATCAAATGCTATCAGATCCGATTTGACAGTTTGAACCTCATTCAACACCATAGGTTCATCTACACAATCAAATTCTAAAGCATCATTACCGGTACAAAAAATTCAGAATGAGGTAAAGGCAGAACACCTTTATTGTCAGTTAATTTACGGATCCCATTCAAAATTTCTACAGCAGAAAACACAATAGGTGTATCACTTGATTTACATGAAACACCCAGTGATTTTAATTTATTCCATAATACTTTAGAGTTATTAACATTACCAAAATAAAATAATTGTTTAGCTTTCCTAATAGCTTTGTTTGTTTTATTTCTAAAAAATTTAAATGAAACAAGGTCATTCTGTAAACCAGATCTCTTGAAGGATCTGTAAGAACGCTCTCTACATTTAATTAAATCCAAAATATTAGCATTTAACCAAGGAGCAGTAAAGCATTTGTTAATAATTTTTTTGCGACGAACACAAATGGAATCCAAATATATAATATTTGAATTAAATGAATCAAGTAAATTATTTACATCGGAAAACCAGTAGAGATTTGACCAGTCCCATGAACAGAAACAGTTTATAAAATTTTCATTATTGATAGCCTTATAATCAGGAACATAGGTATATGGAATTTTATCTCTGACTCGACTAAATTTATAACTGGCAAAAATTAAATCATGATCAGATATGGCAGGAACTGCAAGCTGTCCAAAAGATATAATATTTTCTTTGTCAAATTTATATAATATTATTAAATCCAATAAGGTATTTTCTAATCTAGTTGGACCAAACGGTAAATAATACAAGTTATATAAATTTAAACAATCAGTAAATTTATTACTAACCAACATATTATAGTTAAAGTCCCCACAGCAAATAATTTTTACATACTGGGATAAGTATATTGAGAAAAAATCGTATGTAGATCATCAATATCTTCAGGACGAGTTGGCGGTGGATTATAAATAATCAAAATAAGAATTTTACCACCACATCCCACAACTTCTGATGCTAAAACTTCCAATTTACCAAATGCTCCAGCAAATATTTCTTTATTTTTAAAGTATCACGGAAATAAAGGCAAACGCCACCCCAACGTGTATTATTTACTCGATCAGAACGGATAATTTTATAGTTATTAATGCGAAGTGACTGGAATTTTACTGTTAAGAAAAGTTTCAGTTAAAGCAATAAAGTCAAATTTGTTTACGTCCAACATAATACAAACCCCATCAAAATGCTTTACTAAGCTACGAACAATGACCAAAATTAATACAAGAATGAATACTTACCTGATTATCACATGGAACAGCGTTTATATTAACTAAATTATTATAGTTTATTAAAATATCGTTGAATCCGTTGCTGCAGACATTGGAAACATCTCTCGCAGAGGCATATTTGACCGAAAATTTTTCCTTTGGAACTGCCTAATAAGCACACCGGTAGGCCAGGTATTAGGTTCAAGTACTTTACTACTAAGTTCAGAGCTGATGCCAACTTTAAAACACACATAGTCCAACAAATCAAGATTCCGATTTTTTGGCATTAATTTAAGAACTTTACAATTGTTAATGCCTAAACATGTTTTCACAAGCGTAGAAATATTTACATCAGTAACCGATGGATCAAACTTAGACATGTGAAGCCATAGCATTGGAACAAAAGGTTTAATTCCAAAATCAAATTGTAGATCTCTATAGTACCACAAATTTGTCGTAGTAGAACCCGTCGCATAATTCTCACTCGAAGAAAATGGAGCTGGTTGTGGACTTGGTTGTGGAGTTTTAAACGTTTCACAAAGCAATCCGGTAGTTTGATGACTATAATCCTCACCAGACACAGAAGGCGATATTCGATAAACAGATACTCCCACAAATGAATCACTGGACACAATTGGAATTTCCAAAGATGCGGGAACACCTAAAACTACATGCGGAGTAATCGACGTATCAGGAACAGCACACAATCCAACATCTGACTGGATATGACGATGATATTTTATATCCTCACTGGTATCACAAGAAGGAACGGCGTCAGGAGATAATACCACAGATGAGCACATAGGCAATGCAGATGAAATGAAAGGCTTTACGCCCCCAAGCAAACAATTCAGGATTCTACCAATTTGATTTTTATTGGAGGCCAACTCATCCATAATATTCGCAAACCCATCTTTCACCATATCGTTGTTGTTAGCGCCATTTACACCAATTAATTGGCTGAAGGTGTGATTTTTAATAAGATCCTTGCAATCATTGCAGAACCACATAATATTAGGGAATTTACTAATAACATTACATGCCGCACGATTGACACAGGCACAGAGCCATAGTGGAATTTTTTACCACAAAAACCAGAGCAACAAATAATATTATGGTCTGTAAATTGTAAGTTGCATTTGCCGCACTCCATATTACTTTCAAAAATAACTTAACGTATAATGGGCAACACAAAAAGTCTATGTATACACTAATTAAATATTTACACTCACTTAAAAAGTCACAATATATACATAAATATATATACTATATACACTTATATATACAATATTTAGGCACACAAGAAACAAATAAACTAAATTCAATATAATTATTAAAAATTATTAAATTATTTTCAATTGAAAAAAAAACAAACAGCACATCCAATCACTTAGCTTGCTCGAATCTAACTATTCTATCTAGTATTCTAGTATCTATTCTATCTAGTATTCGAGATATAGTCCATTGAACTCAGAAAGTATTCGTTGGCCGGACTAGTGGGTTACATCGGGTGAAAGAGGAACATGGAATATTAATTATGGAACCAATTAATATTATTATTTTTTTCTTCCATTCAAGTCGTTTTTCCATTAACTTTCTTCCATTCCTTCGGAACAAGCCAGACAAACAAAGAGATCCTAAATTGAAAAAACTATATCTCAACTCCACGTCATAGAAAAATTCTAGCCCGACCAACGAATAGCTCCTGACTTTGAAGGACTATATCTCAACTCAACCGCAAAGGCAAATTCTAAAAAAAACTCCCATCTTCAAAAGACATAAGCCCCTAGTCCCACCAACGAATATTTGCTGAGTTTGAAGAAGTATTCTCTAACTGTCAATGGACTATATCTCAAATATTACAAAACATACAAAAAATCTCAAAAAATTATTTCAAATACGTTAAATTTTCCTATTTCACTTGATGTAACATCCTAGTCCAGCCATTAAATAGCTGGTGTTTTTGATGGACTATATCTCAACTCCATTCCATAGAAAATTTCTAACATAACCTCAAAATTACTTTGAATCACCAGACTAAAGCTGTTAGTTCGATCATAAAATAAATCACGTACAATTTCTTAAAAACATAATCGGGGATTGGTAAAAAATTAATATAAATTTTTTGTCTTGGCCCCGAAAATTTTTTTGTTTCTATATAATCATGAAAAAACAACATTTTTACTTTCAGCCCCGAAAAAGTTTGTGTCGTTATAGTTTTCGATGTCATGACATTAAATATTTTCTGGGCTGAGAGTAAAAAATGTCGAACTTTTCGGGGCTGATAGTCAAAAATATCATGATATGTGGAGATTTTTTAGGCTGAGAGTAAAAAAATGTCATGATAGCAACAATTAGTGTTGCCATCGCATTTTTCGGGGATGGAATTTGGGCTATCTTCACATACATTTGAAGTAACACTTACGTTTATCGCGACATACCGCAAATATATTATAAGTCGTCGTCATTGTGTTTGGAAATTTTTATGTTGTTATGGTACATTGCGAGTATCATAACTTATCGGCAACTAAGCACATAATTTGGAATTACTGCAAAGGCTGCTTGGGCCATTATTAATCTAGTGCCGTTTTGGACGATGTTGATTGCGTATATTTATGACAATTGGCCGAGAACGCAGTAATCTATCAACCAAATCACGTCGGGATTCCTAAGAATGAAGTCGATGAAGTTAGCCCGAGAAAAACAAAGAATATAGAAAAATAGCATTAATGTAAAAAAAAAATACTTGTAAACATTTTTTTAAATTTAGTTAACCCGAATAGCTATAAATTGTGTAGTTACTATGAGTACACATTAAGTTCTAAACCGTAATACCTGGAGATAAAAGCACCAGGTGGCACATATGGCCAGACAGTCTTTGTTTTTCTCATGTATATGGATTTTCGGGATGGCGCTACGTTTTTTAATGTATTTACACTTTTTCGGGATGTCTACACTTATCCAAGAAATCCACCAAAATATTCGGGTTCGGGCTTACTTCATCGACTTTAAGAATGAAAGGCATTACAGGAGTACAAAACCAAATTTCGTCATCTACTGCATTTTACTGAGCATACAAATATGTCATCTTTCTTGTGGAAACAAATTCAAGTAGTAATGATAGAAGACTTATTATTATAAATGACCATAGAAATGAAGGAATTATGTAAACAAAACTAAAAAATAAAATTTATTATATTAAATTATATATTTCAATTCAGGAACCACGAGTTCCGGAAACCGAAGCAAGCCGTATCGACTCGTAATGGTGACACGGTGTATGTGATTATTAATTATGTGATTATTTCCCGAGAAGAAAACTAATTTTCACAACTCATGGCATGTATTCCAAATTATCTTTTATTCTTTTGGCTTTCTTTATATTATACCAAAACCGAAGAATAAAAGTCTATACCTTTTAGGAGGTAGGAAAGGAGAATATGCATATATGTTCTTAAGGCCGAAAGTGTTTTAGCATTTTTGTTTAAAAATCTGAAAACTCAAACAACAGCAATGAGTTCTGAAATACTAAACTTATTAAAACAAAAACTGGAAGAATGCGATCAAAAACCGATATGACACCGACCAAATGGCACAGTGGTTATAGCTTTGGCATTTTGGATCGGGAGGTACCGGGTTCGAATCCCGATAGGGGCAAGATGCAAAAGTGAAATTTCATTACAGATTACGATCTGGGATGAAATGTAACACATCTATGACCCGCTGTCGGAGTGCAAAACTCATGGGGCCGACCCATCTTCCATGTCAGTATAGGCTGGCATGGTGCTTGCAATGTGCAGATGGTCTTAAAAACGGTCCTATAGCCATACGTCCTCGAATTGGCTGACTGGCGTAAAGTAGGGACGGAAATAAGCAAACTGCGAAAGAGCAGGGAGAGCTGAAGAGGCCAGAACAGATTGCAGGGATAAAATCAAAAAAAAAAAAAAAAAAAAACCGATATGACACATTTTGAAAAAAATCTTCTGCATAGACTTTATGGAACTGAACCGGAATGTGAAATAAATGTGCTTGAGGTTAGTGACTATAATAGAGGTGATGTCTACGTTCTTTAGCCTAGCCGCCTCCTTTCAGGAAAAATCTTTAATTTATTGTCCTAGGTAACTATGTTAGTATAGGAAATCAATTTTAGTTTCTTTCGTTACCGATTACGATCGGTGATGTTAATTAACACAACCCTCTCTGTTGGAGTGCAGAATTCAGCACCGACCCACCGTCCATGTCAGTGTACAGGTTGATACGGAGCTTGCAATGTGCAGCTGCTATACTGTAATTTTCTGAATGGGTGATGCGCGTGAATGAAAAGGAAGGTATTAGTTGACCTTCAACGGATATTAAATCTACTGGACAATTAACACTTTCTTTATATGAAAAAAAAAAATATGCCTTGATTTTTAGAATAGGTGTTTTCTGTAAATTTACTGCCCCATTCCACGAAAAATTAAAAAAAATTGATCCATCCATCCGAATTGGTTTAACTTCACCCAGACCATATTATCTTTAAGCATTCGAATTATGTGAATTCATTTTTTTTTGAAAATCCACATTTTTTTTAGTGAAAATTTTCGGCTAACACATTAGAATTTTGTACTACCGCCTGACACAAAATAAGTCGATAATGCAGATTTTCGGCTAAAATTTTCGAGTAACTTGGAACGGGCTAACTAACTTACGCAAAAACAGACTTGCCTCACACGACTCATACACCTGTGGTGGGTGCATTTTGAGCGTACCTTGTATGGTCACTGAAAGATGAGCTGTCTGCATGGGCATTGATGCTGCTTCGGGGTTATGACGAGGACGTCTCGACATATTTTCGAGTGAGCTGCACCAATGCGCAAACTCAACCAGATTTCTGATATTTCGCTCTTTATACAGAGCCATCTAGAGCCCCGAAGATAGTATAAATGGTATCGTCCGAAATTATCTTGTTGGTCTGTAAAGTAATCCGGTGAATTGCTTGGTAGAACTCCAGGAACGATTCCCGGGAATAACCTTGCTTGTGCTTGTTGAGCAACGGCCGGATGTCATCGTCGGTCCAACTCGACTCGAATTTAATCAACATTTCTTGTCAAAACATTCCCCAAGACATCTCGGAATTTTCGTCCACTCACTTCACGTCGTAATTTTGCATCCGTCAATCTACTTGCTTTTGGGAAGTCTCGCCCAAACTGTGGTGATAAGATTTTGGTCGAGTGTTTTTGGTTAATCATACGGCAAAATCGCCGTTTTGATTTTTGCGTAACGTCTCTTCATGGGGTTCAATTTGAAGAGGCTCTGATGCAAGCCTTTTTCAACGTCATCATTTTCTGCCGACTCTTCTGTCCATTGGGTAACCTGTAACTTTGTTTGCAAAAGCAATGTGTGGTAGAACATTTCTTTGCGTTCAAATCAGAACAAAAAAAAAATCCATTTACATTATCATAGAAAAAATATGAGTTATCACTAGCACTAACTATATAAATATTAGATTTGTTGGAAAAAAAATTAAAATTATTTATACATCACCAAAAAAAAATTCTGTTGAACAATAACGGTGTCCCGTTGATATCCTTTTAGTTGGCAGCTCGAAGTAGCCACTGTTTAATCTTGGTATCAGAGAGTTGCAAACCGTAATGCTGCTCGTAGTATTTCAAATTCTCGAAGCGATTTTTTTTTCTTTTGTAACCCGTTGCATATACTTATTACTATAAGGGGTTATAGATGGGGTTATAGTTTTCCGTTTATCAACAAGTTATCGAATTATATATTATTACTACTTATTTTGTTAAGCCCGTATTCAATATGCAGGTTTTCAATTGTTGTACCAACTGCAATAACCGAAATATGTAGATCACGATCTTTTCGCTGATAAATATGTATAAACGGTGCGTAGCGGATTCAATAAAACAACGTCACTTCGACAAGCACTTATAAACAAAAGCGTCTTTCTTTGAGCACTAACATATGCTTGGGTAAATAATTTATAGACTTATAGGTTTATTTTATAAATAACTAGCTGACCCGGCGAACTCCGTTTCGCCACCAGATGGCTTCGTTTTTTGTACCATTTCGTTTGGGGATTAAAAGATGAAGAAAAATTATTTTTTTTGTTTTATATTTGAAAAGGAAAAATTTTATTTCATTTCACAACAGTAATGAATTCATTTCGATTACAAAAATGAAGTGTAATTTAGTTGAACTTCTCTAAGTAAAAAATGAAAGTGAATCCAAAGTTAATACTGAATCGAAGCGTTATACGTGTCCGCAAATTATCCGTTTCATTGAAGTGCTCTTTGGTACACCACATTTTTTGTTTTTTGGTCTGACGTTAACACAAACAAAGCGGATGGTTTCCCAACTCGTGAACACGCAATGTGCAATCGGAAATTGCAATCGTTTGAAGTAAAACGGAAGATCAGTCGGAATCATTGGTATTCGAGGAATACATACATTTTCACCTGCGTACTTTCCGTTAATAATGGTTGCCTCAATCAAATTCGGCATCAGTCTTTTCACCGCAAGTCGAGTACCGTTGCAAAGTCGCGGTGGATTCAAATTACGCAATATGATAATAACTGAACCAACTTTGAGTTGCAAGTTATGTGGTGGAAATCCTGGTAACTCCAGAGAGTTCAAAAACTCCGTTGGATAATTTACTATATCATCGGGATTTGTTATGGAATCAACGGATTTGTATGTCACCAAATCGCCAGCGATTTTTGATTGAATGGTGAAATTCAGTGCGTGTACATCATTATTCTTTGCGGCGAGAATTGCTCGTTGACTTAACCAAGCATAATTCTGATAATTCTCACTAATGTTTGGGAAAACATTTTTAATAAGAGCTAATTGAGAGTCTACAAATCGGCAAAAGTCGTTGGTAAGAGCAATTAATCCAGTTGTCGCATCAACTGGGACTTTTCCATTTCGAACAGTTAACAATTGTTTGGAAAATTGTGCAGCACTTTGATCATTTTGAAGTTGAACTCTCATATTAGTGGTTAGCGATAATGTTTTTACGTTATTCCACAAAGGTGATGCCTTCAGGCAAGCATTCAATTCATCTGGAGGCGTTCCACGGGGAATTACTGGCAACATCTGCCTGAAATCGCCTGCCAACAATACCATCAAGCCGCCAAAGATGTTGTTATTTCGCCGAAGATCCTTCAGTGTAAAGTTAAGTGCTTCAAGTGATTTCTTATGTGCCATTGTGCACTCATCCCAAACAATGAGCTTGCATTGCATCAACAATTTTCCCATTGCACTGGATCGGGAAATATTGCATGTTGGAGTATCAATTGTGTTTAAATTGAGTGGCAACTTAAGCGCAGATCATCTGCCGCAATTCCAGATGATGCTAACGCCAAAGCTATGTCACATCTTGATCGAATAGTGGCCAAAATCAATGAAACGACAAATGTTTTCCCTATTCCTCCAGGTGCGTCCAGGAAGAATAGACCACCAGTATTATTGTCCACCGCTTGCATTAATGTTTCGTATATTTGTTTTTGCTGTTCATTCAGCAACGGCACATTATTTCGAACGAATTCCTGCAATGTATCAACATTGTATTGCAGCTCTCGATTTAATTCTTGGTTGAATGCATCGTGCATCGATCGATTTGGCGCAACCATTCCTACTTCAATCAGTAGCTTGTTTGCAATAGTCAAGCATTGATCCTCAATCAGAATCAATCCTTCATTGTAGATTTCATCGGTTTTTTGCATGTCGGGATTATTCGTTCTAATGCGCAAGCGATGCAAGATATCTTCACATATGTCGTCTTTGTATTTGTTCCATAACTGAATTGGTTGTGAAGGGAAACATGTGGTGATGATAATTGCGAACAGCGTTCGTATTTGGTACGCATTTGATGAAACAACTGAATCCGCAAGTGTTAAATCCCAATGAGAATCGTTCTCCAGCAAACCCAATAGTTGACATGCTTCTCGATATGTTTGGCATTGGTGGCCATTCACAGTTTTCAAATGCGCAAATGATTTTTGTCCATGTACATTTACCAAGAGCAGTCGCAAATAAAAACATTCATCATTTCTAGGATGAATAGTATACATGCGACCTAGCGCATTAGTGGAAAACACCTGTGTCCAATCTGGAACTGGGGTTCCTTGTTTACGACGTTGGAATTTTTTTGTTGATTGATTCCAAGTGTAATACTTGGGCATTTCAACGTACATCAGCGTCGCTGCGAATGGATCTGCTTCACACATTGCAAAGAAGCTAGTAAATGTTGTCGATGGTGGTCTCTCAGCTCGTTGTGCCGCATTAGCCTCAGTGAAGTAAACTCTTTGTCCATTTTCCAAATGCACTGCTAAATGTACAACTGTGGGATATCTTTCATGAATTTGAAATGACAATAATCGCCACAGTGCTTCATTAGTACTGACGTATCTACCCATTTGGAAGTTGCTGATTTCGTCATTCGCATTTTCCGACGCAATACCAAACACAGCCATGTCACTGCCTTTTGTGACGTACTTGCACAAATATTTGATTGATTTGGCCGAATGACAACTCTCAACGTTCGCATGTGTTTCGAAAATTCGTGATAGCAGCGGGCAATATGGTACAATGAATTCATTTCCGATCTCAATCTCTTGAATTCGAACTTTAACTTTGATACTTCGACCATTATCTTCTTTTGAACGCCGACGATAAACTGGATATCCATCGTTCCCTGTGACTGTTTCAGCAACTAACGGTCGCGGATATCGTTTTGTGCACTTTCCATCAGCCATGCAAGGCGATAATGAATTTAATGCACCGCACGGTCCATGCACCATCGGTGTCGTCACAATGTCGTGTAGATGGGGATCAGTGACTGGATCAGGAATTTCAGCTGATATGATGTCATCCACTTCATTTGAATGTAATTTGTTCAGCAACCAAATTAGGATATGAGCATGCGGTAGTCCACGCTTCTGCCATTCCACCGAGTACATATAACAACGTGTGTCACCAAAAACTCGATACTTAGTAAGCACATCCATCATAACCTTGAGTTTTTGCTGAAATACTCTGGCGATTATGTCATGGCGATCTAGAGGTTTTTGGCCCAGGTCCAACTCACGTTCAATTTCCGTCCACTTCGGATTACATGTGAACGTAATGAATAAATCCGGAGTTCCATAATTTCGCACGTACGTCATAGCGTCTTGAGCGTATTCGTGCATGTGTCGTGGGCTTCCGATATAAGATGATGGGGGAATCGTCAGGCGTCCAATATTCTGAACATTACCATCTGAATGAATGTGTATATAGTCCTCAGATCGTAGCTTTGCCTGATTGAGTCGGATGAACGCTAAACGTTCGGTCTCGATTTTGACATACATGTCGACAGCGAATTGCTGGAATAGCCGACGACACTTCAGAATGACATTCTCCTCATGTGTACGAATCATCATACGATACGCATAGTAATTCATTGCGCTTAGATTTTTGTTCGTTGATACGCCTGAAAATGCAAAATTAAATGGATTGTTAATGGACACCAATAATAGCAATAATTAGTGTGTGAATATTGTACCTGTAATTGGATTGACCATTTTCAACGTGATGTCGTATCCGTCTTGCCCTTGCCAATAAATGATTGGATATTGTAACGCATCGTACAAACGATGTGTCTCGTTTACACGATGCATGATATTGCTTCTTCGCTGAACGACAATGTCTCGTGATTTAGTTGGATCGCCAACAATAATTGCAGCAACATCATCAACGGTGGGTGAATTGAATCTTCGCACATGTTCACCTGTTGGGGTACGATCCGCTCTTATGACAAATTTGTGCGTATCCGATGGCATTCGTTCCAATGCTGTTTTGAACATATTAACCACAGCGTTATTAGCGTGAAAAAATGCTTGCAACTGTTGAATAATTCGTCTCTTTAACTGTTGTGTTCCCTGTATATTGCACCGCACATTCAGCTGATCCACCATCGACGAAAGGAAATATATTTGCAGAAATTGATGCGGCTCATCTGGTGTTGGCACCATTGAACCATGCAAATGATATATTTGTCCTTGTATCTGTAACTGCAAACAATCATTAGTTAAAGAATACGGTGTGCCTTCTGATCGTGTGATGGTGTAGTGTGTGTGTGTGTTGTATCTTTTACCTTGCAAGTCGGCATGAAGCCGCCTTCTCGAATGATATTAGCTCCAAAGGAAGTCATGCGAAAGCAGTTATTGTATTCAAGGATGCGTTGAAGAAAATGGTTGGAATCGGGATCACTTCCATCGAACAATGGTTTCAGTGGCTGTGGTGGTGTAAGTAATGCATTCAGCTTGACTTTTCCACTTGCGCAGCACAATCCATCCGTTTCTCTTTTGAACTTTAACGCATTGCAATATCGGCATACAGTCGTCATTGGTCCAATATCTAAATTGTCATCATCACTGTAGTTCACAGTGGGATCATATTGGAATGCAACATACAATCGCATGATGCCAATGATCGTCGTGTGCTCACGCGTTGTCTCAATCGGGCATTTTCTCTTATTATATTTTGTCTTTCTTCGCTTAAGTTTTGTGAATACACTTTTTGCTGGCTTGCATGTCTTGTGCGGCGGCCGATGTTCGCACGTCGTACTCTATTTATTTTGGACTATGGACAGACTATTTATTTAATTTAACCTCAAATGCACGATCCACATAATTTACACAGTTCAACTTACCACCTTAAGAACAAATGCCTGCTGTTGAAATTGAATAAAAATTTGCACAATACGCGTGATTGATTTGATGGTTACCAATTGAACTGTTAGGGAACGAATAACTTTAACCTCAATTTCACAATTTCACAGTGAACACAATACCGGTTTTAAGTTAGCGTTTGAAAGAACGTGCGCATAATAAATGTCACATGAAATTAACTGAGCAGAGTACAATGAGTAGTTGTCAAACAATGTATCACGCACCGGCGCCATCTACTTAAAATGAAACGTACTTACACACCACGTACTGGCGCCATCTGCTCCACCATCATGCAAAACCATATTGGTTTGTATACATGCTATGTATCAGAGATGGCGCTGTATGTGAAAAATGATTTTCCCTGTTTTCCTGCTTTTCTGTTGAAATTTTTCTTGAATTTTGTTCGCTATAAACCTCACGGAGCCCGAGACCTTTCCAACGAATGCAAAACCGAGGAAATCGGTTCGTGCGTTCTGGAGTTATAGCGTCAGGAAGGAAAACCCGACTTATTTTTATATTATAGATTATTTACATTTACGAATTAATAAATAACATCCCATACATAAGTACCTGTCCCAAAACCCAATTTTGTTCCACAACCGGGTGCTCATTTCAGGTCGTTACAAACACGACTAACAATTGTCCTGCGCCGTTCGAATACTATTTGCTCCAACTGGTTTTTAGCAGTTTCCATTGTAAGTTGCTTGATATGCAATGGATCAACCACCGTCAGCAATTTCCGTGGATCCTTGACTTATCTTTGATCCATGACTTACACATACGAAGAATTGAAGCGGTTCAACGTAGATTTTTGCGCTTTGCTCTGCGTGGACTACCTTGGGTGGACGTTTATAATTTGCCTCCTTATTTCGACTGCTTGGAGCTTATTAACTTGAAGCCACTGAGTAAGCGACGATCTGTTGCCGACATCGTTTTCATTCATCAACTCTTATCTGGCGGTGTAGATTCTTCAGCTCTGCTCGATAAGGTAAATCTTAATGTAAATGCTCGCGGTTTGAGAACGACACCAGCTTTTAGAATTGCCCCTCACAGAACGACCTACGGCCAGAACGAGCCTATGACAAGAATGCTGCGTGAGACTAATAAATATTTCGAACTTTTCGACTACCACATTAGCAAAGTCGCTATTAAGAGATTACTGTTTTCCACCGATCGATAAGGCAATTTTTATTTTATTTTTAGATTAATTTTATTTCTTTTATCTATTTGACTTAAATACTCTATCGAGTATTTATAATTTCTAACAATTGTTTTTTTTTTTTTGCGTCTCTTTTAATTTTATTTTTGCTTAACTTTGTTTTTCTTTTTTTTTCTCTATTTTCCGCTTTTTTCCCCAGTTTTAAATTTGCTTGCTCTAAGCAAACCAGCGGTTGGTCTCTCCTTTTTTGCGGCGGGGTATCATTCTCCTAAATTCAGTATAAATAGATTCATAAATACATTTTTTATTTCGATTAATTGTTAATAATTTTATTTTAAAATTTTTAATTTAGTAGAATGATATCCTTGTTTATAATTTCCCCGGAATTATATTCAAAAAATAATAATAATATTGATGGTGACTCCCCGCGTGCGGTCAGGGAGGGGAGATTGGTCGTTGGGAATTATTATTATTATTATTATCTTACCGTCTGGGCAGGTCGGCGTCGTTGCACTTTAGTACATCTAAGAGAAATTACCCTTATACCACTCTCAACATCTTTAAACACACCTCCGCTACTGTTTGAGGATATTTAAGTGTGGCATTATGGGCCTGTGGGTAGCAGATAACATCCCGCATGCCGTTCCTTAAGCTTTGCCTGAAGCGTGTTTTAAGCTCGTCGGTTATTTCCTGCTCGGCAACTTCCCCATCCCTCTCACTTCGAATTCTACTATTCGCTTGTCCTTATCTAAATGATCTTTATTCATTGGTAAAACATTAATAACAATAACACAATAATTTGAGCAACAATTTGATTTGATTAGAACGTAATCAACCACGGCTTCTTCACTTTCATCGTGACGCATAAATTTCCCCAATTTGGGTCAATACAAGTTTAGGAAAAAGGAAGTGAATTTAATATTGAATTTTGATGATTGTGTCTGATTATCTCCAATCTCGCAGTGGTCGTCTAAACTCCGTTACCACAGTTGACAGTCTAACTCAATCCGTTTAGAAGAGGTCTTGCCATGAGAGTGGTAAGCATATAGTTTACCTTCAAAAGTGGAATCAACAATACCTTAAGTTTTGACAACTAAATGCTTTTGCCCGGGATGTACCTAAACCTTATCTTGCCGGACTTGTAAACCTCATTCCATATAGGATGTAAATTTAAATTAATTGAGGAAGCGGAAATTATGCGACGCGAACTATGCGTTGTGTTTTGGAAAGCCATATTTTAATACGAATAATAGATTCATGTTACGACTCACGGTAATTTCTTAATCACAGCCATAGGAATTAAGCTGATGAAAAATGAAATGTTGGAGCAGTTCTGCTGTACTGATCTATAGAAATAATATCCCAATTTTAATTGATTCCAAGTTTAACTGAGAGCTCCCTTTAAAATTTTTGAGGGAGCTCTCAATTAAACTTGGGTTTCTCTATTTGATTCCAGAATATTTTTGGTAATGTATACAGAATGTTCGGGCTAATTTTGACTTATTTGAGTGCTACATGTATCAGTTACACCTCTGCTTAAGCAGAAGCATACCTGCCCCATACAGTTTTATCACAGCTCGAGTCGGCACCACTATAGTTAAATGTCATTTCATGCACCCTTAGTGGGTATATTTCGAGCTAACCTTGTGGTTCGGGCCACATTTGGCTTAATTTGGATACCACTTGAATCACTTAGGCCTCTGCTTACACAGAAACAGACCTGCTGTGTTAAGCAACCACGGTTGATGGTATGTTTCCACCGTATGTTGACCGTTTCCTAAATTAATCTGATAGATTACCACTCGTCCACTCGGATTGAGTTACGAGAATTTAAGCCGCATGGCGTGCAGACACGAACGGTGACAAAATCTATGAAGCAGGTCTATGCTTCTAAATATATAATCTAGATTAAATGTGTTAACACTTAATCAACTACAAGCCAAAGAACTTATCTACATGAAATTTTTTCTTTGCAAAATTCACTAGGATAAGCATAAACACTAAGTTGAAGCAGAATCGACATGCCGGTCATTTAAATAAAGGCAAGTTAGGTAAGTGCAATAATGCAGATTTTTATCAGCTGAAACTTTCGGCTAACTTCAGTAGCTTTAAAATAGTAGGCACAATCATGAAATTTCCCCAGTATGTTCAGTTTAATCAGGTTAATATCATTAATGAAAGGTGGTGGGATTTCCACAAATCACTCATATTTTGTTTTTTTTTCAAAAATTATGTTTTGAAATTACGGTTGAAATATGGGTTTCCTATAACCACATCTGGCTGATATGCAGAGTGAACAGTTTGACTAAATAGCTGCGATATTTTCAAATAAAGTTAATCCACTCAACAGAATCTGCGTACATAATGCTCTTAAATGATTATATATTGCCGTTCTAGGACCAATTTTGACCAATTCTAGAGGAGAGCTAACTGGTATTTGGAATGCACAGTTTGGCACAACTAAACGAAAGTAAAATACATTATTTCCGAACGTACGTCACGCACAAATTTTACCGTTAAACAATTACGTCATATGCATATTAATAAAATCGACAAAAAAGTTTTTTTTAGGACTGATAAAAATTGATTTCCAACGAATGCTGTGATGGTGGAACATAGTTTATCAAATCGTATCCGCGATTCATCACCGTAAACCTGAAAAATCTAATTATGGTGATTTTAAAATCAATGCGTTGTAATTTCAATATCAATATCACACATAAATGTACTTTGTTTACAGTTTTTATGTCGATATGAAATTATAAATAGAAAAAAGCAGATATACTTCTCACTAAGGACATTGAATAATTTTTTGTTGATTTTTTTTTATTTTTGTACTGATCAAAAATTAATTCATACGACGTGTCCGTCAGTATTAAAAAATTGTTAGTGTCGAACCAATCGTAAATATACAACAACAACAAAAAAAAACATTTAACATTTTATTAAATTTGTGAAAGATGATAAATTTTATTTTTAGTGCCAATTTATACAAGTTTTTAATACTATTAGTGATTATTAAATCAAATTTCGCGTGCACGTATGAAAAGAGGTGAAGATTTTTATGTTTTTGTATAATAAATAGTTGTTAGCAAATTAAAAAAAAAAATGTTAATTTAATTGTGTCTGGGGTGAAAATTTATAAAAATTATATTTTACATGAAAAAAGAGGTTGATTTTCATACAAGGTGATGATTAGGGTTGCATGCTTTGAAATCATAAAGTTGCTTATAGTTAAAGTGTCTATGATGTGTTACAGTGATCAATATTCGTGCAATAAAATATCACGGCATGGTCTGCTGGACTTTCGTCTAAAAGGATTACAATTTTTATTTGGATTATTTCTTCTTTTATTCTCATTTTAATGTCTTGAGAAGAAAATCTTCTCGAATAAGAATACTGTAACAATGTCTGTTCTTTCCTCAACGGGTTAGGCAGCAAGTAATTAAAAAACATTTAAATTTTACCATGAGTTTTCGATAAAATTTTATCATCTTTGTGTTTTTGTACTATAAGAAAAATATTCAAATCAAATTTATAAAAGCAACGAGATTTTAGTAGATATACACGTTGAGTTTTTTAATAAATGCCAGAATTTTTATCGGAGTGAAGTTTCTCCCAAAATAACAACATATACACTGTGTGCTATAAGTACTTAGAATTGAAAAAACACTCAAATATTGAACTTTCATAATAATATCTGAAATTTTTTAATAAACACAAATATTTTTACACTATAAGTAGCAAACATTTAAGTTTTGTGAAAAGTATTGAGTGAATTTTATAAAATAAATTTTTTTTACAATAAAACACTACGAATCGCACAGAGATGATCGAAGTGGTCTTGAACTAGTACCTAAGGTAAGAAACCAATCTTATTTATTCACATGCTCGGAAATCTCTGAGATTTTTGTTATTCGAGACAGAACATCATTGAGTGAAAAATGAAAATTCATAAACATTTGAAATTACTTATCTCGGCCTCTACGGATCGCAGAGAGATGATCGAAGTGGTTCTGAACTAGTAATTGATGTAAGAAACAAATCTTATTTATCCACATGCTCGGAAATCTCTGAGATTTTTGTTATTCGAGACAGAACATCATTGAGTGAAAAATGAAAATTCATAAAAATTTGAAATTTTTATCTCGGCCCCTACGGATCGCACAGAAATGATCGAAGTGGTTCTGAACTAGTAATTGATGTAAGAAACAAATCTTATTTATCCACATGCTCGGAAACCTCTGAGATTTTTGTTATTCGAAACAAAACATCATTGAGTGTAATACGAAAATTCTTAAGTATTTGGGAATATCTAAGTCGGTTCCCAATTAGATTCCGTTGATTTGATTTTTCTATTAAGAAACCAATCATTTTAGAATGTTGTTTGACATTTCATAGAATTTCTAATTTTAATTGATCTTATCTTGTTAAAAAAGAGTTTGAGCATATTTTGAAATATATAATTTTTTAAATTTATAAATATTTGTGATTATTTGTAGAATTTTCAAATATCATGATATCAAAACCTTGGAGGAGTTTGGAAATTAAAAAATGTATATATTTACAACGCATTTGCTATACTGAGAGTTTGCTACCTTTAAGCTTCCTCGCCACGTCAAGGCTGTGTTGTGGGAAAAGACTTGCGGTAACGCTTTATAAAAACAAAATAAAATTTTAAAATAATTCATTGTAATTAAAAACTAAAAAGTATAATTTATTTCAATTCCAAGTGTTAATAAAAAAATTTACAAGTTTTTGAAGCAAAACAAACTGCAGGGATTTACCTTAGCATTAGCATAAGTTTCAATAAGGAAAGTTAACAAATTGTCTTGTATTTCCCAGTTTGCATTTGATTTTATGTACGATTTGAAATGACCAACTGCATTTATCTTCGCCGGATTCACCAAACGAGTAAGAGCTGTCTCGAATAACAACATATTTTACATCAATTACTAGTTCAGGACCACTTCGATAATCTTTGTGAGATCCGTAGGGGCCGAGATAAATAATTTCAAATGTTTATGAATTTTCATATTACACTCAATGATGTTCTGTCTCGAATAACAAAAATCTCAGAGATTTCCGAGCATGTGAATAAATAAGATTGGTTTCTTACCTTAGGTACTAGTTCAAAACCGCCTCGATCATCTCTGTGCGATTCGTAGTGTGTTTTTTTGTAAAAAATTTCAGTTTATAAAATTCACTCAATACTTTTCACAAAACTTAAATGTTTGCTACTTAAAGTGTAAAGAAATATTTGTGTTTATTAAAAAATTTCAGGTATTATTATGAATTGAGTGATTTTTCCATTCTAAGTATTTATAGGTCACAGTGTATATTTTGTTATTTTGACAGAAACTTCACTCCGATAGAATTTTTTATGGTGCCTAGGTTAGGAGAAAATTATTTATTAAGAAAAATGTTTACTGTCTAGGGAACGTTTATGAATGATCTTGAATGGCCTTGAAACTCATTAGTTTAGGAGAAATGAACGCTAGTTCCTTTGTTTAACTAGAATCTATATACTTTTGAGTCCACCTTTTGAGGCAGTTAAAATACATCGTTAAGTGCATGGTTTCGGAGATATCAGCAAAAATTGATCTGCATTACAGCGCGTCAATTTTCTCTAAGTTGTATCACTGTTACAACAACAACAACAAAAAAATTAAATAAAATCAATTCTTCTAGAACCTAAATATAAATATTTTTTTGAGGTCAAGGAACAAATGATTTTATTTATTTTTATTTGTCTTACACTGAAAAACTAACTATGTATTAAAAACTATTTTCGTTAATATCTCCCGAACAACGAGTTTCAAGGTCTTTAGAAATCATTTCTATACGTTCCCCGTGACATTGAATATTTTCAACTAATGTAATTTCTTCCTTTATTGCACCATTTTCGTGATGAAAGTCGGACATTATTTAAAAAACTCATCCTGTATTTTACAAAGTAGAATGAAAATAATTATGGTTATTAGGCTTTTTAATTCTTTATATTTCGATGTTTCATCTGGAAATCAAACCTACAATAAAATCCACTGCTACAGTGCCAACGCTTCAATTGTTTATTTACAATTAACTTCAGGCTAAAAACAAATTCATAAATTTACTATAAAAATAAACAAAAAATATTGTACGAAAAAATTATAAAATTATTTAATTATTAAATTTGTATTACATTCATAGTTGTTTTAGCCCTGAAGGTCATTGTAAATACACAATTAAAACGTTGGTACTGTAGCAGTGGATTTTATTGTAGGCTTGATTTCCAAATGAAACATCGGAATAGTCAAACCTGGTTATAATGAATGCGTCGGGACTAACAAAATAGTTTATTATAATAAGTTTTTTTTTATAACATTGGGATGGCAAGTAAAAAAATGTCGTAATGAATTTAAATACGTTTCTATATCCTTTATCGATGAGATTTCAATATCTTCTTCATCATCGATATCATTGTCTACAGTTGAATCCCTTTGTCTGACTGAATTTAAAATATTCTCATCAGTAATCTCCTCAGATATTATAATTTGCTCATCCACATTTACATAGTCTGTAAAATTTATACCTCGCCGAAATATCTCAATCGACGGATTTTCCTAATATAAATTTTCCACTTCCGAGCGAGTATTATCATTATCAAATATCAATTAATACGTCAGCACTATCAGTTGGCCAGGCCTTCTTGAAGCAGTTGGCCATGGTATTTTGTTGTACTAAATGCCAAGCCAATCATGTGACATCCATCCAGAATGTTCAAACTAGGTAAACTTTTATTTTTTTCAATGTTTAAAATAACTTTTTTGATTAACAACTTCCGGTAGTGTATTTTAAAATTCTGGATAATGCCTTGAACCATGGCTCCACCTTTCTAGCACCCCATCAAAAAGTTTTGTCAAAAGTGATGGACGAATTCGTTTGGACATCGTTTGCTCAGGATTAGTCACTAGTTTTTATCGTTTGGTACTTACGATTAATCGGTAAATAAATAACGAAAAATTCAAAAAAAAAAAATTCCCTGGTAGCACCTCATTGAAATAAAATCAAACCGTTTTTATCAAATTTCGTTAGGTAATCGTTAGGTCAGGATTGGTCATCACATTTTGGCGTTTGGTCATCAATGGGTCAGTTTTTATTGCGAAAAAACAAAATCAAAATTGTAGTAATTCAATAAAATCAGGTTCGACGCTTATTTAGGAATTTCATTTTACAAAGTTAATAAAAATTCCAATTGGAATATACCATTTAGATAAAAATATTTCTTTTTTCAAAAGATTGTATCTAAAGTGGAAGACATAAAGATATAATCAATTAAATTTTTTGGTTCTTCATATTTCGTTGAGGATTGATCACTAGTTGTTTTCGTTTGGACATTATGATTTATTGCAAAAATTCTTGAAACTCATAATTTCTACATGATTTCAAGTGTTCGGGGCTGGACAATTGACCAATACTAATAATTTTATAAGTCCAACGGTCGGAATCGGTTGCTTGAATGTCATTGAGGATTGGTCACTAGTTTTTTTCGGTTGGTCATCCCAACACAATGGTTTATTGCGAATATTCGTTAGACTCAAAATTATTCTTCAATTCGGATAGTTTTGATCTGGAAAGTTTGAGAATCCTATTGTATTTTTATTTATTTGTGGTAAATTTTCGAAAGGTTTAAATCTAATTAATGTTAAATTGATTTTATTACACTTTTGATTCATTCGACCAACCGATTCCGATCGTTGGACTTATAAACTTATTAGTATTGGTCAAGTTTCCAGCCCCGAACACTTGAAATCATGTAGGATTTATGAGTTTTTCAAGAATTTTCACAATAAACCATTATGGTGGGATGACCAAACGAAAAAAACTAGTGACCAATCCTCAATGACAGTCAACCAACCGATTCCGACCGTTGGACTTATAAACTTATTAGTATTGGTCAAGTCTCCAGCCCCAAACACTTGAAATCATGTGGAATTTATGAGTTTTTCAAGAATTTTCACAATAAATCATAATGTCCAAACGAAAACAACTAGTGATCAATCCTCAACGAAATATGAAGAACCAAAAAATTGAATTGATTATATCTTTATGTCTTCAACTTTAGATACAATCTTTTGAGAAAAGAAATATTTTTATCTAAATGGTATATTCCAATTGGAATTTTTATTAATTTTGTAAAATTAAATTCCCAAATAAGCGACGAACCTGATTTTATTGAATTACTGCAATTTTGATTTTGTTTTTTCGCAATAAAAACTGACCAATTAATGGCCAAACACCAAAATGTGGTGACCAATACTGACCTAACGATTACCTAACGAAATTTGATAAAAACGGTTTGATTTTATTTCAATGAGGAGCTACCCGGGAATTTTTTTTGAATATTTACCGTTTAATCGTAAGTGATCAAACGATAAAAACTAGTGACCAATCCTGAGCAAACGATGTCCAAACGAATTCGTCCATCACTTTTAACAAAACCTTTTGATGGGGTGCTAGAAAGGTGGAACCCGTTTTCACCGGAGATTATCTTAAACACAATATCGTGACGTTTTTTGAAACCTATATAAAAATTACATAAATTTAACATAACAGAAAACAGAAAGACAATATTTTATTTACCTTCAATCCAGCCGTTACTAGCTTTAAAGTCCTATATGTTAAATTTTTCTGCAAATTCCATTGATTTTCCCTTTATAATATTATTACTGATTGGGATATTTTTGGTTCTGTATGTTTTCAACCATGTAATCATAGCTTCTTCAACCTGAACAAATTTGCTTTGACGGAGTTTTGTGCGGCTCTTTTATACCAACACATTTTTAAACTTTTCTTTGTTTATGATTATTTCACTCATAGAACTCCTGGTTATATTGTACTTTTTTGCCAAATCAACATTAGGCAGACTAGTTTTCTCGGCATCGTAAATTAATTTTAATTTCACTTCTAAATTAATTGATTTTCGATTTTGAGCCATTTTGATGCAATAATTATAAACACATAACACAAACAAGACAACAATACTGACACTTGACTCATATAACCGTTGTATTTGGAAAAAATCACAATTTTATTATGTGTATATAACTGTCTCTTTCTTTTACCATGCAATAGGGTATTAATGAATTTTATTTTCGTGATGAATTTGCGACTTTCTTTATGATGCACACACACACATTATGGTTTATAGTGCTGCTTTTGGATTACCCTATAAGTCGTTTTTATGGTTCCAAATTCATTTACAAATTAAAAAAATAAAGTAAAAGAGAAGAGATCGTTGAAAAAATTCTCTTCAAAAATGAAAAAAATCAATTTCGTTTTGTCTGAAATTCTGTTTGTTGTAACGTTATAACGAGTTTTTTGATAATAAGGGAAATTCGTGTATCAGTATACGGATAAAATTTCGGGACATTATAAAATGTTTAGTATAATAAGTTTTTCGTTATAATCAGGGATTATATATCCAGGTTTGACTGTATAAAGAATTAAAATGATTAAAATTTAATTTCATGTGTAAGTGATCAATTTGGATATAACAAATCCGGGTAGGGGCGGTTGAACGGAAAGTTAACAATCTTCTGCGCAAAATTTTTTAAGGTGTTATTTTATGCAGTAATATTTGCACGTAGCACACAAATTATCTCATGTTTACGTACTTTGTGGAATCTCGTAGATAAAACGTACTAGAAACAACTAGTTATACAATGTTGCAAGTTCGATCGCAGTTCTAAGCTGTTACAACCCATGTTCTAACTTGGGTGCAAAAAAAATCTCACATTGCTCAATTTTCCACAAAAAACCAAAAATATCAAAAAAATCCAGTTTTGTTTAATTTATTTTAATGCAGATTCAAAGTCTATTTCAATACCTATCCAGTGGTACCTTTTTGTATTTATACGTGCCATCAAACTGATTTTTGGGGGTAAACATCTGAGATACACGTTTTTGTGAATTTGTCAGCATGAAAATTAGGAGTAAAAATCGAGTTAAAACATGGAAATAAACAAAAAAAAAACAGTTTTATTAATATTAAGAAGTACTTCCTATCCTGGCCCAAATGACAGCTTCCATTCGATGCTGCATTGATTTCACCAAAGTTTTCACTAAATCTTGAGGTATTGCCTTCCATTCCTCTACGATCGCCTGTTGCAGTTCCTGGAGATTCGTTGGAGCAACATCTCTGGCTCGAACCCTTCTTTTCAACTCGTCCCATAAATGTTCGACTGGATTGAGGTCCGGGCTTCAAGCTGGCCACTCCATAACAGGGACATCCCCCGAACATGCACGAACCACCGCCATACGAGACACGTTCTCAATGCAACATTGTGCATATCGCTCTCCTTGTCTTTTGTATACTCTTCTGTGTCCGTCGGTGCCATATAAACACATATCTCACTCGTCAGAGAACAGGACTGTTCTAAGACGTATTCAATAGAGGATCGTTCAGGCTAAGCGTCGATATGCGAATAATCACAATTCCGAGCGAGATATTTCATGACATGCTTTTGTATTGATCTTGTTGAATTATTTTTAGAATTTATTTATTTTAGTTTTATACAGTAAACAATTTTTCAAAACCGCACACCTCATTTTGAGCATCAAAGCTCATTTATAACAAGGGTGCAGTTCATACTTTCCTCCAAAAGTTTTATGTGGGATTTGTAAGGTCATTTATAAAATGGATGTAACTCATGTGCTCCATTCACTATCATCTTCAAAAGTTTGTGTTACTCTGAATTGCACCAGAATCATGCGCGATCGACATGCATATAGCCATTGTATGATAACCAGGCAAGCAGCAATAAATACATCGAATTTATGCCAAAAGCTACGACGCCAAGCGCAATTTACCTTTCTTCAAATTCACGCAGCAACAACATTTTTCAAGTAAACAGAGATACTGGCGTAGTGTGATTCTGGAAGCTGCTTCAAAATATATCCTACAATTCATGGTTGTGGTACTTTAACGTTTCACTGGGGGGCAGTGCTTCACTCCAGCAACAAAAACATACAATTTCCGATTTAAGATTCCGAATTACAGGAACGACTTCGAATAGAGCTGCTGAAAGGCCAGTACAAAATATTTGTTTTTTTCCATTTTGATTATTGAAATAAAAACTATTAAAAAATATATAATGAGGAAAAAAAACAAGCAACTCGCTGACGCGAAAGTCAAAGCCATTTAATTCGAAAGCCTTCTATATGCATTTGACAATGCACAGATTTTGAATCTGCATTAAAAAAATTAAAAAATACTGGATTTTTTTGTTGATATTTTTGAACTTTTGTAGAAAATTGAGCAATGTGCGATTTTTTTGCACCCAAGTGTATGTATTTTCTGCACTGCTACCCATTTTCACTCACTCCTATGACTGCTTTTAACTTACCAAGAGCTTATTTATTTACTTGTGTTTAAAGAAATATATTTTGTGATTTATAGGTATGATTCCCGATTTAAGCTAAAATATTCAGTTTCAAACCAAAGTTAAATAGAAAAAGAAATTAAAAAAAAATCAAAATTTTAATTAAAAATTTACAAATTAATAAAATGCAGGGGTGTAGATGTTGAGGTCAACACCAGACTTTCTTTTTCGACAAATATACATAGATCGCGAATACACCGCACTTCATTGTGATAAAAATTGTCTTTTATAACTTAAAATTATTATTCTTGCTCAAATTTTAGAAAACCGAAAAAACTTTATCTTCATTGCAAAAATTGAAAAAACGTCTACTGGTACACAGATGTACACCACATTTCGCATAGTTCTAACAATTTATGGAAAAACGTTTACAATGAATTTTTATTCCGACAAGCAATCCGCCTGGTCTGTGGAGGTTTGGTCATAATTGCGATAAGCTCCTCTGGAGTGTGTCACTTCCAGTGCACTTGGCCAAATATCACTGTGATCACTGTGGTTTCATTTTGATCAATTAATCCGTCTGGGCTGCATAGGGATCGTAACTTTCAAAATATAGTATTTCGTAAAATCCGGAAAGGCTCCAATGGCAATTCCGGCGGATCAGCCGAAAGTCACTGGGATTTGTAAAAAAGCTTAAGTACGAAGTTTCATCCCGATCATTTAATCGTCTGGGCTGTGCAGGGCTGAATTTCAGTTGAAAAACAGTTTTTTTCTCAAAAATAATCTGGGTCAATGACCTTTGGAAAAATGATCTGGGCCAATATTGTTGCAAATTTAATTTAAAATTTTTGAGTACTTTCGTAATCGGTTTTTCGTAAATGCTATACTTTCCAAAATATTTGAAAAATTGAAAATGCTTTTAATTTATTAGCTGCCACTTTCCGCGGACGGATTTTGACCAAAAATCACTGGGATCCCCAAATTTATAAAAAAAAATTATTTATGAAATTTGATATACTTTTCAAAATATTGATAAAAAACGAAAAAGCTGGCAAAATATCACTGAGGTATCTCTAAATTTATGGAAGTTCAGTAGTTTAGTTTCATTTTTATCAATCAGTCTGTCGGGGCTGTATAGGGCTGAATGTGTGACGTACCTTTCTAAATATTTTGCAAAAACTGAAAAAGCTTCTTGGAAAGCTGTCTCTTCATAGCGACGATTTTAGACAAAAATCATTGGTTTGCCCAATTTATAAAAAAAGTTTAAGTATGAACTTGTCTGGGCTAAATTTCCGGTTAAATTTTAGAAAAATAATCTAGTCTTATATTGTTGCAAATTTAATTCAGAGTCTTTTAGTTCATTCCTAGTAAATGTTATATTCTTCAAAATATTTTAAATAAATGAAAAAGTTCGTATAGAAGCTGCCACTTCCTGTGAACCAATTTCAGTTAAATTTACTGGGATCTCCCAATTTGTGGAAAAAGCTTAGATCTGATGATGTTCAATCAGTCCATCTGGGCTGTATGAGGCCGTATTTTTGTTGAAAAACATTTTTCCTCAAAAAACGTAATTTCCGCTTAGATTTAAAAAAATTGACTTGAACCACCGGTATTGTTGCAAAACTAATTAAGAATCTGTTAGTTTATAACCGTTTTTGTACTTACCGTACTTTTCAAAATATAAACCTCATTTTGGAAGCTGTTACCATTTGTGGCCAAAATTCACTGGAACCTCTTAATTTGTGGAAAAAGCTTAGGTTTCATCCCGATAAACAGTCTTTGTGGTCTGTTAAGGGCAGAGTTTTTAGTGAAAAACAGTTTTGTGCCAAAAATTTGTCATTTTCACTTAACATTTTGAAAAATTGTTCTAGACCAGGATATCGATTTTGTCTCGTGAGTTACTCATTTAAAATGAGTGAAGAAAAAAAAATCGAATACGTACACAGTGTATAATACACAATTATGTCTTTGTTTTTGTAATTTTCTTTTGTTCGTATTTGTGTCATTTGTATGATGAACAGTACCAAAATAATGCGATTCGGGCGAATCGGTTTAATTTTTATGGTGCTTACTTCCTTTTCTCAGCACATTACGTCTACTCTCGAGCTGTGAAGTGTCATTATTTAGCATGCCAATATATTTTATATTATCTATTATCATAAATTAATTTTACATCTAATAATAAAATTTTATAAGTAAATTTATTTTAAATTTCATAAATTTTAGAAACTATAAAAAAATCGAAAATACGTAAACAACATGGCGAACAAAAATATGGCGTTTACAATGGTTAACCCTTTGAGTGCCAAAAAGCGCAATCGTGTTCCTCAATACACTAGCCGAAATCATGGTTGCTCTGAAAGAATTAATATGAATAAACAAAAAAGAATGACACGTGACTTGCATATGCAGAAAAATAATCATACGCAAGAAACTACCACAAATGCATATGCTACTACTATATCATTCCAGTTACACTCATTTCGTTTCACACATTTTGAGACAAAATCGATATACAGAATTCTTACAAAATTTATTTAGAATCTTTCTAAAGTTCTGAACCAGTTTTCTTATAAATGATATGCTTTTCAATATATTTGCGATGAAACAAATAGGCTCCGATGGAAGCTGCCACTTCCAGTAAACCGAATTTGACCTACAATCACGGGGATCTCTTTTTTATGAAAAAAGCTTACTACTGTGAGCAAAAAGTAGTAAGACTTTTTAATTTAAATTTCGCGCGGAAAACCATTCGTCGAAATAAATTTTTTTTTTCTATGTTTGTATGACTGTCAGTGACATCTGTGCCAAATGTCACATCAAAATAATCCTTAGTGTTTAGTATACGCTTGTCTTTCTGGAGTTCAAAAAGTGCATTCGGCGATTTTTACGTAATGAGTGAAATTATTCAACAAAGAAGTTCCATTAAATTTAGTATGCAGAATCAATTTTGTGGTGCCGAATGTTGCAAAATGTAGAATGTTGCAAAAGGCCTTCGGTGATAATTGTATGTCAAGTATATCAAGTGTTTTTGATTGGTACAGATTGTTCAACAAAGCCGGTCGAGATCGTGTTGACGACGAACCACATCTAGGACGGCCATCAACATCAACTGATGATCAACTTGTTAATAAAATCAAGGAATTGGTGCTCGAGAATCGACGATTAATTGTCAGAGACCTTACTGACATCGTTGAAATATCGGAAGGATCAATGAAAACCATTTTGAAAGATCATTTGGGCACCACGATAATGCACCTTCTCATACTGCATTGGTTTTACGTGATTTTTTCGCCAAAAATTCGACCCATATCGTTCCGCAACCACAGTATTTGCCTGATTTAGCTCCGTATGACTTCTGGCTGTTCAGCAAACACAAACGACCGCTCCGGGGAAACCGCTTTGAGTCAATTGAAGACATTAAACGTGAATCGCTGCGCGCATTGGAGGCTATTCCGGAAATTGACTTTAACAACTGTTTCGAGGATTGGAAAAAACGTTGGCACAAGTGTATTGAGGCCGGGGGGGGGGGGGGGGGGGCGAGGTATTACTTTGAGGGGGACAAAATAAATTTGGAGAAATAATAAAGAATTTTAAAATTATGAACAAAGTCTTACTATTTTTTGCCCACAGTAGTATGTATGAAGTTTTACCGTGATCAGACAAACCGTCTGGGCTGTAGATAGAACACAGACATTTAGTCTGCACGCACACTCACACGCACACAGAGATTTTTTAGAAAGTATTTGTTTTGACTTCGGCGGTATAGCGGTTGGTAAATCTTCGAAAATCTCTATGTAAAAGAAAGTATAATTATTTCTTCAGTATTTTTTTGAAGTTGTCCTTTGATAAATTAAAGTCAGTTAGGTCATCGATGATGTTACATGATTTTGACAACCTATTAATAGTTGTTTTCACCATAGCTTGTGGAATGGTGTTCTAGTGCTAACAACCCACGGTTTCGAAATGTTCTGCATGACACAAGATTTGTTTTCCAAAATGTAGGCTAATTAAGGAAAAAAGCGATAAATTTTTTTCATATAAGATCAGTTTTCTTTAACAAAAAGTTCAGAAACTTCTTTTGATTGCTTTCAATTCTTTTTACGTGCATAGCAGTTCATGGCATAGATTTTGGACTGTTACAGCGTATTCCAGTTGAGACAGAACGTAAACGAAATTGAGTGAATATCTTTAAATTCACTAGTTCATCCTTTGACACATCCAAGCAAGGCATTCGCCTTCGCAATACAATTTTCAATATGCCTATTGAAACTGGCAGAACAGCCAACACGTAAGAGCTTAAGCTGTACTTGGTTTGAACCATTTATAGGTGAGCACTATACGACCACCAAAGTTCTAGGCGTAAATTGTTTAGTTTAAACCGGAAGAATATGTAACTTAAGCTCTTACGTGTTCACTAGTTGAGCCATAAATTCTTAATTTTATTGACACTTTGCAATCCTTCGTTGTTGACTTTGAAGTAACTAATTAATTAACGGATTCCGGTTACGATGAAAAGATATGATTGTGCATTTTTTAATATTTAGATAGTTTCGATCACACCACTCACTTAATCTATAAATGTCTTCTTGAGATTTCTCCGTGAGCATTCCAATAAGAACGAGACTCTCATTGGAATACGTTTCTTGACTTTGCAGGTGAGCTCGGCAGCACTTGATTTGCTATGATGACAGAGGCCTGTAAGAACTTCGGCATTGACAACAATCATGCGAATACGATATAATCTATACTTAATGAGTTTTTGATTTTGAGCGGGATAATTTCCCTGCTTCCGTCAAGGTTGCCAAGTTTGTCCACAGGGCGGTGTGTCCTCACCTTTACTGTGGTTCTTGGTTATCGAAGAAATTCGATATCGAATTAAGTTTCAGCAGCCAGGGTTTATCGCTTAGGGCTATGCTGAGATCTTATTATAACTATTATAGGCAAACACCTCAATGTCACATCCGAGGTGATGCAACAAGCTCTTCACATTGTGGAGGCATGGTGTGTTGAAAAAAAATGCCATGCTAATCCATCTAAAACTGACATAGTGGTTTTTACTAACCGTAGAAGCCTAACCCTCCCACATCTGCTTGGAAGGGACATTAAAAATTTCAATGTGTTACACTTAGGAAATATCATTGATCCTAAATTATCGTCGATTCCTGTTGGGAAATCGTGGGGACTATCCCTTAAAACATTGTATATTATTTAGCTTACGCGTCTATTGTTTGGTGGTCGGTAGTTAATCGGCAATGCACGGTTAACAAACTTAATTCTCTGCAAATGACCGCTTTAGAGCAGCGTCGGGCGGTCTTAGTATATTCAGTACTGTGTTTCAAGCAGAGATGACAAGTTTAATTTGATGTTTCCTCGATCCAATATTCAGGCGCGTTCGCAGGATGAAGCCATGGGGGGGGGGGCGGGGGGTTGCAGAAAACATATTTTATAAAAAAAAAATTTCACGTAATAGAACTAGCTAATATATTATATTTTATTTTATTTCACTATAAAAACATAAACTATACAAGAAAGAACTTAACTATTAAAGAAAAATTAATATATTAAAAATTATATAACAAAAATTAATAAAAAATTCATCAAGAAAAGTTAATAAATATATTAAAAATTATATTTTTTTCTTATAAAATAGAATAAAAATGACAGATTCAGTAAAAGACAATTTTCTGAAACAATTAAAGAGCGATAGAAGTTAAGACTGAAGTTCAAAGATTCTTTCTTTTCATAATTACCAAATTGCTAGTTCACCTAGAACTGCATCAAAAAAAAAACAGAAACCGCGACATTACGATGAATATTAAGTAACGCTAATCCATTTAGCCTATCTTCATTCGTTGTGTTGCGTAAATACGTTTTGAGTCGTCTCAATGTTGAAAAAAGTCGTTCACTGCTTGATGTTGCAACTGGTAGTGTTACAAATATTTGAAGTAATTTTCGAACAGTTGGGAAAATTGATTCGTCGCATGATAAAAATGCAATACGAGCATTTTTTGGTGTATTCGAAGAATTTATAGCATGGCGCCACCATAGCTTCAGTTGACCAATGCCCTCAACTATACTGCAGTTCGTAATAATTTTATATTTTTCAAAAACGATTTTTGCAGATTTTTCGTGCTCCAATGAAAATTTTTGTTCATTTGGCAAAAGACACATAAAACTTTGCAATATATTTTTATGTTTCAGAAACCGATCGTGAACTTGCCTCTTTGTAGAATCTAGAAAAGGTCTAAAGATGGCAATACAATAATAATCTTCAGGATTTTCAACTGCAATGTTGCAGCGATGAATTTTTCTTCCGGCTAGACAAGGAATTCGTATTTCTACATTAAGCTGGTCACATATTTTCTTGACGTCACTGAAAATTGCATTAAATTGCATTTCTGTTTCTCATCGTATTTCATCTAGCACATCTTCAACATCTTTTGCCAGTTCGATTGTAGCGGCCAGATCAAGATTTATTGTTTGTAGTGAACGACTTAGTGGCAGGGTTATACCCAAAACCTTGGCAAGCAAATGAAGAGATACTTGAAATTCAGTACTCCTAATAACAGATAGAAGCTGAATCGCAGAAGAAGAAGTTGTTTTGTCATCCCAATCAGAAATAATTTGCATCGCAAAGATTGCAGCTTTTTGAAGCACCAGAACTACTAGGACAGACTCGTTGCGTTGAATCCATCGTGTGGGACGTATTTGTTTGAATCGCGTTGCTGTTGATTCAGGTGCCATTTCGTCTATACAATTTTTTAGCACGGTTTGGCGCTTTGGGGTGTTAAAGAAATTGTATACACTTCCGAGTGATCCTATACAATTTCGTATGAAATTTCACAAGCATCACAAATAGCGAGGTTGAGATGCACAGTGTACATATAAAGCTAGCACATATTTTTGTGCACCATGAAATCGTCTACGCATTGCTGAAGCTCCATCATAACCTTGTCCAATCATGAATTTTGGATTTATTTCCAGATTACGCATAGCTTGCATTAACACATGTGTTAGACCCTTGTTGATACATTTATTAATTAATTTTTTTCTATTGTTGAATCATGGGGGGGGGGGGGGGGGGGGTTAAACCCCTAGTAACCCCCCCCCCCCTGCGTACGCGCCTGCCAAAATTATCTTATGTACTGACAGTAAGAACGTGGTAAATTCATTCGTTGGTTACACATTGGTAAGAGGTGTTGAAATTTTTGCTAGAATTTTGAGGTGAAACTTACGAAAGCATTAAAATCTGGGTTTGACCTAAAATCATAAAATGTGAAAAAGTAAAATTTTTAAACAGTTTTTTGCACATCTGAGTGTTGTGCTCGTATGCACATATTTACTTACCGATCACAATTATCCGATTACAACATACGTATAACATACAACATACGTATAACAATGAAAATTACATTAATTAATCTGATTTATATATTCAATAAAAATGATAACATTTAAAAACAATATTTATATCTCGACTGTTTATGTGATTTGCATATTTATTTAAAAACAAACTGGAATAGCCAATATACAATTCAAATCTCCAATATAATATTTGCAATAATTATTTACATAATTACCCATTGGGCTTATTAATTTACGCGTACAAATTTATTTGATTTTAATTATTTCATAATGCTGTATACAGAAATATTTTAAATTTTATATTTTGCTGTGTTTTTCCAACGCGTAATGTTAATTAAAATATTACGCTTTGGTACATTTTAATTTTGTTAATATGCGAGGTAAATAAATGTTTGGGTTGTAGGTGGTTTGAAAAGAATTTATAGGTGCACATACAGTACCCTCAGATACAATTATTTTTTTTTAATGGTAGTAAATTGTAAAATTATTTCATTAAGCGATTTCTGTTTATTTTATTTAGATATGATGAAATTGAGCCAGGAGAACAACAGGTAAATATTATTTTTTGCATTAATATTTTGAAAATCAATACTATTTCAAAATTCACCTGCTGTTTAGTATTGCTAGGTGTTTGACTGTATTTGGGTCAAATCACAAATTTGATAGTTGACAATTACTTAAAATGTTTCTCGCTTGCTGTTGGTCAGGGCTGGACAGAAACACGTTGACTGTTGTGTAAAAACTAATATTTATTCGATAATTTATTTGATTTATATACAAAAAAAAATCATTTATTAAACTATTGACTATGCAAAAATAAATATAATAAAATATATTTAAAAAAAGCTTTTTTAAAAAACACGCTTATATTTAAAGGCTCTAAAAAGTAGATAATAAAAGGCTTTGAAAAGTAGAAAATAAAATTTATCTTCCTTACTCCTATCAAGGTATATTTATAACAAGTAGAAATTTAAAATTAATATGACTAAAAATATAAGGGTGGGGCGCTTCTTCTGAATGTATATACTATCTCTCAATATATCATTTTTACGTTAATACTGAAATGCTGCAACAAACAATCTATTCTTAGCATACATCAGAATAGACTGTTCCATTACTGTTACTAAAAGACTTTACTAAGACTTTACTTCATGTGTCTAGTAGTCTTAAATTACTAATGCCGTAAAGGAGCGCCCCACCCTTATATTTTTAGTCATATTAATTTTAAATTTCTACTTGTTATAAATATACCTTGGTAGGAGTAAAGAACAAACATTTTATTTTCTACTTTTCAAAACCTTTTATTATCTTCTTTTTAGAGCCTTTAAATATAAGCGTGGTTTTTTAAATATATTTTATTTTGCAGTTTTTATTTTTCAGCCTTAGTAGCAGCATAGTAGTAAAATCCAAACAACCAAACATTTTTCCATCCAAATATTTTTACTAGCAAATTACAACAACATAAACGTCTACGTCATATTTTTTATATAAAGAGAAACAGTAACACCGCGATAACTAAATTTTCATACAAACTGTAAACGTATCTGTATCAATTTATTAAAAGTTGATCGTTCAACTATAATTGAAATGTTTTCATACTTTTTAGTTAGATGACAGCACTTTGAAAAAGGTTTTTGGTTTTTATGTATGATAAACTTTTTATAGCTTTTCAAATTTGGTTTGTGTCTTTGTAACAACCACCACCCCCTGCGAGTAGGGTCGTTTCGAGAAATTTTTACCCCCGTAGCGGTCTCGGTGTGGTTATCTTTGGCCGGCTATGGCACAGTCGAATTGGGGTGGGTTTTCCGAGACATATGAGAGTCTTGCTGGATCGCAGTTAGGGAAACTAACAGGATAGGGCTAAGGAAGGAGAGAAGACAGGAATCCACTTACCATACTACATCAGGCAACTTACCACATCATCCTCCTCCTTAAATATTTAGTGGATCATTCTTAAACTTCACTTATCACTTACGAATGGAAAAGAAGCAAATACAAAATTCGGAGAGAAACACAATTGCGAACATTAAGTGACGAAAGAATTTATGAAAGAATTGTGAAAACAACATTGATCATTTGAAACACTAACATTATAAATGAATTTATTAAGAAAAAAAAAATTGAAAATAATTATTAACACCAAAAGCGGAATCATAAACTCAACTTCCAAAAAAAAAAAAAAAATTACAATCTAACGTGAACTAAATTCTAGATGACGTCATGAGTGCGCACAAATTATGTAACTTTAAAAGAACCGAAAAAAATAACGCTTTTTATGGATATGTACCTATACATAATTTGTTTGAACCGTTTCTTAATTAATTTAATAATAAAAATGATATTTATATAAACAAAATTAACTCAAATGAAATAATAAAATTATAATGTACAAAAAAAAAATAATGGCTTACATAAAATTAATTGACCGTTTGTAATTGTAATCCGTTGCTGTTGATCGGGAGTCCGCTTCTGCTGGTGCGATATATCATATATGTATAAATTCGAAGAATAACGTTATGGCAGTTGACATGAATAACGTATTTAATATTTTCGATGCATGTGGTGGCGTCAGCTAGGATTTTTGCGCTGACACCGATATTTCGAAAAACAATATCGAGTCTTTTTGTAAATTTTACAAAATATTTTTACAATTTTTGCGACGTATAATTTTAGCCACCATACATCTACTTCGCGCACTATTACTTATTGGAGAAACACTTTCTCGCTCACTGTATTTTCGTTTTATGTGAAGGTATTATTATGCTCCGTATTATATAGATACGGTTTATTAGGTAGTGCTTATGAGCCACGAGTTTTAATGCCGGTAAACACACGGGTGATTTTTTTTCTTTCGTTGATTTTCAACGCAATGTCACAAGCCACGTGTTTCAAAAAAATTCTTTTTTCTTTTTCACTTTTGTAAACAATTAGTTTTTGTATTAACATTCAACCTTTTATCTTTATTATTATTCTTATTATTTTATTAACCGTTGTTGAAAATTTTAAATTTGGCATTCGAGAAGTTTTGCTTTAGCAATTTAAAATTCAAACACCCTTTGTTATATGGTTTACCATGTATCGCACTTTGTCAATCTTTATTTGATTCACATATTACGGCACTTATTATAAATCCAAAAAATGATGCAATTTACAAAAGTAGGATTAATTTTAGAGTCACTCGAATAATAATTTCAAAGTTTTAAATACTTAACTAACACAGCTGATTTTAATTTTATTCTATATTTGGTCGATAATAAGTCAAGCGACCAACCCAACAAAATCCAAACTAATACAAACCCCGTGTTTTTTTTCACTTTTCTCCCAATTTATAGCGAACTCAACAAACCAATAATTCATCTAATTTCTTTTTTTTTTTTCCAAAATGTGACAACCCGATTTATTATTTCCCCTACAATCACTATGCAATTGCTTCTTTTCCTCGTTTTGCTTTTAAATGTTTAGTTTATTTTGTTTCATCTCATTGCAACCAAGAAATCAAATATTCGACTAGAAAAAGATAACAATATAAAGTTATGCCTCCAGAGGTTTAACTCTGCATCAGCCTGGGGGGATCGCGATACTAGCGATCGTCACATCTTCACTACTTACAGTTTAAATATCAATAAATATACAATGCCAGAGCATATTTAATGTCCAAAAATGTTAGAATCTTGTATTGTCATCGGAGTGAAGCCTGCATGCAAAATTTCAGCTCAATTGGACTATCGCAAGTGGTTGAAAAATTGATTACAAAATTTGACGATACAAACAGACACACAGGGTGAGCTAATATAAGCGTGATAAAAATAAATGTAAATGCCCTAGTCAATACAAAAACTGATAATTCCATGTCATCAGTATTTAACGGATGTACATGTATATGGGAAAATTGATATACTTAATAAACACATTTTTTTTAATCACTTGTTTTTTGTTTCGCAGAATTATTTTGAATAATTTTCATTTAATGTTTATTTATCCACCGGATAGTCCAACGCGGGAAAATTGGCGTCGCTTAGAGTATATAGGAAAAACGAGCCAACGGATTAGCAACATCGTGTGCAATTATACAAATATTAGTTTTGGTTTTTATAATAATAACACAATAAAGAAAATGATTTTTAACAATAAATCTAGAGTTGATCGCCTTTCCAAATCTGGTGTTTATAGGATCAATTGCAATGATTGTAGTTTCTCCTATATTGGTCAGACTGGGCGCAATTTTGGAGTTAGAGCTAAAGAACATTTATCTGGTTGCAATCAATCAGCTTTCCATAACCATTTAACTTCAGAAAATTATACAGCTGGCTTGAACAATTTAGACATATTACACGTACAAGCCAAAGGCAGACGTTTAGATACCGTAGAATCAGATCCCGCCCTTTTCTATTCTCACGTACGCAATAATATACCTTGAATTTTGTTACTCAACCTATGACTCATCGCCTACCTGCCGATCCGTAGATTAATTTTTATTGCTTATTTTTTGTCCCTCCTTCTTTTATTTATTTTTTGCTTTGTTCTACTATATAACAAAATTTTTATTTATACAAATCAGTAGATACTCCTGATGATGACCTAACAAGTCGAAATCGATCGAGTGATTTTTTAAACTTTTTGAAAATTATTCAAAATAATTCTGCGAAACAAAAAACAAGTGATTAATAAAAATGTGTTTATTGAGTATAAGTGTGTTTCGACAAGTGCCTACGGCAAATAGCGTAAAAAGTGGAAAATTGATATATTCAATGTCATAATTTTATAGCATAAGTGTTGTTGGTATAACACTCTCCCCGGCCAAGATGTGAAAATTATCGTGCCTTATTATTATTATTATCTATCTTTATTTCATTCATACATAGATTCACGTATACATAATACATCAAATTTTAATAACAATAATAAAACTATATATAAATTACATACAATTTACATTCTAATGAGCTTCAGTTCCCCAGTGGATTTAATGTCCTTTCAAGGGGTTACCGAAACTCAAGACCTTTTTTATGTACAATATAACAAATATACAAATAGTTTCAAATAATATACACATTTTTAAAGTTTAAACCAATTATTTCCATACTTTTAACAATTTTAAATTTGGAATAATAAATCGTTTATATTAAAATAATAGAGGTTAAACAAGAACTAAGATATAATAAAATTTCATTTTTTTCAAGTTATTTCTATATAATGAAGCGCGAAATATTTGATTGGCAATATGCTTTAACACTTGATTTAAATTTATGAACATCTCGTATTATCTTGACCGAATCAGGCAACATATTATACTTAAAAGGACCAATATAAGATATCATTTTCCTGCCGTATTCATTGTTGAAACTTGCTGTACATACAGTGGTACATATTCGTTTAAACGCACAACTGCTCTTAAGCAATTTGATGTGAGATATGAAAAAACATAAATCAAAGTGCATTTAAGTTAATATATTTCAAGGTTCAATGTATGAGTAATTAATATATAATTCAAACAAACAAAAATATTTACATGCATACTTTTTTCAAACACTTATTTTTAAGAGCTATGGTATTAGAAGAAATATTCGTTTAAACGCACTTAGAAAAAATAATACAAATATTATATTTAATAGTTTATTGATTTTCCATTTTTTTGAATAACTTCAAATATTCTATTTAGAATCGAATTTACACTGTTTTGAAGTATTTCCGGATTGATTTCAGCCCAAACTTCTTTAATTTTCAATTTGAGCTCCATAATCGTACGAAAAATGTGATTCTGAGGCTTTTGACCGTAAGTCCGGCGAACCATGATGCCCCATAGGTTTTCCACGGGATTCAAGTCAGGACTACGTGCTGGCCATTCCAAAAGAGGGATCTGGTGCTCCTTAAACCACTCCAATGACACCCTTGAGACATGGATTGCAGCGTTATCCTGCTAGAAGGCGCAGTCATCTTCAATTTTCTCTTCCATAAAAGTGATAAGAACGTCTTCCAACATTTCGTTGTACATGGCCGAGTTCATTTTTGGAGGAACAAAACAAATTTGAGCCTTTCCAATTGCAGAGAAAGCCGCCCACACCATAACGCTGCCACCTTCAAAGTTTCTTTTCGACATTTGAACATCATTACGTCGAAGATCATGACAATAACAGCTCATGGAGTCAGGAACGTGTAAATTGAATTTCTTCTCATCGGAAAATACTATTTGATTCCATTGGGTTGTCCATTGCATAGGTCTACGAGCAAATTCAAGCCGTGCTGTTGTGTGGTGTTGTTTAAGCGATGGTTTGCAAAGAGGCGACTTCCATTTAATGTAAGGAGTCAATCGCAAAATATGGAATACATGATTTTTTGATACTGGCAGATCAAGCTTTCTTTGAATTTGAGTAACATTGAGTTTATTTTTGGTGGCCTCGTGTTTTATCATCCCAATTTGTCCCTTTGACAATTTTCGATTACCTTTTGTTGGTTTCTTAAAACCATACCATTCCCCTTTTTTTAAAAAAGTTGCGGACGACAGACTCAGATCGGTTAATTAGACGTCCGATTTTGCGATTTGAGTATTTGTTTTTGTGATAAAAGTCAATTTCAATTTTTTCTTTCTCCGACAAGTATTTTCCTTTAGGCATTTTGCTTATCTTCTGGAAAAATATGATGGATTCACTATAACGCTTTTAATTCGGGTTTAAAAAAGAGATAAATTACCAATCTATTTTCTAAACGAAAAAAAAAATTAAAATTCTATTAACTTTAAAAAATACGAACAATTTTGTGGTGCGTCTAAACGAATATGTCCGGCACATATGTACTACAATAATGAAATGCGCAATAATCATTATTACAACAACAACAAAAATACGAATTTTTCCGTAAATAAGAATGATTAACTTGTACATTAATTTCATGTGGCGAAGGTTACCGAATGTAAACGATTTTCTTTTTAATTTAAAAAACACTAAAAAAAATCAAGTTCGTTTAAACGAATATGTACCACTGTAGATTATGAGAATAACGAGTTTGGTATGTGTGGATGGGAGTTTTAAATTCCCGATTGTGTATGGGGCTCAAGCTAATTACAATTTTATGAACATACAGTGCTGTGCAAAAAAAATTGGGCAAACATATTTTATTGCAAATTGGAGTCTTTTTTTGATAAAATTACAAAACTTTTGAACGCAATTGGCTTATTGTTTCATTTTAAAGACATGTATGACGTAATTTTATGAAAAAAAAATTTACCTGCAATTTAGGGGAAAAACCCCGAAAAATGCGATAATATTCAAAATACGGTGATTGAAGTTAAAGTAATGGAAAAAATTAAACACTTATTTTTTTATTTTTTTTTTTGTTTTTTATTGATTTATAGAAATTCTATCTTTAATATTAATATTTTGTTTGACCGCCTTTTGTTTTTTTTACATCGGTATAACCCCGCAACTGATGTGCAAAAAAATTGGTCAAGCAATTATTTTATTTTACGCCTAGCGTTCTTGGTCGACATTAGGGTTCAGATGTTTTATTGCGTGTATTTTTTTTTGTTTGAGTATAAATAGTGCATATTTTGTAAGATTAAGTTATTCTGTAAGTGATAATAGTCAAATAAAGAATAAAGTGTAAGTTTAGTTAAAAAAATGGGAAAAGTTAGTAAACAGTGTAAAAGCAATATGTTGATTTGGGCGCGAGAAAATTTAACCACGCGTGAAATAGCTGAAAGATTAAACATTCCTACAAGTACTGAAGCGTGGAATATTAAAAAATTGTGAGAGATGGGCAGTAGACAAAGAAGGAAAGGCTCCGGAAGGCCCAGAAAGACAACGGCAGTGGAAGATCGTTTCATAATATTACAATGTCGTCGGAACCGTTTTAAAACTTCATCGGGCATAAGACGGGAGGTTGTGCGAGCAACAGGAAAAGAAATTTCAGCCAGCTTAGTGAGAAAAAGACTTTTAAATCTGGTTTGAGAGCACTTAAACCAGTGCAGAAGCCTGAGTTCACATTACTAGTGAAAAAACAACTTTTGCTATGGGCTCAGGAGCATGTTTCTTGGACTCCAGAGATGTGGAATGATGCGATTTTCCTCGATGAATCAAAATTCAAGCTGTATGTTGGAGATTGAAGAATTCTGGTAAGAAGAAAACCGGGCGAGAGGCTTGGCAACGAATGTCTTTTAAGACTTCCACCGAAAAATGAAGGAATTTAGGTCTAGGAATGCTTTTCTGGAAATTTAACCGGTCGATTGTGTTTCCTTAGTTCCAGCATTACAGCAGCTGTTCATCTGCAGGTCCTACACAACGAATTTGAGCCTTCTGTTTTAAAGCTTTTTGGCGAGACTTGCAAATTTATTTTTCAAAAGGACAGCGCTCTGTGCCATACCGCCAACGTTGTGAATTATTAAATTTGAATTGTAGATAAAAAGATTGGCTTTCAGATAAACATAAATAATTTGTTAAAAATTTGTTGTTTTTTCTTATCTCTTCATTTAAAGGTAAAAAAGTACTTCGAAGAAAGAAGTATCGATGTGTTGAGCTGGCCCCCGTATAGTCCAGACTTAAATCCCGTTGAAAATATTTAGTCTATAATGTAGCTAAAAGTAGCAACAAAGCGCCCAGATCGATTAAAGCTTTGAAAAGTTTGTTGATGGCGATTTGGGAATCCATACCTCCTACGACTTTGAAAAATTTATCAAATTCCATGAATCGGAGGTGTATCGCTGTAATGAAAGCAAATGGCGGTCCACTAAAACTTTAATATTAAAGATAGAACTTCTATAAATCAATAAAAAACAAAAAAAAAATTAAAAAATAAGTGTTTAATTTATTCCATTACTTTAACTCCAATCACCGTATTTTGAATATGGCTTTTTTCGGGGGTTTTCCCCTAAATTGCAGGTACATTTTTTTTTTCTAAAAATTACGTCACACATGAATTTAAAATGAAAAAATAAGCAAATTGCGTTCAAAAGTTTTGTAATTTTAGCAAAAAAATAATCCAATTTGCAATAAAATATGTTTGCCCAATCCAGAAAAAATAAAATTTCATTACATTTGACGTATGGAATGTAAACATAATTAAAACGAGAAAAATTTTGAATAGTAAATAATTAATTATAAAAATTAATAAAATCTTAACTATATAGTGAAATAATATTATATGGTGAATTATGAAATTACCCAGAAGTAGCAGCAGTCCCTCCATACAAACGGTGTAGATAATTGATATCATTGACAGAATCAATACGATGGATTTTTGTGTCGCTATGTTTCCTGACCAAAATGTTGTTGTCTTGAACCCACAGGTACTGAAGATTGTATTTGAGTTTAAGTTGTTTCGCCTCGCCGTATAGTTTTGATTGCAAAGACGACAAATGATGAGAAACAACAATCTTTCGGTCATTTTTGGATTCGGATGTAGACGATGAATTCAGTTCCGACAAAAACAAATTCTTTTTTACGCGAAACTTTTTTATAATATCATCCTTGATCTGCTTACTACTCAGTTTGACTATGACCAATGGTGAGTCTGCTAACTTCTCGTTCATTGTAGTTCTACTAGGTTTCACTGCATTTATTGATATAATATCTGTTTTATTTGATGCCACTTGAAGAATACGAAATATTGAAATTACATTCTTCTTATAATTACTTGAATCGTTAGGTAAACCAAAGATTGCCAAATTATTTTCAAGGTCAACTCGGTTTTTCTGATCTAGATCGGCTTCAATTCTATTAATTTTGTATTCATAATATCTGTGTTTTGACTGTATATTATCCAAGCTAGTCTTAAGTAAATTGTTTTCTTGCGTTACCATATTAATTTTAGTATTCATTTCTTCAAATTTTCCTGAGAGAAACTGTTGAAAATTTTCTATGTTAATTACGCGATCTCTGAGGTCCATTAAAATTCGCATTATGTCAGCAAAACTAGCATTTTTCAGTTCATACGGTTCATCATTCGCAGGAGAATTAGAAGATTTTTTACCTAGGCAGGATTCACACTTCCAAACAGCATTGCCTTGTTGTATACGTTTGATAAATTCATCTTTCATGCACACCTCGCATGAATATCTAATTTGCACTGGCCACATTGAACACCTCGGCTTCGAGTTGAAGATTGGGTTACATTCTCACTACATATAGCACAGTTGGGCATGTTTATATATTTTTTCCGTCACTTAAATTTTTGAGCGCGAAAAAATGACAGTACAAATTCATAAAATTTTAATCGGCTTTATATTGTTTATAGAATATAAATGAACTTTAATTTATTATTTATCACAATAAAATGTATAGTTGTATATTACGTTGATATTTTAAATTAATTCAACTTAGTATTATTCAGATTAATAATTATAATTTAATATCAGACAAATTGATTGAATAGGTCCGTACACTTTGACGAATGAATAAAGAATGAATGCCTTATAGTAGCGCCTCTAGAGAAGTGACTCTGGCTGGCTTATTTTTCCTTGCATCAATTCTCCTTTTGATAGCCCATACGAAAGTGCATATAGTGGTGCACGTTGTGATGAGATAAGCTTTCTCCTGTATTCATCGTTATTTCCTCTATTCTTTGCTGTTTTCCTTCGATTCCTTGTACCTTTGTCAAATCTTGAAAGTAATAGGAGTAACCTTGTGGTTGCTTGGTCATTTCTATTGAGAGATTAAATGTTGGTAATATTGAGGAGTATACTTTGTGATAGTACGATTGCTTTGTAGAAAATGGCTCTTGTTGACAAACGATACTGATCGTACGTTCAGCTGGTACTGAATAAAGCCATCTGTAATCTCTTAGTTGTACCCATGTATCGAGTAGCATGTTGTTCGTCTTCCTTTCGACCACCTCGCATTTGTTATTCACTCTTTCTTGTCGTAACAGGAGCAGCTCACATAAAACATCATCTTCTTGATTCTGATGCATAGCCTGGATTAACTGGCATATGCTAAAGTCGTTGGTGCTGATACAGTTTTGCCATTCAGAAATTGTCATTGAAGAATATGTGTGCCGATGCAAATCTGTCACAAGAAGTTCCATTTGTGGCCGACGTATAATTATAGGTAGACCGTTGGGGGTAGGTAGTGGTATGGGCTTATATATTTGGAAAATTTCCTTATACATATACCAATAGCAGCTTCACCTCAAATATCAAATATTTGCCTTGCAGCCTTGTCTTGGCTGTCTTGAGTTGGTATAGTGCATATATGCCATCTGTGTCATCGATATTGGGAAGCATTAGTTCAGGTGGTAGATTTATCGTCATGCAATCTATTTCCTTTTTCAGTTGTTGGGTCGTTAAAAGCCTCGTTGTAATGACTCTATTGTGCGTATACTCCTCAATACTGCTTCTATCAGTGTATTTTGAATCTCCTTATATGCAATCATGCGTAACATTGTATGTATTGATAGAGCTGGAAAGTTGCTTTTTTCATCGTTGCTCTCCGTCGCCTCCTCTAACTGATTCTTGAACACCAGCCAATGCTTGTTGACATCTTCTTGTCTATTTTTGAAGAGAAGACGTTTATAGTCGCGTCTATGATTGACGTTTGATTCTTTAATAACGCCGTGAAATGGTTGTTGTTCATCTTGAGTTTTTCTATCTTTCTGTCATCTAGCACCCCAAATAACTCGTTGGCTATATTTCCTCCTAAGTTAAAAAGTCCACGTTTGCTTCTTCCAAAACTCACATTATGGTGGTGAAGCAATTCATCCTTGTGCTCGAGTTTGTGGAGTTGTCGTCAGGATATGAACAATATTTAGCTAGTCTGTCTATGGAACGCTTATAGGCAGCCAGTTCTGCATAATAGTTGGTTAGATTATAATACACTATTATATTCCAATCGTTGTTTGTAAGTTTGAGCTCTCCAATGGATTCAAATAGCTACCTGGTTGATTTTCGAACGTTGTGATATTGTATGGTAGTGCGCTCGAATTGCAAAAACTGAACGTAATTAGTAATATGAGCAGTGGTGCATATATATCTTCTTGGTAACTCGAGACCTGGCAACTCGAGACCTGCCAACCTTGTGTTGTCCTACCTTGTTGTCGTCTGTTGTTACATTTTCATCTGCTTTGTTTGTTGGATCTTGATTATCCTCAGTTGGAAGGAGACTTATCTTTGTAATCGGTTTCTTGAAGATGGTGTTTTTTGGACCTTTTATTGATACCACTATGGTTAGACCATCTGACCCTGATGAGTATCTGTTATCCTTCCCATTGCCCATTTTGTAGGTGGAAGTTGTTCATCCTTTATTAGATCTAGCCGACCAATCCTGTAGTTTGCTTTTGGTTCTTTCCAATTTGTACCTTTGTTGTAGACTGTTTAAGTAATCCTTAGACCATATTTTCCAGAATCATTGAGTCATCTTTGAAAGTAGATTCCACCTCTGTTTTGGCCTTATGTTGGTTTTGTCTGACTCTGGGGGTGAAATCAATGGTCTCCCAATTAAAAAATGTCCAGGTGGCAAAGCATCAAAATCATCTAAATCGCTTGACAGTGAAAGAATCGGTTTGGAATTTTCTCGTAGGTCAGTGTTGTTTCAGAGAGCTGCGTTGTTGTATAGCCACCTGTAGCTCCTTACTTAGTGCGTTCCGAGCTCCAACGAAGTTGGTACCGTTGTCACTGTATATGTTTAAAAGCGTTTCCCTTCTTGAAGTAAATCCAGGTGAATTGCTTCCGTAGAGCAACAAATGAACAACGCGATATATCCCTTGTAGGACTTGTTTCCTCTTCCTTTGGATACACGAATTGCAAATGGACTTGCGTAGTCAATGCCCCTATTGGAAAATGGGGCAGATGGAGTAATTCTAGCTTCCGATAACATACTCATACCCAATAACTGTTATGATGCTGCTCTTCTGAATCGAAAACATTTTACACAATTGTGGATTGTTGTGCATACTAGACGTTTACCATCCAAAATCCAATATTTTGAACGTATTTGTGCTAGAGTTGCTTGTACGCCTCCTTGTAATACAAGATGGTGTGCTTCAGTTGTGGTGAGGTTTGAATAAATATAATTTTTTGGTAGAATCATTTAATGCTTTTGATCATACTTAAGTTGAGATTTTTGTAATCTACCACCGACCTTCAACAAACCATTTTCGTCCATGAATGGATTAAGTGATGATAGTTTGCTGTTTTTTCTGGCTTTACTTATCATGTATTGTTTTTATGATTACATTATATGATCTGGTTAGTTCATCTACTGTTAGAAAACTGGGTATCTCTCCAGGAACTTGACGTTATTCGATTTTTAATGATAGTAATAAATCTTTAGCAGTACGCTATAGTTCTTTTGATTTTAAGAGCCGATGAAAAAAGTGAAAAGTCTATGAACTCTGATTGAGGAGGTGCGTTGACAAATAAGCAATTTGTTTTTAGTTCCTCATTGGCTGCTTCTTCAATTGGTTCAAGCGCTAATGGTAATTTGAGTTTTTTAACCAACTTGGGCCTTCACACCAAAGTTTATATAGTTTCACAAGTTTTGTGCGTTCATTCCACGTGAAGCTACATCTGCGGGGTTATAATTGGATTTCACATAACGCCACTGACTTGGTTGCATAAGCAACTGAATTTCAGCTATTCTGTTACCCACAAAAGTTTTGTATTTACTGGGATCGCCTTTTATCCATCCAAGCGTTATCATCAAATCCGTCCACGCATAGGTTGTAGCATGTTCCAAATCCATGGCATAACTTTGCCAATAGTACGGCACCGCATAAATCCAACCTTGGTAACGGTATTCTGTTTTTTATATGAGCGACTTTGGTTTTTGCTGCTATTAGATAAACGACCGGTGTGCCTTGAGAGTTTGTTGTCTTGTAGTTACCACTGCAGCAAATGCCTTCTCTGATGCATCGCTGAATCCATGTAGTTCACTTTCGCTTTGTTGCCTGTTTTCTATCCATCTGCTTATGGTAATATGTATTTTCAATTGCATTCAAACCTTCTTTGAATGGACTCCATTGTTGTTGTAGTTCAATGCTTATCATCCCATCCGACACCACCTATCCATAGTTTCTGCATTAATAATTTTGCTTGGATCATGATGGGTGCCAAACATCCTAATGAATCGAATAGTTTGGCTACTTCTGCCCATATGCCCCTTTTTGTTAGTTCTTTTATATTTTCGGACAATGATATTTTAAACCCAGATGTTTATAGAGCATAGCCCATCTTCGCGAGCATTTCTAGATGTGTTGTCAATTCTTTTTTGTTACTTGCCCATTTTCTAAGATTAAAATCTCCAGCCTTTAGCAATTGTATGAGTTGTGATTGGGCTTCCAATGCTTCTTCTAATGTATCAGCTCCTGAAAGCAGATCAGCAACATAGAAATCTTTTAACGTTATTTTTGAAGCGATTGGGTAGTTTTTTATTTCATCAAGTGCTGACGTGGTCCAATATGTTACTGTTTTAAGTTTAAACGTTTTGATTTCTTCTTTTGTGATTCTCTCCACAGGAGCCGTTGATAGTTTTGATCTTCTTCATTGATTATGATCTGGCTAAACATCTTCTCTATGTCGGTTTTGATAACGAACTTATGTTTTCTCCATCGCATTAGAATTGATATTAGATCGTTTTGTAACGTTGGACCGTTTAGCATTAAGTCATTCAATGATGCACCGGATGTTGTTTTTGCCGACCCATCGAACACGACTCTAAGCTGTGTAGTCGTGCTCTTTGATTTCATCACTGCGTGATGTGGAAGATAATATTCTACAGTTGAGTCTTCCTCATCTTTTAGCATCTCCATTTGACCAAGTTGTTCATATTCACGCATAAAGTCTGTATAACTTTTTCTGAGATTTGGTTCTTTCGACTTGAAGGAACCTTGCTATTGCCATCCGTTTAGAATTTCCCAAATGCATAGATTCGTGCGTGTCACGAAAGAATTCTTCACACTCCTTCTCTGGCTTTGTGAGAATGCGTGGGGGATGCATTTCTTCTAACTCCCAAAATTTTTTTAGTTGTTCGTCTATCTCAGTCGATGAGACGTGTGAGTTGTATTTTAGCTCTGTTGTCTTGTTGGGTGTATATATTCTTCCTAAAATTACCCATCCGAATTCCGTGAGCTGGGCTGCTGGTTCGTTTTTATTTCTTTTGATGCACTGTGGCTTCATGATCTGCGTGTAATAATCTGCACCCAGTAGTATATCAATCGGTGCGGGAATGTTGTAGTTTGGATCGGCCAATAGCAGCTCATTCAAATGTTTCCATTTTTCAAACATAAACGGTTTTTCTGGCAGATTTTTGCTTAATTTTGTTAGTACTAGAGCTTCGATTTCTATATTGAAAATGTTGACGGATATCTTGGTTGTAGGTTGATATTTACAATACTATTGACTCTGCCAGCAACTTGTCCGCCTACACCATGGACCTCTGCACTGGTTTTACGACCTACTAGATTTAAACGTTGTTTGGCTTCTGTTGTTATGAATGATGTTTGTGAGCCGGTGTCGATCAGACATCTTAAAAGCTCTTCCCTTCCATCAAACCTGGTGGTTTTGACAAGGGCGGTTGCTAAAAGTGTTGTCTCATGCGTTTTCATCGTACTGTTGGTTGAAATACTTCTTGAAGTTGTAGTTAAGCACCATCGCAAAATTTTTTATTAAAGTTGGGCATATTGCATAGGTTTGTTCGAGAAATCGAGAAATAGAGATTAGTCAAGTCTATCTTGAAAGTGTGGTGGTCAAAGACTATCCAATAATAATGTCAATTCGATGGATGTGGGGTGTGCAACAAACCAATCGATCGTTTTGGTAGAAATTATTTGTGACACATATTTAATTGACACTGAATCAACAATGATTGGTAATGATGGTTACGATCGTGAACACAAGCTTGAACGCCTATGGTTATATTCGGATGCAAGTGCAAGGTAATTTGGACGTTAATTTTTGAATGTTCAAACGGAATTGCCACTATACTTGTGACTGGAGTCGAAAAAATTATGCATGTATGATGTGACATGATATTGATAGATTGATTTGCTGACAAAAAGTCACTGAGTATCAGTGGAGATTTTAACGGCACGATCAACTACCAACTCTATGTCGACCAGTATCCAATTCTGACAGTTGAGGAGTTATTTTGGATTCGATTTCTCAAGAATGACCTCAGCGAAGCATATTTGCAATTATATATTATGTAGATCTAGACAGTGAATCGAAAGATCTGATGGTAGTTTCGCCTCCATTTGGACCACTCCAGTTTCAAAAACTGCCTTTTGGAATTGCTATCCCGCCAGTAATATTTTCGCGATTCATTGATTAGATGCCAGAGAGTGCGGAGTTTGGTAAAGTTACTTGGACGAAATAATTGTAACAGGTCGGAACGAAGAACATCTCAAATGTCTAGAATAAGTTTTTAAACCACTTACTTTTGCCAACTTGAAATGTAATATGAGCAAGTAAAAATTGTTTAGGATGAATTTGTAAACCGAAACCATCACCCGAAAGAGTTTGAGCGATTGAGGAGATGGCCCCCGACCAACAAACTTGAAAGAATTACAAACTTTTCAAGCGTCTCAACTTGTCCACTATCAGCATGACTGTCAAATCTTGTTAGCGACAGATGCCGCAAAGCACGGAGTAGTGGCAGTGAATTCTCATATTTATCCTGATGGAAAGTAGTATCCGATAGCATTTTCTCGAACACACTTGATGATCATCAGAAAAAATGTAGTCAAATTGAGGAAGAAGCACTTTCGATCGACTCTGGCTGTAATAAGTTTTAACAATATCTCTATGGCAGAGTATTCAATCTGGCGACGGAACATAAGCAATCCGTATCACTGTTTCACCCTAGCGAGTATCCAATCATATGTGGAGGAAGGCTGATTATCTACCCAGTCTCTGCCCAAAATCGGGATCTTTATGAATTTCATGGAAGAGAATTACCATTTCTCTTTTGAACAACGTTCTTCTTTTTCAAACTGAGTTTACTCGGGTTATGATTTATTCATCTCAGTTTGCGAAAGAAATTATGGCACTGTTGCATACTGGACATTGAGGCATTGTTCGAATGAATCAGTTAGCCTGTAGACACTGCTGGTGGCCGAACATTGGCAAAGAAATTGAAACCACAGTGAAGAAATATTGACCATGTCACGATGTTGCTCCTAATCCGAAAAAGGTGTCCTGGAGTTGGTCAATCATAACGAAATCATATGGAACGGTTATTTGTCGACTTTGTTGAACCGTTTTTTGGCGGACATGTGTGGATAGTTTCTCTCAATATTGATCAAAATAAGGAGGGCCATGTTTTTTCATCGGAACACGCATTAATTATTCATCCTTTTATCTCATTCACAACAATACATTTTTTGATACCCGAAAACAACGCACGCAATATCACAAAACAAAACACAAAAACACCATCTTAGGTGATTCTAAAAATTGTTTTCTTAAACAATTTTATGATTGGACAAACCGACTTTACTTTCTCAGATTTTGGAAGTTACACGTTTTAGCTCAAAAATAGAGAATAAAAAAAAAAATTGAATCTCATTTAAATTTTGGGTTTCTTCCTTTAAATGAAACTTTCTGGTGTAAACAATCCTAACTTTCCTTTTAACAATCCTAGCATTAAAACAACAACAAGTTTTTTACCGAAACCATACTAAACAGTAACAGAAATTTATAAATAATTAGGTTAAACCTGACATATTATATGTTTTTTTTAGCTATTCACTAATTATTACGAGCAAAAGAGGATTTTTAACAAAAACATTTATTTTACTTTCAGAACGTAACTAAAACACGTACAGTTTGCTGTAAAGGTTACATACGTAATAAGGACGAACATAATAAAGTCATTTGCCATCCAGAATGTAAAAATTGTTTACAAGGGTATTGCCTGGAGCCTAGTAAATGTGTTTGTAATGATGGTTACACGGGGGAAAATTGTACACAAAGTAAAATTTTTCTGTTACCTCATGAAAAGCTATAAAATGAGATTAATCGAGTTTATTTTGATTTAGGTTGTGTCGCCGGAAAATGGGGAAAGAATTGCGTCGAAACGTGTAATTGTAAGAATGAAGCACAATGTGATCCCAAAACAGGACATTGCATTTGTGCGGCGGGATGGATTGGAAAATATTGTGAACAAAATACAATGAAGGAACGTATAAATGCTACAAGTTGGGTTCGTGTTGATGAAACACCGGACCATGATAAAATATTAAAGAATATAAGTAGTGTCCTGACTAAATTTACCGAAAGTGTTGAACATTTGCATAAGACGGTGGCGGACGTTAAATCGTCGAATCGGGTTGAAGAAACGGATGAGTACAATAAAAATGATACTGTTATAGAAAATTTAATTGAACCGGCCGAACTTGCAGACGAGGGCACAACTAATAAATCAACGTTTCACATGGGTATTATATTACGTACAACCAAATAAAATATTTTGATAAATTGTTATGTTTAATTTCAGTTTTTCCAATAATGCTGATTTGCCTAAGTATTTTGCTAATAATTTTAACAGCATTTCTAACAGTTAAAATTCGAAAATCCATCGCAACTATTCGCAAAATTCAAAAAAATCCAACCGATCGATTCCGGAAAAAGTTAGGAAATGATCACGCCTCAACTCGCCAATATACTCCAACGCCCGTTCCTGCCGCACCAGTACGGACAGTTACAGCCGTTCCGGTATTAACTGTGGCTTCGAAACCACAAAACCGTCAATTACCTCCCCCTCCAAGTGAAGATGATACTTATGATAATGTTAATCTGAAACCAATACGACCAGAAAGTAGTTCTTATGTGCAAATGGTATCGGAGCCACCACAAACAAAAATTTCACCTATCGATCATAAACCTGTTTTATCATTTGTCCATGGAAAACCGGCACGACCAGCTTACTTGAATATGGGCATTAAATTGGTTGGATTAAAATCGCCAAACTTAAAAGCATCACCGGAGAAATCTGAAGAAATTTATGAGGATATCAAAGCAGAACAAGAAACCCAATATGAAGAACTAGGCCATTATGCTAAGTGAAAATAATAATTTTGTTTAAAAAAAGATGTTGTAGGCTTTTTATTATAAATAAATGTTTGATTTCGTAAGGATATTATTGTGTAGTCAAGCAGTGCATACAGGAAAGCAAAACACGTTCCCAAAATTATTCGTTTAATTATATTTGATTTCGAAACTTACGAATTTGAGCAACAAAATGTTTCAATATTTTACGAAAATCACTGATGGAAAATTTTGAGAAAATCTGATTTTAATTGCTGCATTATGGCCTTGGTTCAAATTTACCGTCTGAGTCTTAACAAATGTTACCGATAATCATTTTGAACCGGAATTTGAGCTACAAATATTTGCAATATTTTGCGAGAATCTCTGATGGTTAGCCTAATCGCCTTATGTGGCTTTGACCGCTTTGTAGAGAGTGATTTTTTCGATTTTTGGTGTATATGTTTTAGACAAGGGTGATCAATTATGCTCAGTTAGTATTGCCATTTCAAAATAGAAAGACCAAAGCATTCAAATTATTGAATTTTATTATCCAAATTCCTGTTCAATGAAAACTGAGTTTCATTTTATGATCGTGTTTATCGACCTACTAAGGAAGGCATTATGAAAAAATTTCGAGCCAATTCGCTTTATTGGATCCATCCACCAATGCTTTGTATCACCGATGTGAATTTTTTAACGTAAAGTGTAACTTCACAAAAGTGTAGCATAATTAAAAGTGTAAATAGCACACTTTTACTAAAAAGATCGGCAAAAATGTATATTTGATGCAAATATCGGGCAAATTTTTCATAATAATTGAGCTATTCAAAATAGTTAACAAAATTAAAATAAATAGTTTTGGGTTAGGTCCACACAAGTTTTAGGACGTAAAATTTCATAAAAATTAAAATATTATTCAAAATACTTGTTACAACGAGTGACCGATTACGGTCGCCTTAATTACGGCAGAAATTCTTTTGGGTAGAGAGCTTACAACTTTTTTACATTATGCAGGGCGTATGGCGGTCCATTCTTGGTGCAGACAGCGTTTTAGGTTTTCTTTGTTATTTATTGTGTAGCGCCTGACTCTGCGTTAAACTAAACTCCATAAATGTTCCATGGGGTTAAGATCCGGGGACTGGGCAGACACTCCAGAACCTCAATACCATTTTCTCGGAATCATGCCATTGTGCGGGCAGATTTATGACATGACGCGTTTCTCTGCTGGTATTTAACGCTATCCATGTTTGTATCACCAAATAGTGTTAAAAATGAGGGCAGCAACAGATTCTGGGACGTTTATGTATTTTGAAGAGTTCATGTGGCCCTTACACACAAACATTTCGCCAACTCCAGAATTAGTCATGCAGCCTCAGACCAGTATGCTGCCCCGCCGTGTTGGTACCACACACTTTGGAGTAAATGCTTCGGCTACCAAGCGACGCACAAAAGGCACACCACGTGTACCAAAAATTTCAAATAAAGAAAACGTAGCGACTTCGGAAAACTAAAATATTTTTATCGATGAATTTTATTTTAAAATCATATTATTTAATATTATTAGGGCATAGAATTGTAAACTTACTTCAAAGTTTGATTCGTCTTACCACACGATATTTAACCAATCCTCTTCGGCTTAGGTATTTTAAGGCCTATTTATACCGAGGCTTCTTATTTTTTTCGGAGAGCCAGGGTTTCCTCCTGGCATTACAGCCTTTCAAACCACCTTCCTGAAGCCTTCTGCAAGTGGTGCGAGCAGAGATTTGTTTCTTAATTTCTACTGACAACTCAGCAGCGAGGTTTGAAGAAGTTTTTTTCCTATGTTTTAAAGGTTCTCTCACTAACTTTCAGTCGTCAGGGTATGTGGTGCATTCACTAGCGGAGAATCGCTCAATAGTATATTGCGCAGATCGGCGTGAACATTTCACAGTTCTAGAAATCTCTACTTGTGATTTCTCTTGCTCATGCAGAATCTGTATCTGCACACGTTGTTCCAAACTTAATTCTTTTTAATTCGGCATATTGCAATAATATCACTAAATTTAACAAATCAAAACACCAAAAGCGGACTAGATCACTGGATGTGTACACAATGAGCAAAAGTAGCGAACTGACGAAAAAATACAAAATGGAAAAATAACAAATTTTAATGCACCATATGGTTTATTGCCACACCTGCGGTGTGACTCATTGTTTTTAGTCCTTTTGAGATGTCGAAAAAATAATAAACAAACAAAAGGGGTTGTTTTCTGTTATACATATCGTGTACGCCCCAACTTCATAGGGTGCTCAATACTTTTGGCCAAGGCTGTAAATTATCATGAAGCAACCCCAAATCTTTTTATTTTTACGTGGTTAACTATTTTGAACCGCACGATTTGTCCACAAATAAGCGATATATGCCCCCAAATCGGCCATTGAGTAGCATATATTTTGAAAGATATTTAAATTTTTATGAAATTTTACGTCCCGAAACTTGTGTAGAACCACCCCAAAACTATTTATTTTAATTCAGTTAATTGTTTTGAACAGCTCAAGTTGTTCACTATTAGATAGCATATGCCTTCATTTGGTAACATCTCTGAAATTTTTTTAATCGGCCATAGTGTCGTAAATGTATATCATTTCAAACATTTAAAGAATTAATTTTTTAACCGTTTGAGCGGTTAAATGCGACCGCGCTTTCTCTAAATGAGTACGAAAAGACCCACTTCGCTGTTTGAATAATACAGTATCGACTATGATGGGATTGGGTATTTTGGGTGGAAATGGGATTATTAAATGATTTTTGGATGAATTTCTGCAATATGGCGACCTGGGACGGAACTAATCAATTCTTAACGATTATGATGGGATTGGTTGTGTTGGATGGAAATGGGATTATTAAATGATTTTTGAAAAAAGTTCTGGAATATGGCTAAAATCATTTAATAATCCCATTTCCATCCAACATACCCAGTCCCATCATAATCCGTTAAGAATTGATCGAGTTCCGTCTCAGTTTGCCATATTCCGGAACTTATTCCAAAAACCATTTAAGAATCCCATGATCGAGTTCCGTCCCAGGCGGCCATATTCCAAAAATTCATTCAATAATAATTTAAAAATCCATTTCCATCCAACACAAAAAATCCCAACATAATCAGCTAAGAAATGCTTAAGTTCCTTCCCAGATGGCCATATTTCAGAACTTCTTCCAAAAACTGTTTATGAATCTCAATTCCATCAAATAAACAAAATCCCTTCAGAATCGGTTAAGAGATAAACGAGTTCTGTCCTGGGTGGCCATATTCTAGAACAAGTGCAAAATCCATAGTCGATTAAATTTAAAAACATTCGGATTTAACGGACATTTGGATGTAACGGACTCCTCAATTAGTCCGCTAAATCGAGGTTTTACTGTATTTTTATATTAATGTTTTTGTTATTTTTGCGTTTTACGTTTGGAAAGTCAGGGCTGCACCTCGGGGTCTAGGCGCTCAGTACAAATTTTTCGTAAAATTTCACTTTTTGTTATTTGTTTCCTGGGAATGAGTTTAGGAAAGGGATTATATGAAATTAGTGACATGTTCGAATCCGAGGGATGCGTCCTCTGAATCAAGGGGTGCATTCTTTTGCGTTCCTGTACCATTCATTTGATTACGATGAAACGTTGATGATAGGTAGTTGTTAAATTGTTTTAAATATTATTTTTAATTATAAAATACGGGGTCGGGTAGCCACCTTTTGCAGTTTTTGTCTTCTTTGAGAATTGTTCGAATTCTTTCCGACAATCTGAGTAGCGTTCCTAAAGGCGTTCACGATTATGGAGTTGGTTGAATTTGTATACTAACCGCGGATCATATACTACAACTTGATGTGCCTGAATCATTCGATGGAGATGATGGTGTAATCGGGGTATCAGCAAACATGTATTGCCATCCCAAATTCATTGTAATTTCTGTTTCACTTTTAATTTGCTTCCGTACCTTTTCTATCTCTGTTTTGTTCACTGGACGGCCAGGGACCAACCATTTTATTTAAAATGATTCGTCCACCCTGATGAACCCGTGACATTAATTTATATATTATTCAGTCTGGTTCCTTAGTAAGAGTTGTTTCAGCTAATTCTTTTATGCCTTCGGAAGAAAGACGCCGAAATAACTAAAAAGATTTAATATACATTTTTTAAGTCCGCGGATAAGCGTGATTTGCTCACTTACATTGCAAAGATAAATGCCCATTTCCTCTGACTGTGGTAAGATTCCATGTCCGCTTACGATCCTCCAGTGCCTTAATAAACTGGCACAGTAGTTTTCAGACAATCTATAAATATCTGTTTTTTCCACTTGCATTAACCGTGTTATCAATGGTTCGATATTGCGGGCATAGTTTTACACTGAACGAAGATAAGCTGTCGCCGATATTAATCTACAAACTTCTTGCTGAATCCATATATTAGAATGCCCTTAATAGCATACAGATTCTGATATAAATTCAATAAGATCGTGTTTTTTGGATGAACCGCAATCCAGTTATTTGTGGACCGAATTGATTAAAATTGATAACAAATTCCTAAGTATCGGTGTCCCTGTTGTAGCAATGGAATTAAAGTACTCGAACAGTGACACCCGACGTATGAGGCTACACCAACGATGCAACCAAAAAATGAGCCACGCATATGTTTATCCTCTTTGTCATGTGGTATTTCTTCTTTGGGGATAAGAATAACTACAAAAACAAAAATAAAACTAATTAAGTGCTAAGCGAACATTTAATCAAAGACACTTACAATGTCCGGAATGATTCGATCTGTCAACTGCAATAAAATTTCTAAACTAGACAACTTCGAGCTATAGACATGCAATTCTCGAATACAGATAATAAAATTCCAATTCCAAGATGTTGGTGCAATTCCAAGTTTTATGCCACCGCATGGCATATTTTCTGTTCACATTTTTTCTCTACCGTAATTAGAAATGGACCCGTAGATACCCGACCGAATGTTAACAATTCACTGCATTAGATACATGTTTCTGTTTTCTCGATTAGAAGCCAATCCGTTCGAGATCTTAAAACAACAAAGAAGATATATAAACCATTTATGTACAAAATAATTTATAACAAAAATAAAATAAATTAATTTTTATCGCGTGTACATACTTACAATATGGCCGAATGTCTTCATTATTTTTCTGTGAAAGTTGATTGTCAAAATTTTTGTACACTGTAAAAACCGAATTTTTCCTACCTTATCGCGAAGCAAGGTCAAACAAATGAGTCGATATTTTTCCATACAAAAATAGCGTTATGGACGCTTCTGTCTATTCTGTGGTTCGAGTACAAAGTTGGTCCGGATTACAGAAACGTGGAATTCGCCAAATTCTAAGTTAAATTTGTTAATAAATTAAATTTTAACAAACTTTACTTAAATTTTGGTTTTTCTTTTGGACACTAATAAATTTGCAATGGAACTTGTTGGACTTCAATTTGGTTTTGTATGCCCAAAAAAACCTGTTTTTCTAATACGACATGTAAAACCAGTCAATAAACAATCTGTACATAAGTGTTTTGCGTGTGTATTTGTTCAAAAATTAAATTATTTATAATTTGAATAAATTCGTAGTTTGCTGACTTTTAGTCTTACTCCTAAGAAATGGTGGAAATTTTACGCTATAAAGTTACCAACGATTTTCTCGATTTGTTTGCAGTGGATTACCCTCTAAATAACCATGTTACAGGCTGGCTACTGCCAACCTGCAGATATTCACTAAGCTCCTGCAGAGGCCTCCACGGTGATGTTTTGCCGGCTACGTTCTCAGCGAGAAGTGCGAGGGTCGTGGGGTTTGAGGCATGCAGGGCTCCTGGCCTACACCGTGATTAACAGATAATTATAAAATGGATAAACGCAAATAATAATAATAAAAACCGTAGTTCCGCCGAAATTCGTCGGCCGGAACTTGAGGAACGAACAGCTGATAATTATAAACCGAGAACGGTGCCTTGGTGCGCGCATCCATCCGAATTCAAACGGGGCCAAGCCCTGGTTACGGAATTGGATGCGGGCACCAAGGGACCGCAAACACTAAACCGACACAGAGGGAGTCTCCGCTCCCATCATACCATACCGAAAAAAATTAATAATTCATTTTAAATTTATTTTCCTAATTTAGACAAAAATAAAAAAAATCACCACTTCCCACGCGAAACGAAAGAAGAAGGAGAAAGAACGAGAGACAGAGAGAAGCAATACGGATCGAGCGTGCACCCGCTGTGCGGCGCTCGATCACACAAAATTTTGAAAATTATATATAGGTAATATAAAAAATGTATATAAAAAAATAAAAATAAAAAAAAAATTAAAAATAAAAATAAAAAAAATGTACCTTAATTATTATTAAACAGAATGTTGCGGCCTTGCGCCGTTATTGTTGCGGGGCCTCTCCCCGATAAAAATTGGGTTGCGGCCTTGGTGCCGTCATGCCACAAGGGACTCCTGTCCCCCGGACCGTTGCGGCTTTGGTGCCGTTAACTACTTCGGCCTCGACTGGCCGCCAAAATAAAATGGGCGTTGCGGGGCCTCTCCCCGATACCAAATAATAACTGTTGGCTTGGTTAGGTAATCAAAAAAATATGTTGGGCGTACTTCGCCTTCACAACCACGCTGCCGCTGTGCTTGACCGACACAGGTGCTAAGCTGACTGTTGTGTTTTAATGCCCGATGATCCACGTTGTTGGCCACCGGTTATAATTGCGGCTCTCCTTAATTAATTTCAGTGCCCGTTATAAAATGCGTCGCTCGTTATAAAACGGCGCCGGTTGAGGAATGCGGTGCTGGTGGTAAAAATTTGGCACCCGTTGTAAAATGCGACGTTAGTTGTAAATTGCGGTGCTCGCTTTATAAAAATTTGGCACCCGTTGTAAAATGCGACGTTAGTTGTAAATTGCGGTGCTCGCTTTATAAAAATTTGGCACCCGTTGTAAAATGCGACGTTAGTTGTAAATTGCGGTGCTCACTTTATAAACATGTGGCACCCGTTATCGTTCGGCGAAGATGCCGTAAACTTTCCAATCTTAAGCGAACAACTTGGAAAATTACACTTCTACTTTTCCGATTTCCCGACTTGTATATATGTATATACAATAAAAAAAAATATTTTACACTTGGTATGTCGCACATATACAATTTTATTTAAACTCTACTTTTGTTGTCTGTTCACTCAAGCTTCGCTTTCACGTATTTTGCATTGACCCCACACAATGAAAACTCAACACTTTTGGAATAATTTTTTCCTTCTTTACCTTATAATAAATTTTATTTCCCACATGAACACATGTGTTATTCTTATATTCACTTTACAAAAAAAAAAAAATCTCTGTTCTCTCAAGAAAAAAACATTTAATTTTTATTTCTCCACCATGAACAAAATGGCCGAAAATTTTCCAATTAATATTTATTAAATTTTATAAGAAAAGAAAAAAACTCGACTTTATTCTTTTCAAAATCACCACTCGAATGACAAAAACAAAAAAATATTCGAGCGTCGCACAGCTCGTAAAACGTTTTAGAAGAAAATGCATCTCTCTTCTCTGTCTCTCCTTTATACCAAATTTTCGTTGGTACAAAAGAGAGACATACAAGAAAAAACATTTTTTTCAAAACGTTTTACTTTGCACACACTCGATGCGCATGGTTATCTCTCTCTCTCCCATTTTTGTTCCGTTGCCAACATAACCGAAGAAAACACACAAGAATCCATCCACCAAGACACCACGTTCACACAGCGAAAAACTCGGACGCAAGAAACCATGGAGAATAGAAACAAATTTACAAAAAATGTCTTGTTAAGACAACACAGTCGTAACAACCACGTATATCATCTTTAAACACTTTTTATACTTTGCTTTTAATAATTCAGTTCATTCAACATCCAAACCGGACAAAAGATCAACAACATCAAAATTTCGATGCAGCACACAACATGTTCATAGTTTTTTTTTGTATGGCCTTTATGTATGTATGTGAAGATAGCCCAAATTCCATCCCCGAAAAATGCGATGGCAACACTAATTATTGCTATCATGACATTTTCTACTATCAGCCCAAAAAATCTCGACATTTTTACTCTCAGCCCCGAAAATATTTGCTATCATGATAGATAAAAAATGTCATGAGAGTGTAACGCCGCGCTGTCCACCACAGCGTTAACATGTTCCACTGTGTCATCGGGCAATCATGTAAAATTTGGTTTTGGGAAAAAAATAAATAAATAAATAAATCCAACGAATATGAAGTAACACACACACAGCTTTACGAAGATGCTATAAAAGCGAAAACAAAAATTCATGAGGGACAGTCGGTCGAAAAAAAAATTTTGATAAAAGCGATTAGCATTGTGATTGTGCGAATACTTCTTGAAAAAAAAAATTTTGCAATTGTGGAAAATTAAAATTGCATAAAATAAAAAACTGGACCAAATTACGTTAGAGAAGTCGGTTCTGTATATTTTTTTTTTTGTCGTGGAGTACGTTAATGTTAATTATCGGAAAGTCGTCTACTCTTAATTCAAGTGTTTGATTTTGAATATTATCCGCTGTATCATGCGAAGGTAATCAACTAAAACAAACTAATAGTGATTCTTGTTAAGTAGTATATATATAAGAAGTGTTAATATATTGTGTGAAAAAAACAAATAATTAAATTCGTGCCGATATAAGTCTCTAGGACATTTCGAATTATTCCGAGACCGTATTTTTTTTTATCTTTCCCAAATTTGTAAACTGCATGTGCGAAAATGCAAAAACAAACCGGGATAAGACAACGTAATAGTGTAGTGATATGTGAACAATATACAGTTTCTATCCAAATAAAAATAAATAATCTTAATCTAATAACGAAACTAAATAATAAGCAATAAATCAATTAACTAAAAATAAATTAAATTTGACCCATCGAATGTTTTATCATATAATTGTGATAACCGATATGTGGGCTTAAAGGCATTTACCATTTTTTGTAAATGATGCGAATATACACCGTTTTGTGGCCAAAAAAAATAACTAACTCAAAACTAACTGTTGAGCCACACCCATAGTTGGGTTAATTAAATAACTATAAATAAAATACCGCTGTACTACGAAGATTCAGATACATTAGCGGGACATAATATTTTGCTTAAATAATAATATCATCGTAATTCATTAAACATAAAACACAATTATAAGTATGTATATACTATACTAAATACTGATTAACGATATAAAATATCAGTGTAAGACGAATTTATACTCGCTCATCAAGTACATACTCGTACTATGAATGTATTTATGTACTACCATCTATCAAATTTGGACTAATAATTCTACCCGCAACATACATCTTTAAATTCAACAGGCTACATTTACATCAAATGGATAACATAAACAAAAAGGTTTTTGATTAATTATAATATCTTGCTAAATTTTTTTAAATTTTATAATTATATATTTTTTTTTGTATTATGATTCATTTTCTTCTTAGTTAAGTTATATATATAGTTAAGATTATATTAAATTACTTTTTAGTTTAAGATAGGGGGTTAGCCTAGGCTTAGGGTTAAATGTCCGTAATTATTTTCGCATACATATGGTCGATTATATTAACTTATCGGAATGATTCGTATTAGCGCGCGAACGTTTTTCTAATTTTTCTTATGAAGTTAATCTTACTGTGTATCAATTTCTTTAGTTTTTATTTTGAATAAATAATAGTTGTATGCTAATAATTTATACATATTTGAAAATGAAAATCTCCAGTTGTTATTTTTTTCATTTAATTAATTTTTTCCTGAGAATTTGTAACATGGCTGTTTAAGCTAATCATTGATGAGGCTGAGGTAAGATAAACAATGAGAGGTAAAGGTGATTTCCATCGATTGTTCCGTTTTCAGTGTTAATTTAAAATTTTTGGGAAAATTCATTTCACAGCTGATGTGTTCCATCTATTAGTTTTTGGTTATATTAATTAAGTTCCGGTTCTTTTATGATCAGAATCCCCAGCAAACTCCATAGTTTTCATTTAATACATCATTAATTTGTTTCATTCCGCCCCTATAGATTTTATTATTAGAGTAAAATCTCATCAATCATTCTTAATTACAATAGTTTCCTTTAATTTCATTTCGTTTAATTAATTTCCTTCTAATTTTCAACGTCTTTCCATTAATTCATGCGGTTTATCCAGACTGAGGTATCCTCTGAAAACCCCACCCCTTTACTCCTGAGTTTAGCCGCGCTAAAGGTGACCGCTCAGAGGCTCTGGCTCAGTATTCTTCGTTATTAAAAAAATTTTCTATAACCGTATGGTAATGCAAATTACCCTGCGCGTTACAAGAGTTAAAATTTTCAGGGCTGAGAGTAGAAATAATACTGTGAAAGTTTAAGGAGCATGTAAGATTTTTTTTAGAATTTTCTTTGAACTAAAAAATGTCGTGACAGTGGAAATTTTCAGGGCTGAAAGTAAAAAAATACTTTGAATGTTTAAGGAGCGTGTATGAATTTTTTTATGTATAGTAGTTGAGATGTAGTCCATAGAATTCAGAAAATATTCGTTGGCCCAACTAGCGGTGCACATGGTTTGATAGGTGAATGTTTAAGGAGCGTGTATGAAATTTTTTAGAATTTTTCTATGTATAGTAGTTGAGATATAATCCATCGAAGTTAAGAAATTTTCGTTGGCCCAACTAGCGGTGCACATCGTTTGATAGGTGAATGTTTAAGTAGCGTGTATACATTTTTTTAGAATTTTTCTATGCATAGTAGTTGAGATATAGTCCATAGAATTCAGAAAATATTCGTTGGCCCAACTAGTGGTGCACATGGTTTGATAGGTGAATGTTTAAGGAGCATGTATGAAATTTTTTAGAATTTTTCTATGTATAGTAGTTGAGATATAGTCCATCGAAGTTAAGAAATATTCGTTGGCCCAACTAGTGGTGCACATGGTTTGATAGGTGAATGTTTAAGGAGCGCGTATGAAATTTTTTGGAATTTTTCTATGTATAGTAGTTGAGATATAGTCCATAGAATTCAGAAAATATTCGTTGGCCCAATTAGCGGTGCACATCGTTTGATAGGTGAATGTTTAAGGAGCGTGTATGAATTTTTTTAGAATTTTTCTATGTATAGTAGTTGAGATATAGTCCATAGAATTCAGAAAATATTCGTTGTCCCAACTAGCGGTGCACATCGTTTGATAGGTGAACGTTTAAGGAGTGTGTATGAAATTTTTTAGAAGTTTTCTATGTATAGTAGTTGAGATATAGTCCATAGAATTCAGAAAATATTCGTTGGCCCAACTAGCGGTGTACATCGTTTGATAGGTGAACGTTTAAGGAGCGTGTATGAAATTTTTTAGAAGTTTTCTATGTATAGTAGTTGAGATGTAGTCCATAGAAGTTAAGAAATATTCGTTGGCCCAACTAGCGGTGCACATTTTTTGATAGGTGATAGTTTAAGGAGCGTGTATGAAATTTTTTAGAATTTCTCTATGTATAGTAGTCCATAGAAGTTAAGAAATATTCGTTGGCCCAACTAGCGGTGCACATCGTTTGATAGGTGAATGTTTAAGGAGCGTGTATAAAATTGTTTAGAATTTTTCTATGTATGTATAGTAGTTGAGATATAATCCATCGAAGTTAAGAAATTTTCGTTGGCCCAACTAGCGGTGCACATCGTTTGATAGGTGAATGTTTAAGTAGCATGTATACATTTTTTTAGAATTTTTCTATGCATAGTAGTTGAGGTATAGTCCATAGAATTCAGGAAATATTCGTTGGCCCAACTAGTGGTGCACATGGTTTGATAGGTGAATGTTTAAGGAGCGTGTATGAAGTTTTTTAGAATTTTTCTATGTATAGTAGTTGAGATATAGTCCATAGAAGTATGTACATTGGTACTAATTTAAAAAAATATCAATTGCAAATACAATACGATGATATATTATCCGGCAGTACAAGTCAAATATAGCACCAGTGGTACTTTGTTTATCACGGTATTATAATAGGTACTCTACGGTACTATATCTCAACATACATAGAAAATTTCTACAAATTACCGTACTTGCTCCATAAATAATCACCTAACAAACGATGTGCACCGCTAGTTGGGCCAACGAAAATTTCTTAACTTCTATGGACTATATCTCAACTACTATTCATAGAAAAATTCTAAAAAATTTCATACACGCTCCTTAAACATTCAAGTATCAAACAATGTGCACCACTAGTTGGGCCAACGAAAATTTCCTGATTTCTATGGACTATATCTCAGCTCTTTTTGAATTCAAAAATTATAGAAACTTTGATCAAATATGTCCCGAAACTTTTACATATCATATTCCAAAGTTATATACTATGTTAACAGTAATTTTGTTGTTTACTGTAATTTATTTAGAATCTAAGAATGTAGTTAGTTCATTTTTTAAATGATGCGGCTAGTTTTATTTATACAATTTCGTAAACAAAATTTTAGATAAAAAAAAATATTTACTGTCATGATAGCTAAAACTATCACGACACAAACATTTTTCTGGGTTGAGAGAAAAATATTGATTTTTGTGAAGGAGGAAGATTCAAAGTAATTTTTGATTTTCGATGTCAGTATATTTCTTGGAGAGTAGAATTTAGTTGTTTTTGTTTATTTACACATTATATCAGAACTTTTTATTGTTTTTATTAAACTCAACATTTTTATTTATTATTTAGCTGTTATTCGAAAATATTTATACCCGAATTTAGATTTATTGCTATAATTGTTAATTAAATGTCGCAATAGTATACATAAACTTGTATAGTATTGCCATAAGCAACTTTATCGATTTTCGGGGATAGAAATTTGGGCTATCTTCACAAAGGTCCTTTATGTAGCATTTACATGGATTGTTTTCGTGATTGTTTTCGACGTTGTTTTCAGATTTTGGCTTTTGTTGTTGTTTTTCGTCACGATATTAGCAAAGAAATTCTCCATCATACAGAAACTTATCGTTAGTATGGACATAAACTCAAGTTACCAACAATATTATACAGTGATTTAATTAAATATAGTGATATTAGTACTGAAAACAATATCCAAAACAACGAAAATATATCGGATTGATATATTTTTGGTTGTTTTCATAAAACTTATGGACACATCGATATTAATTTTATGTACATACATAATACTGTCATGATTTTGATACATAGCGGAGTTTTTTTTTGTGAATTAAATTTAATCTATTTTAATTTTATCCGATGGAGGAATCGTTTGAATACGAAGTGGAATATTTAAATGATTTATCAACACAAGAATATTATAATTCTGTCGAGGAAGACAATTTTAATATAGTTGATTATTCAAATCAAGTATCTCCAATTAGAAAAACCGTCGTAGAAAAACCTAAAAAAAAAAAACAGAAAAAACAACTCGAGATTTATTGTAATGCCGAAGAAAAAGACGCATTTGATGAGGCATTAATAACGTTAGTGTTCGATCGCCCTCCTTTATTTAGTTAATGCCTTCCCATTGAAGAGAGAAGTCCAGGAATAATGAATAAATAATGGTTAAAAATTCTGGACAAACTAAGCCCAAAATTTGGCAGCCTTCTAACCGCAAACAGGCTGAAAGAACGATTTCAATATCATCGAGATTTATGTACCCGGTTTAAAACAGGGACAGAAAAAATACCAATTGGGTCTGGTGCGTAATGGCCAAACGACGGTAAATAATTTTTAATTTACATATTGTGGTAAAATAAAATTTAATTGATTTCACTTTGAATTTATATTTTTTAAGGCAAATAACCAATATACATTCAAGTGGCTCATCAACTTCTTCTACTACAAATTCAGGTACAATCAATTGATATATTTCAAATTTTATTATTATTATGTAGAACTTATTCAATATTAGAATATATACCGCCGCAAAAGAAATCTAACACGACTTCCAATTTATCAGACAGACGTAGTTATGGTCTAGACCTAATTCTGCATTATCTGGAGACAATAGTAGTGAAAGTGTCGACGTCAGTGGCTCTATCGATAAGCTTGTGGGAGCAGTGCAGTAAAGTTCTTTATAACGCGACCAAAAGAGATTTGACGACAGGGCGCAGAACTTTGGCGACCAAGTGGCTTGGTTTATGGATGATTTAAACAACACGGACTTCTACGCTGCCGCCACTTACATTAATAAATATTTCTATGAACTAAGTAAATAAACATACTTTTTTTACGAGAGATAACTATTTTTTTGTTACCACTGCGAAGGAATTGAGCCATCCGTCATGAAATGTTCGGCCAAAGTGTCTCTATTTTCAGTAGCTGATGCAGTTGCATTGTAACCTCCTATATTCAGATTTTTAATTAATTAAATATATAATTTATATTTTACTTCAGAGCTCAGACGAATGGTGTATAATTTCAGAGTATGGAGTTAATAACCAAGTTTTTAGCCCTAAACAAATTTAATTAGTTGTAAGTTTAACAAAATTTTTAAATATCATTTCATAACTCACCAAATGCTTCATCTCTCAACAAATAATAGGGCAAAACTGGGTCACCTGATATAATTTCTGCTGGTTCCAGTAAATTCATCTCTGAGTTGGAAAATTGTATACCCATTTTAGAATTCTTAAACACACCACCGTCACTTTGCCGTCCCTGTGCTCCTACGTCAATTATGAGAAATCTGTATCGGTAATCGTATATCGCCATTAAAATTGTAGAAAAGAAATTTTTATTGTTAAAAAATTCTGATCCTGAGCGCGGCGGTGCCTAAATTAAATATATAAATCAGATTTTGTGAATTATAATTCATTTATTTATGGCGCATATCACATTTGTAATATCCGCCTAAGCAATACTCACAACTATTCGTATATGTTTTCCATCAATGGCTCCCATACAATACGGAAAGTCCCATTGATGCGTGAATCCTTCAGCTGATTCAGTCCAAATTACTTTTATTGGCACGGGGAGTACATTTTCTCTTAAAACGAGCCAAATTGCATGTAATGTTTCACGTATCGCAACACATATTGTTGCTTTGCCTAAGCGAAATGCTAAGCTGATGGAAGCTTGGCTGTCGCCATTAGCCATTAGCAAGATATCTTTTACTAAATTAAATTTAATATAAATTTTTGAATTTTTTAAAATGATTATTGATTATTGCTTTATTTACCTTAAGGTCAAGGCTAGTTTAATATATGGAGAAATTGAACATCTCACGATGTTTTGTTTTGTTTTGTGTGGCCTTACGAAACTCAAAAACTTATAAAATGTAGCTGGAATCATTCGAGTGTAATTGAAAAAAGACTCCAGATCATTTAACCGCATCTCATTTAATAAAGCTCCAACTCCCAGTGTATCAGTATCCTTAGTAAAAGATGGTAGCACCATATTTATTTTATTTACTTTTGACCTTTGGGTCAAAATATAGAAATTATAATTATTCACTTATAATTCACACTAATCAATTGTAAAACACAAAAAATCCAAGATTTACGTTACAATTCAAATTTCTAGTAATTAATATTTTAATTTACAGTGAATATTAATCTGTATTTTAATTTAAAATTCGGGTTTTACACTTAAAATCAATTATAGTTGAAGCCACTGAAATATTCAAATTATTTACGTACATACATATTAACAAAATTTAAAATGACAGTTGACACAAAATATGTTTTCAAAATATTTAAATCAAAAACGATCACTTTAAAAAAATATTAAAATCTTGTTGTTGTTTCACGATATACCAAAACAACCTCGAGAACAATGACGAAAACAATCCATATAAATGTAGCATTAGTTGCGTTTGAAAACCCGATGCAGAGTTTTAGACTAGATTCAGTCACCTAAATTGTCCTGTTTTAATAATCATTACTTTTCCGCCAGTAAAGACTGCTTCTAACATAGCAACGACTTTTCTTCGTTAGTTTCCACGTTCCAGAAATAAGACATAACCAAGTTAATGTACGTACTGTAATTCCGACAAAAATATTATCGGAGAAAATTAAGAAAATTCTTCTTTCGTCTCGTTTCGTATAATCAATTTTTTTCTGGCCGCCAGATATATGTATGTTTCGGAGCTCATTATATCTAATTGCGGTTCCAAATTGTTTTTGTGTGTTTATACATTTTGTTCATTTCTTCGTTTTCTAATTTACCATCTAAACAATAATAAAAGTCAAATTACATTGGATATGTACGGTATGTAGTTAGGTACAATACATATTCAGAGTTTTTTTTTCATTTTCCATGACCCTAAAAAATTACACCGCATGCATACACAGACATACAGATATGTATTAGCATTTCCAACGACCAGGCATTATTGTCAAGGCGAACACAATGAGAAAAATCTGAGAAGCAAAATGTTTACGAACAAAAAACGTTTCAGAATGTGAAAGTCTATTAATTAATTTCAATTGTCAAAGTTTCACTGTATGTTGTTGTTAGAATTTTCTTTCTTATAGATTTGGTCGCTGTTAATAAAACTTCACTTAAGTGTCTTTTGGGAGGGTTGTTTTGTGTATTTCGTTGACGAAAAAAATTAAGTTATCTAATGCTTTTTATGGGATCGAATTACACTTTTCTTTTATCAAAATTAAAATAAGAGGATAATTTTTACTAAATTTCTTCTCCTTGCTGAGTGTCTGTTTAACGAATAAATCTTTAAAGTTTTTCAATTATTATTTATGTATGTATATTGGTATAAATGAGGCCAATACGTTTTTGTTTGTAAAATATAGAAGCACAACGGATTCTTCTTCTGCATCTTAAATTTCACTTTCACTATTCACAAAATTGATTAAATAATTTTTTAAATTGAAATATTTTATTTGCTGAAATTCCTTATAGTCAACATTTTTTAAAACAATTACTTTTTTTTATCGAATTGACGTCTAAGCACCATCGTTAGTAATTTACTTTGAAAAATTTTAATTTAATTTAAAAAATTATTCGAAGTTGGCGTGGCATTAATACCCTAAAATTTTCTTGGCCGCAACCATTGTATAATCATTATATAGTAATGTAATGGTAGGTTCGTGAGTGAAATGTTAGATACCACTACTGGTATCGTTTTAAACTTTTTAAAGAATTTCTGCAATTACCTATCCGCCTAAATAGCATAACCTTCTCCTAAATGTAGCTAGAATATTTTATAATGCAACATGCAGAAAACAAACAAAAAAAATTCTATACATATACTTACAATGCGATTCATTACTATTTATGATACGAAAAAAATTTAGTTCCCATTTCTATTTCTTTTCATTTCAAATTGACAAATAAAATAACATATATAATAATAATTAACAAATACATAATTAACAAATAAAATAGTAATAAAAATAATAATTTCATATGAAAAAAAAACAGAAATGGGAACTAAATTTTTTTCTTATCATAAATAGTAATGAATCGCATTGTATTACTCATATAATGACGCTCTCATTATAACTCAAAACAGTTTTACGCTCAAAAGTAAATAGAAAATGTAACAAAGATGATGAAGAGAAAATACCGATCGCAACTAAGTTGGTTTTGTTTGAATTGCAACAATGTTTTCTAAATTATAGACAAATAATTTTGAACATTAAAATATTCCTTGAAAATTATAAAAAGCTAAAATCATTGGAGATTGTCCATAAAAACGATCTACATTTAAATCCAATTAAAGATTATTTTAAATGATTTTGTAGGTACAACACATACACATTATTTAGTTTTCGTTTCGATAACTATATAGATAGACCACCGATGATATACATATGTACTTATTTACACGCACACATTCAGCAAATCAATATATGTAAAAGGAAATCGTACATCTACACATTACAAAGATTTAAAAATTGTTTGCAAGTTAATTTCGTAAATTTGTTCGTTTAAAATTTTATTGCTTGTCGTCTAATCGTAATGCATCTAGCTGTGTGTTTTCTTATTTTTAAACGTTATAAAAAGTTCATTTTAAAAATTTGTATATTAAAACTTTTGTGAATTTGCGTGATAAAAAGCACACACCAGCTTACAAAAACTGCTTAAATAAAAATGACTGTAAATCCACCAGAACATTTTTTACGGTGCTGCATGACCATCGTCGTGTGTTCGACAAGAATAAAGTTACTTCCAAACGCATAACTATTATGAAGAACTTTAATTTTAATGATTTCAAAATAAGTAGTTTTAGAACAAAAAATATTTAAAAAACTGTCCTTCCCCAGCCAATTAATAATCTTGTTTGTAAGTGTAAGGTCAATGACATAGATGCACGATGCAAGCGTTTATTAAAATTCGATTTTTTTTTAAATAAAAAAAAATTGATTCCAAAAGTTTCGCGTACGATTTCCAACCAGACACACAACACTGAGAGTCAAACAACAAGAATATTGAAAACACCTGATTTTCCACCTATAACATTGAAATATGAAAAAGGGCCTCCAAGAACTTATTAAAAGAATTATCAAGTTCCACAAATTCCTCATGAATGTCCCATCTCACCATCTCAATTTTCTAGTCCGCAACATCAAATTGAAGACGAAAATAAAGAACCTGTTCAACCTTTAAACAAAATTCTCAGGTTTATATTAAATACCCCTCAGAAAAGTAAAATGCAAACAGAAGAAAACACAATAAAAATATTAATTGATAATACACTTGACGATCGACCACAAGTAAACACATTTTGTACTTGCACAAATATTTCATAAATTAAAATTATCTTGGACCCAAGTTGAACAAAAAATGTATTTGGAATTTGATTTTAAATCACCTTCATGTTACAAGCATTTATTAAAGAAAGGTTTTAATTTGCCAGATAAGGATAAAAAATTGTATTATTCAGTATAAAAAAACTAGTACATGTTTTAAAATTTTTGTATGGGTTAAATTTTAATTTTATTTTTATGTGACTTAGAAGGGTCTTAGAAGGGTATTATGAAAATTGTAAAGAGATTAAAACTCTAATAAGCAAGTTAAAAACTACCATTGGCGATTGCATTCCTATTTAAAATACAATTTAGATAAAAATATTATTGTTTTATCTTATGAGAGATTAATTTGTTTTTTAAGATAAAATAAATTACAACAATTTAAGCTATTGTAGCAACAAGAACTTTCAAGAGCCCAACTGAAATCCCATTTAATTAACCTAATTAAGGTTAATTAAATGGGAGCTTTTATGAAAATAATGCTCCCATTTAATTAACCTTAATTTTTATTTAGCTCTTTGGTTCTGTTCAAAACGGCTACTTATTTCATTCTAACGCCCGTTGCACATTTCAGCTAAGCTAAGCAAGAAACGTAGTTTCTATTAGCATAGTTTAGCTCGCACAGCTCATTCCGCTGCACATTTGAGCTAATTATATCTCTCACGCATACATTTCAATACAAGTAAAATCCTATGTCTGTCAAAAATTAATTAACTAATTTTATTATATTATTTAAGAATTCAACCACTTTTTTGAATTTGATCCACAATACCAAACACAACAATACTCAAATGTCATCCAAATTTCAATATTTTATAAGTACACATAATAATAGCAATGTGAGCAATATAGCTGACTTTTGTAATCCAAAGACAACCCGAGCTAAGTTAGTTTGTATCGCTCAAAACAGAAAAACATAGCTCGCATAGTTTAGCTTAAATGTGCATCGTTCCATTAGGCCCGTTGCAGATTTGAGCTAAGCTAAGCTAAGCGATGTCAACTAAGTTCATCGCTCTTGGTTGAAAATAAAGAGTTTTAATGAAACGATACACGCTTGAGCTAAGCTATGCGAGCTATGTTTTTCTGTTTTGAGCGATGAAACTAACTTAGCTCGCGTTGTCTTTGGATTGCAAAAGTCAGCTATGTCGTTCACACATACATTGCTATTATTGTGTACATATTCGCCTATGTGACTATGTGATTCTAATAATATTTTGGCAGACATATAGCATTTTACTTGAATTGAAATGTATGTGAGAGCGATGTAATTAACTCAAATGTGCAGTGGAATCAAATGTGCAGTGGAATGCCAAACTATGCTAATAGCTGCGTTTCTCGCTAAGGCCCCTTGCACACTTAAGCTATGTTCTTTTAGCAAAGTGAGCATGTTTTGAGATCACAGCTTTCGATTTACTTTGCAAAGCCTAAATAAGTGAAACCGAATTAGCGAAGCTTAACTCAACACACTCGTACGTCCCGATTTATTTAATTTCTTTATTTAAAGCTGTGGGATAGAAACATAGCTGATTGTGAGCTGATTAATTACGAGGGCAAATCAAAAAGTCTTGCAATTTTATATGAAAAAAAGAGTGAGTGAGACAGCAATATTTTTATTTTTCGACATAATCTTCTTTAAGGTTTATACATTTGTCACATCGATCAATTAACTTGCCTAAACCCTCTAAAAAAAGATTTCTTTTGCTCCATAAAATATTCATTTACAACAGACTGTTCTTCATAGTCACTGGAAAATTTCGGGCCCCTTAGTGTTTTTTTTTTTAAATTGGGAAACAGAAAGTAGTCACTGGGTGCCAAGTCTGGTCTGTACTGTGGATGCTCCACGAAGCCGCAGCCCTTTAATGCAGCTTGAGCAATATTAGCCTTGTGCACTGGTGCATTGTCGTGAAGAAGCAAGATTTTTTTAATAACTTTCCTTGGCCGTTTTTCCCGGATCGCTTTTTTCAATTTTCGCAAAACTTCTGCGTAATATATGCCTGTGATTGTGGTTTTCGGTATATAATTGATTATCAAAATTCCTCCAGCATCCCAAAAAACTGTTGCCACAACCTTACCAGCAGACGGTTGAGTTTTGAATTTCTTTGGTGGTGCGGTTCACTACGTTTAATCCATTGCATCGATTCTTGTTTGGATTCCGGATCCCAATGATAAAGCCATGTTTCATCGCCTGTTATTATGTTATCCAAGAACTTTTCTGGATTTTCTTTGTATATATCTAAAATCGCCTTTGAAGTTTGAACACGCATTTTTTTTTTGTTTTGCATTCAACAAACGGGGAACCCATCGCGCACTTACTTTCGACATGTGAAGGTGGTCATGTAATATAGTATATGTGGTACCGTATGAAAGAGAAAGTCTCCACGCTAACCGCGGAACAGAAATACGCCGGTCCTCCAATACAATAGATTCGGCCAAAATTACGTTTTCATGGCTAATAGCATCTGCTGGCCGATCCGAGCGGTTGTCGTCTTCAAATGACTCCCGGCCACTTTCGAATAATTTTACCCACCTTGTTACTGTGGCATATGATGGTGCAGATTCGCCGTAAACTTTTGATATATAGTTGAATATATAAATTGCATTTCGTCCATTTTTATAGAAAAATTTAATAAGGGCGCGATATTCAATTTCATTCATTTTAAGAAAAATTCAAAACACGTGTTACTAAATTGACAAAAACAAACGAACTGTAAAATTAACATCGAAATGTTCTTCTAGAAGTTTCATCGCGACAAAAAATGGTTTTGAAAAATATATTGTTGTCTCACTCACTCTTTTTTTTCATATGATATTGCAAGACTTTTTGATATACCCTCGTATCTCCAAGGTGAAAATTAAAATTTAAATACATTGCTTTACAGATTGGGTAGACTCTGAGATTTATCTACAATATTTCTGTTATTTGACTTTGGAAAGAAACCAAAACGTGAAGCTGTTAAATGAAAACATAGCTCATATCAGTCAAAATACTTAGCTCAAGTGGGAAACGGGGCTTATAAAAGTTTTTTATATACAACCAAGAACGATGAACATAGGTCAGTTCGCTTGTCTTAGTTCAGCTGAAACAGGCCTTATTGTCTTATTAGTAGCCATCGTTCATGAGTATGCAAAATCATCCGAATTGATTCAAAGCGATTCAAGATGGCTGACTTTTAACCAACAAGCGCGCACAATTTTTATGCCTTAAAGGGAAAATCTGTACATGTATCATCACCTTAACAGAGCTCTCACAATAGACAATTTTTTCTCTAAAGTAAATTTTTTTCTAAAGTTTGATTTTCAAACAAACTTCTAAGGCAAAATAAAAATTGTTTTATTGTGAAAGCTGTTTAAAGTCTCCACAAATAAATATTCGTTTCGGAAAGGTAATTAAGTATTAAAATGGTGTAAGACTAAATACAAATTAAGGTTAATTAATTAAATTAAGACATAAAAATAAAATTTTATAATTTAGAGGAAAATAAAAACTGATTTTTTTTATTCAAAATAAAATACACAACGCATTTTTTATTTAAAAAAAATAATTTGTATGGTACATCAAACTAAACAATTTAAAATTAGCGTTCGAATAAAGACGGAACTTAAAAGTAAGCCATTATTTATCCTGTCATAAAGAACTGAAACGTTTTCTTTCAGACAATGCTGACCAATCTCTAGCTTAACTACTATTTAAAAATAGTTTTAATTACAAAATAGTGAGCGGCAACCTAAACTCGTAAGCTATTCACTTGTATATTGAATTTATAAAAAAATATCTTATATACTTCCTTATATCCCTTTTTCAACTAAGAAAAATAAAAAATCTTCTCAATTTTAGTCCAACCCACACAAATGTGTGAGTAAAAAATTAACGTATGTAAGGCGTTGTTCATTAAAAATTTCGCTTGATTTGAAGTAAAACCAACACAACTGTGTGTATAGATAGTGTTTTTTCAGACGGAAAATAAGTTAAAAAAGAATTCACAAATGTGTAAATTGGTTCAAAAAACATACAAAACTACATATAGATGGTACTTTAGCCCTACCCGCACAATTGTGTTAGTAAAACACAAAAGGGATATGTAATTCATTTGAGATGGATTAATTCAGCCCCCAATTTAAACAATAAAATTTATTAGAGATTAACAGATTAGATTAACAGAAAAATGAATTTAAGTTTTGTTAGCGAACCTTAAATGCTCAGAATTAGATTATAATTGTACGCTCTAGATTTGCACACTGTAAACACCACATGACTCTCATTGGATTCTGTGACAAAACAGATCAAGTCAGACATGCTTTGGTTGAAATTATAATCTTTATAATGACATCCTCGTTTTTTCTATTCCAATGAGGAACAATCCCTTAATAAAACGTTGATTGAAAGACAATAATGAAAAACGACATACTATTGTAGTATGTCCAAGTGACAATTTTCCTATTTTTACGTACTTCTCTTACGTAATATTTTTTATGATAAAATCGAATTAATAAATTTTATTTTAATTTTGAAACAAATATTGGGTTCAATGTCCCTGAACTTGCACACAGATTTGGATAAATAGAAAATCTGCCTTTCCATAACAATACATTGTTCTTAATGTATGCATATATAAGAAAATTACTCGTCCATATTTTCAATTATAAATTACCATTCTGTAACAGTGCAATCAACGGCATCCTTTTAAAAAATTGTATTTAGTTGTTCTATATAGATTTCTATATCGTTTTCATTTTTAATCTTTATTCGTTTGTGTTTGTGAGAACAGATGTATTTAAAATAAACAATAATAATACACAGCTAAGTATGTACTCAATATATTAATATACATATGTATATATCCTATCGTTCATATCTCCTTTCCAATAATGGATTTATTTGATTGAACAATTCATATTCTTTTGCATTTCTATCATAGAAAAAAAATTATTTATGCTATTTTTTATAAAAAGAAAATTGAAGTAAGGTATTCATGATTTGTTTTATTGTTTATCATAAAAAATATTAAACACATTTTCTACATGACCTTGACAATTGTAAAACAATACGAGTTGAAATAAATATATTCTGTGTTAATATGTAGTATAATAAGTTAGAGTGAAGCAATACTATACTGGCTAATGGTATACAAAAATACGCCGTGTGTACTGTAAGTGTATTTAAACTTGCAAACATTTAGGCGAACTAGTAAAATTATTGCATAACTTAATTTCGATTAACGCGCTACCTGGATTTTCACCCTCTAAAGATTTTTTTCGAATGATGGTACTACTATATATGTATTGCTATGCCGCAACTTACGTATAGATTCTAGTATTTTTATAAAATCGTCTGGAACTCGCTTACTTAGATTTTACACAGAAGATCTTCTAACGCAATTTTTCATGACACCAGGGCCGACATGTTGTAACAATCACTATTTTCGCTTCGATGCATTTTCGAAAGAATAACGGTATTTTGGAAGTTAAAATATTTTTTCTTTCATGTAAATTTTAAAATTTTCATCAAGAGTCTTCACCAGCTGGGCCGGCTATTTAAGCGAGCTGAGCGTTCAGCATAAACACTTCTCTGAAGCAAGCTAAAAGTTGTAGACATGCACAGTGGAAAATGTTAATTAGTTCGTCCGTGGTTAAGATAAACCCTTATAAAGTAAACGATGGCATGGTCCACTATGTATTTTTGAATGCTGCGAACAGTGCAGGCCCAACATAAAATCAACAGCAGCATTCTCTTTTCGATCGTTCCGAAGTTGCAGAGAACGGGAATCATCTCTTAATTTTCATGTTGAACAGCAACGTGACCTTGGCCCCAGAATGAAACTTTAACTCCTTGCACATGCCTCTTGTTTTGTGTACATCATTCGAAACGATGTTGTTGATGGCATCCGAAACTTGATCTTGCAGTTTGATCCTGTAGATGAGTATGTCTTGTCCTCTATAATGTTTCCCAATATTGTAGTGTTCTTCTATCTACGCACTTGGTAGTATATGCGGATTGTTCTTTCCAAAGCGAAATAACTGTGCGCCTATTGGTGCATATTCTCTGTTAGCTTTACTAGTTCGAGTTCTCTCCAGAATTTGGTTGGGGAGATATCGTAAAAGTTGGTTTCTTCTCACTGACGAAAGTTGAAGCAAGTCGATGATCCTTGAGACCTCCAAAGAGTTTCTTCTTTTTCGATTGTCGGAGTCGTGAGTCGATGGTTCATATGTATCAAGGACGGCTCAGCAGCCGACCAGCAGATTTCAACTAAGCTCGCAGAAGCCTCACACGGTGGTTTTCCCGGCTAGATTTCAGGAAGAAATGCGAATTGGGTCGTGGAAGTTTTACGCTTGTGATGCTCCTGGCCTACACCGTGTTTACAGAAATTTTAAAAAAATAAAACGCAAATAAAAAAATAAAAATAAAAAAAAACTCGATGTTCCGCTGAAATTTGACGGACGAAACTTGAGAAACATTGTGAAATAATTAAAACCGGTTGTAACGTTTTCATTCAATTCATTTTATAAAAAAAAACCTTACCTTAGAAAAAAACCGACTAAGAATCGGAAAATCAAAACCCCATAAGAGAACAAAAAAGATTAAAAAAAAAAAATAAAAATAAGCGCCTCAAAAAATTTTAGGTCGAGATCAATGTGCAGACCGAGCGCACGATCACCGCTGGGGCGCTCGATTACAATATAAATTTTAACAGATAAAAAATTTGAAAAGTTTAAAAAAATTTAAAAATGAAAAATTTTAAAATTATGAGTTTAAATGAAAAATAAATTGACAAAAACAACAAAATTTTAATTGAAATCAAAGAAAAATTAAAACATTTAGAAAAAACATCGTACCTTGGACGTTCATCAAGGCCACGCTGTAGGGGGGGTTGCGGCGTCCCTGTTGAAATGGGTTACGGCTTTCCGGGGAGCAACCATGCCAAAGGCACCACGCCCAGGCCGTTGGGCGTCTTCCCACTTTGAATAGTATAAGTTCGCGTTGGGCATTGTCTATCCAAAAGAAAACCATAGAAATAAAGTGGCCCAAACTGGCCTGGCCACCTCTAAATACTTGGTTAATTAGGCGTCCGAAACCCAAATAACAGTTGGCCGACCATTCGCTGAAATCTGAAAATTTGACCTTGATAGGCCGTCCAAGAGGTTGGGCGTTGACTCGCCGACAAACCGAAAATTACTTGTTGAATCGCCTCAACTGGCCACCCGTTATCACACCACCAACAAACTACAGTCGTTGTACACAACACCAGATGACTGGTCTCTTGGTCTGTCACCCTGTACCTAGCGCTTTATATACTATCAACACCGCAAATTAAATTAGCAATGGCGTTTCGTTTTTCTATATATTTATTCACTTCACTCAAATTTGCTTTTCTTTGAAAAGAAATTACATACACATAAATAATTTTTATTTATATTTTCTTCCATACATATGTCGTGACGACAACGACCAAAAATATCACATAATATAGTATCCCAAACTACAGACTTTTTAAATATAAGCATACAATAGCGATATTAAATTGATAGCCCAAAAACATTACATTTCTGATTTTAATTAGTATGTCCAAAATTTACAAAAATTTAATTTTTAATTTGATTTCTTTTTATTTAATAAAATATGTTAATCAAAAATCAATAAAAAATCTTGACTGAACTTATAAGACCAACACGAGACTCTGTCTTTCATATCCAAAACGAGACTGCCTTTTCGAAAAATTTCCCGCACCAACCAACTAAAAAAGCAGACAAATATACCCTTTCTTTCCGTCTCTTGCTTGCTCGCGCACAAGCCGATGATGTGCGGCGCAAAAAAAAAGCGCGCACGTGACGCGCCGTAAAACACAAAACAATGTTATAAATAAATGATGCAACCGGTCATTTTGACCGGTTCGTAGTTCTAGTGTTTATTATTTTTGCAACAATATCGACCCAGATAAGTTTTCCAAAATTTAAGCGGAAATTGAGACAAAAAATAGTTTTAAACAAAAATTCGTACTCTGTACAGATCGGATTGATTGATCAGAATGAAACTTTTTACTTAATCTTTTACCATAAATTGGAAGGTTCAAATGATGTTTGGCTGAAATCGCTCCACCGGAAGTTACAGCTTCCATACGAGGTTTGAGTGTTGTAACCTCATGGCTTGTCCTCAAGGCTGTTACTGGGGGGTCCCGCTATCCACCGCTAACCAGCAGCCATGTTACAAAGATTGAAAAAAAAACTTAACGTGTGCTTAAAATTCCCAAATTACAATCTTAATAACAGAAAAAAAAAATCCGAAAAGCATATAGAACCTTGTAATCACATAGCACCTCATCCCATTATCCTCCCGAAACGCACAACACTTTAGCACATATTATATTTACCGACAGGCCAGAGCAAATGTCATATGGCTTATATCGGAGAGCACACACCCGAAAGAAAAAATCTTCATAGGAAGATTATTATCCGAACAAAAATAAATCAAAAAAATAAAATTTTTTTGATATCAAATAAAAAGTACGTTAAGAAAAAAAAAAAAATTTCAAGCTAAAAATTTAAAGATTTAAAAATAAAAGAAACGGTAATTTAAGAAAAGAGTATCATGCTATATTTTACAATTTTTCTCGAACCATCCAGATTGATGAGCAGCTTCGCGAAATTCCGTAAAATCGCACCCCTGGGTTGCACCTCTGTTGTTTACTCTTATATTCGTACACCCGTAGCAATGTTTCTTATGCACTTGTTGTAGTGTATTGTGTATACCACCCTCTCGTATTTCGATGGTATGTAATAGCAGCATATAATGTTGTATATGGTACGATTTATTTTATGTTGTTGTTGGTTACTATCGCACGTGATTATTTATTTACGGTAGTATTAGCCCCCAGCGTGGATTAATAAAACGTTTAGGAACACAAGTCAACCTTTTTTTGGTTTTCGGTGAATTTTTGTACACAAACAATAATACAACACCCAAATAGTTTATAATTTATTTATTAACTGTATATAGATTTTCTTTTAAGACACACTACATCGCACCATAATTTATTATCGATGCATACAATTTTTCTTTACACTATCCAATCCTTATTTTATGAAAATAAAATATTTATTCACAAGATGGTATAATTTTGTTTTTATTTTATTTTATAACTTAGACAAACAAAATGAAATCATTTTACTTTTATATAACTATTGTACATTACAGACACAGGTATTACTATATACTTAAATAAATTTACTAAACAAAGTTTTTAAGTAAATTTTTATTTTTATTTTTAATTTATTTTTGGTCACAATGTTATACACCTTTCTTGTTTGACGTCTCCGACTAACTTCTCTTCAACCTCAAAAACGATTTTTTATTACGGCTCGGTTGTCATAGAAGATCGCGTTTTAATTATTTTCCCCTTTGCCAATATCGTCACCTGTACTAATTAGTACAATTTTAACCAGCTGATCAATTTCGGAATTGTAATGCAACACAGGGTAGGTAAGAAGGAAACACAATCGCGTATATGTTCAAAAGTCGGTAAGTATGAATAAAAATGGTTAAGTATGGAAATTTAGGTAAGTATATAAAATTGACATGAATTATTTGAACAAAAAAAAATTAAACAACATGGAATTTAGGTAGGTTTATTTAATAACAACTGCCAGTGGTAATATTGTAAGATGATAAATTTAGGAATTTCGTTACAGTGTTTTTCACAAATATTTTCAATAGTATATCAGTGAGAAAACGACCAGAAAAGATTGAAAATTAATTTGACTTCAATACCTGTCAAGATCAGTTTTCAAAATATAAGCGGAAATAACGATTTATGGCAAAAAAAAATCTGTTTTCGGCGAATATTCAGCCCTGTATAAACCATACGGATTGAATAATTTGGATACAACTTCATACTTAAGCTTTTTCCATAATTTGGGTGACCCCAGTGATTTTTACCAACACCAATTTACCGCAATTGCAGTTTACCTATGGTAAATTAAAATATTAAAAAAACACATAATGTTTCTTGGAAATTCATGAATTTTTCAATTGGTCACCACAGCTCCTGTTACAGCCCTGCATCCGAACGTCAAAATTTTTGATGACTTTTCTAATAAAAGCAGTTCAATGGCATCAATTTCAGCTCGAATGTTGTTCTTAAGATATTAAATAAAAACCCGAAAATACGGTAGCTATTCAATACCCCCACAAATAGTCTAATAGTGTCAAATTGCATGATCTTTGTCAATCGAATAATATGTCATCACATTGCATAAGTATGTATGTAGGTTGCGTAAGGGATATAGTTATTTAGTTTTTGTACCTACTCGTGAAGTTTTGGATGATTTATTTTAGGCGATTCCAATTGCCGCACAAAAAGAGGTCCGACTGTATTAAAATAAATTTAAAGAAATTTTAAACTTTACTGGTTTTATAAAATTTAAACAGGGATAATATCTTTTAATTAGAAAAGACAGTTTTCCAAGAAATTCCGTGAAGTTTAATATTTTTCTTTTCGTGGTACAATAAATTCGGGTGTTGTCCACAACATATTCACCTCTTCATTTTGTTCTGACGTCAGTACATCCAAAAAGAACTACTGTGTATACGATTAAGTTTCATAAAAAGATGTTATCAAACTAGAAGTTGGAGAAAATGTATTATACGTTGTAAATTTGTAATTCAATTCAGCTCACAATGGAATCGATATACGAGGGTATATCAAAAAGTCTTGCAATATCATATGAAAAAAACGAGTGAGTGAGACAACAATATATTTTTCAAAACCATTTTTTGTCACGATGAAACTTCTAGAAGAACATTTCGATGTAAATTTTACGGTTCGTTTGTTTTTGTCAATTTAGTAACATGTGTTTTGAATTTTTCTTAAAATGAATGAAATTGAATATCGCGCCGTTACTAAATTTTTCTATAAAGATGGACGAAATGCAATTTATATATTCAACTATATATCAAAAGTTTACGGCGAATCTGCACCATCATATGCCACAGTAACAAAGTGGGTAAAATTATTCAAAAGTGGTTGGGAGTCATTATAAGACGATAACCGCTCGGGTCGGCCAGCAGATGCTATTAGCCATGAAAACGTAATTTTGGCTGATTCTATTGTATTGGAGGACCGGCGTATTTCTGTTCCGCGGTTAGCGTGGAGACTTTCTCTTTCATACGGTACCACATATACTATATTACATGACCACCTTCACATGTCGAAAGTAAGTGCGCGATGGGTTCCCCGTTTGTTGAATGCTGAACAAAAAAAAATGCGTGTTTAAACTTCAAAGGCGATTTTAGATATGTACAAAGCAGATCCAGAAAATTTCTTGGGTAACATAATAACAGGCGATGAAACATGGCTTCATCACTGGGATCTGGAATCCAAACAAGAATCGATGCAATGGATTAAACGTAGTGAACCACCACCAAAGAAATTCAAAACTCAACCGTCTGCTGGTAAGGTTTTGGCAACAATTTTTTGGGATGCTGAAGGAATTTTGATAATCGATTATATGCCACCGAAAACCACAATCACAGGCATATATTACGCAGAGGTTTTGCGAAAATTGAAAAAAGCGATCCGGGAAAAACGGCCAAGGAAAGTTAGGAAAAAAGACAGACTGCGGCTTCGTGGAAATTCCGCATCCACCGTACAGTCTAGACTTGGCACCCAGTGACTACTTCTCTTTCCCAATTTGAAAAAAACACTAAGGGGCCGGAAATTTTCCAGTGACTATGAAGTACAGTCTGTTGTAAATGAATATTTTATGGAGCAAAAGAAATCTTTTTTTTTAGAGGGTTTAGGTAAGTTAATTGATCGATGTGACAAATGTATAAACCTTAAAGGAGATTATGTCGAAAAATAAAAATATTGCTGTCTCTCTCACTCTTTTTTTTCATATGATATTGCAAGACTTTTTGATTTGCCCTCGTATTTCATTATACAACATTGGAACTTTTCTACGAAAATTGACATTTTTTTTTTGATGGTAAAACGAAAATCTTAAATCACTTTCACGGAATAGATTACAAATATCATGGGTTTTATTTATTTATCCTTAATCTATATTTTATTGAAAACAGATATAAACGTCAATAAAAGATTTGGAAATGGATAAAAGAATTTTCTTTCCGTTTTCTTTCCTGAAAATTTGGTTTTTCGCTTTACTATTTTTTTGTCTTCGTTCTGCCATATTATTCGTATAGATTTTTAGAATTAATTCTTGAAATAGAAAATTATAATAATTATGTGTATGATTAAGCAAGTCATGTTGAGAGTATATAGAGTATATTTAAAGATGAATTTATTAAAGACTCCGTCGAAACATTTTATTAGTTTCACTTTCACTTCCACTACTCAGTAACCTAAAATTAATAAATAATATTGGTAGGTATTGTAGCGGTTAGAATATTGCAACTAAATATTCCAATCGTACTTATCGCAAATGCAACAACTCGCAATCTTAACGAAATTAGAGGCATAGCTCTAAATCGCCACCCGGTTGTTTTACCATGTATAACTGGTAAACAACATTAAACGTGGCTCGTTGATAAACCAGGCCTTCCTACACATTCTATTCCTGGTTGAAGTTGGAGAGTCGTACCTTGCTAATTCGTCTGCCCTGCAATTTCCCGCAACGTCAGAGTGACCCGGAACCCAGACCAACTGGATATTGAAATATTCACTCATCTCGTTAAGAAATGTATCACAATCCAACACCACCCTTGAACCCAGGGAAACTGAATTCAGTGATAGAATGGCCACCCAACTGTCCACATAGATAGTGATATCAGTCAATGGAATTACACCATGCTTCAACCAGTTCATGACCCCTTCAATCGCTATAACTTCAGACTAATATATACGCTGCAGTAATCAGGCAGACGTAAAGATAGACTAACATTTAATTCCCCACAGAACACACCACTCTACCATCGAGCATGGAGCCGTCGGTGAATAAATTAACTGTCCCGGTCTCCATAATGAGACCACTCTTCCAATCCTCCCTAGAGGGGAGAATCATCTTAAAACGCTTGCAAAAGCACAAAAGGGATGTTATATAATCCAAATTAACCAGGCCATACCTCACAGAATTGACTATAGTTGAATGCCCTTTTTACAGGCACTTCCACCCCGAAATTGTTGATAGCTGGGTACCGTATTGACCACCGTTTGATATAATTAATAGACGAAACTTTTAATGATTCTTGAAAATGTGATATCCTTAGAAATCAATCACAACCTTAGGTATGGGCTGTTACATATTGACCATTTCAGTTAGAAAAAAGTATCAGGAGCTTGTAACGAATCATCGTCACAAGTTTTGGGGATCGAACAGATGATTTTGGTTTTGCTTCCCTGACCGAAAAATCTTTCATTAGTAAACAAATCTGTGGTAATGCGGTTGGTTCCTCTATACACTCAGAGAGATTTTACTAACTAACGGTCCCTAAAAGACGAATTTTTGTGTCTGCGGGCAGGCGGATTTTGATTTTTGATGCGAATTAGTCGAGTCATAACTATTTAAAAAAAAAAAAAATTTATTAAATAACTTAAAGTATGTGATAACATAAAAGGTTATAGTGTAAAATTAAAGTTAAGATATTGGATATAGCGTGCAATTTTATTTATATTATTATTACGAAGCCAAATATCTGAATAAGTGTCATTTAATTTATTAAGCTACAATAAATTTTTGGAACGTACGAAAAATACTTAATCAATATCATATACACCTAAAATTAATATAACACTAAATTTCTATAAGCATGGACTTGCACTTAATAATAGCTATTTGTGTTGTGAATATTTTCGATTTATCACCAATAAAAGTGTTTTTAATTTTACGAATTGTTGCGCATTTCAAAAACAATTGTGGTGCCTCAATTAATGCTGTGCTTAGTAAATGCATGAACTGTTTAGTGAAATAAAAAATTGCATAAAGCATTAGTGTAGTGAGGCAAGAACAAAAAAAAAACTGTTGTGTTTAACTTGTGTTCCAAAATTAGTATAATGTGAAAATACCGCTAACCTTAAAATTTATCTTATAAAATAATATACATAGTTACGTCCTACATAATGTTTGTTTCTTATATTCTGTGGACTGTAGTACAGTGAAAGGACAAAAGTTTGAAACAATCCAAAAATTCAAAAAAATATAATTCAAAACCTAATTTAATTTGAAATAATAATTTTTTTTTGTCTTTTTCTTATTTAATTAAGTTAGATTTAATCATATTTTTATATATTTTTTTTTTTTTTTCTAAACATATTTTTTTGTCATAGGCAAAATATTTCAAATATTATATTTTTTTTTCTAATCATTTAAATGTTACTTTTTCAGCTGATACTTCATCGCTGATGAGATAATAATTTTAAATTATTTGAAATAATTTGTTCTTAAATAATCATTATTAGATTTAATAACTTAAATTTTTACTACTAACAAAACTAATCTTATTTAAATAATTTTTTTTTCTAAATCTCTTTGCTTTTCTATCAATCAAATGGTAAATAAAATTTCGTTGTTAGCTTTAATTGATCCAAAATCAAAATCTTTTCTTGATCTTCATTTCTAAGGCTATGTTATTTAATTGGGTTAACAGGGTCCATTATTTTTCTTTCTGAGTGTGTAAAATTTCAACAAGATGAGTTAAAGTTAAATTAGTGATTTTGGAGAATGTAGTGCAACATGTAAGTAGCGCGGAGGTGAAAACTTTCTGGTAGGTATATATCATTGCCTGGTTCCAACTCTCCGTCCAACCGGTATCCATTTATCATGTAACCTGTTTTCCTGGCGGTCAATCATCGGTTTGCTAAAGCTTTATTAACCCAACCCATCCACTGAGCCATAGCTGGTAAGCACCAACCGCCTTGAGGCCTCTTACCAAATGAATTAATTACTTAATTCTGATAAAGATCGAGTATTTATAGCGAGGAACCACGCTCTAGGTGATTTCTAACCCACTCATACTACGTGACGATCGTTACAAGCTCCCCATCCAGGGAGAAAGGGGGAGAGAGATTTTAACACAATGTCAGGTAAATAAGGTATTACTTCGGGACCATGTCAGTGTAAAAAAATAATCAAGAGCTCCACATGGGTGGGGACACTATACAATTTTGAATTATGACCAAATATGATAAACATTCTTTGACAACTGAGATATCCCCAGAGATCTTAACAGAACCTCGGGTAAATTTCAAGGTTAACAATAAGGACCATTTCAGTTAGAAAAAATAAGCAAGAGCTCCCCATCGCCAACACAGATGGTGACAGTTTGGTGAAATTTTGTATTATGACCATATACAATACAATTTTGTAGGTCAACTGAGATATCCCTAGAGATCGAAACACAACCTTCGGTATATGGGCCGTTTGTCGCACATTACAGCTTTCGATATCAGAGAGGAATATTGTAATGAGAACAAATATTTCGGGAATCCTCATCCAAGTAGGTAGTATTTATACCAAATATAAAAATATTAGGTCTGATAAGGAATTCCTAGAAATTTTAACACAACCTTGGGCAGATTGTAAGTTAATGACCATGCCAATTAGAAAAAATAATCAGAAGCTCTATATCCTGGAGAAGGGACAATTTAGACAATTTATAGAGAATTTGGATTACGACCAAATATAATAAAAATTCTTAGGACAACTGAGATATTGCTAGAGATCATTACACAACCTTAGGGATATGGGTTTTAGTTGGAGATCATGTTACCTAGATAAAATAACCAGGAGCGCTCAATCCACGGGTGGTGATAATTTATAGAATTTTGTATTATGACCAAATACATTAGGGAACTGAGACACCGCTAGAGATTTTTAACACAACTCAGATACTTGAAGCGTTAAATGGCGATCAGTCAGTAAGAAAATATGTTCATGAGCTCTATATCCAGGGGTAGGGACAAGTATGAGAATTTGGTTATCTGTTGCTTTTCCTTTATAATGTATTCTCTTGCGGTAACTCAAATTTAAATTTTGTAGTATGGTAAAATATATTCAGAATTCGTATAGGCCAACTGAGATATCCCTAGAAATCTAAACACATTCTTAAGTATATCGAGGAGTATTATTTTTAGACCAAGTCAGTTAGAAAAATGATCATTAACTTATTATTCAATTTTTTACAGGAATATTTTACTCTAAGTGGATTATTATTTCTATCTGAAATACTCCATAATTTCTTATTTCGGAAGAAGTGTTTTGATCTTTAGGGATATCTCAGGCATAAGAATTCTTATTATATTTTTGTAATACAAAATTAAATGAATAAAAATGGAGCTTTTGACTATTTTCTTGAACATATACTTGAGGTTGTGTTAACATTTGTAGTGATATCTCAAGGCGCTTTCGCGGTTGCATTCGTTCCGACAATCGGTCGTAACATATGTATTTTAAACTCATCCATAATCGTCAAAATGACGTTATTTTTTGTAATATCATTTAAAAGGAGATTGTAGTAATCTTTCAAGAACAATTTTGTTTCTGTTTGTTTCATTGGAATTTGAAAAATAGAATAAAACAAAATTTTCACATTTCATTGTGTATACGGGCCGGAAAATTGTAAAATAATAATTCCATAATTACGGACGAGATGCGTCAACTATGAAATCGTAAAAATAAAATTGATTAAACGCGGAATGAATAACTGAATAAATGAATGTAACGGTGAAAGCGCCTTCAGTTACCCTAAGAACTTTTAGCACTAAACCTACCATGCGCGGGTCAAATGACCGTTTTAAAAATTTCGTTTAAAATTTCTCGCATTCAACGTTACTTTATCGTCATGTGGCTTATTATCTTTTCCTAAAATATACAAGCAACCTATTTTACAATGTTTACAACTTTTTTTATTGTTTAATTTCCGAAAACAAATTATATTATATCTAGTCTACTTTACTAAAATACATATGTTTTTTTAAAGCGGTCATTTGACCGCTCATGGTAGGATTAGGTATACATGAAATGTCGGTATGTTTAGTGTTAATTATATTTGGTTATAATTCAAAATTCTTTAAATTGTCCTCATCCCTAGATGGGGAGCTCCTTACTATTTTTTCTCTAATTCACATGGTATTCAACTAACAGTCCATATACACTCCTTGTCACTTGGTTAAGGCCACCATACATTTTCAGTTTCCTTTCAAATTTTTGTATGTTGGAACAACTTGTAAAGCCTACTTAGATGAACAAGTTAAATATTATGTGTATAATTGCACAAAATTACAGAAAAAATCATTTAAAACGGGATTTACCGGTACTTTATTCATTTGTTTCAAATACTAATGTAAAACGTATGAATTTTTAGTGTTTCAGTAGGATAAGGCCATTTAAGTTTATACTTGATTAGTTATTAAATTTAATTTTTTTTTGATTTAATTACGTTTATTATTCTAATATTTAAATTATTAATTGAATTTTAAATTAAAATGCCCAAAGCTAAGACCCTCAGTGAAGTTGAAAGAGCCAAAATAGATGTGTATAGTGAGCAAGGGTTTTCAAGTAGAAAAATTGCAGAAAAAATTAACCGAAGTAAGACGGTGATTAACAATTACCTCTCGGATATCGAAAACTACGGGACCAGGCAGAAAGGCCGTACTTCTTTGGCTACAACAGAAAGAGAACGGCGGTTAATTCTTCGTAAGGCTTCTAATTCTGGTCTTTCTGTTAAGAAAATCAAGGCTAAAGCTGAAGTTTCAGCTAGTGTTTCAACTGTTTGGCGAGTAATCACCAACAGTGAACATCTAGTGCGTCGTAAATTTAAGCAAAAGCCCGTTTTGAATGCAGTAAATAAAAAGAAACGCCTGGATTTTGCACGTACTCACATGACCTGGAATAATGAATGGAAGAAGGTGGTTTTTTCGGACGAAAAAAAATTCAACTTGGACGGGCCTGATGGATACAAATATTACTTTCACGATTTGCGTAAAGAAGAAATTATTTTGGCACGCCGTCACAGCCGTACATCTGGTATTATGGTTTGGGGTGCTATTACTTATTATGGTACTATAGATTTGGAGTTCAGAAGTATAACAATGAACGGTGAAACTTACAAAACATTATTACAAACTGTTTTCCCGTCATTACGTGAGAAATTTGGACCTAACCTATTCACATTTCAACAAGACAACGCCCCTATACACAATGCTAAAGTGGTGAAAGATTGGATTAGATCTGAAAATATCGAACTTCTTCTCTGGCCACCTTATTCACCCGATCTAAATATCATCGAGAACATATGGGGATTGCTGTCGAGGAAGGTTTATGAAGGAGGACGCCAATTTGAAACACCAGCCGAGCTTAAGGATGCCATAAAAATGGCATGGAGTGAATTGAGCCAAGACTGTATCCAATCAATGTATAACTCACTCTCCAACAGGATTTTTTAAGTTATTAATAATAATGGTGGAAATACTCACTATTAAAACCACTACTCCAATTTTATTTCAATAAATTTATTTTTAAAATAAACTGATATTTTGAATTTTTATGTGGCCTTAACCTACTGAAAATGTGAATCCGGTGTTTTTGCTCATATTTTTTTGCTACTCTCAAATCATTTTAAATTTTTCAACTGTGTATAACGTGTTTAGTTTATAAGAATATATATTTTAAGGTTTGAAAATTTTTGGAACCCCGGAACTAGCAAAAAGATAAAAATTTAACGTGGCCTTAACCAAGTGACAAGGAGTGTACCTGTGATTGTGTTTAGATTTCTAGGGATATCTTAGTTGATCGAAGAATACTTAATATATTTGGTTGTAATAAAGAATTCTATTAATTCTCCACGCCTTTAGATGCCTTACTAAAAATTCATATACCTCACGTTGTGTTTAGGTGTCCATGGATATCTATATTCTCAGTATCTCAGTTTCAGACACGATCCCATATTATTTTGAAAGGTATTTGAAACTGAAATTCCGACGATTATAATAAAACCATTTTTTTTGTCAAGATGAACGGAATTGAGTTTGAGTAATTTCAGAATTTTGAAAGTCATACTTCAGAATAAAATGTGTAGTATCCCAGCCACACAATGCCCACTGAAATTTTTTTAAGGAAAATCGCGCAACTAATGTCGGATCGACACTCAATGATCAAGGCTAAAACCGTACTCGTAAAAATATTTCCATCAACCAAAGCAATTTGTTACGCGAAAATTGTTAAATTTTTTTATTAATTTTTTGCACAGAAGTAAAGAAGTAAAGTGCTTCGTGTATATTTTTTCAGTTTTCCGATTTAAGAGTTAATACTATCAGTTGTCTTGTGTTTTTGCAACAAGAGAATTAAAATATTTGTGTTTCTAAAAATAAATTTATTTCCTGTCATTTAATTTAAAACGCGATATTTTAAAACGCGAATTGTCAAAACGCGATATTTCAAAACGCGATACGGTACAAAACGCGATATGGTATAAAACTGGAGTTTAGGATCGGGTTATATCAGTCGGGTGAAGGGGAAATTTAATTTCAGTTTATAGGAATTTAAAAATCGATAGGAGCGAGAGTATAAAGGATCGGTATTAATTGGGTCGCTACACTCCCGTTGCTTCGCAACGTACATTCTATACCATAACGCATTTTGAAACATCGCGTTTTGAAATATCTCGTTTTGTACCATATCGCGTTTTGAAATATCGCGTTTTGTACCATATCGCGTTTTGTACCATATCGCGTTTTGTCATATCTCATTTAGAAATATCGCGTTTATGCGGTTATGTTTCGAGCGGATCCGAATTTAAACAGATTCCGCAGAATTCAAATCTGTTAACGATGACTCAATGGTGCCGACTATTAATATGCATTTATCCACTTATGGTATCTCATTTTCTTAAAATTGTACTAAAACAGCTAAATCATACAAGAAACCCGAATATAATAACACTTACTACATACTCCTATACATTTATGTACATTAGTTCAGTACTGTATAAGGGCTTAGTCTCAATCTTCTCAACAGTTTTACTTAATAAATTAATCGTGAACGTTTAGCTTATTGCTACAAGTAATAATCATTTTCGACATTGTTGACATACTGTTTGCGATTATCTACATTGCCAACACCATTTTTTAAATATCTACATACATTGTCTACACGAGTAGAAAATTAATCAAATAATCGGTGTAAACAGTGCGGCGCAACATTAATAGTCTCTAATTAACAATCACCTAAGCTACCTCAGAATCAATTTAAGGTAGAACGTGTCTTTCAATTACTCTTCTTCTACCAACAGCTCCCCGTGACTTACTATACTCCGTTGGTTACAGAACTAACAATTCATACTCGCAGCTCATGTATAATACTTGTAAAAATATTCGCAAAAAAAAACGTAAATGCCCCTATGGAACTTGTCATTTACGTTTAATTTAAATCACTGGGATCTTGAAGGAAAAAGATTAATTATGTAGTTTCACCCGATCAGACAATTTGTCTGAGCTGTAGAGAACAAACAACATTTAGTCTGCACGACACCACGCCCACAGGCATACACAAATATTTTTTAAAACTGTGTCTTTTACATCACCGATATAGCGAATGGTAAATCTGTAAAAATCTCTAAATGAAAGAAAACCTAGATTATCTTCCATGATAGTTAGAATGCACAATGCGGTAGTTGTACCTATATGCTGTTTTTGTCTTAACACTAAACATACCGACATTTCATGTATACCTAATCCTACCATGAGCGGTCAAATGACCGCTTTAAGAAAACATGTATTTTAGTAAAGTAGACTAGATATAGGGGTATATCCTCCATCAGTGGGTCGATTCTGGTTTTCCTATAGGAATAGGAAATAGGAAAGAATTTAAAATTTTTATAGCAGTTTTGATTGTTTCCCCCTATAAGCATATTCTGGTGTGCCTTATGGGAATTTTTTCTTTCCTATTTATTGCAGTTTTGACATTTATCTTTCCATACCTACGTTGGATACGGAAAGATTTTATAATAAGAAAAATGAGCAGTTTAAATGAATTTTTTTTTAATTATTCAAAATAAATTATAATTACACACAATTAATGTAAGTTTGACATTTAATAACCGCTTACAGAGCCATGGTTTTCAATACTCAACTTTATCAAGAATTTAGGAAAAATTTATTCCTATGTGTACCAAAATAAACCATAGGAAAGATTTTTTTAGGAAAAAACTGCTATCAAAAATTTTTCCTAAATAGGAAAAAAATTCCTATTTCCTAAGGACACCAGAATCGACCCGCTGGTCACAAATTAATGATTTGCGATCAGAAATACTTTTACTAGATTAAATTTGCCATGCCAATTGACACAATTTATTTAAATTTAAATGTTTTTTGCGATTGTTAAGTGGAAATACTACGACCGCGGAAAATGCGTAGCAGTCGTTTCGTAGATTTCTACTCTACAATGGCAAAATAAATTTAAATTTAAATAAAATGTGTCAATTGGCATGGCAAATTTAATCTAGTAACCGTATTTCTGATCGCAAATCATTAATTTGCGACCGGATGGAGGATATGCCCCATAATATAATTTGTTTTCGGAAATTAAACAATAAAAAAAGTTGTAAACATTGTAAAATAGGTTGCTTGTATATTTTAGGAAAAGATAATAAGCCACATGATGATAAAGTAACGTTGTATGCGAGAAATTTTAAACGAAATTTTTAAAACGGTCATTTGACTCGCGCATGGTAAGTTTAGTGTTAAATAGAGCGCCCATATTTGATTTGGAACAATTCAGCTAGATAAATTTGACTAAAAATTTGTGTCCCTCAAATCGGGAATCACGTATCCGCCAATCTTCTCTAAATTACGTAAAGCGGCTAACGAAATTCATATACGATCCAAATCTGATTCCAGTGAGTCACTTGGATACACAAAATATTCTAAATTGGAAACCACGAACGTATTCTGAAGGTACTAACTTAAAGTTTAAGGTTTACGCCTGATTTATTTGGTAAAACGGAAATCTAATACACTATAAATACTAGTCATACCTCTGGATAATTGCAAATATGAATGGACGCAGATAGAACAGATTGGTTTCTTAAATGAGTGAGCGGTAATTCATTATATACCGGTTAAATTTGTTCTGTATTACGAAATAACAAGCCAACAAATATTTCTTTTGACGTGATATAATCTTTAATTATTTTGATTTACAGTTCACAACATTTTCATTTAATTTATTTATACCATTCACATTGACTGTCGTTAAACTGTTTCGGTGCTAGAAATTTATCTTGACAAATCACCGAATATTTTAATTCACAAAACTCATCATACCACTTATAATTGTAGTTCGCGTTTAGCAATAAACAATCCATCGTTGTGTTAATTAAAGGATACCCATTTTTATTCAAAGGCTTGCGATCCATCCAATTTTTATACACCACTGGTTGTCCAGTGGCCGTCCAGTAAAACTCGTTCACGTTATGACCCAAATCTGTGCCACTTGTCCAAAAATGAATATTTCTAGATGTTAAATTATTCTCCTTCTTGAATCTGTATATGACATCTGAAAGGAGTTGTTCCTCTTCGTACGAATGCAAGGAAACTGGATACATTGCATTGTAGATACAAAATCTCATAGCTTCGTACCAATTGTGAACCTGTAACGAGATCAAATTATACGAGAATGTTACTTTTCTATTTTATATCATAAACCATCGATATTACGTACCATCGGGTATGTGATGAAATATTTGATTTCCTCTGTACTGTAATATTGGGCTCCATTGCAGATCCCAACTGGAATTAATACAGCAAGTACTAACAGAACTAAATTCATACTTGCTTGAATAACTTTGTCAAGATGAATACAAATTGTATGCAATGTTTGTACGTTTTTATACTTTTTTGCAATCAACATTAAAATCTCATTTTGAAAATCGTAAAGTGTTTTCCACAGCCAATTAGTACAAGATTAGTGTAAAATATTGGCATGTAGCAAACACAATGCTTAAAGATATAACTTGGGATTTCTGACTTCATTATCACGCCAGAAATTCCACATATTCTACATATAAACGTTTCAAAATTGCATTATCGTTATTTTGGTTGAAAAATACTGTTCATATCAGCAATAGCTTTTACTTCGCCAATTAATGTTTTCTGTTATATTTGTTACGGTTAAAGCCCGATTTCGGTAAATGTCCGAAGTTTGTATTTTTTAAATTCGTTTCGAGGGCTGATGTTAACGAAATGTTTGCCGACCTTCTCCCTTATTCCAATCGTTTCATTTATTCCCCATCAGAATACTAAGCGACATGGTGCAATTTGTTCCAGCGAGTCCATGAGAGTTGGTAAAGATGTTTTTCCTACTATTCCAATTGGTTTTCCACTAATAGCATAAAAACTATAGTCCGTGGGTTGAAGGATTAACTATTTTGGGAATATATGACTCGCATTTCATAGATTTCGGAGCAATAAAACAGTTATTACCAATGTTTATTCAGGTCTTGTCCCATTTTAGACTTTAACCGTAACCGATAGTCGAGTGCAATGTGATAATTGTTGACGAGTGGTTTTTTTCCTGTTTTAAGCCTGTTTTGTACCTGATTTAAAAAAAATCCATGAAAATTGTCGTCATTATTTGACAAATCAGTTAAAAGAATTAAAACAGCAGAAGCAAATCTGCAAGGTACCATTCTCACCGTATCAGATCTATCACAAGACAGCACTTGCAAATACAATCGTGCTATTTTCAAATACCTGTAACCAGTAATTTAATTATTGAAACAAATCAAACAAGTAACGACTAGGAGCATACTTTGTAATCATAAAAATGCTAATTCTAAACAACGTGACAACAATTCTACAACGTGCCAGGAGTGAAACCCTGGATTTGAAAATCCTAACTATTCTAATGTAAGTTAAACTGAAGAAAGTCCTAATTACACGAAAAATAATAAAAATTATAAGAATAATTCTAACTTAAATTCAATTATAAACATTTTCTAATTGATTCTAAAATAAAATTTCTTATAACCTAAAATAACATAATAAAAATCTTAATAAAAATTCAGTGTGATAATAGTAAAAGTGTAAAAATCTAAAAATATTAAATGTCACAATTTGAACAATTAAACGACCAAATAAAACAATTAACTGGGGCTGCTAATGCTCAAATTGAATTTTCGAAGAGAATAGAACAGATATAATTGAAACTCGAAAATCCAGTAATTCCGAAAGTAGATTTTCCGACATTAGTAGACTCCCAGATTGCGTCAAGGGGTTACAAACATTCGACGGCAATCCCACCCAATTTGTTTTGTGGATACGTAATGTGGAAATATATCTTTAAAGGATTACGAGATTGTGCGCAATAAACCAATATTCAGAGCTCCACTACAAAGAAAAGGCCGAAGATTATAGAGGTAATCACCGATGCCGTTCTCATACTCTATAATATCTTTAGTGACGACTAAGCTTCAAGGAAAAATTCTTGTTTATCCATTATGCGGAAAGGAGAGCCCTTAGAACCATAGAACATCAACAGAAGAATATGAGCAATGAGCATAGACGAATTCAACGCGAATATCAATCATCAATTTTCGTTAATCGTTAATAAGTCGAAAACTCAAGAATACTCTGCTGATACCAAAGAAGTTCTTAAAATGGGTGACCCATAATAGCTCCGATCAATCAACTAACTCATACGAACCCGCAAAGCCTACAAAGGAAGCCTGCACTTATCACACCAACGAAATATTGCTTATAACATCATCAACACCAAAATAATAGAATGCCACCTCCTTGACCAGTTGAACCAAAATCACCAATACCAATGGAAATAGGTTCATTTATTAACACTAAGTAAGCGAATTACATAAATCGCTCAGTAAACTCAAATTATCAGACGACATTTAAACGAGAAGCTTCTTATCTGAATGAGCCTCGAAAAGAACTTTACATCTTGAAGCTCTTGAAGTAGAAGACTAACTATACAACCAAGTAATGAACGACGATGTTATAACAAATTTCGGATTACTTGTTTATCGAACTTATCGTCATCAAACTTAACCTGCACTCACTCGATTGTTACCTAGGATTGGGGTCTATCAATTAGTTAAGTGGAACCGACAAGCAAGTGGGTAATGTATATAAGTTACATAACACAAATTTTATAGTTTTGGAATATTTGGTATTGTAGTAAATTTTTATTTATAATTTACTGCACTCAAGAAAATCGAGAACAAATACCATCTTCTTAAAGTCTTAAAAATTTAATTTTCCAGAAAACAATCTCTTGTTAATAATTTCGTTTAGCTCCCCAATTGTCTTGTATACATGCTGAAAACCGTATGAAAAGATCATCAAATAATGTAAAAGGGGAGGGCAGCATAAGAAAAATAAACCGCTTTATCTCATATCATAAATACATACATCTAAAATGTATATAAGCATCTTAAATTAATATTTTTTCAATTTTCGTAAAACATTACACCCCATTATACCCTTCAGACTTGCTCCAAATTTTGCGTAGGTTTACCTAGGCATATGATCTTTCTAATAAACATAGTGGGATCGATGGTAATGTGGATTACTCAAAAGTTACAAAATATTTCATGTATTTAGTTTCGAAAATTTCGAGTATGTAACGATCCGCAAGACGGGCGAGGTGGCCAAGGCTGGAAAATTTCCAACCCAGCACTGTTTTCGGCCCAGATCGTTAGCAGAAAATTGATGTTATTTCATTGCAGAGGTTTCCACGGTGGATTAATGAGTTAGCCTGGCTGTACTCAGTGGATGGGGTGGGTGGAAATAGGAACTTGCAGAAACAACCTAGAGTCGAATGATGACATGTTACGGGATAAAAATTTAGCACGGGACAATTATGTACTCAAGACTTACCGATACTCACCATGATCACATCGTATAATTAATTTACTTACTTCATCCTGAAAAGCAAAAGATCAAAAGAAGAAAAAAACGGCAAAGTTGCCCTAGTGGAAAAATTGAAATTTTTTATACTAAAAATAAACTTACGATTTCATAGAAATTTAATAATAATTTTTGTATAATTTTAGTAAGTTATGGCAATATAATTTTAGTATAATTTTAAAAATTAAACAGAAATTATACTTTTGCAAATTATCTAGTTAAAAGTATAATTTTTGTATATTGTGTTATAAAATTAATACCAATATCAGTGTATTTTAAGTATAATTTTAGTAGGTTATGGCAATTTAATTTTAGTGTAATTTTTAAATTTAAACAAAAATTATACTTGAGATAGAGAATATATTGAAAATATTTCCTTTCATTGTGACTGCCGATGTATGCGTATTATAATTTTATATCATTTTTCCTTGTGGTTGTTTGTATTTGCGGACATGCGACGTCATCAGTTCCTCTCCATTGATTATTTCACGCCGTTGTTAATTCTAGTATTTTCAATCAGCGTAGTGAATAGTTGACCCGATAACATCGATGCCTAATTAGAATAATAATTGCATAAATTTTGGACTCCGACTGGACTCGAACCGGCGACTTTTGCGATAATAACACTTAGCGGTGTACACCTTAACCACTGCACCACCAAAGCAATAATTATGTAGAGTTTAATTCCTAACAATATAAATCAATATATTTAAATACACAATTAAACTTAAAATATACTTAATTTGGTTTATTTCATTTGCTGCAAACTACACCAGCACACCAACATACAAAAGACCGCGAAATACGATTACAACAACTAAATACATTTTTTCAGCACGATAGTATTGATTCGCATCAGTGTTGCCAGTTCGTGGGAAATTTTCCTTTTTGCGGGAAATTCATCTCTCGTACGGGATGAAAAATGATGATTAAAAAAAATTATTTTTTCTAAAATGTGTAATACACAATTTTTGATTCCAATAATTTGCTTAAAATAATTTTTTAAATTTATGTTTAATTTTGACTAAATTTAAATATTTGTATATACAAAACTAATATTTAAATTTGTATAAAGTATTTAACCATAATTAAAGTTTTAAACCGCCGTATATACGTATTTATCTCAAATATACTTAATTTAGTTTAAACTTTGAATTCAAGTGTTAATTTTAGGTTAAAATATTTTATGTATATTCATGTTTAATTTTGACTAACTTTATATATTTGGATACACCAAAATCATACTTAAATTTGTATAAAATATTTAAACATTATTAAACTATAAAACTACCGTATTAAGTATTTATCCTAAATATACTTAATTTAGTTTAAAATTTGAACTTAAGAGTTAATTTTAGGTTAAAATTAACACTTATATGTGTATAATATTTAAAATTATATTTTATGTATATTTATGTTTAATTTTGATTTAATTTAAATATTTGTATATACAAAATTCATACTTAAATTTGTATAATTTTTGAGATGTATAATTTAAGTAGTATTTTGGTCTAGAAATGTATTAAACTTTAACCAATTTAAAGTATATTTTGTATTTAAATTAATCATTTATACAAAAATAAATTGATTTTGGTATTCCTCAGTATAACTTTTTGGTTTAAATATTTGATTTTTTCCACTAGGGTGTGAATGGAGGGGAAAAAAATAAAATTCAGCAGATTATATGAATTGATTGCGGGTTCACGTACGTGATCAAAAAATGATTCGCGAGTCAAGCCAATCAAATCGTTGGAATTTCCCCGCCTGAGATGAAATATTTTTATCTTTGGGCAAATTTTTGATCGCAAGCATCCAACATAGAAAAAACAAAAAACAAATTAGGAGCAACAATGACGCTCATTATATCCCTTTTTCTACAAAAAAAAAAAAAATTGGCTAAATTTAAGTCCAAACCACACAAATGTGTAAGTAAAAAAACAGTACGTAATGGCTTTTTGATAAAAATTTCGGTTGATTTGAAGTACAATCAACACAATTGTGTGAAAGGAAGGCACAAATGTGTAAGTTGGTTCAAAACACATACAAAACATGATAATTTTGTCTTAACCACAAAATTGTGTGGGTAAGTGGGAAAAGGGATAAATAGTTTTGCTGTTTTTCTGACATTTCTATATGACTCATGTCAATATCAAAAACAAACAAAACACGCGCCATTTTCATTTTCGGCATTTGGTGTTTTAATTTTGTCGTGCGTTTACATAATTAATTAATTTTAATATTTAATAAATGTATTAAAATTGTGAAAACAATTTGTAATTTTGTGCGACGTATTTTCAAAATATCTTGTGTACTAACATGTTGTGTAATTGCGGAATTATTACATTGAATAAAATTCGGAAATAGGACAGCCGATGCGATCACTGACCATTTCAAGCGATTCTGTGCCACATCGCTAATATTACAGTAAAACAGGATAATCATAAACGTAAATTAGATGTGCTTGAAAACTTAATTTTAAATAAGCGTTTGACAGCTGTAACATGTAAGTAGATCGTTTGTTTAAATCACTAAATTATCTCCATTTAACTTTTGAATGATTATCACAGCAATAATTTAAGCGATTTGGACGTACTACGAAGGATTCAAAAGGTGCAGATATAGGCGACCAGCTGGTACAAATGAATTTAACTAGCCACCGTAAAATGATCACACCGATGCACGGCGCCAATTGTAATCCCTTACCACAATAAGCTGAAAAGTGAAGGGTAGAGTAATAAATAATTGGATTGGCTAGATCGGACAAGACTGAATTAAATCAATTTTTTTCCACTTTTGTCTTTATTTTATGAAAAATGAAATACATATTTAATTTTATACTTATACTATCGCATATTGTTCGTATAATAATTTTACGCCCATTCAAACCGTTTTCTATTAAATCGCGAGCAAAAGTCCCAGGCGAGGTACGATTCGTTAGAATAATGCTGTTGTTAGAATTTGAAGCTCATTGTACAAACAAATCACGTGCTTATCCACATTCAATATCGGAAGTAGAAGCTAACACAATCTTTGGGGTCGGAACTTTACTTAAATCCGCCAAATTGTGACACAACTGCAAATGCCGAAATTGAAACGGATTGTTACGGGCATCTTCAAAACTTTTCATCAATTTATCACTTATTCATTCGATTTGTGATTTAGCAAACTCAACCATAAACGAATGTCGATGAAAAATGAAATGAATGTTTTTATTTAATTTTATTTAATTATTAGTCGTCACCACAGCCACACACAACACACAAATTAAAATGGTTGAAAATGACAAATGAAACGTCAAGTAAAATAGCTTAATATTTAGAGCAATAGCTTTTGTTTCTAACTTCATATTGTGATCAAATTTTTTTGATCACGTACGTGAACCCACGTTAAATGTCACAAAATAAAAATTTATTGACATAAAAATTGGTTTTCTTTGAAACTTTTTAAGAAATAGAAAAAAAATCAATAATCCTAAATCATTTTTCTTTAACAACTTGTTCTTTAGGTAAATAAATTTAATTAGAGTTAGTTAAATGTTAGTATGATAAGGTTGTAATAAAGCTTAACTAGGTTATATGTATTATGATTTAAGAATTAATCATGCAAAACTTTTATATGGAAAATTTAATTCAAGTATATATAGTACTTATAGATAAAAAAAATTTCATTGCTCTTGTTTATGAATGTAATTGTAGCGAAATAATTATAAAAAAAATCTTACATAATTTTAATCGATGCGATGGTCGACTAGTGATCACTCATACCGGATGAAGGTTGATGCAATAAAGCCATTATTTATTTATCATATACAAATTGGGGTACAGTGACATCTAGGTCACGCAAACTACCCCATAAGTAATCACATACAATTTTTCAATACAACATTAATTGTTAACTAGAACTAAAACTAGTATTATACATAGCTACTTAACACTACATAATAATTACTAGAGTTCAATATAAAAATCATAACAAAATTAAACAATAAAAATAAAATAAGATACTAATTCAATTTGCATTTGTAATTGTATCCGTATCCCCCCAAAATTATCATAATCATCACTCACCCCGGACCAAAGAAATATCCGTTATGCTGACATTACTTGTGGTATAATTTAGAGCTTGGTAAGTTTTGTAGCTGAGTAAAGTACTCCAAGCAAAGTTTTTTAAAAGATTTGACCGTTCCTGCCTCTCTAATACTTAGTGGTGATTTGTTCCATATTATAGTGCCCCTTACCATCAGAGCATCATCCATAATCCTAGTATTATGAGCCTGAACTATGAGAACCCTTGTTCTACGTGAGATGGACCAGACTAGCTTATTAGAAAGGTAGCTAAGAGAATTGACATCATTAATTAGTTTGTAAAGGAATAAAGTGATTCGGTACTCAAAATAAGTCTTAAGTGGCGTTCCATATATATCATTAACGTATCCAGAGATATGGTCAAAGTGGCGGAGGTCATTAATGTATCTAATACAGTAGTTGAATACGCGGTTCACCTGGATCATCAAAGAAGAATTCAGATCAAAGAACACAATATCAGCGTAAAGAAGGTGGCTCAAAACCAATGATCTAACCAGCCGACCACGAGTCGCCTTTGGAGTGTCACATCTTCGTCTATTGAGGAGATGATGCACATTAAACATTTTGCGGCAAATTGTTCCAATATGTTCGTGCCAGCTCAATTTATTGGTCATAGTAAGTCCCAGATTCCTTACAGAGCTGGAGTAAGATATTATTTCGGAACCAATTTTTACATCGTGGAATTCACTATAATTTATATGTCTGCCGAAAATAATTGCTTGCGATTTTGATGAGTTGAGTTTCAATTTATTATCCTGAGCCCAGTTGTTGATACACAATAAATCCTGATTGATTAAGTCAATGCCTCTATTACATTCAAGGTAGGAACTTCCATCAAGCTCCATAAGGATTTGTAGGTCGTCTGCGAACAAGTGATGACCACAGTTATCGACAGAGATGATAAATCATTAATATAAAGAGAGAATATCAGAGGTCCCAGGATGGATCCCTGAGGCACTCCTGCTACTAATGGTAACGTAGAGGATCTCTTATCCGCTGACATAACGTACTGGGAGCGATTAACAATGTAAGAGGCAACCAGCTCAGTAGCATCCCTAGAGAAATTAAATTGACTAGTGAGTTTCCTTAGGAGTATGACGAAGTCGATAGTGTTAAAGGCTTTCGAGAAGTCCAATAGGACAACCGCAGTAAACTTTCCATTATCAATATTTCCTCTAATGAAGTCTGTGACTTCAGAAAGAAGAGTGACAGTGCTATGCGAGGCACGGAACCCAGATTGGAAACTAGATAGAAGATGTTGGTTAGATAGATGACTGTTCATTTGTGAAGCCATAATTTTTTCAAAAATCTTCGAAATCGATGGTAGTAGTGAAATAGGACGAAAATCAGCAATCAATTCTGGGTGAGGGACCTTGGGTATGGGTATAACCTTACTGGTCTTCCAGGAGATTGGAAATCTATTACGGGTAAAAATCCAGTTGAAAGTGTGTGTCAATATAGGTAAGATAGAAGGACAGCAAGATTTAATAAACCTTATAGGAATTCCATCAGAACCCGAGGAACTCGACTTCAAAGACATTAACGTTTTTAGAACACAGTCTTCATCTACCTCAGTAAACCGCAAAAGATTGTTGCCATCCGTATTATTGATTACTTCATTTAGGTCACTGTGGTTCCGTCTCAAGCTGACCGGAATGCTTGATAGAATATCTTCATCTAAAGTTGGCTGGGGTGCAAGGTTTACAAAGGCCTGGTTAAGATCATCCGCTGAGAATTGGTTGACATGGATGTTGTTAATTTCTCTGCTCATACCCTGTTCCCTGAGGTTGTGCCATAACTCCTTAGAGCTGAGTCCAGGATCCAATTTTGAAAGCGTATAATTTTTACGAGCACCCTTAACCATACCCTTAACTTTTTTATCCCACAGCTTCAGGATTTCTTTATTTTATTATTATTTTTTTTCTTTAGCTAATTATATAAATTAGCTGATGATGACGACAATTTGACGTTGTTGCACAATAAAAGTTGTTATGGGAATTTTCGATATTTTTGTTTTTCAATTCACATATTTATAGATGTTATTGTTTTATCCCTTTAGTGATTTACTAACACAATTGTGCGGGTAGGGCAAAAGTACCATGTCAAAAATTTATTTTGGTATGTGTTTTCAACCAACTTACCCATTTGTGAATTCCTTTTTAACTTATTTTCGTCCGAAAAAAAACAATATATCTATACGCACAATTGTGTTGGTTGTAGTTCAAATGAAGCGAATTTTTTTATCAACAACGCCATTACATACTATGGTTTTTTACTCACACATTTGTGTGGGTTGGACTAAAATTGAGCCAATTTTTTTGTTTTCTTGGTTGAAAAAGGGTTATGGAGTATTACACCGAACGAAATAGAATGCACTCCTATTAGTAACCGTAATGTGTGTATTAGGCGATTTGTATCACTTCGTGCACTATAAGCTTTTTTTTTCTGACTAGACCGCGCCACTTTTTTATTTAGTAAATCAACCGGGACCGTTTTTCTTTCAATGTTCACACGGTTATATGGTTGAACCCGGCTCTCACTTTGATTATAGTATTTATTAACACTAAACTAGATTATTAGTTCATTCACTTATTATTTACAATATTTTTATGTATTTATGACTTAGTTATTAAGATTTTATTTAGATTAAATTTTTAGTTTTAGCTTGAACATTTAACACTACCATTTGTATCGGATTTGGTATTCCAACAGTTTTTTTTTTGTGGTAACAAACACTAACTTGGTGTATATCGTTCGGAAATTTATAAAACTAACACTTATTTTTAGTTATTTCTTTTACATAGTAATTATTAAGAATTTTTATGATTTTTATTATTAGAAATATTTATTTAGTTTTATTTATTTAAACTTATTTGAAAATAGATATATAATTCTATAAAATTTACAATTTTTTGTTACATACTATCAAACTCATGCGGAAGAGAATTGATTTAATTATATTATTTTTCTATTTCACTAATAAAAATTATAGGTACTTATGTCCGCTAAAACACCCAAAATCGACTCCCCGCGTGACTCTCAAATTTCGCTTTTATAGTCAAGCAAGGAAACCGTAACCGAAATGATCATACGATACTTTTTTTTTCAGGAGGGAACAAAACATACCGTTACCCAATATTTACAAAATATGTACTTGAATTAGTCGGTTTCAATTGTGAACATAAATATTATAAATTAATGAATTAAGGGGTGGACACCTGAATGCCACTTGGGACGAAAAAAATTCGTTACAAGTACTTTCTGGTACATTATACTAAATTACACCCCCCTATACCCTTCAGACTTGATCCAAATTTCACAGGAGCTTACCTTAGCCTAAGACCTTTCTAATAAACATATAGTGGGATCGATAGTAAAGTGGGTTACTCAAAAGTTAAAAAACATTTCATTAATTTAGTTTCGAAATTTTCGGGTAGTTTCTGGCACATTATACTAAATTAAACCCCAATATCCCCTTTAGATTTAGTTCAAATTTTGCGTGGACCTACCTAAGCCTTTTACAAAAACATAGTGGGATCGATGGTAAAGTTGGTTACTAAACAGTTACACAGCATTTCATTAATTTAGTTTCAAAAATTTCGGACTTTCTGGTGCATTATACTAAATTACACTTCCTTATCCCTTTAAGACTTTACCCACATTTCTGGGGTTTGGATTATGACTTAACCAATAAACATAGTATAAATAATATAGAAATAGGTATATCAAAAATATAATTTCGGCTATAATTTATTTTTTCCGCTGGGACACCGATACACCGATACTTTTTTTTTTTTATTTATTCAACTTTATTAGACAAAATCATGTAACAATTAATTAAAATTAACAATTTAATCAAAATAAATTTCTAACCACTTTACCGATGACACGATATGAATTATACTTCCACCAAAAGCCACTAAAGGTGGTCTCCTGATGTCAAGTGAAGACTTTAGTTGGATCACTACTGTTATGGAGGAGGATAGCTCCATTTTATTGCTAGGGTCCACGATTGAGGGACCACCACCTTGTGGACCACCATTGTTTACAGGAATAATCCTAAGACATAATTTTCTTCTGACTCCTTTACTATGTTAACTATTTTCACCATAGCGTTCATTGTTGGCCTATTTTGTTTGAAACCGAGCTGTTTATCACGAGCTGCTTCCGCTACCATGAAAAATCATCAACAATCTGGCAGCCATCAATTTCCAAAGTAATTTACCTAAGACCGGCAACATCATAATTGGTCGGTATGCTTTGGGATGGGTGTGATCTCTATCACCGGCTTTTTAATGATTATTTCTGTGCCGTTTTCCCAGAATTTGGTAAAATTCCTTTATTCGGGCAACCATTCTGGGAGCTGGTAATACTTGACCCAATTATTTAACTGTACGGTTTCTCAATTTGGGCATGAATTCAGTATATCGACGGTGTGCGCATCGAGTGATCTGTGGGTTACACACTATTTCAGATTTTGCAGCGTGTGGTAAAGCAGAAATGTTTCTATTTGCTCTTCTGGCAGAGGAACGATAAAAACCCTGGTATAGAAGACCCCCAGGGAATGCGTCAATGACTAGGGAGAATCCTAGTCTTATAAGATCTGTGGTAATGTCAACAACAGTGGAGCGCATCGCAGAAGGGAAGATAGACATCTCTCCTAATACCTTCAATAAATGTGTGATTAATTTGGCAACATAGTGAAGTCGATATTTATTTAACGCAGCTATTGACGGTGCACGGATGTTTCCACGCACTTTTACACAAGTTCGAACATAACGATACCACGTATAAATATACGAGTACTTCTCTTTTCGCCATATCGCTTCAGCCTATCGTCGTACACGACTTTAGGCTCACGCAGGTGTGATGTACTATAAAATGTAACAACTGCAGCCAACTTGAGTTGTACCGAGAAGGATGAACGTCAATACATTTTTGCGAAAAAGCATCCATATAGAAGGAGACATTTCTTTAATGGAATTTGATTTAATCCGATTAAACATATTATAGTAAACCATGTTCAGGTGTAGTTACGTGATATTTGCAACAAATCTAAAAATGATACTGCAGGAATAGGAATAATAGCACGATAGTGCCACTCCCTCTCATATTTTATATAGTTGTAACAATGGAAAGTGTTCCCAATAAAAATCATCTATAAAACGAGATTACGGAATAAAATGTCCAAAACGTACACACAGCAAACAAAACACTAAAAATAAAATAAATAACAGAAACAAATAAAAGTTAAATAGTTAATCTCAATTCATGACACACAGCAAAAACAAAATAAAAACAAGGAAGTCAATAAAATTGTTTGTACCATTTCCATCCGATTATATTTCCTACGAACCTCGGCCGCACCACCATTGAGTGGGAAATAAAATTATAATTATTATTTCATTTTAATCAGTGTGTCGAACGAACATACTCGTATTGTAATAGCCCGGAATTATTCATTTTTATTCTGTACCATATTTCGGTAAATATACGTACGATAAAATTTCATTCGCATTTACATGAGTCCGGACATTTTTTTTTGAATGTGGGACAATAAAATAAAATTCGAATTTCGGAGAGTTTATATAAAAATATTTGCGAGCGACACACACATATAATGCTTATCACGTTTATTAACTTTTCATCATGCTGTGAAAATACAATATAGCAAAAAATAAAAATTGCAATCAAGCAGAAAAAATGATGATAAGAATCGTAGTCGTACGAGTTTATTCTCGCGTATATGGGTTTTCGGTGTATTTAAGAGGTAAATACTAAATACTATTTATTAATAAAGATAAAATATTGATTTACGATACGTGTGTGTGTGTAGATATGGCGAATCGTAACCTAATAGCTTAGCACACAGCAATTATTTTCATTTATTTGAAATTCCCAGTTAAAATTTTACTGGTGATTGAAAAATTTAATCATCTGCCTTTTTAGCTTAAGTCATTGCACAAAATACATATAAAACAGGAACAACTCACACGTAATGTGAAACATTATGAATAAATTAAAATTTATAAGCGACTTATTTTGCTTTACGTTTAGAATGCAATAAATAATATGTTTGCGATGGAAATGATAGGCAACATCTCCTGAAAGCTGCGCTCCACCATACACCCTTTTGAAATTTTACAAAACCGTAGGAATAGGAAGGGAAAGTTAGTTATGACAAACTTAGCCCGGTAACTGACACCTAATAAAGCAAATAGTTTTTTGAAATTAAACGTGTTGTCCTGCGTAAAAGGCAACGCAGGATAACACAGTCTAATTTCAAATTTTCTAAAACTATAAAGATTACTAAGTGTAAGGCAATTTTACAACACTGAATATTTGGCACAGTTCTAGAATCTTTAGTACGAAGTTCATATACATATAACATTTTAATCCTAATTAAAATTGTGTAAAACCTGCTACTCAGGAATCTGTAAATTAAGAAACATATTAACAAACAACTGTACAACTCTAGAGATAGAGACCGTAATGTCTAAATAATTTGATACCTAACCTGTTCAGACACGTGAATACATATCAGCGACATAACAAAACAAGGGGGACACAAAACTTTTTGAAATCTAATAACAGACGGTATGTCAACAGATGAAAATTGGGCCAGATGATAGAAATATAAAACAAATCACGGACCTGGATGAGAAGATAAATGACGAGGCCTCAGAAAAAGATTGAGAAATGTTAAATATTTATCTGAGGGGTATAACAGTACCATCATACACGAACAAGATGACACTATCACAAAGATCACCACGGGAATTAACAGCCATCAAACAAACATCGACTAGTTTGTTGTATGTCCATCAACTGTACATAGATTTCGAATACATCACACTTGAATTCTAAATTTAAAAATTTAACCTACCAGATTTTTGATAAAAACTGTCTTGTACACTAAAAAATCATTATACTTGTTGAAACTTCAGAATACCCACAAGGTCAACCAGACCTTATTGGAAATTTAATCAACACTTCCAAAAATGAAAAAGCTTCTACGGAAGGCGCCACTTTCGGTCCACCGCATTTCACATTGATCTCCCAAATTACGGAAAAAAAGATTTAGTATGAAGTTTAATTCCGAATATTTAATCCGCCTGGACTGTAGAGATACCGAATTTTGGTGAAATAAAGTTTTTTTGATCAAAACTCGTCATTTCCGGTAAAACTTAAAAAATAATCTAAACAAATTTTGTCTGAAACTTAATCTAATTTTTTTTTTTGTTTTTTGTAGATCGTTTCAGCCAAAATTCACTGAGGTCTCCCCATTTAACTTTAGTATGGCTTCATCCTAATCAATCAATCCGTCTGGGCTGTAGAGAACCAACAGCATTTAGTCTGCACGACACTACCTTTTACTATACAAAAAAACAGTTTTGTGTCGGAAGAAATAAAATCGTAATTGCTGGTTAAATTTTGGAAAACTGATTTGAACCGATTCTGTTGAAATTTTAAATTAGATTTTTTTAGTTCATAGTCGTTTTTCTGGTAATTAATTCAAAATATTTGAAAACACGAAAAAGCTCGTATGGAAGCTGTCACTTCCGGTGGATCGATTTCGACCAAAATTTACTGGGATCTGTTATTTTGTGGAAAAGCTTAAGTATGAGGTTATGAGGCAAACACGTTTTTCTGTTTAAATTTTGGAAAAACGATTTAGGCTATTATTGTAAATTTAATTAAATTTTTCTAGCCCATAATCGATTTTCTCGTAAATGATATACTTTTCAAAATATGTATTTGCAAACCACGAGGAATCTCCTATGGAGATCTCCAAATTTTTTCTTTTTAAATTCTGGTCTGTTGAGTCGTTGTTTTGATTTAATAAGTATTCAATGTCTGCCAGAAGTCTAATCAGACCTTGAAGAGTGTTTTTTGGTGGAATTGCGAATTTTGGACCAAAGTTTAGTATTATTTCTATTGATTTTGGTATTGGGATATCTGAGAGGTTAACCACAAAATACTTTTCATAGTTAATTTCTGATTTTACTTTGATTAATTTGTTATACTTTGTTTTCAAACTAGTATTATTGTCTTTAATTTGGGTTTCATTGTTAGAAGATATTCTATTAAAATATAATTCAAAATCCACACTACTTACATGAATGAATAACTCGTAAAACATATGATCCATAATAGTTTTAGTTTTGTTTATATAATAATTGCAGATTTTAATTTTCATATTTAAGGCCCCGATTCACGTATTTTGCAAAAACACGACTTTTCGTGGTACCATTGCGTAAAAACTAACCAACCGATCGCCAACATTTATATCTTAAAATTTTAATTGAAGTTTTTTAGGAAAATTGACGGTGGCTTTTTTCATTTTTCCCTCTAGATTTTCCGCTATGGCATTACAAAGCGAACAATATTCAAAAAAATCGCAAAAGTTTTGGTACCATTGCGACGTTATTAGTCAACAAAACTTAGATTGTGATATATCAAAAGACGCAGAAAAAAAATCTGAGACGATTGACGGTGGCGTTTTGCTAAATTTGAATTATTAACCGAAAAATTAGCAAAAAACGAAATTCCTTTGGTAAAAAAAAAGAAAGCAAAGTAAAGAACCAATCTGTGAAATTTATTGATTTTATTCCTAATTAGTTTTACCAGAATACAACAGATGTCGCTAGTTTCCACGCACAGTAATAAAACTCAGTATTGTTTTCAAATGTTTCGATGTATATCTATTTACGTACATATGAATGTATATGGAAGATAAAAGCAAAAGGACGTTATCGATGTACAGCTGTGAAACTAAATATCAATATTTCGTAGTGGTGTGTATGAAATTGAGATGATTTTCTTTCAATCTTTATAAATACAATAATGTGTTTGTATTTTATTTACTATAGAATGAACATAAGTATTTTACTGAAATATGAATACATCATAACTATATCTAGGTAACAATTCTGTATAGATGTGTGTAAATTTGGAGTAGTATGAATGTCTTAAAACTATAGATTATAATGATAAACACAAAAAGAATGAGATTGAAAAATAAACTATGTGTTGTTGTTGTTGTTGTTGATTTAGTGAGTTAGGATAATAAACTCATTTGTAGAAATTTTCACGCAGAATTGATTTTATTTTGTTTACCTTGATTACATCTCGTAAATCGCGATACATAATTTTATACAAGCAGATCTGATCATTTGTTGTTTAAAATTACATCTCAAGCTCATATTTTTTTTTTCTGTATATTCAAGATGTATACTAGGTAGGGAGTTAATTTTGTAAGCAGACTGAAGGCTGCCGAATGAAAATTGTCTACGAACTACGAGCTAGGTGCAAAATAACAAAGTTAAAAGTGTGTGATCTCAAAACGGTGGTACAACAATAATTGCATACAACAATAATTTACAAGAACAATTACATTATATATCACACATTTTTAACTTTGTTATGTTGCACCTAGCTCGTAAACAATTTTTATGTGGCACTGCCGCATGAAAGTTCTCTACGAGCTAGGTGCAACATAACAAAGTTAAAAATGTTTTTGAACCCACAGCGGCAGCCTTCAGTACGATTTACGTTTATCGACTCAAACTAGTTTTGACAATTTTTAATGAAAACAAACAGATCAATCATTACAATTTATGTCTCACATTTATAACCGACATCCAAAATGCTTTAAATAATGTAATGACATAATGTTTGCGTAATCTACCTCAGATTTCATAAACCTATTGAATTTGACGGCGGGGATGCAAGATCCAAAAAGTCTAGCAAACTATCAGAAAAATCAAATAAATTAGGATTTGTAATTCTTGATTAAGTTACCGGTCATTGTGCCGTTCAAAAAACGATCAAATTTTATATCCAGAATCTCTATATATGTATAAAAATGACGTGTGTGTTTGTGACATTAAGAACTGCTGTACCAATTTTGATAAAAATTGGTGTATAGTTGTATGAGTCATGATAATGGTCCACCGGAAGTTACAGCTTCCGTAGAAGCATTTTCGGTCGATAAACTCAAAAACTACAGCATCGATTTCAATAAAAATGTATATATATATATATATATATATATATATATATATATATATATATATATATATATATATATATATATATATATATATATATATATATATATATATATATATATATATATATATATATATATATATATATGTTCTACGGGTCGTGAGCCAATGGAAGTGGCAGCTTCTATGGGAGCTTTTTCGAATTTTTCATTACATTGATAAGATCGCAAATCAACATATAGCATTAGCAATTGCTTCTTCAAGAATAGCAGGAACATTATTAGATGGCGGACCCCATTCAGTACTAAAACTCCCATTAAATATGCAAATAATTTAAACACCAACATGTAGGTTAGGTTTCACTGGTTGACACTTAAGCCATTTTTGGTCTATTGTGATACCACGCATTCACGCCACATAATTAACCCATTCACCTATTCACCTACTCACTCAACTTCAGTTTACCACCTGCACATTGCAAGCTCCTTGTCAACCGGTACATTGATATGGACGGTGGGTCGGCGCTGAATTCTGCACTCCATCAGAGGGCCTTAGTTGTGTTTATTAACATCACCGATCGTAATCGATGACGAAAATTCGCTTTGCATTCAGCCTCTGGTGGGATTCGAACCCAATACCTCTCGGTCCAAGTGCCGAAGCTTTAACCACTGCACCACTTGTCCGATGCCATATGTCCAACACTTGTCCAACATGTAACATTCCAAAAACATCAGGAAAGGTATTGCAATAATGCACAATGGCACATCATAAATTATTAGAAGCATTAGATAAAACATTACAAGATTTATGCAATTACCAACAGATATCTGATGGTACAACAATATAAATATCAGGTAACTTTAGACAGGCACTACCCTTATAACCCGATGAACTCCAGCTGCTGAATTAAACGCGTGTTTAAAACCATATAATTTCTGGAGAAACATTTAAAAATATAAATTTAACAACAAATATACGTTTTCAATTGCAAAACAATGAATGTGCTGTAACATTTCCAAAACAATTATTAGACATTGGAAATTGAAAAATTGATAGTGCAACTGATGCAATTACATTTCCACAAAAGTTTTGTTTTTTAAAACACCCAAATGTAAAATTAATTGAAAGTGTGTACCCAAATATTGTATAACAATTCAAATCATAATCAAATCAAATCATAAGTTATCGACCAATATTGACAGCATAAAACAAGTACGTTAATGATATAAATACTGCCATTCAAAGTAAAAATGTTGGTGAAACATTTGCATACAAACCAATTGATTGTGTTATAGATCAAGACTAAGTAGTAAATTATCCTACATAATTTTTAAATTCATTAGATTTGCCTGGAGTACTACTACATATTCTTCAATTAAAAATTGGTGTACCAATCATTTTAATACGAAATATTAACCAACCAAAACTTTGTAATGCCGACTTGCTATTAAAAAATTAATGACAAATTTAATTGGAGCAACCATATTAGCTGGCAAATACAAAGGAGAAGAAGAGTTAATCCCAAGCATTCCTACTATAATTCCGTCAAATATTTAATTTTAAATGAATACAATGCCCAATGCGTCTAGCTTTTGATATGACCATTAACAAATCACAAGGTCAGTCATTTGAAGTTTGTGGTTTAAATTTGGAATATCCATGCTTCTGACACTGTCAATCATATGGTGGATGCTCACTTGTAGGAAAACTAGCATCAATATATGTGATTGCACCTGAAGGATCAACAAGAAATGTTGTAGTATATACCAAATAGCATTGGAGCAAATTAATCAATTTTTATATAATTAAAATATTTTTGATTTCATTTTTCATTTTAATTTAATATTACCAAAAATAAAAATAATCTTTCATTTGGAACCATACGCAAAGCGGGCTGCGTACAGCTAATTTTATACAAATATAACAAATTTTCTCTGAGTACTAAACATCTGAAACCGGGTCAATTCTATAATTATTACAATCATGTCTTGTCCCTATATCTGGTTATTTGTAATACCGTTAGTCTGGGTACACTCTAAATATGGCGAATTAATAATAATGATATTGGCTTCTTAAATTGCAACTTCAATTCTCGGGAACTTGCCAATAAACCTTCAATCCTGCTGTGTCATCCATGCAAGTCCCATTTATAGAGAAATTCAAATAATCATTCATCAAATTCATATTGGAATAATTTCGAACCTAACACAAGTCGAAATCTCATAAATGATGCAATGGAAAACAGTTCTGAAATATTACGGCCACAATATCGACGTGTTTCAATGTACAATCTACATATGCCATTGCTTCTCATTGATTTAGGCGAGGTTGGCGTGTACATGATCGATCTGATTCCTCGCTAAATGTTCATATGAATGACGAATTCTATATCTCTAATTTTATGCTGGTCCTCAACCGTCCATAAACTGAAGAGACCAACTATCAGAAGTCGACAATCAACTTGGAATGAGGTCGAGTACAAACATTAAGTGGAGCCATTACTGAGAATCTCGTCGACGGTGAGTCAAAATCAATTAACATAATCTAATCAAAATTCTCTTATGGAAATGTAACAATTACAGCAACTACCTGGTAATCACCAGCTGTGAATACAAGGGGGGTCAATATTTATTGCTATAAGATTAGTAAAATACAGATAAATCAAGAACAGCTGTTAAAAGCTGACAGACAAAAAATGCAAACTTGAGGATAGATCTTATATAAACTATCGGTTATCATAAGCTATCTTACCTCAGCAATCCTCTAGTATTCTAAAGAGTCGAATCAGTCCGTATTTCCATAAAAATTTGGTTCGTTTCAACAGATTCGTAGTGAAAGATGGTGTTATAGTGTGTAACTCGGTTATGTAATTTTACCATGCGGTGATTCTTGCGCAATATAGAGATTATATTTTGCTCATATACCATCGATTCTAAGTAATCGAACTTTCTCATCGCTGACAACCCTGATGTGAAGCTCATTTGTTGGACGGTTTAACGGAAACGAACTAATTTGATTTATAATACAAGAGCTGCGCTGTTGTATGTTCTGTCGTTAATGACACGATGAAAAAAACTTAGCTATTTGGTTTCATTGCCGAACATTGTACCCGTATGTTATTTAAGAAGCCTCCAAAAACTTGCCTTATCGATTATTAGATTATGCCGTTTGAATTGGATGAATAATTATAAACACATACCCCTTAAAAAAGTATATCAGAAGATTATGTTGGAATAAAAAAAGCCAAAGAGATGATCAATGGAGATAGTTTGGATGGATTGGAATTTCGCTCCTTACGAAGAATGGTCATCTTCATTTAAAATGGGGTGTGAAATTCACTAAACGTTTATTAATGAATAAAAATTGTCGGGTTTCGTTCAGCCTAACCAGTCTAATCCATTCATTTAAGTACCTTATGTTTAATTTAAGATTGGCTTATAATCCCACCATAAAACTGAATTTGATCAAAATTGGTCCAGGCATTTTCAAATTCCATTCGACGTTTTGAATTTGTTACATTCATATTTGTTTATTAAAAAGATCGATTAAATTGTAATATCTATCGTGGAATAGCTTTGTTTAACACAGGTTGTATGTGCAAATTACTAAGGACTTTTAATTCAGGGTATACAGCAAAGATAAAGTTTCGGCAACCTTTAAAATTGCATGACGACTATCGGCCAAATACTTTTTAATTTATTCTTATAATACGTCATATGTGAGCTCAATATAGACCAGTGCAGCTGATACTAGCATATGTTAATGGCATCTGGCATTTAATTCGCAACGTTGTTCTCCTGAAACAAATCACCTTGCCATTATAATTCCCAGCTCATCAGATCGACCTACAAATGAACCAAAAGCCATTTACAAACTGTTAAATGATCCGGTGCGTTTTGTTGACTCGTAATTTGCAAACAATTACCGCAAATCTTCCTAATGAGTAAAGTTATTTTTATTATAACGCGTCATTCACTTGATGTGTAACTCATGATTTTTAATAATTGGATTTGTCTTTTACACATTTGTGAAGGCATTCTAAAATTAACATCTGCATTTTGCGCTGCGGTTACATCGGTGGTCGCTATTAATTCCCGCTAACCGTATACGGTTAAGAGACATCCAGAGGCTTGTTGTACTTGAGCTGATGGAAAATTACGATTCTTTCGTAATTCGGAATTATGTATGAGTTACGAGATAAGAAACCATCTCGAAAAAGTAGATATGTTGAATTGGAGTCATTGAAAATTCACTAAATTCAGGAGCCAGCAAGTTAAAATTCATTCAATGGAAAGTAGAACTGACGGAAGAACTGATACACGATGGCTGTATCACGTTGAGCGGGATCTAGACTCACTCGATTATGGTTTCTCTCATCTCCTTGTTATAAACAGTAACATTTGAAATAACATCGTTGGGGATGCCAAATCCCTTCATGGAATGTACCACCAACAGTCAAACAATATACATTTTTGGAAAGACATTTATACTCTTGATATCACTTTGAATTGTTTTTAAAATTTGCTACTTCTGGACTTAATAATTTATGAAATTTACCAGACTTCCAGTCTACACAAAAGTGTAAAACCAGCAACAAAAGAGATGTATGGGTTAACAATTTAACGCGGCCAGTAGATATTATTTATTACATACTAGCTGACCCGGCGAACTTCGTACCGCCTCAAAATCAATACATGTTGCTTAAAGTTATTATAGCTTAATTAAATTGAGTTTTTTTATTAAGATAAAATGAATTTCTCTCTCTCTCTCTCTCTCTGGCACTATACCCCATCAAGAGATTTGGCCGCCTTAAATGAGGTTTAATAATCATATTTTCATTTCGGATAGTGACTAATGAGTGATTAATTCATTGATCCTAAACCAGCCGTGCAATTTTTTCCTTGTCACTACCGGGAATTGAACCCGAGACCTCCGGGTCGGATAAAATGAATACTCCAAATTAATTAAATTCAATCAAAATGAAATATATTTTAATTACATTGAAATGAATGTAATTCAAGTGGCAGCAACGCTTTCGTTTTATTGAATTAATTCGAAATGATTCGCGTAGCATTGTTGCACTACTTTCTTTTAAACTATTTCCTGAGTAGGTTGCAATAGGGTCGATTCCCTTCAGTAAAACATCTTGTGATATACGACATTTTTTGTTTTATTGTCAGGTGCGAGAATCGAACAAAGCGGATGGTATGTCGACACGTGAACATGCTACGTACAATTGGCCGTGAGAGAAACATTCATTTTCTAGATTCAGGGCACAAACACTCAAGGATGTGCCTTGTGATTTGTTGATCGTCATGGCGAATGCAAGACGAATCGGAAATTGAATTCGTTTAAACTCGAGTGGCATATCGGTTGGGTTAATCAGAATTCTCGGAATGAGAACTTCCTCACCTTTGAACTTTCCTTGAGATTTCTCAAAATAAAACGCGTTCCGTTATATAGTTTTAGTTGATTTAGGTTTCGTAGCATGATGATTCCCGGCAACACACCAACTTTCAGTTGTAAATTGTGTGGGGGCAAGCCAGCCAGATCCAATGAGTTTAAAAATTCAGTTGGACAGTTGGTTGATTCGTCTTTGTTTGTCACACAGTCGATAGATTTGAAGGAATGAAGTGGACCGACGATTAGATTTTGAATTGTGAAATTTAAGTGATCCCCATTTTTGTTCTTTGCCGCAAGAATTACTCGTTCACTCACCCAATTGTGATTTTTGTGGTTAGTAATACTGTTCGGGAACACTTTGTTGATGAGCTCGTCCTTCGTTGAGACAAAATTGCAAAAGTTCAGAGGAAACGATAAAAATAAAATAAAGTAGAAATGTGCATGTAGCCTCCAGTCGGATTCGTAACCAGTACCTTGCGGTTCAAGCGCCGAAGCTTTAACCACTGCACCACTCGTCACATACAAACTACACCTACAAAATTCATATAAAAAAAGGTTTTTTTTATTAGATTGTTGGGCTTCCCTTTTGAGTTTTTCCGACTTTTCTTTTTTCCTAAACCACCACTGTATAGGAACGAACAAAATAAAAACAAATCATCGAAATAAGTGAATCCATTCTCTAGATATCATCATAAAAGCCATTCCATACAAAATGTATGAGAAAATGAATTTTCTTGATAACTTTTTTTTTTTGTGAATTTTTCCAATGTTTTAATAATTATTATGCTATTCGGAACGGAGTCAAATCCAACAAAACAAAGATCATAAAAATCGGTCCAGCCGTTCTTCAGTTATAAATGGTGTAACTAACCCGACTTTGTTTTATATATATATATATATATATAGATATACAAATAATTGAATCATTCGCGGAATCATCAAATGAGCAAAACATTTTATTATCACCCTAAGGGATACGAACACTCTCTTTAGACCTGTCTGTAAATATTTGTGTGACTAAAATTATGTATGTGCATTTTCACCCGAAATATTAATAATTTAAATCATTACGTTAAATCCAGCTCAATGAGGTCAGTTCCTGAGTTGAGGTGACCATCGCATTTACTTTGCTACTCCGTACTACGAGATTTATTTATAAAAAATTGATATTATTTCATTATGATTGTAATATTGTAAAAACAAACAACAAATACCCGAACATATATCAAATACATAATACATATATCAAAGAACCGAAAATTAACAAAAATCAAAATATACATATGTTTGTTGTTGTAACCAAACCATTAGGTATTTGGAATTTTGGATTTGTAAAACATTTTTCATTCTTTCGTTTTATGTTTATTTTCGATGCACATGTCTCCAAAAGATAAAAAAATGAAAAATTTTTGAATATTACAATTTTGATGAAGATTTCAAAATGGTACTGTACGCTCCATCTACTAGATAAAAAAAACATATGTTTTTGTGTCTTAGCTTTGAAAATCGACCACGTGTTATCTTGAATCGGGGCCTTAATATTTTGCTTTGGGTTGAAATTTTGAATTTTTTCATATCATACACGAACCTTTATTATTAGAGTTTACTTTATAATTTTAAAATAATTTAAGTAATACTTGTACAAATTTAATATTAACTTTTATTTGTACTTTGACTTTTTTAAGGAAATGGTTATTGTTTTAAATTTAAACCTCGACTGTCATCCAAAATTGCCTTTAAGTTTCTCATCACATTATCCCTTCCTCGTCATCAATACTCGTACCAGTTTCCCACGATATCAAATCATAATCTATCTCTATATATATAAAAATCATGTGTCACGATGTTCGTACACGCTAATCTCCGCAAACGCCCAACTGATTTAAATGAAATTTTGTGAATGTATATGGTTAGTTTAAGCTTAAAAGATAGGATAGTTTTAGATCAGATAGGTGGTCGAGATTTAAAAATACCTTTTAATTTTGTTAACAATTTTTTTTTAAAAATATTTTTTAGATTTCCCGTTTAAAAATACATATAACTACAAATTTTAACTTCCCTACTCCACACATAAATAATTTTTTAAGCTATTTTCTTAATTCTTAATATACAAAAATCACGTGACACGATGTTCGTACACACTAACCTCCGAAAACGCCCAACCGAAGTATTGTAGATTGTAGTTGAATATTGAATTGCCATTTTATTGTGTGCAGATTTCTATACGACGTGTTAAAATAAATTAGGGAAAAAATTAGAATACCAAAAAATTATGAAAAATATAGTTATTAGTAATTTAACGAAGCTTTCTGGCGTATTCTTCGTTTTCCCATACACGAACGAAACCCAAGTATCGAGCACCTTGGGATTCATCTTGAAAACGGTTGACGTGGATATGGAATGCTCCAACGAGCATTCGAGTCACCAAAACCCACACTTAGCCAATTTTTCAAACTGTGCCAAAAACTGTACCAAATGTTTTCGGACAATTAGTTATTATATACCGACGTTCCACTTTGTTTTACGTGGAACAAATCAGGTAAAAAATGGGATCCACGTAGACAAGCGAACCATATTCAACAATCGCAGGCGTATTCAATGCAAATACATTGGGCCGACTTTACACAGTACATCCAAAACAACGTGAATGTTTCTTTTTGTGTTTGTTGTTCTCAAATGCTCCAAGACCAACGTCTTTTCAATTTTTGCGAACAGTCAATGTACAAGTATTCAATACATATGAAGATGCATGTCACGAGATGCAATTTCTGGAAGACGACAATCATTGAGATCTGTCAATATCCCATATCGTCAACTGTTCGTCAACATTTTACTTATGACATGTTATCCAACACAATCATCGGTTTTGTGGGAAAAATACCAGAATTACATGGCTGAAGACATACTACACCGAGTTAGATACACAAACCAAATCCAAACATTGATTACACGCAAGAAATGTACAATGAAGTTTTAGTGTTGATCGAGGGTTTGTGTATTTTAATTTCAAATGGGCCAATAAATCATTTTGATATGCCATCGCCTATTTGCCATCGAGAAGTACCGTATAACTATGTTAACTTAGCTACATTTATTGCGAACAATGAGCCATTAATGACTGCAAAGTATTTTGTAAGAACAAAAAAGTATTTATGATCGAATTATGATGACTGTTGCTGCTAAGCAAGGCGGCTTTTTCTTTGTGGATGCACCAGGCGGAACCGGCAAAACGTTTTTAATATCACTTATCCTTGCAAAGATTCGTTCGCAGCAGAAAATTGCTTTGGCAATTGAATCGTCAGGCACTTGACATATACACATCCAGCAATTGGGATATTGGCAACGGTAATATCGAACTGCATCTAAACACACAATGCGTCAAATTGCCAGACAATATATGCTCTATCGTTAATTCAAAATATGAATTAATTATTGTCTTTCCGGACATTCTGAATAATTACTTGAACCATAATTGGCTCACTGAACGTACTATTTTGGCAGCGAAAAATGTTGATGTTGTCGAAATTAATTTTCAAATACAAGAGTCGTTGCCGGGCGAACTGATGTTTCTCAAATCAATCAGCACTGTCGTTCGCAGTAAATTATCCAACTGAATTTTTAAATAGATTAAAAATTGGTTCGCCGATAATTCTGCTTCGTAATTTAAACCCATCCAGATCATGCAATGGCACACGTTTGGTCATCAAGCGGATCACCGGAAATGTTATTGAAGCAACCATTTTGAACGGAATGTTTAAGGGAGAATTCGATCTTTTGCCACGTATCCTATAATGATACCCTCGGAAACAACAATGCTATTCAAAAGGCGTCACTTTCCGATTCGTCTGGCATTCGTTAAAGGTTAGGTTAGGTTAGAGTGGCTGCTATCGCACACTTAGGCCAATAATGGCCCATTGTGATACCACAGGATCCAATCTCCCATTACTCCCGCTGAAACCAACCAGAGCTACTGATGTAGCGTAAAATATCTCGCACCCTACAGTCCGCGAGTTCAGAAAGGCTGTCCATGTTGTACACACCCAAGTACTTACGTCTTTTGTATGAGAGTGCCGGACATGAACATAGGAAGTGAACTAGCGTCTCTTCCTCCTCTTCGTCCATACAAATTCTACAAAAGTCATTCGTCTCTAGACCCAGCCTTCTCGCATGTTCCCCAAAAAGGCAGTGTCCTGTTAGTATCCCTACGACCAATCCTAAATCTCGTTTTCCCAGGGATACAAGTGCCTTGGAGCGCCGCAGGTCCAGTTTTGGCCAAACCTGTTTTGCTACCCTGCACGTGAGAGTGTTGGTCCACCTCTCATCTGTTAAGGCGATTGCCTTTTTACTGAGCGTCAATTTGAGCGCTGCTATAGGCCTCCCCAGACCTGCCCTTTCCGGTTGCATCTGGAGAGTCGTACCGTACCTAGCTAGTCCGTCTGCCCTGCAGTTTCCCGTGACGTCCGAGTGACCAGGGACCCAGATCAGCTGGATACTGAAATACTCGCTCATCTCATTAAGAGATGAGCGGCAATCCAGCGCCACCCGTGACTTCAGAGAAACCGCCTCTAGTGACCTGAGTGCCGCTTGACTGTCCACATAAATCGCGATATCCCTAACAGATACCACGTTATGCTTCAACCATGTCACGACTTCCCCTATCGCCACCACTTCAGCCTGGTACACGCTGCAGTAGTCAGGGAGACGAACAGAAATATTAACATTGAGCTTCTCACAGAAGACTCCAGCTCCTACTTTGCCGTCTAGCTTAGAGCCGTCCGTGAAAAATGTCAGTGCCTCGTTTTCCCGTATTGATCCATTCCTCCAGGATTCCCTAGAAGGACAGATGATCCGGAAACCTATATCAAAGCACAACGTTGGTTTAATATAATCTAGATTCACCAGTTCTTCCCTTAGTGATCTAACTATCGTCGAGTGTCCCACCTGAAGAGACTTCCACTGAGAGACAGCCGAGAGCCTTGTAGCCACATTGGCTGCCATCTGCTTACCAAAAAACTCGATTGGAATAAGGTGGAACATAACCTCTAAAGCGCGTGTAGGTGTTGTCCTAAGCGCCCCGCTTATAAGCATACAGGCCGTTCTTTGCACCTTCTCCAACATCCTTATGTAGGTTACTTTTCCAGAGCTGGCCACCACACGCCCACCCCGTACATCAGCACAGGCCTTACCACTGCGGTATAGAGCCAGTGTACCAGCTCTGGTTTCAAACCCCATTTCTTCCCTTTTGCGTTTCTACACGAGTAAATGGCTACATTAGCCTTATACCCTTTCTACAATGTTAGGCTTCCAGCTGAGCTTACTGTCCAAGATTATGCCCAAAAATCTCGCTCTGTCAGCAAAAGCCAGTCTAATGCCGTTCACAGTAGGAGGACTAACTACCGGAATTTTATATTTCTTAGTAAATAGTACCAGCTCTGTCTTGGACGGGTTGATCCCTAATCCGCATTTGCCGGCCCATTTCGTAACGATCAGGAGTGCATTCTGCATAACATCCCTAATCGTATCCAGATATTTGCCTGAGACAGCTATCGCTACATCATCTGCATACGCTACAACCCCCATCCCCTCTTTCTCCAGTTCCAACAGCAATCCATTCACCACTGCACTCCAAAGAAAGGGGGACATCACTCCTCCCTGCGGAGTTCCTCTAACCACCCGCCTTCTAATGGTGGACTCTCCTAGTTCCGAGATAATAATCCTGCTTACCAGCATCTGATTTATCAACCTACTTATAGGATAATCTACCTTCAAAAATGACAATCCTTCCATGATCGCCTCCGTTTTTACATTATTAAAGGCACCCTCAATGTCGAGAAATGCTACCATACAGAACTCTTGCGAGTAAATTGTCTTCTCAATCATGCGTACTAGATCGTGCAGAGCTGTGTCCACCGACTTTCCCTTACAGTACGCATGCTGAGACATTGCCCAATTCCTCGGATCAACTTTTGTTCGAATAAGTAAGTCTATCAATCTTTCCAAGGTTTTCAACAGAAAGGATGATAGAGTTATAGGCCTCAGGTCCTTTGGATAAGCCTGTGAGCTTTTTCCCGATTTCGGGATAAAAACCACTCTGATCTCCGTCCATTTCCTGGGAATATAGACCAATTGCAGACATTTTCTGAAGATAACCTCCAGCCAGGGGAGGATGACCGCAGAGTTCCTTTGGATCTCTGCTGGTATAATCCGATCCGGGCCCGCCGATTTATAAGGCTTAAAACCGTTCAGTGCCCACAGGATTCGTTTCCTGTCCACGATGCCATCCACATTCGTTAAAGATGTTCCTCGAAGAGCTCCAGGCTCCATCGAGTCATCAATGCTTCCCGGAAAATGGGTCTCAATGAGAAGCTCCAATGATTCCGCACTTGAAGCTGTCCATAACCCGTCCGGCCTAATTAAGTAACTAGGACTGGTTGGGTTAGTAGATAGAATTTTCCTTAGGCGAGAAGTCTCGGAGACCTCCTCCATTCTACAACAGAAGAGTCTCCAAGACCCCCTTTGTGCCCTCATCAACTCTTTTTTGTATTTTCTCAGGTCTTCCTTATAGGAATCCCAATCTCGATTTTCCCTGGTGTTCTTAGCCTTATTAAAGGCTGTCCTACACGCTCTCCGATAGGTTCCCAACCCCGTGGTCCACTATATCGGGTTCTGCCTGCCCCTAGCCTTTATTAGGGAGCACGCAGCATTAAATGAAAGATTGCATGCCTTTGTGACAATATCAACCATGCCATCTAATTCCTCTACTGTCGCCGGAAGTCCAGGAACCTCCAGCGGCAATAGTTCCTTCAACACCTCCCCATATTTGTTCCAGTTTGTCCTTCTGGGATTCCTGAAGGCTTTCCGGGCAACAGGTTTGATGTTGAGGTTACATGTAATATATCGGTGATCAGAGAATGAGTGCTCTTTAGCCACTCTCCACCCACTGATCATATCAAAAATTGTTTCTGACGCACAGGTTACATCTAGAACCTCCTGTCGATTTCTAACAATGAATGTTGGTTCACACCCAATATTGCAAACTACAAGGTTAGTATTTAATAAGTAATCAAAAAATAACTCACCCCTTTCATTAATGTCTGTGCTTCCCCAGATTGTGTGATGCGCGTTTGCATCACATCCAAGTATCACACCTACCTTTTTCTGACCTGCTTCCCGGATCAGTTCCCCCAGGTTGTCCGGTGGAACCTCCTTCTCGCGATCCATGTAGGCTGAGGCTAGCCATAGTTTTTCACAGCCTACCTCAGCGCTCACCGCCGTAACGTCCCCGCTACTAAATTGTGGAAGAAGAAAAATATTCAAATTATTTTTCGCTAAGATACACGATCTGATCTTTTCAGAGTTGCTTGAGTATAATAATTTATACCCTTTCATTCCGAGGCCACAGATCCTGTTATTATTAATCCAAGGTTCTTGGATTAACACCAAGTCCTCATCTGACTTAGTCAGTCTGAGCACGAGGGCTGCCGAGGCAAGAACACGGAAAATGTAACCGGGAACGAAATGAGAAATTCGTTACAAGGTGTCCGTCACATTTCGCTTTGATTTCCCAATTTATGGAAAAAAAAACTTTACTATCAAGATTGATTTCGAATAGTGAAATAAAGTTTTTTTGATCAAAAAAACTCCAGTAAAATCTAAAAATTGATCTGAACTGATTTTACTTCAAATTTAATTTATAATCTTTTTAATTGCATCATTTTTTCGTAACTGCTATATACTTTCCAAAATATTTGCAAAAACGTGAAAGCTCTATGGAAGTTGCCACTTCTGGTGACTCATCATCATTTTTTGCATTTAGAGTTATGATAGTAAATTCGCTTTTCATCGCCAGTCACAATTTGAGACAAAAAATGCCATCTTCGATGTCTGTTAGTTAGTTCATGTGATGGTACTCATTTCCTCTTTTTGAATCATTTTTATGGCATGTAAACATTTGTTTATGGCTGCTTGAGTGACATTTAACTGTTTTGCAAGTTGTTTTTCTGTTAGAGCTGAGTTTTCCTTCAATAATGTTTCAAATTCTTCATCTTCAAATGTTTGACCAGAACGTTCTTTGTCACTGACATCAAAATAACCACTTTTGAAACGTTTAAACCAATTTTTGCAAGTTTGTTGAGTTGGTGCATGTTCTCCATAAGTTTTCTAAAGCAAACGAAAAGTTTCAGCAGCTGTTTTTTTGGTTAAAGCAAAAAAGTAATGGTTCCCGCAAATGCTGTTTTGTGGTTTCATACCGTCGTATTCGACATGTTTAAACGGGATTATAAAATATGTTGTTTACACTTTCACAAATAATGACAAACTAAATTTTAATGTGAAATGTCAACACTTTAAAACGCCGTAGGTGTCATTGAAAAAACATGTTTTGTGTTAAAGTTACGCCATCTCTTAGAATGTCCAAAAGCTAAGTAATACACCCGATATTTTTTTTCAAAATATTTGCAAAAAACATAAAAGCTCTAGATCTAGGTTTTTTTTTCTAAAAGCTAAATTTGCATTCCCGCTGGACTGATTTTGGCCAAAAATCACCGATTTTGACCAAAAAATCTCCAAACATCTCAAATGAAGATTTCCTTATTTTCCTGTAAAAGAAAATAAAAGCAGTTGTTTTGCCAAAAAATCTTCTTTCTTAGTAGATTTCCTGATAACTGATAAATTGATATTCTTTCAAAATATTTACAAAAACCGAAAAAACTCGTTTTTACGGCTCGTTTGGAAGCTGTCACTTCCGGTGAAACGATTTCGGCCAAAAATCAGTGCGATATCCTACTAGTAGAGAAGAGAAAGTCTAAGCATGAAATTTAATCCCGATCAAGCAATCCGTCTTGGCTGTACGTGGTCGAATTTCGGAAAACAGTTTGGTCGATATTGTTCAAACTTAATTTAAAACTGTTTAGTTCAAATCGGTTTTTTCGTAAAAGCTACACTTTTTTCAAAATTTTTACAAAAAAAAAAAAAAAAGCTGGAAGGGCAATTTTTTACGAATCATGTATAAAAGTTTAATGATATAGTACTTGGATTTTTCATGTACATGAAGTAAGCCCGATACTCAGCACGAAAAAACGCGATGACAACAGTAACCTATCACTATCATGAGAGTTTACTATCCCAGCCCAAAAAAATATCACTATTGTGACAGTTAATAGTGTCATGGTACACTGTCATGACTTTTTTAACATTTCGTCCGAAGTTTTAAACTTTTTATGCAATTTTATGATATATTCTACTGCTTAGTACCCTAGACAGGCCATCACTCCTCATTTATATGAAGCTAGCCCGATCTTCAGTCTAAAAAGCCCGATAGCAATAATAAATAATAACTATTGGGAAAGCTTTCTATCTCAGCCCGAAAACTATCACTATCGCGACAGTTAAATGTGTTTATAACATTCAGCCCGAAATTATAAATACGACTTTCATGTATTTTTAAGTTAATCCTTCAATTCAAGGGAAGCATATAGGTAGGTTTACACCCTTGACAGACTAGCGATTAGCTAAACGCGTTTAGTCGTTTTTTCGAATTTATCTCTTAATGTGTCAACTTCAAGATTAGCTAAACGGGTTTTATTTTAGGTTTAGTAACTAAACCGGTTTAGTGCACTAATCTCTCAATTATTTGAAGTTTATCGCATAAAAATGGGTTTAGCGAGAGCGCCATCTAACAATGAAGGTTAAATTTTATAAATAGGACAATGTCATTTAGTGCTGTGATACAATTATAGATGCCGCTTACTTTTTGAGTTATTCCTTTCGAGTTTAAAAAATTTTTTTTGCTTCAATTTAAGTTCAACATACACAAATGTGTTCTTAAATAATGACAGGTTGTCTTCCGTATTTGAACGGATCTTTATAGTTAAATGGGAATTCTTAAAAAAGAATATAATAATTTGATAGCACATAAGTTATATAACATATTATTTATTTGTTTTTGATTAATATCGTTGTTCTGTATTTATTATTGAAACAGGGTTTGCTAAGCCTCATAGTGTGTCAACCTAATTGGTTTTGTAGTAGATTAACTAAACTAGTTTAGCTAAACGCATTTAGCTAAACCCTAGTCTGTCAAGGGTATTACCCTAAGCTGAAAAAATTTTCAAATTTTAATTTGTAGTTTATGCATATACATAGTCTTTTGAATTTTCGACTAAAGAACTGAGAGATATCAACAAAAAAAACTCTATCTGGATATAGTCGGTTGAATCTCGCACTGCTGGCAATTCTCAACAATTTAGACAACATTTACAAACTAAGGGATTTGCAGAAAATTTTTATTTGGAATTATCTGAATTTAGTTGTTTGAATCTCGCCTCTTGAATTATCTAAATATAATCGCTTGAATCTCGTTTTATGTGGGTTACATGCACTTGACATATACCACCAGAAGTTTTGACAACTAACTGAAGGATTTGCAGAAAAATTCTATCTGGATGTATCTCGATATATAGTCGATTGAGTCTCGCCTCATTCATTAGCACTTGTTGATACATATCGCCAGATTCGTTAAAGTGGTGAAGTCAAAACTTTACCGAATTTGACGGTGTATTTCGGATCTGATTTGTCTGTTATATTACAGTCAAACGATCCCATTCTAGATAGTGTCTGCAAATCTCTCAGTTTGTAGTCCAAACATTGATGAATCCTGCGGTGTATGTCAAATGCTCGTGAATCGCCCTTGAGGCGAGATTCAAACGACATTTTCCAAATAATTCCAGATAAAATTATTCTGCAAATCTCTTAGTTTGTAATCAAACCCGTGAGTTAAGATTCAAACGACTATATACCGTTGTTTTCAGTTAGAATTTTTATGAAAATCTTACAGTTTGTAGTCAAAACTTTAACGAATCCGGCGGGTCAAGGGCTCGTGAATTGTCTGTAAGGCGAGATTCAAATGACTTTATCCAGATAATTCCAGATACAATTTAACAATCTTGCAGTTTGTAGTCACAAGTTCTGGCGTTAAATGATGATGATGGTTGATTGCGTGTAAGGCGCGATTCAATCAACTGTAATCCAAGTAATTTCACTAAAAACTTTTTTATGATTTTTTTTTCAAAATTTCACCAATTAAGTTTGTTTTTGCTTTAATATTTTAACAGTAACAAATTTCTAGTAGAAGCCTCGATTATTCGATAGCCATTTATAACAAATTAATACTAGTAATTATGACTTGCGTGTAACACATTTGCTTTATAGTTGTAATTTGCTCATATGATATTTAATATCACAACAGAAGTGGTATTGCCATAGCGAAAAATTAAAATTTCGGGCTGAAAATTCCGGTCAGGTTCAAGGAGATGGATTTTTCGGATTAAAATCACAGACAATCGAGGTTGATCTTATCAATTACCTATTTCTATCATTCATGTTAATTGTTTCATAAAGATTGTGATGCGGTGTATTATTTGATTGCAATTTTTAAAGAATGAGCATTTACTGGGTCAAATAAACGTGCAACTGATTCATTACCTCAATATTTAAATAATTTCACTATACAATCAACTTCTGCAATAATGAAAGTTTATTGAATGGTTAACAATAAAGTGCTAACCACAGATCATTACACCTTCTTCAATATTATTATTAAACACCTCGTCAAAAATCAATTGACACGAACATATTTACCAATATATATTTATAACAATTTTGCGTTAATTTCAATTGACAAATTCCTAGAAAACTCATATACGATAAGCTTGAGTAACTTAGCAAACAAACATTTTTCTAAGTACACAATAAATAATCATCCGGAATTATGCAATTACGAATGCGAGGAAGTCTGGATAAAATTATTTGTGTTTACGGCACCCTTATCAAATCCCGCTTCCTCATACTGGTTAACTAACATATAAAAAAAAAAAAACGAAAATTACGAATCACCGCGTTATAACGCTAACATTCGAGCCGTCTTCATATCATATACAAAGCGATTAAATAGAAAAACTCAATCGTGTACAGCCGCCAAACAAAGAACGCAGATAAATAAATAAAAAAAAAAAAAATATTTTGCATAATTCAAGTTAATCTCTCAACACAAAATTCAATTAGAGTTTAGTTTTGTTTAAGAATTCAGTGGATTAAGTACGTGGTATCTAAAAATTAGCATACCGACTCGAAAATGTCTAAATCAATTCTACTGTGTACCGTGGTTCTATTTGGTATTGTCCATGGGCAAATTAAAACTGTGTATCGACCCAATGCGCCACAATACACGCCGCGACCAAGTTATAATGTACCCGCTTATCCAGCAGCTGGTGCTCAGTTAGCGACATATCCTCCGCTTTATGCACCAATCAATGGAAATGTGCAGCATGGGGGACAAACCGATCAAACATATGGTGCCTATCGACAAAATACAACAAATGTTGTACAAACAGAAGAATGGTTGTTCCAGAATCGTACCCGGCAGGCTATGCAGGCCGGTATTTGCTTTAAGGAAGTCGAGTAAGTAGTCCTTTAGCCATGATGATGAACAATTAACGAATAACTAAATTTATTTATCCGATAGAACTGCAACATTGATCAAGGATTCAAGGGCGCCCATACCTCGAGGAAACGGAGTAAGTTGTACATTTTATTTAATTTTCTCGATTCGTTACAAATTCCTAGTTAGACTGGTATAGGTAAATTGCAAACAAGGTTAATTATAGTTATGTTGTACTGTATACGTGCGCAGAATATATATTTTGTCTAGGTTAGTTCAAGTTGGTACAATACAGAGCTATATACCACAGCACGAAAAACCACCGTACACGAAATAGAAATCGATATCAGAAATAGTTCAATAGACTAGGATAGTTTTCCCCCCGTTGGTCATTGTGCTTAGTTTAATTTGGAAAACGAGAGACGATAAGGAGATGAAAAAATTTTATTGGAAAATAAAAAGCTATAAAAGAAAATTTTGTGCTTAATTAAGTTGTGAAATGTGTGCATGTGAATAAAATACGACTTCAGTTGGGATTCAATTATCGATTGCTCGTATACCTAGAATTCTAATTGGCATCGGATAGACGTTCATTTATAATCAATATAGATAATTTGCTAACTAATAATTTTCGATACTCTATCATTTCAGACGCGTCCTAATTTGAGCCGTGTTCAAGTTTGTTGCGAGGGTTACGAACGCAATATTCACAATTATTTCAAATGTGACCCAATTTGTGCTAACGAATGTGTCAATGGAGTATGTGTTGCACCAAATACTTGTACCTGCTTTCCAGATCATGTTCGCAATTTGGCCGGATATTGTGTGGCGACATGTCCAATTGGCTGTTCACATGGTAATTGCCTGGGGGGACAGTGTGTATGTTCTCCTGGCTACGTACTCGAACCAAATGGCAATTTTTGTATTGCAAAATGTACCAATGGCTGTGGAATGGGAAATTGTACGGCACCCGAAAAATGTGAATGTAATCCAGGATATCAACTGTCAGCGAGCCGTACTTGTGTGCCACGATGTTCAAAAGGATGCGGAGGTGGAGAATGTACCGCACCTGAAGTGTGTTCATGTGGACAAGGATATCGTACAACAACTGCTGGATGTGAACCAATTTGTTCTAAGGGCTGCTTAAATGGAGTGTGCGCAGCACCCGAAACATGTGCCTGTAACGCAGGATATCAATTATTGAATAATAAGTGTGTACCAAAATGTACTGGCTGTGTCAATGGAGATTGCACTGGACCAGAAGTTTGCACTTGCCATACTGGATATACAAAACAAGGTACAAACTGTGTGCCAAATTGCCCGCGAGGCTGTCAAAATGGTCGTTGCTCTGCTCCAAATCAATGTACCTGTGAAGTTGGCTTCGCATTGGATCAAACGGGAACTAGATGCGTACCAAACTGTGTACCGGCATGCGGAAATGGTGTATGCATTGCGCCAAATGTATGTTCTTGCCAGCCAGGATTTGCCTTACTACAAAATCGATGTATAGCAACATGCTCCAATTGTACTAATGGTGATTGTACTGCACCAGGCGTTTGTACATGCCATCCGGGGTACAAGCTAACCAATCAAAAATGCGTTGTCGAATGTCAGGGTTGCGAAAATGGACACTGTGTTGGTCCGAACCGATGCGAATGTGATGCGGGATACACGCTTGATCGAACTGGTACAAGATGTGAATTTACGTGCGACCGGCCCTGCTTTAATGGAGTGTGTAGTGGTCCTAACATATGCTCGTGCTACGCTGGTTACATTTTTGATGATTACCAGAATCGATGTGTAGCCCATTGTCCAAGCGGTTGCCCCAATGGTATATGCTCCGGCCCTAACTTATGCATTTGTAATGCTGGTTTTATAAAAGACAGAAGTCTCAAAGGTAGCAATCGATGTGTACCTCGTATATAAATACGAACGATAAAGAAAAATTGTTACGGTGTAGAATTTTTCTGTTTTATTGTATTTTACCGTATTTTTGTAAGTTTGAAAGCTTTTATCTTTTAATTAATCTGAGCTTTTTTTTTTATTATCCATAAATATATCTTGGTATGTTTTTATGTGACATATAAAAAGTTGTAACTTTATGTTACAAAAGTAAATAAAAATAAAAAATTGAAAAAGATTGTTTATCATTTTTTGCTCTAGCCGTCCTCATCCCAATAAGTACATATACCACCCACAATTTTGTGAGTTTCTCAAATAGTACCACAGATGGTGGAATGGTATCGGTATAGTACGTAAAGTATATAGCAATAAATCGTTTCCCCGCTCCTTTCCTTGTTTATCCACTTTGGAAAATTCTAGATAATAATTTTAATGTTGTAGACATTTTAATAGTTGAGATAATTTATATTCGCATTATTACCGTTATTATTAATTAAGATTAACACTTTGGGCCAAGATTAATGAATTTTATTTATTTATTTACGTTTTCTATTACTTTATTTATGATGCCTTCGGGCGAACATGTACTAGTGGAAGAAATATAAAGCGTTTTATTGCCTTATTCTAGAAAATTTAATGGTTTTGTTAATTAGCTGGAAGCTGATAAACATAGGCATCTTTCACATGGATTCTTATCCAAATCACGCATTTTGATATGATATATAGTGAAAAGCTTAATCAAACTAATGACGGCAGAATAAGATTTTAACAATTTTCTTTGTCATTTTTTCCAAATGCTAAATTTTACATGGAAGCTGCGACTTCCGGTACAAAGATTCCGAACAAATCTCTATGTCAATCATGGCAATCAGAACTAATGTTGTTTGAAGCTTAATTAACAATCGTTTAGGTTTTAATCGTGTTTTAGTAAATGCTATATACTGTTCGAAATGTTTGCAAAACACGAAAAAGTTCATATGTAAGCAAATATTTCCAGTAAACTTTGTTACAGGATGGCTACTGCCATCCTGCAGATTATCACTAAGCGCATGCAGAGGCCTCCACTATGACATTTTGCCGGAGACGTTCTATGGGAGAAGTGCGAAGGGTCGTGGGGTTTGAAGCATGCATGGCTCCTGGCTTACACCATGATTTACAGAAAGTTTATATTAAAATAAAACGCAAATAATAAAAATAATAAAAACCGGATGTTCTGCCGAAATTCGTCGGACGGAACCTGAGGAACGAACAACTCAATCATCATAAGAGAGAGAGAGGTGCCCTGGTGTGCGCGTACATTCGAAGTCAAACAGGGCAAAGCCCTGGTTACGAAATTGGATGCAGGCACAAGGGGACCACAAACCCTATGCCGACACAGAATGAGAAACCCCCCCTCATCATACCTACCCGCGAAATTAGTAATTCATTTTACTAAAACAACAACACAGTCAGAAAAAAATAAACCAAAAAGATAATCGCCGAGAAGAATGGAGAAGCGAGACGCGAGACGCGAGACCAATGCCCATCGAGCGCGCGAACACAATCGCTGTGCGGCTCTCGATTACAATAAATTTTCGAAATGATATTAATAAAATTTTTTAAATATATATAAAAATAAAATCAAAAAACTTAAAATAAAAATAAAAATTGTACCTTATTTAAATAAAAAAAATGTTGCGGCTTTGCGCTGCCGTCATGCCACAGGTGACCTTGCCTCACCCGGACCGTTGCGGGACCTTTCCCCGATACCAATAAATTAAAACGGACAACCGGTTGGCTAGCCGAATGTCGCGGTTCCTCTCTCCGATACCACAAAAATATACAAAACACGAGGGGCCGGTTGGCCACCCGTACGTTGTGACCTTGGGACGGTCGTGACGAAAAGCCAGTTGACCACCCGTACCGTTGCGACCTTGTGCGGTCGGTAAATATTTTGGCCTCGACTGGCCGCCAAAATAAGTTAGGCGTTGTCTCGCCGATCCCGTTTAAATATTTTTGCCCGGTTGAGACTCAAAATACTGGGCGTCCTTCGCTTTTATCCGCAACCTTGAATGGCCTCACCACCACCCGCAAAACTCATCAATATAGAATTATATTACGCCCCGTGAGGCAGCCCGTAAAAAGGCACACTTTGAAATACGGTGAAGATGCCGTTAATTTTCGAAACGAACGGACCAAACGATAAATTAGTAGTTCCACTTTGCTTATGAATCGATTCCTTCAATTCAACACACCTTTTCCATGAACGGAATACCATATACATACATCTATATTTAATTTTTCCCGTTGTTCTTTTATCCTCAAAACACCTATTTCGTAAATGTGTTTTCCAAATGCACAATAATAATTGCAACATCCAACTTTTAATATGTAATTGTCATATATTTTATTATTTGTTTTTTTTTCATTTTTTTATTTATTATTTACAAAATAATCATTACAACTAATTATTTAACTTCCAAATAGTTCCATAGCAAACAAAAAAAAATCACCATATTTAGAAACTTTTATTTCACTACTTGAAAGCCTCAAAAAAAATCTCAACCAACTTTTGTATCAACAAAAACTCGGCTTTCACCAAAAAACCAAAACTCGAATGTTAATCAAAAAAAAAACTTACGTCGCACAGCGACGCGCAAAACATTCCAGAAGAATGTCTTTCTTCTCCGAATTGATGTAAACGATAGGCATATAAGAAAAACATTCTTATGGAATGTTTTGCTTTACACACACTCGATGCGCATTGGTCTCGCTCTCTCGTCATTCTTCTCACCCCTGCGCCACCATAAGATGAGAATCAAACTACAAATGTCGCTAGTGTGTTCAGCGCACCACACCAAACAATCCGCAGCGAAGACACCAACCGAGCGGAATATAAAAAATATAGCAGCAAAGACAACGATCGAGGAAAATATACAAATATTGCAGTAAAGATACCGAGCAATAGGAAATACAAAAAAACACAGAATGGTGGTTGCGACCACACAGTCGTAACAACTTATTTCGGCCGAACATCGCTAGAACCACCTATATACCCCCTAATCGGCATTTCCGCTTTAATTTTGGAAAACTGATTTGAACCGATATATTGCAAATTTAATTTAAAATCTTTAAGTTCATATAAAAATCACTAGGATCTCTTAATTTTTGGGAGAAATTATAAGAGTTTCATCCTGATCAGATAATCTGCCTAAGCTAAAGAGAAGCTACGGATATTTGGTATGCTCGGAAACAGAACAAAAACACAAATACACTCAGAGAAAAACTTGGGTCAAAAGAACCAAAAATCTGAGTCTATTTTGCCAAAATCTTGGTGATTTTCGATCAACCTAATTTCTTAGTTAAAAAACGAACAAGATCTTAGTTGAATAAAATTTTAATTTAAAATAACCAAATCCTGCTTATTTAATTTATAACTTAGTTAATAACCAAAAACGTATGGTTAATTTAATGGATAGAAATGGAAATTAATTGGTAACAGTGACTAACTATTTTGTTAAATTAACCAAGGGAAAAAATTATTTTACTAATAATTAGTTATTATTATTTTACTAGTTTAATTCTACCAAATTTTCTTAGTAATTGTAACAAAAATGGCGGTAAATGTTGCAAACGTTTAAGGTTAAACACATTACATCAAGATGGGGTTACCAAACCAACACGTTGGAAGTTTGATTTCGAACTAATGAAACATTGAATTCTTTACATTAAAAAATTCGAGCGTCTCATCAGAATGCAGTGATCAAACTACAAAAATAATGAAAATACTTTGAACTTACATTCAAAGTATAATCACAATGATTTAGCGAATTTTATTGATTCGCTAGAATTTAAGTCTTAGTTTATATGACAAAACTTATAGGTCAAAATAACTAATTAAGATAAAATTAAACAAAACAACATTTTAACATTTTTGGTTAAATTAAACAAAACTTCGTACCAACATCCTGATAACTCAAATTTCACTTACTTTTTGTAATAACCAAGTAAAAAAATATCAAATTTCTATTTTAAACAAGAGATTTGGTTTATCTAGCTCAGAATTTTGTGTTAAAACAACCAAATTAATTTAACTAAGTATTTGGTAGTAATCTTTTTTCTGAGTGTAGATTTTTTTACACACAACTTTTTTGCTGAATCTAGAAGATAACCTTTTACCTTTACTGTTTCCTGGTATGTTTTACAAGATTTTGTCTCTCCGTCACCTGCAATAGTTTTGAGAGACGAAGATAAATCAAATGATTTATCTTCCATCTCATGTTGAAGCAAGGGTTTAAGAATAAAACCTTTCCTTAAATCGTTGATACTTTCATATAAAATGTATTAGTGAACGGGGATTTCTCAATATTTCCACTGTAGTATATGCATCTGGATCGTTTTGGTTGAGTTTGAGCCAAGCTGTAAGGTTCGTATCTCGTGAAGTGATACGATATGCAGCAAGTACTTGACATATCCGCTGACAAATATTTCAATGTAACATTTTGAAATTATTTTCAAAAACCTTTGGAACATTCCCTAGCATCATATATGGAATGTTTGGATTACGATTGTCACGTGGTGTATGAATGATATATCAAACAATTGGAATCCGCTCGAAACGCGATATTTCAAGACGTGATATTTCAAAATGCGATATAGCACAGAATGTGCGTTGCCAAGCGAGGGGAACACAGTGGCCCACCTGATACCGATTCTATATACTCTCGCTCCTATCGATTTTTAAATTCCTATAAAACGAAATTAAATTTCCCCTTCACCCTCCTGATATAACCCGATCCTAAATTCCCGTTTTGTACCATATCGCGTTTTGAAATATGACGTTTTGAAATATCGCGTTTCAAATGGGACCCCAAACAATTTTCACATCATTTTTTGAAACATGTTTCACATGAATTATCACATCATTTTTTGAAACATGTTTCAAAAAATGTTGTGATAATTCATACTCAGGAATTTCAGCATTAACAATTTTGCCAAATTCTCCTCTTTTCGTAATTTTGAATCATCATCACGAAAGCTTAAAATGCGTGTCTGAAGGAATCATCGCTTTTGAAATTCTACTACATGAACGATCGCCTTCATTTTTCCAAAAACGCGTGTTATTTACAATGACCGCTACCAAATCATTTAACTTTAACTGAAAATCTCTAGCTACCAAGCTAATGTTCCAATTTTTTAAACTTTCTAATAATTGCAATATTTTTGAGATTCTGTGTCAAGATTTATATATTCTATTAAAGCTTTCTAACTACCTGTTCTGAATGCTGGTTGATTATTTCGGATTCTTTTAAGATCATTTGACTCTGCGCAAATATAAGCGTAAACTACCATCGGTTTCTGTAGATTTTCGTTGGTCACGCTATATAACACGTTATTTTCATTCTAGACAGAAAAAATTGAAACTAACGTGCTATACAGACTCTCATTCGATTAATCCACGCGGCATTTTTCAGCCGCTTTGCTTCAGTGGCTGGGGGATTCTTTTGTGGACCGAACAAAGAACTTGATTATTGCTGCTGATATTATTTGGACGGGGAGAATTTTTTACGTAATTAAATTAAAAGAAATTGAGTTCATTGAAAATATTATAAATTTAGTTACTTATTTATTTAAATCAAAATAAAAATATTCAGGATAAATAAAATATTGAGAATAATTCGTGCTTAATAGTAACGTGAGCAAAAATTTTACAAATAAATTAAATTCACCTTAAACTTACGTTAACTACGAATAAAAAAAATAATTTGGTAAAATTAGCTTTATGAAAAAATCAAACACCTGAACAAGCTGACGCACATCGGCAACCATACATGCTGCAGTACAGAGACAACGAATTGCATATCAAAGGGCTGATCAGAGTCGGATTATTCAAAATGAAGCAATTCATTTTGTTGAGGATCGAGTTGGTATTCATGACTGTGGGCCTTTTAACGTCATTTGCGAGTTCTGCGGTTCCAATAGTTTTATCAAAGAGCATCCAGCAGATGGAAAGTTTAGAAACTGATGCCGCATAGGAAAAGTTAAGCTTCCACGACCAATAGACGAGAACGGCGTTGAACTACCTTATCCTGAATTTCTGCAAGCACTGCTGTCACATCTAAATGTTCCCAGTCGCAGTAATTTTTGTTTGAACATTCGTTCCTACAACAATGGATTGTCGTTTGCTTCCCTGGGTTCAAAAGTTGTAGAGGTTCCAGGCCCATTTCTTTTCAAAGTGCATAGCCAGACATTTCATCGCACTTCATATGTTCAGCCACTGACCCAGCAAGCACCACAATATGCTCTAATATATGTGATTGACACCATAGTGGCTTCTGAGACCCGCGCACGTCATCCAAATGAGCAGTGTTTTTCACGTATTTTCAATCAACTTGATAGCTTCTTCCAGCAAAATAACAGAATCGCCAATTGTTATGATATGACGCGTGAAGTTGAAGCGTAAGCAACAGCGGTAGTAGCAGCTACTGGTGAGGATATACCTGTCGTTAGTCTAATATTTCGTCGAGATCGTCATTCAGATAAGCGTCGTTACAATGTTCTAACATCCAACGAGATTGCCATGGTGTTTCTCAATAAAGAATTTATGCCCCCATTTGAACATGACATTCGAGTATACCCACGAAATCCCGAAGATCGCAGAAAGCACTTTGTGAACATGAACGTTTTGAGTCCGAACATGGATCCCATGACATATGCCATTCATTCCCCGTATGACGAGCTCGGATGGTAGCGCAATAAAACAGTATTCGCAAAAAAATCACTATATGCTACAATACAAAGTGGCACAAACAGCAATTCTTGACTATTTCAATCCCATTATGGGCGAAGAAAAACTCACGCAGCAGTGGTTGGTCGACTGTTACCTACAAATTGAAGCCAACAACATCAATTATATCTCTACACACCGCAGTAATACGCGAAATATGCGAGAAAACAATGTCAATTTTTGCAAAGTGAGGAGTTTGTGATCTGTCATTACATTCAAGGCTAACCTAAACTGGTCTGAAATCAAAAATAATTTGTGACCAGGCGAGCAGACAATCGATCGTCGTGATTTGGTAGCTCGCGTGTTTAAACTGAAGCTAAAGGTACTGATGGACGTGCATGGTATTTTCTGTCAATGTTGTTACAGGATGGCTACTGCCATCCTGCAGATATCACTAAGCGCATGCAGAGGCCTCCACGGTGATCTTTTGCCGGCTACGTTCTCATGGAGAAGCTCCTGGCTTACACCGTGATGATATCTGTATCTGTATTAAATAAGAAAAAAAATCCGTTAATAATAATAAAAAAAAGTTCCGCCGAAATTCGTCGGACGGAACCTGAGGAACGAACAACACAATTATAACTGGAGAGCTGCCTTGGTGCGCGAATCCATTCGAATTCAAACGGGGTAGAGCCCTGGTTTCGAAATTGGATGCGGGTACCAAGGTGTTACAGGATGGCTACTGCCCCCCCCCCCCCCGCAGATTTTCACTGGAGAAGCCTCCACGGTGATTTTTGCCGGCTACGTTCTCAGGGAGAAGTGCTAAGGTCGTGGGGTTTGAGGCATGCAGGGCTCCTGGCTTACACCGTGATTAACAAAAATTTAAATAAAAATGAAAACGCAAATAATAATAAAACCGGAGTTCCGTCGAAATTCGTCGGCCGGAACCTGAGGAACGAACAACGAAACAATCATAAGAGAGAGAGAGGTGCCTTAATGCGCGCATCCATTCGAATTCAAACAGGGCAAGCCCTGGTTACGAAATTGGATGCGGGCATCAAGGGACCGCCATCACTATGCCGACACAGAGGGAGTCTCCGCTCCCATCACACCATATCCGAAAAAAATTTAATAATTCATTTTATTAAAAAAAAAAAACAAAGACAAAAGGAAAACAACTTCCCCCTCCACCGCACCACGATACGAGAGAACGAGAGAGAGAGAGAGAGAGAGCAATACGCACCGAGCGCACACCCGCTGTGCGGCGCTCGATCACAAAATTTTAAATTGAATATAATATAAAAGAAATATAAAAATGAAATCAAAAAATTAAAAAAAATAAAAATAAAAAATGGTACCTTAATTAATTTAAAAAAAACTGTTGCGGCCTTGCGCGGCCGTTATGCCACAGTTGATGTGCCACACCCGGACCGTTGCGGTGCCTTTCACCGTTAACCAATTTAATAATACGAGGTGCCGGTTGGCCACCCGTATCGTTGCGACCTTGGGCGGTCAGGCGTTGAGGGGCGTTTCCCCGATACCAAAAAATTAAATTGGGCAACCGGTTGGTCGGCTACCCGTTCGTTGCGGGGCCTCTCCCCGATACCAATAAAATGACGAGGTGCCGGTTGGCAACCCGTTACGTTGGGCGTGGTACCACCGAAAATCTTTGGCCTCGACTGGCCGCCAAAAATAAAATACTGGGCGTTGTCCGCCTTAACCGTAAATAATAAGAGTGGCCTGAACTTGTCACCCGTTAACCGTCCAACGATGCGGCACTTCCGCCGGTATATATAATAGCAAATCAGCGGGCACCCGTTTTTCAGCTGCCCGTATATAACTTGGCAGAATGGCCTCGATAATTAGAATCAACCGAAAATTTTCTTTATTTCAAGTATACTACTGTATTTTAAAGGTTTTCTTGTATTTTGATATAACAACCAGCAATGTTTTCCACAACTAAACTGTGCAAATAATTTTGATTATTTAATTAAGATTGCGAACCATAATTTGCCACCCCACTCACTTTCGACACCAAAACTTCTTTTTATTAACAATTTGTATTTATTTATTAATTAAATAATTATATTTAAGCAACCACATAAATAAATCATATACAATTTTCACTATAACTAGTCTTAAATTATCAAATTAGTTTTAATTTATAGGTGGATTTACAACGCAAAAACTTGATTGCATAAAAAAAATCGAAACTCGATTCAAAAATCAAAACTCGAACTTTATTTTTATTTTATTTACTTTACAATCAGAAAAAAACTGGTCTTTATACCATCAAAACCCAAACTCGACTTTTTCTATCAAAATCACAAACTCGAATGCCCAAGAAAAAAAATTCTTGCGCCGCAACAACTCACAAAACGTTCTAGAAGAAATAATCTCTCTTCGCTGTTTCTCCTTTATATCAATTTGCATTGATATAAAAGAGAAGCATATAAGAAAAACATTTTTTGTAAAACGTTTTACTTTGCACACACTCGATGCGCATTGCTCTCTCTCTCTCTCTCTCTCTCTCCCATTCCAGTATGATAACCAACCAAACAGCAAGAAACACACAGGAATCCATCCACCACGAACCACGTTCAGACAGCAAAAACCCGGACGCAAGAAACCGTGGAGAATAGAAACACACAAATTTACAAAAATGTCTTGTTAAGACAACACAGGCGTAACAAAGGGACCGCAAGCACTACGCCGACACAGACTGGAAATTTCCCCCTCATCATACCAAAACCGGAAATTTAATAATTCATTTTATTTATAAGTTTTAGGGATTATGAAGAAAAGATAACAAAATGAAAATGAAGAATAATAATCTTAAGGCAATCGTAGGATCGTCGTACGGTTTTATTAACCCCAACCCAAGAAAGAAAAACCCACAAAAAAAAAATAATTGCGAAAAGAATAACAAAATGGCGAAGCGAGACCAACGTGCATCGAGCGTGCACCCGCTGTGCGGCGCTCGATTACAAAAAATTTTGAGAATTATAATACACAAAAAAAAAATTTAAAATATATAAAAAAATCAAATAAAAAAAAAAAAAATTGTACCTTAATTACAAAGAAAAAATTACTGGTGCGACCTTGGGTGGTCGTCATGCCACAGGTGACATTCCCCACCCGGACCGTTGCGGGGCCTTTTCCTGATACCAAAAAGTCGGGCAACCGGTTGGTTGGCTACCCTTCGTTGCGGGGCCTTTCCCCTATACCAAAAAAGACGAGGTGCCGGTTGGCCACCCGAATGTCGTGGGGCCTCTCCCCGATACCAAATAAAAAAAACGAGGGACCGGTTGGCCACCCGTACCGTTGCAGGGTCTCTCCCCGATACCAAGTACTGATTGATTAAGACAACGTGTCGGCTGCCTTGATAGATTAATATATTTACGGTTGCAAACAGGCGTACCGTTGGTAATGGTGTCCTTACTGATTCGAAAATATTCACACTCTTTGCTGAGTCACCTTGTTATTAGTAGTTTAGTACCCGTATCCGTTTATAATATTTTCGAAGCCATCAAAATTATACCATCATAATAGTGGTCAAATTAATATTCACTCGACCAAATATTGTATATCGTTCAACAACCACAGATCGCAATTACTTATGCTCCAACCAAAACAAAATGTGTTACACAAAAAATAATATTTTGGTATTTATTTAAACGCATTTATTTAGATATACACAATCCCAAAAACTATATTTTATTGTTCTTATATGGCAACCAAAAACCAGCATACAACTTATGGCTGCCACAACAAAATTTTTCACAAGTCAAAAATTATTACAAACTCAAAATATTTTTTTTATTTTCTTCGAATCCAAAACAAAATTATTACTCGACTGTATTTAACACCATTCAAAACGACACTCGACTTTAACAAAAACCAAAACTCGAATGACATACTCAACTAAAAAATGCTCGCGCATTCTTCTTTTTTTCTCGTTTACATCAATTATCATTGATGTAAAAGAGATGCATATAAGAAAAACATTCTTGTGAAATGTTTTGGTTTTCGCACACTCGATGTACATTGGTCTCGCTCATCACCCTTTATTTAACAATCGTGCGGCGCGTGAAAAACAAGAACCCAACAAAGACGATTCACACGATTTTTTTGAGCTACTCCTTAGACTCAAACCCATAACAAACACAAGTAGTAAAGATTTAGCATAGATGGGGGACGTAATCACCAAAATGACAATTCATTTTACCAACGAAAATATTTTTGGTAACAGAGAACAATTGTTAGCGACAGAATGGTCGTAACAATGTAAAGCGTTTGTCTACACCATTGAGTTTCAAAAGCGCGGTTTACCAAATGCGCACATTCTCGTTGCACTGCGAGCTGAAGAAAAATTTACAACACCTGAACGAATATATCAGTTTGTTTGTGCTCAGATTCCTGACATAGCAGAAAGCCCGCAACTTCATGAAATACTTACCCGCTGTATGATGCGGCATTCGCAGTGGAATTCAAGCTGAAGTCAGAGGATCTTTTTAGAATAATCAGTATGGTGTACCGTATAATCCTTATCTTCTGCTTAAGCACAATGCACAAATCAACGTCGAGGTTTGCACATCGCTTAAAGCAATTAAGTACATCTACAAATATATATTTAAAAGATAAGATTGCACATCGTAATTACTTCTAAAGGTCCGCAGAAGCTTCGATATAATGAGATCAGCGACTTCATCTTCCTGTGCACATACCGAATCAACAAATATTTACATTCGAAGCATGTAATAAAGATGAAGCATTGCTTGCAGCACAAACTGGCCGAACGAAGCTTGAGTCAAGGTTTCAGTTTCAGCTCAACTTCAATGATCAAAACGCACGTCATTTCCTATATACTGACATTCCCACCATTACGTTTACGTGCACGAATGTATTCAGTAAGCTTGAGAGATGAGGAGCGTTTCTTGCTGCTGTTACTTTGGCTACATATTCTAGGTGCCACCAGCTTTGAATTTGTATGAACATTCAATGGTGTTATTTACAAAACCTTCAAAGAAGCTGTAGCTGCACGGGGCCTCCTGGTGATGAAACGGATCACTGCTTAACAGAAGCAGCAGTCTTTAAAATGCCAAGACAGCTTCGAGAGACTTTCGCTTATATTTGTTGCTTTTGTCAACCTTCAAAACCTCTTGATCTCCGGATGAAGTATGCAGATGATTTGACTCTCGATTACAGCCAACACCATATTGAAAATGTAGCAAGAAATTTGGCTCTACACGATTTCAACATAATTTTTGGACTCCGCTACATTGACAAGGTGTCGCGTGAAATAATGGGTTGCGAAATGGCTTTCGGCGGAAAGGTTTTCGTTTTTGGTGGAGACTTTCGACAGACACTTTCAGTTGTTGTGAGACAAATATAAGCTGACATCATCGACTGCTATATAAAATCGAGCAATCTGTGAAGAAACTTTCTTCGATTGTCGATTACGATAAAATTGCAAAGTGCAGTTCAAGAAGAGAACAATAACTAGTTGTTACAAGTTGGTATGGGCAATCACCCTCTTATCAAAGGTATCAACAATGACTGCACAGTTCTGCACCAGACTGGAGTCTGGTTAAAAGTATTTTTGGCACAAATATTTCTCAAATATCTGTGCAGGAGTTGGCAAAACGCGTCGTTGTTATACCGACAATTCAACAGACTCTTAGGAAGAATCGTAAAATCATCGACATGATGCCAAGGCAAGTTGAAATTGTTGTGCAATGGCACACGAATGATTGTTAAGAAGCTGCACCGAAACTTTATAACAGCTGAAATTTTATCAGAGTGCAATCGTGGATATATTGTCTTTATTCCACGAATTGGTTTGGCTCCACCAGACAGTACATTGCCATTCATACTGAAGCGACGATAATTTCCGGTCACTCCTGCATACGCAATCACAATCAACAAATCGCAAGGTCAAACTTTCGATCATGTCGGAATTAATCTACAGACAGCAGTTTTTTCGCATGGACAGCTGTACGTTGCATTGTCATGCTGCAGAAATCTTGCACAAATGAAAGTCCGCATAATGGAAAATCTTCATGAAGGGAAATTGCTGCGAGAGGAACGTCATTTCACTCGAAACATCGTTCTTCCGAAGTTCTTCTTATTTAACTTTTTGTATTTGACAGAATATTTTAAATCCAGCTTTATTCATTGTCTTGTTGTGTACTATGCTTGCTGAGGGTTTTCTATATGCGAATTTTAACATTTCGTCGGCGAGTTTTAAATTGGTGCGAAGGATTTATGACTTTATGACTTTACACTTACTTATCACTAACCTACCATCCACCTACCCAGCACCCACCCACCTAATCAGAACCATCTACCACCAAATTAAAACTATCTACCCTTCCACTATTCACTATTATTATTTTTTTGCAGGAGTACGTTAATTTTGTCTTAGAGGCTTAGCCGCTCCAGAAACAGCTAGCTAATAATATTGCAGCAAATTAGAAATTTTTTACAATTTAATAATCTACTGCAAACATCTATTAAACATTCAATGTTTGAATCTGATGTATACTCGTAGAGTTTCTAAGAAAAATCGTAAAATACAGAAATAGCGGGAAATTCATTTCCCGGAATTACTGGAACTGATTTTACCTTCGGGTCCCTGAAACCCACAATTCTTTGGTAATCAATCATGAATTTTGTTGTATAACCACAGCCGAACTAAAAATACCAAGCGATGTCTGCCCTACAAATAAATATGGATAGAAATGAAAATTAGGGGTGATATAATGGAGGGAGCGATCAAAATTCTAACATCTGTTGGTATTTTATACCAGCGGACGTATTAAATTAGTTTCATATCTCATTTTTATTTAAAAAAAAAATCGTTTCGTCGGAATTCCAAAAGTGTTCTTTAAACTGTCAAATTGATCGACTTCCGAGATCAAGAGATTCGGTCTAAGGGAATTAGCAATTTAAACGTAGAGATTCTTGTATGAGTTTTACACAAAATTTTGGAATTTACTCCTCTATTTCTTAATAAATTATTCTGAGTTTATAATGTTTGATTTGAACAGCATGTTTAATTTGTTGGGTCTAGAACTTTCTGTTCACGACCCCCGGAAAATACCAGCCGGTATATTACCCACCGACAATTACCCCACCGAAAATTACCCACAGTCCTCACTCCGTGTTATTCAACCCCACGGTTAGTACTCCATGGTCATTACTCTCGGTCATTTCCACAGGTATTTGATAAATAAATATTTGGTTTTGTTCTCTAATCCCGAAATACAAAAGGCACCCCACGTATTTTAGTAATATAGTATAAATAGATCAAGAGTTATTGAAAACAGAAATGTAATGGAATAAATAATTTTTTAAGAAGTACTTTTTTTTAAGACGATAACTTTTTTCATAAACATATAAATCATTTGAATTCAAATAGTAAGCAATTTACTTTAGCTGGTTTACCTTGAACTATATGTATACTAACAATACTCAAGAGTGCTCAACATTTATGTAGAAATTCATAGAAAAGTCAAATATATGTTCTAAGAAATTAATCATTCATACGACGACATAAAAGCAAATAACTTATAGCTGAGTGCCAAAATACAAGTTTATTAACGCGCGGGAAGTACAGAATAATTATACGTGTTGTTTTCATTTACGCGCATGTGGATTGTGATTTGTGTACACACGCGACTCAAAAAAAAAAACCTTCAGCGATTCAACGAATTGACATTAACCGACGTTTGACAAATTAATTGATAATTTGTTTGTTCGTTCACATTGTTGTAGCACTTACGTAGGATTTTATCTCATTTGAAATTATTTTGTGTTTGCCTACTTTAGCTTATCGAAACTGGATTACTCATAAAAATTATTTTTTTCCGCCATTAATTATTCAACTTATGATTTATGAAGAAATATGTGGGTTGGTGTGGATTCGTAAGTATTGTTGAAAATTTGAAACTGAGTTTAAAGTTACCTGGCTTCTTAATACTGATGTTGTAATCTAATGTTTCGTCTTATTTAATACAGGGAACCGTGATCGACGTACTATTAGATAGTATGGTAAGTAAATCAACAAAAATTTATGTAAATATTTGTACGTCTTAACTCTTTGGGATTTTTATGTATACACATATCGGAAAGCATCTTCTTTTCAACCTTACGAATTCTTATATAATTCTTTAAATTTCAATTGAAAATATTGTATGTTTTCCGGTATTCGAAAATCAGAAAAAATCCGTTCAATATGAATTTTTAAAATACTATATACAAAATTTATATGTGGGAATTCTCAACAGGCTGACTCAAATCATAAATTTTGCATCATTTAGTATCTTGAATTATATTGTGATATAAACATCCTGTACACAATTACATTTATCTTGTAGTTTCACAATTCAATTTAATTTTTTTTTTCAATATTGCGTCTATTCTTTCGAAATGATACCAAGAAATCTACTTTGTGCCTGTTGCACTCCTCCGCAACATGCAGATAAGATGAGGAAGTCTACTTTAAAATTTCAATATGAATTAAATGGGAAATATTTATATGATGTTTTGAATGGCACGTTTTCATTCTTGAATAGTATTGGTGTAATCAACTTAATGACTTGAATAGTGGTGTATAGTTTTTGTTGCATTTTAGACCATTCAGAAAATTAGAATTAAGTAATTCTCACGAGCTACCGTTAAGTTTCGTATTAATCCCAGCAAATGAAGATACCACTGGAAAACCAGGAAATATGAACTTCTTAATTCAGTTAATGACGCGGAATTAAAAAATGATTCAGGGTTAGTGGATTTATCTGAAGATTAGCTACCTCACATAATGGACCAGATATTTAAAATTCTATGGGACATCAATATCTAACAGAACAGGTTGTTGGGCGTGAACTGTTAGTAAATACACAATTTTTCCGGTACTGCATTCAATAAAGTGGTTACAAATAAAGGGAATAGGTACAAAGGGCCGAATGTCGAAGGGCCGAATGTGTCGAAGGGCCGAATGGGTCGAAGGGCCGAATGTCGAAGGGCCGATTGTGTCGAAGGGCCGAATGTCGAAGGGCCGAATGTCGAAGGGCCGACTGTGTCGAAGGGCCGAATGTTGAAGGGCTGAATGTGTCGAAGGGCCGAATGGGTCGAAGGGCCGAATGGGTCGAAGGCCCGAATTTTTTTTTGTTTTTAGAAATATAATTTTTTAATTTTTTTGTTTTATAACAAAATAAAATATTTTAAGAATATTAGAATATTTTTATATTTTTTTATTTTTCATATTTTTTTTATAGAATATTTTTAAAATTTTTTTTTTATTAAACATAAATGAATTTCTTATGAATTTATGTATTTTAATATTTTTCATCTTTTAATATTTATGAAATTCCACGTATCCGGTCAGCGATACATTTTGGTGAAGGAAAATTTTGTCATGCGCCACCAGAGGCATTCGGCCCTATTTGTCAGCCTTCTGATAATAGGTTTATGTTACAAAAAAAAAAAAAAAAATTAAATTATTCGACCCATTCGGCCCTTCGACACATTCGGCCCTTCGACATTCGGCACTTCGACATTCGGCCCTTCGACACATTCGGCCCTTCGACACATTCGGTCCTTTGAAATTCGTCCCTTCGACATTCGGCCCTTTGATATCATATTATTTGGTGTGAAGTTATCCCAATATTTCATCCCAGAAAAATAAAAAATGCCCAACAAGCAATACTACTATAGTTATATCGCATCCCAGGATTTTATATTCTCCCCAGAAAATTTTGAAATGACACAAAATATGATAATCCTTAATCTAAATGTGTTTATTTTTCAAACATCTATAATAAAATTATAAAAAGACGGCTTGTATGTTGTAATTTCAACACGGCATAAGGCCCGGTATTCAGAATTAAATTTACAAGACGATCCGTATGTTAAGATTGGTGCAACTGCATCCTGAGTTGGCCTGTTTTATATAAAATATACATTTTAGATTTAAACGAATGGTTCCCTGAAAACTAAAGTGTCGTAACTGATCACATTTGAGATCGACTGGACATAATGTGAACTATCTTAGAATAAAAGTCCATAAGATCATCTGTATGTTAGGATTGGCGTGTGTAAATGATACCAACCGTATGTTGAGACTAGATTAAAAAATGAATTGCGCCAATCTAAACGTCCGGTTGATCTTAAGTTTTGTTTTGTAGATACAGAGGTCATCTTGCTGTGTCAAAATGAGGAGAAATCGATGACGACATCTTTGGTCTCTAAGAACTATTAATTTAAATCCTGATGGCTCCTGGTAACCATTAATTTAAATCCGAATTGTGTTCTTAAAACTGATTTGGCCATTTACACATATATGACCCTATAGAGCAATTCTAACCTATTGATGGTCTTGGACTTTTATATGAAGGTAGTTTGCTTTATGTCCAATCATTATCAAATGAGATCGGTTACGACACTTTTGGTTTATTTGGTTTGTAATGTGAACTTTACTTTGAATAGCGAATATGATTTCGTGCTGAAATCACAAGATATTGGTCATGGCTCTCGGGGTTCCAGGGAACCATTAATTTAAATCAATAATCATACATAAACTGAATGGGCCATTCACATATGACCCCATAGCGCCAATTTCAACAGTCGGTTGGTCTTGGGATTTTTTTTTTCGTAGATAGGGGTCATCGTATTGTATCGAGATTAAAAGAGATCAAAAATGACATTTTAGGTTCTTGGTAACCATTAATTTAAATCCGAATTGTATTCTTAAAAATGGTCTAGCTATTTACACATATGACCCCATAGTGCCAATCCTAACGTACGGATGGCCTTGGCCTTCTAGATGAAGGTAGTGCACATTATGTCTGTTTCGTACCAAGGGGTAAGGCTCCGGATGAATATCCAGCAAAACTTGGTACGAAAATGAAGGTGCGACAAATTGCGGGTTTTGTGTGGTTTTAACAGTATTGTGAACTAGACGCGGTAACACGAACGAAATAAAACATCCAGTTCACAATAAAATTATAGTGTTGGTATTTGGTTGTCAATTAAAACCACAACTCAAGCTCTCTAGTTTTTAATATTTTATTTTGGTAGTTTGATAAACAACTTGTCGCTATGGTGGTTGATGACAAAGAGGAATTTATTTTGTTTTATAAAATATTAATTAAAATAATGTTAGTCTTTTTACCATAGAGGGTTATCAATGGCTTCGTAATAATAATTTAATTGCCACTAGATGGCATTACATATTATTTATTATGGCTGGTGCTACACGAGATTTTAATTTCTGGTTTCAAACTAAGTCGTAATAGATTTTTATTGTTAATTTAAACCTTTATATTAAATGATAACACCTAATTTTTTGTATTATTTTATTCTGTTCTCTCGAAAATAAAATTTAAACAAAAATCTACACCTCAAAAATGCCCTTAAATTTTTTTATTTTCATTTCTATTTTTGTCATTTCGGATTCACGGACAAAAATTTTATGTCGCACAATTTTTGTCCGTGAATCCGAAATGACAAAAATAGAAATGAAAATAAAAAAATTTAAGGGCATTTTTGAGATGTAGATTTTTGTTAAAATTTTATTTTCGAGAGAACAGAATAAAATAATACAAAAAATTAGGTGTTATCATTTAATATAAAGGTTTAAATTAACAATAAAAAATTTATTATGACTTAGTTTGAAACCAGACATTAAAATCTCGTAGCACCAGCCTATGGGTATTAAACGCACCTCTAAACGCACCTCACCCTAGTAGTAAGGTGTTGAACCATTATTGCATTGGGTTAATGCAATTTGAGCTACTTTCTATAATGACATTTGAGGTAGTGCATAAACGTCAACTACTTACTAACAAAATGGTAAGTAAATAATTATATAATGAAATTACATTTATCTTAAGAAATATTATTAGTTTAAGTAAATGATTATATTGAATATGATTTATAGGTAAGTGAAATTATACGTTAATATTTGTGTTACAATATGCATGACATAATTTGTTGTGATTACCAATTTGAAGATCAACTTCAAGGATAAATTATGTTATGTATATTGTTTACAATCATATGATTTTGATTTGTTATCTAATAATATTTAACCTAATTTCTAGGTAATCAAGATGAATTTTATCCACTGACAAATGGTAATTGCTAATGTATTTATGTGATGTATTTTAGGTAGATTATGTGTTTCAGGTTGAGAATTTGCTCCAGGTAAGTATGACTGGAACCCCCCCCCCTAATCCCCAAAGGGAATCATTCGTTTAAATCTAAAATTTATATTTTAATTAAAATTTTCTATCTCATGATGCGTTTGCGTGGTGCGAAGCTTTCAATATTTATCAAAAAATTTAGCTATTCATAAATTAACAAAAAACAAAAAATGTAGGCTGAATATAGGTAAACAATTTCTATCTACATTTTTTGTTTTTTGTTAATTTATAAATAGCTAAATTTTTGATAAATGTTTAAACTTTACACCGGTCATATGGGCTTCTTGCGCCAGTCCCAACATACGGTTGATCTTGGGATTTTTTTGTAGATAGAGGCCATCATGTTCTTTCCGAAATCAGAAGAGATCGATGACGACATTTCAGGTTCCAGGGAACCATTAATTGGGACCCCATAGCGATGACGATATAACCCCATGGCGCCAATCCTAACATACGGATGATCCTATGCACTTTTAATCGAAGGTAGTTCACTTTATGTTTAGGTTTCCAACTTCAACCTACGCTTCGTCAGGTGAATTTTATTTTGGATAGAAGACATAATTCGCCATGTTGAAATCAGAACAGATCGATCACGACACTTGTGGTTCTCGATAAACTGAATAGGCCATAAAGTTATGGGTTATAGCGCCAAACCCAACATGCGGCTGGTCTTTTTATCATTTTATCATAGATATTTGAAGAATAAACCCTTTAGATCAAGTATTACCTGATTTTGTGAGCTTTCAAAATTTTCTGGGAGAATTTAAAAATCCTGGGATGAGACAAGAAGTATGGGCGGGGCTTAAATTGGTTTTTTATTGATTCCTCTTGGACGCTCTAAACCAAAAATTAGTTTAACTGCAACTGTTTAGCGAGAAGCATATATGAAAAAAAGAGTGCGATTTATAAAAAACGATTTGAAGTGGTGATTTTAAATACAAATCCGAAAGGACCAAAAAAGTTGGTTGCAAGTGCAGCAAAATATATAAAAAAGTCGACCAGATTTGTACAGAAGAGGATAACACATTATTCAATGTATAACACATTATTCAATGTATAACCATGTTGATGATTTGCCAGATAGAGGCAAAATCCGAACCATACTCCAGAAAAGGAGGAGGAGGCCATCATACAGTTATTTGCTGAAAATTATTCGCTTATGCTGTGGCCCTATTCTGTCTTTCCCTGGGAATAGGGTATTGGGAAACATATTTTCATAGCATTTTTTGTCTAAATTGTATTTTTCTGGCCTACTGAGGGAACATGTTTGGTGTTATTATTTTTGAAACAAAGTGAAATGGAAAAATATTTTTCCCAATACAAATTTTGTGGAACAAAAGTTTCCCAATTCACTTTGTTTTGAAAATTTTTGCACTAAACTTTTTCTTTCAGTAGGCCAGAAAAATACAATTTAGACAAAAATGCTATGAAAATATTTTTCCCAATTCCCTATTCCCTATTCCCAGGGAAAGACAGAATAGGGCCACTGGATGCAGCTGTGGAAAAATTGGTGAAAATGATATTATTATACGAAAAACAACAATACGAAATAGTTATAATTATGGAACATGGCAACGCATATGGAAATACTTTGGTAACACAAAAATTCATTGAAAAGCGACTACAGTGGGCGAATGAACATAAAAACAAAGATTGGATGAATGTTTTGTTTACCGATGTGTGATCCTTTTGGAGTTTTAATGTTAAAAGGCATGTTTGGTTAACTAAGCAAAAAAAATGATTGTCCGAGGTGTGAAGCACCCGCCCTAGCTCCAAGTATGAGGATGCTTCACGGGGCGGGAGAATCTAACTGGATCTTGCAAGAAGACAACGATCCAAAACACTATAACATACTCTGGTACGGGATCTTGCAATGGTTCGTTGGACCTATTGCTATTGTATGTGACTCATCCTCAGTTGTTAATGGCATAATTCTCTCTTTTCAAAGAAGCATTTGTCTTTTCTCACAGGCGAAAGGTTTTGCCGTTTCTCTCGGGGTGTTTTTCATGGCCATCGTGACTCTGTTTATCTTTTAGTTTGTTTGTTTTAAGAATATGTAATGTCATATATTTTGTAATAAATTTACCGATATGTCTTACGTGACCAATGTGGAAATAGAAATGGAAATTTTTCTGTTCTTGTAAAGGGTAGGGGGCGGGGGCAGGGAGGAGTGGTAGTTAGTTTAACAATAGCGGCCTAAGATTCTTTAAAACCAGGATTTTTACTAAGCCAGGTGTAACGGAATTTCATCACATTCCGTTATCATTCCATTCCACCTACATTCCAATTATACATATTTGCATAATCTTGGAGATAATATGTCCAACGATATCTAAACAATGTAAACTTCATACCGACTTTTCACATTTTCTTTTACGCTATACAATGGTTACACGGTCAACAATAATTTCTGCAAAAACATTAATTTCATGATTCTACGTATGAACATAAACTCAGTGTAATTATATGTTATATATTACACGTTGTGAAGAATCTTTAATGATAATCGGCGCATTATCACTTCCAAAGTCCCAACTGAGAAGAACAGCAACTGATGTTTGATAGCGTAACCTGAAAGTCCTCGATTATATAAGTTGGCGTACATGACGTTATGCATGTCACTCTCACGATTGTGCTCTTCTAAAAGATTAGAGTAAGGCTGCCAAATCTGGTGAAGAGGGCAAGTGCATTGTTTTGATCAATTGGCTACTCCTACTGAATACTGTTTTCAAATCTACCATAGCAATGAGCATCGCTTAGAGTAAAGAAGCTCATTGCGAGATTAGAGATGAGTATACAGAGTCATCAAAATTTTAATATTATTCAATTCCAAAGGTTTAAGATCCGTAGTTCAACAATCACATAATTTTAATTTTTGCTGATCGATTAAATTTCTTATTAGGTAGGTAGCGTATTACTTTGTGTGGGTTTTATAAGTAATCCATTATTTTATTTAAACGATGTTCCAATTTGACCAGTTTGGTATGCAGATGAACTGCTGTTCGAGTTTGCGGTACGATACTAGGCAGATAAGGCCAATCGTGAGGTGGCCCAACATTAAAAGAAGCATTACTTGGAAAGCTTGAACTGGAACGAGAAGACTCATTCCTGTTACCAAAGAAGGTGATGAAATAACTAAAAATAGCCAAACATCCAAAGCTGAGCCAACCTGATAAGCCTGGTCAGGTTTAAGAGGAACAATTGAGGTTTACGGGAAAATAGTGGCAGAAATTATGCACAGAGAAATTGCTGTGACCCAAGGTGTACAACCAATATTAACACCACTTTCAGCAATTAAGGTTAGACCTCAAAGGAGGGTAACCATTAGCCAGGCTAGTCAGAACCCCAATAGGAATTCCTGCATTGTGACCGAGAGCAACAGTTTTTGAAGCTGCAAGACAAATTTATCGAAGATTATGAAATTGTGGGCACAGCTCACACAACTTCACATTGACTGCAGCAGGCGTATCTCGTCTATTTTCTGTTTTGGCTGTGGGGCAGAAATACATTCAAAGCAGACTGTATACGATGTGAAACCCATCGGAACACTAAAAAGCACATATGAAGAGCACTCGAGACCCCCATCTAGGTCATGAGACTTTTACTAATACAAACACAGAGGAGGCGGCATCCAACACCGATCCGGAATTATATCAGCGGTGACGCAAATAAATCTACACCGGGAGAGGGCAGAGCCAAGATCTCAAGTCAACGAATGAAGCTCAAGGTCATGAAGCACATTCTTATCTGAAATATGAAAAGTAATCCTAAACAAAGTCAAATCTAAATTTTCGTCATCGATTCAACTTGGTTTATGGGTAAAACTCATCTTCTTGAACACACGAATGGTACCTCATATTCTCTGCCTATAATCGGTGGACTGTTTAGATCTAAAAGATGCTTTCTGGCAGATCCCACTTAATTCATTGGCAGGAGCATAAAATTACACTATCGCGTGTTCGATTATTCAGATGATCTACTAGAGAAGGTATTGGCTATTCAGGATTTGCCCGACCCCAAATAGTGTTAAGTCTCATACAATTCCTTCGGATGAGAAAGTGGCATCGCAAGTCCATTCCAATTTATAAATCAATTGCATGTGTGTGGTATGACAAGGAACGACCAAGCAAAAAAATTCATCGACCAACTAAAGTCCTGCCTATCACAGTAAAAAAAACGGAGTTCTCCTGACACCGAATCGGTGTCAAATAATATCCCACCGATCGGATACAAGTTTCTTTTATCCCAGTGGAGTTTTTATTTTGATAGTGATTTACTTTTTTCGGATGAAATTATTATTTATACTTTTTCCACCAGATCGGCGCTTGTCCAACTTTTATAAGCGTCAATTACTAAGAACTATTACTTTTACACCAAACGGCGTAAAAAGTATATTGTTTAATCCTATCGAATGTTTTAAAAATAGTACCCTTCCTTGCGGAGTTAATTTAACGTAGTTGGATAGAATGTAAAGTATTTTTTCGGATTAAATTCCATTCACACCGCGTTTTTTTTACTGTGTACAAGCCGCTCTACTGTTAGTACACTCAGACCATACACATACCTTTGACATTCAAATAGATACCCCAACGACAGGTGTATGTAGTTTAATTTTCCCGAAAGACAATCATAGCAAACAGTATCCTTATGCCTTGTGTTCACAAGGAATCAGTATTCAAGCTACACTGCTATGATCAAATACAGCTTATTAGTGTGGACGATCAGTGTAGATTGAGACTCCAAGCGAATATAAGCTCAAAACCAAAAAGTCATTTATGCCAACGAATTCACCTCACGGCGATTCTAATTACAGATACAATGGCGACAATTATACAATGAGGGAAACGATACGCAACCTGGCTGCGATCCTTTTATAACAGAAGAATCCCATCACAGATAAAAGGGCAAGAAAAAGACAAATTCTTGTTTGTGCATAGGTGCGTCATCACAAGCTGTTAATGGGTAAGGTTATCACATTGTGCGACGTTCATATATATAAAACGAATCTTCATTAAACATTCACAATTTCGGGTATTGACAAATTTGACTTAATAAATCTTTCAATATGCATAAATAACTTTCCGATATAAAACGTAAGAATATGATCCCGCGGAGTATAAATAAACTTAATTGTATTTCCGAATTAATAGCGATTTTGATCTTTGAAATCCACAAATAACTTCATTACCACACAAATATAGCTCCGCCGAGACATATTTGCATTTATAGAATTTTTCTGGTAAATGCCACGATAAATAAGCTGAAACAAATTTCGGCTGGGAAATTTATCGTTAACTACTTTACTTTATTGCTATTTATTTGTTTATTTATTCACCGATTAATATTTATGGCTTATTGACGAAACACCATTTTCTAATAAATACATTTTTCTTATAAATCGTCTCAAAAAATACGAAATATTAGGTTGTTACAAAAATTTTCATAACGGCAGCATATGCGGTATTCCTTAAAATACGAAAAATATTTTCCGTCTGAATCAACTAAATGTTGGGCGTGCGTGTGCATGTCTTGTCTCCGGATAATAATACGACATTATGTAAATATTTTATTACCTTTCCCTTCGATAATTTTTTCCGACAATTTTCCTTACATCAACCAAGTATATTGGTATATGATTATTACTACAGGTTGGTTGTGCTATACTTTATATTGTGTTGGCGCAGGCAGTTTTATGTGTTATACATTTTCAATGGATGGAAATTATGTGATAATTTTTTTACTGTTAAAATTGTAATAATCCGGATGAAATTTATTACGTTATGTACCTTCTGCTTTCTTCTAGCAGTTTCGTTCTTTTGCCTTTAAGGAGTACGCGTTGGCGATGAATGTTTGTTGATTATGAATAGGTACAAGAATTAAATTGACTTTTATTGATTAGGTCAATATTTGCGTCTGTATATAATTTGATAATCTTATCGGTATAGGTCACAATTTTGCTTGAATCCATAGCAACCAAATTTTCATTTTGGGTGTGTTTATTGAGTTGTAAATCTTTTTATTTCACGATGGGATTGTTTTGATAAGATCTTATGTGAAAATGTATAGAATTTGGCTCTATAAAGATTCATCCGAATACTGTTGGGATAGATATGGCAATCTAAAGGTTTTGTGTCAAAAAATGTTAGGTATACATATTTAAAAATTATACTTAAGGTTCATGGTTCAAAACTGTTTAGTGAATACTCTAAAATGAAGGTCAAAACCTTAATCTTATACAGGAAGTACCGGTAATATACCGCACTGCTTAATTGATTGAAACATTTGGCTCAACTGATCAAATTGATTTGACAACTGATCTCACAACTGATTTGACAACGGAACTCACCAAACAGCATCGTGCATTACATCCATTTTACGGTCATCATAATTGTCCATCAGCACGGCTAATTCGGTTAATAATGGATCGAGTTTGCACCGCGTATAGTATACTTTAAATGATAATACGCATCCAGTAAGATGTCGATCAGTACGTACCGAACAAGGAATAGATGTTGTACAGTGTAGCATAGGAAGGCCCAAATAAATCAATTCGACACCGTTCTCAGCAACTGAAGATGTGTCCATCCACTTCATAGAAGATTTTATCTAAGAATCTTGGTTTACGTGCTTCCAAAATTCAACATGTGCAGGAATTAAACCCGCATCCGACCATCGTATATGCCGCCAATTCGGTCAATGGACTCAAGCTCAAATTGATATTGATATTGATTTTCCAAATAAATTTTTTTTCAGCGATTAAGCTCACTTTTGGTTGAAGGGTCGGCGGGCGGAATCACTGGTATATTTCTTCAAAAACGTTGATGGGTGGAATGTTACAGTCAACGAGACATGATTTATAATTTTTTGTACCCCAATTGGCTCGCATAATTCTTGCTGATATGTGGGTCCAACAGGACGGTGCCACATGCCACACAGCGCGGGATGAAAGAATAATTTCACCTAATGGTCCGGAGATCATGTGATCTAACGCCATTAAATTATATTCTTTTGGTATATGTTAAGTCACTTGTCTACCAGAGATAAACCAGAGACTTGGAACTCAACCTTCGGGGAGTTATTAGCAAGATACGGTCGAAATTGCTGCGAAAATTGTTTGACAATTGGACATACGTATTCAAAATGTTTTTCTTTATTCTATTTTAATTTAAAATTGTGAACCTCTTAAAAAACACCCTTTAGCAGACACGATCTGCATTATCGACACTATTATTTCGGCTGAACACTTTCGGCTTACTTTAATAAGGTTGTGAAAACATCTATCAAAGAACCTAAAATCAAAACATTACGTAGTTTTATATTTGTCTGGTAGATGGCGAAATAATTGTATTCGTGAGCAGTGCCTTCCAAGGCAGGTTGATAGATGTGGTGATATGTTGATAGAGATTTGTTGATACATATTTTCACAACCTTATTAAAATAAGCCGTAAGTGTTCAGTCGATTAAAAAATGACGATAATGCAGATTATGTTTGCTATAAAAACCAAATAAACATGTAGCGTATATCGACAGTATCGCGGATAACTGTTCAAGTGTTAATAAAATAAAGAAGGCTTTTCAAAATTACAAGTAGTTTTTGTTTTTTCATTTTTAATGTACTTTTGTTTTTTCTTTTAATGAAAAATCAAGTATATAAAAAAAATCAATTGCGTTCAAATAATCATGTAACACATTCACACAACATTATGCTCTTAAATGTGTCAGCAACTTAAATGTATAATTAAAAAATACAAGTTAATTTAATGTTAAATATATCAATTAAATAAATATGTAAATATAAAAACCTATATGTGTTAAAATTAAAATATAATAAGTGTTACATTCATTGTTCGTGGATACCTGATACGACATTTATCAATATCTACGAACAAATAATTCATAAATTCATGGGGACTTCAAAACGAATTTAAACCAAAATCCGAAACCGGACTATATCCAGCAACCGTTGGAGGTCCATAAAACCTGGTCTATAAAATCCGGACCATAAAAGTGGGTCCATAAAAGTGCGACTATAAAAATGGGCCTATAAAAGTGGTGACCCCGACGTGATACCACAAATAATAAATTCAGCACGCGGTAATACATATGAACAATTTTAACTGCAACTGGCGTTAACATCAGGCGGCAATGTAAGACAGCAACATCAGGCGACAACATAACATCACATTTGGCGGACGGCCACGTAACCGTGAGTAGTTTTAAGTATTTTCATTAACACGTACCTAAAAAAAATAAAAAATTTAATTTCGTAATCGCGGCCGTGTTTATTTATACATACTTAAATTATAATGTCCGGAAATAGCACGCTTTCCTTTGTGAAAGCGCGTTAGGACGGTGCAGCAGGTCCAGATCCGATGGATCTTATTGATCAGTTGCGCGTAATTCTCGGAACAGCACGTTTGACACAGACGGACGGTTCCGACATGTACAGCAATAATTTACATACTCGTTTGCCTCCAAGGGTCGAACAGTCCACAGAGGCAAACATTAGGCGTGTGGTGTTCAAACTACCGCAGCCGCTTTACTCGCAAAACCCTTCGGTGTGGTTTAACATCTTGGAACGACTGTTCAAGGTTGCAAATGTTACAACCGAAAGCACCAAATTCTCACATGGCGTGAGCTCGCTTGATTCGCGTCTTCACAATACGTTCGCGGATCTCATATTATGCGACAAAAACGACACGCGTTACACCACGTTTCGCGACGAGGTAATTCGCGTCCTTGGAGAGTCTAAAAAATCGAAAATTAACAATACTCTAAACGGTCTCTCGCTCGGTTATAAAAAACCATCGCAACTTCTAAGCGAGTTTAAACTAAACGCTGGCAGCGATTTTGCCAAAAAACTTTACAGCAACTCTGGATGTCGCACCTACCGCAACAAGTTCAATTGGTACTCACGCCGTTTGAGAACGACGTGGATTTAATCACGTTAACCGAACGAGCCGATGCGGTTATAGAGACAATGTCGCACTCGAGAGTTAGCGCAATCGTCATCGTTCTTTCACAAGAGAAGTGCAAAAGCACTGCAGTCAATCAGGCTATGAACATCGAGGCATTGTTAACACGATTCCGCAATAACATTATAAGCGAAGTCAGTCAGCTAGTTTCGGCCAGCAATAATCAATCAGGCAATGCAAGATCACGTTCGCAGGCAAATTCCTACCGACAGCATACACATAGTCGATCTAGCCCTAGACGACGTATTAATCCCAAATATAAAGATCCATTAATGTATTGATGGATGTACGTATCGTGTTAAAAACAATGTTGGTAATTTAAAAAATCCAGATATTTGAAAATAAAATTTTTAAAGGGTGATCAGACACTGGCGACAGTCAATGATGACACCACTTCCAGTCGCCTAATAGTTTTCGATACAACGAATAATCTTAAGTTCCTTGTCGAAATCCGATTAAGTTGATCAATTAAGCCGAAAGTTTACCAGGCGGTATTTTGAACCGAACATTTTTTCAACGGAAAATTATTTCATATCATTTAATAATATTTCGTTAAATTAATGCTAAATGTAATTTATCAAAGACTTCTAGCATTCTAGGTTAACCTAAATCCGGTAGTTCTAGCCTAATTGGGAAGAAATTTTGATGAAGATAATTTTACAAGATTTCGATAGTTTTATTTCTTACAAATTCATTGAAAAATTCATCTCGCTCTAGGTCGCTCTCTCAGAATTCATTTCGCTTTAGGTTAACCTAAATTCGCATTGATGCCACTATAGTCATTTGATAGACCGCAATGCCTGTTAACTGAAGCCATGTATGTGAAGTTGGCCTAAATGTCAGCCCCAAAAAATCGCAATGGCAATACGAAAACTATAATTTCTATCACGTATGAACTGTCAGCACAAATAATCGTAGTTCACGACATTTTAATGATGTCAGCCCAAAAAACTAAAATACTTCCGGACAGATCTGGTTCTAGCAAGTGTTTCAGGAGGTTGTGATGGGGTCCTCATGCCGAAAATGACCTGTATTCACCCGCTTTACAAACAACCATGTAATATTTAATGGAGATTGAGATTTTCTGTGTTCGTCATCGCTCTCACTATGACTTTCGAACAGATCTGGTTCTATCCTTTAATGGTTCTCAACCATAATAATTTGGATGAAGTTGATTTTTTAAATTATTGCATTTTTAATGTTAGTGAAACAACTATAAACTAAAAAGATTCGGATTGACTGATCATTAAGATGAAAGTACATATAGTTACGATCCTAGTGAGATGTAGTAGAAATCTGTAAACCGTGATTGGCAGCAACTCCTAATTAAAACTTTCTCGGTTTTTTTTAGTTTTTCCCAAATATTTCAAAAAATCAAAATATAATAAGCAAAAATATTCTAATTATAATTTGCTATGAAATTGGTCCACAATTCAAGCGAAATTGTTTTTCAGACAAATTGACTGATTGGTATTAAACTTTGTACGTCAGGCAGTCTTTTCCATAATTTGGCGAAAACAGTGTTCCGGGAGTGGTCACCTATCGTAGAATGTTTTTTCGAAAGTCATTTAATAGGCCATAATACCTGTTAGATGTAGCCCAATTGTAACGAAATTCTAATAGACATACGGAGGTCTAATTAGACAAGATTTCGATAGTTCAATTTCTTGCAAATTCCAAATTCAATGAAATATCGGACGATAGGCAGGTGCAGCTCAAATATTGATCATAAGTTTTTGTCGCCATACCAAAAAACTCTACTTCGTGCGAAATTTGAAAGAAGAGACCACGATTTAAGTATGCTGTCATTTGTTATACGTGTTATGTATGTGTGTTGTTTTTGTGATCATAAGCATCAAAATGTATCGAACCAGGTGGAATTGGTTCAAATTGTTGGTACTTTTACTCCAGTTTTTGACATTTTCCCATGGTATTGAGATGGGGAATTTGATATTTCAAAATAAGTTTTGAAGCTAAGTTTTGAAAAAAGTGAATTTATTTCCTATGTGACGTTTTATTTACCACGTAACGGTTTTACATATTTTTTTAAATATAACACATTGTTAATATTTATAAAATATAAAAATTTTAACCGAAAATCGAAACATTGAGAATGGTGCGGCGCACATGTGGTCTAATTAGACGTGTTTGTTAATAATACAAACTCATTTATTCAAGCCTAGTGCGTTCCGGGAATTCTTCTCTCATGTCATTATTTTTGGACCAAAATACGCGTTCTGGTCGTGAAACACAAACAGAATATTTTAAAATAATTAAAATTTTTATTATCTAGGTTAAACTCGACCGAACCATTCAATGAACTGAACTATCGAAATCTTGTTAAATTACACCCCCGTATCCCCATCAGTATTTATTTACCATTGGGAAATTGTTAGCAGAAATTGAGTCGTATCAAATATCCATAGAACCGTCAAAGCGAGCTTAGGTTAATCTAGACCGCCGGTCTAGAAATTGAACAATCGAAATCTTGTCCAAGTATACAGCTTTATATCCTCAATAAAATTTTTCAGAATTGGGGTACGTTAACGTTTTCGCGCATAGTGGCATCAATACGTATATATGTTAGTTTAGACCGAAACGGCCATTACTAAGCAAAAATTTAAGGATAGAGCTTTACCAAAGCAAATGAACTCTCATAATGTCGGGCATCAAATTCATTATGGCTTATGGTGACTTACACAATTTTGAACATTGGAGTGGTCGCATTGTGGATATGCACGTCGTGCGATGTTTGCGACTGAATGACTAATTAAGAAGTGCGACGGTGTTAGCATATCTATGCCAGAGGAATTAACAGAGCATAACGGTATTGAGATTAATATGCTCTAAATCTCTGAGAGTATAATGTGGCCATTTCTTCGTGGGTCAAAATTGTGGTCCCAATCACACGTTTCAAGGTAAATTTTTCTGCGTAATATTACGCCTGATTCTCTGCATATGAAACAACATCAAGGCGCTTACTAAATTTCAACACAAAATTTTGAATTTCAAACAAATGTTGGACTGAGTTTTCCTGATCAAAATTGAACTGAGCTGGATTAATGGGTGTCATGAAATGCAGCAACTGTCTGTAAAAATAACCAGAGATGTGTTTTGAAATTTTAATTAATTTATTAACTCTTACAATATTTTGCGGTCAGCAACGAAACAATTCGTCGGTCCTTTGCGCATTTGGATGGGTACTGGTACAGCGTAGTCAACATTTAGAAACGGGCAGATAAGCTCTTTTTTACTTGCGTTGTCGAACTAAATTGGGTCCAATAATCTAGCTTGGAAATGGCTAACGTCATTGATGGTCCAGCATGCAACAATAATGATATGATAATGATATGAACGGTATATTATATATAAGCAATTCAGCAACAACGAGAAGAAGAAATTTGTCTAGAAACGGATTCGCTAATTTTATAACGCTGTTTTTTTAATTTCACTGCCGGTTCGTAACTGTTCAATATCCTCCCCATATAATTTAGATTTTGTGTTTGCATAATTTGAATATTGCATATAGGTAATACCACTTTTTTCGAGTCAAGCAGTCTGCATTATGTGTCGTCTTGTTCTTTACCTTCGAGATGTATCTTAGCGCGTATATATCTTCGAATCCATGTATGTCGATGATACATTCTTTGTGTGCTTGTTGTTGTTGCCATTTATTTGAGGCATCTTTGAGAAGAGGTTCATCCCAGTCCAAGTAAATACCTCACAGCTTATAAAAAAACCATTATTATACGAAATGACACCTCTCAAAAGCCAAATAAATAATTTATTCTCAAACAAAATCTGTTATTACAAACAACGGACAGATGTAAACCAAATCAGTAGAAATCAAAACAAGGTAAAGAGATTTTTAACCTCCTTATTTTGTCGTCCCTTATTAAAAATCGTCGTTTGAATCGCTTGAAACAAATTTGCCTGAAAAGAAAAGGATGACATATTTTGTTATGCTTCAAATATAATTGGAAAGGTTTCCAGAAATCGAAGAAACGAAATACAACTTCAAAAAAATATTTCCCGTTCAAATTCAATTCCTAATTTCGTATTCCATTTGCGTGTTTTTCTAGTCCCGATTTTTTTTATAAAATTATTTCTTCCCATTTTGTCCTCAATTTTGTAGTAATTGATTAAATCGAATATTAAGCGGAATCGAGATGAATAAGCAAATACAACAAAAGGTACCGATAACAAAGCGCTTTTCTTATAGGTACATCCGATTGCCTTTTCTTTTCCAGAGGACGGAAATGTTATTCTTTGTCTAATATAAATTGTTATTGTCATTTGGTTAGTTGTTGTAGCTCTTGCACAAAATACACAATTTTCGGTAGTTAAATATTTATACGAGTAGGTTCAGTCCTGCATTATATACGAGTACATTTTTGATATATTACGGCTTCTGCTGCCTGGATTTGCAAAAATATTTAGAACGCGTACGACATGATAGTAACTGAGAAATGTTGTTTTACGAATATTTTTATAAACAGGGTGTTCTGGTTTGGGATGCTAATCCGTTAAGGAGTGCTTCCTTGGTTCATTCTATGAAAAAATCGTATGGGAGGAGGGGGGGGGGGTCAGTTTTTTATGTACTTTGCGGTACAGGGTGTTTACAAGTTTGGTTCGGAAAAAAGTAGACACAAATATTAAACTGTAACTTCCGGCTTACTTAAGATCTAGGTGGTTATCTTGCATCTGCATCCGTTTAAGGGCTAATTATTAAGGGTTATATCGACAAATCGTTTTGTAAAAATTGTTAGTAACCTTCACTATTTAATGTCGATGGTAAAAATAATGGTCTATTCATCCGTCCATAGAAGACGTTTCACAAAACTAGCATTGTTAAAATTCGTTTCAATCAACCAATTACGAAATTTCCTTTTTTTATGGTGGTCTATCGGTGATAGTCCTTGAACGGGTGTTGTATGGTATGGATGAAGATTCTCCTTGTCTAATATTTTAGGAATTCGGTAGCAATTATAAAGCGCGCATCCTTATACTAACATATGGATTTGCTCGTGTATTTGATGTTGTTACGTTATTCTATACATATTTATAAATACTCTTGCGTCTGGAACGCAATGACTTGGAAATCCGAGTTTATATTCATTGCGAGCTCGCAAAAGTTGTCCATACGATTCTTTTCACAGAATGAACGAAGCAATCACCCCTTAACGGATTAGCATCCCAAACCCGAACACCCTGTATATAGATAACTAAGCTAGGTGCAGTACATGGGTGATACATTTTCCAAGCGATTTTTTTTGTATTATCATTCATCCATTGTCTAGCTACCTACATATTTTTACAAATTTGTTAGAAAGCAGTTTATATGACTAGTTTTGGTTTTCTATTTTATGCAACATTTTATAAATAGAAATGGTTCGTCATGAGACATTATTTGACTATAAAATAGTTGCTGTTGTTATTTATATTTATTAACCGATTAAAATCAGTTCAATGGACCGCGCTTTTGCTGAAAAAATTTAATTAATTTATATTTATAGAAGTGGTAGACGACCCGATGAATAAACCCCCAGAAAAGCACAGTAGCGGCACGAGCCTGAAAGAGAGCACTAAACGCAATGTTCAATTGACGCAAACTGGCATCGATCGCTATATTACAGTAAAACGGAAATGGGATAGTCCAAAAACAGAAAAACTGCTGATAGTAAGAAATCGAACGTATAAAAATTCAAACTACCGCTAAACAACCGATTTGAAACGATTATCGAAAACGATGCGGAAGAGGATTTACTGTCAATTTATCGTGAACAATTTATCGTGGATGCAATTTATCGTGGAATCAATTTATCGTGGACAATTTATCGTTGAACAGTTTTTCGTGGACAATTTATCGTATAACAGTTTATCGTGGACACAATTGATCGTAGAAAAGGTTTTCGCGTGGCGTATATCAAAATTAGTGGGCTTCTTAAATGATTTTTGGAAGAAGTTCTGGAATATGGCAATGTAGGACGGAACTCGGTATTTTCTTAACCGATTATGATGGGATTGGGTATCTTGGATGGAAATGGGATTATTAAATGATTTTTGGAAGAAGTTCTGGAATATGGCCATGTGGGATGGAACTCGGTATTTTCTTAACCGATTATGATGGGATTGGGTATCTTGGATGGAAATGAGATTATTGAATGATTTTTGGAAGAAGTTCTGGAATATGGCCATGTGGGACGGAACTCGGTAGTTTCTTAACCGATTATGATGGGATTGGGTATGTGGGATGGAAATGGGATTATTGAATGATTTTTGGAAGAAGTTCTGGAATACGGCCATGTGGGACGGAACTCGATAGTTTCTTAACCGATTATAATGAGATTGGGTATGTTGGACGGAAATGGGATTATTGAATGATTTTTGGAATAAGTCCTGGAATATGGCCACTTGGAATAGAACTCGGCCGTTCCGTGGAAATGAGATTTTTTAATGATTTTTATAACAAGTTCTAGAAAACTGACCACCAGGAACGGATGTCGGCCCATGTTTAGCCGCATCTTGATTGGACAATAGTCAATGATAAATTACTGTACTCGCTTTTGGACGAAAACGTTAAATTTTATTTTTAATTTTTTCTAATAACTTTTCTAGTAAAATGTGTAACCATCGGTGGAGTTACTTATCAAACTCCCAGACAATCTTGTAGTATCTCTTGAGCTCTTGTAGTATAACTATGTCCAGAGTGCGAATTTAAGCTTGCTTCGATAGGTTCTGGAGATCTCAAGTCTTAAAAGGCTTTTTTCTCAGAGCATATAGTTGGCTTGCCGCTCAATCCACTTATTGTGTCACCACGTGTGTGCATTACGGACTATAGTGATATACTTGTACATAGCAAGTTCCTTGTTATAAGTCAAACACCCACTTCCGTAATCTCTAGCCTGGAGACAATACGCTTATGCGGTATTGGATTTGTGGCGGCCATAACTCGCCCTGACATGTAGTGTCAAAGACCATAAGCAATACTCCTCCTGCATCGCTTTCTCTTGACTTCCGTATTAGTTTAGAATTACCCAGCCAGCACAGCAAAGAGGTAAAAATCTAGATCTGTGCGCCCATATTTTATAGAAATTTATAATTTTACAAAAAATAAAGAATTTGCACAATGCAATGCGATTGACGTCAAACATTCTCATTTTCAATAAAGTACGAAAACTTAATAACGAACAAAAAGTTCATTAGTTTATTGAATACTATGTATATACTGAAGAATAAGTGAAAAATGAATATGAATATCTTAAACTGAAACAAACGAAATGAAACCTACTACTACTCTCTCTACTCAACTTCAATCGCACGGAAAGCATCCACCAACTCTTTGAACAAGTGTTTTATTACAAATTAGATATTTAAACGATACAGGAAAAAATGTATATTGAAAATAACATCGTATAATAGCATCACAATTAGTAATTATCGTCACGCCTATTAAACACCGTATTTGCATAGTATATTTCTACTTCCAAAAACCATGCAACAATCCCATTTCAATCCAACATACCCAATCCCATCATAATCGGTTAAGAATGCCCATAAAACTGTTCAACGATAAATTGTCCACGAAAAACTGTTCTACGATAAATTGTCCCTCGATGAATTGTGTCCACGGTAAATTGTGTCTACGATAAACTATTCCACGGTTAAATGTTCACGTTAAATTGAAACACGATAATTGAAACAACCGAAATCCAGGCTGCGCTTCTTGAAGATGGATTTAATATACAAAATATTTATAGGATCATGAACCACTTGAAGCAACCCCAACCAATGGTCAAAGTTGAACTGGATCCATCCAAAAACATTTTGAAAAAGAGAGAATTGCATCCAATATATTAGCTAAAGCACCTCATACACAGATGCATAACTGTTGAAGTACCAAAGAAAAAGTCCGGACCAATACAGTGTTTAAACTTTCAAGAATATGGTCACTCAAAGGCATATTACTAATTGATATCAGTGTGCGTCGTATGCGGGGGACTACACCAAACCAAAAGTTGCCCAAAACCAAAGAACTCTTCAACTGAAAACAAATGCAGCAATTGCGGTAGAAACCACACTGCAAACTACCAAGGATGCCCAGTCTACATAAATATTAGTCGTCGCGTCCCAGGAGGCAGCATAAAGTTACACCAGATGCGCAGAATAATATACTTCCGCATACGCCAAATGATTCTCGTTCATCCAGAACACCCAGCAGCAAACCAACATGCGCAATTCTTCAAGGCGAATCCTAAAATGATGGTTCCGTCCTTGATTTTGCAGTTACAAATAAAAAAAACCGAGAAATACTCCAAGCTACACCACTTTTAGAATTATCTTCTGACCAGTCTTACTACATTACTGACAACTTTCTAACAAACACCTTCACTAACTGGTTGAAATTCAAGATGTATATCAGTTCACATATCGATTTAATGTCTACACTGCAGACGGCTAACTATATAATCATTGCTATGGAAAACTTTAATGATTTACTAGTCAACTCAGCTATTTCGGCCTCGCCTAAACCAAAGAGCAAACATACAAGACACACCATAACATCCACAGAAATAGAAAAAAATGTCAACAGAGGAACGTCGCTTAAGACGCATCGAGCAAATTAATCGATCGCCAGATGCTACGAGTAAACATAACTTTAATCGGGCAAAAAGAAAACTACAAAACCTACTACAAAAACACAAACTATTCATTATGAAAGGCCACTAAATACCTTAAACGGCCTCAGCAACCAAATCCACCAATTCGTATTTCTAACGGTGAATGGACTAGAAGTGACGAGGAAACCGCTAAAGTCTTTGCTGATCACCTTGAAAGTGTATTCACTCCAAAATCCAAACCCTAGATTATCGATGGTTCAGACGGAAAATATAGCAATCAGACCTGTGAGGAAATTTAAGATAAAGAAACCACTGGTAAAGTTTATTATTGCACATCAAATTCAATTAAAGAAAGCCCCTGGGCATGATCGAATTACAGGTGAAATGTTTAAACAACTGCCTGAGTGTGCCTTTGGACGACTGGCTCAAATATTTAATTAAATTTACCAATTTACGAGTGATGGAAATTATCAACTATAAAAATGATCCCGAAGCCTGGCAAGGATCCTACTAAAGTCTCGCCATATAGACCAAAATGCCGACTACCAATCGTCTCGAAAGTACTCGAAAAAACTGTTATCGAAAACATTAAACTTAAAATCCCTTGTCATCAATTTGGTATCAGACCCCAGCACAGAACCATTGAGTAAGTGCACCGAGTAGCTACAGAAATAAGGTCTGCATACGAAGAGAAAAAATACTGCTCCGCCGTATTCTTGGATGTTGCCCAAGCATTCGATTAAGTTTGGCACGAGGGTCTGCTTCATAAAATTAACCTTAAATTGCCAGAAATTTACCAACTTATGAAGTCGTATTTGTCAAATCGCAGATATTATGTCAAATACAACACCTCTTAATCGAACGAGAAAAACATTTTGGCTGGAGTAACACAAGGTAGTGTGCTTGGCCAACATATTCGCAAACTTTAAAGTCTACTTTCGCAGATTATACGGCAATCGTATAGCCATAAAAATCCAAAAACGGCGTCCGAAATTCTGCAACAACATGTTTATGGTATCGAAATATGGCTAAAGAAATGGAAGATAAAGGTCAATGAACAGAAATTGACCCACATAACATTCACTTTAAATGCGCTTACTTGTCCGCCTGTCACAATGAATGGAATACAAATCCCTCAATCAAATGGAGCAAAATATCTAGGCGTCCAACTAGATAGACGGTTAACTTGGCGAAAACATATTGAAATGAAACGAGACCATATCAAATTAAAAATCGATAAAATGCATTGGTTGATGGGGAAATATTCAACTATTGACCTAGAATACAAACTTCTTCTGTATAATACAATGAATAAACCAATTTGGTCGTATGGGTGTCAATTATGGCAATCAATCTCAAATTCGAATATCGACATTGTCCAACGAACATAGTCAAAAATTTTCGGAATGATTACAGGACTCTGGTTCGTATAAAACCAAAATATACATAAAGACCTTAGCATCCTAACGTACGGTACACACGTATTCAACGTGTACTGGAGGGTGTACAGAATAGTCCAGTAACGTTAACAAGGAGACGTTCAATACAACTAGGACTATGTCTTCCTGATATCTTGGTTCGTTTTTTGAAGCATCTGCATACGCCCATGAAACTAACATTGCTTATTGGTATCTACTTCGGCCAGCAAAGTTGTCATTTCTTCAATGGTGAGAATGTCTCTATTGGTTAGTCTCCTCAGGTGGTGTTTTGGGCTGTCCAAGTCGCCTATGACTTGGTTGAGTGATTACCTTTGCATCATATTTAATGCATTTCAAACAAGCATGAACCGTTTTTTGTACTAAATTTATATAACCTATAATCCATGCAGGTAACGTAAATGATGTTTGCGTATAATTACCTCGACTAGAATTTCATTGGCTAACAGAATCGCTACATGCTTTATGCTATGTGATAGACGTGTTTGATAGTCTACCACCAACTCGCAGTAGTTCTGAGTTATCGACAAATCTTGAGAGATTCCAATTTGCTTTACATTGGTACGTCTTTTACGGATTTCAGTACCCTGATTTCGGCTCAAAAATGTTCATACCTGAGCAACAAATGTCGAAGCTTCAGCAATTCAGAGTAGGATAAAAGAGATAAATTATATGGAAGTCGATATATTTTTGTATTGATGAATCACAATTAACAGGCTAGAACTCGAATTATCTTATTAAAACATGAGATTCTGATAATTTTGTCATTTAATAGATTTGGTTGGATAGTATGTATGGGAAGTGAACCTTTGCGCGTTCCTTCGTTGTTAGAAAAATGAACAGTGCTATTATTTTGCCAATGTTAGGATGTGTTTAGCCCTTTTTGACCGTGCCACCATAAAACGAGATCTTTTAGCTATTCTGGCACAACCCCTCTCGAACCACAATCAGCGGGATTGCTTTGAGTGGCAACGAGCTCCCAGTATTTCATTTTAACAGATGCGATGATAGCCAATTTCAAACAACGATTGTAGAATTTGTCCAAGCTACCAAAGATGTCGGAAAAAGCATACTGTACCGCTCAGCTCTAAACTGGGAATCAAAATTTGCTAAATGCCACTTTGGATTTTGCTGATAACCATTTAATCCCCATTTGAGAATCCCTATTAGAGTTCAATATTTGGACATAAAAACTTCTGCTGACTAAGCAAATTTCGATACATCGGAGAATTCATGTAAAATTATCTGGCTCGTTACACATCTGTTTAGAATATCCCTCTATAACTTGATATGCTCGATTTAATGAAATTGTTTCGTATTTTTTAAATGGTTAAACCACTGGTTGCTAACTCGTAAGATAACTGGTCATCCCATCCGAGGAAAAAGAAGTTTTACTGCAACGATCAATAGCGCAAGTAAATCATGGCGAATAAAAATTTAAAAATATTTGTAATATTTTAAATTATTTTACACGCACTAATCTTACCAATTGTTTTGTAAAAATGAATTTTGACTTCCGAAACCCCCATTTTTAAATGGAAAACTATAACAGAACAACATCGTACCGAAAAAAATAACGGAAATACAAAAACGTATATTCTACACTATTTATAAATTATCTACATACTCTACAAATCATCGACAATGTCCAAGCATTAAATCAATTGTCTACACTATTTTCAACACCGACATTTCGACAAATGCGAAATACACGTAGACGACAGAGATGGGTGTTTACGCGTCATCTAATGATTTTTAAGTGATCACCTGAGCAGTGTAGTTTGAACTGCTTAATTTGCCGCAATGGAGTAACACTTCATCAGGCATTAACCACTAAAACCGCTGCACATATTTAAATTATCTGTATTCAAAATTAATTAAATATACAACCGGCTTATGCCTAGTTATTCTCCGTCTCTAAATAATAACTTGATTATCGCAACTAAGGACTGTGATTGAAGCTGTTTTGTTATTTTGAAGGAGAAATTTGAATTTGAAAAACTGCTAAATCGGATTTATTAAATCGCAGTCTGTCAAGGGTATTCAAGGCTGCGTACCAATAATTGTCGGGTAAAAGTAAATTTTAAGTAAATTTTTCGGTAAATTCAATTATTTTTGAAAAACTCTACGGTAAAGGGATCGGAAAACCTGTACTAAAATCGATTTTTACCGTAGTAAACGATTTACCTGACTATTGGTATACAGCCTTAGCCGTAAAGACTTATAAACTGAAAATCGTATATTATCAGAGCCATCTATGATTTTAAAGAGCCGTTATATTGAAATGAGAGCTTAAAATAGAGGGGAAACGTTTATTGAGTTACTATAAGAAACCTAGAAAATTTTCGAACATAAATCTATGAATAAAAAATTAAAAAAATTATCTAAAGTTTAATTTTATAATTTTAATAAAACATTCAAAAAACACATATTTAAAAATCAGCCATCATAGTATTTAATTATTAAATTTAAACTAAATCGGAGAATAAATTTATTAGTTTTCTATAAAAATGAGTATTCCGTTTAGTTGTGTAGGTTAGTTAAGTAAGTTAATAAAGGGTGGCAGATTCCTCTTACAAATAATATATTTAGGAGGCTCTGATATTATACGAGTAGTTTATACGTGGAATACTTATATGCGTACGAACAAGTTGGCCAGGGTTTATGCACAAAGGAAATAATTTAGCTTTAACGTATGATCATAGAAAAATCAATTTACCATAGATTTCTCATTTTTATAAATCAAGAAACAAAAATGAGTTGAGTAAAAAAGTTCTGATAATCCCAATGTCATGATTGTATTTGTAAAGCGCAATGTAAAGTCACAAATACAATCATGACATTGGAATTGTCAGAACTTTTTTACTCAATTCATTTTTATCTTTTGATTTATCAAAATGAGAAATCTATGGTAAACTTATTTTTCTATGGTATGATGTTATAGAATCATTATTATGAAATAATACCAGAAACATACTTATACCGTATAGATGTATATAGTCGTGACCACTCAATATCTATATATATAAAAAATTGTTGCAAGTGTGTTGTGACTTTATAACTCACGAACGATCAAACCGAATTCGATTCGAAATTCGAATTTTTAGGGTTTGTTCGTATGGTCGTGTAGATGGTTTATCTAAAGTTTGCACGAAATCGGTCGACGCGTTCGTGATTTATCATTTATCATGTCAACATATGATTTTGTCCATATAAAAAAAACAACAAGAAATACGTAGTTGCCTATGATTTCATCAAAAAAACATTTTGATATGTATTGTTTTCAAATAACAACTTACGAATGACGAATAATTAGTTGTGACACAATTAAAAAGATATCAGTTGAAATTTGAAATCAAAAAATTCCAAATATAAAATATCTAATAAAAAATTATTTGCTATTTGAATAAAAATTTATTGAATAACGCTCAACACTGCTTCATACACACGGTAAATACACGTTGTAGCGCATACAGTCAGTGTCAGTGATTGATCATTTTAAGGTTCTTTTTCATCGAACTCGCATTGTGGACAGACGTAATCGGTAAGAGTCGCATTTGATTTTTTTGTTTTTTCATATATTCAGCTATACATCATCAAACAATTCATTTTGGTTTTGTTTAAGCGTTTGAATACAAACAGACAGCAGTGTATATACACTTTCCATTTGCATTTGCTGGTTGAATTGCTATCGGATTTGAAATGCCACGAGCAAGACGTTCAAATATTGGTAGACGTACACGTCATTCAACAGTTGTTTCAACCAATCGAAGATCACAAAGTGAACAAGATCGTAATCAACAAAATGCATCACAGAGGGAACGACGTAGACGTATAAACCAATCTGTTGATAGTGTAAACACGGTTGAAGGTGCAAGGTCAATAAATGGACGTACGCGTCCTTCAATTCAAATCATACGACAAATGGAATTGATGGCTTATAATTATGATAGCACAATTGATTACAGTATGCATTCTTATATTGGACAAATGAATAAACAATGTGTGCATTGTAAAGCAGTCAAATTTATTAACGAAACGCCTGGCATGTGCTGTGCTGGTGGGAAAGTTAAATTGCCTGTATTAGAACCTCCACCAGACCGTTTGCACTCATTAATTTATGGCAATTCACCAGCGTCAAAGCATTTTTTAAGAAATAAGAAAAGTACAATTCATGCTTCCAAATGACATCTTTTGGAGCTACAAATATTATAAGAGATGGATTTATGCCGACTTTTAAGGTAATTACTTCGCATGGAATAAATGATATGACATTTCATTTATGTGCTGTCTCTGATGTCTTCAAAAATTCAGATTCGTCATCTAAATCTATTTCAAAAACATTACAGATTCAAGGACAGATATACCATAGAGCTGGGTCATTGTTGCCATTCCCAGATGCTGACCATCAGTTTTTGCAAATATATTTCATTGGTAATGAGAACAGCGAATTAAATCAGCGCTGTGCAATTGCTTCAAATAGAAGTCGAGAAATCTTGAGTGAGCTGCAAAGATTTTTACATCAGCACAATGAATTGGTCAAATTATTCAAGATTGCACTGGATCAGATGCCCACGGATGACCATAAAATAATAATACGTGCGGTCAGAACACCACTTGGACAACATACCAGGCGATTTAATGCACCAACAATCGATGAAGTGGCAATCGTAATAGTTGGTGAACAATTTCGGCCAAGAGATATTGTTTTGTACCGTAGGAATGAGCAACTAAATCGTATTTCTGAACTCCATCGTTGTTATGACGCATTGCAATACGCAATTTTATTCTGGAGAGGAGATGATGGTTATCATATAAATATACCGATGATAAATCCAACGACTGGTAAAAAAAATATGATTTTTGATTAGAAAAGAAAATAAAAATAAAAGAATAATTTTTATTATTTTCAGGTGCAGAAACAACGAAAAAAGTTAGTGCGATGAATTTTTATTCGTATCGATTGATGATTCGTGATCAAGAGGACAATTACATTTTGCGATGCAATAAACTTTTCCATCAATACATTGTGGACATGTATGCTAAAATCGAGAGCGAATGATTGAATTTCATCCGTCATAATCAAGCCCGATTGAGATCTGAAGAGTACATACATTTACGTGATGCACTATTGAATGATGTGGATGTGAATGACATTGAACGTTTGATGATATTACCATCGTCATATACCGGAAGCCCACGTCATATGCACGAGTATACACAAGATGCCATGTCATATGTTCGTCATTACGGCCGTCCAGATTTGTTCGTCACATTTACTTGCAACCCAAAATGGGCTGATGTGTATGATTACTTATTTGATGGTCAGGTGCCAACAGATTGACACGATATAACCGCTCGCATATTCCACCAAAAATTAAAAAAGTTGATGGATCTGATTGTCAAGCTCCGTGTATTTGGAGAAGTGCGCTGCTATATGTATACAATTGAATGGCAAAAGAGAGGCTTGCCGCACGCTCACATTTTGATATGGTTGGTACGGAAAATAACACCAGATAACTCCAGATTGATAGTGTTATATCGGCCGAAATTCCAGATCAAACCATCGATCAACAATTATTCGCAGTTGTCCCGAAAAATGTGATACACGGTCCCTGCGGTGAAATCAATCCAATTTCACCATGTATATGATCGACGGCAAATGTTCAAAGCGTTTTCCAAGACAATTGATTGCTGAAACAATACACGGTGATGATGGATATTCACAGTATCGTCGACGATCAGCTCAAAATAATGGTAAAACTACTACCGTTAAAATCCTGAACCAAGACTTTGAAGTTGATAATCGCTGGATAGTGCCGTATTCACCGTTGTTATCAAAAATTTTCAATGCTCATATAAATGTCGAATACTGCAATTCAGTCAAATCAATAAAATACATTTGCAAGTATGTTAATAAAGGTAGCAATATGGCTGTTTTCGGAGTGGCTGCTGAAAATAGAAATGATGAAATTTTGCAGTACCAAATGGGAAGATATATTAGTACTAACGAAGCTATTTGGCGAATTTTATCGTTCCCAATACATGACAGACACCCTGTTGTTATACATTTAGCAGTCCATCTTGAAAATGGCCAACGTGTTTATTTTACTGATGCAAATGCCGCACAAAGAGCAATACAGCCTCCAGCAACTACACTGACAGCTTTTTTCAAGTTATGTGAAACGGATGAATTTGCAAGAACACTATTATATTCGTAAGCACCACGATATTTCACTTGGAACGCATCAACAAAAAAATTTCAACGCCGCAAACAAGGTACTCCTGTTGATGGCTACCGAGGTGTTTTTTCAACGGATGCTTTAGGCCGCATTTATACAGTTAGTCCAAATAATGTTGAATGTTTTTATTTGCGGTTGTTGTTGGTGAACGTACGTGGGCCACAGTAATTTCAGAATTTAAGAACTGTTGATGTTGAATTGTGTGTAAAATATCGTGATGCATGCCAACGGTTGCGTTTGTTTGAAGATGATACGCATTGGGATGCTACGCTTAATGATGCATCAGTTTCAGCTCACCCAAATCAAATACGTATGTTATTCGCAATAATAATATCAACATGCTATCCATCAAACCCACTTGAATTGTGGAATAAATATAAAGATTTCATGGCTGAAGACATTTTGATTCGACTTCAACATCGTTCGATGGATCCCGAATTGGTAGATACATTAGACATTTATAATGAGACTTTGATATTGATTGAAGATATTTGCCTTATGATTGCAAATAAAGCATTAAGACAATTATGCATGATCGCACCTAATCGTCCAATGTATGATTTATTTCAGCGAGAATTGCAACGCGAACAGCTGTTTGAATGTGATGAATTGCGTGCGTTTATGCAAACACACATTCCACAATTGAATGTTCAGCAAAAGAATGAATACGATAGAATTATGCAAGCTGTCGTTAACAACACTGGTGGATTATATTTTTTAGACGCTCCTGGTGGCACTGGAAAAACATTTCTCATTTCATTAATCTTAGCAACAATTAGATCCGAACGAAAAATTGCATTGGCACTTGCTTCTTCAGGTATTGCAGCTACATTATTGGATGGTGGCCGAACTGCACATTCCACTTTAAAATTGCCATTAATATTTCAAGAAATTCTGGAATGGTCAAAGTTTTGCAACAAGCAGCAATTATTTTATGGGATGAATGTCCGATGGCCCATAAAAAATCTTTGGAAGCATTGAATCGAACATTACAGGATCTACGTGGAAATCAACAGTTGTTCGGAGGTGCATTAATATTGCCAGCTGGTGAGTTTCGACAAACGTTGCCCGTCATTCCCAGATCGACTCCATGTGATGAAATTAATGCATGTTTGAAAAGTTCGTTTCTTTGGGGAAATGTACAGAAGTTATCGCTCAACATAAATATGCGTGTGCGTCTTCCAAATGATCCATCAGCATGTGAGTTTTCGAAGCAACTGCTACAGATTGGCGATGGCAAAATTGCAAGTGATTTAAATGGCTTTATCACGTTACCAAACAACTTTTGCACAATTATGCCATCAAAAGAAGAACTAATTAATCGCGTTTTTCCAAACATTGTTCAAAACTATAAAAATCATGATTGGTTAAGAGAACGCGCAATTTTAGCACCAAAAAATGCAAATGTTAATGAAATAAATTTTCAAATTCAACAGAAATTGCCAGGTGACTTGGTATCATACAAATCCATTGATACTGCTACGAATGAAGAAGACGCGGTAAATTATCCGGTTGAATTTTTGAATTCTTTGGAACCACCCGGTATGCCACCGCATCATTTACATTTGAAAATTGGTTCATCGATCATACTTCTTCGAAATCTCAATTCACCAAAACTCTGCAATGGAACGTGACTTTCCGTGAAAAAATTAATTTCCAAATTTGATCGAAGCAACAATTCTCACTGGCAAAGCAAAAGAAGAAGTTGTACTGATACCACGGATTCCATTAATACCAACAGACATGCCATTTCAATTCAAACGTCTTCAATTTCCCGTGCGTTTATCCTTTGCTATAACCGTTAATAAAGCTCAAGGACAAACGCTTCAAGTGTGTGGTGTGAATTTGGAGGAACCGTGCTTTTCTCACGGACAATTATGCGTCGCATGTTCCAGAGTGGGAGCACCAACTTATTTATTTATTCATGCACCAAAAAATCAAACAAAAAATATTGTATACACTATTGTATTGAATTGACTTTGCTTTTTTTTTTTCATTATTTCCAAAAAAAAAAATAAATAAAAGAAACCAATGAATTTGCAGCAAAGCACGCCGGGTGTGTTGGCGTATGTTTGTGACAGCATAATTAAAGAACGGAGTGAAGGATTTCGCTGATTCCTTTTTTATTTTGTTCACTGTTGACTCCGAATGGTATGTAGAGATCTTTAAAGAGTAAAGGACCTTTACAGTCTGATGGTTTCAGAAAGAGTCGATCCCCCATAAACTCAATTGGAAAACCACTGAATTCTACAAACTCCCAGCCCCCTCCCTTAAAGAGTAAATAATTTCATAAATACTTTTGTGGGCAGAACGAAGTCTGTCGGGTCCGCTAGTATACATATATATACAAAGATAGTGATTAGTGTTATATGGGAGAAAGAGCTTTCAAGTTCAAAATTTAATACTATAGTCACTGAACTACGTGCGTCATTAAATAAAAGAAAAATGGCTTGCCTGTTGAATACATTGTATATAATAATCCCAAAGTTATTTCGTATCATATATTTCAGTATGTACTTAGTTTATGTATATCCCTTTTCTATAATAGTCTTTACTGCTAATCGCAAATCAACATTCAACAACGTTTCTGCAACATATATACTCCAACTATAACTCGCCCAATTGTTGATAATAAATTCTGACAAGTTCCATATACTGGCGTATTGTACACTCGAATGTGAAGCACTAAGTTGTTTGATTTAGTGATTATATTTATATATAAAACCATATATTCTAGTTTATAACAAAGAGAGTGAATTTTTCTATTGTTATGTTATGTTATGTTATGTTATGTATACTTCTACCTATATATTGTTGTTATCAGTTATAAACATTACAACATTTGGTTTAATGTTTTATGCAATTAAAATGATAAATGGCGAAAATCTTTAGAATTTATATATGAACGTGTACCATAACTATATACGTTTCAGATTAAGATGTAAAATAAATTGCCGCTTTTAAAAGTTTTATTGGTTTAGTGTATACGAAAAATATCGTATGAATAAGGAGTCTTGGTTCTCTTGATGTATAGGGTGTTGGTTAATTACATAAAATGTGTTATTATGCCATTACAAAAAAATATTACTATAAAATTAGACTTCATGCGAGAAATAAAATTAAATCTGACTAGATTATACTAGATTATGCCGATTTTAAATTGAATTAAACATTTTCATCATTCATTGATTTTCTACGAACTGGTGTGCAGTTTTTAACAAAATGAAGAAACTGGTTGATTTTTTGAATTACCGAAAATATTTAACCATTTGTCGGTATGGTATACTATATTACTACCATCGATCCATCCCAAAATTCGACGAAATACTTGCCCCTGTAAAAAATTTTAAATGCTTAAAAATTTTTATTTTCTTCTTAATAAAAAATTAAAAATTATAGCCCTTTTGATGCATTCATTCGCTAAATAATACAAAATATAACATCTCAACTAATATATCAAACACAGCTGCAGGCGCGGTCTTACAACAATTAAATAAAAATATTGGGGGATTTCTCAGATTTTAGCCCAAAAAGGTACCATATGTTGAAAGAAAATATTCTGCGGATCATAGAAAACAGCTTGCAATTAAGCATTTCCAACACTTTGTCGAAAGTGGGGAATTAAATAACTTCGACGACCATAAACGGATCTAAAGAGGAACGTAATCCAAGGTAATCAAGCCATTTATATTATTTGTTTCAATTTATTACAGACACTGACATAGAAGGCAGGTAACATTTGGTCGCCCACACATTTTATTGTATTTCCAACCAGGTGATCGAGTCGTTTCAGTATTACCACGTTCGCGAAAGCACCAGCATGCGATCTAGAACGACTTACTCTCTACAACCAATTTGGTCCCTCTAAGGCTGTGTGCCAAACTTAAGGTAAATCATTTACTACAGTAAAAACCGATTTTAGGGCAGGTTTTTCATTCAGTTTGTCATAGAGTTTCTGAAAAATAATTGAATTTACTGAAACATTACTTAATATTCACTTTTATCTTATGTTTGGCACACAGCCTAAATGGAAATTTAAAAAAATTTTATTATCCGATTTAAGGTTTATTTAACAATTTTATGTGAAATTTCTACAGGCAACAATCGACCGTACTTTGCAAAAAATTATATCCAACCATTTTTGACATTCTGCATAATATTTCACATTCAAGTGTACGAGCAACTCGAAAACTCGTCACATTAAAATACCTTTACTCTAGCTAGCATGAACAAAGATGTAACTTAATGGGCGAAATCTTGTTTCTCTTGTCAAAAAAGCAAAATGCAAGGTCACAAAAAATAAAATCGTGCGAGCGAACAACGCCTCCACACCAATTTGACTATAAGAACACCATCAAATCTCAAGCCACAGTTGTAGGCTTTTTTTCAACCTCTATGAATTTTTTGACAAAAAATCCCGAAAAATGATTATAGTTTCATAACGCAACCATTATATTATGTAAAAATGAAATGAAACTATCTCGAAATAAAACTATCTAAGAGAAATGATATCCTATATTTTCACGATAGAAAAATAGAAAAAATTATTTGCACAAAAATAAAAAATTCACGTAAATAATAAACCGAAAACCTAAGCTAATTAAAAACGTTTTCAACATAAATATAAATTAACAACCAGAAATTAATTCGTTAAACGTAGATAATAAATCCAACTATTTAATAGTTCGGCAAAGTGGCACTAAATTCTATTAAACGTAATCAAATAAAGTACTCTGAAGCCAACCTGATATCAATTAACGAGCACGGCTTTTTACACTTTTCGGAGATCCTGAAATCACCTTTGAACTAGCAAAATAGGAAAGATTTCAAGAACTACTTCAGGACCATATATCTGACAAACGGCTATTAGAAATTTCTTCTTACTTTGCCGTTCCTTAGTTGGGTGCATTGTCTACGAAAACCGTATTAATATCAGTTTGCTGATTGTTTACAAACAGTTAATATAGTTCTGGGCATTTAGATCTGTATGATGAGATTCTGTATCGACTGAAGAGAACAAATATGGGTCCAGTTCCGTCGCGCAGTCGACGTCTGTGTGGCATCAGTATTACATCTGTCGTTTAGGACCACTTGGAAAAATTTCCCAGAACCACGATGGATAAGAACTATCAGCATAAAAACTCCCGCGATTCTATGCTCATACAAGACAAGAAAGATCTGCAGAAACTAGAGGAATTTTTTACACAGTTCTGTTTTTTTCCAGATGTGGACAATGTAACTAATATCGCCAATGTAATTAGTGAGGATAGTGCCAAAGTAACATGTTATAAAGCTTTTAAAAAAGGAGTTGAAACTATACGGAAAATTGTCAGGAGCAACTTCATAGAATTAAAACTCTCTTTGTCCAAAAAAATTACTTGCATCGGGTCTGAGAAGTGTACTGTTAAAGTTGGCCAATATAAGCTTTCTAACGTAGATCCTCTCATATTATTTCACAGAATTCTCGCACTCAATAAGCCGGAAAGTATGGAATTTTATTTAATATTCGAATTGGCAGCTTATCCCCCGGCTATGTTGGACAAGAACGGAATGAGGAAAAATGAAAAATCAAAGTTGTATCAACTTTTTAAAGAAAGATCTGTAAATGTAAGAAGTGAAGACACACAATATGTTCTTGATGGAGGCATGCTTCTACATAAAGTTAGATGGAAAAAGGGCCAGAACATGTAAGAGATATGCAACGGGTATGTTAGATACATAAAGAGAGCATTTGGGAACAGAGTTTTTGTTGTTTTCGATGGATACGACCAAATTACCAAATATTGTGCTCAAGGCCATTGAGACTGCTTCTGGAAGCCGTAACCATAAAGTGGTTATTGTTCGGAAGACACTGACGTCTTAACAATGCTTGCTGCTCTGGCTCCACTGGATCTAGAAGTGTTCTTGCTGAAGCCGCCTTCCTCTAGAGTACCTGATGTTGTGTATTCTTCCGAGAGTTTAGCATCCGGAAGCGCGTGCATCAGGTTTCATATATTATTTCTACATTCTTTCACGGGATGCGACACAAGCTCAGCATTTTTCTATCGAGGGGAAGTAAAATTCTGCGATTTGTTTGAGAAATCCGATGGTTTACATGGGTTTGTAGAAATATTTAAGCAAACACATGTATCCATTGATAATTTAATAGATCATGGGCTTCGTCTAGCTTTGGCTCTTTACGGGGCACCCAAAGATGTGTGCACGAGCGATAAACCTGCGATTGAGCTCGTCCAAAGCTATCGAGCAAAAATGTATGCTGAAGCCACCAATTCTAAGAAAGTTGATCTTGCACGCATAATCCCGACTGCCAATGCGTTAACCGAGCATATCAAGCATGTCTATTTCCAAGTAAAGGTTTGGTATGGTTCACAAGGTCAAGACGAGACCTTAAATCCGTTGGAATGGGGGTGAAATTGGTGGATGGAAAGCTCAGTCCTGTCACCATGACCCAGGAAGCCGCTCCCGAGGAAACTTTAAGCAAAATTGTTTGTTCTTGTTTTCCTGGCACTTCCATCGGGGCCGAGAATAGTGACGAGGAAGACGATGAAGAAGGGGAAGAAGACGAAGAAGGAGAAGAGTTTGAACAAGATGTTTAGCATTTAAGTTAAAAATTTTAGTTTATAATGAATAATTCAACATTAATAAAAACTCCTATTTGTTATTTGAATAAAGTGTTATTTTCATAATTTGTGATTTTTCACTTTCTCCTTTACCATTTCCCCACAGAGGAACCCCCGAGCGCCACCGGGGAAGTCTAATGCCAGAATTGAATTCGACATCCCCGAAGACCCCCGAGTAACAATTTTGGAGTGATTTTCATGGACGCTGCCATTTCCCCCCAGTCACACTCAGACAACCCCACAGAGCACCCGAGCGCCCCCGGGGAAGTCTAATGCTAGAATTGAATTCGGCATCCCCGAAAATCCCCGAGTAAGGAGTTTGGACCGCTTCCAATGGACTATGCCATTTGCAAAAAAGGAACTGAAGAAAAAATTTAATTTTCGAAATTGAGATTCCAAAAAAACATATAAATATTGTCACTTAAAGAAATTTTACAAGTGTTTTTATTAAAGCAATTTAGAGAGTCACGATAAAGAGATTTTTTTCTGGGACGATACATAAAAGATTAGTGATAGCATCGGATTTTTCGGTATAACCTTGAAAACTGTCATGATATTAGAATTTTGGTGTTTTCATCACGTTTTTTCGGGATATTTTTCAGATTAAAATCAGACATTTTTTGCCGTTAAGGATTTTTTTTCAGGATAACAACAAAAATAAAAATGACATGATAGTAAAAATATCATGATAGTAAAAAAAAAAAAATTCGGGACGACACTAAAAACTACTAACTTACAGCCGAAACGACTAAACGCCACTGACTACAATGCCATCACAACTATAATTTTCAAATGGTTGTGGCTGGTAAAATAATGGTTCCGCCTTAGTTAATGAAGTTCCGATTCGATTGAAAATTCTGATACTGTGCAATGGCGCACAACAAATTGTACTACACTTGTATTATAATTGGTTTGGTTCCGACTAGCTTCATCTAGTTCCGGCTGATATAATTGTTATTGTTCCGACTAAAAGCTTATACGTTGCACAACCTTCTAAAGCGGAAACTGTTCATTGTGGAAGCTTAAAATGGTTACACTAGCTTTTAATAATTACGAATGGCGTGCCTGACTGGCTAGGTCTTACATTTTTATCAGGGTGAAAATTTATATGTTGCATAATCATTTAAAGTACATTGTGCAACTTTAATGGTTCCGGCTGGATTTAAATGGTTCGGCTTTCATAATATAGTTCCTACTGAACAATCTGATAGTACAGAATGATTCACAATACATTGTGCTGCTTGCGCCATAGTTGATTGGTTCCGGCTTGTCTTATATTGTTGTACTAATAATAGTAGTGAGTGAATAATTTAAGTTTATTATGAAAATTCCAATCTTGTACGAGCTACTTCAAAACTTACATATAATTAAAAATTATTTTTAATTTGGATAATCTAACAGTAACCATATTAGGGTTCACATGTCAGGACGTGTAGTAAAATTTTGCTACCTTTATCTTTTAAAGGGATTTTTTGTGGGCAAGTTTTGTGGGTTGGAAATAGTTTTTTTTATATCAACCACAAATTCTCAATTAGATTGAGGTCGGGTGATTGGGCAGACCACTCCATAACATTAATTTTATTCCGCAGAAACCATTCGTTCGCCTTTTTAGAGGTATGTTTCCGGTCGTTGTCTTGCAAAACGTTGCAAAATCGATTTACGCGGCAACATAATGGTTCCAAATATTTCCACGTATTTATCCGCATTCATATCTTCTTTAATCCATTATATCGAACCAACTCCAACCTTCGTATACTGCGGTTAAAATTCACAGTTCGTTGGTGTTCGAACATACTGACGGCTAGCACCACCACTAAAGAAAACCATTTTGGAATCGTCCGTAAATAAAACAGTTTGCCATTTTTATATCGGCCAATTTTGATGATTTCCGACATAGTTACGCCCCTTCACACGAGGCTGTTAAATATAAAAAGGGCACCTTCCTAGCTCTCAAACCTTTAAAATTTGCTGCTTTAAGACGTTTCCCGTGAAACGGGTTCTTTTTCGCTTAAATCACGATGTATCGATCAGTTTCATTCGACGTTTTTCGGTTTCTTCCTCATGTTTGTGGTTTTTATGTAGGTGAACATCCCAATATCGCCTGAATAAATTTATAGGATTTTCCTTCTTTGATTAGTTTACTTATAAAATTTCTCCACTTTTCAGAACAATGCTTTGCTCGGACCATTATTATTAAAATAATTGTTTCCAATTATTTCCAAATCGGTATTCTTACTTAACTTTATTGAATAAACGAATTACTGACACACAATTATGTAATATTAAATAATTTTATAACATTAATCAAGAAACTTCTTTTTTCTCGAACAGCAAAATTTGAACTGACAATTGAAAATTAACAGAATCCCAAAGTTAATTGATGAACATGTCGATAATAGATGGTTGATGTTCAGTGGACACTAAAAATCTTTATTCATAGATGTCAGTCAAATCATGAAGAAGATCATGTTATATTATTTGAATACACAAAATATAAGTATACATCACTATTATTTTGAACACAACCGCACGTCGTGCTACTTGTGCCATATTTGGTTTGGCTGGAATTATATAGTTCCGACTGAAAAAACATAGTGTCCCAAACATTGCGCTACCTCTGTGAAAGTTTGTTATAGCTTATAGTTGGTTTGGTTTCGGTTGGCATGGTTCTGGTTTGCGTCATGGACACTCTTTTCCAATACTCTGCTTATACACAAGGGAATTATTTACATTTGATCCTTGAAAAAGACTTCGAAATTCCCAAAATACTTTACATGAATCTTTTCGATTTTTTGGGCGATACAGCAAAAGGTAAAGTTACAAGGCAAAAATCAGGACTTAAAATTTCAATTATCTTCGTACATAGATTGTCGAGGAGCTAGAGAAATATTTTTAATTTTGCCTTTATTAGATCCTTTTATCGAATCAATTAAACAAGGATTTAAAACTCATAAATCTAATTAAACTTTTGAAATAAATAAGAACGTGATTTATTCAAAATGACAGCATGATTAACTATTCATGAAAAAAGCCGCCTCCATAATTGCGCTACACCCACGCCCAGTAACTACAATACGACCAACTGTTTAAATATCGTAATAAATTAATATCTATAAAAAACGATTTCATAAAACTTTCTTAAGCTCTCTTTGAATAATAAAAAAAAATTTAAAATAACACACATACACACACAAAAAAGCTTTGAATTGATAATTGATGGTTGTTTTCGTTTCTTTATTGTTAGGAGAATTTTCGGTACAGATAAACGTTAAATAAATCGCAAGAAGAAAGGACGTGGATTATTTACATCCCACCCGTTTTCCTTGGAAAAACTTAAGAACATGAAACAAAATGCCTGGAAGGGTAATGTGATTTTGGTTTAAAAATTTTTTTAAGCTAAAACAAAGATTTCTGCTGTCGGTTGGATGGTTTGGTTTTTGATATTTCGTATAAAGGATTTATCATTTTATAATAAATCATAACCATTTCTACAAATATATTCCTTTTTTATACTTCAAACAAACAAAAAACTTTTATATTGTTATTAATCTTGAATCAAGTCCATCCAATTTTCAATTTTTATTATTTTTTTGGTCCGTATCTACCTGCAGCTTATTGATCTCTACAGGTAAGAATAAAAGATTAATTCTCTTTTTCGTTTTAAATAATTTTCAATGAAATTATCAAAGTTTTTTATTTTACGTCTATAGATTCATACTGAGCACACATAGCAAGTTCTTAACTCAAGTGAATAAACTGTTTTCCGAACTAAAACTCTTAAAAAAATTTATATTATTAGGTCGACAATACTTCAAGTACACAATTCGGTATTTATAGTTATGGGTAGTTACCGGAAAACAATTATAAAATTACAGGATTCTAACGCAGTTTACACGCAGTAGAAGCATTGTGATAAATGTTTAACGTATGGTGCCTTTTGAAATCGAATTTAATTTAGATTAATGACTTTTTCTTATTTCGTGTAGCATATGGATTTGTAATCATTTGTCATGTCTATGTTAAGATTAGTGCAATCATTAGTTGTAAAATTGATAGATTATATTACATAACACATTCAAGGCGTATCTTGAATAACAACTGAAAGTGTGAAGCTGACTCAAAAGCGTCAATTTCTATTCTTCCTCGCGCTACTCAAGCTTGATATTTTTATGAAGTTCGAATTTATTATTTTCAAACTTTTACGGAAGTATTTTTTTGGAATTCGAAACGATAACGTAGAAAAATAATCATTATTAACTCTATACAAAGCTATTGAAGGAACAAAATAAAATCGAAACGCTTCTTTAAAATCAATAAAAATTACAAACTACAGCCATGAAACACTATAGTGTAGTAACTCAAAATGACAAAAAACTTTACATAGCCCAAAAAGTGTAAATCTACACTATCAGAAAAAAATTTGTTATGCAAAACGAAATAAATTGCTAACCCCAATTAAGTTCACAATTGTAACGACGGCGGCGGTTGCATCCATCGTTCCGAGCCATGATACTGTGCTATTACATTTCTCTAGTTTCAGTACAATAATTTTTACCTTGGGATATTTTTATAGTACACTTGAAACTGGTGGAATATTGAGGGGTGGTTTCAAAGAACATACGGTTTCGCAGGTTTGAACCCTAGGCCGTTCTGATGGATTTTGTTCATATTGGCCAGCGATGTGGCAGTCTTTAGGGTGTACCTCGCTTATGCTACGTCGGTTTGCTAGAGCGTTATCGGAGGAGATGCGGAAAGGTTTGAAAGTATCTTCCCAGGCGGTGCAAGTTTTAATCAGATCATTTATTGATTCGAAACGTTGATCCATCAGGTGGTATTGTAAGGCAGGGGTCATGTTTGATACCAACAGCTGCACCAATTCCTCGTCGCGGTAGGGAGTCCGGCATTGCAGCGTAAGACCCCAAACGTGGTGGTAAAAGTCTATAAAATTTTCACCCGGTTTCTGCTTTCGGGCCTCAATCGTTCTACGAATTTCATAATCTGTGCGCCTATCCTTAAATCTCTCAAAAAAATCTTTTTTGAAATCTTTCCATGTTGCCAATGGGTTATGACGGCGGTACGTCCAGTACCACTGCAACGCAATATCCTTGAGCACGGTACTCACTTCAACCAAAAGAATATCTTCTGTTAAACCCATCGACGCTGCCACGGTTTGTAATTGGAACAAGAACATGTCCACCGTCATCCCTGATGTGGACCCAAAATAACAAATACCACTACGAGATAATTGCCGTCGACCAGTGAAGTGTTTGTTACAAGTCTGATATCCCGTATTTCCCATAGTTATATTGTGCCCCTCGGCATCCGGAGAATTAAGCGTGCTGTGATGCTGCATATTAAAATTTCTTGCAACTGAAGATGAAATTGGGCCGTTTGTAGTAGTCACAACCGTAGCCGGTGGTATTATATTGTTGGTCGCTCTAAAATTCGGACCGGATCCCTGGAACTGTACATGAGGAACCTGATTTTGACTATTGGCCATGGCAGTAGAAATCTCTACATTCCTTAACGGGTCCTGACCAACGTTTGGGGTTTCGGTTAGACTGGCCTTCATCGAATGATTTTGGTTTAACATATTGACTTGATCGGATGCTTGTTCCACTGTCGAAATGGATTTTAATTGTACTATTTCTTCTTGGAGTCGAATAAGTTTGCAGCGACAGCATTAAATTTCTGCATTTGGGTTTTTTGCCGCCCGACTATGCATTCGTTGCGGAGCGTCCGAACTTCCATCCTTCTCTGCCTCTACATGTTGTTGTAATACTACTAGGACATCATCAGACCCAGATAAAATTGCGCGTGGCTCGCATTCGACTTAGTATAATTAACCTTTAATTGTTAAACCAATTATAATAATAAGAATAATAGTATAATGAGTTTATAAATAGCTTATTATAATAATATTTCAAATTTCGAAAATATTTAACGAGAAAAGGAATTCTTAGTTTTTCTCCTTTTTTATATTTTTTTTTTTTAATTTGACTTAAGCTAACGTGTTAATAATTTGTATAAGGTAAATACAGATAGTAGCCTGAGTGTATTCCCCAGCAGCATTTGACTCGTTACATAAAGGGGGAGGTACTAAGGAAGGATGGGGAAAAAAATCAAAAGAAACTAGAAATATAACGGGTTATATTCAAAATCTTATTGAAACAACATCAAAATATCAATCTAATAAATTCGAAAGTCAGACCGAAAGAGGGAAATCGTAGTTTAAAATAGCTTGACAAATGTTCAATCAAAAATAAGAATGATGTGGGGGGGGGGGGGGGGTGGTGATAGTTACCGTAACTTTTGATGCGACACACCAAAAAGAATAGAATTATGGAACATTTTGTGGGAAAAAATTGAATTTGTAACTTTTACATATACAGTCTTGCATTCAAACAGTTAACCTGGAAACAAAAAATGGGATATGACAAAGCTACAGAAAAAAATGACTGAAAGTTAACCGTAAAAAAATAGCCATCCTTAACGTATTCAATTATTTAATCAAACAGACCACATGGGCGAAATAATAATTGAAAATGCCAAGGTGCAAAAAAAAATCGAAATTTATACTTTAGACAAACAATGAAAAATAATAATAACGGGTACTGGAAAGGGAAAACATAGCCTTTTTCGTTTTGGGCTCCACTGTAACGGAACTTGAACGGTTTTCAAGTTCATTTGGCAGATTAATCCTGCAGAGGTCTACACGCGGTATTTTGTTGCCGGCTAATGATGTTTATAGGTCGTGGGGGTTGTGTAGACATGCAAGATCTTTGAATTAACCGTTTAAAATAGGAAACTAATCCTTTATTGTAACGAACCATCATCAGACTATAAGGGAACTACACTCAAGCTCACTACCTTACTAAAAATTTACTGCATATTCGAAACCATTATACGAGAGAAAGCAAAAACTAATCTCATTCAATAATGCATAAGAAATCACAATCGCAAGTAGTAATACTAAGATAAAAAAAACAAAAATCCACTCGAGAACTAAACCTTGGGTTTTTTCAAACTAAAAAAAATATAATATAATCGGCAATCAAAAGAAAAAATTCAAAAATACTTTATTATAATATTACATCAAAATTGGCGAAAGAATTATCAAAAGAAACATTTTTTTTTGTTTTGAACGAAAAAGAAAAACTATATACTCTAAATAAACTATAGTAATAAAAAAACAACTACCATGTGAATTGGAAAGCAAAGTTTAAATCAAAAAATAAAAAAAACTAGCTTAGATTTACAGTAATGATAATCAAAAATTAAAAAAATTTGATTCGATATTAAATTACAATAAAGGATTAGTTTCCTATTTTAAGCGGTTAATTCAAAGATCTTGCATGTCTACACAACCCCCACGACGTATAAAAATCATTAGCCGGCAACAAAATACCGCGTGTAGACCTCTGCAGGATTAATCTGCTAATTGAACTTGAAAACCGTCCAAGTTCCGTTACACAATGCCATTGTCAAGCTAATTTAGCAATAACCATGTGCCTATTACCTAGAAGCCAACATATTTATGCGGTGGGGCAGTCATGGATTTTTTTTTTTAAATTTAAAATTTCACTGGAGTAAAAAGTGTAGTGGGGGTTTGAAGGAAAATGACAAGGTATCGTAGCGATGTCTACGCTGAACGATATACAACATCATATTATTTAGACAATCCTTAATGTTTTCTATAAACAAAAAATTTCATCAAATTGATACGATAGAGAAGGTGGAACCGTCACTAGATTTTTACTGTAGAGAAATTTTAAAATTAAGAAATAAAAATTGACAGCCCTACCGCATGAAGGTTGATTCTTACTATACGTTCCGGGTCCGTTCCATCGCTGTTTTCTATTCCCGTGAAGTATGTCCTAACTTTGTCCTAAAATTACAAAAACAAATTTAGGACAAATTTAGGACAAACTTCACGCTTCTCTACAAATCCGTGAAGTTTGTCCTAAATCCTAAAAGACTGTATGTGTATTAGTGAATATAATATACTTTTTTCGATGACCCTAATGCTGCACCAGCACTTGTAGCACAATCCAATGAAAATGGTACTGGAATTTTTTACAAATTAATTACAAATTTGTTACACAGTTAGAAAATTTTTTACAGGTCCCGTTATCCTGCAATTCGTGTGTGGGCTGGCGTTAGACAAAGCTACACCACACTTTTCGTATTTTCGTTAATATTTATTGTATCGTACTGAGGGTTGTACTGGTATTTTTTACAAATTAATTACAACTTATCGGCATAGTTCTACTAAAAAAAAACTACCCCTAAGGGGTGCAATTCTTCAAAAATCATATTTTTCTTTACAACATTCTTATCGCATTTCTGTTAATATATATTGTATCGTACTGGGGGTGATCTGTAATTTTTAACAAACTAACTACAACATATTAGCATAGTTCAACCCCAAAACACTCCTCCTAAGGGATGCAATTTTTAAAAACCTTATTTTTCATCACCATGCCTTTTGCATTTCTGTGAATTTTTGTTGTATAGTGCTGGAAATTTTATACAAATTAATTACAATAAAATGGCATAGAAAACTACCCCAAATGGGAGCAACCGTTTAAAATCATTGTATCGTACTGAACACTTAAGAAGTTTTTAATAAATAAATTACAATATATTGGAATAGTTCAAATGCCAAAAACTGTCCCTAAAAGTGCAGCTCCTTAAAACAATATTTTTCTGTATAGGTAAAATCCCTCCAATAATTATCACTGATTTTATTACAAGAGCCCACACCCACAAAACTCGATCATAATGCATCGAACTTCTTTCCTGTGCCAGAAATAGGTATCCCTTAATTTATTACAACAGCCCACACCCACAAAAATCGATCATAATGCATCGAACTTCCTTCCTATGCCAGAAATAGATATCCTTGAATTTATTACAAAAGCCCACACCCACAAAAATCGATCATAATGCATTGAACTGCCTTCCTATGGAAGAAATAGGTATCCCTGAATTTATTACAACAGCCCACACCCACAAAAATCGAACATAATGCATCAAACTTGTAGGGGCTCGTGTGTCGTATGCTATATGTGTAATATATACACTTCACTATAGAGTACGTTTATACCCCACGTTACCGTATATTCTCTGACTCCAATTGGTTCGTTTAGTGAAATACTCAACGAAATTAAGAACACACAACAAATCTAGTTTTACTTATATTTAGGCACATTTATTAATTAATAAGTAACTTTTTACATGAACTGACACATAGTAATTAAGGTATATTTTTATATTAATTTATTATTTAGTAATCAAATATTATATATATAAACAATATTTCTTTCTGAGGTGTGCTCAGAAGTGCCGCCAATTTTATTCTAATTTTATTTTTAACATTCAATATCTAAGAGCGACTTATCTATATAAATAAAACAAAGTCGTGTTAGTTACACCATTTATAACTCAAGAACGGCTGGACCGATTTTTATGATTTTTGTTTTGTTGGATTTGACTCCGTTCCGAATAGCATAATAACTATTAAAACATTGGAAAAATTCACCAAAAAAAAAGTTATCAAGAAAATTCATTTTCTCATATATTTAGTACATTTTGTTTTTTTTATTTTGTTCGTCTCAATACAGTGGTGGTTTAGGAAAAAAGAAAAGTCGGAAAAACTCAAAAGGGAAGCCCCAAAAATCTAATAAAAAAATCTTTTTTTTATATGAATTTTGTAGGTGTAGTTTGTATGTGACGAGTGGTGCAGTGGTTAAAGCTTCGGCGCTTGGACTGCAAGGTACTGGATACCAATTCGACTGGAGGCTGCATGCACATTTACCATTTTATTTTTTATCCAATTTTTTTTTATTTCATCTACTTATCTATATAATTCTTGATGGAAATGTAGGATTATTTTTCTTCGATGCGCCCAGTGGAACTGGGAAAGCATTCCTCATATCATTGATTTTGACCACTGTTCGTGCGAGATCCAATATTGCTGTAGCAGTTGCTCAGCGTTGAAATTGTCGTTTGATCTTCAATAGGCTGAAAACCCGGCTTGCAACATTGCGAAACATTCAGCAATGGCGAAAGTTTTCGTAGCAAGTAAAATCATCATCGATTATGAATGTACAATGGCGCACAAATGCGCATTTGAAGCATTCAATCGAACTATGAAAGATCTACGCAATGACTCAAGATGTTTTGGATGCGCAATGATTTAACTGTCCGGCAATTTCCGTCAAAAAATACCAGTGATTCCAAGATTGACGACCGCTGTCGATGAAATAAACGCTTGCCTCAAATCATCGACTCTGCGTGGCGCTATGTGATGAAACTTCAGCTGGGGACAAACATGCGAGTTGCATTGTTAAACCAGAGACAACTTAACAGAGATATTTCATTCTATGTAAACGTAAAAATTTAAACTGCGAGTTCATTACGTATACGCAGTTTAACGAAAAATGACAGATACAACGATGATATTGGAATTGTCAGAAATATATTTTGTTTTCATTTTTTAGCTCGAACGAAAATTTAATTTGATTGTCTGTGGTTAAACGATCCATCTGCCGAAGATTTCTCCAAGCAATTGCTGACTATCGGTAATGGCCGTGTTCCGGTCGACGAATCGAACAGATTGATTTCGTTTCCTCAGAACTTTTGAATTTTGTTTCAACGAAGGACGAGCTCATCAACAAAGTGTTCCCGAACAATATTACTAACCACAAAAATCACAATTGGGTGAGTGAACGAGTAATTCTTGCGGCAAAGAACAAAAATGGGGATCACTTAAATTTCACAATTCAAAATCTAATCGTCGGTCCACTTCATTCCTTCAAATCTATCGACTGTGTGACAAACAAAGACGAATCGACCAACTGTCCAACTGAATTTTTAAACTCATTGGATCTGGCTGGCTTGCCACCACACAATTTACAACTGAAAGTTGGTGTGTTGCCGGTAATCACCATGCTACGAAACCTGAATCAACCAAAACTATATAACGGAACACGTTTTATTTTGAGAAATCTCAAGGAAAGTTCAAAGGTGAGGAAGTTCTCATTCCGAGAATTCTGATGATCCCAACCGATATGCCATTCGAGTTTAAACGAATTCCATTTCCGATTGGTCTTGCATTCGCCATGACGATCAACAAATCACAAGGCCCATCCTTGAGTGTTTGTGGCCTGAATCTAGAAAATGAATGTTTCTCTCACGGCCAATTGTACATAGCATGTTCACGTGTCGGTAAACCATGCGCTTTGTTCGTTCTCGCACCTGACAATAAAACAAAAAATGTCGTATATCACAAGATGTTTTACTGAAGGGAATCGACCCTATTGCAACCTACTCAAGAAATAGTTTAAAAGGAAGTAGTGCAACAATGCTACGCGAATCATTTCGAATCAATTCAATAAAACGAAAGCCTTGCTGCCACGTGAATTACATTCATTTCAATGTAATTAAAATATATTTCATTTTGATTGAATTTAATTAATTTGGAGTATTAATTTGATCCGCCCTGGAGGTCTCGGGTTCAATTCCCGGTAGTGACAAGGAAAAAATTGCACGGCTGGTTTAGGATCAATGAATTAATCACTCATTAGTCATTATCCGAAATGAAAATATGATTATTAAACCTCATTTAAGGCGGCCAAATCTCTTGATGGGATATAGTGCCAGAGAGAGAGAGAGAGAGAGAGAGAAATTCATTTAATCTTAATAAAAAAACTCAATTTAATTAAGCTATAATAACTTTAAACAACATTTATTGATTTTGAGGCGGTACGAAGTTCGCCGGGTCAGCTAGTTTATTATAAAAATCAAATTTACGAATGCAATCATCATCGTGCACATATATATATATATATATATATATATATATATATATATATATATATATATATATATATATATATATATATATATATATATATATATATAAATTTCTTTATTTTTACAGAAGAGTAATACGATGTTGACTCAATACCACGATATACCAATGATTGTGTTACACGTTGCACAAATCAATATCTCTCTCTAAATACACTAACCCAATTAAACAATATAGATATAATATGTAATTGTACTAAATCGTTCGATTCAAACCATTTGCTAATCATCATTAAATTATTTTAGGGTGCAGCTAGGTATGTTTGATATCTAGCATCTTGCGTGGCGCTTATAGTGGAAACAACGTGATCACTATAATACTCACCCCGCAGATAAAATCTTATCGATTTAAAATTATTCGTATGGTAGAAGAGTAAAATTTGACAATTCTTGGTTAATTTTTGAACATTACATGCCGCTGGCTAGATGAACAAACAGGCGGAGACATTATTTTAATTTCGTCTGTCGTGTATGCCGGCTTAAGTCTATCGATTGAGATTGATACATTCTTTCCATTGTAATCCACAACGAAATGTTTGCGAAATCTACGCTGGACCGTAAAAGGACCTTCGTAGGGTGGCATTAATCCGGTTTTTACTTTGTCTATTCTGACAAAAACCTTATCGGAGTCCTTTAAATTTTGTGGTATGTAGATATTGTCTTGCATGTTATTTCGTGTGTTCAGTGGGACGATGTTACGCATCGATTCTCTTAATTGTTCTATAAGAGATGTATAGGATCGGTTGAAGATGCCGGATCATATTGAATTACCAATTCTCCTGGAACTCTTAGCGGTTGTCCGTAAACAAGTTCAGCTGGAGTACAACCAAGATCGTTTTTGATCGATGTTCTTATTCCCAGGAGAATGAATGGAAGTTCATCGCTCCAGTTTACAGTATTTGATCTGGCATACAAGGACGATTTTAAATGACGGTGCAAACGTTCCACCATCCCATTTGCCTGAGGGTGGTACGTTGTCGTTCTAATCCTCAGTGAACCTAATAACCCTAGAAAATCTCTGAAAAGATTGCTTTCAAATTGACTTCCCTGGTCAGTTGTGATTTCTGATGGAACACCGAATCTTGAGACGTATGTGTTCACGAAAGCTTTCACTATCGTTGATGTTCTCATGTCGGTCAGTGGTATTGCCTCCGGCCATCGTGTAAACCGGTCGATTATTGTGAGAATGAACGTATTACCACTAGATGGAGGTAACGGGCCGACGAGATCAATGTGTATATGGTTGAACCTGCCAGGCGGAATGTCAAAACGTCCATGTTCTGATTTAGTATGTCTGTTGATTTTAGATTTCTGGCAAGGAATGCAAGTTTTGGACCAGTATCCTGTATCGACGTTCATACTTGGCCAAAAATACTTTGATGCTATCAATTTTCGTGTTGCTCGTACTCCTGGATGTGATAAGCCGTGTAATTTTTCGAAAACACTTTCTCGCATTGCGCTAGGAATGTTTGATATCTAGCATCTTGCGTGGCGCTTATAGTGGAAACAACACCCAAAAAAATAAAGTGGTTAATCTGAATAAACCGTCAGTCAATTTGAAGAAATAGCGTTCAATATAGCGTCAACGAAGAGGGGCAATCAGTTTGATTACTTTTTATTCAAATTTTAAATTATAGAGTATTTTTTTTAATTTAGCGAAATTTCTTCGAACTGAATAAATTGATTGAAGAAATGCAATTGATAAATTGACAACATTTAATCAATTTAATTAAGATCTAGCTATCGAATTGAATAAAATTTCGTCAAATAAAAGAATGTTTTACTGCTGGTTTAAATAAAAAATTCGTTGATTTGAATAAATTTTTTCATATTAATTCATTGAATTTAATGAAAGCATTGTTGAAACGAATAAAACTATCGTCAATTTGAACAAAATATTTGTCAATTCAAAGAAAAATTATTTAAAATATACAGGGTTATCCAATTCAAGCTTGATAAAGTAAACTTAAAAAAAACACACAAAATATTCGGAATGTATTGTAATTTTTATTTCATTTTACAGATTGATCCTTGCCATTTTTAGTTAAACAAGATATCATTCAAATGTCCTCCACGGGACTTCTTACAGGCCTTGATTCTTTTGAGGTAATTTTCAATGACTTTTCGGCACATTTCGGGCGGTATCTCGGCCATTACCTTACGAATATTAGTTTTCAATTCGTCAAGAGTTTGAGGATTGTTTGCGTAAACACGATCTTTCGCGTAGCCCCACAAAAAGAAATCCAAAGGCGTTAAATCACAGGATCTTGGAGGCCAATTGACATCAGCCAATCGCGAAATCAAACGTCCAGGAAATTTCTCTTGCAAAAGATCTCGATTTGCTCGTGTTACGTGACTGGTTGCTCCATCCTGCTGGAACCACATATCGTCAAGATCATAATCTTCGATTTTCGTAAAAAAATAATCGGTTAACATGCGGCCATAGCACTCAGAATTGACGGTAACGGTTCGTCCATGGTTGTTCTCAAAAAATACGCCCCAATCACACCACCAGACCACAATGCGCACCAAACAGTGCCTTTTTCCGGGTGTAATTGCTTCTCTACAATCAATTGTGGATTTTCTGAGCCCCAAATTCTACAGTTTTGCTTATTAACGTATCCACCAAGCGAAAAATGAGCTTCATCACTGAAGAAAATTTTGTTCGAAAAATCAGCATCGACGGCCTGTTTTGGTCGCTCGCGTTGGTCGATTGTTAAATGCTCCATATTCTTAAATGGCAGAATGTCAACTAAATAAATGACAGCGTACTTGACGTTTATCTTTGACAGATGTCGGTATACAGATTTCTACTTTATCAACCTCGAATTGATTGGATAACCCTTTATATATATATATATATATATATATATATATATATATATATATATATATATATATATATATATATATATATAAAATACATGGATATTTACCTGTATAAATTCAAATTGTAATGAGGATATTTCATAAAGAGATAAATGAAAGGAAAACGAATAAATATTATGATTAATGAAATTGTATTTATTGTGAATCGACTTGTAGTACAAAATGCACATTATGCTTATCACATTTTATTATAATATTGAAAAAAAAATTTTGAATGAACCTCCACACTAAGTGGGATGCTAATTAATATTCTAAATTAAAAATGTTGAATATTTTAAAACAAAAATCCAACGCCTCAATAAATGAGTTCAAAATGTATTTCACGCCATCGAAATACACCTTAAACTCTGTTGAATACAAAATTTGTTTGCATTTCGGTGTATAATTTTCGCCTCACACTCTTGGAAATTCGCCCCAAAATCAAGAAATTTCCTTGGGAATCAGTTATTGAAATTTAGTTCTGACCCTTTTTTGTTTGCTCCTTCTACAACGCTGGTAGTTGGAACCAGTACACTGTGAAGTAAATGGAAAATCGCGCAACATCGACCATCTAAATAAAAATAAATTATTAAATTGTTGTAATTTGATAAACTTAGAATTTTATTAACTTACTGTCAGTGACATGTTTCATTTGTTGCAAGTCTTCAACAAGTTATTTTGATGACGGATCTGCCAATATTTTAAAAGCAAATGCATCAAAGTTTAAAATAAGACTCGACGAATTTGAATATTAATAAAAATCAATATTCACCATCACCTATGAAGTAAAAAGTAATTATTTATTTAAATGTATTTATGAAAGGATTTACACGAGTAACAAAAAAAGAAGACTTACTTGTACATTCCACACGAAGTTCTCAAATTTGAAAATCCATTTCTTTATTTTGACATCTTTGCTTTTTTTCCTGCTTGCTAATACAATTTCCATTAGATCAATACATAGAGGTTGGATAAATACTTCAGAGGTGTCAAAAATATTGAATCCCTTATTTTGATTCGTCGTTTAAACGTCATTATACGTACTCGGGTCCAGTATTCAATTTGTTGACTATAAAATTAAACACACTAATAAATAACTGAAATATAAATTAAGTTAGAAAATTCGGTGAGTATTTCTCGAAAGTTATTATAGATTTTAGAAAAGCGTGTTATGTGAGAGCTATAATTCATTTGCTAGTTTTAAGAAATGTTACTAATCTGTTTGCTGAACAATCCTTCCAAAAATTATTCAATGAAATCAAAAAATCTAAATGTTTTTTCCTATCTACTATAGTGTTTGCAATAAGAACCGATTTTTTCTACAGACTCGCCATGATAATTCAAAAAATGTTTGTTTGTTATATACATACCAACTTGTATCTCATGTGTTTCTTATACTGCTTCCATTTGTTGAATTAGCAGTTTGGATTTAGGCCAATCTAAAAATTTTGGTTGCTTGCCAGTGGTGTTCTAGTTCTGCCCAAGAGCAATAGTCAGTCATAATCGCTTCCAGTTGCTCGTTGATGTTTGACTCTGGAGATTCTAATTTTGAGATGAATTTTTAAGCATGCAGAAATATTAAAACCAAATACATTATTACCAGTGTATTTTCTGTAATATAGTTTATATAAAACACAAACACTTTTCTTATTAAAATTAACAACACAAAAAAGACGCCAAAACACAATTTGTCTCCTCAAAAAAAATTAAGCTGCAATTTATCACAATAAAGATTGAATCACAATTACGCAAATATTTGCTTACCTATTTATTGTTGTATTATTCACTATATTATTAACTCATATGTTATTCATAAAAATATTATTTTTAATACAAATTTATAACTCTATTTTAACACACTTATTAAATGTTTCCGAATAAACAACGCATATTGAAATGACTTAAAATTAGTTTTCCTCGTGGTTTAAAATAATATAACTAAACTTTCGTCAATTTGAAGAAATTTCTTCAAAATTACGTTTTTTTCCTAGAGGTGGTTAACAATTTTGTTAAATTGAATAAATTTATTTGATTCAACAAAATTTAGTAGAATTTTTTGAATAATCAATTCTTCAACGTAATCACAATTTCATCAAAATGAAGAAATTTAATCAAATGTATTATTAATGAAAAATTAATCAAATTTGAAGAAATTTCGCATTAATTTGAATAATTTTCTTTTTTTTTTGCAATTAATTGAATATTTCATAATCAAATCAGTAGTAATTACCATCAAACTGAATAAATCAGTTCTTCAAAGTTCAACGAAATCGATTATTCAATTTCACCTACGAGATTTTTTTGAGTGAACGTGATCACTATAAACTTCATTCCTTTGCAAGAAATAAGTATCCCTGAATTTATTAAAACAGCCCACACCCACAAAAAGGAAGGAAGTTCAATACATCATGTTCGATTTTTGTGGGTGTGGACTGTTGTAATAATTTCAGGGATACCTATTTCTTCCATAGGAAGGAAGTTCGATGCATAATGATCGATTTTTGTAGGTGTGGGCTGTTTTAATAAATTCAGGGATACCTATTTTTTCTATAGGAATGAAGTTTGGTGCATATTTATTGATTTTTGTGGGTGTGTGCTGTTGTAATAAATTCAGGGGTACCTATTTCTGGCATAGAAAGGAAAATCGATGCATTATGATCGATTTGTGTGGGTGTGTTCTCTTATAATAAGTTCAGGGATACCTTATTCTTGCATAGGATTGAAGTTCAATGCATAATGATCGATTTTTGTGGGTGTGGGCTGTTGTAATAAATTAAGGGATATCTATTCCTTGCATAGGAAGGAAGTTCAATGCAGTATGATCGATTTTTGTGGGTGTCGGCTGTTGTAATAAATTCAGGGATACCTATTTCTTGCATAGGAATGAAGTTTGATGCATAATGATCGACTTTTGTGGGTGTTAGCTGTTGTAATAAATTAAGGGATATCTATTTCTGGCATAGGAAGGAAGTTCGATGCATTATGATCGATTTTTGTGGGTGTGTGGTGTTGTAATAAATTCAGGGGTACCTATTTTTTGCATAGGATGGAAGTTCGATGCATTATGATCGATTTTTGTGGGTGTGGGCTCTTGTAATAATTTCAGGGATATCTAGTTCTGGCATAGGAAGGAAGTTCGATGCATTATGATCGATTTTTGTGGGTGTGGGCTCTTGTAATAAAATCAGTGGTAATTATTGGAGGGGTTTTACCTATACAGAAAAATATTGTTTTAAAGAGCTGCACTTTTAGGGACAGTTTTTGGCATTTGAACTATTCCAATATTTTAATTATGCCATTTTATCTAATTAATTTGTATAAAAATTCCAGCACTATACAACAAAAATTTACAGAAATGCAAAAGGCATGGTGTGACGAAAAATAAGGTTTTTAAAAATTTCATCCCTTAGGGGGAGTGTTTTGGGGGTTAAACTATGCTTATATGTTGTAGTTAGTTTGTTAAAAATTACAGTATCACCCCCAGTACGATACAAGAAATATTAGCTGAAATGACAAACAGCATGGTTTAATCAAAAATTAGGTTTTTAAAGAATTGCACCCCTAGGGGAAGTTTTTTGGTGGTTGAACTATGCCAATATGTTGTAATTAATTTATAAAAAATTTCAGTACCACCCCCAGTACGATACAATATATATTAACAGAAATGCGATAAGAATGTTGTAAAGAAAAATATGATTTTTGAAGAATTGCACCCGTTAGGGGTAGTTTTTTTTGAGTTGAACTTTGCCGATAAGTTGTAATTAATTTGTAAAAAATTCCAGTACCATTTTCATTGGATTGTGCTACAAGTGCTGGTGCAGCATTAGGGTCATCTTTTTCGGATAAGCCAATAAAGATAAATTATTTACTCGTTATAATGAATTTTTAAATATATTTAGGTAATTATTTTCAATGTTCAAATTAAATGATTGATATTATTGAATGATTGTGAAATTTATTTCTTAAAACTGCTTCAGACAACAACTTATTTATTTTAAGCTATCATGAGGGTGTAATACCCATATGTTTTGTATTATAGGTCTTTCGATAATACATGTTTAAAGGTACGCTAATTTAACTCGTTTAAGTATTTAACTTATAGATTATTGTTTAAAAACGAAAAAAATGTTTGTTAAGACGCTAAGTAACACGCCCTTGTGTAACGAAGAAATAATTCCAAATATCAATGTTGAAGACAATAAACGAGAAGTTATCATAAGTCGATGGATTGGATTAAGTGTCTTTTACTACTAGAGAAAACCAAAAGAAAATTATATGACCTTGAAAGGAAATATGACAATTTCTTTTCTTTCAAGGTCATATTGTATTATCTATAAGCGATTCATGGGTGTGTATTGCGTAACGAAGATTTAATTCAAAATTTCTATGTTAGAGGCGATTAACGAGCACTTGTCATATGTCGTTGGATTTGTCTAAGTGTCTACTATCATTTTAATGAATATCAAGCAGATTCTATGATGTTGAAAGGAAATATGGTGACTTGAGTACTACCGTATACGCGATTCACGGGATGCTGTATAAGATAGCGGAATTTTGACAGCGGAAAATAAGAGATTGTGCTACTTACCGCAAGTGGCAGCACTATCACTAAAGTGAATTAATTTTGTTAAATCAAAATAGTTGTAGTAATTACCAGCGGAAATTTTTCAATCATTATGTGCCACTGTTTTCACTAAATAAAATAATTCAGCGGAATAAAATATTAAAAGTGATCCTTAAAATGGCAAATTGATTGATCTCCGAAGTAAAGGAACTCGGTATATGAAATATTGAAATTTAACAATAATCCGTCTATCCGCCATTTCTTCCACTAGTAACCAATACTTTCGATTGTTTTTCTAATAGCTTAGGTTATACTGAGACTATATGGAAAGTTTGGGGAAAATTCATGGACTAGAATTTTCACTAGAATTTTTTGATTTTCTGCGGCCATATAAGTGATTTTCAGTTTTTGACCAATATTATATGGCCGCAGAAAACCAAAAAATTCTAGTGAAAATTTAAGTCCATAAATTTTTCCCAAATTCTCCATATGACAAGTGCTCGTTAATTGCCTCTAACATAGAAATTTTGAATTAATTCTTCGTTACACAGTAGAGACCCATGAATCGATTATACGATAGTTATCAAATCCACCATATTTCCTTTCAACATCATAGGATTTTTTAACATTTGTACAGGTAACTTTTCCTAACCTAATGATATATGTTTAGTGCTTGTTAATTGCCGTTAACATTGGATACAGTTTTTGTTTTAGTTTGCTGGAATTTTACTAACCCACGACTTGCTGCTACCCAGTATGCAATTATTCCACTGTGTGGAAAAAACTGCTCAAATGTCGTACAAAATTCCGTACTACAAAATATCAAATACACAAAAATATTGATTTTGGAGAAAAATAATTGTTTTTCTCTTTCTATTTCGCGGTAATATTATTTTCGTTTTAAAAGTTTCGATTGTATCTTTTATTTTCAGTTGCTTCTGACAAGTCGACGTGCACGGTTGCACTATATAATTAGATTTTTTTCTTTAAAGTGTTGTGTTTCAAATTTAAAACTATTTACTTTAACAAATAGAAAACATTATATTCTATTTGTTAAAGTAAATAGTTTTAAATTTAAGTATACAATAATAATTATTAAGTTATTTAGTGATCGCGATGTACAAATTTGGACTAAAAAGGTAATAAAAATCTGTCTCACAATGGCGTCGTCGCGAAATACATTTACGTTGTAAATTTTCAATGCATTTTTTTCTTTTCAAGATCGGTTGTGCTTGTTGGGATGTTCAATTGGATGCGCGTATGTTGAACAAACAAGACGTATGGTGAACGTGGTGAACGTGCTTAAAATTTAATTTATAAAATTTGTGTTATAAAATTTAATTGTGTATTTTTGTGCTAATAAAAAATTAATATTTATTTTATTATAAAAGGAAAATTTTGTTTTATTTCAAATAAGAATTATTATTTATTCCAATTGGAAAATATATACAAACACGTGCTTTTTGTTTCTGTGGTTTTTTTTCTCTTTTTAGTTGGGATTCACACCGACACCGGAATTTTTGTGACACTTCTTTGGCGGGGAGTACGAATTTCCGCGTGATACACATGGTTCTTTCCATAGAAGCAGTGTGGTTTTAGAACGCGAATGTAAATGGAATTCCGTCGGCGTTGCATATTGGGTAGTTACAAGCTATCAACTGAACAGTTTTATTTTTCACAAACCATTATTTTTTCGTTGAATCCATTCTGATAATTGTTTTGTTGTTTTACGTTCCTTAACTGCTTCTGTATTTTCTATCAATATTTGCAATTGTTACGAATATTAAAATTCATTATAGCGAGAGATTAACTAATACATTCTCAATATAAAAACTTAGGACAAATTTAGGACAAACTTCACACCCGTTTTTATGATTATGATTGTATTTATGCAAAAGAAAGTCGGAAGTTGACCACATTTTTTTTACAGAAATACTTTTGACAGTTTTGGCGTATAAATGCTACTATAAAAGATAATTGAACATTATAATAATTAAATTCATCAATATTCACCAGAGTATATAAAGAACTAATTTTATTGATATCCAGGTGAATATTGTATAGTTATTACAAGGATTACAAATTACTGTTTATATGTTATAGCAATACTGAAATTCTTTCATTGGGTACTGATTGCCATATCGTATTTCATTACGAAAATCGAATTCTTGATATAGAAAAAGGTTTGAATTTTAATCAAAAACAGTAAATATATTTCTTTATATAAAAAAAATATTTTATCATTTCCACTACGCAACCCTTGGAGGAATTCTTAGAATTGAATTTGGTACATGAAAAATATTGAAATGAATGATAAACAGATTGAATAAGAGATTTATTTATTCTCGAAAAAATTTAATTTTATTTATTCTCGAAAAAAGAAAACATATAAATCTGTATATTGTAACACTGAAAATAAAATGGTATGCTTCATATCTGATTAGAAGTGCCCCTTTCAAGCGCAAAGTTAACACCTAAGAAAATAATGAATCCATATCTACTAAATCCGCGCTATCAATAAATAATCGATTTTTATGTGACGACTAAAGTGTGAATAAAGCCAATTTCGTGCGTTTATTGGTTATGTACCCACTTACCAAATTCGTCATAATCCTTATAAAATGGAATCAGTTTCTGATATCTTCCCAGCAGCTTTTCAATTTATTCATGGTTTCCTTTATAACATCTCATTCAAGCAGTATTATTATTTGTGAATTGTGTAGTCTCCATAACTTGTCGTTAGCTGAATTAAATTCCAGTTGGTTGTTATTTTGTTCCGCAGGTGGCTGTTTCTTTCAGAAAAGGATTTCTAAAACTAATTGAGGAATTCTGGGATTTTGCCATTCTGAATCGAACTGGCTTATTTCATTAACTCATGTACGATATAATTGATGTTTTAATTTGAATTTAGATTATAGACCTGCGTGCTAACGGTAAACGATACAATTTGTTAATTGAAAAAATTAGGGTTGTCAGACGGACTAGCATTTAATTGTTAGGAGTAGTAGACCTCGCAATGCTAGTTTTGTGTATTGGCAAAACGAATTCACTCGAATTGATCCATTAGTACCGGGATGCATTTTCATTTTCATCGTCCAATTGTATAGCTATGTTGATATAGTTGGCTTGTTTAATGAGAATCAAGCAGTCTATTCCTATATTTGGTTGTTTAGCAATAAACAGATCCATCCCTCCTTTAATTAAATTTATTAGTTTGGTTAAGAGAATAGCGGCACAATGCTCGCGAGGCGAGGTCAAGTTTGTTGGTTTAAGGGGTTCTCTTTAGTCTTTGCTGAGAAAAATTTGATGACCGTTTTATTGTTGGAGTTTGTGATTTTGCAATAAATTGCCTTTTCCCCCCTTTATTAATTACAACTGAGACAGTGCTCATTTAGCAATTTATCTTTGAAATTTATACAAATTTTATATTTCTTAAACAATTCTGATTTGTTGGGGTAAAACGCCAATGGTTAGTTCCACAATTAACTACACCTATTTAAAATACTAATTTTAATTTGGTAAGTTTACTAGGTCAAGTGGCCTCGTTCTTTGAGTCTTCTTTCAACGACAGGGTTATCTATCATTTGGCGAATATAGGGGTTTCCGTATTCCCGAAGTCTTATTTCGTGTTTGGCGGCATGCTTTTTTATTTCATCTTTAATGTATTCAAACTGTAAGCCCCTGTAAAGGTCTTCATTTCTTGTGTACCACGGAGCATTTACGAAGCTACGAAGAACCTTGTTTTGAAACGTCTGTATCATTTTGGCGTTTGTTTGCTTAGTACATCTCCAGAGTTGAATACCGTAGGTTCATATCGGTTTCAGTTTTTGCCGATATAGCAGAAACTTTTTATGAATTATAAGCTCGGATCCTCTACCTCGAGCCAATACAGTTTTCTGAACTTAATGTTAAGTTCTTCTTTTTCTTTGAGTATCCCTTGTATGTAATAAATACAGGATTGACCTTAAGGCACTTCCCTGCGGGACACCGGCATAGATTTTGTTTAGTTCCGAGTATTCAACTTGGCATAGAATTGCTTCCGCAGATCTCTATGCAGCTGGAATTCCAGTCCACTATGATTTATCGATTTATTGGGCGACGACCAGAAATATGATGGACCATGCTTTTTACGTTCTAACATTCTTTCAATAATGTTGGTGATTCTTTGCACCTATTCAATTGTCGAATGCTTTTCTTTGAATCCAAATTGATGTGGAAGAATTAGTTGTCGGTCATCAATTATTGGTTAGTCTTTTTAGTAATAATTTTTCTATGAATTTTGACATAATTCGCATCAATGAAATTGGCCTGTATGATTTATTATCGTTAGGTGGTTTATCAGGTTTTGCTATCATGATTACTTCTGCTACTTCCCATTGCCACGGAACATATTTTAATCGAAAACTTGCATTGATTATGTGTAATAGCTTATGAAATCCTTTATCTGGTAGAGCCTTGATTATTTAGCAAGTAATCAAGATTTGAGTTTTGTCTTACCAACTCTCTAACTTTAATTGAGTATGGATATGTTAAGCTTCTTCTTATTTTGTATAATGGGGGTACATGCCAAAGCAGCATGGTGAATTGTTTCATTGAGTTTTCTAATTCATCTTCCACCTGTGGCCCTATTCTGGCTTTCCCTGGGAATAGGGAATTGGGAAAAATATTTTCATAGCATTTCTGTTAAAATTATTTTTTTCTCTCCTACTGAAAGATTAAGTTTAGTGCAAAAATTTTGAAAACAAAGTGATTTGGGAAACTTTTGTACCACAACATTTTTTAGGGAAAAATATTTTCCCATTTAACTTTGTTTCGAAAATATTAACACCAATCATGTTCCCTCAGTAGGCCAGAAAAATACAATTTAGATAAAAATGCTATGAAAATATTTTTCCCAATTCCCTATTCCCAGGGAAAGCCAGAATAAGGCCACTTGTGGGAATTTCTTATCGGTACCTGAAGATAGATTTTTTTCCTCCATTACTTCACAAAAGAGATCCCAGTTTGTTTTTGAATTTGTTGGGGTACTCTCCCTTTGAATTATCATTTCACTAGCTGTCATGATAACCGGGGAATGATCCGATACAAGAGAAATACTGTCTTCAATGTGAATGTCGTTCTAGGATATACCTCTTCCTACATAAAAGTCTATTAGGTCAGGAATTTTCGTTCTGTCATTGAGCCAGTATGTTGGGGAACCACCAGAGTAAAGTTCACATTTTGATGTCTACCCTGCTTGAAGCAATTTTTTACCTTTTGACGTCGTAAGTCTAGATCCCCAATAAGTATTTTTCGCATTAAAGTCACCTAAAATAATAAAATCACGTCCAAGCGATTTAAATAGTTTAAGGTGGTCCTTCCTTTTCAAGTTATGCCAGTAATCGAAAATAATATTGCGCAGACAGTAAGCTGTCTGTGTATTTGGATCCTTATAGTAGTGACTTGCATTGTTTCTTCTTCGATATTTGATTCTAAATGATGTTTTATATTTTCTTTCATTAACAATGCCGAACCACCTCTTGCGCTTTCCGCTGGTTGAATGGAGTGATATAAGTTATAACCCCGTATTTAAACAAAAGAAAGATTTAACAAAATGGCTTTCACATATTAAGAAAATGCCATTTTTTTTTTAATTATAAATGTTTGTATTTTTGGAATATGTTGCATAACTCCATTCGCATTCCAGATTGCTATTTTGAAAGTTGTGTTCTTACTTAACATTTTTTGTTGGATGGCTTTGTGGGAGTTGCATTTTCTTCAGTTGATCAAGTATCATGTTGTTCAGATTACTGTGGTCGTCTAGGCGCTTTGTAATAGCTGCAATGCCGTTCATATAATTTGTAGACTTGGCTCCCTATTGTACATGACTGGGTAATATAATTATCTGAGCATTTTACACTTCTTGGATCCCGGCCGCAATATCTTTGGGTGTCATTAAATGCCTGACATTTCTTGCATTGGGGTATGATTGTTGTGGTTCTCCTCATTGGTTCGATTTTCACCTTCATGTGAAGGATTCCTTTTATTCCATAAATGTTTTGAACATCCTCTTTATTGTCAAATACCAGCATAAAAAGAGGGAGTCCCTTTTTACTGATTGTTTGGTTCCTTTCCTGGATTTTTGTTCTCTCTTTTTTAACAATACTCACAGCATCTAATATTTTAAGACCTTTTGTACTGGTTTATATTTTTTAATTGATTCCTTATCTGCATTGATTGACTTGGGACTCGTTTAGAGGATCGTCCAAACTTAAGTTACTTGCCATAGTTAAAGGAATATTTTAGCTGAAATTGTAGTCGGGGCAAACCAACGGGGTACATCAAAAAATTTACTGACTTTTGAGAGCATCCTTCGATTCGATATTTGTTGAATATCTTGTAGTTTCGAAATAAACCTGAGTTCATCTATAATTGGACTCCAAATTACCAGTAATATCTTTATACAGAGCCGAACAGTCATTCAAAGATATATCGGTAGAAGTCTTAGCAGACCCGTCAAAACGACCTTGAGTTTCTTGGTTGACCTGGCCTTTCGTAATACCCCATGATGTAGAAGAAAAATCCTGTTTCGTCAACTTCGTCCTGAGGAATTTCTTTCATGTGGTTGTCGTATTTCATCATAAATTCTTTATACAGTTTCGAAAATTGTAAATCGCTAGCAAAATGGTGATCCATATCTCGAAGTCGTACAATAGCCTTACAATATGAATGACCCAACTAATTCGGCACGTTCATCGTGGTTGAGCTCTGTGTACTGTGCAAATAAGAACAAACTGTTCTTTATAGTTTTTCTTCAAGCGTTAGAATTTCTATGACTCTTCCCATCATTTCTTTAGTGTTTGTTCGATGTCAATAATATTTGCCATGTTACTTGAATGTTGATTGTTTTGTTTGGTTTGCCAATCTTACAAGCAACAACCCATCCGTGAATCGTTTTATTGAAAAATTGGCTGGTCTTAAGCAATTTTCATCTGTCTTCCAATATAGATTGAAGAAATACCGGCCCCTATTAAAACTACAATGTTGCCAGGTTTATTAAATTGAGGGTCAGCTAGATGTATTCCATGCCACTGCTTTACATTTTTTTCATTTATTTCGATAGGAGGCAATATACTAGTTACTTTGGACAACACAAAAGTGTCAAGTTCACTAGTTAAATTGTATGTACCATGAACATAAGGTTTTATTATCAGCGTTACTAAGCCCTCATCCATGCAAAGTGTTCAAGACCAAATACTCGAGTCTTACTCACGAAAACTACCGAAAGTTTGGGGTCGTGGCGATGCTGAAATTTTAGGGTTATATGTTTTTATATGAGAAAAATCTTAAAAAAATAAATAAATAAAATTTTATCAAAAAATAAAAAACAAAATTCCTAGAACGCGACCGCGGTGGCATTGTCGGAGTCTAATTGTGAATCTAAACCATCCAGGAACCCACTGAAAAACACACACAAAATTTCATTAAAATCAGTCCAGCCATTTAGAAGGAGTTCAGTCACATACACACAAATTAGATGGAATTTTTTGTACTGGAAGTGGCAGTTTTCTTGGAAGGTTTTTTCAATTTTTACAATGATGTTGAAAAGTTTAGCATTTACAAAACTCGACAAAGAATTAAAAGATTCAATTAAATTTAAAGATTAAATTGTCAATGGATTGACCTGGTTGATTTTCTGAAATGTTAGCAAGAATAAGGATTTTTGATTATACAAGACAGTTTTACGTCCGGTAAGTTTAATTCCTCGCTTTAGAAATAAAATTTGGTGTATTCGTGATCTATGAGTACATTCTTGGTAAAAGAAAGAAGTTGACCACAAAATATTCACCCCTCCACTTTTTATTATAATAACAATATCATTGTTTCGTCATTAAAAATGTCGCTAAAAATAAAAATGGGAATTCAAGTTTTTTCCACTATAACTTTATGTCAGATTTATTTATTCCCATGCTGAAAATTTGTCATAGCGAGAGTCTTGAGTTACAAAAAACACTCATTTACAAATAGAATAACGTCTTTCTGTATCTTCGTAAAAATTTGATAGCCGTAGAGTGGCCGAGGTTTCATTAATCAAACGATTTCCAAATTAAATATTTGATTTTTAAATGTTGTGGAAAAATTAAATATAAGTTATTTTCAGTGCTATGCAATAAATATTAATATTTTTTCATCATTATAGCAACGCTATAAGCAACAATTCAGTATAGATATTATATGTAATTAGTCTCATTAAAACAGAACAACTTCATAATACCTTTTTTAAAATGATGTTAAAAATTTAAAACTTTCATAGTATTTCTCTCATCATTAATAATTCAAGAGACTTTTGAAAACAAAATAAAATTACATCCATTTCAATCATCATTATCATCTTCCAGTAATCGTGCGATGTTCATTAAAATATGTACATACCTACCTCCCTATATACATTTCACCAGCCCTACCTATTTGGAAACGGCACAGCAAAATACAAAATAAAAATTGAAACAAGAACTAAACTTTTTATTTTATGCTGTATTTTATAAATTTTTAAATATTTTTTTTTATGTTTCATTTCGAAGTGAAAAACAACATCCTGGAATCATGATGCCGCTATTATAAATTAATCGATTCCTATCCATTAAATCCGTATGGGTAAAATCATTATTGTACCTATTTTTTTATTACCATAAGATTCTGAATTAATGATGGAAAGGCAATGACATGATTTTCCCTATTTCTTTTTTGTTACTCTCCAAAAAGAAGGTCCTTAGTCATCATGTTCCAGTCATAAATCGTATTCAAAGCAAACATATATTATGTTTATGTAACAGTTAAAGTCGAAATATTACGATTGGCTAGTATATCAGTAAAATGTTCAAATTAATCAATATACTTTGTGTTCAGCACCAAGCATCTGACAGAAATTAACTAAACAATCAAACGGTTATTGTTCTAAAGCAAATATGCTTCATCGTAAACCTAATTGCATTGACCGTTTCTCTTGTTACCCTTTATGACGTAACGAATGGTGGCTTTTCTCCTTTAGTTCGGTAGAACATTTACTACGCATAGATCTACACTCAGACCTCTTTAACATGTTCACGGTTGTTGTTGGCTATCTAGACGTTTTGTTAGTCTGTTTGACCATAAAATATGGTCCACCCAAAACTGTCTTATAACGGTCTGACATATTTGGAGAACCAGATGTGATTTAAAAACGTTCTGGTTATCTATTGAGGAATCCAAGTTCTCGTGAGGCTGACTTGGCTAATGCAACAATGTGTTCATTCCATTTTAAATTGTTATTAATTTGAACACTAAGCTGACGAATTGAGTCACAACCTATAGATACGTCGTCTTTTATCACAAAAGGGTATTCGATGTGACTTCTTTTACGAGAATGTGCATATTTGTGTTTTTTTCTCACTCAAATCGGAATTAAGCGAAGAGACCAGTATATCGATTTTGTCTCGTGAGTTACTCATTTAAAGTGAGTGAAGCAAAATTATTATGCTTGTGCTTATTTCCTTTTCTCAGCACATTACGTCTGCTCTCGAGCTGCGGAGTGTCATTATTTAACATGCTATAATATATGCTTAGTATTTTTCTTTATCATAAATTAATTTTATATGTGTTAATAAAATTTCATTAGTTAATTTGTTGTAAATTTCGTAAATTTTAAAAATAAAATGTTAATTATTAAAAAAATTGAAAATACATAAACAACACAAATATATGGCGTTTACCCCTTGATTGTCAAGAAGCACGATGTTGCTCCTCAATACACTAGTCGAAACCATGTTGGCACTCAATGGGTTAATATAAATAAACAAAACAAAGAATGACACTCGACTTGCATGTTTAGTAAAACGTCATACGCAAGAAACTATCACAAACACAAATGCTACTACTATATCTTTCCGGTTACACTCATTTCGTTTCACACAGATTTTGAGACAAAATTGATATACAGATCTAGACGTTTACCGTTTAGGTCCGGAGGAATAGGTTCCACCTGGAATTAAATAGAAGCATAAAACGAGATGTCATCAGCAAAATGGTAGGGTTAACAGTGGTAACAGCAACTCATTGATTTCTCGGTCTTTGAGAAAGCTTTTTATCCACATGAAGGTGGTTGAATCCAAGCAGTATGCCACAAGATTACAAATACCAAATCTTATCAAGAGCATTCGATGTATTCATAGCGACTACAAAGGCGTATCAAAAGTTTACGACAGAGAGAGATCGGTTGTGGAGCGGCTGTCACGAAAGCCTTATTAATTTTAAAGAAATATTTTTCTGGGTGATACTTGCTGGCCTGACCACTGTCGTGTAAATTTGTATTTTGTGCCAGCAATGACATCGCTTGCTGTGGTAACACATACTTTTTATAAAATTATATTATCTGATTTTTTTCTTCATTTTTATCGATTTAGTGGTAAAAATAATTTGCCTTCCATAAATTATAAATAAACTGCAAAGTTCATAAACTTTTAAAAATTAGAAATTTATTAACAATTCTCTGTCTGTGGTGAAACCGAAACCGCCAGATAAATATTAAAACTCAAATTCTTCCCCAAACGATCACTGCGGTATGTGTAACACAACAGGCCTCCATATATGGACACCCATCATGCTATAGAAATTTCTTTCATCCTATTCTTCCTCAACGCGGTTTGTTTTGTTCCAGCTGCTCAGCCTGGGGTGGTTCCAATGATGTTGAGGTATAATAAGATGGTACGTAAACCGCCGAACAACCAATAAAAAGAATTGCAACCCTCCATTTTAATACTTACGCTTACCTAAGTTCCCATTAAACTCAAAAAAACTATTTCATACTTAAGTCACATACACAATTAATACAAAACGATGAAATGAAATGCAAAAGTAGCCATTTTAGATTTTAACAACTTAGATGGTTTTTATTATTAATAAATAAAGACTTGAAGAAAATTAATTAGAACAAGCAAAATAATTACAAGGAATTGTTATTAGACTAATAAATAAAGAATATTAATTTACCTAAATTAAGCATGCGCATGGCCAAAATAATTAAATACTAACAAATTAATAAATTTAAGTATATAAAAAATTATTATTGAAAAAGACTAAATATATACACAAAACCATCGGTTAATAAATTAAATAAATATTATAATAGAATCAAAAATGATACAGAAATTGTTAACTCACTCCGCGTGCTGTTGAATCGTGGCAGCCACCATGTTGATAATATTCTCCATATCCATAATACGTTATCATCCAAAGCGAGATGAAATTATTTTATTTTTGTTGCTTTTATGATTGAAAAGCAATCAGATGTTTTGGTTTGATTTTTATTTATTTTTCACCAATGTATATGTATAAATGGTAAATAGTTTTGTTTGACCATACAAGTATTTTTTAATTGTTTTTATTATACGACTTTTATTTCATAGAACAGCGATATTATAATTTTATAATTTAATTAACTTTTTTATTATTATTATGATATATACACCAGATTGATTTTATAACATAATATGTGTATTAGTCTAGATAACACAGTATTTTTTTTTTAATATGTACTTAATACCGTTTTATTTTGCTGGCTTTAATTTTAAACAATTTGGTTACAACTTAAGCAGTTCATTGAACCCATATCAAGGTAATTTTGCACTTCATTATCACCATTCACAAAGCAAATTATTACTAGTATATCACTGAATTAATGTTATATATAAATGTTCAGCTAATATACACTAAAAGGTAATTTTTAATTACATGATATTTGGCTTAGATTACCATAGATTTTTTTGTTTTTTAAAAACTTATATTGGCTTTAAGCATTTTAATTATAAACAACAGAAAAAAAAAGTGTTTTAAACACTAAACATTTTTGATTTTTTTTTTTCCTAGGCGAATTGAGCCACACAATTTATAAATTATTGTTTTAACTTTATTCCAACTGACTATTATTGACTGACTTTTTATCTGTCTTCTACTGTCCCGCCAAACGATCAACATCGTTTTTTTATACCTATCGGATGTTCACCTATACTAAGTCACCATATCTAGTATTGAGACATTTACACGCAAACGACGGGAAATTTCTCCTACACAGCTGATATTGGGACATTTAAATTTTAGTACAAATAAAAATGTTAACAGGTTGGCTGCCATGGTATCTTTATGGAGGCTTACAATCGTGGGGACGACCCATCTGAGAGATGTCTCATTATCAAGCCGGGCACTATTCGGTATTACACGAAATTATTTATTTACTAAAGAATATGTACTACCGGTGAACAGTATTATAAGTCAAAAATCATCTAACACTTCATGTCCTTGATATGAAATACGCCTAAGACTTTACCCAATTCGTCTCCTAATTCAAATGCTACATTACCCACTGGTTTCAGTATATAAGCCTTTAGGAATTTTGGCGCGAGTTTTGCCGAAAAGTTTTTGGTGGCGTCGCTCTGAGTGAAATTTTTAACGAACACCTTCTGACCAACTTGGAAGTTTCTTTGGTTAGATCGTAAATTGTATAAATCAGCGTTTCTTTCGTGTGCTTGTTTAAGATGCCGGACAACACTATTTTGAGCAAGAGTTTGTCGATCCGAGTTTGAAATCCCGATTTCTTTACCACCGAGGCTTTGTAGGAGTTCAATTAACTCGTACTGCGAGCCATGACTTATGTGATTCGTACTTTGATGTCTTGAATTTCTTAGGGCAAGTGCAATAGAACTGATATTTTGATCCCAAGTGGAATGATTTTCTCGTATGTAGGAGCGTATGGCTGTTAAGACAGATCGGTTGACTCTTTCGGACATGTTTGATTGAGGTGAGTATTTAGGTGTACGAATATGTTGTATACCATTTTCTTTTAGAAAATTTTGAAAAGCGTTCGACGTAAATTGAACTCCGTTGTCACTTACTAAATGTTTCGGTACTGAGAATAGATCAAAAACCGCCTCTTTTAAATATGAAATTACATTCTTAGATGTTGCTTCTTTCATTGGACGTAATAAGGTAAATCGTGAATATTGATCAAGAACGACAAACAGAAAACAATTTCCGACTTTTGAGCGAGGGTACGGACCGAGGAAATCAATGTATATTCGTTCCCAGTTACGTGTTGCTTCGATATAGTTTCCCATCATCGGACGAGTTGCAAAGTTTACCGCTTTAGAAGCTTTACATACTTCACAATTTTTAATGTACTCTGAGACGTCTTTACTCATTCCAGACCAATAGAAATGTCTGCGTAGGTACTCTAATGACTTAGCTACTCCAAAATGGGATGCCGAAGGAGGACAATGTGCATCTGCAATCAACGGAATAGTCAATGGTTTTGGCACAAAGAGTTTCCATTGAGGAATATCATCATGGATATCATAGGTTCCAAAGGAGGGATTGTAAAAGATTCGGTCATCAATAACTTTAAAATTTAAATTGCCTTCATGGTGGCTCTTTAGATTTGTAAGTAGATCCTGATATTCTTTGTCTTGAAAAACGGCTGAGCTAAGATCTATACCGCAAGATTCAATGATATGACCAACTGGCTTTGAAGTCATGCAGAGTTCGTCGGCATATTTTCGAGACAAAGCATCAGGCACGATGTTGTCTGACCCCTTCCGATATTCTATATTGAAGTTAAAACCTTGTAATTTTAGACACCACCTCGCCAGTCGGCCAGTCAACTCCTTTTGACTCAATAACCATGTCAAACTGGCGTGATCTGTTATCACCGTAAATTCAAAGCCTTCAACATAATGACGAAATTTCTTTATGCTGACGACTGCTGCATAGCATTCTAACTCCGTCGTACTATAATTCTTTTGCGCGGAATTCAATTTTGCCGATACAAAAGCAATAGGGCGCTCTTCGTTTTCATCTGACCGTTGAAATAGAACACCACCAATTCCAGTTTTAGAGGCATCGCATTGTATATAAAATCTGCGTGTGAAATCCGGATGACACAGAACTGGGGCAGTTGACAAAGCTTCTTTTAGAGTTAGGAAAGATTTTTGAGAGGCATCGCTCCAAATGAATTTCTTTGTTTTTTTGAGGAGATCTGTAAGAGGTGCGGACACATCCGAATAATTTCTGATAAACCGCCTGTACCAGCCTATCATGCCTAAAAATCTTCGAAGCTGCTTTAATGTTTTTGGAGCTGGGTAGTCTGTAATTGCCTTTACCTTATTTACATCCGTTTTTAATACCCCATTTCCAACAATATAACCCAGGTATCGTAATTCTCGTAAAACGAATTTGCTTTTTTGCACGTTAATGGTTAAATTCGCTTTGGAAAGAAAACCGGCAATTTTACTCAAAAGTTCTAAATGCTCATCAAATGTCTCTGATGTCACTAACAGATCGTCCAAGTAAACAAATACTTTGTGGTGAAGCTCATGAGGGATAACTTTGTCCATGAGCCTACACATGGTTTGAGGGGCATTGCAAAGCCCGAATGGCATGACGGTAAACTGATAGAGGGGTCTACCAGGTACAGCGAAGGCCGTCTTATCTCTAGAGCTCTCATCTAAGGGGATCTGCCAGAAGGCATCTTTGAGATCAATACTTGATATGTATCTCGTCTTGCCTAGGCGACCAAGCAGCCCGTCGATGAGAGGTAGAGGATAAGCTGCCTTCACTGTAACTGCATTTACCTTCCTCGCGTCTAAGCACATTCGGACTTTACCATTTGCTTTCCTCACCAAGGTGACAGGGGAACTCCATGAACTAAAACTTTCCTCGAGAACGCCGAGAGCGAGCATGCGGTCCAGTTCTTGGTAAAGTTCTTTTTGTATTGCGGGAGAAATAGGATAGTGTCGTTGCTTGATAGGCGCAGCTTCCCCTACGTCGATAGAGTGTGAAAGGATATGCGTTTTCCCTAAACCGAGATTTTCACAAGATGGAAATTCGTTAATGACCAAATCAAGCCGAGATTGTTGCGTGTGAGATAGGTAATGAAATATGGGATCAGACTCGGATTTTTGTGCTGAAGCGTCGATTTCATTGATTTCGGATTTTTGAATTGACAAGGTTTGGGGAACATGGATCTTTAATCCGAACGCTACCCAAAAATCAACTCCTAGATAAAGCGGTTGGCTAAGTTTTGGTGCGATGTGTAATGTAACAAGGCGTGTCTGGTTCATGAAAGTGATAGGTACTCTTATATGGCCTAGAATAGTCTCCGATGATCCACTGGCGGTTTTAACCGATGAACACAATGGTCGAAATTTTACTTTAGGGCTGTTAATAAATTTTTCACTACCACAGCCTAAAACGGAAACGTTAGCTCCACTATCTAGTAAACCAACAAGTGTTTCATTAAATAATTGAACCTCAGCATAAGGGCGTCCATCGGTAGAGTCATTAATCAAGGAATTAACTAAAAGTTTCTTATACTTTTTCCTAGTTTGCCAATAAGTTTGAATTCTGCCAGGTCGTTTGTCGATGAATTTAGAAGCACGCATAGTTGGAGTCGAGGGTGTTAGATTAAGATTTAATTTAATTATTTCGTGTTGGTCTGGATCTTCATCTCTGGTTGTTACTGTGTCATATTTGCTGGTTTCTGCTGATCTAATTTGGCTGTCGAAATTTTCGGAGGCCAGGTGCAGCCTGTGTCTGTCCCCTTGTTGCCATTTCCCGAATTCAGTTTGCACGTCGTACAATGAGGTTTAAGCACTCCCGGAGAACCACAGCCGAAACAAAATTTGTGTTTTAATGGGATATTACAATTTTTAAAAAGGTGATCCGATTGATAACAGTTCCAACATCCATTATTCTTATTCGTAAACATGTTGGTAATTGGCCGGCGGATCCTTTGATCCGATTTAAAGGCACACACTTCTTCCTCATGTATTGTAGTTAACGAGGCATTACGGTTTTGTTCATTCAATCCGTCCAGTTCATTTATTCGTCGTCGTTGACACATCATTTCAGGAACAAATCCTGTCCTGACCCAAGTATCTTCGTAAGTCACGCACAACTGTACCATCTGTTCTAATGTCGGGAAATGTTTATCTACCAGTTTATCCTGTAGTCCGGCCCTCATATTCCTACGGATTGTATACATGAGTTGCGTGTCAGATAATGGAACTTCGAATTTAAGTGATATTGATAGCATATCACTGTAAAAGTCTTGAAACGATTCATTAAATCGTTGCTTCCGCGAATCTAAAACATGTCTAAGGTCATCGTCCGTTTGACGATCTTGAAATCGTTTAATGAAGTCGTCTTTCAATTTTGACCAATTTACACCTGGATTCTTTTCGATATAGATCCAGTACCATTCCTGTGCAGTTCCTTTTAATACATAACTGATATCATTGACCAGTTGAGCAACCGGCAATTTATTTGCCTCTGCCAAGTGTTCAAACTTAAAAACAAATCGTTTCACTGGAGAACCTTTTGGACTGCCGTCAAATGAAATGTTCCATTTAATCGGATTTCGTTGGAGGTAACTCGATTTATTTTCTGGATGGATCCGTTGATTTGCATTTGAAGATTTACGCTGATCTTGTTCATTAGCTCGAGATTGTTTAAAATTTCGATCGTGATTTTTGAAAATATCATACATTGAGATCGAAGAGGTATCAGACCCTTCATCATTATCCTGCTTAGGAATTGTTACCAGTTCTAACTGAGCTAATGAAACATTTAGATCGATTTCTTTTTTAATTGTTTTTTGGTGGAGATCAAAAATTGTGTTTGCCGTATTAAGGAGATCTTCAACTTCCCCTGGTGGTAGAGAATTTATAGATCTAAGACGTTTAACGCGATCATTGAGATGGTGTAAACGAGACGAGATACGAGTTAATGAAGATTCTTCAAATTCTACAGAATACGAGTTTTTAATTAAAGAATAAATATATTTTAATTTAATTTTTAAACTATGCAACTCCTCTTCGGGATTGTTTTTTGCATTTCCATGAGGCATGTTGGGAGCTAATACTGGATGATCGTTCTCAATTATCAATTGTTCCTTAAGATTATTTAAACGATCCAAAGGTGAACCTTCAATGGAGCGGAGAGAACATTCAATTTGAAATTCATCAAATTCAAGATGCTCGACATCCATCTTATGGGATTTAAAATTAAAATAACAATTACTATGCAAATGTTAATTAGTTGAAAGCAAAACTAATCAGTTGTTTTAAGAAAATCCAAAAAAAAATTAACAAAATATAGAAAAGCTAAGTAACGAAGTGATAAAAAATAAATGTACGATAGTCACTACAAAAATATAAATTGTGCGTCCACAAAATTTTTTTTTTTTTTTAAAACTCAAAAAAAACAAAAAAACAAATGTAAATTTAAATAATATGAGCCAATAAATAATCGTAGTAAAGTAAATATATAATAATTTATAAATTATGATTCATAAATGTTAATAAAATGCTTAAAGATTATTTGTACGCAATTGATTCGCAAATTATTTATATAAACTGGGAACTTAAGCAAACGAAGCATAAAATGCATGTGAGAGTTGGTTGCAATTCAGAAAAAAGGGGAATAAAGATACTAATGACGAAAATATGTGTAAACCGTAATAACAATGGATTCAAATCACAAGGACTTCGAGACTGCAGTGCTCACTGCCTTGCGGCGATTTGAAATCATGTTATTTAAATGTTATATAGAATGTTTCCTTCATATTATTTAAAACGTTATAATCAAGAACCCAAATTATGGGGAAGTAGCGCGAGAATATGAAGAAAACAAATACCGATATAAATTGAAAAGATAATCGTTGCATGTAATAAAATCAAAATGGAAGAATCTCCAGAGATATTACTGCTGACTATCTGTTCAATCCTCCGATAATTATAAAATTAAAATCTACGAAAATGAAATTGAGAATTGGGATTAAATTGAAAAAAAAACGTGTTCTTCATATAGTTATAACATTAAGATCAATAAATCCAAAATGGAGAGTTAATGCGGTGATATGAAGAAATTATACCGAAATAATTAGAGAAGCAGTTATATACGACAAGAACAAAATCAAAATGTAAAAATATACAGAGTTGTAATTGATTACCTGGTTGTTTAATTATTTCGACATAAATTTACACTACAAATAAGAACTTGAAATTTATTTTAAAATGATAGGATCAATATAATTAATAAATAACTGAACGAAAAAATTGAAAGCAGAAGGTCACTGTTTTATTTGCTAACCGCAAATTTGGTTAATGCTGTAATAAAACAGTGAGCTACCGTATTGTCCGCGACACGAATTTGGGCGCCACTGTAACACAACAGGCCTCCATATATGGACACCCATCATGCTATAGAAATTTCTTTCATCCTATTCTTCCTCAACGCGGTTTGTTTTGTTCCAGCTGCTCAGCCTGGGGTGGTTCCAATGATGTTGAGGTATAATAAGATGGTACGTAAACCGCCGAACAACCAATAAAAAGAATTGCAACCCTCCATTTTAATACTTACGCTTACCTAAGTTCCCATTAAACTCAAAAAAACTATTTCATACTTAAGTCACATACACAATTAATACAAAACGATGAAATGAAATGCAAAAGTAGCCATTTTAGATTTTAACAACTTAGATGGTTTTTATTATTAATAAATAAAGACTTGAAGAAAATTAATTAGAACAAGCAAAATAATTACAAGGAATTGTTATTAGACTAATAAATAAAGAATATTAATTTACCTAAATTAAGCATGCGCATGGCCAAAATAATTAAATACTAACAAATTAATAAATTTAAGTATATAAAAAATTATTATTGAAAAAGACTAAATATATACACAAAACCATCGGTTAATAAATTAAATAAATATTATAATAGAATCAAAAATGATACAGAAATTGTTAACTCACTCCGCGTGCTGTTGAATCGTGGCAGCCACCATGTTGATAATATTCTCCATATCCATAATACGTTATCATCCAAAGCGAGATGAAATTATTTTATTTTTGTTGCTTTTATGATTGAAAAGCAATCAGATGTTTTGGTTTGATTTTTATTTATTTTTCACCAATGTATATGTATAAATGGTAAATAGTTTTGTTTGACCATACAAGTATTTTTTAATTGTTTTTATTATACGACTTTTATTTCATAGAACAGCGATATTATAATTTTATAATTTAATTAACTTTTTTATTATTATTATGATATATACACCAGATTGATTTTATAACATAATATGTGTATTAGTCTAGATAACACAGTATTTTTTTTTTAATATGTACTTAATACCGTTTTATTTTGCTGGCTTTAATTTTAAACAATTTGGTTACAACTTAAGCAGTTCATTGAACCCATATCAAGGTAATTTTGCACTTCATTATCACCATTCACAAAGCAAATTATTACTAGTATATCACTGAATTAATGTTATATATAAATGTTCAGCTAATATACACTAAAAGGTAATTTTTAATTACATGATATTTGGCTTAGATTACCATAGATTTTTTTGTTTTTTAAAAACTTATATTGGCTTTAAGCATTTTAATTATAAACAACAGAAAAAAAAAGTGTTTTAAACACTAAACATTTTTGATTTTTTTTTTTCCTAGGCGAATTGAGCCACACAATTTATAAATTATTGTTTTAACTTTATTCCAACTGACTATTATTGACTGACTTTTTATCTGTCTTCTACTGTCCCGCCAAACGATCAACATCGTTTTTTTATACCTATCGGATGTTCACCTATACTAAGTCACCATATCTAGTATTGAGACATTTACACGCAAACGACGGGAAATTTCTCCTACACAGCTGATATTGGGACATTTAAATTTTAGTACAAATAAAAATGTTAACAGGTTGGCTGCCATGGTATCTTTATGGAGGCTTACATATGTCTGTGGATATTTATTCAAAATCATATTTCCCAAAGTACCAAAAGAATCATAATATAAGTAAATAAAGAAAAACTTAAAATTTTCTATAAAATAGAATCGAGAAGAGAACGCGGGAAAATGAAAAACTTATCAAAATTAACTTATAGCAGTTTTGGATTTTTTTTTTGTAAAGATTCTGGGTATTCAAAAGAATTCATCTGGAAACAATCAAAATTATGATAACAGAAATAAAAAATCAACAACAATAAGAACATTTTTTGATAAGAAAATGCTTGAATTACAATTGGAAAAGTAAAGTTTTAAAAACATTTTTCATACAACGATTTTTGTGTTGGTTTGAATTTAATTCGTATTTATGTATTTAAATGAAAATTTCAGACTGTTTGTTTGGTTTGCTTTTTGAGTCGCCACATACCATTTCCATCAAAATGCAATATGCAAATTCTACGTATCTAATCCAACATAATACAACAATTTAATAAATTTGTGACGCCTTCATCTCAATGGAATAGATGTGTTTAACACCATAACAAATATTAATGGGCTGATTGTCCATTAAGACAATAGGCGAGATTGTAACATATCTCCCACCTAAGCCTGTTCTTTGTTTATTATGTAAACTGTTTAATTTGAGTAATAAGTCTTTTTTTGAATTGCGAATTGTAGAGCGAAACTAGTTGTCCTTCTTAAAAAGTTTTATTATTTGCCCGTATACCCGACCTAATCTCCATTCAATTGATTTCTAACTAAATTTTTTCTCTTACAAATATGTGTATCTGGAATAGGTACAAAGGGCCGAATGTCGAAGGGCCGAATGAGTCGTAGGGCCGAATGTCGAAGGGCCGAATGTCGAAGGGCCGAATGTGTCAAAGGGCCGAATGTCGAAGGGCCGAATGTCGAAGGCCCGAATGTGTCGAAGGGCTGAATGTGTCGAAGGGCCGAATGTCGAAGGGCCGAATGGGTCGAAGGGCCGAATTTTTTTTTCTTTTTAGAAATATAATTTTTTAAATTTGTTGTTTTATAACAAAATAAAATATTTTAGGAATACATATTAGAATATTTTTATATTTTTTTATTTTTCTTATTTTTTTTATAGAATATTTTGTAAATTTTTTTTTATTAAACATAAATGAATTTCTTATGAATTTATGTGCTTTAATATTTTTTATCTTTGAATATTTATGAAATTCCACGTATCCGGTCAGCGATACATTTTGGTGAAGGAAAATTTTGTCATGCGCCACCAGGGACATTCGGGCCTATTTGTCAGCCTTCTGATAATAGGTATATGGTGCAAAAAATAAAAAAATAATTAAATTCAATAATTAAATTAAATAAAAAAAAATAATAAAAAAGGAACAGCTTTAGTATCGCAGTCAAATTTTTTGACAGTCTGAGCGACGCCGGCGCCACTTTGATCAAAAGTGGATTTTTATAACTTACAAAATGTGTCTTTACTTAGCACTTTTTGTGTCTCAAGCTAACTCCATCTATCGGAATAGAAATGAACCAAAATTTAAAATTTTACGTTAAGCCGTGATAAAATAATTTTTAATAAATTAAACAAGGCAAATCTCTGCTTGACAATATTGAAATTACCGTATATTTGTTTTGAATTTGTTTATGCTTCGTCAACCTTGCAGACACAGATCAAATAGATAGTATCGCGCATATCGCTTCTTCTGATAGATGTACCACAAATGTTAGCTTAATCCGTTGCGTAAGAGAGGAATCTACGAATACATAGAATCGAATTAAGCATTTGATTTGAATTTGTGCGTGCTTCGTCAACCTTGCAGACACAGATCAAAGAGAAAGTATCGCTCATATCGCTTCTTCTGATAGATGTACCACAAATGTTAGCTTAATTCGTCGTATAAGTCCCTATATTATTTCAAATTATTTTGCATCAACAGCATACAAAAACAGCATACAAAAATTCCTTGGGTGAAGGGTGAACCATCTCAAAAATGACGAATTTAAATTACGAATATTTAATAATAATCGCAAGTGACTTAATAAAATTTATTTTGTTTATAAACCATATATTTACATTTTGATTTTAAATTAATCATTTAAAATTATTTATTTTACTAAACATTTAAAAACAGTTCATATGTTACAAACTCAAATTTATTTTATTTATAAAAATATGTCTAAGATGGCAATCAATTCAATTATCAATTTTTTAGTTAAAATTATAACAACAAAAAAAAAATGTAGAAAAATTTAATCCAAAAGCGGAAAAAATTATAAATAATATATAAAAAATTGAAAAAAAGTCGCGATAGTCAATTTTGACTGCGATACTAAAGGCTAGCCAAAAAAAACATATTTCTAAAAATAAAAAAAAATTCGGCCCTTCGACCCATTCGGCCCGTCGACACATTCGGCCCTTCGACATTCGGCCCTTCGACATTCGGCCCTTCGACACATTCGGCCCTTCGACACATTCGGCACTTCGACATATTCGGCCCTTCGACATTCGGCCCTTCGACATTCGGCCCTTCGACACATTCGGCCTTTTGAAATTCGGCCCTTCGACATTCGGCCCTTCGACATTCGGCCCTTTGATATCATACCGTGTATCTATGTAATCAAGTTCTTCTTGTATTTTATCGGCGTAATCTTAACCATACAACTACATCTGCTGGTAATTGTAGATTATTTCAGAAAATTATTTTGACTGGTGTACCGCGATCAAGTTTATTGATGATCGATTAGCCATCAGATTTTATTCACAACCTTTGCTAAATATTTCTCCATCTCTCCACTATACCATCTGATTGAGAATAAAAAGGCGTTTTTCTTGTCTAATCTATGGCGAACAACTGCCAAATTTCCTGGAATATCACCAATTTAAAATTTCTTCCTTCATTCAAGTGTATTTCTACCGAAACTCCATAGCGACTAATCTAGTTGTTAATTATGACATCATCGATAGTTGTTGTATCCTGATTGGGTGTAAGATACACCTTCGGCCATTTTCTGAAATAGTTCATTATCACTAAGACATACTCATTACCGCTTTCGGTAATATGGAATGGTCCTGCCACGTACAAGGCAATTCTCTCGAATGATGTGCAGATGTTGTACTGTTGCATTGATCGTCGGATTTTTTATGTTGGTCCTTTCGTTGCTGCGCATTGGTGACATTTTTGACACAACTCTACTACCAACTGTCTATATGCAGTCCAATAAAATCATTGAAGAATGTTTGTGCATGTTTTATTTATTCCGAGGAAGCCTCTAGTTACTTTTCCGTGATACTCTCAAGTATTAGATTAATTTAATTTTTCAGACCACTTTCATTTGTTCAACTTTACCATATGAATAGTCCCATTTAAACAGTTAATATTTATCACTGTGCTCAATAGGCCTACGCTCAAGGTATCTTATCTGAAATAACACTCGATATTGGTCGACAATCGTCTTCCTTATATAACGCGATATTATTCATAAATCCGTATCTAGTAACTAGGAGCCTGTTAAAGTTAGCCGAAAGTTTCCAGCCGAAAGTGAAAAATCGATAATGCAGATTGTGTCTAGACTACATCAGCCGAAAGTTAAAAAAATTGTATTACATATAATGAAATATCCCAGCAGAAAGTTATAACCTAAAAAATCAGCCGAAAACAAATGTTTCATAAGAAAAAACAAAATTTAAATGCTGACAATAATTTATACTGTTAAAGTTAGCCGAAAGTTTCCAGCCGGAAGATAATGCAGATCGCGTCTTGAATAAAGGAAAAATCAATTATGAACTCGAATTTAGGATCGGGTTATATCATTCGGGTGAAGGGGAAGTTATTTCAGTGTATAGGATTTTAAAAATCGATAGGAGCGAGATTATAAAGAGAGTTTAACTTTCGGCTGGAATAGTCAAGACACTATCTGCATTATCTTTCGGCTGGCAACTGTCGGCTAACTTTAACAAGGTAAAAAACATGTATTTATAAATACTGTTCAAGTTAGCCGAAAGTTGTCAGCCGAAAGTGAAGAAAAATCGATAATGCAGATTGTGTCTCGACTACATCAGCCGAAAGTTAAAAAAAAATTGTATTACGAAATATCCCAGCCGAAAGTTATAACCTAAAAAATCAGCCGAAAACAAATGTTTCATAAGAAAAAACCAAATTTAAATACCGACAACAATTTATGTGAATATAGGATACTATAAAGTATATGAAACGTATATGGGAAATTTTAAAAAATTCGTAAAAACTTAACGTTTAAAGTGTTATATCTGGAAAAGGTCTCGTTTGATTCGGTTCATCGATGGTTATTGCTGGAAAATTTTCCAGGTCAAGTTTTATGTTGAGAGTGCGGGAAAATTGGGGGGAGTGAAATACACGTGCAAATTTCAAAAATTCGTAAAAACTTAACGTTTAAAGTGTTAAGTCTAGAAAAGGTTTCGTTTGATTCGGTTTGTCGATGGTTATCACTGGAAAATTTTCCAGATCAAGCTTTATGTTGAGAGTCCGGGAAAATTGGGGGGGGGGGGGGGGGGGGGAGTGAAATACACGTGTAACTTATATTATAGTATATTCACATACATTGTTGTCGGTATTTAAATTTTGTTTTTTCTTGTTAAACATTTGTTTTCGGCTGATTTTTTAGGTTATAACTTTCGGCTAGGATATTTCATTACATGTAGTAGATTTTTTTTTAACTTTTGGCTGATGTTGTCGAGACACAATCTGCATTATCGGTGTTTCATCACTTCCGGCTGACAACTTTCGGCTAACTTTAACAAGGTGTAACTAGGCTCTTTCCGGTTTGATTCGCTTAATGCTCATTCGCCTTCAGTGTTTACATTCAACTTGGCATGACCACCATAGTATGCGTCAGGATTCCCACGTGTACTTGCTTTCTGATGCTCAATGTCAAAGTATCGAAGCTTTGCAAATTTCACGTTTTGTATCGGGTACACAAGTATTGATGTTATGCATAGCCGCTTCCGTAATTCAACGTATGATTTATCTTATTCTTTCTGCCATTGAAACAGCTAGTTCTTCTTATTAAACCGTATACACTTTTTGCAATATTGGCGAATCCTAGCACGAATCATCTATAATTGGAACACAATCCAAAAGGAAGCTTCGCAATTAGGTAAATTTTTGGGTCTTGGCAATTCCTTTACTGTTAATAATGTTGCTTCGTCTATATAAATTCCACCGACGGTTAATTTGTGTTTCAAATACTTTACCTCTGTTCTGAGTAGTGAACATTTCTTAGGAATTACTTTTGCCTGGCGGATTATAATCGTTCGAAGATTTTTTCTAGATTCCTCACGTGGTCATCAAAAGTTTTCTCCATGACGATAATATCGTCAAAATATATGTACAAGTCACGTTCTTTTATGTAATCCTATTAGCACTCGCTCCACTAATCGTGTAAAAGTTGCTGGGACATAACATTGTCATGTTATTCCGCTGCCTATTTAGTTTTTCTCGCTTTCTCACGATCTTCTTGAACTAGCTATGACCAATAGTCACTTTAAAGATCAAATGTGGAGAACATTCTAGCGCCCTCGCCTTATATTTTTCGCCTTTATTTGTCCTATTATTTCGTTTCGTTCTGTTGTGTTTTCTCACGAGATTTTTCTGTACGAATTTTACTATGGTACTTACTTTTCAAATGTTTTGATGATTGCTCCTCTCTTGATTGTTTTTCTTATTCGAGCGTTTTAGAGCTTGTATTTTAACTCTATTGTCGTTATTTGATATTATATGGCTTTTCCGATCATTACTTCTTTTATTCCTTGTCCCAGTTCATTAACTTCTACAACCCCCAACTTATGTAACCTAGAACCTCCTTCCAGTCTTCCCCAAATAATTGTTTAGTTTATAAATTTAATTCGTCGAGTCGAAGTTGCATTCCGACATTGTCGTAGATCAGGACCCCTCTCATATAATCCAACAAATCGTGTGTGTTACTTCTGTGTCTAATGTAATCACAAAATTTTTCGCATCAATATTACCTCTTGTTGTTAAGTTATCACCACTTCGTGCTAATCGAAGAAGTAGGAATGGAGATTATGGGACAATTAATTGTCCGAGCCAGCTTCTTCCACTTTAAGCTGACTCGTTGGAGTTTAATAAACCGATTTACTTGGGTTCTCGACTTTTGTCAATGCTTTATCTTCCTTTGATTTCCTCTGCATTTGAGATGGATTCGACGGTTCGGTGTTTATTTCAACGCGCCGTACTTTAAGTGACTGTTTGATAAAAGCTTCTGGAGTTTCATTAATTGAATCACAATCAATTGCTCCAGCAAAAGTTACTTTTGTTGACAAAATTCCGTCAATGAAAGCATCAATTTTCGCTCTCGTTATAATCAGGTGACATATTTGAGTACGCTCAATGCGCTAGTCGCTCGATCTTTGATGCGTACTCTTGAAGAGCTTCTCCGGCCATTTGGTAGCATCTCTTCACTCCTTCAGCTCGATGCGATATATAGTTCTCGCTTGTGGTCACTTCCGTATTTCCAATCAATTATTTTCGGAAATTGCTTGTAATGTTTCGACTGCTCTAATTTTAAGAGCTACTATTAATACTGCGACACAACTCACTTGGCAAATCGGAATTTGAAAATTTCAAACGGTTGTTCCATCGAAAGCCACCTGGCTTGAGATTATTCGAGTCAGGCAGTAGACTCATTTGATTTCAGGAAAAGAAGATCTTTTCGTGAAGTTGAATCTGACGCTGCAACTTCTGTTCAACATTCTAAATATTCGACTGCACCTGTTGAATATCGTTTTGTAATTTGATTCGTACCTCTAAAAACTTTTCGTCTATTTTCTTCTGTAACCTATTGTTTTGTTGTCTATTTTGGTTTTTCTATTTTCATGTTTGATTTCTCTCGACAAATCATCTATTGTTTATTGCGTCTCTTTAGTTTGTAGATCAACCTTTTGATTATTTAGTAACTGTCATGTTGAATCAATGTCAACATGCGCAATAACACAATATTCCAAGCGGTCGATGACACAGTATCGACACGGGTGGAATATTGTATATTGTAGCAAATTCAACAGGTTTAATGTTTCTTTCTTTTTTATATTGTACTTTTGTTGTATATAATTATTGTCGAATTCATGCGTAAGCAATATTTTATGTATAAAACCCGGTTTATTGAGGTAATAAAACTAGAATAGAATGGAATTATAACGCATAAACAACAGTTAGTTTAATTCTCAGTGAATATTTGGAGCTTACCAGTGGCAACCCAAATATTCACATAAACAAACCAAAATCTAGACAGAGGTCAGATTTTTACAGTCATTTGAATTTTTAGTATATGTCAAGCTTGTTGGAGGAACTGATAGAGAGCGATGTTCACTTCGCTAAATTTTAAAGTGGTGAAATGGTGGTAAAATAGGGCGTTGGTGAAAAAAGAAATATGCAACAGGCAGTTCCGAGTAGAAGAAGCATGGCGTGGTTGAGTGATGAGAAGTGATGAAGAGGATTGTCACTGAGGATGAAGCAGAAATGGAATGGGCCAAAGAGTGACTGGGAGGTTGTGGTGTCACGTGGTGAGAATAGAACAAAAATTAAATTGGTTGGAGATGTACGCACTTAACTGCAGAGGCATTAGTTTGAATTCTCTTAAGGTCGAAAAGGCTTAGGTGGGGTAATGTCATGAGTTTGAATATTGGACATCATTTAGCGTAGATTTCCTGCTCTGGTTGATATAATGTAAATTGGTTTAATAACATTTCGTGGGGTTAGTCTAGGTTAGTAACATTCGTAATAGTTTTAAAGCATGGATGGTGTTGGATGTATGGGTTTAGCGGGAAAATTATAAGTGGTATTAAAGTGAAAATAATGGTGTAATTAAAATATTTTTAAATGATGCGTTAAGTGAATTTAAATTATTGTGGAAATTATTTATTGCTGTGTTTTAGCGATTAGTGGATATTTATAAAATTATGTGGGAATATTCGGGAATATTCCATTGTGGTGTAAGTATTACGGTACTGGTGTACGTGTTTCAGAGATTAATACCGGAATTTTCGAGGATGTTCCAGAGACGGGATAAATGACGACAATTGTTGTTGTAATCATAAAATTCTATAGCTGTATTTCTATATTAAATTGATTTTATTGTCATATTGATTTCTCCGTTTATTGAAGGAAATGTAAAACGATCTTCAGAAAATGTTGCTTAATTATTAATTTTGCCAACTTAAATTTTTCGTTAATAAATTTTATAATTTTGTGAACTGTTTGATTTTCATATTCAGTTCTTATTATTTTGAAAATTCCTCTAATTAATTTTCTAATAATTTTATTCATATTTTTGTGTTATTTGTCATGAACAATTGAAACATGATGCAACCTCTGGCTCAAAATGAGCAGAGTGAGACAGGTGACACGAAAACCTTATTTTGTGCCATGAAAACGGTTTTGTTCAACGTTAGAAATACTGTTAAGAACTACTTGGACAGTCCATGATGGAAACTGCCCACAGGTACTTTCTTTTTGAGAAAGACACCAAAAATTGGTAGTATATTACACAAACCATTATTTCATTGTCTACACGAAATGTTGAAACGACATAATGATAAAATCTATTTTGATGATTACATACCAGAACGCACTTGTCAGAATGGATTTACAAAATTCTGTTCTGGAAATAAACCAATGGTAGTAAATATTTAGTATATTGAGTTCCATTTGTTGGAGTGTTCGATAATGATGTGAATAGAGTTGACATTGTCTGTGTATCTTCCGCGTGATCTGAAAACAGCTTTTGATTCCTTATATGCTGGTTGATTTTAAGTTGATACTCGCTCAAATGGCCAATTCCAATACATATTTTCCGTATATTGTTGAATTTAAGAACTTGGGCCTGCTTTTATATTCTCTAATATTTCAGCTAGAAGTGGAATTAGATTTTCCGAATTTGCCGATGAGTTATAATCAGCGATATTTTAAGCATCTGCTCACTTGCTGTTGATTTGATTTGATTGATAATATAGCAACCAATTAGTTCCACTATTTTCTGCTTCAAATCCTTTTCATCTAATTAACTGTAGATTACCTGTGGTTAATGTGTGGTTTTCATGTGGCAACACTAACACTTATTCATTGGGGAGAATGAGACAGGCTATTTAAATATACTTCTGGAAAATTGTTGTGCACCCCGAACGAATTATTGGATAACTGACAAAAAATTAAAATTAAGTAATTGATCTAAACTCTTAGGCGTGGTATTTTAAGGTTTAGCCTAATTCTAAACTCAACTTTTTCAAATTCAGTCAAATGCTCTTTCGTGTTATTTTTTGGGCTTGTGATATTTTAAAACTGGTTAAAGCACGAGTTCAGACAACTTAGCCTAGGACAAAATAATCATTTCTATATGCCGCGTCCCTTACACATTTTACAGAAATTCATCCTAACACAATAAAGGCTTTTGAACCTGCTGCTATCATTAAATTCAAATTTACATTTACCGATATTGCACGCACCGTTTCGGTTGAAATCGAAGCAACAACTAGCCAACAAAAAGGCATCTATTTACAATGAATGATCGGAAATGAAAAAAAACATCTTTAAAATTTACCCATTTTGTTGTTGTTGGTCCTTATTATTATGTATTTTCATGATAGATTGATAACATGAATTTTGATGTTCATTCAATGGGAAACGAAACAGGGAAATACAATTTTTTTTCTTTTGTTGGCTATTGCTTGTGGTGTACACATTCAACATGTCTTTTGGAGAGATGAAAATTTTAGATTAGTCTTTCCAAATATATATAAAAAATGGCAAAAGGAAGAATAAAGTAAAAAAAAAAAAATGAAAAATTGATTAATTGTAAAAATTTTGATTGGACGGAGATTGATTGGATTTAGTCTAATTTTCCATTTTCTTGTTGTACAGTACAACTTTTATAAAGAAGACGGAAAAGGGAATAGGGTTTTCTGATTAATTTTACTTTTTTGGGTACATTAACTTTTGAATAATCGCTGCTTATGAATTGTGTGCGTTTTGGGTATATGAAATGATATTTTTAGGTTTTTGGGTTTTGTTTGCATAGGATCACCACTTGTGGTAAATGTAAATGACACTTTAACCTAAATGAATAATTGCCGTTCGTATACATGGTCAATATTTACATTCATTTATGAGGCAACTCCTGTAGTTACTACGCAACATTTTTCAAAACAAAGTCACAAATGCAACTGGATTTTACATTTTTTAAAGAAAACTTTTCTTAAACCACTACTTCTGACCTGACACATAATTGTATTATATTTTTAATTCGCAAAGACTCTGGGTCAGTTTGCTATGTCAGTACTATTTTATTTCATCGTCCGCACGTCAAGATCAAAGTATTGGTTCTAATTTCTCAAAGCAACACTTTCAAAATCTTACTTCTGTTCATAATTAGCTGCGATCTGAATATATGTATCTGTGCCAATTCAGAAAAATCACTTATCTTTTTTTAAGCAAATTTTCAGGAGATCATTACAAGATCGTACAATAAGATCGAAAAATTTAAACGGATTCAAAAATATTTTTGCATATGTTTGCAAATTTTTTTGAATCCGTTTAATTTTTCGATCTTATTGTACGATTTTACTCCTGATCTCTTGAAAGTTTACTTAAAAAAGATTGGTAGCACTCCATCAATTTTTAAATTTATTTTAATGTAAAATGCTTTCTAACAAAAGACTTAGAAAAATTCTCTTTAACTACCCTGGGTTTATGTTGTTATGATTGTTGTGGTCATGGCAGAGCAACATTTAAATCATAAACCGCACGATTTTGATCGTAGCTATCATAAAAATATAACCCCAGCGGAGCTGACGGTGGTTTTTTAACATTTTTATTTAAAAAACTGAAACATTTCACATTAAAATGAATTTAAAAGTTCATGGAGTGCTAGCGACGCGGGTTGTGATTCTTATGTTGGTCGTGTATAAAGACTATGATCTTAGCGATCATAAAGCATAATCCAAGGTAGTTACAAGAAGGTTTTTCTAACAAATTTGTAAAAAAAACAAAAAGGGGTTAAAGCTCGTTAAAAAATTATCGCGTTCCGTCCCTGGTGGCCATATTAAGGAACTGCTTCCAAAAAACATTTAAGAATCCCACTTTCATCCAACATACAATATCCTAACATAAGCGGCTAAGAAATGCCTGTGTTCCGTCCCAGATGAAATTCGATCGAATAGATTAAATTTAAAAACATTCAGACTTAACGGACAATTGGATTTAACGGACTCCCCAATTTGTCCGTTAAATAGAGGTATTCCTGTATAACATTTTACGATAAAAATTTACATAATCAACGCAACAATTTAACGCAACATTTAACATAACATAGTATCGCAGCGTGTAACGTAACGTGAACCCTAAACTAGTCCCCTAAATGTTTTTCCAAACATAAAAATAACAAATATTTATGACACCCAGCTGTGTTTTATGACGGTATTTCTTTGAATTAGCTATTTTTCGTTTAGAGTTTTAGTTTATTATCAGTGCTTGTGCTGTAATTACATAATTATTACTGCCGTATTAGTAAAGACTAAAATGCCTAAAAACTGAACAAAGTGCAAATCAGCGCTTAAAAATTCAGAATTTGCATGAACAAGCCATGTCTGAAGTGAAAATAGCCCAAGAAGTAAAGTGCTCGCGTTGTGCAGTGCAATATGCACTAAATCGCTTCAAAGAGACCGTTTGTGTTATTTATATGTTGTGGCCAAAAGTTATATTCATATAATTTGGTAGCTTGCACATTTTGGTGGGTGGTCGATTATAGATATATTGGTGGCAATTTATTGACGCAATCCGAACCAGTCCATTTTAATTAGTACGGCACATCCTGTACTCTCCTCATTTTCCAACGTGCTGATGGCAGCGTCTCTTCTTTTATCTTTCTTTGAGTTCTTTTCCGTTTTGTGCGTTGTTGTAACTGCTGAAGGTAGTTAGTCCCTTCACCATCTTCTTCGAAAATCATCTACAATTGTTTGTACTAGATGCCAGTGTGTTCTTAGAGATTAAATATTTTCATTATTCACAAGAAGTGCTTTTATTGGCCCACCACCTATTAAAAAAAACGTTTATGATAAAAACTAAAAAAATTCCGAATAGTCGTACAGGACCATGAACGATCGAGAGTTTATACAAGCTTCTATTTGGGTCATCATTATTGTAGCTTCTTCAAATGTTAGTGTGAGTTCCCTTATGCTTTTACTTCTGCCTCACATATTCTACCAAAATGTGGTGGAGCAGGTGGTATACAGTACTTTACAGCTTTTTTCATTTTGTTGTAGTTACCTTGCAATTTCTGGTGCTAGCGTTGCAATCCTCTTGCTCTGTTGTTAAACAGTTATTCCGCACCAACAAAGTTGGTCCCATTGTCCGAATAGATAAATGTGCACAGCTCCCTGATTGACATGAATCTGTGGTAGGCTGCTATAAATGCCTCTGTTGTTAATTCGTTTGTCACTAAATTGCAGCTTGGTTTTAACCTGTTGTAGTTCATGATATTTTTGACATACACTGGAAGTTTGGATAAGGGATGTGCTGCATTTAGTTCCAGTTTTGAAACTGTCAGCCTTGTTTTGGTTGGAGCACCTCTGGTTTTCGCCACCAGCAAGCTAGTTTTAATTAGATCGACTTTTAGTCTTGGTTCGAACATTAACCATTGATGCATATGCTTTTTGCGACTCATCAGCAAATCCATGTAACTCAAATTTTTGCGCGGACGTTGTTTTAACCAGTCTTGGTACCTTTATTCTGGTTAACTCTCCTAATTCGGTTGTATTTGACATTCATTTTTCTTCTATAGATCCTGCCAGCTTATGATCCCACTGTATATCGGGGTCTGTCTCATTAACAGCTTGACTGCTCAGCTGTTGTTATTGGTGCTAGCCAGCCGACGGAATTAAACAATTTCGAAGAATCGGACAATAGTTGGTTCCTCCTTCGAAACATTCAGCCTGGATATGTCATTCTTTTTGCGCTTGATTGCTCAGGACCGTTAGTTAAGATTTCAGCTGAATTTGACACCCATTTGTGCAATAGAAATCCTCTGCTCTATGCCAGTTTGCCATATGTTGTTGCATACTTACATCCTCTTAAACGCAGTCATCTATTTCTATGATCTTTGCTGCCGTTTTATAATTGTTCTTTTCATCCGCTGCCAACTGCATTAATGTTGCAAGTTAGTTTGTATTCTTTTATGCCACAATATAGTTGCATCGAAAACTACCGTCAGTTTTGTGGAAATATTTTCGCGGTTAATCACTCCTTGATGTGGTACGTGGTAGTATGTTAGACTGTCATCTTGCACATATTTCACTAGTGGCATGTGATCTTCCTTTAGATAGTACACCATCGTGATAGATACCAGATAGACTCGTGATAGTATTTTGCGAATGGTTTATCTTTTAGAAAATTTCTATCAATTTGCAGTAGTAGTGCTGTTGCTCTTTTTCTGGATTCTCTAAGCTCAAATGGTTGTCTCTGCAAAGATGAGTGTACCATGTATTTTCCATCTGATAGTTGCGTTGTTGTTTTTGTAAATAATTCCTCTTTGACTGCTTCCTCCTGAGTGCGTGTTTTTCTTTGCGGAATATCATCATTTTCTATCAATAATCTAATTGTTGGCCAATTGTTTTAGTGGTGAGCATTGACAACCTTTTGACTTGCTGGCAATATAGCCTGTGCTTCCCATTACGAGCCAACCAAGTTCCGTTGCTTGGGGAATTGGATCTTGTTGCCCTTCCCTAATGGTATTACTGTTTAAAATTAAGGGATAGTAGTCAACGCTGATTATGACGTTGATGCTGGTGGACCTGATGTAACCTGGATCTGCCAATTAGTTATATTCTCTTCTGTTTGCATGCATGAGTTGAAACTCATGTTGTTTTGCTGATAATCAGTTTCTACATAATTTATGCAACATCGCCACTTGTAATCTTTCACTGGAATTTAATTTGCTAAATCTTCCGCGTTGTTGTTAAAAAGGACCTTTTGACTATCTGACTTTCGTTGTCTCGTGTTGTAGAAGATGCGGGTATCATTATTGGCTGTTGGTTGCCATTGGCCTCTAACTAATTTAAATCTTCCTTTCAAGAATTTTAAAAATTCTGTTGTTGTCTGGAAAACTGTTTGAAACTTGCTAGGGACATTTCATAGAGTCGTCTAGACGCGCTATCCAATTTTTAGTAAAGGTGAAGATTATTATTGAGTTTCATGACTCTTTCTTTTTATGACCCCTGCATTCCGAATTCTGTACTAACATTCGCTTGTTGTATCGTTGAGATTTTTCGGTGCAGCTGCCGACTTTGTGTTTAAATTTGTTCAGCAGTCTCCGGTAATCGCCAGCAAATGAATTTGATTTCGCGAGGACAGCCGAATATCTGTTGTTTAGTTTGTTGGTTTAGTTTTTTCTGTTCCTTCTACATATGTTCGTTGTAATTTCAACAATGATAGGTTGATATTGTCTATCAATATTTTTGATATATTGTTCTGTAAAGCGCTTCATGTTTTCTTCTTGTTCATTACTATAAACGAGCATGTCAATTTCCTGAAAGTTTCATTGCCCAGTTTCGACGAGGTTTTCGGCTTCGTTGATTTTTCTATAGAGGCTTCTGCTGCTTTATTAGTTGTTGCAGCTCCAGGTTTGTTTGATCCAATCTCAAGTCTCTGAAAGGCATTCTTTTTTATTGCTTGCGCCGTTGTAATTGTTGAATTTGATGGATTCTCCGTTTCCACTACGCATTGACTCAACCTGGTTTAAGTAGCTGACTATTCGTTGTATATTGCGGGTATTTGTGCCTTGATTTTGAAGTAAGGGTGTTTATTATTTACCCTTTGGAGCTTGTTTACTTGCTCGTCCCTTTCTTGGAAAATTGTGTACTCATCTTTTAGTTGTTGGATTTTTGAAGTAAGGTACGTTTTCGGCTTCTTTTCACTGCCATAGTTTTTGTAATTCGTGTAGTTTAAACTGTCTTTGATTAAATGCAAGCTTTTCCATCTTATTGTTTCTTTGTGTCTATGCTGATGGCCTAGACAACGCCTAATGACCAGTTGTTTGTTGGCTCAAAGCATACTGCCTCAAAGATACTGCCTCAGCTTGAATCTATATTGATTTCATCTTATTCAGAGCATGACGCGCGGGCTCGGGCTATATATCAGAAAAAGAAATAACGCGGTTTAATAGATACTAGATAAAATAGATAACTATAATATTTTGTGTATACACTATATCTTTAGTGACACTTTATCCTTTATCATGATTAGTGAAATCATCGCCACTTTTGATATAAACATTTTCTTAGAGCTAAACATTTGGACACCGTTGACCGCAATTTTAATTACCATGTTCCCGACTGTTAGATGTCCTGAACGTGCACAAAGATTTTAAAAATTTATGGAGTGCTACCGACGCAGGCGATTTTCTTTTTGTTTTGCCTTGTATGTATGTTTTGCCTTATGATGCAGCACTGGTTTTCATAACTTAATATTATTTATATTTCGTGCTACCTCCTATATTATGTAAATTACGAAAATCCAAGATATATTTTCGCCATGGTCATCATTTCCCGTTCTACTGCAGAAATCCGATTTAACTTACCTTAAATTTAAATTCGCAATTTCACCCCATATCAAAATGTCAGAAATGAAAGAAAGCATTTACGAGTAAAGGCCATAAATAAAACAACAGAATTTTCTTTGAAAAATATATATTTTTATGCTAAAAGACGAAAAAAATAATTTATTTATTTTATATTATTATTTATATTTTTATATTTAATATTTCTTAGTTTGTCGTTTTTGTTTTCTTACTGTACAACTTTACATTTAACATGCAACGAATAGAAAGGGAAATATTTGCGGGATTTTTTCATTAAAATTATTTTAAATTCATTTAAACTTTTATTTCGTTATTAAAATTTAATTTTTGGTTTGCTTTATATACAATTTAAAAATATTTAAGCAAAATAATGACTAGAATTTGGTTTTATGTTTAATTTAAAAGTAAAACAAAAGAAAATTTTAATTTAATAAATATAAAGAACTTTTGGAAGTACCTTACCATAAAGCAAAATTCAAATTAAAAATTTGAATCACTTAATTAAATTGAATGGTTTAAATTTAATTATTTTTGTTGTTGATATTTATTAAGTTTTTAAAAAAAATTTGTCCCAAAATTTATTCCATAATTAATCATTTTTAGGCGTGTTTGGGTTTTATTTCGTTTTTCCCGTGAAAATTATATTTTATCTTTACAAAATATTTATAATACCTGTAGCGATGAAACACATAACATAAATTATCCACCAAGGAATATGGTAAAGTGTGGTTTTGTTACTTGAATATTAAAATTTTTTGCTTTAGTTTAAAGTAAAATTATATTTTTGAAATCCATTGAACTGTGTACACGTAGTTTAAGCTTGAGAGATATAAATAATATTTATACATGATATAAATACGTAAATATTAAATTTAAAACTCTGTACTCTGAAAACAACAATTAGATTTTTTTACGAACTATTTATTGCATCCAAATATCATTTAGAATTCAGAGTGAAGAATCTGTCTCCTGCCATTAATCTTGGGGGAAATTGTTTAACATTTTGTTCTCTTTTGGTATTTTCACTACGAGTAGTTTATGGAAATATGAATTAATAATTCCAATTGATGAGCTAGTCCCGGGGCCCCATAGACTGGATCATTGTTAGACTCGAATCTCTATCCGCATTTCCAATTCAGTTTGATCACCCAGCTGCCTCGCTTATTGTGAACCATACGCCACACAACCATAAGCTTTGTGTGAATAACCGCTGTATTGCGTGCTTTCGTCTTTTAATTTCCAGTGCGGTGGATCTGTGAACGATAGTTACTATGCGCTGCCCATCGTCTATTGTGATAGTAGAGTGACATGATTGCACTCTCTTAGCGTTTGATTCGTAAATACAATTAGTCGTGAAACCACAAATGTTAAGAAATTTGAGTTGAGTCTAAATTTTGTGCTGGTTTGTACTGGTGTGTACTGGCTACTTGAGAAACTTGGTAGACGCTCTTCCGATGGTAAAACAAGAAACCCGAACAAAACCCGACACATTCCTGAACTGTTGGTATTTGCATATTCCTAGTGCCGTTAGAACTATACTTGGATCAAGATCGATACATCAAAACATCCATGTTCCAAGTCCTGTTAAAAAATTAAAATCACAATGGCCAGTCAATCGGTTTTCTGCAGATTGGGATTCTGTCTAGCTATAAAATCCAAAGAGAAAATAAGAGACAAAGTTCGATAGGGGGCGGAGCTACTCTGGTAGAAAATATGTTTTCTCTATTTGTATTTTTAGATTTGCATTTTGCAGTTTTAATTATTCTTGTTGGAAGTTTAGGACGTGCTCTTATAAACTTGTACTGTTGGTTATTATATTATTTGCATGTAACACAAACCATTTTGCTTTGGTGATCGTCCAAGACATTGTTCATGTTTAATACTTGTTAATACATTTGGATTCAAATGTTGACACCGTGCTGCAGATAATTCATTTTTTTCAACTTTTACCATTTTGTCAAGAAGACTCTCTATGTTGATTAGAGTATACTTGTCATTATTGGCGCAAAATCAAATTATCAAGGATCAATCTTCATTTTTACTTCACCGTTTGTCCGTTGTCTTTGGTACCGTCCATATAGTTGATTACCCTTGGGGCTGCTTCAAGACCTGATAAAGCCATTTTAAGTAACTTCACGATTTTTTTTTGATTCCATTTTTGTGGCTTTCAGAATGTCTCCCCAGTATTATTAAGTTAGATTTTCCCTAAGTACAGCCAACTCTGTCTATCTCAAACCTTGTCTATGTTGAAATACTTCTTATGTCAAATCTAAATTAAATTAAATAGCATTTCCTATCTCAAACTTTTTCTTAGAGGAAAAAACCGTACAAATTCCTATTTCTATTTCGAAATGTCGGTTTACGGGCATTCGTTACACTCTTATAGTAAACTATATTGTATGGATAAGTAACTAAAATTACAATGCCGCTAACTCACCTAACTGTTTACTTTTTGTCTCTGCAATAATTGTATATTTAAATCGGGGAATCCCTTTTTAATTCGCTTTTTCGTTTGCAATAATTTTACTTAAATCGAGGAATTCATTTTTTGACGTGAATACGTCGTTCAGTTTGCTTTCATATAGGGAAGCAATCCAGAAAACTAATGATAATAAAATCGGGGGACACCATTTGATGCTGCAGCTATTTCTTACATCTACATGTAAAATTTAATTACACCACTCGATAGCTAAAGGATAAAAGCTATGATCATGATCGAAGACATGTGCGTACTTATGTGCAGCAGCTATTTGTCGAAATTGAGTATGCCAACACCAATTCGTTCGATACACGACGCATTTAATCGTGAATTGCAACGAGAGCCAGTGTAAGATGGAAATTCCATGAGCCAAATAGTACGAGCGAGTGTTCCGCGAGAACAAAGGAACGTGTAAGACGCATTGATGAAGGCAACTGGCGAAGGAAACGGCGGAATATTCTTCCTCGATGCTCCTGGTGGAACAGGCAATGCCTTTCTTATTTCATTGCTATTGGCCACAATTCGCTCGAGATCTCAAACAGCGTTAGCTGTTACATCATCGGGAATTACAGCCACATTGCTGGACGGTGGCCGGATGGCACATTATGTATTAAAGTTTCCGATGAATATCCTCACGAATGACAAGCTAGTGTGCTCAATTGCCAAGAACTCGGCGATAGCCAAGGTATTGCAAGAATGAAAAATCTTCATCTGGGACGAGTGCACAAAGGCACACCAACGTTTATTGGAAGCGTTTAGTCGAACAGTGAAGGATTTACGAAGTGACTTAAGACGTTTTGGTGAGCGATGATTCTGCTGGCCGCCGATTTTCGTCAAACGCTATATGTCATTCCGAGATTGACAACTGCAGATGAACTCAACGCATTATTGAAATCGTCTAGTCTGTGACCCTATGTGAAGAAGTAGCAGTTCACCACGAACAGGAGAGTTACGTTACAGAACGACTCGATTTACCAAACAACTGTTGGCGCTTTGTCAAATTCGTGTTCATGTTTCGACCGGATTGATTTCGTTTCCCTCGAATTTTTGCATGTTCACAACGTCAAAGGAAGAGTTTATCACGAAAGTGTTTCCGGATATCCGCCGAAATTATATGAATCACGGTCGGCTCTGCAAGCGATTTTGGCAGTGAAGAACAAGGAAGACTTATTTATGTCTGAATTACTTGATTGAGACTGAATTGCTTGATTCAAAACCAAATCTCTGGTGAAATGCATTGTTACAAATCCATTGACTGTGTGATCAATCAAGACGAGGCAAATAACTATTTGACCGAGTTTTTGAATGTGCTTGATTTGTCGGGAATACCACCGCATAACTTGATGATCTAGGTCGGATCTGTGATAATCATGCTGCGTAATCTGAACCATCCGAGGTTTTGTAAAGCAACGCGATTAACTGGTAAATCACGTGATTCAAGCGACGATCATTAATGGCAAATTCAAAGGAAAAGATGTTCTAATTCCGAGAACTCCTCTGATTCCAACTGACATTCCGTTCGACTACAAGTGCATTCAGTTCCCCGTTCATTTGGCATTCGCTATGACGATTAACAAATCACAAAATCAATTTGCAAAAAAAACATTCAATTTTCGATAGATGCCTAAGTTTGAATCGACATTTAATTCACTTTTCAATACATTCGTTCGTTCTGACATTTTTTTCCACCAATCAATCATTTCCATCTCAAAAATTACGATTTTTTTCTTCTCGAAAACATTTTTCTCTCATCAAAACCAATTTTCGTGAAGGACAAAAGTGTTTGCTCGGACGAAGTAATTTGGGACAAAAGAAAGGTCGCTGGGTCAGCTAGTTTATCAATAAAATAAAATAAATAAAACTGACTGGTACGTATAAGCCCAGAAATGATAAAGGGCTAAGTAGATAATAATTTCCGATCACATTCTGTGATCTTAGGGACCAAGTGGTTTGATCCCAAGTACCAAATTATAAAAAATACCATGTTGCACCATGTTGCGTGATTTTGAACCACCAATCTTGTTCTGAGATATTTGTAGATGTTGCGCACCATGTTGCGGCATGCGTGTACCATGTTACGCGATTTTTGATTTTGTTTCATCATGTTGCTTAGTGTTGTGTCTATTGTTTTTCATTAATTAGATATCTGGCGATATGTTTCATCATTAGGTGGTTGCATTAATCGCGTCTTTTTGAAATTGTTGGTTGTTATGAGTAACAATATTGATTTGTAGCATTCGCTACCTAATTACTGTTTTGACTTTGGTCCTTTTGATTTTGATGTTGTCTGGTGCAGCCCGCGTCTCTTTATTCAATTTATTTTTCATTCTGCACGATTTTGATAAAAATTGGTAAATCAAAATTTGTCAAGAAAGTCCTTCGGTGGGACCCGGGGTTATTTTTAATTTTTTTCGGCGCGAACGATTTAGATGCAAACTGTGTTAATAATGGTTCTCTAATGCCAGGAATGATTACGATGAGTCCTAATTTTTGGGAAAAATCATAATTTTCGGGTCGTACGACTTTTAATAAAAATGGATAAAATGGGTTTTCGAGTACTAAGAATCGATTGTGTTGAGTTCTAAATTAGTTTCTCAAATGCGATCTATTTAAGAAAAGATCGCCTCGAACGATTTTATCGGCTCTATATTGACATTTGTTCTCCGATTTAGCCCCTACTCAGATTAATGATTAAGAATGTAATATAAATTTTGGGCAGGTCTGTGGAAAATTGTCAATTTAAATGAATCTAAGCCATATCTTAACCGACTGGGATACAAGTCTCTTTGTCCGTTAAACATAAGATAGGATTCCAAAATGAGTTCCAGATGTATTTTTGAAAAATGAGTAAATTGGGATGAAATGAAGACCTTTCGAAACGAGTAGTATATGGAACTCGATTATGGTACCAGGCGCATGATGAAACCATCGGGGGGGGGGGGGGGGGGGGGGGGCGGCGTTGCAGAAAACATATTTTATATATTTTTTTTTCACGTAATAGAACTAGCTAATATACAGTGAGTAACTTTAATATTCTGTTGTTTTATAATCTTCAGGGTTTCCATAAACTTCCGAGCTTTTGTTATTAAAATAGCAAAAAATGTTCATTTTTCTTTTTCAAAAATTAAAATTTTATTATTTTTCAATAAAATTTAAATAGTTTCGTATGAAATAAATAAATCAAGATTGTAATAAAAAAATTAAAACAAAATAGACTACTATTTTAACGTTACTTTAATATTCGGTTTTTCCATTGTGCATGCATTTATTTGTGAAATAACGGTACTTCGATATTTTGAAGGATTTGTTAATTATTATTTAGTTCTCCTCTGTTGGCCGTGATATTGTAAAATAAAATTTTTATGGGCCTTAAAGGAAAATATTCAACATTGGCGCAACGAAAGTTAATAGTTTGCCATTATGCTAAAGGTCATACGTATGCGGAAATTGCAGAATGGCTGAATACACCAAAAAGATACAGTTAGCAATATCGTTCAGCGATATAAAAATGAAGGGAGAATTATTTTGAAATAGCAAAAAGGGCCAACCAAAAAAAATAACAGAAAGTATTGAACGATGGATATCAAAAAAAAATCCGCACTGAAGTGCGTCGAAAATTGCATCAGAGGTGCTGAAAGAACTGGGAACAGCAGTACATCCACAAACCATCTGCAGAACATTTAAACCGCAAGGTTATAACGGCCGCGTAGCCAGAACAAAACCATTTTTAAATCAACGAATCAGAAAAAAACTCGAATCCATTTCGCCAAGGAATATATTGGGACAGATTCCAATTTCTGGAACACGTGATATTTGTTGATAGGAGGAAATACATATAATCTATTTGGATCAGATGGACGGAATATGGTGTGGCGCAGGTGTAATGAGGAGCTCAAACCATTTAATATTACTCCAACTTTAAAATATGGTGGTGGACATGTAGTAGGGGATATGTGGAGTATCATGTATTGGGGATGTATATCAGCTAATGGGTTTTTGAAATTAGATTTTATAAATTGAAACATCAATAAAGAAATGAATTTAGACATTCTAAGAAAAAATTTAAAAAAAGCGCTGAAAATCTATGAATATGTCCACTTTTAAATTTTACGGACAATGATCCTAAACATAAGTTCTATTTGGTTCGAGAATGGCTATTATATAATTGTCCAAAAGTGATAGAAATCCCCCCCCCCCCCACCCCAATCACTTGACTTCAATCCCATCGAAAATATATGGGACTCTCTAGACCGACAAATTCGAAAGACCTCGATTACTTCAGTAGCTGATTTAAAAAAGAGACTGGAACAGGAGTGGTCTGAAAAATCAGCCAAGATTTTAATTTAAATTTTTATATTAATTTAAAAATTTAAATATTAATTTAAATTTTTTTTACTTTAATAACCGATTTTTTGATTTTGACTGAATATTAAAGTAACGATGAATTAGTAGTATGTTTTGTTCTAATGTTATTAATAATGTTACGGTAATTTTATTTAATATAAAAATATTTGAAGTTTATTGAAAATTAATAAAATTATAATTATTGAAAAAGAAAAATTAACATTTTTGCTATTTTAATGCCAAAAAGCATTTGAAACCTGAACATTATAGAAAAACCGAATATTAAAGTTACTCACTGTATATTATATTTTTATTTTATTTCACTATAAATACATAAACTATACAAGAAAGAACTTAACTATTAAAGAACAATTAATATATTAAAATTATATAACAAATATTAATAAAAAATTCATCAAGAAAAGTTAATAAAAAATTATAATATGATGTATGTACAAGAAAAATTAATACATATATTAAAAATTATATATTTTTTCTTTTAAAATAGAATAAAAATGGCAGATTCAGCAAAAGACAATTTTCTGAAACAATTAAAGAGCGATAGAAGTTAAGACTGAAGTTCAAAGATATTTTCTTTTCATAATTACCTACTACAAGCGAATTTATAATTTACGTGAACTTTTTACTAGTTCATCTAGAACTGCATCAACAGAAACCGCGACATTATGCGATGAATATTAAGTAACGCTAATCCATTTAGCCTATCTTCATTCATTATGTTGCGTAAATACGTTTTGAGTCGTCTCATTAATTAATTTACATTTTCTATTGTTGAATCATGGGGGGGGGGGGGTGGTTAAACTCCCAGTAACCACCCTGCGTACGCCCATGCATGGTACTATGAAAATATCTAATTTGTATTGCGTGATTATTATTTTATTTTTCAAAGTAACAGTATGTATAGCAAATGCGTCCATTAATTTTTTGAGATCTCTACTTTTCCAAGCAATATTTTTTCGCGATCTACTTTTTGATTTCCAAAATATTATAAAGGTGCACTCAAATAATCTCATCTTGTTATTCTCGATTTTTAATGGTTAAAATCAGTCAATTAAATTTTACGAAATTTAAAAAAATCGACAAGTCGATCGGTCCCCGGAAATGCTTATAACATGAACATCTCCGAAAAGTTTTTCGAATGATTTTTAGAAAACTTTATTTTCGAACACGTTTGTGTTATTTTACAGAAAATTCAACAACTACGGTTTGAGATTATGAGATTACGAATCATACACACAGTCAGGTGCAACACATACCACATTGATTTTTGGAATCGATTAACGGGAAGATGCTTAATGATTTTTTCTCCATAGCTAAAGTGAACAAAAAAAAAACAAACTATTTTCATCATTCAAAGATGCGATATCAAAAATATGGAAGTCTAGGATGGATATGCTAATTTATAATAATATTATTTAATTGTTTTATAACCAGAATTAAAGAGGCAACTGCTATTTGTTTCGACTTAGTGGCACAAAAACTGCAATACTACCATCTTTGACCGAAAATGGCTCATTGCTCCAGGGACTTGCAGTTATTTGGTAAAGTGACCAAAACAATTATAAAAGTAAAACTTAATAAGCAAAATATCAAAATAAAGTAAATGTTTAAATTTTTTAACAGAAACGTGTGCATTGCCACGGTCAAAGCTCAACTTCTCAAGGAATGATGGATGTGATAAGGCCAAACAAAACAACTGAAAAAGGTAGTCGAATTCTTAAAGAGTCCAGATAAATTTTAAAATTTCGGTTAAAATCTGATGGATATTTTTTTTTTCTATTATTGGAGTAATTTTAAACTTAGTTTTACGCGTACGTGATCTATAAAATTGGTTCGGTCGAAACGAACTATTTCAATAATTCATCTATAATTGAATTGAGTGGGGGTCGTTTGCCCATATATCAAAATTCCGAAATCAAAAGCCCGATTAAAAATCCCGAAATCAAAAGACCGATTTCCAAAATCCTGACTTTCAAAATACCGACTTTCAAAATTTCGATTTTGAAAGTCGGGATTTTGAAAGTCAGGATTTTGGAAATTGGTCTTTTGACTTTTTTTTTTTAGAAAATTTTTCAAAAGATTTTCAAAAGACAGATTTTCTTTGGAAAATCTTTTTCTAATGAGTGCAATGTGCGCATTATGCATACCAGCTAAGCAGCACAGCTTAGTATGTTGCATACTAAGTAAGACCACATACAGTCGAGTGGCCCTATTCTGGCTTTCCCTCGGAATATAAAATTGAGAAAAATATTTTCGTAGCGCATTTGTCAAAATTATATTTTTCTGGCCTACTGAGAGAATAAGTTTAGTGAAAAACTTTTCAAAAGAAAGTTAATTGGGAAACTTTTGTTCCACAAAATTTTTATTGGGAAAAATATTTTCCCATTTAATTTTGTTTCGAAAATATTAACACCAAACTTGTTCCCTCAGTAGGCCATAAAAATAAAATTTAGGCAAAAATGCTATGAATATATTTTTCCCAATTCCCTATTCCCAGGGAAAGCCAGGATAGTGCCATACGGCTCGTATTCTTGAAATCGGTGGATATTTCCGACTGCGGATTATAATTTGTTTTAAAAATTGTTAAGTTTTTCGAATTTTTCGCCGGCCACTTTAATCGTTTTTTCAAATTTGCTTGCAAGTTTTCTTTTATTTGTAGCCGGCGAAAAATTCGAAATACATAAACAATTTTAAAGCAAATTATAATCCGCAGACGGAAATATCCACCGATTTCAAGAATACGAGCCCAAATTTCTGGACTATATTCCAGAACCATGGAGAAAATTTCTCTAGAACACAAAACTCGGATGAGGTTTGCCACGCACAACATAAAATAGTAGTTGGAGACCAGTTTAGAGACCTCATGTAGATGTTGTAAGCCTCTATAAAGATACAATGGCAGCCGACTTGTTAACATGTTAATTGTACTCAAATTCAAATGTCTCAATATCCGCTGTGTAGGAGAAATTTCCCAACGTTGCGTATTTTGGTTGTAAATGTCTCAAAACTGGATATGGTGGCTTAGTATAGGTGAACATCTGATAGGTATAAAAAAACGATGTTGATTGTTTTGGGGAAGTACAGGACAGAGTAAAAGACAGTCAATAAAAATTAGTAGTGGACTACATTAAAAACAAAGTTATATAAATTGTGTGGCATAAATCGCCTAGCAAACAAAATCCAAGACTGTTTAGTGTTAAGTGATTAAAACTCAATTTTTTTATGTTTAATTAAAATGCTTAAAACAAATACATATTTAAAAAAAAAATTTGGTAACCTAAGTCGTATACCATGTAAATCAAAATTAATTTTTATTATACAGGGTTATCCAATTCGAGGTTGATAAAGTAGAAATCTGTATACCGACATCTGTCAAAGATAAACGTCAAGTATGCTGTCATTTATTTAGTTGACATTCTGCCATTTAAGAATATGGAGCATTTAACAATCGACCAACGCGTTAAAATTATTAAATCTTATTATAAAAATAGTGATTCTGTCGTATCCACATTTCGCGCTTTACGAGCAGATTATGGTCGTCATAATCGTCCTACAAAGCAAACCATATTGAATACAGTGAATAAATTTGAACAAACTGGATCTGTTACTGATATTGTAAGGTCTGTGCATCATCAAAACATTCGCAATGCTGAAAATATCGCTTCTGTAGCTGAAAGTGTGGAAGAAGATTGTCAATTCCTCGTCGAGCTCAACATTTAGGCCTATCTTATGGCTCATTATGGCGCATTTTGCATCTGGATTTGCATCTTCATCCGTATAAAGTCCATTTGACACAAGAGCTAAAGCCTGCTGACCATGGACAACGAAGAACATACGCAAATTGGGTGTTGGAAAAACAGGCCGTCGATGCTGATTTTTCGAACAAAATTTTCTTCAGTGATGAAGCTCATTTTTCGCTTGGTGGATACGTTAATAAGCAAAACTGTAGAATTTGGGGCTCAGAAAATCCACAATTGATTGTAGAGAAGCCATTACGCCCGGAAAAAGTCACTGTTTGGTGCGCATTTGGGTCTGGTGGTGTGATTGGGCCGTATTTTTTTGATAACAACCATGGACGAACCGTTACCGTCAATTCTGAGCGCTATGGCCGCATGTTAACCGATTATTTTTTTACGAAAATCGAAGATTACGATCTTGACGATATGTGGTTCCAGCAGGGTGGAGCAACCAGTCACGTAACACGAGCAAATCGAGATCTTTTGCAAGAGAAATTTCCTGGACGTTTGATTTCGCGATTGGCTGATGTCAATTGGCCTCCAAGATCCTGTGATTTAACGCCTTTGGATTTCTTTTTGTGGGGCTACGCGAAAAATCGTTTTTACGCAAACAATCCTCAAACTCTTGACGAATTGAAAACTAATATTCGTAAGGTAATGGCCGAGATACCGCCCGAAATGTGCCGAAAAGTCATTGAAAATTACCTCAAAAGAATCAAGGCCTGTAACAAGTCCCGGGGAGGACATTTGAATGATATCTTGTTTAACTAAAAATGGCAAGGATCAATCTGTAAAATAAAATAAAAATTACAATACATTCCGAATATTTTGTGTGTTTTTTTTAAGTTTACTTTATCAACCTCGAATTGGATAACCCTGTATATTATCTGGACATTTATGTAACACTTAACCAGTACGTATGTGAAGTTACCCCACGATTCTGCCCCAGAAAATAAAAAACATTCATCAGGCAACACTAATCAATAAAAACCCTTTGTGTGAAATTAGCTCAGAATTCAGAATTTGTTAAAATTGATTCGAAATAAACAGTAATTGGTGAAGTAAGCCCAGCCCAGAATTTATTAAAAATCACGTTAAAACAAAAATAAAATCCGTTACTTTTAAATTATGAGACTCTTAGCCAGTTAAGCGTTATATCAATAGAACATCTATTTGTACGAAATAAATTTAAATTAGACATGATAAAGATACTTAGCACGTTAAAAGTATAATTTTCTCGGATTAAGGCTATATGGTTCTGAGATTGTCATACTCCTGCCTTATTTTTAGAAAAGTTAGAAAAAAATCGTAGTGTGGCACCTTTGTGAAATTGGGCCCTGGGCCACTTATATCCATTTTATTTTATAGTAGGAAAAATTGGAGAAATTTTGACATCAACAAAATGTAACCTATAAAACCTTTAAAAAACATGAAAAATCTTCATTTCGAATGTTTAACAAAGAATTGTATTCCCAAAATTTACTAAAAAATATAATAAGATTTTTGAGATGCACAGAATCACGTGATTTTAATATTTTTTTTATTTTTCGAAAATATATAAAAAAATGCTCTACCATAAATATGTAAGAGGACAATTTTAACATCAACAAAATATAACCTATAAATTATTAAAAAAAAATTAAAAATCTTTATTTTTAATGTTTGACAATAAATTACTAATAAATTAAATAATATATATAATCGGGACAGGCAGACTCATGTCAAGAATTTAACAAGTGTCCATGATAACTATAAACATAGTTTATATATATAGTTTATTATAGTTTGACAAGTGACATTTAACATGGACAAGAATTTAACAAGTTTCTTTATCTAAAATAATTTTTTTGACTTGAATCAATTTTTACACGTATATACGAGACGATAATATATGTGAGCGCAATGTTTTATCCATAAAAATATTTTAGAAATAAAATTAAAAAGGAGTGGGGATGGTTTTTCGTTTTGCTTGCTTTAAAAAATACTAAACTTTATATTTTTTATTAAAAATTATGGCAACACAACAATAATTTGCTCAGCAAATTCTCAACAAGCTATAATCGGATGTTTCTTTCTCTCAAATAGTCGATCTATATTGTTGTCTCGTTTTAGCTTTGCTGGTAATATTTTTTTCCCGTGGCATAGTACCATAATTGTGTATGTGATTTGAGTATGAAATAGTTTTTTTCGAGTTTGATGGGAACTTAGGTAAACGTAAGTATTTAAATGGAGGGTTGCAATTTTTCTTTTAGTTTGTTCGGCGGTTTACGTACCATCTTATTATATACCTCAACATCATTGGAACCCCAGGCTGAGCAGCTGAAACAAAACAAACCGCGTTGAGGAAGAATAGGATGAAAGAAATTTCTATAATACGATGGGTGTCCCTCTATGGAGGTCTGTTGTGTTACAGTGTCTTTAATTTAATCAAAGAACTGGCAAAGGAGATAATGAGGGGTGTACTACGAAATCCCGGTTTACAAAATCCCGGTTTTCATTTTTTGGTAAAAAAAATTACGAAATATTCCTTAAAATAAATTAAAAAAATTATATTAGCCATTTTCTAGAACTTTATCGAAAACTCATTTTTGTATTTTGTCAAAAAATCATTTAAGAGTCCTATTTTTCCACATGTCAAAAATTCAAACCGGGATTTCCTAAAAATCGAGATTTTTTTTTTTATACAAGACCGGGATTTGTGCCGAAACGTTTGTGTGAAAAGTGCCGCCCCGGCGGCAAAGTGGTCAGCATGCTTGCTCCAGCGGCCGGAGGTCCCGGGTCGATTCCCGGTGGTGACAAGGAAAATAATTTCACGGCTGGTTTAGGATCAATGAACGAATCATTCATTATCCGAAATGAAAATATGATTATAAAACCTCATTTGAGGCGGCCAAATCCCTTGATGGGATATGGTGCCAGAGAGAGAGAAAGAGAGGGATTTTGAAAACCGGGGTTTATAAAAAAACGGGATTTTGAAAACCGGGATTTGGTTACACACCCGATGATGATATGTGAAACACGCAATGCGAAGTGGAAAGCTGGTCCCACTAAAAAAAAAAAATGTGGAAAGAAATAGCAAAATTTTAATTGTTGTTGATAACGAAATTCATGATTAAACGCTATACATTAATAGCGCTTAATTTTATTTCTTTATTTATTTTATCATTAAATATTTCATCAAAAACCTAAACGTCTTTTCAGGACGACCAAAAATATATTTTATTAAAAGAACATATTTGTACGAATCCAACTTTGTTAATTAAATTTTACAATTATTGGTTAAGGAATGGTCAAGTTCAAAAATTCTAGAAAAATTCACATTAAAATACAAATTATAACCGATTTTTTGTCGGAATTTAGATAATTCGGTCTTTTGTATTTCGGGATTCGATTCGCCAGCATGACTATTCTAACGACCAAACACTTAGACCACAAATTTGGATATAATTTCTGAAAATTCGAAATTAAAGATAAGGATGGAGTATTTTTCTTTCTTTGTCACACAATGAAATCATTTTATTTGCTCCATTATTTTTTTTTTTTAACCTATGTTTCACCCATACACAATTACAAACTTATATTATGACAGATTTTCTCGTGCAAATCTGGTTCGTTTATTTTTAAGAAACTGTTGATTGCATAATTTAATAATAATAAAATAATCATTTAATACTTACCGATAATTTTATTTTAAGAAAATAAATCAAGTGTAATTGTTCTTCCTCACCATGGACGTTTCATGAAAACAAAAACACAAAAAAATGCAAACCAAAATAAGTTTTCATTTAAATAGACTATGTTGAATTGAACAACTACTTATGTTGAAAATTTCAGAATAATTTAAAATAAATTAAAAAGGAAACTTTGCAAATTTATAATTTATTAAGTCTGACTGAGACAAATTTTTTAATTTTAATATTACTCTTCAGGCCAATAGTCCAATGAGGCATCGTCTCTCTTTGCAACCTCCGCTCTAATGAATTAACCATACTAACCTTTCTCGGAGTTACAAAACAGTTGTTCTAGTTCTTGTTTAATTAAAAAAAAATGTGTTAATAATTTAAATGAACATGAAAATTAATATTTTTCAGACACGATTAAATTATATCTGATTCGTAGTCACCTTAAAAATCTTTATCTTACTTTAAAAAAGTGTTATTACCACCCAAAGAGAATTTAAGATGATTTTAGGACGTTAATCTCACTTTTATATAATATACCCAACATTATATAACATGTATAAGACGGTTACCAAGAAATTGTAGTTAACACCTCCCAACCGCCTTTAAGAACAATTTTGATTGTGGGTTAGTGGGTAATTTTTTTTTTTTACCAAAACAACAATATTTCCAAAATCTTTCTTAAAATTTTCTTTAACAATATAATTTTTATGGTTTTTATGTTTAGCCACAAACAATTTCCGAAAATGTTCAAACACAAAACAAATGAAAAGCATTTTATAGCCTCTAATATTTTAAAAGGATTTCTTTTGGTTTTGTATTGGTTTTAAATCCGAATGAAAATAACTTGATATTGATTCATTCTTAACATATTTACATTATTTTATTTAATTAAACCGCAATGATTTATTTTTTGTGTTTGTTAATTAATTAATTATTTTTACTTACATAATATTTACAATAGTATGATTAAACAAAAGAAAACATAAATTAATATTTTATACATTTTTTACATAAATATTTATATTTTTTGTATTGACTAGATGTTTGGTTTGGAAGCTTTATTTGGAATTGGGACACACAAGAGCATCGTGCTTAACTTTATTATTTATACATTTAATTGCTGTCATGCTTGTTATGGCTATTATTATGTGGATCTTGAAAACTGCTTTGTCTTTGAAGGATTCAGAATAACATTTTGGGTGCCTATGGTTTCTGTATTTTAAATATTAAATATTCTTTTGCTTTCTCTTAAACCTTGGTTTGTTCTCATTTATTATAATTTGTTCAATCTAATTATAACTATTTAGTGATTCTGTAATACAAGTATAATTACAAATAAATTTAAACATTATATTTACAAAATTAAATTTTAATTGATGATCTTTAATTATTTACTGTTTTATACGTAATATATATTTGATTTTCTTGTTAAATATTTTTTTTAACTCTAATACAATTTTCTTTAAAATTCTCTATAAATAAAAAATAAAATTATTTTATTTATTAACATTATTAAATAATATATATATTTTTAATGATTTTATTTGTATTAAGAAATAGTAAAAATTATTTGTGCCTCGACAATACCCGTGATTATGTTTATTACCTTCAAACAATTAATTTTTGGAATGGTCAACCAATGCTAAACAGTATAACACGGAACAGTATAACATTTACAAATAATTTAACTGCGAAAGTTTTTAATAGAATATTATACATTTTAGCCAAGCCTAATAACGCTACTTAATTTAAATTTTTTACTGAGAAATTCTTGTAGTCCCTACCCTACACACATTTGCCAACTATTACTGATTTTTATCTTAAATTGCTATTCCACTTATTCTAATAAATTTATAAATTTTTTTATAAGCCCAACCATCCTCATTTATTAATTTACTTACACTCCTTGCATTCCGAAGGATGTTGAATTTGGATCTGTATTCATTGTATCTTGCACAAACCAATAACAGATGTTCAACATCCTCCATAATTCCAAACAAATCAAAATTTTTTTCCTCTCTCAATTTATGATTCCACAAACATTCCTTCCATTTCCTTTCGTTAGACTTCTCTCGTTAAATTCACTCTTCCATTTTTTTTACAGATTTATCTGAAGCATTCGATGTACGCCTCTAGTATCTTTCCTTCTGTACTCCTGAACCATTTCATTCAATGCTTGCTCTTTTTAGCTAGCATATCGGCTCGTTCATTCCCTTCGAACTGTCTTTCTGATGGGATCCATGGTATTATCACATCACGTTGACAGGAACGCACAGATTCAAAATCAGATCCACATACAAATCACCTTCTCTTCCACGTCCACTTTTTTAGCAAGCATAAACCACTCTTGGAATCGGAAAATATTACTATTTTTTGCCATTCCTCTTCGTTCACATTCAATTTAATACCTTCAAATATTTCAATCAATTCAGCGTTCAACGTAGGCATAAAAATATCAGCACCTTCTCCATTCTCACTCAAACTAGCATCTGTATAAACATCTTGTTGCAAATACCGCTGACTGATTTTCCCAAACATAATTTTGGCCATAACTTCATTCTTCCCCTTGTTATATTCCTCCATATTCATGCATATACATTAAGATTATTAGGAAGGGTTTCCAGATCAGCATTGCCTATACTTAAAAACATGTTATTACATATTTTCAATTATAATGCTTGCTCTATATGTTGGTTAGCACATCACCCTACTTTGTAATCTTAATATCACTTCATTCGAAAACTCATTTTTCTTAATTATCAATCTCACTAACTCTCTCACCGTGAACCACTCTCTCTATCTTGTAATCGAATCACTTATTTCAGACCACAGAGTGTGTATTGGGATTGAATTTATCGCATCCAATACCACTCTGGCACATGCATTCTTTCCTTTCATCAATTGACTTAAAGCCCATTTCGAACCGTTCTCATCCACGCTAATACCACATTAAACTTTGGAGGAAATACGGACCTGTCTCAACATCTCAGTCACCCTCGGATGCGCGCTCGATCTAGGTTTGTTCATCCGTTTAATCACATTTAAACGTTCTTTGCAGCTATCCGCCAAAATGTTGATGTATTTCCCAAAATTCATACGCCTGTCAATCCAAATACCTGTAACCGGTGTGAAGTTTTTGGACACTTTTAATTTTTTGGACACTTTTATAATTTGGACAGAAATTTACGCGAGTGTCCAAAAATAATTTTTTTAGATATAATTTCGATTTTGGACAAATATTACACGTGAATTTCTAAAAAATGTAAATACAAAAAAAATTTTTGTTTATAAAAAAGATCAAATTTTTGTATTTGTTATATACGTACATACATATTAAACTTTTAAGAAATTTAATCAAAAAGAATATTATATGAATTTTTGTATGAAAGGATGTCGTTGTAGGTTATGGTAAATTACACAAATCTCAGAGATTGGCTCCCATAGTGACTATATAGGTTCGAAAGGGGATACATTACGGAATTGAACTCATCTAATGCCATTTCGAAATGAGCCGTAGGGCTCTCGTATAAAATTTTTGAACATTCACGCTATCCGCGATTTTCATATGAAAAAATGTCGTTGTAGGTTATGGTAAATTACACAAATCTCAGAGATTGGCTCCCATAGTGACTATATAGGTTTGAAAGGAGATACATTACGGAATTGAAATCACCTAATGCCATTTCGAAATGAGCCGTAGGGCTCTCGTATAAAATTTTTGAACATTCACGCTATCCGCGATTTTCATATGAAAAAATGTCGTTGTGGGTTACGGTAAATTACACAAATCTCAGAGATTGGCTCCCATAGTGACTATATAGGTTTGAAAGGAGATACATTACGGAATTGAAATCACCTAATGCCATTTCGAAATGAGCCGTAGGGCTCTCGTATAAAATTTTTGAACATTCACGCTATCCGATTTTCATATGAAAAAATGTCGTTGTAGGTTACGGTAAATTACACAAATCTCAGAGATTGGCTCCCATAGTGACTATATAGGTTCGAAAGGGGATACATTACGGAATTGAAATCACCTAATACCATTTCGAAATGAGCCGTAGGGCTCTCGTATAAAATTTTTGAACATTCACGCTATCCGTGATTTTCATATGAAAAAATGTCGTTGTAGGTTACGGTAAATTACACAAATCTCAGAGATTGGCTTCCATAGTGACTATATAGGTTCGAAAGGGGATACATTACGGAATTGAAATCACCTAATGCCATTTCGAAATGAGCCGTAGGGCTCTCGTATAAAATTTTTGAACATTCACGATTTCCGACTTTCATATGAAAAAAAGGCGTTGTAGGTTACGGTAAATTACACAAATCTCAGAGATTGGCTCCCATAGTGACTATATAGGTTCGAAAGGGGATACATTACGGAATTGAAATCACCTAATACCATTTCGAAATGAGCCGTAGGGCTCTCGTATAAAATTTTTGAACATTCACGCTATCCGTGATTTTCATATGAAAAAATGTCGTTGTAGATTACGGTAAATTACACAAATCTCAGAGATTGGCTCCCATAGTGACTATATAGGTTCGAAAGGGGATACATTACGGAATTGAAATCACCTAATGCCATTTCGAAATGAGCCGTAGGGCTCTCGTATAAAATTTTTGAACATTCACGCTATCCGCGATTTTCATATGAAAAAATGTCGTTGTGGGTATTATTATACGAGAGCCCTACGGCTCATTTCGAAATGGCATTAGATGAGTTCAATTCCGTAATGTATCCCCTTTCGAACCTATATAGTCACTATGGGAGCCAATCTCTGAGATTTGTGTAATTTACCGTAACCTACAACGACATTTTTTCATATGAAAATCGCGGATAGCGTGAATGTTCAAACATTTTATACGAGAGCCCTACGGCTCATTTCGAAATGGCATTAGGTGAGTTCAATTCCGTAATGTATCCCCTTTCGAACCTATATAGTCACTATGGGAGCCAATCTCTGAGATTTGTGTAATTTACCGTAACCTACAACGACATTTTTTCATATGAAAATCGCGGATAGCGTGAATGTTCAAAAATTTTATACGAGAGCCCTACGGCTCATTTCGAAATGGCATTAGGTGAGTTCAATTCCGTAATGTATCCCCTTTCGAACCTATATAGTCACTATGGGAGCCAATCTCTGAGATTTGTGTAATTTACCATAACCTACAACAACATCCTTTTATACAAAAATTCATATAATATTCCTGATGATTAAATTTCTTAAAAGTTTAATATGTATGTACATATATGAAATACAAAAATTTGATCTTTTTTATAAACAAAAATTTTTTTTTGTATTTACATTTTTTAGAAATGTTCACGTGTGCAAATATTTACCCAAAATCGAAATAATATCTAAAAAAATTATTTTTGGACACTCGCGTAAATTTCTGTCCAAATTATAAAAGTGTCCAAAAAAAAGTGTCCAAAAACTTCACACCGGTATACCTGTACACATATACAAGTAGCTGGATATATTTTATTTTCTTGTGGACGTTTATATTCGTAATTCCCTTCAACCTATAACCACTTCCATTCAAAACAATTTTTCTTCAGTCATAAAATCTTTTATTCAAATACACATTTTCCGTGAAAATCCAAAATTCAAGACAATTTATTGTAATTTCCACGGAACCACGTGGTTCACGTAATCATAAACTCTTTCAATGTCCAAGAACACCGCAACCGTTTTCATATTATCCTTTTTTGCTTCCCACACAAACTTTTCCGAATTTCGAAATGCGAAAGTTGTCGTTGAACACAAATAATTTTCATTAATAAAATATTCTATTCGCTCTTTCATCATTCCATTCAAAATTTTTAGAGAAACCTTCAATATATTTACCTATTATAACCCGATAATTACATTTGGGTCCCTATCCCGTTTAGGAATGAGAATTCATCAGCAGAATGAATCTGCTCTCTTTCCATTTATTCGGTATTTTGGAACCCATCCAGGCTTGGTAGTAAGTTATGTTTTGCTGAGTCACTCAACCAATGGATCATTTTATAGCTCACACGGTTCGTCCCTGGAGTGGTAGATTTTGAGGACTCTAACACTCTTAGAAACTCGCCCCATTCATATACTTATTATCCGCAGTCACTCATTTATATACACATGGCTTGCCTTTCAGTTTCACTTAATGTATTGAAATTATTACTTACATGCACACCCCGATTCTGAACAAAGACACAGTCACTGACTGAACAGTGATTTTAGGTAAGACTTTTTGTCTTTGTTTTGAGTTTAGCCTTAATTACAACACTTTTCGTAACCTTTTACCAGCTAATGTAAGAGTTAGAAAAGGGTTGATAAAAAAAATAATATTTTTTTTTTTCGTTTTTTCACCGGAAAAACACAAAAAAAATTATGACTTCAATTCTTGGAATTTTAACCCAATTGCGAATGACCAGTTAATTTTGAATTAAATGCCGTTTAAATTGAATTAAAACATAATCCAGTGTATCCGTATGATAAAATTTCAAAATATAATATCGCACTCCCAAATCATAATTTGCATATAAATTGTTAATCTGGTTGACAGACTGAATATAGGAAACTATTCCATGTCGTCTAAATGTCAAAAATAGCGGGTTAAATTCCACCAGAAAGTACCAGTACGTGTTTCGAATGGGAGCTCGTTAACAAAATTGAGCAGGAAAGGGGTGGTCACCGGTAGTTCTGAGGGAATCAACTATATTGCCAATTGCCCGTCGAAACAATATCATCGACCACTAAACAGTAGACAGAAGAAGATCATTCGCTCACTGTTCAGCCATTTTCCAGTAGCACCGTTAGATGTCGCTGTGGTAGCACTGGGCGATTTTTTCGATATATTTGCTCTTAGCGAAGAATTAGGAAAACCAATATTGTACAACATTGAATCGACACAGAAAACAACAACTGGAAAGTGACGGAGTGATGGAGCAGTCTAACCTTCCATGGAGTTAGCAAGTGAATCTTGTGAAGAAAAAAAAATGGTACAAACAAGATTTAGAGTTGACTATATTGTGAACTAAAAAAAGCGACGAAGATGGAAATTCATCCATTTCCGAGCATTGACGATAACTTGGGCACGGCAAAGACCAATATTTTCGGTGCATTCTATCTGAAAAGTGGATATGGGCAAGTACCAATCCATCCTTATGATAGTAGGAAAACGCCACTTTCAGCCGAAAACGGCCTTTACCAATCGGGCGCCAGTATTGAAGTTATGGACTGCGAAATGCAGTCTGTTCAGGCAAGAGGGTAACTATTATTTCAAGTAATGGTGTGCAAACGGATCTAAAAAAGTAAGTAAAGAATATTAACCAACTAAGAAGTTTCTTAGGATTAAGCTCCTACTACCGACGATATGTGCCTGTTTTTATCACCTTACCTAAAAAAGTCAACCATTTGAGTGGAAGACAGAGATTGAAGAAAATTTCTTTTGAAAAGAATTAATATATCGTTCATATAATAGCATATTCGTAAGCAAATGGGATATTCATCTTGGATGCAGATACAAGATCCACAGAAATAGGGGCAACGTTATCGCAGAAGCAAAAGGATAAAGAGCGGGTTGTGGCATATTTTAGTCGATCTGTCCTAAAAACAGAGGCAAAGAACAAACCTACACTTTCAATAATGAACATTGAAGTAACGAATTTTTCCACGGTTATTGCACGAACAGTTTGAATCGGAACCTGGTTGGGATAAGGAAAATTTGTAAGAAGATCGGGAGGCGAGATGAGAAAGGCGAAATTGATGATTATTGGATGCAGTGGTGCTCGCTGAGAATATATGACGGAATACTATAAGTAAGAATCTGGAAATCGGTTAAAGGCGACAATAATAATCAGCAAATTACATTACCGTCCAATCGGATACTAGAAGTTCTACAAGAAACACGCGGTGGAAGTTCCGGAGCACATTTGGGAATCTTGGATACAAAATGCACTTGCTCAGGCAAAATAAAGGAGATCAATTAGAGATTTGGGCAGAATTTCACTATATAGGCTATATTGGTCTTTTGATGACGAACATTTCGTAGACATTTTTTTTCCGAACAATGCTGGTTCCGAACCAACAAGCAAGTATTACATAGCTCCTTTACAGTTGCGATACGAGTTACTTTAACGATGAAGAATACAAAACCTTTTCGAATTCAGATTAATGACACAGTCACTAGAGCAATCAAAAAATTTCCATGAGGTCGCAATGTTGTATTACCAATAATATCGGGAGAAGCAGAAAACTAAAATTCAAACACCAAAGCCAGAAATTTTTACAAGTGTAAGGAAAATATTTTCTAAAGAATAAGTTAGAAAAAAATGGCGGAAATGATATTTAATATTTTGTATACGTCTACATTCTCGTTCTCGAGTAAATCAATTTCAAAGCTAAACATTTTCTTAATTATTTTCTTTTTCATTTAGGTTGTCATAGAGTTCATTCATAACTAACTGACTTTATCCTAAATGACGACTAAAGTTGCTATTTAACCGAAAATTTACAGAAAGCTTTTGTTTTGTTTATGCTTCTGTAAAGCTAGCAAAGATCCTGAGATCAATCAGGAGTTTTTGTTTGAAAATATTTTGTATACTATAGAAATCCAAATATCTACTTACCAAACTTTGAATTTTAGAAATTTACGAATTTTTATATCGTGATGTCGGTTTTCATGATCACCCCTGGTGTCTAGGGACTAATTGTTTGCCACCAAACTAGTGGTGCGTTGCACAGAGGCAGGAACCAAAGCGAATTTTCATCGTAGATTACGATCAGTGATGTTGATAAACACAACTAAAACCCTCATGACGATGTACAGGTTGACATGGAGTTCAAGCATTTTTTCGATTTTCCCACAAAACTCCCATATAAGAATTATCGAGTCTCTTAAATGTGACATGATTTTTTGGGATCTCGATGCGTCACAAATATGCGCTATGATTCATTGAATATCAATACGTCGCGTATATGCGACATGAGTGTTAAGTTTGTACAATGTTTGCGACACATATGTATGACATGAGTTTTTGGACATGGTGCTAGGTCACATATTTGTGACATGAGTCTCTAGTTTGTATAGTAAATGCGACACATATTCGTTACGTAAGTCTTTAGATGCAACAATAGTAAACATATTACATATAAATGTAATAAATTGTTTCGAATTATTTAAATAAAATTATACATTTTGTCGTTTTATTTCTTAAATATTTCATTCTTAACTAAAAAAAACGTAATTCGTAAAAAAATAAAACAGTATGATAAATTTTGAAACATGGAAATGGACACAATCCAATTTCCTCACTATAGTGAAGTTTCTGACAAACTAAAAATGTCAAAAAACTTTACAACAGCCCAAAAGTGTAAATCTACAGTTTCAAGAAAAACGTGTTATGCAAAACGAAATAACTAGTTAAAAAAATAGGTTCACAATAGCAAGCTAATTTAGCCATAACCATGTAGAATAACCATTCTTTATGTTTTTTAGAAGCCAACATATATTTATGCTGAGTCATAATTTTTTTAAATTTTAAAATTTTGCTAGTGTAGTGGTGATTCGATCGTCAATGACAAGGTATCGTAGAGATGTCTAAGTAAATCGAAGTATGCTATCGTGTAGAACTGACCCTATTGCATCTTTTGTAAAAGCCAACATAGTTATTCACATGGTTGAATATGCGACCGTAATTTGGTCAGCATTTGAATTTACCATCTGGTTGGGCTGGAAATTATGTCGAATGCTGACGTTGAATGAATAAAAAGAGGTAATAGTATGAAGTTGACCACTAATGAAATTCTTCAAAAAATCAGATCAGAAGTGATAAAGGATATGGAAAACTTAGAATATCCAGAAAACAAATACATTTATTCGGTTTCTCTACCATTATCAATCATTTTAATTCGAACTTCACAACTCCAACTTATTTCTAAATATGGCTGTTCAATTATACATCTGGATGCCACGGGAAGCGTAGTTAAGAAACCGCAATGTCACCTAGAGCATTACTGCAACAAAATTTTGTATTACGCGTGCATCATAAAGGTAGGAACTACTATAGTTCCTGTTGCAGAATTCATTTCGTCCAAACATGATACGGGAACTATTACGAAATTTTTAATAGATTTTCGAAAAGGAATGTTAAAAATTCCCAATTTAATTTTGCCAAATATTTATGTTGTGGATTGAACGTAGGGATTGGACGTAAGGCTAGCGTTTATTTCATTTTACTTGTCTTTAATGATACGAATGTACTTAATTACCTTAAAAATCACAATAAAAACATGGTTGCAGTATTCATTTGCTGTACGAATTTCATAAATATAATCGTAATTCAAGTGAAAAAAAGTTACCAAAAGCCATTAAATAAACCAGAAATTTTATCATAGACATGTTTTGTGCTCTCCTAAATTGTGAAACTTTGAAAAACGTAGTGAATCTCTTCAACATTTTTTGTTCTGTTTGTTTGAATGATTTTAAAACTCTGGACGTTACTGTTGGAGTAAAAGAAGTTTCTTCCATTTATTTATCAGCATGATTGCAATTTAAACGATAGCAATATTAATAATGAAGACATGGCCGATGTTGAATTCTATGTAGGTAAAACTCATTATTCTAAAAGACCATTTTATAAATTGTTTTTAAAAGAGTATGAAAAAAAGAAAAAAATTCATATTATTGCAAAGATTTTGTATTTTTTTCATATTATGGGTACTTGCTTTTCAAATCTTATACAAGTCAAGGGGCGACTTTCCAACTCTAATGTAAAATTATGGTTTCGCCATATAAAACATTTCTACATAGAAAAAAAAATTTACGAGTCGGTATATTTGTTGCGTTTACAAAAGGAAAAACCGAGCTTTTGGTAAATGCAATAGATGTTTCGCTAGCGCTACGTCAGACTTCCAAACCATATAAAAGAAAATTCATTAACCTTCTTCCGTTCCTCAAAATTAATAACACTAAAGTTCCTCGTGGTCAAAATGAACCCATATGGTTTTGCTTAAAAAACAATCAGAAAATATTTTTCAAATTTTATTTCGTTTTTAATCAAAAGAAAAAAATGAATATTTATAAATTATATTTATACGAATTTAAAAAAAAATAAAAGTTCATTTGGGTCAAAATGGACCGAGGGACGGAAGAAGGTTAAGCCGATGATTCCGATGAAGAACCGAACGATATTAATAATGAAGAAAAATGGAACAAACATATACGACTATATGACTCTCCGAAACATAAGGGGAAACGAGTAGCCAGATATACAGCGAAAAATAAAATTGACGAAGGTATCGAAAATCAATCGGAAGGCGCAGATATTGTCATCGACCACATCCTACAAAATGAATATTCTTTCAAGTTTTCAAGCTATGAAGTATCAATTTATAATATGTGCGGTTTCTATGCATTGGCCCATATTATAAGAGTGTTATGTATAGATAATAATCATGTTCTGGACGTATTTAAGGCCACAAATACTGATTTTTCCGATTTTATATCGTATTTTGTAATAAATGGAGCAGTTCATTCAAGATTTCGAAGAAGAACATATATCCTTTTAAATTGTTTTAACATTAATGATATTACGTCTGACATAAATATGAGCATGGACTGTAACGGCTACCCGAATTAAGAAAAGTTGAATTAAGAAAAGTGTTTTTTCTGAATTTAAATAAGTGTTTTTAATTCATTATGAAAATGATTTAAGAAAAGTTGATAGAAATGATATAATAAAAGTTGATTTAATATATATTCTTAATTCATTTTCAAAATATTTAAAAAAAAACTAAAAAAAAGAAATAAAATATGTTTTTTCTCTTAAATTATTTAGGAAATGATTTTAGAAAAGTATTCAAAAAACATGTAATTAAATTTTTCCCGGAAAATTTTGAGATTTTTTCAATTTTCTTTTTTGCTTAGTTTAAAATTATAAATAAGTCATTTTGAAAATGAAATAAAATGTTTATTTAAAATCGAAATAAAACGTAAAAATGTACTAAAGTAAAAACACGATTATTCGGCATACAATTAACCGGAACACTCAGTTGTTACGACTGTGTGGTCTTAACAAGACATTTTTGTAAATTTGTTTCTATTCTCCACGTGGTTTCTTGCGTCCGGGTTTTTGTTGTCTGAACGTGATTTCTTGGTGGATGGATTCTTGTGTGTTTTCTTCTGTTATGTTGGCAACGGAACGAAAATGGTAGAGAAAGAGAGAACAATGCGCATCGAGTGTGTGCAAAGTAAAACGTTTTAAAAAAATGTTTTTTTCTTGTATGTCTCTCTTTTGTACCAACGAAAATTTGGTATAAAGGAGAGACAGAGAAGAGAGATGCATTTTCTTCTAAAACGTTTTACGAGCTGTGCGACGCTCGAATAGTTTTTTTTGTTTGTCATTCGAGTTTGTGATTTGATATAGACAATTCGAGTTTTGGTTTGGTTAAAAACAAGTCTTGGAATTTGATAGAGTGTAATGTATAACTATACTGGATTGTAATTTTTGAAGAAAGATATAAAATCTCATATATTAGTTGTGAAAGAAAATGCTTGTTTTCGAAATTAATAAAAACGGAATGTGTTTTAAGAAAAGTTGAGTTATAATGGGATAGTTTAAAATTATAAATTCAATTAATATTCTTAAGTTGTAAAATTTTTTTTCATTATAAAAATTGTCATGTGTACGAAACAAAATTGAAAATAATAAAATATTATTTATTATATTTATATAATATTTTGTTGCATGAAAAGTGATTTGGCTTAATAAACAAAAATTTTTCGCTGGTTTAGTATTGGGTTACATGGAGACGGGTTTCGGTGCATGTGGTTGTGACGTTGAACGTAGAAACCACACGATACCGTTTAGGTTGTCGGCATCAAATTTACGGGTGGCCAGCTGAGGCCATTCGCAAGGTGCAATTTTGGCGAGATAAACGCCCAACGATAGAAAAACATAATCCAGTTATTTGAGGATTTTCGTAAAATAAACGCATAACCTTTTTTTTGTTTGCGGCCGATCAAGGTCTAAGTTACGGTTAAGGCGTACGAACGCCCAACGTGGACTGGTTTTAATTTCGGTTAAGGCGTACGGACGCCCAACATTGATTGATATTGCCAAACCAGGCAACAGTGGACGGATCCGGCGGCCAGTTGAGGCCAGCCGTATTATTTGCAGTATTTTACCGGCGGTTGGGTCGCATCGGTGGATCTAGGTAACGGCACATCAAGCCGCAACGGTCCGGGGGACAGGAGTTCCCTGTGGCATGACGGCCGCGCAAGGCCGCAACCCATTTTTATGGGGGAGAGGCCCCGCCACGATAACGGCACCAAGGCCGCAATCATTTTGTATTTGTTAAATTAAGGTACAATTTTTTTTAAATTTTTTTATTATTTTAACTTTTTTTTAATTTTATTTTTATATATATATTTCTTTTATTATATTAAATTTTCAATTTTTTTTTTTGTAATCGAGCGCCGCACAGCGGGTGCACGCTCGGTACACATTGTTCTCTCTCTCTCTCGCTTCTCTCTCGATCTCTCCCTTTCTTTTTTTGCGGGAAGTTGTTTTCTTTTTTTTGTTTTCTTTTAAAAAAAAAAATATATATATAAAATGAATTACTAAGTTTTCGGTCGGTATGATGGGAGCGGAGACTCCCTCTGTGTCGGTGCAGTGTTGATTGCGGTCTCTTGGTGCCCGCATCCAGTTTCGTAACCAAGGCTCGACCTTGTTTGAGTTCGAATGGATGCGCGCACCAAGGCACCTCTCTCACATTTATAATTTTGAGTTGTTCGTTCCTCAGGTTCCGGCCGACGAATTTCGGCGGAACTCCAGTTTATATTATTATTTGCGTTTCATTTTTTTTAAATTATCTGTATGATCACGGTGTAAGCCAGGAGCCATGCATGCCTCAAACCCCACGACCCTTCGCACTTCTCCCTGAGAACGTAGCCGGCAAAACATCACCGTGGAGGCCTCTGCATGCGCTTAGTGAAATCTGCAGGTTGGCAGTAGCCAGCCTGTAACACAGTTAACCGGAATTTTAATTTTTAGGAATTCGTTTGCTCCTTTCTCTTTCATATTCATTTTTTAATATATTTTGAAATTTGCAATTGTTTTTTTTGCACATTTTCATTAATGGAAGCATTAGCTGAAAGTTTTAAATAGCTTTAATTTTCATATTACAGAAAAAGCCCGATTATCACCATCAAATAACCGGAACACCCAGTTAACCGGGATTTTAATTTCGAGGAAAATTTTTTTTGCTTTTTTCTCTTGATATGCATTATTAATTCATTTTCAAATTTGCAATTGTTTTTGGCACATTTTCATTAATTAAAGCATTAGTTGAAAATTTTTAATGGTTTTAGTTTTCATATTACAGTGAAAGACCGATTATCCGGCATCCGATTAACCGAAATTTTTATTTTTAGGATTTTTTTTTTTGATTTTTCTCTTTCACAAGGGATTTTTTTTTTATTATTCGGGGATTCACAGAAAATATATTTTCCTTTACTTTTTTTCTGTTTTATGCATTATTCTATTTGAATTGAATGTGTAAAGTTGTATTATAGTTAGGTTAGTAAAAAATTGAAAATTCATTATTAAATTTTGGGTATTCGGTACGCTCATACGAGTATACATAATATGTTTGTATTTATTATTTGCAATAACTTCAATGAACTGATGTATAAAAAAATGATTTCTAGTACATAATTTGAAAATAAATAAACGAGCATCCTAAAAATTAATGAAATCAAGCAAAATTCTTGTAAAATTTCTAGTTTTAATGAAACATCCAATTATAATGCTCTCATCCCCAAGCATTCCGGATAACAGAGCTTTTACTAAAGTATATTTTCTGTGAATTCCCGAATAATAACAAAAATAGTTTCCCTAGTGAAAGCGAATTATCCCTTGCAAAAAAAAAAATCCTAAAAATTAAAAATCCGGTTAACTGATTGTTTCGGTTAATTGGATTCCGAATAACCGGGCTTTGACTGTAATAGAAAAATTAAAACTATTCAAAATTTTCAACTAATAGTTTTATTAATCAAAATGTGCAAAAAACAATTGCTAATTTGAAAATGAATTAAAAAATGCAAAGAAAAAAGCAAAAAAATTCTTAAAAATTTAAATTCAGATTAACTGGGTGTTCCGGTTAATTGGATGCCGGATAATCGGGATTTACTGTAATATGAAAATTAAAGCCATTCAAAATTTTCATTAATAAAATTGTTTTTTCATTAATAAAATTTGTATAAACGCAAATTTCGAAATGAATTAAAAAATGCATATTTTAATTCACAATTATACACAAATAATAATTTATTAATGAAATTTATGAAATGCATGTTTTTTAGCTTTCTCACAATACATTCTTAAAAACATTAAATTTAGCATGCATTTCATTGTTTTAATAACAAATGTAAATTTTATGTTTAAAAAGTGAAAAAATACACCCAAACCTTTTTTTACACGGTGATACGTGCAAACCGTGAAAAAAATAACCGTTCATACAAATACCACTTTTTTAATTCACTTTTCTTAATTCAGCTTTTCTTAATTTAGGGAGCCTGACGAAGCAATTTTAATAGAAATAAATAAAACAAAAAAAAAATATTGAAAAACTTAAAAAAAAAATTAGCTTTTCCCTCCTAATAACCATTAATAAACAATCCTGCATTTAAAAATTTTAAAAATGTATACTCCTAACCTGATTTTATCGATATATACGTAAAGTATACTTTAACCTAATAATCTTCCATTTATTTTAAAAGTGAATTAAGACAAGTGGGCAAAACATGAAATAAAACAAATGTATTTTAAATCAATTTGAAAATGAATTAGGATAAATTTTCAAAAATTGAAATAAGATGTGCATTTTTTAATTCATTTTGAATTGAGTTTTTTTGTTGTAATTACTTTTTTAAATTCAGGAAATTTGTTTAAAATACGAATTAAAATACGCGGAATTTTTTCATACAAATACCACTTTTTTTAATTCACTTTTCTTAATTCAACTTTTCTTAATTCGGGTAACAGATTGTAACATTTCAAAAATATATGAATTTTTCTTCAAAAGGTCAATTTCTATCGATGCCACATGTCCTAATTGTTATAATATTCAACCCAAAGACTTTTTTACTCCGCAACGCAATACATTATAATATATTTTCAGAGAGAAGCCTTAAAAACCTACAGGAAGCTGTACAATTTCAAAGGGCCTTCTGTACCAACTGTAGTCAATGGTTTGAAAAAACAACCTCCTAACAGATTAAGTCGCATAATGGATTCATTGTAATGGATGTGTAGCCTATTGACATTAAAATTTACTATAACGTAAAAATTGACGATATTACGGCAGAACTTAATGTTGGATCAAAAACATATTTTTTTAGGGGAATTATTCACTTCCAACGACCAGCAAAACTTGCAAGCCTTGGCCATTATATATCATACATAAAAAGAAAAAGTGAATCTTGGGAAATTATGGACAATTTGCTATCCATTAAAATGCATATGTCAGGGCAAAGCACAATCAATCCGGTGCCTCTAATTTATATAGAAAAACAATGCACACACCATGTTTATTTAACCATATAAATATTGAACCATTTGAGTTTATGATTGAGTCAACTCAATTCGTTATCGGTGATAAATGCAAATGCTGACGAAATTACGGCCGCATATTCAACCATGTGATTTCATCATCCAACCGAGTGAATTCATTATTCCAACATAGAAAATTTATGCTTCGACGGCACTCATAATTATGTTGGCTTCTACAAAAGATGCAATAGGGTCAGTACTACACTATAGCATACTTCGATTTCGATTAGACATCTCGATTTACTTCGAATGGTTGAATTTTCGAATTTTTATGATTCAAAACATAATTATACAATTTGTTATTTTGATTTTAATGACGTAAAATTAATTTTAATAAATATATTTTCCCATATTTTCCTTAATTATCTTGTTGTTCTTAATTACAAATTATGTTTAAAAAGCAAGCCATTCTTAATTTAATTTTGTTTTAATGAAAATATGTTGATTTATATAATTATTAAATAAACATTCTTAATATAAAATGTCACATTTCCTTTTACACTTTTTGGCTGTTATAAGGTTTTTTGTCAATTTGTCAGAAATATCACACTGCCATTTCCTCGCCTTCTTTAATCTTGCAAACCCAACAAACTTATTTGGTCGCAGTTCTCTTGCCAGTTTTGCTACATTGGCGACGTCTCTTGCGACCCTTAACTACGGCTGGGAAATGTCCTATTAATGGATTAAGTAAATTAGAAGGTCCTTGTTGAACCTCAGGTTTTCCTAAATAAGATTGTAAAATTTTTCCACGGAAATCTAATAAAGTCAAATGTCGATCTTAATTGATTTTATTATAAATCCAACACGAGTTCCAAAGGCTTATATCCAGCAAGTGGAGCGTAGTATGAAATTATTTGGTCTGCTCTGTCGATGCCAGAGTTGCCATATATGCATTATAGTCTGCAACTATTTTCGGCTTAGTGACTCCTTTATTTCTTTTTGTCATGATGTTAACGACTTCAGCATTGTGTTTCGAAGAGATCATTAACACGTCGCGCTTGTCTTTCCACTTCAAAACTATAACATTTTTTTAATTGCGCCCCATGAAATTTCGCCTGTTTTTAATTTACGTTTTATAACGTATGACCGAATTCGCTTTCTGTTAGCACGTAACGTTCCGCCAAATCGACACTGCAATAGTAGTTGACCATGTAGAGTGTATGACCCTTACCCAAATACTCCTTCATAAGCTCTTTAACTACACCATATGAATGACCGTGTTCGTTTGATACAGTCCCCAAAAACCCATCTGTAGTACATAGCTCGTAAAACTTTATGCCATACTTGTGTCTTTTACAAAAGTAACACTTCATACAAAGACAAAATTTGAGGTGGTCTATAAATGTTTTTAATATTATTCAAAATGTGATTTACGATTTTTATGAATCTTGTGTAATCGATTAGAGCTTTCATCATTTGTTTCATCATAAAAGCACATACTTCTTATCACATTTTCACACAAACACACTCAAATGGTTCTGCATTGGATGGATCTAATAATATTTGTTCAGCGCTCGTAAATACAATATTATTATCTTCAGGCTCAACAACATCGGTCCATTCGTCACTATCGTTTACTTCAACATTTGCAAAATTTTGCAAATCAAATTCATACTATATATACGAACGCTACTTCCAGAGTCTTCAAAATCAATACCACTGCTGCCTGATGAATTTAATATGGATATAGTTATATTGAGGGAGGTTTTGTGCTTACTGCGACCCTCCATAATGTTTCCCTTAAAAATTATAATGCATGTTGTAAAAAAAATCACAAAAATTTAGCGATTCTTACCTTCAATCGGAACAATAACATTAAAATCAATAAATTTTAAATACTTTGTACTAAGAAGGTTAACAAATTTACCAATGCAACTATAGCTTAACAAGGTACAACCCCTTTCAATATATAAATTTAAAAATTTCAATTAAAATAAAAAAAATTTAAAAACACTTGTACATCATCCAAAAATCTACAATCTACTGACACAAAACGAAAATATATCGTTTCACATTTATCCAAAATCATTTCGGGCAGTCCCAGAAAAATAAAAGTATCTCTATAAAAAAAACTCGTACGCATAAACCACGCTCGACCCAAATACGTGTCATACATTCCTATAGACTACCACACCAAGTAAAAAATCGTAACACAAACCACAAGAAAGTTATACCAATTCAAAATTATAGCATTTTGAGTCACATATTTGTGATGTGATTTTCTGCTTAAACAATCGTGTCACATATAAGTGACGTTGAGTGGCGAACGTGTTAAAATGTGCTGGTAAAAAAAATTGTTAAAGCTCAACTATAAAAATGCAATTAGTTTCCAAAACATCTACAAGAAAAATTCGGTAATTTAAATAAACGGTAATTTAATTTAAAAAATGGCGGCTGTTTTCAGGTAGTGCAGTTTACTTATATAATTATATAATATTTTATGTCCCAATAAACAGTTCAGATTTAAAAATATAATAAAACCAAAACGGCTTAATATATGTCCAAATTTATTTTTTTGTTTGAAAGTGCAATCCTCCTGGTTATTTATAGAAAATGATTTCATTCAAATGGGACCCGCGGCTGGCCTTGGCATACTCCATTCGGCCTGTCCAATTTCTGAGCATATTTTGGATTGTGTGCGTATCTATTTCGGCAATGGTTGCTTCAATGTTGGGTTTCAAATACTCAATTGCTTGTGGATTGTCCGCATAATACTTGTTCTGAAATGCGCCTCGTCCGAAAAGATGATTTTTGAGCCAAATCGTCATCAATTTCGAGTTTGTCGTAGGCCCACACAGCGAATCGATATCGAAGCGCATGGTCACGGAACTGCAATTGCTGGATCAATTGAACTTTATAGAGCCACAAAACAAGATCTTTTCGCAGAATTTGTTGCATGGAAGACCGGTTGATGTTCATTTCCGATGCACGATGACGAATTGATATTCTCGGCCGTTGGTGCACATTTTCGGCCCCCGCGGCGGTATTTTCGGCTGAACGAACGCGACGAGCACGAGTACGCATTGGATTGTCGACTAGGTAGCCCGTACCACGCACTTTATGCACAAATTTCATGATACCGTTGGGTGTGAGCCCCGTGTTTTGACCAAATTTTGTACGACATTTTCTTGCGATTTCGATCCAATGGTCTTTGTTGTGGAAGTAAATTTCCAACATTTCCCCCCCCACTTTTATTGAAGCGTTAAGCGACTCATTTCGTCAAATAGAAATAATATACTGAGCTTCTGTCAAAAAAATAATGGCATTAGTGTTGGCAGAGCAAAAATAACCGATATGTCAAATCTGAACCGGTTGGTGTGACACCCTTTATCATACCAAACCAGAACATATTCTCATAGAAGCTTCTCCGATTGAAATAAATTGAAAAACTTCGCGTTTTCACAGGTTGAAAGCTCTAAATACAATTGCCCTCAACCAAATTGATTGCCTGTTAATAATGCTAATAAAATCTTAGCCTTTAGTACATAATATGAGTATACCCCGTTTAACAAATATAATCATTAAAATTATAATTTCAATTTAATTTAATTATCATTTAATTATATTTAGTAAAAATCACAATCACATTCAATTTTATTAATTAATAAAAAAATAAAATAAAAACAAAAAAAAATGTAATCTAATTAAAAATAATTATTTAAAATATACAATTTCATCTACTGATACTAAAATAAAAAATTATTTTAAATATATTAATGATTATAATTAAAATATAATTATTATAATTAAATGATAATAATACCAGTGCGGTGATTAATGATGGTGGTGCGTTTGATGTAGCCGGCGGTTGACGCACGGGCGTTGCTTCACGTGACAATAAATTATCGTGTTCACTGCGATCCCATTCATCCGGAAAATTCCCAATTAAATTTTCACTATATTTAGAATTGCTACGACTTAATTCTAAAATTTTAACGGTTTTCGGTGATAAAATTTCTGTAAGTGAGAAAATGAAACAAACAACACTATAAAAAAAATTATTTATTATTTATTGGGGTCGTCATTGGCCCCATTATAAAATTATTGATTTATTTATCAGACACATACACAAACAAGCAACACTTTCACACATATACACAAGTAACACGTAAAAAGATAGTGTGATAAAATTGTTTTTCTTATTGAGGTTAATGAAAAATAAATAAAACTTTATGAAATTTGAGTGGGTTTACGTGTGCGGTACAGTATTTTATTAGAAGTCCCAACCCAGCCCCTCTTTAAATGTTTATTAAATTAATATTTAATTGGATATTGATTAGATTGTGGTGTGGATAATAAATTTTAAATTTGGAGCGAGGGATTTTCTTATGCGGAGATGAAATTTTATTTAATGTCACTTTATTTAGAATTTTTTGACATCAGTACTTTTATTACTTTTCGACGCTATGCGTAGGGTATAATTTATGGTTCATAGTGACAGCTACCAAACTTAAATTGTAATGGTGGTTTAGTTTATTCAATCGTTTATCGTCTTAACTTATAATTATTACAATTTTAATTGTGTGCGATTTATCTTGATATCAATTTAGTATTCTAAAAAAGAATTCATTTGATGATAAATTATTGCCGGATGATTTTTGAAATTCTAAATCTACCCTATATCTAGAATACCATTGGCACAATAACAAAAATATTAAAGATCCTCGTAGACACAAGCGCGAATAAGAATTAAATCGTCAAATCAAGAAATAACCGAACCCATTTTCAAAAAATTTAGAAATCATAGTCCATCGTACTTCTTCATACTATACCGAGACTATCCTCATTCAATGGTATGATTGGAGATGATACCTTGAAAATGATAGCAGCAATGATAAATAGGAAACGAAACATTTTAACCGTCCCTCCATTCGCCAATATTTCGATGAAGGAGATAATTTCAACTCAAGTCCACAACATTGAAGTTAGGGACAACGATCTAGGTAACCGATTTACTCATAAGCATACCGGTATTGCTATTGCATCATTATGAGAACAGAAGTGGAGACGAATTTTCGAATTAAGAAAGTTTAAGTGATGGCATCATCAAACCGTCTTAAAGTCTCTACAATTCTCCAATTTGGATCGTATAGAGAAAAAACTGGACGTCTGGGGTAATAGACTTCAAACCAAATGGTAATAGACTTCAAAAAATTGAATGTGATCACAACATCGGACACATATCTGGACAATTCCAAATACTTCACTACCATAGATTTGACTTCTATACGATGTCGAAAGGGTGTTCAATAAATTGGTAAAGGAAAATCATCGAGTCAATCTAAATAAAACGGAATTCCTTAAAGTAGAGACGAAATTCCTATGCTTCATTTTAACTAATTTAGTGTCAGCGATTACGCATCTCAAACCACCTGAAAACTTCAAAGAACTGAAGAAATTTCTTGGATTAACTTCATATTATAGGCCATTCATTAAGGATTTTGCAAAAATCGCGAAATTCCTCACGAATCATACAATAGAGGAGAACCTACGAATAAAAACGAGCAAGTCAAGGAAAATCAAAATCGAATTATGGAACGAGGAATTAAAAACCTTCGAAGAACTGAAGGAATTCAGGACCGTTCATTTTAACCCTTATGTTACAACCGTTTACCCGGGTAAGTTTTCGTGTTTTATTACCCAAAATTTTATGGATTTAGGTGACTTATCAGCTTGAAATCTTTAGTAATTATTATTTGTTAATAAGAATTATTTGTTTTAGATTACATTTTGCCAAAATGTATTTATTAATTTAAAATGAAATTACAAATTATCATTCAATACTAAATGTATGGAATTATGTACATACCCGGGTATGCTGGTTGTAAACATAAAGGTTAACAATGACGCCACAAACATCAGTATAGTAGCAGTCCTGTCGCAAGGCGAGATTGGCAACGATCGTCTATTCACTTATGTATCAAGGTTCTTGAATACCACAGAGGAAAACTATGCAACCAACGAAAAGGAATGTTGGCAATTGTCTTTAGAATTGTCAATCGAAATAATAACAGCATGTTGAAAAGATAATTGGCTCGCATTGAGGAGTATGTCCACGAACTATTGTGCAAACCGGACATCACTAACAAGGCCCTAGATGCCTTATACAGATTAAAGTTGGAAATCATCAAATAGCGAAAAAATACACAGCGCGGAAGAAGACGGAACCCAGCTCATCCAACATTGCGATTGCCAATAAATGTTTTTAAGATTCAATTAATATTCACAAAAGGTACCATAACTGCTATTGACATTATATTCCATTAAACCAACATGAACAAGGAAGTATTAAAGAAAATTTTGAAAAATGAAACACTCCAGGAATTCTATCAACAAAACTTCCCTAACTACAAAATACGGGTAAAAAATGGTAGTGGAGGACTTAAGCAACAAAGAAAATAAATACAAAATTATCGACGAAGACTATTGGAATTGGAAGCAAAATAAAGATTAAAGAAAAATACTACTTCCCATAGATGGCGAGTTAAATCAGAAAACACAAAATAGGGTGTGAGATATGCAACGTCGAGAATAAGTACGATCAGCATCCAAACAAGCCTAAGCTGCAGAAAACATTACCAACATTCCTATCAGAAATACTTCACATGAAATAAACATAAAGGACGTGGACTTCATAGCGAAATCAATAAACTACTGGGGAACTTTAGAACCACAAACAAAAAACCAAGCGTTCAATCAATGGGATCGGCTCAGCATTGAAATTGATTGCTGGTTTGCCGGACGCAACCAACTGGGATACCATACTCAACAGTCAGAATATGATAATAGAAAACAACAAAGAACAGTACAAATAAACACAGCCATTACCCAGAAGAAATATCTTAACAAATCCTCGAACAGCACAACTAAATCCACTTCACCTAGGTGAAAATACCGATGAAGTAGTCCAAGAAACAATATTTAATTGCCTTCATTTGCTAAAGGAAGAACTAGGGAAATAAAGGGTTATCCAATTCAAGCTTGATAAAGTAAACTTAAAAAAATCACACAAAATATTCGGAATGTATTGTAATTTTTATTTCATTTTACAGATTGATCCTTGCCATTTTTAGTTAAACAAGATATCTTTCAAATGTCCTCCACGGGACTTCTTACAGGCCTTGATTCTTTTGAGGTAATTTTCAATGACTTTTCGGCACATTTCGGGCGGTATCTCGGCCATTACCTTACGAATATTAGTTTTCAATTCGTCAAGAGTTTGAGGATTGTTTGCGTAAACACGATCTTTCGCGTAGCCCCACAAAAAGAAATCCAAATGCGTTAAATCACAGGATCTTGGAGGCCAATTGACATCAGCCAATCGCGAAATCAAACGTCCAGGAAATTTCTCTTGCAAAAGATCTCGATTTGCTCGTGTTACGTGACTGGTTGCTCCATCCTGCTGGAACCACATATCGTCAAGATCATAATCTTCGATTTTGGTAAAAAAATAATCGGTTAACATGCGGCCATAGCGCTCTGAATTGACGGTAACGGTTCGTCCATGGTTGTTCTCAAAAAAATACGGCCCAATCACACCACCAGACCACAATGCGCACCAAACAGTGACTTTTTCCGGGTGTAATGGCTTCTCTACAATCAATTGTGGATTTTCTGAGCCCCAAATTCTACAGTTTTGCTTATTAACGTATCCACCAAGCGAAAAATGAGCTTCATCACTGAAGAAAATTTTGTTCGAAAAATCAGCATCAGCAGATTTAATAATTTTAACGCGTTGGTCGATTGTTAAATGCTCCATATTCTTAAATGGCAGAATGTCAACTAAATAAATGACAGCGAACTTGACGTTTATCTTTGACAGATGTCGGTATACAGATTTCTACTTTATCAACCTCGTATGGACAGCCCAACTAGCCAAATGAGATATAATAAATTCAAATTTATTGGATAAAGAAGAAATCAGTCTATTAGTGAGCGATATAGAAACTCTACCATACTATAATGAGCTACTATATAGAAGCCATACAACTCGCGGGACCAACTATGCTAATGAGGAATACGATAACCCTATATACATCATCATATATACCAAAAATAATCGGAGGCGAATTTCACCACATAAAAATAAGGTCTACTATAAAGAATTTAAGAAGTAACCAGAACACCATATTTTGAAATAATTTCTCTATCACAATAACGCACAATGGGTCAGACAAACAGTTAAAAGGGAACTTCTTGTTCCAGTACCAAAATAAAATATTGGAAATAAAGGGGTCTTCGACAATACAAGGAGTTATAAACATCACAAATTCTCCCGCCTATGCTGCAATCGAATATTGCATAACGAGGGGTGAAACTCAACTTGGTACCTACACAATCTACATCATATAGGGATCATAATAATAGTTACAATGGTAATTATTATCTTCATCGAGATATGGAAAACGGAAGAAAATTGTTTGGTTTCCGAAAGAAAGCAATCCAAAACAGGCAGCGACACCATCGTGAATATAGCCAAATCAATTGATCTGATAATTGAACTGGGTTTTTATTCTAAAATTTCAAGTTAATCCACAAGATATCGGGTAAGGATTTAAAAAATAAAAAAAAGGGAGAAACTGCCTGGTTCCATTTAGCAAAACCGATTTGCGGAATTTTATTTAAAATTCATGTTCAAATTTCATTACCTACAAAAATTTTTCAAGTTATCTAAATTATCTACATTCGGTAGAAATGGCTAAGGCTCATTTATCATAACTGAGTGATTTACAAACCAAGGATCTTAAAGAAATTTCTGACAAAAATCCAAAATTTATTCAAATTCTGATATTAAAATTCTAATTCACCTCAATCCGGGACCAATCAATATTTTTATTAATTTTCTACATTGTATTATTTTGTAGCAAACTACTAAAATCCCGCTCTTTTCCAAACGGCAAGGACAAAGTCGCTCCGGTTAAAGAAATTAAAATTTGGAATTGTATACATCACAACTAACCGTACTTCATCTAAGTAATGCAGAACAACATTATGGAGCGGTTCCAGCATTGTATTATGTTGGCCACACAAATCAGCACCAACTTTCAACCCGTACATTTCAAATTGGGTGGATTATTGAAACATTTTAATATCAATCCTTGTGCACATATTCGTACACAACACAATCCAGCAAACTGCATTAGTCGTGGATTAAAAAAAATTCCGTGGTAAGCGAGAAAAAATCCATTCGCTGGTAAACATTTTATTCCGCTTGTTGAACAATATTCTTACAAAAGTTCTTATACTGCGCTTCTGACCAGGCGTCGTTTTCGAGGAACGAGTGGTCGGTTTAGCTTAAACGTACACCGCCATTGTAACTTTTGATGTAGATGTGATATCTGGATGATTCTTGGACCACACACCATTACAAATTAATTACATCTTGACTAAGGGTAAATTTCACCCCAGAAGATTATTTATAACAAAAATATCCGTTTTATCACCTTTAATGAATTATTACAACAGACCGCCACTAGATATTAAGTCAAATGTGAATCCTTCAAACTTGTGGAAAGCTGGGCAACCTTATCTAGGTGTGTAATAAATTACCTTCGTGTCAGGTTACACGGAATTATCTCCAAAAGAGCCATTTTTGTGTGGTTGAACGTTTTTATCGTTCCCGTGATGTCATTTTGAATGCCTTGGCATGGATTGTCAAAATTCCATTGATTATCAAATTCCGTTATGAACCAACCTTTAAAAGTTTGCACATTGAAATAATTTCTGATGGTATGCGGAGATGAAAAACCCATTCCTTAACGTAACCCGCTCCTTTATCTGGATGCTATCGAACGACAGTTGAAAGATATAAATACTTGTTGAACTAATTTAAAGGTATATAAATAGATTGATAACATTGTTTAGAATATATTGAACAAAACTTTACAGTCAATATTTAACGAGAGTTTTAATTTTACTATCGTGAGGTTCGGACGTAAAATAAAATAACCGAAAATGCAGTTTTAGTGCTTTTTATTTTGTTATATTTTTTTTCGATTGTGTGAATGGTAATGATGGGCTTTTTCCCCTAAAAAGACTATTTCGAACGCCGAACAAAATCTACAACAAACTTGAACCAGTTTCATGTAGAAAATATAAATATTTCAAGTACTCTAAGTAAACCAAGTGGGTAAAATTCAACACAACCCAAATAAAACACCTATGCCAATGATTAAAAGTGCTTCTTCAACAGAATACAGTTTAAAAATCAAAATCAGAATAGCGAAAAAATTAATTCCTCAGCAAATTTAACAATGCTAAAAAAATAAAAACCGTAGCACGAGATCTGCCCAGTTTGCTGGCAGGAGCAAAGTAATATGGACTGAATGAGGTGTTAACTAAATACCTCTTCACAACTGATTCTCTAGTTTAGAGGTCGTTGACCTCAATACAGCGAAGAAATCGCAAACTGAGAAACCGCCTCCAATTTATTTAAGGGATGCGTCTAATAATGAACTGGTTAATAAATCGATGGCTTTATAGCCCTAGAAAACATTTCGACGAAGTTGGTAAACAATATTACACATACAAGCTAAAAAGTCATAAATGGATGACTGTTGTGAGAAAAGGATTTGAAAGCGGAAAGTTTTCATGCCAGTTGCTGCGGAAAGTTTTCATGCCAAATCTATTGGTAATATAGTAAACCGTGACAAGGTATCCCAACCAATGTTCCGTTTGGAACTAGAACTATAGGAAGAAAAGTCGAAAGGAGTTCACAAGATTATTTGCTAAATTGCAAACTAATAATGGAATGATATCTGGAATTAAAACGAAAAATGAACCCTAAAATGAGAGCTGAGCATCGATAGTTCAATATGCAATTTAATCAAAGGGCTATGTTACCAACAAATACAATAGTCACCAAATCAACGAGTGCAAACACACAAAATAATAACTTGGAGGCGTTTGCCAGCAGCTTGGACACCCAGGTGTTTCTTATGCAAATATCCTAAAAGGTATCAAACAGAAACCCAAAGTTCATTTTAATGAAGAGGATCTAAACATTTGTGGAGGTCACAACTATGTTGTGGCAATCCAACATTTCCCAATCTAAGAATTAACACACTCGCGACAGGTAAATGCATGGGAGGTGAATGCCTCAAAAATTCGCTTACAATAGTTGTGAATATAAATTTGTAATTAGGTTAAGCATGACGGGTTTCTTTTTATTCTACCTTTCATTCTTACGACATTGCCGCAATGTAAAATAAGCAATTATTTACATTCACGCGGTCAATGTCGTCTTAACTAATTTCTACGTGTATATATATGCTTATTTTTACATTTTCCTTCTTTTTTTATTTTCAACATATTAATTCGTTGAACTCGCATATTGTGAGTTCGCGTAAAAACAAAAAGTTTTTAAAAAATAGAAGTTAAGTTAGTAAGATAGGAATTGTTATACCGACGAGATATAAATTAAAATAAATTATATATAAAAATAAATTATATTGTGAAAGAGTAAATAATAGTAAATAATAATTTAATAAATAATAATAAAATATGTAAAATAATAGTTTATGTTAATACTAATTAAATAAATAGTAGTTGAACTATTTATACATTCATACCACGGTAAACAAATTAACCGAGGCCATCCAAAGTTTCATGATGATAATGGAAAAACAAATGAGCATGATGACACAAAATATGAAACCGCTTATGCAAATTATAGCCAGAAATCAAAAATGATATATAGTTCTAAAAATAGCTATTTGAAATGCGAACGAGATTTTGCAACATAAAGCTGAGGTACAAACCTTTCTTGTCGAACAAAATATAGACAACATGCTAATATCTGAAACACACTTCACAAAACCAATTTGTTTAAATATTACTGGCTATTCCACTTATGACACCAAACCTGCGGATGGAAAAGCACAGGGCGGTACTGCAGTCTTAATAAAAAGAGATTCAGAAATATGCTAAAGATCACATCCAAAGCTACAACTATCTGCTTGGAAGAATGGTCTGAACATGTAGTTAAAGAACAGCAATTTTTCGACTGCTTTAATCAGTTGGGAATCAAATTTCTAGCAGCGAGTGATTACAACATATGCAATGGGGTTGGAGGTTGACGTTACCCAAGGGCAAGCAACTCTATGAAGCAATAAATACGAGAAACCTAGATAATTTATCATCTGAACCCACCCGCCCACATATATAGAAAGAAAATTCTTGATTTAATAGGTTTCTGTGTAATAGAAGAATATTACGCACCAATGCTCAAGCTGTTACTGTTATGATTTATCATCAAATCACTCACGAATAATAGTAACACTAAGTACACAAGCATTAAAAACTGAACCACCCCAACGAAACTAACGAAATGGTTTCTCTATAGAAACATAGTAGATCTAAATTTTCCTATACTTTGCACACCATAAGACATTGATGCCGCGAAGACAAATAATGAAAATGGTTGCAAAAAGCTACTCCGGAGAACAAAAAAATCAGAAAAAAATAAGCTTTCAAGTAACATTCAAAAGTTGTTGGCATAGAAGAGGGAAATTCTGCAGCTATGGCAGCTTCGCCAATCTCCTTTGCATAAATGAAAATTAAATAAAGTTTTTGAAGCTCTGAGCGAAGCAATACGGAAAGAACCAAACTTAGGAATACAAAATCACATTAGTGAGCTCACAGCAATAGAAAAAACAGAATAATCATTTTGGAATGCAGCAAAAAATTTAAAAAGGCTGGAGCTATCGAACCCACCGATAAGGAAACCAGATCATCTACAAAAGTTTTCGCCCCAAACGAACAAAATAATAACTGCGTACTACCACGCAGTTTACCAACTGAACAAGTCAAACCAGGCCATCATTTAATAACTTGAAAAATGATCAAAGAATTACCAGATAGATGCATAAAATATATAACATGTATTTCTAACGCGGTTATAAGATGTGGATACTTTCCCCAAAAATAAAAATAGCTCAAATTATCATGATTCAAAAGCCAGATAAAGATGAAACCGAAGTCTCGTCGTACAGGCCAATAAGTCTACTTCCGATAATTTCCAAGCTTTTCGAAAAGACGCTATACTACAAGAACTAATACCTATATTATCTGAAGGCCGCATTATACCAGATCACCACTTTGGGTTTAGAGAGCAGCACGGCACATTAGAACAGGTGCACAGAATTGTAAATACTATTAAGCTTTCCTTAGAAGAAAAAAAATATTGCTTTCTTAGATATTGCGCAACCTTTCGATAAACAGCATCGAGAGAATTACAAGAACATCTGTACAAAACAAAAGATTGCGGAAAACTTGGCGGATAAGGACGAATGAATGTAAATCAACACCTGTAACATTCACACTGAATAAATCGTACATGTCCGGCAGTAAAATTCAACAAAATCTCCTAACCTCAGGTTTCATCTCGATAGAAGACGGACATGGAAAAAGCACATTAAAACAAAACGCAATCAATTAAAAATAAAATTTTCTAAAATGTACTGTTTGATCGGAAGAAAATTGAAACTCTCTCTAGACTGCAATGCAAGGTTCAACTTTACAAAGCGATCAAAATCCCCATATGGACATATGGTATCAACTATGGGACTCAACTACTGCTTCCAATATAGATATCCTTCAAAGAACGCAAATGCCCCATGGTATATTCGAAACAGCAAAATTCATGGAGATCTAGGAATCAAAGCTGTTAAAGAAACAATAAAATCATTCAGTCTACTGAAACTACTAAGGCAATCGAAATACAAACGGCTTCGTAGAGCAAATCATTCGAAGGCATAGTTCATCTTCAACAGGAGCAGTTTTCACAGATGACATCATGACATCACGATACCCACATCAACATTCCACCAGGGAATAGTCGAGTTTAATTTAGCGTACCTAGTCAACCCTAGAATCTGATCTTGAAATCCGGGACATCCAGGGCAACTTAAAAGTTTCCTTTCTAAATTATTACAATTATTCTATCGAAGATGTGTGTTCAACAGAACTCGACACGCGTGTGTGATAACCCAACCATGTGCGCACATTACGTTTGTTCCACATATTTATGTCTGCTCAGCATAATTGTTTGAGTTGTATAATGTGGGAACGGATGTAATGTGCGTACATTATATTAGATGCATTTACATTTTTTTATCTGTATTTCATTTTATGATCAGCACATTTGCTTAATTAGCATAATGTGTGACCACATAATATATATATAAAGTGAATAAATTGCAATAAAATTAAATTTGATAAAACCTTAAAAATAGTAAGTCGTTCTCACTTACCATTCCCGCATCCGACTTAAGTTTGTTAAGCTTCCACACATCAGGAAAAAATCTAAGTAGAAAGTAGCCTTACAACCTACTATTTATTCTATTAGATTTACATGGTCCTTCGAGCCATTCGAACACGAATTGGCATAATACATCATCAGGCGTTGTCTAGGCCAAAATATAGACTCACCATCATCCAGTCGCAAACAACATCTAAGCGAGAACGTCAGAATGGACGCACTTCTGGAAAGTCAGTAGGGCATTAGTGAAGAACTACTTCACCACATTACAAAAATAAAACGCGATGATGGCCGATCGATCACCACGGGTTTCTACGATAACCTCAAAAAAAACATAGAGGCACAATATAAAAAATATTGCGAAAATGACAACCAGATTGTCTACATGGGAACGTTATCCAAAACACATCTCTATCTAAATGAGCGCCAAGAGATAAAACGGGTGTTCAAGAAAGCGATGGACGCCATCCAGGATTTGAAAGAGGACATTGCCAAGCTTGAAAAAAACATCCACAAGCTCACCGTAGCCGAAAACGACAACTCAACATCCTGGAAACATTATTCGACAGTGAAGAAGACACTTCAAAACCAAGACTCGATACGGCACAAAATAAACGCACTGAATACTTGAAGCACCTCGAACATCATGATTCAAGTGATAATAGATTAACAGAGGCAGGTCCAACCACAGTACAAAAACTACTCCGTCAACAAGATATCGGAATGCGTTTAATGTATCGAAGAGTTTTTAGACGAGTACCTCAAACTAGAAATACATCAACTCCAACCGAGATAAAAGAATTAGACTGGGGATATCGAGAAGATGTATCGCCAAATATACGAATGCAGAAAGAACATCAGAGTTATCAAACCATCATTTGGAGAGAAAATAAACATCAACCTTTGCAAGAATACCAACTCACTACCGTCATGACGTATGGGACATCCGCCGCACCTTATCTCGCTATTCGGACACTACATCGACTGGCTGAAGATGAGTCCGCTAATCATCCAGAAAACGTGATTTTTATGTAGATGATGTCCTAACGGGCACTGACACCGTTGAAGAAGCTCAACAACTGCAATCCCAACTAGTAAAACTACTTCATAAGGGAAAAATGGAATTAGGTAAATGGTCTAGCAACCATCACACCCTCTTAGCAGAGATTCCAGATGATAAAATCATGATCGGTAATCTTACTTTCACCGATGAACAGGTGATTAAAATATTAGGAATTCGCTATAATACAACGGGAGATTATTTCATCTTCCACGTCCAGTTACCACCTAATAACAGCAAACTCACTAAGCGGCAATATTTATCGGAAATGTCAAAAATTTTCGACCCACTGGCTGGCACCACTAACTGTCAATTGCAAACTAATGTATCAGACAATGTGGAGTTTAGACTCAGATTGAGATGACCTGTTGCCACCCGATCTCTCTAAGAAATGGGATCACTGATTCCATGATCACATTGGCGTGGATTCAGAAACCTCCGTCCACGTGGAAACCGTTTGTCGCAAACCGGGTCGCAGAGATTCAGATCATCAGCAACATACAATCATGGAAACATATTCGGTCCGAAGATAATCCCGCAGACTGCGCATCGCGAGGGGTGACCGCAAATAAAATGAAATCACTAGACAGTTGGTGGAAGGGACCCAGTTTTTTGCTGAACAAAGAACCATATGAGGAGGAGCAAATTTCCGAGACATCAGAAGAGATCACATGCAGTTCACATCTCCAAATACTCCAATTGGCTAGTTACAATTAGCAATTGATTGGTTAATCAACAAACATTCATCTCTTAGCAAACTCATCCGAATAACAATCTACATATTAAGATGGCGGGCCAAGCTTCGAGGACTAATACGGCATGAAGAGTGGGATCACGCATTATTACGTTTTGTTCAAACAGTCCAGCAAGTGGCATTCGCAAAAGAACATTCATCGCTAAACAGAGACAAGCATCTTAATAAGCATAGCAAGCTTCATTCACTATATCCATTCCTGGACAAAAACAACGTAATTCGGGTAGCAGGTAAACTGGAAAATTCAAAGCTCCCGTATGAAGAACGACACCCGGTTTTAATCCCATACAAGGGACTTTTTACCGACGTGGTCCTGGATTGGGGCCATCACCAAACATTACATGGGAGTAATTCTTTGACTTTGGCATATATTCGCAAACGGTTGTGGATCATTAGAGGGGTTCAAGCAGTTAAACACCACATGCACCATTGCATCCGATGTCATCGATTCAAGGTTAAAACCTCGGAACAGCTCATGGGAAACCTGCCTGCTCCGCGAGTCACTGTAACTCGACCATTCACATATACTGGAGTGGATTATGCAGGACCCATTAATATACGTACGAGCAGAGGCCGTGGAAATAAATCCTACAAGGGGTATATCTGCATCTTCATCTGTCTCAGTACCAAAGCAATTCACATCGAGGTAATATCGGATTTAACCACGGAAGGATTCGTAAGCGCCTTTAGGCGATTCACTGCACGTCGAGGCAACGCAGCCCATATATACAGCGACAATGCAACCAACTTTGTAGGATCTAGTAATCTAATGTAGCCCCTAACATGGCATTTTATCCTCCCTTCAGCACCACATTTCGGGGGACTGTGGGAAATAGGAGTAAAATCCATCAAAACTCATCTTAAAAAGTGTATAGACGATGCGAGGCTAACATTCTAGGAATTGTCAACCTTAGGAAACCAGATCGAAGCGTGCCTTAACTCCAGGCCACTCTGCCCATTAACTGAGGATCCAGAATTGCTAGAGGTGTTAACACCAGGGCATTTCTTAATTGGAAATGCATTCACAGCTCCTCCAGAAAAAGAACATCCAGACGCCCCAAAAAACTTCTCATCTTGATGGAGGGTGGTGCAGAACATGCCGTCGCAGTTTTGGAATAAATGGACAACGAATTATTTACATCGTCTACAGCAGCGGCCCAAATGGCGAAAGGAATCAAAAACCATCTGCAAAAGAGACATTGTCTTATTACGAGATGAACTGTTACCCCCGACCAGATGGAAATTGAACCGAGTTCTGGAGTTTCATCCCGACAGGGATGGACTAAGCCGGGTCGTAACTGTGAAAACCACTGATCATCCCAACATCAAGAGACACCAATAAGAAAGGTGTCACCGTTGCCTATCCAACAACCGATAAGTGAGGCAGATAGTGAGAAAAAACAGGGCATAGCGACCCATCCCGATCGCCTACAACAACCAAGTCGTCTCGCGAAACAGAATCAAACTCCTGTCAATCATACTAGTCGACTTTTATTACTGACTTGTGTAGTGATTTGTGTCATCAACTCGAGCATGTACTTTGACAATATTGCCAAAGTAGAACTGCTTTCGACTAAATAGGATCTGGTAGCTCGGTACAACTTGTCGAGTTATTGGCAAGAATTAAGTAACGTGGAGAAGGGCCTGACCTTACTTGGCAGAGCCTGCAAAGATGTACAATCAATTACATGTGACCTCATCCTACAACAGTTACAATGACAGTTTAACAACATTAACCAAGACAACGAGTTGTTAACGCATAGCGACTTCGGTCAACGTAGGACAAGACGTGGAGAAGGCGATACAATAGGGTACCTAATGGAAGATATGTTTGGGCTATTGTCACAAAGAGAGGCAGAACAGTACGAACATCAGTTCGATCAGATGCAGGAACACGAAGCATAGAGTTTAAAACTTCTGAAAAATCAAACCTCGATTATTGACAACACGTTAAAACTGTTCAAACACAGTAACAACATCACTGCCCAACAATTGAAATACCTAATGGAGGCACAACAACAGTTCGATGTCGAGTTGTCACTCCTCAATTAGTACCGGACCCACCAAGATAAAGCAGTAGCGGTCATTCTTTTATCCCTGCAATTAGGGCTTGTGATCAAACATCTTGGATCAACATCAACAACGAGGATTAATGGACGTACTTACAGGTGCGAAACACCAGATTATTCATCCATCGTTGATATCGCCGTGGCAGCTAGAGCAAGAGATGTCCACTATACTTAAACAGCTTCCGAAGACCTGCACTTCGCCAGGGCATGGTCTGTTGTATCGTCTAATGACAATAAGGACAAGAATAACCAAAGCCAACGTCATAATCGTGATTCAAATCCCTTTGGTGCAATCATGGGACTACCAGCTCTATGAGGCCATCTCTGTCCCAATTTTCCGCCACGATTCACAAATAAAAGTAAAGCCTACCACACAGTACATACTCGTCTATCCGTACCGAGAGCGCTTTGCACCCATCACCTCCATCAGCTGCAAATCAATGGATTTTCGGAGTCAAACAAAGGATCACAGTGGATATAATTTGCAAATCCAGAATTCAAACCGTCACATTAGAATATTGGCTTCATAAAACTACAGCCAGGTTGTATTCTTAGAAGCAATGCTGTGCACCTCTATGCAGTCAGCACCAAAGGCAGCGAGAGAAACGGGTCCGTTATTCCTGCGTTTAACATCTCAGTACTCACTCCGCTTGTTGATAGAGAGCATCGTTCGACGCTTATGGACAACCACTAAACTTCACCATCAGTACACCCGACACTACTGAACTGGAGCAGGACATAAGAGCGCAACAATTCGATGAGGCAATATCCATAGATAAGTACCACGTCGACCACTACGTGATGACCCATCTTGTCTTCTGGGCGCTCCTCGCTTTTGGGATCGTTCTAGTTATACGGTGCGTACGAGCCAGGCGACATACTTCACAACCATCAGCAACTTGTGGGCGGCCCCCAAGATGTTCAACAGAACGCGGCACGCGGGTGTGATAACCCAACCATGGGCACACATTACGTTTGCTCCACATATTTATGCCTGCTCAGTATAATTGTTTGAGTTGTATAATGTATGGGAACAGCTGTAATGTGCGCATATTATATTAGATGCACTTACATTTTTTTTTATCTGTATTTCATTTTATGGTCAGCACATTTGCTTAATTAGCATAATGTGTGACCACATTATATATATATAAAGTGAATAAATTGCAATAAAATTAAATTTGATAAAACCTTAAAAATAGTAAGTCGTTCTCACTTAACATTCCGGCATTCGACGTAAGTTTGTTAAGCTTCCACACATCAGGAAAAAATCTAAGTAGAAAGTAGCCTTACAACCTACTATCTATTCTATTAGATTTACAATGTGTATGTATACTGATGTGAAATTAAATTTTATCATTTATCATCAGTTTATCATTCATCGAGTTGTTTGTGCAATGAAAATAAAATTATTATGACAAAAATATGATAATTTTCTCACGCGACCACAATCTACATACGTAATATCCCCCTATATGTATACTTACCATCTAATTTAATTACTCCATCTGTTTCGCCCAACGAATTTTTTGCGATGCATTTATACGTCCCAAAATCAATTGGGCCAACATTTTTAAGTTTCAATTTCATGATTTTGGTATAACCATTTGTAATGGTCATCGTTTCATATTTATCACCAATACGTGATGCATCCGATATAATCATTTCACCATTTTCTGTTGTCCAATAGTTGATTGATAGCGGATATGCTTCGGTATGACATTCCAGAAAAACGGTTTGACCGAGATACGCTCCCTCTAATTGGTTTGGTATTGAGATCATTGGTGGAACTGAGATAAAAAAACAAAAAAAATATTTGATTAAGGATTTTTTCATATAATTTTTTTTTTTTTTTTAAAATATTATATTACATTGCACCCGTAAATGAATTCGTTTACTGACGGAAGGTGGTACACCATTTGATGCGACACATAAATACACCGCCATATGCAGCCGACTTATTTTGTTGATGGATAGTGTTTCTCCATCTACTGCATTCACTATAACAAAGTTTTCATTAAGAAGCAATTTTTTTAAATTTCATTTTACTTGTTTACCGTTTCCATTATCTCCAGTCACCAGCATTTCACTCGAATCTTCTCGCCGCCACATGATGTACGGGTCGGGAAAACCTTTCGCCTGACATGTCAACGTAACATTAGCCCCTTCTCGCACCACCATATCACTACTCGTCACCGTTTCATCGATTGTGGGCGGCACCACTACCTGCAAATAGCCTTTTCGCGATCGCATCGGGTCTGTATTAATTTGGCACATGTACCATCCGCGATCCATCTCCTCCACTTCTTTGATATGCAAATACCATGACTGATGATCGTTGTACGTTAAACTTATTCGAGGATTTTGTGATATTAAATTATGATGAATTGATAAAATAGTTTGCGTGTCAACACGTACCCACGCTACCTATTTTGTATACATAAGAAACAGAATCTATATTGTAATTTATAAACCATACAATGAATAAGGAAAAACTGGTCACGCTACACAAATTATGTTTATAGAAAATAAAAATCAATATGTCAAACTACTTACCCGATGACCTTTAAGATTTTCTACTATGCACGCTAGTAGTGCGTCACGGCCTACGGTTACGGTTATATTTGGTATGGGCTCAGCAAATCGTGGCCCCAGCGATTCTGAAATGAGACCAAACAAATTATTGTTAATCACCCGGTACAATTGAAAATTATGAGCAATCTGAAATGTTTGGCTGTACACATAATACTGATGTCTAATCTAATATATAATGCTAATCTATATAGCTATACCTGGAAACCCGGATAATCCAATTTCAATTTTCCAATATATAGCATAAAATACATGATGTTTTATTTATTTGTTACACAACGAACGACCAACTCAACAAATTGAAATATAAATACGATGAGGATGAGATATATACGAAATTTCCTTACAAATGACATAAAGAAGAAATCTCTTCTACGTCTGTAAAGCATAAGAACAGTTATATCCTTTCCGATTTACCCATTTTTGTCACGTAATTTTGTGACATTTCTATTTTATTTATCTCGTATCTATGCTGATAACGAAAATGCGATATTCGAAGCAACCAAAATGCAGTTTTAGATCACGGACATCTTATGTGGAAAAGCATTTCGTTAAGGAGATAACGTTTATATTGATTGTCGTTTTGAAAATTGCATTTTATTTAGTGCTGCAATCCTGAAATTCGGTTAGTGGTTCTTTTGCAAATATAAAAATTTAATTTGAAAAATTAGAAATTTTATTTTGTGGCAAATTTGTCTTATGCAATATGACATACAAATTTGTCACCGTACATAAAGGTTGGCAGAGCATAATTCCACTATCAACACTAATAGTTATGTTTATGCTCATTGTTTCGTACATGGTACAGCAAGAATATTTGCAAAAATTTAACACCGTGTGACGTATTCATTCTAGTTTCGTTGTTCTGCACCAAAACGGTGAATATTTTTTGTTATAAATAAAAGCACAACGACTGAAAAAGCACAACTTTTGTACAAAAACAAAAATAAACTTTTCTATATATTTATTTCACTTTGGAATTTATTTCGTTTCATTTTAGAAAAATTAACGTTTTAAACATTTTCATTTTTCTATATATACGAGTACTGTGAACACATACACTGTGCACGGGGAGGTTTACTTCATATTGTGTGTATGTGTGTGTGGATGAGGGAAAACAAGAAACTCGAATATTTTATGTCAGTAAATGAATTGTTTATTATACAGCAACAGTACAGCATATTTTCATTCTTGTTGTATTTCATAGTTAAATTGTGAATATTGTCTATGAATAATTTATGCAAAATAATGAAAATATAGAAAATGGAGTTAATTTTAATACAACAAAGACGCGGGGATTTTGTGTTTATCAAACTTTGTGTAAATGTTGTTGTTATAATATATAACGTTAAATAGAAAAGTTCTTTTTATGGCAATGTGCGGATGGTTTGAAAAGTAATTAGGAAATAGCACGCAATTTCAAAGTCGCTATATGAAATTAAACATTAAACTTATATGAATGTGTAATTGGGGAGGAGGAAATTAATTACTCATTAATTACTTTACGTGATTGCGTAAACAACTCGTCTACAACGTAGACAACGTCAAGTATTAGTCGACAACCACTGGTAATTTAATGGTGGCTATCTAACGACGAATTTTAAATTAAAAGTTAGTTCATATCAGTTACCAGTTAGTAGTGCCATGGCTCGCATGGTTGCCGGAAGCATCCGCGGACCAAATCTGCTAAGGGGAAGGAACCCCGAACAATAAACCAACCTTGGCAGATCAAGAGAAGAATAATGCTACGGTTCAGCGATTTGGATGCTGTACATTTTGTTTCCCGAAATTTAGACGTTAGAAAACGTTTGAACTTAAAAAAAAAGAAAGTGGAACTCGGGTCCCAACGAAGGACCCTGTACATTTTGTTGCCCGAAATTTAGATCTAGCACCATCGATTTCTGGTACTTAAAACCCTACTTTCAATATTTCTTTACCAAAAATGTTCATATTTAGAAAAAAATTAAAAACGGAACCTGGGCCCCAACGAAGGACCCTCTCAACAAAATTTCCTTAATCTGAGACCCAATCCAACCGATTCCTGGCACTCGAAACATCCTTAAGGCAATTTTTATCGAAAAAGTTTGAACTTAAAAAAAGAAAAGTGGAACCCGAGTTCCGACGAAGGACCCTGTACATTTTGTTTCACGAAAATTAGACCTAGCACAATCGAAAAGAGTCGATTTGCCTCCTGGCAGAACTCCAAATAAATCCGGCTGTATATTGATACTAAAGGATGGCTGAAGCTATAGCAGTACCGATTTCCCCAAGCAGCTGTCTTTGTAAACGTATCCAACATAGAGAAATTGGGATTACAAAATATGGATTGAGGACGATCCACATCCAGGTGTAGTAAAATTAATTTAATGACGAATACTCACAACTCTAGAAGCATGCAATCGCAATGGAAAAAATACAGAAGAAAGGAAAATGGGTTCATCATAAACGGACCGAAGAAAACAAAAACCGAAGGGTGCAAATGCATCCGCGTTCATGCAGATGTCATGAGTTTCCTTTCCCGGTAGTGGATTTTGTACGATAATTCATGCCAAGAAAGTGTTACTGTGTGTCTGGTGGGTTTGGAAAGTAGTCAATTACTAAGAACTTCTTGAACCTGGTCAAACTGTTACAGCTGAGCCAGGGGCAATTGATCGAATTATGTGATGCTCTGATGCATGTGAAGTTACTGCTAAAGTTTTACTAGTAAAAAAAATTAGCAAAAACTTCACATGTTTATATAGCAGTGTGAAGTTTTTACTAAATCTATGCTAAACGTTTATATGTATTGGTGCATATTAAAATGATACCTCTATTAAGCGGAATTAAGGTATATCTTAATTTATTACTTTTATTTTAAATATTTGGCAATTATCTTTAAAATAACACGAGAGAAATTATAATATATTTACCATTTCATTAATCAATATTCACTAATAAGAATATTGAAGTTAATAAAAGTTAAAAAAAATAACTAGAAAATCGGTATCCGAGCCAGATTAGTAACAAACACTACATGCTGCACTAGATAAGGATGAATTATTGAAATTAAATGAGATAGCTGGAGAAATTATAATCCACACTCTGGTAAAATGGGTGGGAAAATAGAAAAAATACTACCAAGCTCCAAACGCAGGGAATTTTAGAAATAGTAACAAATATAATGAGAGTTTTTAGGGCCACAATAGATATCTATAGAGATCTAAATACAGCCTAAGGAATGTGAATTATTAGTTGGGGCTCACGTTAGTAAGAAAAATAGTGAAGACATTCTTGTCTAGGGATGAGATCAATTTATAGAATGATGTATTATAACCAAAAATATTTTAAGAATTGTTAGATAAACTGTGATATGCCTAGAAATCTATTCACAAACTAAGGTATATCGACTGTTACTTGAATATCAAGGTGAATTAGAAAAAAAATAATTAGGAGCTCACCATCCAGGAGTGACCACTATTTATAGAATTTTCTATTATGACCAAATATAGTAAAAACCAGTGCTTTAAACATGTAGCGAACAAATGAACCCGCCTCAATTAAACCCATACCATAATTTGTTACACATTTATTACAATTTGTTACAACAAATCCCGATTCCATTACAGTTTTTGATATCAAGGAACGAGGCGTCAGGTTCCGCTTACAATTAAACCTGCACCGCAAAAACTGTTACTGTTAATATAACTATAATATCGGCATCATATAATATCACATATATTATCAGCTCCCCATTCAGTGGAGAGGCAGTTAATAAAGTTTTGTATTATGACCAAATATAATAAAAATTTCAGGCTAACTGAGATATTCCTAGAGATCTAACCACAATCTCAGGTATATGGGGAGTTAGTTGGGGACCATTTCAGTTAGAAAATACGCAGTAGTTCAGAATCTCTAGCCTGAACATTTTTATTATATTTGGTCATAATACTAAATTTTATTAACTGGCCCCTCCCCTGGATGGGGACAATCTGAATATATTTTCTAACTGAAATGGTCCCCAACTAATATCCGGTATACCTGAGATTGTGTTTAGATAACTAAGGATATCTCAGTTAACCTGAACATTTTTATTATATTTGGTCATAATACTAAATTTTATTAACTGGCCCCTCCCCTGGATAGTGAGCATCTGAAAATATTTTCTAACTGAAATGGTCCCCAACTAACTCCCCATATACCTGAGGTTGTGTTTAGATCTCTAGGAATGTCTCAGTTAACCTGAACATTTTTATTATATTTGGTCATAATACTAAATTTTATTAACTGGCCCCTCCCCTGGATGAAGAGCATCTGAATATATTTTTTAACTGAAATAGTCCCCAACAAACATCCCGTATACCTGAGATTGTGTTTAGATAACTAGGGATATCTCAATTAACCTGAACATTTTTATTATATTTGGTCATAATACTAAATTTTATTAACTGGCCCCTCCCCTGGATGGGGACAATCTGAATATATTTTCTAACTGAAATGGTCCCCAACTAACTCCCCATATACCTGAGGTTGTGTTTAGATCACTAGAAATATATCAGTTAGCCTGAACATTTTTATTATATTTGGTCATAATACTAAATTTTATTAAATGGCCCCTCCCCTGGATGGGGAGCATCTGAATATATTTTCTAACTGAAATGGTCTCTAACTAACTCCCCATATACCTGAGGTTGTGTTTAGATCTCTAGGGTTTTCTCAGTTAGCCTGAACATGTTTATTATATTTGGTCATAATACTAAATTTTATTAACTGGCCCCTCCCCTGGATGGGGAGCATTTGAATATATTTTCTAACTGAAATGGTCTATAACTAACTCCCCATATACCTGAGGTTGTGTTTAGATCTCTAGGGTTTTCTCAGCTAGCCTGAACATGTTTATTATATTTGGTCATAATACTAAATTTTATTAAGTGGCCCCTCCCCTGGATGGGGAAAACCTGATAATATTTTCTAACTGAAATGGTCCCCAACTAACTCTCCATATACCTGAGGTTGTGTTTAGATCTCTAGGGATATCTCAGTTAGCCTGAACATTTTTATTATATTTGGTCATGATACTAAATTTTATTAACTGACCCCTCCCCTGGATGGGGACAATCTGAATATATTTTCTAACTGAAATGGTCCCCAACAAACATCCCGTATACCTGAGATTGCGTTTAGATAACTAGGGATATCTCAATTAGCCTGAACATTTTTATTATATTTGGTCATAATAATAAATTTTATTAACTGGCCCCTCCCCTGGATGGGGAGAATCTGAATATATTTTCTAACTGAAATGGTCCCTAGCTAACTCTCAAAATACCTGAAGTTGTGTTTAGATCTTTAGGGATATTTCATTATCAAGAATTCTTAATAAATATTTTTATCTACTATACTGTATAATTTGTTGTTTAGAATTATGAATACGATTTATTTTTACTGTCTGAATATGAGCAAGTTTTTCTTAGCATTTATCATAACAAGATACAATACAGGTACAGATACATAACAAGAAGAATTTTTTGCTGTGCCTTCTTTGAATTAAGGCAAAATGGTACAGTAAGTTTGATAATTAGTAGTGTAATGCTAGTTTTTCGAGAATTTTAAATATAATTTTGAGTCAAACTAAACATTCATGTGATTAGTCGAAATAAAGTAGTTTTATATTATTTAGTTATTTTTAATAGGATTTAATAATTACATCCAAGAAAACTCTAATTTTCGATAATATTCCGTCTTACTCAGGTAATATCACTAACACAAACACAATTAATATAATTAGCAAAAGTTTAGCATTTTCTTCACACTCGAAGAAAAAAGACAATTTAAGGGTCAAAAAAGGCGGAAGGTGATATTGTTGCATGACAACGCTCGCCCATATACAGCAAAATCGACCCAGGAACTCAACGTCTCTGACTGCGAAGTTGTATAGCATGCGGCGTATTCTCCAGATTTGGCTCCTTCTTATAATTAGTTTCAAAGCCCAGCGGTTCACGAAAGTTGAAGATATTCAAAAATGATTGTTTTGCTTTAAAACCACCAAGCTTCTATCGCGAAGGCATTCATTATCTACCTGATAAATGGCAAAAGATCAAATATATAGTAATGGCGAATAATTCGATACATGTTTTTTGTAAGAATTATATTTTCAATAAAGGTGGGTTTGATTAAAAAAAGCACAATTTCTACGCGCAACACTTAGTACATAAAAACAAATATAAGGATGGGGAAAAAGAATCTATTATTTTTATGTTATTTCGGGGCTTTATTTAACATGGCTACAATCATCCATTTTGGCTCAAATATGAGCCGTTTTTTTCGATAACTCGTTGTCATTTAGTAGGCAATTTCATTATGCCGCTTTTCCAAAATGACTTGCCCCTTTTTGCGAAAAACTGAGATAGCCAGTTTTTACAAGCATCTCTTGAAGCCATTTTTTACGCCACCAAGAGCGCTTGCCATGTACAAAAAGAGGTGATAATCGCTTGGTACCAGGTCCGGCGGATGCATAATAGCTTCCCAACTTAGGGGGGATTCGCGTTATCCTGGTGGAACGGGACACCTCTCCTATTGGCTGATTATGACCGCTTCTGGTCGATTGCTGCTTTCAATCGGAGCAGTTTATTCCTTGTTTGGCCACCGTTTGGACCGCTTCACTGGCCTTTGAACATGATCGTTTTCCCTTGATATTGTCGTACATAACCCATTTTTCGTCGCCAGTTACCACCCACTTTAGAAATGGCTCAATTTCCATCCGTTTGGCCAAGTACTCGCAGATGGAATCACGACCCATCAAGTTTTTTGCGCCAACTCGTCGGCACCCAAACATCGAGGTTCCTTTTGAAGGACGACCTTCACTCCTGAGCGATTCCACGACTGCCAACATGCCGGTTTACTTCATATTTCCAGGATTTTATCGACATTTTCGACGATAAGCATTCCAGTGCGTGGTACATTTTGAATACGCAAATTACCGGAACGGAATCAACGAAACCAAAATTGCGCATAATTGGCTGCGTGATCAGTATCGAGAACACAGACATCATTCACAATTTTAGTCGCCTGACTTGCGTTTTCGCCTTTATCAAAGCAAAATTGTAAAATATAGCGAATTTTCTTTTTGTTTATCTCCATCCTTGACACACTATAACTCACAACTGAAACGATCAATCAAAACCATGACAAAAGAAATTTTTAGTGCATGAACCTCCACTTTCTAACAAGTATAAGTATGGTATAAGGCGACAAATACATCACGGAATATATGTCACTAAAGCCATCTAGCGAAAAAATAATGGATTTTTCCTCCAACCCATTATTTGTTCCAATAAACGAAAAGAATTTATATGGAAAAAGTAGAAGTCACATAGAAGCGGCCACTTAGAGAGAACTAGCTCCGGGCAAAAATCAGGGGGCATGCTGACCACTTTGCCATGCTGACCACTTTGCCACCGAGGCGGTATTTTTGAGTACGTTTTATATTAATTATTAGTTGGCGTTCTCCGTTGGTATTTTGCTTTCTAGCACATGCTGTATAAGATAGCAGAAAATTTATAGCAGAAAAAATGTGTTTTGCTATTTACCGCTAGAGGCATAACTATCACAAAAATGAAAACTTTTCTGCTGGTATTTTTTACACCAACTGAAATTTTTTAATATTTTTATGCAAATTACAAATTCTCAGCAGAAAGTTTTATGAAAAATCAGAGAGTTTATGAAAAAGAAGAGAAAATGTATGCTTAAACGTTTTGAAGCGATGAAAGTTAATTTTCTTTAAAAAACGATTTGCGTATGTAAAGTGTAAGGACTCTCAAAACATACTAAAATTATCATAATCATCATTATGTAAACACATGGCAACATCAAAAAAATGGCCATCGTTGAAAGCACTCTATACATTTCTGTAATCATTTTAATTTGAAATGTTTTCAGTTTTTTAACAAAAGTGTTAAAAAAACCCGCTGTAACTACCCTGGGTGTATGTTTTTATGGTAGCCTATACGTGAGCACCAGAAGATTCACACACCACATTTCACCATTTCTAACACTGGCTGAACACTTCGCAATCATTACATTTTAGTTTGTATACGCTTTTATTCAATATGAAAGAGGTTATAACAATAAAGGAGGACCAACTCGATATTAAAATAATTATGAAACATAATTTATGTAAATAATTTAACCACTTAAGTGATTTGCCCGAGCGTGACTCGATTTCCACTTGTTAGGTCATCATCAGAAGTATCTACTGATTTGTATTAGTAAAAATTTTGTTATATAGCAGAAAAAAGCAAAATATAAATAAAAGAAGGAGGGACAAAAAATAAGCAATAAAAATTAATCTACGGATCGCGCAGGTAGGCGATTCGTCATAGGTTGAGTAACAAAATTCAAGGTATATTATTGCGTACGTGAAAATAGAAAAGGGCGGGATCTGTAATTGGTGAGAACCGGATTTCTCTCTGTTCGTTAAGGATATTTTGGTTAAGAAATATTGATTTTCTAATTTCGTAAGAAAATCAATATTTCTTAACCAAAATATCCTTAACGAACAGAGAGAAATCCGGTTCTCACCAATTACAGATCCCGCCCTTTTCTATTCTCACGTACGCAATAATATACCTTGAATTTTGTTACTCAACCTATGACTCATCGCCTACCTGCACGATCCGTAGATTAATTTTTATTGCTTATTTTCTGTCCCTCCTTCTTTTATTTATATTTTGCTTTTTTCTGCTATATAACAAAATTTTTACTAATACAAATCATTAGATACTCCTGATTATGACCTAACAAGTCGAAATCGATCGAGTGATTTTTTAAACTTTTTGAAAATTATTCAAAATAACTGCGAAACAAAAAACAAGTGATTAATAAAAAATGTGTTTATTAAGTATAAGTGTGTTTCGCCAAGTGCCTACGGCAAATAGCGTAAAAAGTATAAAAATAAGATTTCTTGCACAAAAATTTAATAGAAAAACCCAAGGCTGCAACATTTTGAAATGCAACATTTTAAAATGCGATAATTGTATAGGCTGACGGCTTCGATAACTCTCTCTGAGGGGCTTTAGATTTGAACTTCGGGGGACGTAGGACCCGGGATCAGCAAACATGTCACACTGCGTGCCGCACGTAGGAGCGGATTATATAGAATTTATTAATGACACCTACTAAAAATAAAAATAATAGCATCAATATGTTATGCAAGATTTTATAATTGCAAGAGAAGTGTAGAATTTAAACAATATCGGTTTAGAAATGGCCTAGTTCCATATGAGTTCCATGCCAGGAAACTCGATTGGTTGAAGCACTCGGTAGAGAAAATTGATACTCTAATTACAGAAAATATAACTTTAAAGAATAAAGTATATTCTTTAGAGTTAAAAATTGATTACTTAGAGCAAATTGCTCAACAAAATGCTATAGAGGTTCATGGCATTCCAATATCCGCAAATGAAAATACTGAGGAGTTAGTAATCGACATTCTCAGAAAGGGTATTGATTATACTGTCGACAAGGCTGATATTGATTATTGTTACCGAAAAATAAATAAAAATAAATCATCTGCGGTACAAACTTGTTCGCCAGTTTACATTAAATTTACAAGGAGAACAGTGAAACAAAATATTATGTATGCGAAAACGAAGCAAAAATTTGATGTCACTAAAGCTGGTTTGCCGATCGGGAGCAGGATTTACATCAATGAAAGTCTAAGCAGTAGCAAGCGGAAGTTGTTTTACGATGCAAACAATTTGAAACTACAGCTTAAATTTAAATATGTTTGGATCCGCAATGGGAATATTTTTATGAGGCAAAGTGAAGGATCTGAATTACTAAAAGTTAATTGTTCAAATGATCTTGAAAAGATTACAGATAAGTATAAATAAATGTTAATCTTATATGAGTCTTAATTTATCTAACATATCTTTTCAAGATCATAATAATAATTTAGATTTATCTTTTAGTTTGCCAAATAATATTAATGTAAGTGAAAATAAATTAGTATGGATCGTACACCAAAATATTCGTAGTCTTCGGGCTAACAGCTTAAATTTGTTTGCTCAGTTATCATGTATGAATATAAAATCGCATATTATTTTTTTGACTGAAGTGTGGATTGATAGTACTGAAATTAATTATTACAATTTAGATGAATATATTTTATTGGACTGCTGTAACAATGACTATAGATCTGGTGGTGTATTAGCATATGTTAGAAATGATATTCATTTTACATTCTCTAGTACTCATTTACAGTCTTCTGATATACTTCGAGTGAATTTTACAATTGGTGAATTATTAATCTCAGTGGTATGTGTGTATCGTTTACATTCTTGTGGTGTTGAAGTTTTTATTCTTGAGTTTGAAAATTACCTCAAACAGATAAATTCTAAAAATCTAATTGTTCTTGGAGATATGAATAATAACATTTTAAATATAGATCATCTAGATCCGCAGGAATGTAAATACTTTTCAATGATGTCTTCCTTAGGACTTGAGTCATTAATCAACGAACCTACTAGAGTTGTATCAAATAGAATGACATGTATTGACCATATTTTTACTAGAAGCAAAATTGGATGTACTATCAATTATATAGCTGAAACACTTAATTTAGAATTATCTGATCATTATATGACGTCTTTAAAATTTAACTTAAATTGGGAACCTCAGCTTAAATTACCTAGACAACAAACTTTTATTAACTTTGAAGAATTAGACCGGTGTTTACAAATCGAATCATGGAAGGAAGTTTTTGAAGAAAATGATCCTTCTAAATCATTTGATATTTTTTTATCAACGTTATCTAAACATGTAGCAAACTACACGACTTCCTCTGTGATAAGTTATAAGTCAAACTATGCTAAACCATGGATAAATAACGTTCTATTAGGTAAAATTCGTCGTAAAAATGCTTTATCTAAAATTTGTAAGAAACATCCTAATAACCCTAAACTAAAAAGTAAAGTAAAAACACTTTTGAAACAAATCAAATTAGATTGCGAAACTGCTAGAAAACGTTATTATATTCAAAAATTTGAGGCTGTAAGTTTTGACCAAAAAAAGCAATGGAATTTACTGAATGACTTACTAGGAAAACGTCGTAAATCTAACACAATAAATAGTATCATTGGAGACAATAATACAATTCTTACTGATAGTGTTGTGATTGCTAATCAGTTTAATCAATATTTCGCGAATACAGGTAAGGCTTTAAAAACATCAATTAGTTTTAATAGTTGCACAAATTACATAAATTATGATGAATATAATGAGTCGAATTTCTTCTTTCTCCCTACTGATATTTATGAAATCTGTACTATTATATCTACGCTCAAAAATAAAATTGCATCAGGCAGTGATGGCATAAGCTCGCTTGTGATAAAGAAATTTGGTTACATCTTATGTTTTCCATTGGTTCACATTTTCAATAATAGTTTTATTCAAGGGAAATTTCCAGCAGCACTTAAAAAAGCTGTAATAATACCGTTGTTTAAAGGTGGTGATGCTAATTTAGTTTCTAACTATCGACCTATATCACTATTATCAGTTTTTTCAAAAATTCTAGAGAAGTGTGTTAAAGCTCGTATTTTGTCTTATTTAAATAAAATAAATTTTATTTCTCAACATCAATATGGATTTCGAGAAGGACTTAGTACTGAGAATGCACTAATGGAATTATTTACCTCTACTTACAACACTTTAAATGAAGGCCGTGTTGTTAATTGCTTGGTTATTGATATTAAAAAAGCATTTGATACGGTAGATCACAATTTATTAATTGCTAAATTATCCTCAATCGGAATCCGCGGAGTTACTAATCGTTGGTTTCGATCTTATTTAGAAGATAGAATTCAAGTACACTGAGAAAAATTTTGGTTTGTAAAATTAAAAAACGAAGTTTTTAATTTCTCAAAAATACAAATTTTTTTGAATTTCAAAAGTATTTTTTTGAAATTAAATGAAATTTTTGCAAACTAATAAAAAGCTTTTTTATTTTAAAAACATATTTTGTAAAATGATTTATAAAATACTTTTTAGATTTAAAAAGTTTATTTATTTAAACATAATAATTTATTTCAAAAGAAGTGTTTTAGCATTTAAAAACAATTTTTTTAATGATAATGACAAATTATGAAAATGTTTATATTTATTGTTTTGCCAGAAATCCCGTTGTATTATTTTTCAATTCGTCTATATTTTATTTTTTATTTTAAAGTTTTTTCGGCTATTTATATAATTCGCCAAATCGATATGTTCTTGTGTTATATTAAAGGTATAAAGGTTTGACTGACTAAGTAGAACGACTGTCGAACATCAGTACGAAACGAAACCAAACTGCCAAAAAAGAATTTGAGGAGGTTCTCAATTTCTATTTATATTTTTTAAAGGGTTGTGTGTTTTACACAATGACTCTGGGGGTTAAAAACTGGGGAGGGCGAGTAAATTTTTTACTTTTCGTGGTAGATATGTTATGTTCTTATGGATAGCTGACTCTTTGGTTTTGCTGACTTTAAGTGAACAGTCGCAAACATTGATTACTTTGATTTAAAAATATTGTGACATAGGTATGTTAAAAAAGAATTATTTAAAAATCAAAATAAATTTTTTAAAACTAACCAATAGTTTTTTATTCCTAAAAACAATCTCTTAAAATTTAAGAAAACTATTTGACATAAGTAAGAAAAGTATTTTTGAAGATAAAAACAATTTTTTTATTTTTATAAACAAATTTGGTAAAAACATTTATTTTAAAAATAAAAAGATTATCCTTTTGATTTTAAAAACGAGACTTTTCGCCTAAAAAATATATGTATATTTATTAGATTTTATATGTATATTTTTTTATTTTTACTGGTTTTTTTTCTCAGTATATGTAATATCAATGGAAATTTGAGTAACATTGAACATGTTCAATGTGGCGTGCCTAAAGGCTCTGTTCTAGGGCCACTCATTTACAGTAACTCATTTCTTGAACTTAATCTATATGCTGATAAAGTAGCGTTTGCAGATGACGTTGCACTGATATATAGTGGTACTAGTAGTTTAAGTTTATCTGTGAAAATAACTCATGATTTGAGAATTTTGCGAGCTTGGTTTGATCATCAATTTATGATCATGAGTGATAAATCTAAAATAATTCAATTCCAAATAACAAATAATTTACTTGATAGAAATTCCAATTTTATATACTCACATGCAACAACGTGTCAAAATAATTCTAATATTAAATTCACTGATACAAAAACTCGAGAACGTTTTAAACTTTTGACTAAGCAACTAGGATGCTAAATAAATTAATAAGAAATTTTTGTGTTGTGTTATAAAAGAAAATTTTAAAATTACAATAAAGTTTAGTGGTTTTAGTGTGTGAAAGGAAGTGATTACATTTTGTATAGTAGAGAGTAAACAAAAACGCAAGCGTCCATGAGGGACGCCTTAGGGACGAAAACAAAAAAGAGAAAGGAAAATGGTGGCATTCAAATCACAAAAAGAAAATTAAAATTAATTAACCAAGAAAATAAAATAATAGAACCAGAGCCTGACGAAATAAAATATAAAGAAACAATTAAAATAGAAACAAAGGAAATTAAGATGGTAGATGACGAGATGAATGGAGATTTTCATGGGTTTGAACATATTGCAAAAGAAACAAATATGGGAAAAAACGTGGTACAAGAGACACACAAACCGGAAGTACGGGATTGAAGGAGGAAAGCAATGCAGAAAATAAAATAAACGAAGAATCATATAAAGACAACAAATACATGCCAGGAGATAGAGGTCCATACTTCGTAATAATGGAAAAAAAGGAAATTGAAGATATAGTTATTGCGGAAAAGCTGAATTCGCTAAATTTCGGAGCTATAGTAAGCATTAAACAATACGGGAAGAATCGATTAAAAATTCAAACTAGAGAAATGGAGACTGCAAACAAAATATTAAAAAGCGTGGATTTAAAGAAAATACACCACTGCCACTCGTATATCCCAAACTTTTTATTAGAAACAATCGGGTATGTAAATAAAATTCCAGTTAACGCAGATTTAAACAAAATCAAAGAAAATATAAAAGCAAACTCGAAAGTTACTAAAATAGAGAGGATCACGAGATGGAATAATACAGAGCAGAAAACAGAAGATACGACCGCAATTAAAATAACCTTCAGATCGAATTCCTTACCGTATGATATAGCAATATATAATGTCAAAAGGAAAGTAACTTATTATATTCCCAAACCTATGCTCTGTAAAAGATGCCTAATCTACGGGCATACTCAGAAGCATTGCAGAGGCACGCAAAAATGCACAAACTGTTCAGAGACAGACCACACGAGACAGAATTGTACCAATGAGACAAAATGCTACTATTGCGGGGAACAGCATGTGACGAACAGCAGTATTTGCAACGAATTTAAAAAACAGAAAAGGATAAAATACCTAATGGTCACTAAGAAAATGACGTATGGAGATGCCAAAAAGATGATAACAATTCCAGAATACACAGAAAATGGAGTGGATTTCCCCCCTCTCACAGATCAGCAAAAAGATGAACAAAACGACATAAGACAAATCAGGAAGGAGATGAACCAGATAAAAACGAAGCTGGAGGCAGACAACACGAAACTGCTAGACAGCATTACGGAAATAAGAGAGCAGATGTGGGAAATTAGTAAATTAAACAGAAAAGTACAAGCAACAACTCAAGGATTCCTAAATTCTTAGAAGTATAATACCAAACAAAGAAGAATTGGAAGAGTACATGAACAAAGGAAAAATAGACATTGGATTCATCTCCGAAACCTGGACGAAAGAGAATAATAAAATAAAAATTAAAAACTATAAAGTGCATATAATATCAAGAGAAGACAACTATGGAGGAGTAGGATTCATTGTGAACAACAGAATAAAAATAAAAAAAATAGAAAATAACATAAACAACCTTAATCCGATAGAAACAATAAAACTCCAAATAATAGATAATTACAATAACGAAATAAACATAATAGGAATATATATCCCGCCAAACATAAATAGTAACATAATAAAGAACAAATTCAAATCTCTAATAAATCAATACGATAACAAAAATAACACTATAATACTAGGGGATGTAAACGCACATCACCCATTATGGGGAAATAGCAACAAAACAGACAGTAGAGAGGAAAAATAGCAGAAATACTTTCGAACTCTCATTTTGTCACACTAAATAATGGAAACGACAGCTGGATAGGACATCACGGAAGACGATCTGCTATAGACTTAACAATTACCTCCCCAGATGTATCAGGTAAAACAGATCGGATTGTGGACCAAATAAAAATAGGCACATCGGACCATTTACCGATAAAAATAACAATTGAAAATATGAATGTCAACAACTATGAAGAAACAACAAGGACAAATTATAAAAAAGCAACAAAACAGATACTGAAACTAAAACCGGAACATACCTTCAGCCTAGAAGACTACGAGGAGTCTCTACAAAAAATAATAGAAAATAACACGGTGATAATTCAAAGCTATAACAAATATGTGCCGAAAATTTGGTGGACAGAAAAAATAAAACGTTTGTGGGAAATCAAAAAACAAAAGCTGAAACAATACAACCAATATAGATATAATATATACACAGAGGTAGAATTAAAAAGAGCCACAAGCATACTTAGAAGAGAAATAAGAAAGGAAAAAAAGCAGGAATGAATTTATAAAAGAAATAAACCCGACTCTAAACACAAAACAGCTGTGGCAGAAAATTAGGATATTCAACAACAAAAACAAAGAAAAGTATGACACATTCAACAATTTGGAAAACATGGAGAAATTTATGGCAAATAATGTACAGGAATCGTACACTACTCCGCAAAACAGAATGAAGCTGCCAATAGCATACACCTCAAACGCAGAATTTAAAACAGAGGAAATAATAAACATTATAAAAAACAACAAAACACAGCGCCAGGAATAAATAAAATCACAAATAAAATATTAAAAGAACTACCGAGTCAACACTTAAACAAACTAACAGATTTCTTAAATGACCTGTGGGAAAAACACGAATACCCAGAGAAATGGAAAAATATAAAGATCATCCCAGTACCAAAACAAAACAAAGATGCATCAAGAGGAGAGAACTATAGAGGAATACACCTATACGCAACGGTGGCAAAAATATTTAGTAAACTAATAAAAATAAGAATAAACGAACATGTAGAAAAATACAAAATGCTACCGGACACAACATATGGTTTCAGAAAAGGGAAATCAGCGGACCTCTTCAATATATACACAAGCAAACTTCACGAGGTGACAGAAGAAGACATCAGAATCCTGCAATATGCGGATGATTTCTTAATAATAGCTGCGGGAAAAAATGCAGAAGAGGCGGAAGGCAAAGCAAATAACATACTTGATGAATTCAATGACAAGCTACAAGAACTACACCTGAAAATTTATCCTCAAAAAACAGCATACATCACAATAAACAAAAAAAGAAAAGAAAAACAAATTAAAATCAAACTAAACAATACAGAGATAGAGGAATGGAATCAAATAAAAGTGCTGGGGTACATTATCGATAAAAAGCTAAATTTTAATCAACATGTAATGACGGTAAAAGGAAAATTCATGCAAGCTATCAACCTGTTAAAAATAATAGCGAGGAAAAAAGGAGGTGCACATCCATCCACACTACTCAACATACATAAGAGTATAATTGAAAGCAGGATAAGATATAGTGCAGCAACTATATCCACAGAAAGGAACAAAGAAATACTACAGAAAATAACAAATTCAAGTCTAAGAGTTTGTCTAGGACTCACACAGAGTACACCAATAACAGCTATAATAGCGGAAGCCGGAGAAATACCAATAGCATTGAAACTGGACCTTTTCAAATATACATACATAGCAAAACAATTATATAAAACACTACGATGGGGAAAAGAATAAGAGAAGGCAAAGTAAATAACGCAATAAAACAAATATACATGGAATTCAAAAGCAACCTAGACAAGCTACCAGAAAATAATGAACAAACAGAAAGAAATGACGAATTAATACAAAGTAGTTTGGAAGTGGATATAAAGCTACATACGAAAATAAAGGCAATAGCAAATTACAACAAAACACAGCTAAAACAACTCACCTTAGAATATCTAGAGGAAAACAGAAACCACAGCATGAGTTTTACCGATGGATCAATAATAAGGGGAAAAAGGGGAATAGGAATATATAATAAATATAATGCAGAAACTTTCAGCTACAAAATAAAAGAAGAAATTACGATAAAAGCTTTAGAAGCCATAGCAATAATGGAAGCAATCAAAATAGCAATGAGAAATAATATGAGAGAAGTAATGATAATTACAGACTCGCTTAGTACCTGTTCGGCATTGGGGAAAAATAGTGGAAAAAATGAGAAATATTACGAAAAACAGATAAAAGAGAGTATAAAGAGACAAAACATCAGAGTCAAAATTGTATGGATACCAAGCCATATAAACCTAGAAGAAAATGACGAGGCCGATATGGCAGCAAAAATGGGTACAAAATCGAATAGGACTCTAGAGATAAAACTCTCATTAGAAGAGAACATAAGAATATTTAAGGAGAAAATATACGAAAAATGGAATGAAGAATTTGTAAGGAGAACAGAGACAAAAGGAACACAGCATAGAAAAAACATTAATAACACAACAAAAAATAGACCCTGGTTCCACAAAAAAGAAATGGACGTAGGAACAATAAAAAGGTTGACGAGGATCAGAACGAATCTCACGTATGACCGAAAATTTTTAAAATTGATAAAAAAATAGATAATGACGAGTGTGAAGTGTGCCGAGTAACGGAGGACGCACGACACATGATAGAGAAGTGTAAAAAATACAACAAAAAAGGGAAAAATTTAAAACAATAAAAGAGAAAACACTGCAGCAAATTTTGATTGATCAGCAGATGGGAGAGTATGAAGACATAATAAAGTTTCTAGAAGAAATAAAAGGAGACGTCTAATAAAATGAAGAGGGACGCGTGTACATTTTCAATAAAGATTATTGAGTTCAAAAAAAAAAAAAAAACAGGAAGAAAAGATAACAAATCTAATCAATAAAATAACTAAATTAATAAAAGGACTAATGTTAAAAAATAAAACCAAATTAGGAAAGTAATACTTATGAACAATAAGATCAATAATAACTTTACTAAATTAAGAAAACATAACGAAACATAACAACGTCGAATAACATAAAAGTTTGACATAACACAATCATTGGCAATGTGATCGAAGAGGTCAAGCCAAACAAATAAGTTAAAATAAAAAAAAAAAAAAAAAAATTCACTGATAATAATTGTTCCAGCTCATGTGTAAAAATTGATTATGTTGATTCCTTCAAATATTTAGGAATAACTTTAGACAAGAACCTAAATTTTAAAATGCATATCAACATTTTACAAAACCATTTATTTCTTACAAATCGTATTCTTTTTAGATTAAAGCCACATGCGAATATTCTAACAATAAGGAATTTATACATTTTTAAGGTGCTAAAATTATTTTTTATTCGAAGCGGAAATCGTCATTTTAAAGAATCATTGTATCCATTAAGAAATAAATATTGTTTGGTTCCTGTTTCAAAGAAAGAATTCTTCAGGCGATTTTATGTGTACACCGCCCCTATGTTATTTAATCAACTACCAAATAATATAAAAAGTATGAATAATATCAGAGCCTCCTTAATATAAGAGCCGTAACATTCCGCCATTTTTTTCCATGAGCTTTCCATAGAGGGGAAGCTTTTTGTTCTTTTTCATACCAATCAGTGTATTTTAATATATTTTTAGAAGCTTTTTTGTATATAAAAACATTAATGCTTCGTTTCAATTTTTAATTTGAATAGTTAGTTCAATATTCAGGAAAAGCATATTTTAAAATTGAGTCATATTATGTCGAATTAACGCAAAAATATTCAAATTAGTCTACCACAAAATTTTTTTTTATTGTAGATATAAGAATTTGTTTATATGTGTATGTAAGAAATTAATATAGAGTGTTCCATCAAAAATTTCAGCATTTCTTTCCCAAAACAAACGTTCGTTAAAAAATGCTTTTTGAGTAGCTATGTAATATGGGGGTTATTGTGTTCTGGATTCTATTACAACATTGTTGATGACCAAACTTCGAAAAATGGTTTTTCGTTATTTGTTAAAAATTTCATCGCATCAAATTCGCAGGCTATACTGTTTCATCCTGTAGTATAAACAAACCGGAGCTTCATAAAATATAAACATTATATTATAGAGCTTTTCGCAATTAATAAACCAATCAATAGATGTCGCTAAGTATAAATTTAAGCTAAATATTAAACCCTAAAGTTTGTTAACTAAAATTTAACAATTTATTATGTATACTGCCTGGTTCAATAGATTATTGAAATCTCCTGGAACTGAAAATAACCGAATACGAGCGAATTGAAATAAGAAAAGAAAAAATTTGGAAAAAATGTGACATTTTTCTATTATTGTTTTACAGCGCGCAGCAACTACGATGATAAATATTTTGCGATGAAAAGCTTTATTTATGCCAACCGTTTAATAAATAAAAATTATAATTGTTTTGAGTTTTATTAACTATGTTAAATTATTATATTAAAGATTTCGCGCTTAACTTACAATAATAATGGTTTATTTTCGTAAATAGTTATTTAATTATTTTACACTTTTCTGTAATTTCAAGTAAATTTATTACAGAGACATCTGTAAACGGATTTTCAAATTACAGAAAGCTCGATTTTGCAATCGAATAAAATTGAAGTTTTTTACGTTTTGTTCTGTTTTGTAATAATATTTAATTAAGAAAACCATGACAACGTTGATTTTTTGTATACAAAAATAATTTTCGTAAATAGATTTTGATGTAAAAATTTTATTATATGAATAATATTATTGTTTCTACATGGTGATTCATAAAATTTCGTTTCAGCTCACGTTTTCTCTTTAATTTTGTTATAAATGGAGAATGTTTAGATTGCTATTAAGTGCATCGTTTATCTCAAAAATTCTGAGGTGCATGTGACCAGAATTTACCAAATAAGTTACATTTTTATAAAACTAAATTTTAAATTGGATGTAAGAGGAATCCGCGGCACCACCCTTTATTATCTTACTTTATAAACCTACACAACTAAACGGAAAGCTCATTTTTATAGAAAGTTAATAAATTTATGCTCCGCTTTAGTTTAAATTTACCACATAAATACTACATTATGATGGCTGATTTTCAAATATGTGTTCTTTGAATAGTTTATTAAAAATATAAAATTAAAATTTAGATGATTTGTTTAATTTTTTATTCATAAATTCATGTTCAAAAATTTTCCAATTACCACGGTTGCCTATAGTAATTCAATAAAAGCTTCCCCTCTACTGAAAGCTATCTTTTTAATATTACGGCTCTTCAAAATCATAGATGGCTCTGGTATTACTCCTTAGTTCAATCTCGACTTAGTTATGGAATTAATTGTTGGGGAGGAATATATTATAGTAATTTAAAGCGACTGCATGTATCCCAAAAGTTTATTTTACGAAATCTATATAATGCATCAAGACACATGTCAAGCAAACCGTTATTTAGGAAAGCGAATATTCTAACAATAAGCAATTTATACATTTTTAAGGTGCTAAAATTATTTTTTATTCGAAGCGGAAATCGTCATTTTAAAGAATCATTGTATCCATTAAGAAATAAATATTGTTTGGTTCCTGTTTCAAAGAAAGAATTCTTCAGGCGATTTTATGTGTACACCGCCCCTATGTTATTTAATCAACTACCAAATAATATAAAAAGTATGAATAATATCAGAGCCTCCTTAATATAAGAGCCGTAACATTCCGCCATTTTTTTCCATGAGCTTTCCATAGAGGGGAAGCTTTTTGTTCTTTTTCATACCAATCAGTGTATTTTAATATATTTTTAGAAGCTTTTTTGTATATAAAAACATTAATGCTTCGTTTCAATTTTTAATTTGAATAGTTAGTTCAATATTCAGGAAAAGCATATTTTAAAATTGAGTCATATTATGTCGAATTAACGCAAAAATATTCAAATTAGTCTACCACAAAATTTTTTTTTATTGTAGATATAAGAATTTGTTTATATGTGTATGTAAGAAATTAATATAGAGTGTTCCATCAAAAATTTCAGCATTTCTTTCCCAAAACAAACGTTCGTTAAAAAATGCTTTTTGAGTAGCTATGTAATATGGGGGTTATTGTGTTCTGGATTCTATTACAACATTGTTGATGACCAAACTTCGAAAAATGGTTTTTCGTTATTTGTTAAAAATTTCATCGCATCAAATTCGCAGGCTATACTGTTTCATCCTGTAGTATAAACAAACCGGAGCTTCATAAAATATAAACATTATATTATAGAGCTTTTCGCAATTAATAAACCAATCAATAGATGTCGCTAAGTATAAATTTAAGCTAAATATTAAACCCTAAAGTTTGTTAACTAAAATTTAACAATTTATTATGTATACTGCCTGGTTCAATAGATTATTGAAATCTCCTGGAACTGAAAATAACCGAATACGAGCGAATTGAAATAAGAAAAGAAAAAATTTGGAAAAAATGTGACATTTTTCTATTATTGTTTTACAGCGCGCAGCAACTACGATGATAAATATTTTGCGATGAAAAGCTTTATTTATGCCAACCGTTTAATAAATAAAAATTATAATTGTTTTGAGTTTTATTAATTATGTTAAATTATTATATTAAAGATTTCGCGCTTAACTTACAATAATAATGGTTTATTTTCGTAAATAGTTATTTAATTATTTTACACTTTTCTGTAATTTCAAGTAAATTTATTACAGAGACATCTGTAAACGGATTTTCAAATTACAGAAAGCTCGATTTTGCAATCGAATAAAATTGAAGTTTTTTACGTTTTGTTCTGTTTTGTAATAATATTTAATTAAGAAAACCATGACAACTTTGATTTTTGTATACAAAAATAATAATAGATTTTGATGTAAAAATTTTATTATATGAATAATATTATTGTTTCTACGTGGTGATTCATAAAATTTCGTTTCAGCTCACGTTTTCTCTTTAACTTTGTTATAAATGGAGAATGTTTAGATTGCTATTAAGTGCATCGTTCATCTCAAAAATTCTGAGGTGCATGTGACCAGAATTTACCAAATAAGTTACATTTTTATAAAACTAAATTTTAAATCGGATGTAAGAGGAATCCGCGGCACCACCCTTTATTATCTTACTTTATAAACCTACACAACTAAACGGAAAGCTCATTTTTATAGAAAATTAATAAATTTATGCTCCGCCTTAGTTTAAATTTGCCAAATAAATACTAGATTATGATGGCTGATTTTCAAATATGTGTTCTTTGAATAGTTTATTAAAAATATAAAATTAAAATTTAGATGATTTGTTTAATTTTTTATTCATAAATTCATGTTCAAAAATTTTCCAATTACCACGGTTGCCTATAGTAATTCAATAAAAGCTTCCCCTCTACTGAAAGCTATCTTTTTAATATTACGGCTCTTCAAAATCATAGATGGCTCTGGTATTACTCCTTAGTTCAATCTCGACTTAGTTATGGAATTAATTGTTGGGGAGGAATATATTATAGTAATTTAAAGCGACTGCATGTATCCCAAAAGTTTATTTTACGAAATCTATATAATGCATCAAGACACATGTCAAGCAAACCGTTATTTAGGAAAGCGAATATTCTAACAATAAGCAATTTATACATTTTTAAGGTGCTAAAATTATTTTTTATTCGAAGCGGAAATCGTCATTTTAAAGAATCATTGTATCCATTAAGAAATAAATATTGTTTGGTTCCTGTTTCAAAGAAAGAATTCTTCAGGCGATTTTATGTGTACACCGCCCCTATGTTATTTAATCAACTACCAAATAATATAAAAAGTATGAATAATATCAGAGCCTCCTTAATATAAGAGCCGTAACATTCCGCCATTTTTTTCCATGAGCTTTCCATAGAGGGGAAGCTTTTTGTTCTTTTTCATACCAATCAGTGTATTTTAATATATTTTTAGAAGCTTTTTTGTATATAAAAACATTAATGCTTCGTTTCAATTTTTAATTTGAATAGTTAGTTCAATATTCAGGAAAAGCATATTTTAAAATTGAGTCATATTATGTCGAATTAACGCAAAAATATTCAAATTAGTCTACCACAAAATTTTTTTTTATTGTAGATATAAGAATTTGTTTATATGTGTATGTAAGAAATTAATATAGAGTGTTCCATCAAAAATTTCAGCATTTCTTTCCCAAAACAAACGTTCGTTAAAAAATGCTTTTTGAGTAGCTATGTAATATGGGGGTTATTGTGTTCTGGATTCTATTACAACATTGTTGATGACCAAACTTCGAAAAATGGTTTTTCGTTATTTGTTAAAAATTTCATCGCATCAAATTCGCAGGCTATACTGTTTCATCCTGTAGTATAAACAAACCGGAGCTTCATAAAATATAAACATTATATTATAGAGCTTTTCGCAATTAATAAACCAATCAATAGATGTCGCTAAGTATAAATTTAAGCTAAATATTAAACCCTAAAGTTTGTTAACTAAAATTTAACAATTTATTATGTATACTGCCTGGTTCAATAGATTATTGAAATCTCCTGGAACTGAAAATAACCGAATACGAGCGAATTGAAATAAGAAAAGAAAAAATTTGGAAAAAATGTGACATTTTTCTATTATTGTTTTACAGCGCGCAGCAACTACGATGATAAATATTTTGCGATGAAAAGCTTTATTTATGCCAACCGTTTAATAAATAAAAATTATAATTGTTTTGAGTTTTATTAATTATGTTAAATTATTATATTAAAGATTTCGCGCTTAACTTACAATAATAATGGTTTATTTTCGTAAATAGTTATTTAATTATTTTACACTTTTCTGTAATTTCAAGTAAATTTATTACAGAGACATCTGTAAACGGATTTTCAAATTACAGAAAGCTCGATTTTGCAATCGAATAAAATTGAAGTTTTTTACGTTTTGTTCTGTTTTGTAATAATATTTAATTAAGAAAACCATGACAACTTTGATTTTTGTATACAAAAATAATAATAGATTTTGATGTAAAAATTTTATTATATGAATAATATTATTGTTTCTACGTGGTGATTCATAAAATTTCGTTTCAGCTCACGTTTTCTCTTTAACTTTGTTATAAATGGAGAATGTTTAGATTGCTATTAAGTGCATCGTTCATCTCAAAAATTCTGAGGTGCATGTGACCAGAATTTACCAAATAAGTTACATTTTTATAAAACTAAATTTTAAATCGGATGTAAGAGGAATCCGCGGCACCACCCTTTATTATCTTACTTTATAAACCTACACAACTAAACGGAAAGCTCATTTTTATAGAAAATTAATAAATTTATGCTCCGCCTTAGTTTAAATTTGCCAAATAAATACTAGATTATGATGGCTGATTTTCAAATATGTGTTCTTTGAATAGTTTATTAAAAATATAAAATTAAAATTTAGATGATTTGTTTAATTTTTTATTCATAAATTCATGTTCAAAAATTTTCCAATTACCACGGTTTCTTATAGTAATTCAATAAAAGCTTCCCCTCTACTGAAAGCTCTCCTTTTAATATTACGGCTCTTCAAAATCATAGATGGCTCTGATAATATCAATCCGTTCTTAAAGTCCTTGCGCACTTGGTTAATAGAGTTGGATGATTCCGAGCTTTTATTCAAAGTAATGAAGTAATTTCGTTTATTATTATTTTTATTAATGTATTACACAATTTTGTTTATTTCGGATTTTTATGTTAATATAATTTAATTAGTATAATTTTTATTTTATATTTGACGCCCCTCATCAAATATATTTAATTTTAAAGTTTTTAATTGATATGAATACTACTTAGCGTTAACTATTATTATATTTTATATTATATTATTATAATTATTATTTGTTTGTTAATTATTCTTAAGTATACTCAAAAATGATCTGATATGTAATTAAGTATGTTTGTCTTTTGTATTGATTTAAAGGAAATAAAATAAATAAATAAATAAAATAAATAAATAAATATCTATTGACACCGCTTTATCGAAAAATCATTTTAGATTCCCATTTCCATCGAACATCCAATGTCAACAAAATCTGTTAAGAAATAGCCAAATTCCATGCCGTGTCATCATGATTGATCTGGGATCGTTTTGTTGGTTGGCTCGAGAACATTTATTAATATTCCTAATTAAAGGTTTTAAGGCAGCTTGGCTGATGTTATAGTGGGTTGTCCATGATTTAATAAATTCATTGAATGGTAAATCGATTTCTGGCGCCTCTCCATTTGCAGATTATTTTTATAAACATGTTTTAGTATTGGTATAACTATTCACATATTCGACTTCTGGACATTCGATTTTTTGAAATACTTGATCATTTAAAGGACTCAAATCTATTGTAAAAGGTTTAGCAATAGACTGATATTCGTTTTCCAAGCTCTGCTCAATCAAATCAATTTTAAAAGTAGATTCCGCTTGCTTACAAAATGTTGAACATTTTTGTGATGTTAGGTTCCGCAAACGTCTTCGATAATTTCTCTTATTATTAATTTTTTTATTAATCAAGGAATTTTTATTTATTTTGTCCATATAGGTAATATTTTTATTTATTATCATTTATGTAATTATGTATATTATTCTGCTAGTTCATACGCAAAACTACGTTCACGATTATAGAATATGGCGTTGCGTTTTAGTCCCGTATATACTTTAATCTGCTGTAACAACTTAAACAACAATGCAATTTTATATTTATTCTTTATTAATATTTGTAATATAATATACGAGTTGATCTCTATTTTACTAATCATAGCTAACTGCTACTGGCTTTTCTATCGAAGAGCAATATATCTTTTGTACATACATAATATTATCATAGTATATAATAATAATACAATCAAGTATACATAACAAAAATATACAAACAAAATAAATAATAATATAAATATACAGGGTATACCACACTACCCCCCTTAAAAAAAAATTAAAATTTTATTACAAAATGAAAAAATTTTAATTACTTAATTTATAAATTCTAATTACAACTATTTTACATAAGTATTTTCTAATTATATTGTTTACAAGATATTAAATTATGGGAAGAAGGGTTTAGTCTAAATTTGGTAGACAAGGTTCAAAGCCCTATGTTGAGCGTTATACCGCGCTGATTCGGTTTTTAAGATACTGGAACAAAGTTTATAATATCGTAATCAACAATATAATTTTACAATAGTTTACATTTATTTTCCAATTACTTAACTAATTTAATAAAGTTTAATCAATGTTAATACTTCGTTAACATGTTTTTATGAACTTCCTTTTTTTGTTTGGTTTCTACATTTTCTATAACCGCGTTACTTGGCGTTAGGCTAACAATCTTGTAAGGTCCTTCTTTAATTGACATTAGTTTATTTTGATTAATTCTTCTTAGCAAAACTAAATCATTTATTTGGAAGTCAAAGTAGTTTGACTTAATATTACTATCTAGGGCAGATTTTCGTTTAAATTTTTCTTTAAGCAGTAATTTTTGTGCTCTTGAGTGTGCTACTTGTAAGCGATACCTAAATTCTTGGCTATAATTATCAATATTATATAAAGGATCAATGTGATTATCTAATAAATCAATCGGAAGGTTTACCTTTCTTCCAAATACTAGTTCAAAGGATGTATAGCCGTGAACGAGATTTGGGGTTGTGTTATAACAAAATTCGTAGTAAGAGATCCAGTTGTGCCAATCTGTTAAATCATCCTTAATATACGATCTCAAATATTCATTTAGATTTCGATGATTTCGTTCCAAACCACCTATCGTTTGTGGGTGGTACGGGGTAGAGTGAGAATGGTTTAATTTTAATACTTCCATAATTTTTTTGAAAATTTGATTTAAATATTCGGTACCCATATCAGATTTAATTTTTCTAGGTGCGCCATATGTTAAAATGAAATGTTCTACAAAAGCTTTGGCTATAGTTGTACTTTCTTTATTTGGTAAAGGATGAAGTACCACGTATTTTGTCAATTCATCCTGTACGGTTAACACGTATCGATTACCATTATTTGATATTATTAAGGGGCCGACGGTGTCAATCGAAATTGTATCTAAACTTGTAGATGGAGTGTCGGTTATTTGCTGTAGCTCTTTATGCGATTTATCATGTTTGTTTAATTTGCATCATAAACATTTCGAGATAAATCGTTGAATTTTTCGTTTCAGTAGTGGTATAATATATTTTTCGGAAAGTTTTTGATATAATCTTGTCACCCCGACATGACCTCCAATAGGACTATCATGATTATTTTTGATTAAAAACTGAATAACGTCTTCATCATTTACGTAAGTACGTGGTGGAGTAATAGCAATTTTTAGTCGTTTTAATACCATGTTTCCAATAAGTTTGAATTGTTCTATATCAATATAATAAAAAATTGTGTCATTATAATTCATTTTTAATTGAAGGTAGCTACTATCAATCATAAAATTTTCCAATTTTCGAAGTGCCCGCTCTAATGCGATGCTCACTTCATTAAACGTTTTTAGATAAATATTTAAAATTGTTTTGTTCATCAATTGATATGCGGGATAGTGCATCCGCACACACGTTGCTTTTTCCTTTTATGTATTCCACTTCAAAGTCAAATTCCTCTAGGTCAAGACGCATTCGAGTTAATTTCGACGATGGGTTTTTCATGCTGTACAGATAAATTAAACATTTGTGGTCCGTAAATATGTTGAATCTTCTACCCAAAAGATACGGTTTAAAATGCATTACAGCCCAATGAATTGCAGTCAGTTCTTTATGCGTAGGGTGTTTATGTTTTTCACTTTTAGTAAACGATTTTGAAGCAAATGCTACAGGTAAATCTTGATTATCCTTTAATTGTGATAAAACCGCTCCACATGCTGCATTTGAGGCATCAGTTGTTAATCGAAATGGAAGGCTAAAGTCCGGGTACTGTAATATCGGTGGATTGATTAGCTTCATTTTCATAGTCTCAAATGAGTTTTGACATTGTGATGTCCACTCAAATAATACATTCTTTCTTAACAATCTATTTAAAGAGTGTGCAATGGTGGCAAAGTCTTTAATAAACCTTCTATAATAATTACAAAAAGCGACGAATCTTCGAACTTCGTCTGAATTTTGTGGTACTGGGTAATTTTGAATTATTAAAAATTTTGTAGAATCTGGTAGTATACCTAGATCTGAAATTTGATGTCCTAGATATGTTACTGTAGTTTGTAAAAATTTACATTTTTTTGCGTTTAGTTTTAAATTATATTTACGAAGTCTCTCGAATACCTTAATTAAATTTTGGTTGTGATGTCGTAAGGAGCATCCAAATACAACTAAATCATCAACATAAAGAAATGCGGTTTCAGGCGATAATCCCGACATTGTTATGTTCATCATTCGTTGGAAGCTGTTAGGAGAGATTTTCAAGCCGAACGGAAGTCTTGTAAATTGGTAATGTCCCGAATTTGTTGAAAATGCTGTGATTTCTCTTGACTTTTGTTCAATTACAATTTGATGAAATCCAGATTTCAAATCTAAAATGGTAAAGAATTTTTCTCGTCCCAATTGATCCAAAATCTCATCAATCCTAGGCAGTGGGAAAGTGTCAGATACAACTTTTTTGTTCATCTTTCTAAAATTCACCACGATCCGCATATCCTTGACTTCGCTACTATTTCTCTTTGGTACTAATAATAAAGGTGAGTTATACGGTGAGTAAGAATTTTCGATAATATCATCTTGTAACATTTGCTGAACCTGTCTATCGATTTCTTTTAAATGAGCTTGTGGAATCCAATAATTTTTAACGTACACTGGACTATCATCACCCAAGATGATTTTTTGTTTGTAAAAATTATTTGTTGATAGTTTCTCATCGTCTAAATAAAATACATCTGCAAAACGTTTACATATTTCTAGAATAGAGTCTTTCTCAAATTCACTATTTTTATCTAATTGTAAATGTTTCTTTATTTTTTCGAATCTCTGTTCCAATTGTGGAGAATTTAAAGAATTGATACCGTTATCAATAGTGTAGATATCATAGAATCTCAGTGGTATTGTGTTTACTTCAAATAATTTAATTTTTTGATTTTGTAGAGTGGTGCTCAAAATTTTGACATGAGGTATGTCTTTAATTATGGTATTGGAAATGAATATACCTGGTTCTATTTCTTTTGATAGAATAACGCTTGGTCCAGTTACTTTAAAATCTAATCTTCTAATTACTTCACTTCTCGCTGGTATTAAAAATGAACCATCCAACCTATCATGAATTGGCACCATAATTGTATTATTTTTCGTTGGTATTTCTAACATATATGTTAAATAGTTAATATTCGCCTTATATTTTTTTAAAAAATCCCTGCCGAGAATGCCGTCTGTTTCGATTGGAAAGTCTTCATTGACGATTTGAAATTCATGGTCAAGTGCTACAGAGTTTTCGAGGTATAATTTACAAGAAATTTTTCCAAGTGTTTCAGTTTTACCAGATGTTACACCTTTAATTATACAATTATTTTTAGTATCTCTTTCATAAAAATTTCTAATTTTTGACTGCTTTAAAACTGATATTCCTGCACCACTGTCAATCATTAGTACAGAATGAATATTATAAGATAAACTGATTGTAACCTTAACAAAATCACATCCAGATAGGTTATTAAATGTATACACTTTTAAGCATTTTTTGCTGTAGCCCCCAACTGCTGTCTGGTTAAACTCTCTTGTTGAGGGCAATGTTCGTTTCCCTGATCCTCCAAATCAAGATAATGTACTCTAGTACGATTAATGTTTTGCCCAGTTTTATTATGGTTAATATTATGACGATTATATAAATTATTTTGAAAATTGTGCTTTACATCTTTTGAAGAACCACCTTGGCTTTGACTATTATAATTACTTCTAGGTTTTTGAATGAAATTATTACTATGATTTTGATTGTAAAAAATTCTATTATTCCTGTTCGGTTGAAAGTTTTGTTGTCGATAATTTTGGTAAGAAGGTTGATTATAGGTTGAGCTATATTTTCTCGAATTATTTGTGTATCGATTTCCAGTACGAAAACAATTATTGTTCCTATGCATATGAATACCTTGACCGGGCGTAGAATATCTGTTAATTCTTGTTTCAGGTTTTGTTCCTAATTTTGCTTCTGCTTCCAATGCAAATTGAATGGCTTCAGATAATGTATTCGGTTCCTTGAAAATTAGAGCTTGACGTATTTCAGTCTGTTGTAAACCTCTTGTAAATATATGTATAGCGGATTCTTCCACTTCCGAATTAATTGTTTTACGCTCGCTTTCCTCCTTCGTTTGCATTTTTAATTTGATCAAATCAGCACAAACCATTTCTAATTTTGTTGCAAAATCCTCTAGGCTGTTATTTTGTCTTAGGTTTTGGAACCCTTCCATTTTCTTTTCTTTTGTTAGCTTAGATGAGAATCGATTAATAATGACTCTTTTGAATTCTTCGAATGTTTTCGGTGTAGCTTCTGTACTGAGCTTTGCTTTAACATCTCTGAGAACTTTGACTTTTAACAAGAAGTTTAAAAAAATTGTTTTATCTGCGTTTTTCAACTGATTTTCGTAAAACTCGCATTTATCGATGAAATCTTCAACGTTTCTCGCATTTCCATTAAAATCGGGGATAATTGAATTTGCTAATTTTAAATCGAATGTATCCATTTGTTTAATTGATTTTACAGGTGCTACACGATACGAAGTTGATAAATAATCAATGTCTTTATTTTGATTATCAGTTTTTATTTTATTTTGTTCACTACTGTTTGAATTTAAATCATCTTCACTATTAGCTACTTCACTAGAATCATCTAAAGATAGTGCAAAAAGAAAATCAGACTCATAGTCGGAGCCAAGTGATTCGACACATTTTTTACATTTGAATTCAATCAAAGATTTTTGACGATGTGTAATTGTCTGTTTTACTTCCGAAAGTTTATTTATATGTCGGTTAAAATATTCGTTATATGTATCAAAATGAGTTTTCAAGTTTTTTATTGCTGAATATTTAAATTCATCAGATTGATCAAATAATTCAATTTCACTAACTAACCTTACGATTTTATAATAATAATTAGTTAGCTTTTGTTCAAACTTATTTGTCATTCATAAAATTAATTAGGATTTCACTACTAGTAATACGTATATAATACTATGAACCAAACAACTTGTAAACACGCAGCTTTTTAAAATACACCAACTCGAAATAAATTTTGCTAAGAAAAGTTCACCTTACTTCAACATGTCAATTATGTTATAATAACTAAATTAAATTGTTTAATGAGCTTATAAGATTACAAAATTAAAATAACAATTATTTAGCTTTTTTATTGTTTTTATTTATTAGTACTTAAGCTTTCGGAACCATTTCGGTTCCATTCTCAAAAGTATGTCATTACTTTTACAAGCGAGTATGTCATACTTTTGAGAATGGAACCGAAATGGTTCCGAAAGCTTAAGTACTAATAAATAAAAACAATAAAAGAGCTAAATAACTGTTATTTTAATTTTATAATAACTAATTAATTAGCAAAAAAATTAATAATAATAATATTACGTATATCTATTCAAATATTACTTATATGTACTCGTATATGTATAAAGGTTTCATGTTTAATTATTAATAAATTATAAAAAAAATTCTACCATTTTATATAAAAAAATGTTGCCAAGATTTAACTTACATACGGTAAACAATTGTAGTGAACCAACAAAATTAGTTTTCAAAGTGTCCTTCAGTGACGTCATTCATCTCAGTTAGATGCTTACTGATGAAAATGTGTTCGTTGATCTTGTAGTACGGTAATAAATTAGCAATTATGTTGCTGTACAGAGGCTGTATTAAAATTTCGGTACCAACTAATATATGTCCTATGCAAATGTGATTGGCCTCATGTAAATGTATAATCCTCATTTAATTTTCACATAAAAATTTCCATCAGAGGATTTTTGCCGTGGTGTAAAAACGTGTATTTTCGTTTGGAATATTCCAGTATACAAAATGTACAATAATCACTTCGTTCGATCCTTTTTTTTGAATTTATTAATTTTAAAAGTTCATCCACTTAGATAAAATTACCACATTATTGGATACACAAGATTTTATTATTATTATTTTTTTTTCACGGTCGCCATGTAATAACTTAAACAACAATGCAATTTTATATTGATTCTTTATTAATTATTTGTAATATAATATACGAATTGATCTCTATTTTACTAATCATAGCTAACTGCTACTGGCTTTTCTATCGAAGAGCAATATATCTTTTGTACATACATAATATTATCATAGTATATAATAATAATACAATCAAGTATACATAACAAAAATATACAAACAAAATAAATAATAATATAAATATACAGGGTATACCACACTGCTATCAAATTTGATAACAAATATTTAGTCGGTCACTATAGGATCTGCTTTGGACTCTTATATGATTCAACAGTTATGAGTTTTATATGTGCTATATATATAAACTATACAAATCGTTTTATGATCGGTGAATGACCAATATAGAAAAAAATACGTTTTTTTATTTTATTAGACATAGTAGTATTCAATATAGGGTTCCATATGACTTTAAGTCATTTGACAACCCTATATATGGTCCTTTATGGCTAAGTGATCAGAACAATTATCACTATGTGGCCGATATGTGTGTCTGAGCCACGAAGTGACTTATATATAACCGATATGTGATTTGATAAAAAAAATATTATGACTTGAGGTTTACTGGGTAGTTCCATCTCTATTGACACCGCTTTATTGAAAAATCATTTTAGATCCCCATTTCCATCGAACATCCAATGTCAACAAAATCTGTTAAGAAAAAGCCAAATTATATCCTTATTAGCTACTTTTGAGAAATTTATCGCAAACTCATTTTGGAGTTTTGCCAAAAAATAATTTAAAAGTCCCATTTCCAGGATTTCCTAAAATTCGGGATTTTTTTATACAAGCGAGATTTTGAAAACCGGGATTTCGTTTCACATCCTGAATTTCTATTTTGTGTTTTGTAAATTTTTCTCAAAAATCAGTTTGTATGATTATTTTCGTTAGTGACTGTATGGTATACAACTTTGGGGTTGTTCCAAGAAAAGCAATGTACAAATGATACAATAATTTCAAAATAACGTGGAGCGAGGAGACTCCAAAGGCAGAAACCGCTGGAGCTGGGCAGCTTGAATTAGAATAAGAAATTATTTTAAAATAAGTAACCAACACATCTTAAACCTAGAAAATAATTTAAAATAGATAAAAAACTAGATGATCTCTGAATCAGTTGTTATACTGAATAAAATAAAAAAAAACGATCAAATCACAATTTTTAATTGATAAGGAAAGGTGGTTCTATGAAATTTATGTATAAAAAAACAATATCGTTCATACTATATGTCCACCACGGCCTCGTCTACCAGGCCTTCATCCGAACATCAAAATTGTCGATGACTTTTTTGCAAAAAAAGCGGATCAATGACCTCAATTTCAACTCGAATGTTATTTTTAAGTTGTTGAATTATTTGTGGATGGTTAGCATACACCTTACCTATTATATTTCAAAGAACCCCACAAAACTTAATCAACTGGCTGTAATCCTGGCTTCTTGGTGGACAAGGAACGTCATTTCTTGCAATTATGCGAACAGCAAATTTTGTTGACTATACATGGATTGTTGCACGACCTGCGTGGCATGTCACTTCACCTTGTTGAAAGAAAGGGCATTGACATTCCTGAAATTCATTCAATTTGGGCCACAAAAATTCAGTTATCATTTTGCTAAACGTTCCCGATTCACTGTAAGACCATTTTCTTTTTCGTTTTCAAAGAAAAACGGTACAATGATGGTCCCAGCCTCTAAACCACACCAAACAGTGGCTCTTGTCGGATGAACTTTTGCTTCGTGAATAACTTGAGGATTCTCCGCTCCCCAAATTTGACAATTTTGCTTATTGACGTACCCCTTAAGATACGAGCTTCATCGCTAAAGATGATTTTTGATGAAACATCTTTATATCGGTCAAGCATCCAATTAACAAAACGACGACGATTTAAATGGTCTGCAATAGAAGTTCAACATGCAAAATGGGTCGTAATGTGGTTCGTGAAATCTTTGGTTCTTGTGAACGATGATGTGTTTGGTTCACTACGAACACTTTCACTAACAGCTGTCAGTGCACCAGGTATACAAACTGGAGAAACATGTTGATACGTCTGCCAGTTTAGACTGAACCAATTTCTTTAAAACGATCAATAATTTTGAAAATTGCACGCTCAGTAAAACGTCCATGTCGACCAATACCCTCACGTAATTCACGAAATGTGGTTGTTTTTGAACGAATATTTTCATAATAAATTCAGACAATCAAAATGCGTTGTTGTGTTCTAAGCGACTCCATGATGATAAATGATGAATTTTTTAGAACAGATAACATAAAGTACTAAAATTCATAGATCAATTAGATCAATTTTCAACAATCTAACCAGAAATGATGATTTTTGATAAAATACTATTTTTCTAAAAAAAAGTCTGTCTTGTACAGTCCATACGGATCTCAAATATAACAAAATCGACTATGCGCTAAAGATTCTAAATTAATTTTCAACAATATCGGTTCAAATCAGTTTTCAACATTTAACTGAAAAGGCCGATTTTCACATAAAACTGTTTTGTGTATAGCAATCATGAAAATTTATAAACTCTTTTTTGACTAAATGTCTGTATCCTCAGGCCGGGAACTTTTCAGGCGATGTCTTATTTTCAATCTTTCGCTTTAGAAATTAAGTGAGGAGTATTCGAGATCGATCTAATTTTCGGCGACAACAATTTCACCTCTCCTTCCCATTTCGGTGTGTGCGTGGTTTCAATTATATAACTTGGATGTCGTTATTGTATCACATGAAGTGAATCATAACTCTAGGCTGAATAATTGGTACTTTCTGCATCATATTATTAATCAATGGTAAACAATCCCGCTACCAGTGTGAGTCACGTCAGAAATCCCACCGTGTTCTTATTTTGTCGAGTAGTATTTTATTGTGCAATTTTGTGCGTCTAACGGTAAAATTGGTGCATAATGTACTTTGGGAGGTAATGTGGGATTTCTGACGTGATTATCGCACCAGAAATCCTATAGATCCGTTTAACGATTAAAGCATATGTTTTGCTTTAGTTTAATTGTGCAAAACTGTGCATGTCAAAACCAAATTAGTTCTCTTCCAGAATTGGTCAGGATTTTTCCTAGAACGGGTATATATGAATATTTTTTACGTGTGATATGTACAACGCCTATTGAAATATAGATCAACTATGTAAGAAAATATCGTAGTTTTCTAGTCACAATGTTTAGACTAGATGTATCAGTGATGCCAGGTCAAAATTTTAAATTTCCCTACAAACTAACAAAAAAAATCCCTACTTTTCCCTACAGATAATACCTTTCCCCTACACATAGTTTTTGCTATAAAATATAAGTAAACGTAATAGGTTATAGTTTTTTTTTATCATTTAATAAATTATTTTATAATAAGTATATAGGAAATAAAAAGAAATCGGCGACGCATCATGGTTTCTGGACTTAAGATGTCGCAGTAGTATAGATACATAATAAAAATTGTTAAATTTAAAATGCGATTACAACAAGGCCATATATTTTTTATATAGGAAAAGTAAATCACGGAAATATCTACTATAGTTTACCCATTAACTTTATTAACTACGAGGTAAAATTTAATGCATAGGCCCGTTCAATTTACCATTATCTTAATAGTCGAATTTCCATTTACCACACAAACACAACTTTGGATGGATTAAAAGTCATTACGTTCCAACATGAAGTTATTTATTTATATTTTGTTAATCTTCAAATAAAACATAACAATTCAAGTTTTTATATTGAATAAAAAAATTAAAAATTCTTAGGTATTAAAATACAGCTAAATTAAAAAATCACATTTCATAAAATAATAAATTTAAATTAAACAAAGTTGATACAGGATAATAAACCTGTTCATGTATCACATAATTTTTGGCGATAATTTTCTATCAGTCTTTTTATAATCTTAAACAATTAACAATGTTCATCACATTCGTATAAGATATTTGTAGCCATTCGAGAAAAATGTATTTCAGTGCACTGAAATGTAAGACATGTACCCGACACATTTAATAGGCTAGAACGAATAATACATATTGCGTTTAAAACTTCATGGCTTAACTTATTCCGTTTTTCAGTTTTAACGTCGGAAACAATTGAAAAAATTCTTTCTGCGTCAGCGTTTGCATGAGGGAGCGTTAATATATACTGTGCCACTTTTGATAATTGTGGGAAAATACGATTATCGTTAAAATTTCTCATCTTTGATATTTTCCACCAAAACGTATCCACAGAATCTTGACAAAAATCGGATTTTTGAGAGTCGCTAAATTGATTTGGAAATGTTCTCCATTCTAAACTTAGTGCGTTTTGATCAATTTGTAGCTTTTGACAAATCCTATTAAAATTATTAAACGTGGCTTCATTTCTACCATCGATCAATCCCAAGACCATTTCTGGATTTATTAATTCCATTTCTTTGAAAATTGAATCGACATTAATTGGTAGTCTTTTCTGGATTTCTTCTAAAGCTATACAGTATAAAATTGTAGACAATCTAGCTTAATTCGTTCCGATTCGCTTTTTGGTATTTTTTTTAATAAATCCATGCACTCAGGTCCCAGATAAACGGAATCTATTGGCAAAAAATTGTGAGGCGATTTGACGTTAATATTCGGTTTTAATTAATCGGGCTTAATGAAATTTTGACCAAGGTTTTTAAAAATTTTGACAAATTCATGGTGCAGGTTGTTAATCAAACATTTTTTTGATTGAAACATCGCATTCAGTGAGTTAGAAAATTCTATAACGTACTTCAAAAAACATAAATAAGCTTTAGTACACATGTTGTGTAGCTCCTGCAAGATTTGCTCTGTTGCCTTCAGTTTATCTGTGTTAATAGCTTCTTTGAAAAATTGCTGTAATGCATGCCAGTTATCTAGGATTCGTTCAACGCATCGTTGATGCGACAGCCAACGTGTAGCGGATGTCCTTAAAATTTTTCTTTTATCCTCACCTAGAATATTTTGTATGTCCTGAAGCTGGGAGCAGCGTTTTGAAATGCCGGTGACGTATACACAGATTTGTCGTAGTAAATCTTCTGGTGCGCGAGGTAGGGCTAAACATGCCTTGCTGGCGATGATTGCGGCACTGTGGCAGATGCATTTAATTATAATTGCATCTAGAAGTCGAGAAGCAAACGAGTTTCGAACACCTACCATGACGCTCGCGCCATCGCTACAAAACCCTATTATGTTTTGAAATGGAATGCCTGCAAATTTAAATAATTTAAATGCTAATTTCACATTACTTAGAAAATTTGATATAAATACCCAAATTATTTAATAAATTCTTGAAATTTTGGTAAAGAGAAGCAGCAGTACAATCTGCCCCGACTGGCAACAAATCTAATAATCGAAATCAAATCTAATTACTTTTCCATTTTCAGGACTAACAAATCTTACCAATATGCACATAGATTTACTCGTGGCAATATCTGTACTCTCATTGACCATTACAGAAAATTTTGTTTTTTTTAAGATTTCGACGAACTGCCTGGTTTCTTCGTGAGCAAGTACATGTTTTATTAATCCAACACATTTAGTACGTCCTAACTTTGCCATTTTGATTATTTGCGAATCTGGAACAATTTCCTTAAGTAGTGGTAGCAAATGGTCTATAAGTTGGATAGCTACGTTATGGTCTGCAAAAAATAGGCTAAATCTGACCTCAAAGTTGTCTACAGCTTTGTTACTGGGTTCAAATTTTTTCTTGAAAAACGTTTTCATAGCAGGTGTATTTTTGATCTTTGCCACATTTTGCAAGTGTTTTTTGGTAGTAGAATGTTTTTCTAACTCCGATTTTCCGCAATTCAAATCTCTATTGCATGCTAAACATTTGCACCTGTAGTCATCGTCTGGGAACTTTACAAGCCAACCTTTAAATTTTTCAATAGTAAGCCAATCACTGTTAAATTTTTGTTTTCTCCACTTTGATTTCGTATTATTCGAACAAGCAGTTTCTCGATGTCTTTTCTCTTCCTGAGAATCGTATCAGGACGATGAATCCATTTTTTTAATTGAATAATTTGATGAATTTGAATTTTTTAGCACAAATTAAATTAAAAATGAGAAATATTTAACATTTACGAATGGAACGAGCAAATGAATCGAAATAGTTTGACAGAACACCCTGAAAACATAAAACCAGAAACACAAAAACCACGAACATCAATTAAAAAAATAAATACCAATAAGCACACGAAACGGGAAAATGAGCAGATTGAAATTTTGTTTAAATATTTTATACAAAAGAGCAAATTAATATCATATTTTGATGGTGATTTGTTGATGAACATCAGTTTAATGAAATATCCCTACATTTCATGGTATCTTTAAAAATCTGTCCTTTTGCCCCCTACAAAAAATCCCTACAAGTAGGGAATTTTCCCTACACCTACCTCTATATATACAGTATATAACCTGATAAGACCAGAATTCAATAGTATCATATGTACTCCATATCAGCCACACTTGGGAACATAGAAACCCTTAATTCAACCCTAATTTGAAAAGATACATATATGAAAAATTTTATATGGGTGATTTCTGGAAACCCCACCTTTTATTAATGGTAACGAGCATGTAAATGAAATCGGTTATTAGTATTTGATGTTGAATCTCAAAAAAATTTAAGAATAGACGATCTCAACGATGTTTCCAAAACACTCCAAATCAGAGTCAAAAATTTTAAAATTATATCAGTTGTAGCCCGTTTACTAGAGTCTCCGTATTTTGTGACCTCCATATACAGGACAGACGAACGTTACCATCTGTACGACAACCAAAATAGCGAATCAGTCCTCGCAGAAACAAGTGAACGGTTTAAAGCAACGATCTCTTTTATTTAGAAAATTAAACGATGAACTAAACTACAAATGAAACTGTAACAAAATTAAACATTGAATATACTAAAACTAAAAAAAATAAAAAAAAAACAAAAAAAAGAACTACGAAAAAATGGCAAGTAACTTGGTCGCCTCCACGCGGTGCTTCGTGGGGATAGCTAAATGGCCAAAAAATTGATTTATCTGAAACAAAAATCAGTTCTAGTGAATTCATTAAAAAATGGTGGGATTTCCAGAAATCACCCATACAAAATTGTTCAGAAATGTATCTTTTGAAATTAGAGTTGAATTAAGGGTTTCTATGTTCCCATTTCTGGCAGATATGGAGTATGCCAATATTTAATCCTGGTCTTATCAGTTTATTATATACATCTAGTCTAAACATTGTGACTATAAAACTACGACATTTTCTTACATAGTTGATCTACTTCAATAGGCATTGACTGATTGACTCACACCGCTACGACGTTAACCAAATATATTGTAGATTTTCCACCTGTAGATTTTCAAAATAATTTTAATTTATATTTCTCTTGCCATTGTTTATATCTTATATCCATAAAAACCTTATATAGTGTTTGAAAAAATGGTGAAATATGTTGTAAAAGTTTCGTATATCCACTACGTGAATAATAATCTATATCTTCATATAGGTCTGTGTTTAAAGATAAAAAAATACATTTCCACTCTTGTAAACCAATATCCAGCAGTTTACTACACTATTCCGTCTCCTTACCTTTCGAGTTTATGGATTAGTTGGTTCACATGAATATCTTATCATGATCGTAATTATTCTAAACGTATTCCTTTAACTTTGGCTATATGCAAAGACTGTACGGGGAAACCAATTAGATTTTTAAAAAAAATATTTCGAATAAATTATATATTCCTATACTCGTAACTCGTTTATATACGAGTATCTGTTGCTTTCAAATGATGATTCACCTAATTGATACAAATTGCGATAAGAATAAATTATGATGTTAACTTGGGGGGGTATCTATGGAGTTGAGCCAATTTTATATTCAGCCTAGAGTAGACGATGTCGTATATAAAGGCGTAATAATTGTCACATATTGCTGTTTGTCTAAGAACTTTCCTGTTTTTTGTATTATAAATATTTGAATGTGACGCAACAGGCTGGTGTCGTTTCCGCTATCCTTCTTATGTACATAAAATCACATAAATAGAGTATTTAAATTTTAAATTAATCTTAACTCGTCTTAAATGTAAATGTTGATTTTCGACATGTACGAGTATTAAACCGAGAAAATGTCTAGGCACACAGTTGTATAGCGTGTGTATTGTGAATAATTTTTTACAAATAACGTTAACACAAGTACTCGTACATAAGGATATGTATAATTATGCTCGTATGCTAGAGTATACAGCCCTACATATATAAAAAAAATTAAATCAGTAATTACAATGACCGCGTTTGATAAATTACAATAATTAATTATCAAGTACATATGTACCTAACTATGTGTAAATGTACGTCTATCAGATTATGTTAAACTAATTAAGGATAATATATGTTTGATATGCTGTTGGATGGAATATAGATAGGGCGAGGTTAATTTAATTAGCAGATCGTTAGCATTATAAAGGCGCAATAGGCGTATCAATCACAAAATGAAATATACTCGTTAACATATTTTACACAAAATTCTGAAATGTTTACCAAAAGTTTATACAAGAGTCAAATTTCTAATAACGTATATCCGAAAGAAAGAACTTTTTAAAAAGTTGTATATCTGAATGTGAATTTTTTTGAAATAGAATTTTCATGCAAAGCTATCAATCATCTTTAATTTGGTTGGGTGGTGGTGATGGGATTTGTTGTGTGTTTAAAACACTTTAGCGTAATTAAAATTATGTTGTTAACGTTATGTTGACAAATATAAAATCGTTACAACGAATTTTACAGTAAAATATTTTCATTAGAATTGTAAACATATTGATGATGTAATTTGTAGCATTTCAACATCTGAAAACGTACAACATATCAATACCCTTGTCAAAATTTCCGAGAAGAAATCGGGATATTGATATGATAATTTTGATTTTGTACAAATGTCAAAAGTGAAGGTTCACATGATGACCTTTAACAAATATTTTGATGTTATTATGATATTTTCAATTTATCTCATTCAAAATGTCCTACGAAATACATTTTGCTTCACAGAGATTAATCAGTCTAAATATTAGTCTTTGGTGCTGTTATTTATTAGGATTCTAGTTTCTTTTTCGCACTTGTATATTGGCTGATTTCAACTTTCCATCTGAGGGCTTCAGAAATGCGCTTTACTAAATCAATGGCCAATTTATAAACTGTTGACTGCTTTCCTATAATCTAATAACGTTCAAAGTTCCAAAATAATTCGGTTTTAATCGTTAGAAAACAGGGTTAGGGCCGTTTCACATTTGATATTTTCGAAAACTCCGTATCAGAATTTCTCATACATTTTTTTTCTTACCTCACGTTCTTGTCTTTTTTCTTGTCTGGGATTAATCTTGTAAGCGTAATTTGCACGACTTCTCCAATCACCAACTCATTGAACCATCTTAAGCTCTCAACGAAGCATCAAATATCGTTGATGTTCATTTTATTAAGGTCCGGCAAGTCATCTAGACTGGGATAAATGCAAATAAGATGGACAACTGTTTTTTTCCTCCTCTTCATCATCGCAACTACGACACATTCATTACTAACCGTAGTCAACATTACTGGAAAAATATGTATCAATTGCTTTACCATATTTCCATCCCTAGCCTACATCAAAATATCTCGTTCACTTAAGATAGTAAACAGTTCAGGGCAGTACCGCCGGAACGTAAGAATAACTTCGTCGCTTAGTAAATTCGGCAGTGTAATTGGTTTATGTTCGTATTAACCAGCCACTTTTGTTTTAGTGACACACATTCACCTCGTTACAGTCGAGAAAGTTGTGTCGATTTTTTGGCTCATTGAGCTCGTTAGTGGTAATATCGTTTTGAGTCTTTCTTTGACGTCAGGCCGATTTATTCAACTTACTTTTCCATTACTCAATCATCGGCTAGGCCACAACAGTATCTTTAGACACTGTTCGGTTAGCTTTTGTAACCCGTTGTAGGCTAGTGCCCCGCCAAACCTTAGTTAAATATTACTTTGTTTTTTAGATCAGTCCTAATCTTGACACTCTCGCTAGAGAGTAGTTTCTTAGCGTTTTCCCAGAATTTTAGTAGTTACTCCCATACGTTGATCAAAGTCAACTCCTAGATAACTCACAGTCAACCATTTCCAAGTTTCGACCGTTTAAAGATGTTAGTGGAGGGCAACAGGAGTCAAATCTGCTTTTTAGCAACAGCATCACTGTTTTTTCTGCAGGAGTGATATTTTATTGACGCTGAAGTTTGAGTCTCGAGTTGCCTTGCACCAGAATAGAGCCTTAATGATATCTTTTGGTGGTTTGCTTAGTAACAGTAAGTAGTAAGATTTCGAAAAAAGCCGATCACTAACGCCAGGTTTCTGATTATAATCATTTTACCTGATTTCCACACGTTAGGAAAGTAGCCAAATTTCAAGCAGCTGTATAAGAATTTTATTATTTTGGGCCCTATGATAGGCCATGCGAGTTGAATTACATCAGAGGTCAAGTTGTCAAATCTTGGTGACTAGTCTCGTCTAATACATTTTAGAGTACTGGTGACTTCTTCCCATGTGAACGGGGTCGTCAGCAATCGCGGATGTCCACATGTCTCAGTTTCATCTTATGTTTCGTCCGGTAGAAATAAGTTAAGTAATTTCAAACATGCGTGTCATGCCACATATGTTTGACGACTCCATTTGTCTTTCTAATGGTGTTTAAAACCCTAGAGGGTCTTGATTTGTTGGCTGCAAATTTGTATACAAAACTACGTTGGGCTTTATACTATGTTCCGTGACATACTTTTATAAACTACTTTGCTTCGCTGTAAATACTTCATGGAAGTATGTATTAAATTCTTGCCTCACTAAAAAGTAAAAATTTTAATTATTTTCGTCTTGGTTTCTCTTCGTCTGTTGTTTGTGTCTGAAACTCATTTTTTATAAACACCAGGTATTGCACTATATGCCCAACTTTCTTTCACGCACCACCCAACTATCGATCTCAACACGGTTCCATTCAATATTATTAGATCAATTTTGGAGTTCTCATTAGATGAGAATGACGATATATTTCGCTGCTTATTCATTATATACAGGTCGCTCCTAGTCACGAAGACCACTACTTGTCTACCGTTTTTATCAGTTAGACTATCATGCCACATCCTACTTCTGATTCAATTCGTGTTTGCACAGATTGTTCTTGATCGGTTCACTGTATATTGGGGTGTTTTGAAAATAGATAGACTGAACCAATTTCCCATTGAATTTCAACACAACTGCAGTGGCTATCACAAGACTTACTAAGCTTCACCATGTTGACGCAAATATTGTGAACACCGATTGCAGTCTTGGAATTCACAGAGCAGGCTGTGCCTACTCAGGTTGTAGCATGCATGCCGCTGATTTGACCATTGAACGAGTGTGGTTCTTGCATGCATACTGATCCGACTATTTCGGCATCCTGGTTTCTCAAACTCTCCCACATATGGCATCCTAACGAGTCCACATGCAGTTTTCCACGACATTATTAATGAGACCCCTATTCTGCTCCGCATGATTACTTTTGAGACATGATGTGTGGATTTTTGGCAGTTCTAGTGTTGACCAGATCTGTTTACTTATTGTACATGAGGTAGTATTGAGCCATCTGTTGTTCTCTAGCGTCCTGCTATCAACATCCGCCTTGCTTGGTGAAATGAGGCAGATTGTGGCTTGTCGAGTGAGATCATCCGCCTTTTCATTCTCTTTGATATTGAGATGTCCTAGAACTCAAATCAGGTGGATGTTGAACTGATCTGCCATCTTGTTTAGAGACAAAAGACAATTTGGGCTACTTTCCACAAAAACGGGAATATCTCTTTCAGATATTATATTATACATGTACCAGTCAACGGCTTCCTTTAACGTGATTAGTTCATCACAGAAAACCCAACCCCGCAATCGTTCCATCCACTTTGAACCATCAGTGAAGAAAGTAAAACCTTCAGTATTCAGAAATGCTTCTCTGAACCAGTCCTTTCTGGTGGAATTATCAGTCCAAAATCTCTGATTAGAAGATGGTCACGGTCGGTATAAATGGTATAGTCGATAGTAATTGGGATGTTCCTGTTTCTTATAATAAATTGAAATCCTAAATTGTTACAGTTACACAAAAAGAAAGACTTGAGCTTTACAGCTGAGATCGCCGCAATTCGTTTACCTAGTATATTATATCTTTGTGAGATGAAAGAGAATCTCCAGCTCCAGTGCTTGAGTGGATGTACTTCTAAGAGCCCCACTAACACACAAGTCAGCTATTTGCTTTAATTTGGGGGGGGGGGGGGGGGGTGATGATGATGTGGGTTGATCAGATGATGTGGGTTGATCTGAGGTGGGATGATCTGATAAAGATTTTATTTCCTGGAGAAAGAGACTAACTTTTGTGGGGATTTTGATTCAAACCGCAACTGTTAGCCTAATTAGAGAGAACGCCAAACGTACTTTGTATGCTTTCTCCTCAGGTGCAAGGATATTTACTGAATACACCAATCGCATATAATCGGCATAAGCAATTACCATAAGACCGCACTCTTCTAGGTCTAATACCGGTGAATAATGACCAAGTTCTTATAAGAAAAGGGGTTCAAACCCCGCCTTGCAGTGAGCCGCTTATCATATGGAGTATTCCTTATGTTTAAGGGATTTCTGCTCTTCTGCAATGTGCCTGTTGATATTTCGATAGCATATTTGGCTTAACAAAACTCCTAATGTGGGCTTCTATTTGTGTTTAAAAAAAATTGGTAGAGCAGAGTCTAAACTTTGAGATCTAAGGTCTTTGAGACTGCAATGAGCGGTTTTCCGCGTTAGGTACGAAAATATTAGAAACCAGTAAGTGGATCAATTCGGTTTAAATTTATCTAAGAACCAATTCAAATCAAGAACTATTTTTAATTTTTACTTTTATTTTTTTTTTCGCTATATCACTGAAATCAAATAAAAATAGTTTAGAAAAATCTGTGTGTGTGTGTGTGTGTCTACGTGAATGCAGAATAAATTTGTGTGAAACCGATGTTAACTTCACACTTAAGCTGTTAGCTGTAGCCATAAATTAGCGAGCGATTCCAATGATAATTGGCAGAAATAGGACCGCCGAAAATAGTATCGTCCATATGAGCTTGACCGTTTTTTGCAAATATTGTGAAAATATTCGGTCCAGCTCATTTTTCTAAAATTTTAATGGCAATGACGTTTTTTTGACAAGGAACTGCTTTATAACAAAAATTTGGTCCTGTACAGCTCAGACAAATTGGTGGATTAGGATTAAACTTCTTACTTAAACTTTTTCACAAATTGGAAGGTCCCAGTGAGTTTTGGCTGAAATTGGTTCACCGGATTTGACAGTTTCAATTCGCTTTTTCGATTTGTGCAAATATTTTGAAAAGTGTATCACAAATGTAAACGATTATGAACTAAAAAACTCTAAATAAAATTTGCAACAAAACCAGTCAAGATGAGTTTCCCAAAAGGTAGCCGGAAATGACGTTTTTTGACGACTCTGACAAAAATCAGTTTTTTCAACAATAATTTTGCCCCGGTTCAGCACAGATGAACTGATTGATCGGAACGAAACTTCATGATTAAGCGTTTGCCACAAATTGGAGATCCCAGTGAATTGTGGCTAAAACTGGTCCACTGGAAATGATAGCTTCCATATAGAAGCTTTTTTGTTCTTCTAACGTAACTGAAAGCGTCAATATGAGTTTTTTCGTTTTTTGTATGTATATTGAAAAGTATTTACGAGAAAAACGGTAGATCCTAATCTTTTTCTCGTGATTCTAAATTTTGCAATAATACCGGTCCAGATCAGTTTTAAAAAATTTAAGCGGAACTTAGCGAAACTTCAAACTTAAGCTTTTTCTATAAATTGGGAAATCCCATGTGATTTTAGTTCGAGGTCGACAAACCAAAGGTGGTAACTTCCATATGAGCTCTTTCGCGTTTTACAAATATTTTGATAAGTATATAACATTTACGAAAAAACGATTAAAATCTAAAGATTGTAAATTAAATTTCAAACAAAATTAGTTCAGATGTTATTTTAAATTTTTTTCGGAAAAGACGAGTTTTTTTAAAAACAAAAGCCTTTATTTCACCAAAATTTGGCATCTTTAAAGACCAGTTGCACTATTCTGGTAATTTCCCGGGAATAGCGAATTGGGGAAAGAATTTATATGTAATTTCTCTTCAACTATTTTTTTTCCAGCCTACTAAGGAGAAACGTTTGATGTAAATATTTATAAATTGAGAATAATTTTTCCATACCTAAATTGGAAGGGAAAATTATTCCCCATTAAATTTTCTTTTCAGAAAAATTAACACTAACTTTCTACCTCAGTATGCCTGAAAAAAAATGTTTAAATAGAAACTACATATAAATTCTTTCCCAATACCCTATTCCCGGGGAATTACCAGAATAGTGCCACAGGCGTCAATCTATTTGGAATAAAACTTCCTACTAAACCATTCTCTATAAATTGGGAAATCCACTCGCAATGTGGTTTATGTCCACCAAGTGGCAGCTTCTGTCGCAGCTTTTTCAATTTTTGATGTGAAGATTAAATTTTGAACAAGAGTTGATCTTTTTGGTTTTCTGAAACTTAAACATGAATAATAATTTTTGATTTTACAACTTAAGCAATCATACCCCCCTTGTAAGTATTTAGTAAAAAAATTGTCTTTAATATTTTTATGTATTTTAATTCTAATTTTGATATCCTAACTGTCAGTTTTGTCAAAAGTAATTACGGAAGAAATCAAATTTTTCCTATCTAGGGTACACAATTTTCTGGTTGCCCGAATTTCTTGTCAAAGAGTGATTTAATTAATCTCCACATTTATTTTATTTTTTTTCCTCAAATTTTTTTCAATTCGGGCTCCTACTGGTTTTTTTTTATAATTAATGACTATAAATTAGACAAAATTTAAATTGCTGATAATTAACAGTCGGGTGGCTACATAAAATAGAAAAATAAATGTTACGGATATAATTTTTAAATAATTAATTGATTTATAAGCCATTTGGATTTACAATCAGTGTGTACAGAGATATAGGAAATAGATTAATTGAAATGAATTTTGTATGTTCCGCTTCGTACATGATAAATGAGTAAACCGCAAACGTATATACGTTTTGAATCGCACTATATATAACTAAGTGTAATCCAAAGAGTTTTCAAATACACGTATGGTACACATATACATTCATAAAAAATCATTAGTTTTTTGTATGTATAAAGTCTAATTCATTTTTAAGTCCTTATAATTTATTTCATTTAATTTTTTGCAACTAAATGACCACAAAGTGCTCTATATACAATATTAAATATTATATTATATATAGATATACGTATGTAGAAGATGTGATTCAAAAAATTATAAAAATTTGGAAATTTTTATCTAAACGAAATTAATTTAAATCCCCACAAACCATATTCAACACAAACAAATAATAGAAAAAAGCCAATCGAAAAACCTCAAACAACAACAAATGAGACTTCCAATTTCATTAGGTGGAGTAAATATTTAAATTTTAATTTTGTATTCTTGTTTTAAGCCCGAACCACCCACATAGCACACATTTGAAATCAAATATCCATTTAAATAGCACTACTGGCACCAATTGTAAGCGTTCATCCCAATAAACGTTGTCTGGGTCCGTATGAAATGTAGTAAAATATAATTTCAATTTATTTTAATTGACCAAATTCAATTTTTTATAATAAATGAAAAATGGGTTTCCACCCATTTTCCCATTTTCAAAACACGTTAATAATGATGGTATGGAGTTATAATAAAATTTATGAAACTTTTTGTATTATTTTACACTCTAATTGTGTAATTACGTTAATGCGAGTATTTTTTGCCATATATTGTAGCCAAATTCAATTTTTTCGATTTTTGTTTGTATTCTGCAAGTAATTTGGTAGTATTCAGTGTTAGCCAATTACATTAAACTACAAAGACCGTTGAATGAACGACTTTCTGAGATTAATTGCTCCAGAAAAAATTGAGCTTGGCACTCCTGATTGCATATTTCTACCTGGCTTGTTCATTTACTTTCCCAGAGTATAATCGATTTCAAGATGGAATGCATCACTAATGTAATAGAAAAACATGAGCAACGATTATTTCAGCATGATTCTGGTTGTATAAATTTCTACATATTGGTTTTGGTTTTGAAACTAAAATTTAATGGTTTTGGTTTTCATTCGTGAAACAAATTTAAAATAAGAATAAAACTAAAAATTATAAATAAATAAGTTTTATTCATTAATTCAAATAAATAAGGAATATTTCCTCCAAACATAAAAAAATAAATTCTAAAAACATAACAAAAATTAAAAATAATAATTATAAAGTATGTCTTCTAATACATCCTCTTTTAAACCTTCGCTGTGATCTGCAAGAATAAATTTTTACGTTGAAAACGCCCGCTCCAACGATACCTGAATATTATCAAAATTGTTCACTGTCGTTTTAAAATTTAAATTTTGTTTTGGTAATCGTAGTTGAATCACATCAGCCAATTTTTTTTTCTTTTATAAAAATTGATTCATCGATCTCATCTAAACTATTCGTAATTGTTCCATCGTTATCAGATACGCCAGTTGCTTAATCGTTCTCTTTTAACAGAGGAGAGCTTAGAAATGAGTTTGTTTATTTAGAATATTCATTATCGTGAATATAATTGTGAATTTTACAAATATGAACGTTACCTGAATTCTTCTGATCAGTATGTAGTAGTATTTGGTATCGTGGGTCCAGGTTGATGCATGAGCATGGAATTAACACTGCTCTTAATTTTGTCATTCGATTTCAATTTTCTTCTGAAACTTTTAACTCAAGGATTGCTTCTTGGTACCTAGTCACTACAAAACATTCTTAGGTTAATTAAGCTGTTTATCAGTTTTAATGTAGAATCCCACCGAATTGGGCAATTCCTATTGAGCTCAATATCACATGATTCACATTTGTTAATTTTCTTTTCTGCTGAGTATTTAAAATAACTATACACTTCATGTTTCCTTTTAGAATTCATTTTGTAGTTTTCTTCTACATCTAACATCCGGATTCTCTTAATCGTGTCACCTGTCGTTTCTAACGACAATCACTTTTTCATATTCTCTTAGTCGATTGAAGTGACCATCATCGTTTGAAGTGACAACTATAATATTCCATTAGTTGTATAAAAAGTTGCGTGTAACCTGATTTGTAGACGTGCGAATTTTGTAGGCGATACAAACATGGAGGGAGACAAAATGTAGGTTATGTTAGAACAATATTTAATTGAAATTTGTTTTACTTCTATAAAGCATTAACATAACCAATATGAAGCAGTTCGAGTGTCTTGTAGATTGTATGGAAAAAAATCCAGATATTGACAAGGGGATCTTCAATTTCGTCAGCTCCAAGAGGGAATTTATTGCGGCTTGGAATACTTTTGCTGTTAAGCTAAATCGTTAGGACCTCCAACACGGGGTGGCAAAAAGTAAATCGCTTATTTAAATCGCAGTTTTTATTCATTAGCAAAATTTGTTTATTTTAGGTTTGGAATGATTTCAAAGGCAAAATTAAGAGAAAAAAAATGGGACAAGATAAAAAAGAAATTGCTGCAACTGGGGGTGGTCCATGCCGACTTGTGACATATTCTTCTTTAGAGAATTGCGTGGTAAGCATTCTTCTAAGCTATGATAAAAAATTTCCCAAAACATCTGGCAAAAGTGTTGGCCTCCCATCAGTAATTGCTGGCTCATCGAATAGTTCAATTGTTGGTGTAGCTGGTCCTTTTACTGTAAATTCTATAACACACCATCGCGATATTACAGAAACTCACGTTGCCACTGTGCCAGAGGATGATGTACTATAATTAGTGAGGTTGAAGATAATATGAAGGCTATATCCCGCCACCCACAAAAACAAAATCGCAGAACCAAAAATTAATTTGTATATTTAATCTATAGAATCATTATTATTTTAATAATTTTTTTTCTTTATTTGATTTATTCAGTGTTTTCAATCTAGTTTACAAATACAATTGAATACAAAATAGCTCTTTCTCAAACTGAATTTAGAACAAAAACTGCGTCAATTCTATTAGAATCGTGTAGCAGAAATATTTGTGAATTAAAATAGAGCACTGTAATAAAAATAATGGAAATAATTTAATAACAGAAGCATGCAACTGAATATAAGTTTAGATATGAATAATTCTTTAATTTAACTGTCAAATTTAATTCTTTTTTAATTTAAAGTTTAATTTTTTCATATTTTTTCTTTTATTTTAGTTTAGCAGTGTTGTTGAAATTTGCATCCTGGTTTTTAGGTTTATTAACAAAATTAATTTTGTAGAAGAGCTGGAAAATGTCCTAATAATAAATATCTTAAGTTTTCAATGGTTAAATTTATTTTCAATAAGATTTAAAACTATTTTTTTGAATATACATTTAGACTTGTTTTTCTTCTAATATTATTTGGTAATTTATTGTATATCAACAATCCACGACTCAATACATTATTTTCAGATGCGGAAGTGGAAAATAATGTAGAACGGATAAAAGAACGACGTCGCACATCATAATCATGAACGTCACTAGACCTGATTAGTTCGAAATTGTTTTTTATTAAATAATTGGTAATTTTGTAGGTGACAAGAATTAGTTCTTTTTCAATTATGGCATTCAGTGATAAGAAATGTGTAAAAATCATGGGAGATGGAGTCCTTATCGGTACATCCAACATGAATTTTATGGCTCTTTTTTGCAAAGTAAGAAGTTCATCTAGGTTAGATTTAGTTGTCCCACTCCATATCGGATTCAAATATATAAAATGACCGTATATATACGCGTAATATATGTTGCTTAATAATTTCCGAGGTAAAATGTTCTTCGACTTCTTTAAAATGACAATATATGGCATAATCTTGTTCTTTTTGTTTTCTACATGAAGATCCCATTTAAGTTTTGCATCTCTAACCAAACCTAAATACCTATATGAATTCACTCGTTTCATTGGTTCTCCATCATAACGTATGGTATTATTCATTATAATACTGTCATCTATAATTTTATTTTCAAAAATAATGTACTTCGTTTTTTTAGCGTTCAATAGTAATAAATTTATATTGAACCATCCTTCTAACAAATTTAAATCCACTTGCATGTCATTCATTAAATTAGCCAAATTATAATTTTTGTAAACTATAGCAATATCATTTGCATATACCTGTGCATTACCATGAAGATCTTGCAACAATAGCTGTGTTCCATAATGGGTCATTCTCTGCTGGGCAGAAATCAAATTGGGTTTAGGTTTCCGTGATTTCGTTTTCCCCGACATTAAAGATTCGGTTGATGCAACCTCGTCAATTTTATATTTTTGCATTGCGTTTTGTACGTGTACCGATTCAGGTACAGCGTTCATATTTTCTGACGTTTCATTGGGTGTTTGTATTGTAAATGAGTTACCCCACTTACGATATAATTTTTAGCGTTTTTTTATAAAATTAATTTGGATTTGTTATCACTATGTTGTATATATGTATAAAACGTAACTTATTATTTTAAATTTATCTATTCAATTTCTTAAACGAAGAAAATTTAAAAAATTTCTATTTTTTCGACACAAGAAAAACAAATTTTTCGTTTTGGTTTTCGGTTTGGAATTTTCTGCCGTTGGAAAATCTTCCTTCTGCTTCAATTTTCTAATATTACGCACTAATGACATAAATTATAATTATGTTCTGTATTATTTAACGTTTATTAATAACTATCACAATAATAACACGAATTTAAACGAAAATAAATATTTTGTATTTAAAAAAAAAAAATTCAATTTTCGTTGCACATAAATGTCCCTCGATCCGCCGAAGCTTTATCCACTGCACCACCTGGCTCATAAAAAATGTACACACAAAATTCATATGAAAATAGCTTTTTATTCGATTTTTCGGGTTTTTAGACTTTTTCGGTGGATTTTTTCAAAATTTTCTTTCGTAAGAACCATCTCCTGGCAATTGCAAACACAATAAAAAAAGATTGAGTCAAATCGGTTCAGCCGTTCTCAACTGATGCGCGCACATACATTTTATACACCATTTTAATAGATATAGACTAGCTGAGTTATCCGGCGTTGCACGGGAGGTATGTAAGCATGAGTTGTATGTTCGAATATTTTGTAGAAAATGTCTGGATAACTCAGTAATTCCAAAGACGTAAGCTAGAAGAGATTCAGGTGGATCATCCAGAGGAGGCAAATTCACTTTTCCATTTGAACAACACATTCCAGGCGATTCATTGTGAAACTTTAAAGCATGACAATACAAAGAAATGTTTTCCATTTGCCCAGTTGAAACATTGTAATCATAGTCTTTCTCGTAATTGAATGCTGCTAACTTTAAATCACCTCTAAAAGTTTCTATTAATCGTCCATATCGTAACCAATCGACTTCCAGCTGAGCCTCACGATGTTCAATGGTTTCAGTGGCTCTAGAAGAAGACATCCTGCTTCGAACATTTTCAAGTCGTATTTCACGCTGTTCAGTTGTTTCATCAGCTCTAGAAGAAGACATCCTTCTTCGAACGTTTGCAAGTCGTGTTTCACACTTTTCGCTTGATTTAGCCACCCTTGCGGCTCTAATCTTCTTCGACTTTGCAGTTACCTGCCCAATTGAGCTTTTTTTCGGTGGCATTTTTAAGCAAAAATGAAACGTGTAGCTAATTCATCAGGAATGACGGGCATTCAAAACAGAAATTAGTATTAATTTATCAAAACGATTTTCGATACGTTTCTCCGCAAACTGTGTTTGAAAATGTCTTTACGGAATTTTTTTTTAAATCAAAATCAAATGTTATCTACAATCAAAAAGTAATCATAGATTAACACGTTTATAAACTGAAAACTTAAATCTAATAAGAATGTATATTCACTTGAAATAATATTTAATACCTGGAAAATAATCACCAACAATTATTTTATTGCAATATAGCTAACTAATCGAGAACAACGGCATCCGAAACACAAATTAATATTAATTTATTCAAAACGATTAAAACTACGTATACTTCGATACGTTTTACCGCGAACTGTGGTTGAAAATGACATTTCGAAAAACAAAAGAAGTTTTTCAAACTTAGGCAATTTTACACGCATAATAATTTGAATCCAAGGATGTTTCTTGTAGAAGATGCTATTTTCAAAAATAAAACGCTAGTACTTTTCAAAGTAAATTAGTTTATACGTACAATATTTTTTAGTACCTTTCCTAGAATTGATTTTATGAAACAATCATTGATTATTTAAGTAATAAACTAAATAAAGTAATAAACTATTGGCGTTTAGTATGAAACTACTATTTTCATTAAAAGCCGCCGGTTGCAATAGTGGATTAAAATAGAATGTTAATTATTTCTGAGGTTATGTGCAAATTATAACTCGCTGACTATGGTACATATGCACGGTTAGAAATTAGACGTGATTTTTAACGTCTATTAGCCTCTAGACGTTAAAGTTATTAAAATTTAAGACTCTTTTCATGGTAGGTAGTTTGTAACGAATATGGGACGTAAAAAATAATTTAGCTATTTTTATTGCTAAAATTACTGTCTAAAAATTGTAAAATTTGGAATGAAAATACAATGAAAATAACTACCCAAAATAAGAAAACTATTGACCAACGAATATTAACTGAGGTACTTGGTTAAAGACAAAATTAACTCCCTTAGAGTAATAAAATACAAAAAAGTACTTTTATTTTCCGTCAAAACCAAATTATTTAAAAGTTAAATAAAACATCAATTTTATATATTATTATTAAAATTATATACATTATTATTAAATTTATATATATTATTATATTAAAATTATTAAAGAAATCTATTTATTCTTAAAAAATGCTAGGAACAGTAAAAATTTTATCGTTTTATATAAAAAAAAACTAATTGATTTCTACGAAAACATAATTGCAAATTTATATATCAGGATTTAGTATTACAATATTTTACTGTAGTAGGTAGTTTTTGAACTGGGATGCCAAAAATATAATGTTCAATATATTTAAAAAAAAATTCCAAATTTTCATCGTATTTTACGTTAAATACATAATGACATTTAAAAGGCAAATCTAACGCATCTATTATGGTATTATTTGTTGGGATAAGCTTTTGATCCAAAGAGTCGTAAAATTTTGATATATTCGACTTGCTTTCATCTTGAGCAAAAATAATTAGTTGCTGTTCAGCCGTAATGTCGTCATTTGCCCCAATAAATTTGAATAGTTTAGCACCAGCTGACTTAATATCTGCTCTATTTTTGGCTCCACGACCATTTTGTGTAGCTGGAAGAAGAGTTACTAAACTAAATATAATTAAAGTATCTGGACGCCAATCTGAAATGTTAAAAACCACAAGTGTATTAAATTAATTGGAAGGGTAAATTTTAAATAATCCCATTCTACCTTTAAAGAATTCAATAATAGGTTTGCTTTTGCCTATTTGTTCCGAGATTGTCACTGTATGTTGACAAACCTCACCCTTAAACTTAGTTTTAAGGTTATTACAAGTATTTGGGTACAATATCTCAATATCGTTGTGAATCTAAAAACGAGACTATTAAAGAAATATTAATTAAAAGTTGTTAAATCATTTTGTAAGTTCTTACTAGTTGATACGTGTCCAAAAAACGTGGGTATTCCAATCAGCTTCAAGTCGTATTCATACGACGGATGAAAATCTTGGATTTTTCTATCTCAGATTTTTTGTTAATTTTTTTCAACTTTTTTGTATGAAAAGAGGCGTGTGTACTGTATAATTTACATGATGTGATTGGTTAAAACAATGGGATAGAAAAATCCCGGATTTTCATCCATCGTATGAATACGACATCAATTTAAGGAAAATTTTTGAGATGTATGTAGATTTTAGTTTAAATTTTATTGTCGAGAGAGCAGAATAAAATAATACAAAAAATATTTGTGTTTAAATATAAAATAAGGTTTTAAATTAGCAATAAAAAATCTATTACGACTTAGTTGGAAGCGTGAAGCAGAACGGATCATTTTGCAACTGGAATTTTTTTTATCACTGCTTTGAAACCATTGAGGCATGCTACACGAAATTTAAGTTGCTGGATTAAACTAAGTCGTAATAGATTTTTATTGTTAATTTAAACCTTTATTTCAAATTAAAACACCAAATTTTTTTGTATTGTTTTATTCTGTTCTCTCGAAAATAAAATTTAAACAAAAATCTATATCTCAAAAATGTCCTTACATTTTTTTATTTTCATTTCGGATTCACGGACAAAAATTTTATATCGCACAACTTTTGTTCATGAATCCGAAATGAAAATATAGAAATGAAAATGAAAAAATTAAAGGACATTTTTGAGATGGAGATTTTTGTTTAAATTTTATTTTCGAGAGAACAGAATAAAACAATACAAAAAAATTTGGTGTTTTAGTTTGAAATAAAGATTTAAATTAACCATAAAAATCTATTACGACTTAGTTTGATTCCAGAAACTAAAACTTCGTGAAGCACCTCATTATTTTATATATCAAAATATCATCCCAATTTTTTTTTATTCTTTTATTACTATACACAATCGAAAAATAAAATAAAATTAAAAAACACATACCAAACATGCACTAGAAATTTTTTTAAATAATTAAACTATAAATAAATTTTAGCACCAACTTTAGCTATTTTTACTTTAAAATTCCAACTGCAACTAACAAAATTATATTCCCATTTAATCTAGTAACTGAAAAAAGTAAAACAAAAAAACCAAGAGAATCTAGAAAATTACTCATAGAGAGACAAATGATTTTAAAATGACAATAAAAATGACGTCCCTTGATCGTTAAAATAAAAATTTTATATTTATACATACTCAAATTTATCATCCTTGATTTTACTGGGTCGTCAATTTAACCCACTATTTTAGTTAAATTTAAACCTTGTGTTTACGTTGATCTAGATAACATTTTAGTAATGTAGTTAACGTAATTTAAATAAATATGTTATAATTAATATTTTTCGGTAGTGAAAAGCTATAATAATAAAACTTTATTTTACGAATTTGACTAAGAAAGAATATTATCGCATCGTATACTCGAAGAATGTTAAACATGACATCTAACTTTTTTTTGCATACTGTTTCACTATCATTCTTTTAACCCCCGAAATAGGAAAGACGTCCGAATTTTTACCGTGTGATAGGATATGATAAATTGGATATCACTAAACAGTACATGTCAAACCAGTAAAAATGGATTATTAGTATGGATAATATAAGTGTTCAGAGATTTGTCTTCAATTAAAGTGATGAAAGATTGTCTTAAATTTAAATTAATAAAATTAATTTGAACAATTAAATCAATTATAGTAGAGGTATGATTTGGGTATAACAATCAAACGCTAGATATCCTTTTTGGTGTCTGAATTTGCAGCTAAGGCGCTATTTCGGAACATTTAAATAATTGTATCTATACATGTAAAAATGAATTCTTGATCCAGGGTAGACTTTCGGATTGGAGTATGACACTAATTTCATATAACCTCTTTCCTAAAGTCATTCCCGTCAAAAAATCTTAAAAAAATTTAAATTTGAGAAAAATTTGGACCACAGCCCTTAGACCGCGGGGTCCAGCCCCTTCAAAAATATCGTGTGCTTGGTCCTGAACATGCAACATGTACATGGTAAAAATTTCATGGCGATCGGTAAAGCGGCTAAGGCGTTATTTCAGAACAATCAAATAATCGTATCTTTACCTGTAAAAGTGAATTTTTTATCCAGAGGCGGACCCCCCGAATTCGAACATGTCTCTTATTTTATATAACCTCTTTCCAAAACTCATTCTCGTAAAAAAAATTTAATTTTGAAAAAATTTGTACCATGGCCCCTAGACTCCGGGGTCCAGCCCCTTCACACTATCGTAAGATTGGTCCTGAACATGCAACATTTGCATGGTAAACATTTCATGGCGATCGGTTGAGCGACTGAGAAGTCATTTTGGAATAATCAAATATTTGTATCTATACATGTAAAAATTATTTTTTGATCCTAGGCTGGGCTCCCCGGATTCAAACATGTCAGTAATTTCATATAACCAGTCCCATAAACATATTTTCGTAGAAAAATTTAAAGAAAATTTTAATTTTCGGAAAAATTTGTACCGCAGCCCCCAGGCCCCGGGGTCCAGCCCGTTTCAAAATATCGTAAGATTGGTCCTGAACATGCAACATTTGCATGGTAAACATTTCATGGCGATCGGTTGAGCGACTGAGAAGTCATTTTGGAATAATCAAATATTTGTATCTATACATGTAAAAATTAATTTTTAATCCAGGGCTGGGCCCCTTGGATTCAAACATGTCAGTAATTTCATATAACCAGCCCCATAAATTCATTTTCGTGGAAAAATTTAAAGAAAATTATAATTTCCGGAAAAATTTGTACCGCAGCCCCTAGACCCCGGGGTCCACCCTCTTTCACAATATCGTAAGATTGATACTGAACATGCAACTTGTACATGGTAAAAATTTCATGGTGATCGGTTGAGCGGCTGAGAAGTCATTTTGGAATAATCAAATATTTGTATCTATACATGTAATTAATTTTTGATCCAGGGCTGGGCCCCTCGGATTCGAACATGTCAGTAATTTCATATAACCAGCCCCATAAACTCATTTTCGTGGAAAAATTAAAGAAAATTATAATTTTCGGAAAAATTTGTACCGCAGCCCCCAGGCTCCGGGGTCCAGCCCCTTCCAAAATATCGTAAGGTTGATTCTGGATATGCAACTTGTACATGGTAAAAATTTTATGGCGATCGGTTGAACGGTGTTGGAGTGAAACGGTAACATATATATATACAAACATCCATTTTTATATATATAGATATAGCACATGGGAAAAATCACCCGGTCTCAAAGTTCCCAGAATGTTCGCATTACTATACCAATTGAAATTGTTTCAGATCAATTATTTAACTCATAATAATTTTAATTCGATGAAACATAAAATATCCATAAGAAATCTCTATGCGACTGGAAAAATCGAAAGAGATCGAATTGTGCTAAAATACGATTTATCGAAAATTTTCATAATGGCGGGGTGGGTAGGGGTTAATAATCGGAGGAATGAAGTAGCGAAAATGAACCGAGGTAATGGGGTAACGGGGTAACGACCGAAGGACAATACCCCGGGTAATATCGCGGAAAGAGCGGGGGGAGGATAATGACCGAAGGTATTGACAGGGGTGTAGTGAACCGGGGGTAAAATCATAGACCCTAACAAGTAACACATTTTTATAATCGAACAACCGATTAAAGCAAAGCTATTAAAAAATGTATCGAGCCGAGTCCAATCAATGTAATATTTCCCATTCGACGAGATAAATCTACCATATTGACTGCGTACCTAGAACCTTAACGGCTACGGAAGAAAATTATTGCACAATAGAATAAGCCATTGACATAGTTTTTTAATCTCAAAGAACAAAATTCAATGTTTATTCGATTAAATTACGTTACTTGTTGGACATAAATAATACCATTAATTTGGCAAAATATGGCTAGTATAAATGAGTAAGTTTGTTACGAAACGTGTATGTAATTTACAATAATAAATTGGGACAGAATTACAAAAATCCTGTACAGTATAAAAAAATCGCCAAAAAAATTTGAGACCTACATTATTTTTCATTCTCATTCACAAAATACAAAAAAATGTTTACATTGAAAACCATAAATTTTCCCGATTCTCATAAAATTCTGTTTCAAATAAACACAAAGAAAATTGTTTTTCATTTTATGTTATTACACATTTTATTATACCTGTATACCTGTAATCCGTCTCACCGACTCGGCATCTATATCGAGTTAGCGCACAACAAAAAAAATTAAAAATAAATCGTACATCATGATTAACGATAGACTTCCGTTTTAATGATACCACACTCAACTGAATTATACGATGATAAATAAAAGCCCACAAAAAAACTTTCGAGCTAACTTTTTGTGTGTTTGTGCTACTTATTGTTCAGGATGTGAAAAGGTAAATCTAAAAAACAAGATTTTCGAATTTCACAAACAATTTTATTATGTTGTAGTGCTTTGGTCATCGTTAGTAATATAACTCAAAGTTCTGCTTACCTTAACCAACGCCATAAACTATGGATATAAACAAAGTAGTTCATTTCAATAAAATTTGTGAATGCTTCCAGGTTGACATAAAAAATATCATTGTTCGCTAGAACAAAGTGCATAACGAACGGGAGCTAAAAATTTTCATAAAGGAATTATTGTTATTATTAAACCCGGAAACCTACATACTCATATATAATAAAATATTTAATGAATAATATTTTATGATTATAGAACAGCGTTTATGGAGTTCAATCAATTTTCATGTTCTCGTTAAATTTTATTCGCTGCATTTAGCGTATATACGTATTCATCAAACAGTTTATCTGGGCAATATTAATTGGCTTAAATATAATTTGAATCAATCAAAACATTAAGTTTTAATTCCTTCGGGATAAATTGTTAAATATTTAAAAATAAAAGTTTGCATAACAATTATATATAAAACTCCATTGGGAGCTCTCTCTGTTTTTCTATAAAAAAAATATAAATAAAATTCGCATAAAAGATAAATTCCCTCAATCAATCAATATCACTAATTAATTAATGATTTATAAATTTTTAAAATTTACCTCTTTTTAATTATTCACCAATTTATTATTACACTGAGTCATTAGGGGATAATAAATAAATAAATTAGCATTACTCTTATAAATTTACATCCTCCGCACATTTTTTTTACATATTTCAGGCACGTTAATCACATCCTTCATTTGCATATACGATAAAGATGTATTCTCGAGTAGGTACATATTCTCCCAGTTTCATTTCCTATTAATTTTTTTTCGTTTCGATCCAATTATGATAAATCCAAATAAAAAAATATTTACAAATTATTGTATGCGTGCCGATTTTTCCCATCGATACGGCTGCATTTATTCCACACTTGTACCCCCTAATATGATGTACACCCGCCGAATGGCAGCGACATCATAAAATATTAATATTTATTGAAGTATAACGACAACAGTAACAACAACAAAAATGAAGCTTTTTATGTTCATATTTTATGATGAGCATGTATGTATATCTATATAAGTATATAATGAGGAGACGAAACCGACAAAGAGCTTTTTTCTCGCTTGTTAAGACAAAATGGAAAAAATTTGATGGGGTTTTCGGAATATATTTTAATAAATTTAATATTTATTTTGACAGTAATATGAATGTGTTTTTGTGCAAATGCGATATGTTCTAGCTCGAAATGAGTGTAAATAACCGGTATGATACCAATGTATGTGAAATGATACGGTCTGTATATATGTACATGAAAATAAATTAAATGCAAATTGTATCAAGCTAGAAAGTAAATAAAAGTGTATCTTTTATATAAGAATTTGCAAAGAAACATACTCTAAAAACTGGTGTTATAAAGAATCTTTCAATAGGGATGCTAGAAATTTGTTAGGTTATAGCATCCATGTTTTGAAAGCAACATCTATCCGTTGAACAACGTATGCCAGTGGTCCGTTCGAGAAACGTTCCGCGCGTTACGTGATTTTTATCCTCGCCACAACCGCCCTGCCGAGTCGACTATTACACGTTTGATGGCCAAATTGGCGAATTTTGCACCGGGACTTGGGTCTGCATGCGATTAAAATCCAATTAACCCTGGAACTTAAGGTAAACGACTATAGAATGGATAAGTGAATAAGCAAAATTGTCGGATTTAGGGCGATAGCAATCTCCACGAGATACGCCATATAACCGTCAACTAAGTGACATTTGACATTTGGTTTGACATTTCAATGTTGACGTTTCATCATTGTGTGATTTCTTGTTGTCCTAAACAAAAGCAAAAAATTAGTTAGGTTTGGCAATGGCGTACCGAAATTAATGAGTGACATATTCGAAATAAGGATGCAAATATCCTCAATCTTTACTAACACCCCGTTGTATATTTCTGTCGAAAAACCGATATTGGGATCTTGATCAGCTGGCCGAGTGCAATGCAGAGTGTCATCGTTCATTGAATCTTTATATAATTTGAGAACAGAAGCTCGCGACGAAAAAGTTGTCGCCAACAATATGAAGAATTTCAGTTAGTGTTTTGTGTTAGCTTTTTGGGGCAGTTAATGCTTGTTGTAGAGCAGTCTCTTCAGTAAAATAAACAGGCTGCCCATTTTCAAGGTGTACGGCCAAATGTATAACAGAAGGTTCTCTGTCGTTTATGGGAAAATGCGCCAAACTACTTCATTACGTGTTACTTCGCCTTTATCAATTAAGTTTTGAACAGCAAATACAGCCATATCACTGCCCTTATGAACTTATGATAGACTTCGCCGAACTGCAGAACTAAACGTTTATGCATGTTTTGTCGGTTTTCCACTATTTGACATGCGTAATTGATATGATTGGCAGAATACATTGGCAGAAACTGTTGAAACAATGGACGTGATTGGCATTTCTAGTTTTTGCCGTTTTGAATAAACTTTTTTCATTAAAATAGCGAAAAAACTATATATCGAGTCATATAAACTGGCTGCCCCGTTGGCTTTTTAAATATCTTTTTAATGTGATCAGTGTTTTATGCCTTAAAGTATTGTTCAAGTAGATTTTTTTTCATTTTATAATTTTAAATTTCGAAGCAAAAATTGAGTTTTTTACAAATTCCATACCTATTATTGTTTAAAATACCGTTGTATCGTACGTTTTTTTTTCTTCTAAATTTCAGTTTAATTTAACGAGGTGTTTCGAGAATAACTTAATATAATATAAGGTATGTGTTAATAGTTGTTATCAGCTTCATCAATTTTATGTCTCTTAAGTAATAATCATTTAAAATTGGGTTGCCTTTTATTTTCAATTTCGGAATAGGCATTGTGTGCGGATGTGTCTCCAAATTATTAATTAAATGATAATAAAACAAATTTTTTCAAACATTCAACAATTTTCTCTCTCAATACGTTATAAGCTTCCTTTTTTATTGATTTTGATTTTGAATTTGTGTTGTCCAAAATGTTGTTGCTTACAATCTCTTGCCAAGGTAAAAGTGAACGAGCATAACACAAATTTTGGTTATTCTTAAATACTAAAAATTCTAACAATCCAATAAACCGTATCCGCCATGATTTTACTATAAGTTGTGTTGCTTTCAAAAGATTACAACAAAAATTGCATTGTATTCAAGCCGATTGTCTTAGAATGTTAAGAAAAAAAGAGTGAGTCCATTAGTACTCTCAAGGAGATGTGTAAACATGGTTTGTGTACAGTTTACTTTGAAGGAAGAAGGAATGCAATTTTACTAACCAGAGTTTTTCATTTGTTTATTATCCTTTTAATTGGTCTATTACTCTTTTGGTATAAGCGACGCAATTGGATTGGTAGCTAAAATACGAAACATATACTTTTGACTCTAATTTTTCTAGTTTTCATTGAAAAACTGCATAATAGTTTTCCCATATCTCGTAGGAAGTTTATAAATGGTTCAGCTTGAGGAACAGCAAAAGTAATATTGAATTGAAATCCCCGCTCATGATCATCGGCAAAAGATGATAGCCCCTTGGCCAATTTTTTAAAATCTTTTAGAATATGGAGCAAGGACGAAATGTATGTGTGTCTTCATTTTGTTTTCGACAGTTTTATTCGGTGAGTTGAATACAACTACAGAAAGCATCTTAATCCTATTGAGAAGCTGAAGTTCAGCCATGTATATGTCATCAATGGGTTGTGTTGTTACGCTCATACCAGTTGTTTGTCCAACGATGATTTCCTTATGCGAGGTGACTGTATAAGTTCTACTTGTATTTTTATATATTGCTACTCCGGGAGTCCACTGACCATCTCTCTTGAACGAAACGCAGCATTCAAAATTAGTAATATTCACATGCTCGTCATTGCATAGCCAGATCTCGGAAAGCAAGAAGATTGAGCATTTATGCGTGACTGTATTAGTTAGGTCGAGGCGATGTGAGCTGAGACTCTGGCAGTTCAATGTTAAAAACCAGACGTCATTATTATCTCGTACAAAATTCGTCTTTTCAACCTGAGGTACACTTAGCGGATTTGTAGTAAGGCACGATAGCTCATTTTGAAGAAGACCCATTGAGGTCCCATTTTTACATCCATGGTAGAAGACTTAATCACGATAGACGACATGATGAACAGTACTTCGAGACTCGTCGTTACTCGTGATAAAGCAACATACACAAGTTGTTTACTGTGTCTTTTATCGTATAAGAGTATATACTGACTATCTCGTTATAGGTACCTCCCTGTGATTCATGAATTGTGGTGGCACACGCAGGTACGACTGGAAAATGATTACGCTTAACATTAATTGTCCGATTGTTGTTTCGATTAACAGTTGAGCTTTTTCTAGAAATGGGCACCAAACATCGGTCGATATTCGTTTTCTGCGCCCATCCAGCTTTAAGCCGCCTGACGGCTCCAGAGGCGTTTAAAATTTTTTACTGTTGACGTTTTCATCGTTCTCGTTGTCCCGGTCAGGATTGCTGCAATCGATATATGTACTTCAGACAGCCCATATTTTCATTCGCCAGTCCATCTGTTACGTCAATATTGGTTTTGAGAAACTAAGGCCGACCTATGACGAATGGAAGTTCGTACGGTAGACAATGTGTGTTCATTATGCTCATTTTATGGATCTTTTGATGGAATTGCTACTCCGGCAGCTCGCTGACCATCTATCTTGAACTAAACGCAGCATTCAAACGTCGGAATATTAACATGCTCATCATTGCACATTCAGGTCTCGGAAAGCAAATGAATTGAGCATACCTGCGTGACTGTGACCTGAGACTCTGGCAGTTCAATGTTAAAAACGAGACGACATTATAACCCTATTTAGTAGAAGACATGATTATTGATAGCCGACGTGATGAACAGCTCCTAGAAACTCATTATTTGTGATAAAGCAACATACACAAGTTGTTGAGTGTGTTTTTAATCGTAAGATTATGTAGTTTCGTAATCGTATTTCGTATTTCATATCGCAATTTTTTTGGTTTTTCTGATCGATGGAAATGTCGATACTTTCTTTTTCATTTTTTAAATTAGTTTTTTTACTTTCCCTACTATTATCAGAGCCATCTATGTATTGAAGAGCAGAAATATTAAAAGGAGAGCTTTCAGTAGAGGGGAAGCTTTTATTTAATTACTATAAGAAACCGTGGTAATTGAAAAATTTTTGAATATGAATTTATGAATAAAAATTATACAAATCATCTAAATTTTAATTTTATATTTTTAATAAACTATTCAAAGAACACATATTTGAAAATCAGCCATCATAATGTAGCATTTATTTGGTAAATTTAAACTAAAGCGGAAAATAAATTTATTAGTTTTCTATAAAAATGAGCTTTCCGTTTAGTTGTGTAGGTTTGTAAAGTAAGATAATAAAAGGTACTGCCGCGGATTCCTCTTACATCCAATTTAAAATTATTTTTTATAGAAATGTAACTCATTTGGTAAATTCTGATCACATGCACATCAGAATTTTTGAGATGAACGATGCACTTAATAGCAATCTACACATTCCCCATTTATAACAAAATTAAAGAGAAAACGTGAGCTGAAACGAAATTTTATGAATCGCCATGTAGAAACAATAATATTATTCATATAATAAAATTTTTACATCAAAATCTATTTACGAAAATTATTTTAATCAACGATGTCATGATTTTCTTAATTAAATATTATTACAAAACAGAACAAAACGTAAAAAAATTCAATTTTATCCGATTGCAAAACCGAGCTTTCTGTAATTTGAAAATCCGTTTATAGATGTCTCTGTATTAAATTTACTTGAAATTACAGAAAAGCGTAAAATAATTAAATAACTATTTACGAAAATATATCATTATTATTGTAAGTTAAGCGCGAAATCTTTAATACAATAATTTAACATAATTAATAAAATTCAAAACAAATATAAATTTTATTTATTATTCGGTTGGCGTAAATAAAACTTTTCGTCGCAAAATATTCGCATCATAGTTGCTGTGTGCTGTAAAACAATAGTAGAAAAATGTCACAATTTTTTCAATTTTTTTTTATTTTTTATTTTTTTTTATTATTTCAATCTAATCCGGTCGTGTTGCATCTTTCTTGTGCTGCAATTCAGAAACAATTGGCTTGCTGAGCAATTGAGCTTGTGTTAAAATATTGTTAACTTAATAAGACAAAATAAGATAATTATTGAACCAGGCGGGGATTTCTACAATGTACACGAACTCTCAGTCATACACCTTAGCCGAAGGCGTTTAGCATCCGTATGTCCACAAATTAACGGAAGGTGCTCTTGACGGGTGTCAATGTCGTGGAAAATAGTAAATTTACCAGCGAGAATCCTAAAATATTTCGAGCATTTTTACAAATGAGTCTATATTTCTCTGGATTAATGCTCACGATACGAGATGCATGTAATTTTAGATATTATTAATAAATTAATTAATCATGGATCGAATTTTAAAGAACCCGATAAACAATGCGAGCAGTTTTAGGATTCTTGAAAGTTTTTAAATATTATTTAATTTTCGTCACTTTTGCTTTCTAAATTTATACATAGCGACATCTTTTGATTGGTTTAGTAATTGCGAAAAGCTCTAAAAAATAAAATAATGGTTTTATTTTATAAAGCTCTGTTTTGTTTATACAACAGGATGAAACAATATAGCCTGCGAATTTGTTGCGATGAAAAATCAAATTTTTAACAAGTAACGAAAAAACAGTTTTCGAAGTTTGTCATCAACAATGTTGAAATAGAACCCAAAACACAATAATCCCCATATTACATTGCTACTCCAAAAGCCTTTTTTAACGAACGTTTGTTTTGGAAAAATAATGCTGAACTATTTTATGGAACACTTTATACTAATTTATAATTTTCTGTACATACACATAAACAAATTCTTGTTTCTACAATGAAAAAAAATGTGAAAGACTAATTTAAATGTTTTTGCGTTAACTCAACATAATATGACTCAATATTAAAATATGCTTTTCCTGAATATTGAATTAACCATTCACGTTGAAAATTCAAACAAAGAATTTATGTTTTTATATACAAAAAAGTTTCTAAAAAAGTACTAAAATACACTGTTTGGTATGAAAAAGTAAAAAAAGCTTCCCCTCTATGGAAAGCACATCGAAAAAAATGGCGGAATTTTACGGCTCTTATATTTAGGAGGCTCTGCTTTTATACATATATTCATACAAGCATGCCATGTATAGTACAAAATTGTTTTTATTGAGTTTGTTGCTTTTTTTCAAACGCGAAGTAGGTACATACGTCATTTCCGTTCGTTTCATTTACAAGTTTACTCTAATACAAAAATTTTTGGTAGGCGCGAGTAAAGATGTTTACACATCAAAAAAATTTTAGGATTAGGGGAAATAAAATCATTTTATGGTTATGGTGTTTACCGCAAGGCGTTATTTTTGCTATTTTTCTCGAAAAATTTATCTTGTAGAATAATTTAGCATTTGTTATTTGATAGCAACAAACCGAATTTAATTTGTTCTTTTTCATAAAATAAAATAAAAAAAAAAATAAATATTAAGAAAATGAACCAACGCAGAAAAATTAAAACGCATTAAAAAATTAAAGCCAAAAGTTGTTGCTTTCACATTTCTTAGCTAAGCTAAGCGGATTAGCGAAAGCAACACTACTATAATTTAGTTTATAAAAGAAAATTAATGTTAATTATATAATCCAAACATAGATGGCATTACGATTTGTAAAGATCGATAATACCGGTTGACATTGAAATTCAAAATAATAAAATATAAACAAACAAGAAATCAGCTGTCTAATACTTAATATGTAATGCCAGTACTGGAAATGGTGAGTAAATTTTAAATACAAAAATAATGAATTAACCTAATATCTAATATACTATATGCTACGAGTATATGCTGTAATCAATTTCAATTAGAGGAATAATTGTGTTTGTGAATAATGCAAACAAAAGATAAGTATTTACATTTAATTTGTTATCTAACTTAAAATGATTAAATTCTATGTTTTTCTTTCAACTTCCGATGATGATCCTGAACATATTGTGTTTCCAAAAATGGATATAAATCAATGCGCATCTTATTTAAAAATGGAAGAGGAATATGTGGAATTGAAGAGGAATATGTGGAAATTTTTAAAGGTTGATAAAACGGGCATATTTTTTTTTTGTACAATGATTTGTTATATATGCCTTGAGCCAGTTCATGGCTTTCTTCAAGAACTGAAAAAACATTTTTGTATGGAACATAAGGTTCCTTTTAAAAACGGCGATGCTTAAGGGCATTTTATATGTTGTGAATCTACTTGTAATCAATTTTTTTGTCGTTCAGAAGTTTTTCCTCACACGTTAAAAAGAAACACACTAATTTTGAAATTCGTGACGAAACTCCTTTGGTCATTAATGAAAGCGAATGTGATTTTGGTCCTTTTAATATAAACAATTCGAACAATATTGGTAACAACGTACTTTTATCTGAAGTAGATATTGAGCGAAGTATTAACAGTTTATTTTGTGAGATCCGTTGTCACTCAAATATTCCTGAAAGTGTAGTTGTTATTATTTGGCAAAAAATGACATCTGTTGTCCAAATGATAACAAATTATTTCAAACAGACTGTTAAAGATTTTCATTTATTAAAATGTATTGATCAAGCTGATAGAGATACAGTTTTATTATATGAACGCTTTAATATGTTGCATTTATTGAATTCATCTAAATAATTTCATAAGCAGGTTAGGTTTTTACAAACAAAAATTGATTTTGTTAATGCAGTTGAAATCCCTTTGGGCTTCAGATTAGATAACGTTTTCAAAAATTCAATGACCATAAAAAAGTTTGAGACATTTCAGTATATTTCAATTAAAGAAACCTTAATTAATTTATCTAAAAATAAATATTTTCAATTAATAGTACAAAATGAACAACCAAGCCCATATCCCGGTACGTTACGCTCATATATTGATTCATTGGATTATAGAACAAATACCTTTCTTCAATGTTATAAAGATGCCTTTCGAATAACGTTACATTATGATGATTTAGAAGTACCTAATCCACTGAGATCAACGAGAACATTTTACAAACTAGGTGTTTTCTATTTTACTGCTCAAAATATTCACGAGAAATTTAATTCTGACATAAGCAATATTTTTATACTGCTAATTGCTTATACTGAGGACATTAAAAAGTACGGTTTTGATCCAATTTTTATGAGTGCACTAGAGAGCGACGAAGGGGTTGCATTTACATTTAATGGTGAAACACGTCATTTAACTAATTTATAATTTATTTAATTTATTTAATTTACTCGTTGTTTAACACTCCTTAAAAATAATGATTTTAATATCCTAACTGCGTATGCGACTCATCCATACATACTATCGTCTCTTCTTCTAATGACCATTCTTTCATCGAAGTACCTCTTGATGACGACTCGGCTACCTCAAATAATTCTATTGCCTTATCTTGTAACCTCTTTTTGTCCTTAGCCAAGATATCCCATTCCTCCTTTGTCATATTAAATTGTTGGAAATCCCTGTTTAGTGATCTGTTCCAAGTAAAACAAGGTCTTCCAACTTTTCTGTCAACATTTGAATCCCGTATGACCAAAGAGTATGAAAATTTACACAGAGTAACGAAACAGAGGAAAAAATTTCATCACAAAAAATGCATGGGTTACGCAATTTAAATGCGTTAAAAACACATTTACCTACGCATTTTTATTTAAAATAATTTTTGTCGTTTTCTATAAATAGCCAAGAGTATAAAAATATTCAATACTCAAAAAATAAAAAAATGTTGCGTAAGTGTATTGTATGATCGATTTAAATTGCGTAACCCATGCATTTTTTGATGACATTTTTCCTCTGCTTCGTTACTCTGTGTAAATTTTCATACTCTTTGATATGACTGAATTTAATAAATGTCCTCTGCTTCTTCTTCTTTCATGTTCCCAATAGCAAATTCTATACACCGTTACCCTTCTCTCCTTAGGCGGTCGAGCCGAAGAAAATTTCAACATTTCCGAAATAATTCTCCTCTCATAGCGTTTCAGTTTAATTCTGTTCGCTATTGTAAGTGCAGCTGCTTTTAAACCATATGCTAATAATGGGCTATAACTGCTTTGTACATTTTTATGACTGTATCCCCAGGAATTTTGTTCTTTCTAATGAAGGAAGAAAGCATTTTACTTACTCCTATTGATTTTCCACATCTCACTTTAATTGTTTCTTTTCTGACCAGTTCGCTTGTTAAGTAAGTACTAAGGTATTTGATAGACTCTTTTACTGTGATTCTCATTCCTCCAATGATTAGGGTTAATGACATTTCTTATCTTTCTGTATGCAATATAATTATATCATCAGCGTATGCCAATATTAAAGGTAGTATTATGTTTTCGTGATGGTTTAAGCGAATACTTGGAAAAAAATCAGCCAGGGTTTTTAAAATGTTATCCAGTACAATATTAAATAATCTTGGAGATAGTGGACAACACTGTTTCATTCCAATGCACTTCTCCATCATGATAGTCCTTTGTTGATACCACAAAACAGATGTTCTTTCTCGGAAACAAGTTTTAACAATTCTGTTGATCAGATGATGTGGTATATTTTCGTGATGAAGTATACTCGTCACTGATAGTAGGTCAACACTGTCAAAGGCGCGGCTGATATCCAAAGATAAAACATATAATTTTTTTCCTAATCTCCATTCCTCTTTCATAATTCTTCGCACAACAAACATATGATCGTCGGTAGATTTGTTTTTCAGGTATGCTGCTTGATACGATCCTATAATCTCCATATGTTCAGATAATCTATTGATGAGTAATTTTGCGTAAATTCGATACCCAACATCAGTAATCGTAATTCTTCTGAAATCAGCCGTCGCTTTTGGATTCGATATATTTTTAATTGGTATTTGTACCGCTTCTATCCATTCATCTGGAATACAATTCGAAATCCAAATAGATTTAAAAATGTTTTCTAAAAATGCCCACCCGTGAACCTGATCTAAACCAGCAGTTGTTCCCTTTCTAATTCCATTCACAATACTCTGTATCTCTTCTCTACTGGGCGGCTTCTCCATGGGCCAGTGATCTTTTTCGATTATTCATGGTTGGTCTGTCGAATTATGAATAAAATCGGCGCCCAGGTTTGTTGAAAGAAAACTCATAGATTTTACACCACGACAACGTACCATCTCACAAGACAATGATTGTGAACGAATTTCTGGCCAAAAAATCAATAAATATCATCGAAAAACTGCCGTTTTCACCTGATATGACTGCGGCTGACTTTTCCTCTTTCTCTTTTCTTTATTCGATATTTTTATTCAATATAAAAATCGTAAAACATCCTTGAGATGAACTGCCAAAATAGAGCACACCGTAAACAAACCAAATCACAGGTCATGCTCAAAATACACCTTAAGTTAGAGGATGGTGGTGTCAACTTAGCGACAATTTTTGTTTTTTTACAATCTCTTTAAGCGGGCTTTTTAAGTGACCAGGTCTCATTACTTTTTTGACAGAATGTATATGCCCACACTTGGTGTTATCTGTGAGTTTTCTTGAATCGGCCATAATGTAGCAAGTATTTGATGAATGTTTGAATTGTTATGAAATTTTACAAAAATTTTTGAACAGCTCAAGTTCTCCACTATTAGATGGCATTTGCCTTCACTTGGTAACATCTCTGAGATTTTTTTAATGTTTTATAGTGTCACATCTGTACGAGTTTATCATTTCAAACATTTAAAGAATTAATTTTAACCCCATAAAATTTGATCCCGAGGATATTCGACGATCCTTTTTAGTAAAGGTGTAGTATTTACACTATTCATAACTACACTTTTTAGAAGTTACACTTTTCATTAATTTGCGTACATTTTTTTTAATTTGTGTAGCTACACCAGTTCATTCCGGTCAAATTGCCACCTACATATTGTACTAGATGAAAACAATGCAATTTCGAAAAAATACGCCGCGTGTCCATGCGCATCGTCAGAGTGCCTGATTTTGGTGTTCCACCAGGGCCCGATAATTTCATCATAATTATAATGAAAAGGTCCAAAATTTAAAATTCTGTGTAGCGAATTCTCGGGATTTTGGGCTGCTACTTAGTATAATACAGCCGTCCGGTGGCAAAGTGGTTAGCATGATTGCTCCACATGCTCCACATGACTCTGCGAATCGTTACATGCTGCACTGCGGCCCATTCGTTTTATCATAATTATAAAAAGTTCGAAATAAGGAAATTTTGCGGATCATGGTGAAGCACGGGTATTTTTTGTTATGTGCCAATAAATACGTGATGATTTTAAGGGTAAACTAGAATCTACTATAGTGACCTATATCAAATCATTTGTGTCAATGTTTTAAATACTTCAGGCCATTTTACAGTTTTTCTTTTGTGTGGTAGCATTGCCAATGAAAATTGTTTTGCATGCTCGCTGTTATGTTCATTTGCAATTAAATAATATAATTTTTAACATAACCTATTTATTGGATTTTAAAATTGCACAATTTTTATTAAAATTATTATTTTTTGTTAAAAACATTTTAATTCGTCTAGTTAATTTAAAATTTTAAATTCTGAATATTATTCACATGGGATCAGAATGGATTTTTTCTCGAATCGCTTAAAATGATAAACTAACCGTTTAGCACAATAGCTCTAAAGGCCACAGTGCACAGAGATCTCGTTTAAGTTAACCCTCATATATAAACAGAACATTAAACCAATTAACGAATTAAAAATCTTAGATTTTCCTAATATGATTTGCTGATAAAAGTGTTCATGTAAAATTTCATTAGACATTCAACAACAGAGTAGAATTAATAAGCACCAAGTAATCAACAATTAAGTTATGTACCAAAAATCAGAACAAAAAAGCAAATATGTGAATATGGCTGTGCTATGATACATAATGATTTACAAGCTCCATATACAGATGCCATTTTAGTATACACGCATGGTATACACGAATTGATGTCATACATTTATGTATGTGGTACGAAATAAATGGAATACCATCTACCACATAAAACAGCATCGTATATACAATTCTGCTTTGAATATTAAACAAATCAGTTATTTACGTCTTGTGTATTCCTTTCTATATATACAGGATACGTATTTCTTTGTAATTTATTTATACAGAACGATAATAAGATTATTTTCAATTAACAAAAGGGAATTCATTTGATATATTATGATTGTTTTAAGTATCACTCCGGTTTGTATATTATGTCTATATTGATTTAAGATTAATTTGTTAGACCTAAATCGAAAATCATGAAAATAAATCGATTTTTCAAATCTCTCATCTAGATATTTCTCATGTTTTACATACGAGTAATATCTCTTGCAAATTGATACATGATATAAATTCAGAGTATGATATTTCATTATATTGTTAGATAAACCTATATATAAATAAAGAAGTCTAGAATTTTAATTAATTAAATATAAGTGGATTATATGAAATGTGTGTATATCTGTGTTCTGCAACAACTCTGCAGGCAGACGAAACGATATTTATTCTGTTTATTTAAGAGACGAGAACATATTATTTTTAAATAAATCACATATGGAAAATACAATCATCAGAAACTTACACTTAAAAATAATACATGTTAATTGTGCCAAACATGACGTTTAAAATAAAATATTCTTCACACCGTACCACGAAGCATAAACGCTCATACATACACATTATATATAAGAATTAAGAAAATGTTTCGCTCTGTAAGTAAAAAAACATTCGATATTTTAATTAAACTTAGTCACGAAAAGGAAACAAACACAAAATTCTCCAAAATGAAATATGTATTTAAAACAGAAAGCTTAAAGCATAAAATAGTGAAAATTAAACATTTTATACGAGTTTACATTTTGCTTTGAGCTCATTTAAATTAAAATTAATTTATTAACAATGTTTCTTATTTTGGTTGGTTAATAAAAAATAAAAAATGGATAAAACATCATCCAATTAAAAAACCATTTAAATTATAAAAATAAACGTTAATTAAAAAATTTAAAACTCCTTATTTTTTGAGATTATGATTATTACAAATTAGGCTTGAAAATGTGTAAAACTTGATTTAATTATTTCAATTTTGGTTTATGTTGCTTCTAAAATGAGCGAGGAGCTTTACTTTTTTTTATTGTACATTTAAATTTTATTGTTCATGAAAAGTGTTTGTATTAACTAATTACAAAACATAGCGGTATTGGTGAGACCTTGATTGGTAGTTCTTTAAATGTCGCAATAAGTGGTGATTATTTTGTTTTGAAAAATCGCGTTCACCTTACTAATTATTAGGGCGAATTATTTACTTCAATAATAAAGTAAATAGCGCTTTTCGTGCGCTTTTATAGCTTGAGAAACATTTTCCATTAGGGTAACGTTCATGTTTAACAAAATCGGAATTTTTGTGACTTAGCCGTAAAATTACTGTATTTCACCAAAAAACAATGTAAAATAGCCAATTTTTGAATTAAGGTTTGTGGATGAAAATTTATATTTTATACGATTAAGAACCATAGAATTATATACTATAGAAAAGGTGTATAGATTTTGCCCATATAAAATTTGCGTTTTTATGTGTCACAAGTCAGAGCAGGATGGTAATATAAAAAATGCATATGGTGGTCTCATATCTCAAAGTAAAAACCCACCCAAACTACTTTTTGTGTTTGTACGAAGTGACAGCAAAATTTTGTACTTTTAAAAAATCTTGAAAATATTAATTAAAATAATTAAAATATTATAAAATAGTTAGTGGATTGTGTAGTAGTGCATCAGTGCAACTATACACACAATTGTGTTGGTTGGACTTCAAATCATGCGATTTTTTTTATCCAAAACGCCATTACATACTATGTTTTTTTACTCATACATTTGAGTGGTTTGGACTTCCATTGATCGTAATTTTTTATTTTTTTTGGTAGAAAAAGGGATATCATGAGCGTCATTATTGCTCATTATTTGCTTTTTATTTTTTTTTATGTTGGATGCTTGCGCTGAAAATTTGCCCAAAGTTAAAATTATTTCATCTCAGGCGACGATTTGATTGGCTTGATTCGCGAATCATTTTTTGATTGCATACGTGAACCTACCATAAGGAAAAACAATTAATTTTTTGTACTGGATGAATAAAGCTATTATTCAATTTACATATTTTTTAATTTTAACTTCCTAACTTCATTGCATTCGGTCAAAATAATTCTAGGTGCGGCCCTGTTGATTTATACGCTTTTTCTTTTCCTCTGCGAATTTATGACGCTTGACAGTTGCATACATTCATTCTTTATAATTTATTTCTATGTTAAGAACATCATCAAAATACACATATTTGAGGAAATCGGGTAATCCGGAGCGAAATCAGGGTGAAAATTCGCAAATCTAATAAAAATAATTTAAGAACAAAATTTTTTAATGAAAATTAAAATAAAATACATAATATTAAATAAATTAATAATAAAATAATCAAAATAAAAATGAAAATATGTTTTTTTAATTGTTTTGTTGTTATCTTTTCTATTTTTAAAAATTTGTGTTTTATATTTTTATATTTTATAATTTATATTTTTATACTTTTCTATTTCTCAATTTTTATGCTATTATATTTTTATATTTTTATTTTTTTATATTTATATCTTTAAATATGTATATAATTCTTCTCAACGTGTGTATGTGACTGAATTCTTCCTAAACGGCTTGACAGATTTTAATGTAATTTTGTGTGCGTCACGCCAGCCTGAACCATATCAGCCGGAACAAAACAACTATGGTACAAGTAGCACGATGAGTTGTGCATCATTGTGCACTATAAGATTTTTCAGTTGGAACCTTTTAATTCCAGCTGAAACCTGATAACACCAGCCAGAACCATACAGAACCAAACCAACTTTGGCACTAGTAGCAGGATGCATTTGCATCATTGTGCACTGTATAACTTTTCAGTCGGAACCTTATAAATCCAGAAATATACGATTTTTCGGAAAAGAACCTTACAAATTCAACCGGTACAATACCCTCTACAGCCAAACTAAGTATCGCACAAGTAGCACGATGCATTGTGCATTTTTTGCACTACATAATTTTTAAGCCAGAACCTTATAAATCCAGAAATATTTGATTTTTCGGTAGAACCTTATAATTCAAGCCGGAAAAACTAATTATGGTTAGAACCATACTACCTTCAAACCAATGATGGCATTAGAAGCACGATGTATTGTGCATCATTGAGCACTAATTGTTTTTTCAGCCGAAGCCTTATAAATCCATCCGTAATCTAATAAAGGTAGCCGGAACTATATCCTCTTCAGCCAAACTAACTATGGCATATATAGGACAATGGGTTGTGCACTATATGTTTTTGCAGCCGAACTATAATGCCATTCAGATACATAAAAATCCAGTCGAAACAAAATGTTTACATAAATAATTTTGGCGCTTACACAATGGTCGCAGTGCAATTTGGATGATAGTGCATCATATGAGATTAATGGCCGGAATTATAAGGTTCCGGCTGAAAAATCATATAGTACACAATGATGCACAATGCAATGTGCGTTCCGGCTGACAAATATATAGTTGCATAATGCATTGTGCTACTTATGCCATAGTTAGTTTTGCTGTAATATGGTTCTGGCTGGTCTAATCAGGTTCTAGCCATAATTATAAGGTTCCGGCTGAAAAAATATATAGTGTTCAATGATGCACAATGCATCGTGCCACTTGTACCATAGTTTGTTTGACTGTAGAGGGTATAATTCCGGTCAAATTTGGAAGGTTCTTTTCCGAAAAATCGTATATTTCTGGATTTATAATGTTCCGACTGAAAAATTATATAGTGCAAAAAATGCACAATGCATCGTGTTACTAGTGTTATTGTTCGTTTGACTGTTGTATGGTTCAGGCTGGCTTTATCAGGTTCTGACTGGAGCTATAAGGTTCTTCCAAAAAAGCATATAGTGCACAATGATGCACTGACTGGCTGGACCGATTTTAATGAAATATTTTATGTACACTTGAGTAGGTCCTTGGATGGTTTAAATTCACAATTGGACCCGGCAGGTGGCGCTGCGATTCGCATATTAGAACATATAATCCCAAAATATCACCGCTCTTCCCACCATCCCAAATATTATTAAAATAAAATAAAAAATCATAAGTTTAAGAACAATTGGCCGTTAAAACCTTCTGAGAAGCTCATGAATAATTAAACTTCTGTGAAAATTCATATAGTTATGTTTGTGTACCAAAGGTGGCACTGATGTCAAATTCTGCGGCATTTCACGTATACATCAATACATGCGCAAATCATTTGCGTTGTACACAGTAAGTTAGTTTTCACTAGATTTTAACTAGATCTGGATTCCTAGAATTTCCAGTAAAAATTCTAGTTAATAATTACAAACTGGATAATCTAGTTATATATTTTGAGGAGAAAAACGAGAACTCTATAAATCCGATAATCTAACTATCTAATTATTCCACCTAGTTTTACAGCAGTAATAATTAAGTTTGGATTAGTTAAACCTGCGTATAGTAACTAGTGGAAATATCAAATTTACAGTTAATATTTTGGTTAAAATATCGGAACATGCAGATTTGCTCACTTAAATTCTTGCTAAAATATCTACTTATTCGGGTACCACAACTACAGATATTTTAGTTTAAATGACTACACTTACAGATTCACCACCTTGAAATAGAGCTAAAATATCTGCTTGTTCGGGTACTCTAACTAGAGCTATTTTAGTTTAAATAACAGCACTTACCTAACTCCTGCACCTCTAACTAGAGGCATTTTAGTTTGAACAACTGAACTTAAAGATTCATCAGCAAAAATGTGTGTGCAACATCTGTGATATTTTATTAGCGAGAAAGAGAAAACCGTAAAAAACAAAAATGATTATTTTATTTAGAAGTTTCTTTTATTTTTTGTAAAGGTTCATCCTAAGGATAAAATATAAACTAAAATATACTGGATCCGCTCGAAACGCGATATTTCAAAACTCGATATTTCGAAACGCGATATGGTACAAAACGCGATATGGCACAAAACGCGATTTTTCAAAACGAGAAATGACAAAACGAGATATGGTACAAAACGCGATATTTCAAAATGCGATATTTCAAAACGCGTTATGGTACAGAAAGTGCATTGGGAAGCGACGGGAGCGCAGCGACCATATTGATACCGATCCTATATACTATCGCTCCTATCGATTTTTAAGATACTATAAACTGAAATTAAATTTCCTCTTCACCCACCTGATATAACCCGATCCTAAACTCCCGTTTTGTGCCGTATCGCGTTTTGAATTATCGCGTTTTGAAATATCGCGTTTTGATAATCCCCGTTTTAAAATATCGCGTTTCAAATGGGAACCAAAATATATGCATGCCTACTCAGGCCATTGCACAAAGCTAATTGTTATATTTATTATATGTAGTGGACAAATACTCGTATGATATTCTATAAAATAGTATTTTGATTTGAATTTTTTCATAAAAACTTAAAGTCAAACCTAATGGATTAACTTTTCCAATTTTAAAAATTTGAGCCTCAAAAAAATTAAAAAATTTCGTTAAATTTTTATCATATTTGAGATTATACATGGTGAAGTTTATATATGATGTCAAATGCTTTAATAACATCTTCACCGACGTCGATAGTAATTTCATCAACGAGAACATAAAAATGTCATCCGCCAAATGTCTCCCCAGTTGAACGACACACAATTATTGGATGAGTTTGCCGATTGTTGCTTGCAAATTTGTCCATCCCTATTTTCATCTAAATATAAGAAAAAAGTATAAAATATAATAATTTTGTTTTCTAGTTAAATATTTTTAAAACTTACATTTGTCCACTGGATTAATGGCTTCAGATTATTAGAAATTGTTTGTGTGTTTTCCATTCATTAAGACTATCCGCTAATTGTTCATGAACCCATTTAAGCTGTCGATTTAGAAGTTTGTGCAATAGAGTGGCTAAAGCTTTAATAAAGTCTAAATGAAAGAATGTTAAAATAAAAAAATACATCAAAAACTATGAAAAATCATGGTTCCATCCTTATAAATTGAATTGATATTAATTGCAGGCACAAGAGCTACAAAATTATCCATTTTTCGTTTATGTGTAATAAATTTTTCAAAAACATTAGTAATCTGACAAAAAATAAAAAAAAATTAAATACAAGTTTGCAATATTAATGACATTTACATTTTCTCCTACCAAGGCACCTTCATATGCAATTATTTGAGGGAACTCTTCGAAAATTTCTCTGAAAGATTTCCCCTTATTTGCTATCAATTCTTTCCTCTGCACTATATATTTCGTCATTAATCCTTCTATTAATTTAAAATTGGTGTCCGTTGGTATAATAAGTTTAACTGCTTGTCGCTTGTTGCTTTTTCCTAGATGCTATGGAGATTTGTCGTTTTCGACTGATTGAATTTTTTTTTGTTCTGGTTTTAAATGCAAGCGTTCATTTTCTAACCGGTATTCAATTCTGCCAGCTCCTTTATCATCATTTTTGATCCTTTCGGATCAAACCATAAAGCCTAAATGAATTAGAAAATGTTTTAAAAGCAAAATCTAAATCTAAAGTAAGCAATTTATTTCAAGTAAAAGAACTTACATGTGCTGATTTGATCTCGTAAACATATTGTCCTAGCTGCCGGAAGCTTAACACTATCGCTTTAGATTTTCTTTACTCAGTGATAACGGATAACTTCAAATATTAAATATTACTCCTTAGTTTTGTAAATTAATTGTTTTTATGTAGTATGTGGCTACGTACTATCCGCAAATTTTAATGAGATCAGCGACAACAATTTGATTAAAGGATTTAAGGTCTTTAGGAACAAGATCTTCTCCATTAGCTAGCTTTGTTATGTTTGATAAGACGGATGTGTTTTCGTGATTTGAAATAGAACGATCCGGAAAGGTTTTAATAAAATCACTTAAAAATATTGGTCTGCTAATAGTGCACTGTCGACAAAAAACATTGGAAGACGGACTAGAAAATCCTAACATATCATTAAGAGCGAGGTTATTGCCAACACAATTTACAAGTGAACTAGATTTAATTTTGCAAGGAATGAGTAATTAGATTATAATTATGATAAAATTATTTTCTCGACCTGGGTTTTCTGTAGTTTCCCCAGGCCATAATTAATCGATCAGAACAGTTTTCGGGGTCGTCTAGTCAGTCTTTTAAGGTCGTTATTCGGTTTTTATGCCAACTAAAATATCGTTCAAGGATCGATTAACTAGAGGAATCTGAGAGAATATAAAGAAGCCGACTACAGACGCAAAGCATGTAATAGAGTGTTAATATTACATGTTTTCGAGTCAATTTTTAAAGAACTAATAAAATGAATTAAACTCCCATTGTAGCATATTTTTAGTAATACTCATGTGACAAGGTGTGCAAGTAAGCATCAACTTTAAAGATAGATGAAGATAAGTATAAACCAAGGCGTAGATGAATTGTTTGAAATTATTGTATTAAAGTGAGAGCGGGAACAGACGGAATTACACAAACAAAGCAAGTATTATCATCACATATACTCCTACTCATCTTTATGGTGGGTTGAACGGATGAGAATAAAACTAATCCTAATAACAAATTACTAACAAATTCCAAAAACTAATTTAGGGAAATTTGAATTCGTGATGGCAGCTTTAGAGGAAAATTCCGGATTGTATGTTGTAAACGACAGTTCGCTCAATTAGTCCTTTAAAGTTTGAACCTTTAACATTTCCTAATCCTGTAGTTTTTGAGACCCTCGTAGGTTCAGGATTCCTAGTCAGTTCGGTCACCGAATCGTGTCTCATATGTATCTCTTTGTTCTATATAATTAGGTGATAATCGAGTTCAGTAGTGGTAGTATGCATGTGCTCAAGTAATTCAGTTGCTGCGATGTATAGAGTAATGGGAGAACATTTGGCATGGGCACATAACGAAAGTATGCGCTATAGGCTACCAGTTTAACAGCTGCCCTGCGTTGTAACAATCATATCATCATATCATCGTCAATTCGGCAGACAAACCATGATGTTTTCGTATACGTATAAGGAGTATAATATACAATTTTATAATAATGTGTGAAATTTTTCAGAGGTTATATTTGTTTGTTTTCTACGAATGCAAGCATCAAAAATTATGAATCGGTACAAATCGGTTCAATTTTTTAGTGCTCTCGTCGTATCACATTTTTGACATCTCATCAAGTATTTGGGTGGCGAGTTAACCCGTTCGCGAAATTGGCTGCTGTAGCAGTCATACAACCTTCACGCAAACATCTTTCATTTTTTAAGGAATAACTTGACATATTTTTCAATTCTTAGAACACATTCCTTTCCGCGACGTAATATCTTTGCAATTATAAAAGTTATCAAATGTGTTCCTGAGTAGCACACACATTTAAAAAGTGTGCGTCAATGGTAACCATTATGTGCAGGTATAATGCCTCATATCATTGTTATAATAATATTAGTTAACACGATAAAAAATTAAATGAATACAATTGAATTTTGCAATAAATACAATTTCACTGAATTGACTAATATTTTCTTCAAATTTACGTTTTATTTGATTGAACAATGCTTTTATTAAATTTAATGAATTAATATGACAAAAATTTATTCAAATCAACGTTTTTTTTAATTTAAAACAGCAGTAAAAATTCTTAATTTGACGAAATTTTATTCATGTCGATAGCTTGATCCAAATTGAATTAAATAAATTTGGTCAATTTATCAATTGCATTTCTTCAATCAGTTTATTCAGTTCGAAGAAATTTCGTCATATTGAAAAAAATACTCTTTAATTTTTAATTTGAATAAAAAGTAATCAAATTGATTACCCATCTTCGTTGATGCTATTTCAAATGCCATATGTTCAATTTAATTGACGGTTTATTCAGATTAACTGCATTTTATTTTTTGGGTGTAGAAATGTCATATCCAAAATAATTAAATGGCGCACATTCGCACTAACACAAACACACATACCACTACTATATACTTCTGGTCAACATGTCATATTTTGAGCAAAATCGATCCCTGGCCTTTTTCAATGGATTTGCTCTCTCTAACGCCACATAATGCCCAGATAATATTCTTTATTTACCGTAACACCGCAATAATCAAAGGAAACAGTCAACATTACCTTGCCTTTTGATAGAATTTGACTTGGTTTTTTAAGTTTCTACTCAGTTGGAAGGTGCCATTTCGAAGTTTGTTGACTTGCATGTCAAACTCGTAAACCCATGTCTCTTCATCAATTATAATGCGTTTTATGAATGTTGGGTCGGGAAAGACTCGCGACTTTTACGCGATTCAGTTTTTGAAGAAAATTCAGGTCTTTCGGAACTAGTCGAGTGGCAACGCGTTTCATGCCCAAACAATCATGTACAATGGTACGAATTGATTTGTGAGAGAGAAGAATCTTCAGTGGCTATCTCTCTCAAACATGAATGACGATTTCCTTCACTTTATTGATGTTACACTTCAGTTGAGGCTGACCAGAGCCTCAGTTTTTCATCCCAAGATTTTTTTATTATTTTTACACGAAACTATTCTATTCCATCCCAGTTTTTTCATTTTGTACAACGATTTAAATTATAAACACAACAACAAAATATCCCATCCCAGTTTTTTTCGATTATTTGTTGTTAATGTGTTTTGGCAATAGTAATTCCGTATCTCAAAACATCATTCGCTATTTCCGGCCCACCCAGATTTTGGAGTAGACGAATTTCATAGAAATTTATATGGGCCCATATCGATACAGGAAGATTATGCGATTTCTATTATACGGCTGGCACTGGGGTGCTAATTATAAGTTGGGGTGCTAAGTATAAGTTAAAATAAAATAAAATTTGATCCCGATATTTGCATCAAATAAACGTTTTTGAGGATATTTTTAGTAAAGGTGCGCTATTTACACTATTAATTGCTACACTTTTTAGAAACTAATTTTTCAATAATTTGTGTAGCTACATGTGATATGTTCTCTAATATTGGTTCAGTTATCGTGATTAATGCCTCTTCAATTAAAAAATGTCCTGGGGTAAAGATTGTGCAGTAATGGGTCATTTGATACGGGATCTCTAATGCTCTGCTGATGCTAGAATCCCGGTTGACGATTAGACCCGATTGCTTGCACCGGTGTTTCCACCACAACGGATGGCTGTGTAGTAATACAGGTTCAACAGAAAAAGTCGTGCAATCAGTGTGGTTGTATTAAGTATAATATAATTTAAATTGTTAGGTTAAAAGTAATCCTGCATTTGCGAATCTCGATTGACCACAAACGAGCGACTAGTTGAGCTGCGTGGCCAGACAAGTACTAAATTATTAATTAAGTGTTTGAACTTATGTTATGTATGAGTTTGGCGCGTAGACTGCATCGCCCGTGAATTTGAAGATTACTGCGATTTATCGAAGGGTTTGTTCATCGATTGATTCTGAGGGCCTCTAGGATCTCAAACTATCTCGATAAGTAAGCCATTTTTCACCTATTGACTATGGGACCATTTCATCTCACACGATACGCTGTGTATTCAGCACAAATAACGATGAATTACAGGAATCTGAGAAAATACAACGAAGCCGACTACAGTCGCAAAGATTTTAATGGAGAATAAATTAATGCTTTTGATTTGATTTTTATAAAATGGGTTAAAGCTGAGTTAAGCACATTTTGGATTTTTAGTTATGTAACAAAAAAAGCACTTAAGAATCAACTTTAAAGCAAGATAGAGGAATAACAATAAACTGAAGCGAATGTAAAACGTTTGAAAATATTATGATTAAGTGGGAGCTAATTTGGGTTAGGAAGACATTGGAACTTTGTTTGACGAGGAAAAACAAGTGAGGTGACTAATTCTACATTTGAGATTGCTAATTTAATATAATGTAAAGTAATCCATAAAAATGAAATTATCCTTGCTACATTTGAAGAAAAACAAGATTTTTTTTTATTCACCCGAAATTAATGGATTTGACCGCCGTCACTAAGAATGTCATGTTGAAGATATTATGAACAAATTGGGTATAGAAAGCGTGGCTTTCAATTTGAAGCTGGAAATCGATCAAAGTTTGATCGTTGAGTACAGCAAAACTGGGTAATGTTTTAATAAAACTTATACGCGAATTCATTTAGAACTTCATAGCCTTTCACAATTCATTATGATCTTCAACATTTAAGAACTGATATTTTTTTTTGATTTTTTTGGGAAAACGTAAAGTGGTTAGTTAGGTTTAGCCAAATTTTTAGCCCTGGCTAAATTTGAAGTAAAACAAGAATATGTTTTAGCAGCATTAAATTTTATAACCGTTGCAAATTGGTGCAAGCAGCCCACTAAAAAAAATGCAGCCAACTCAATTCATGAAGAAACAGAAACTATGTCACATACGAATTGGTTTAGATTTTTATTTTCACCGCAGAATTAATGTGACATAGCTGTAATAATAAAATAACAAACGGCAACTACCTACAAATTGTGTACGATAAGCTTAGTATCAATGTCGTCATAAAACTAACAATGAGATATCCATACGAAAAGGATTTACGGTAATTCCATCTTAAATTGTGGCAATCATTGTTTTACCTTCATTTTATACGTATACGAATATACATAGGTGTTTATAGCGAGAAATATTCACCCGAATTCTCACGTTAACATATATAAACCGCAAGAATGAGTACCATGGAGCACCGAAACGAATTATTTAAGATAAAAATCACGCTATACGTTAAAAAAAATACTTTCTGCCTTGGCATAATACATAGATTATACAATCATGACACATTTCTTTCGTAATCCTATGGCACATAACTAAACACTCAGCAAAAAACATTTTTAGCAAGAAAATTCTATTCATTTTGTTCCCAAGCAAAAATTTGTGCTTAAAGTAAATTTTAAGTTTTATGTTGAACGATCATGAGAAATTATTCAAATCTAACTTACCATATAACGGAAAAGTTTATTTTCTTTTGTATTTGCGCGCTATGTTCTTGCCATTTTCATTCAACCACAGCACCGTAAACGCTATATACGTATAGGAAAATATAGGTACATTTTCAACCTCGCGTATAATAAAAGTAATAACACCAACAAAAACAACAACGTATACTTAATGCTAAACAATAAAGTTTATTTAACTTTTTTTGCGCTTTTTGTTGAATTTTTATTTATTTTTTCTCTCTAGCTAGGTTCTTCTAGCTTTTTTGCAATGTAATATTTTTTTTATACAAGAATTAGCTGTATATAGCTCGAACTATATAGAAAACTGTAGAAAGTATATAAATAGCATACAATAAAAGAATAAAAAAGCTCAAGATTTTTTCTATGTTACACAAGCATAGAGTTTTACATCTTGGTTGCTTTCTAATATAAGTTTCTAATTTTTATTATTGAAAAATAAATGACCTAGTCCAAAGTTATCCAAAACTTTATGGAGCTAACGTCGTAAACTAAAGTGTATGAAAACTAAATGAACGCAACTTTTATAGAATACTATAGTCTTACTTTGTGAAGATATAACACGAGCGACAAATGAGACCAGCAATTTGTTTCAAACCAGTGAAAATTATTATCTAATATTAATTCTTGGCACATTTATCCCAAGATAGTTCTATTAAATGCCTGAGTGTAATGCACAAGATAGACCAAGAAAACGTGACGCAACTGTTGTACATATTATTATTCGTATATATATTATTATTCGTTTAGGTTCAATTATAGAACCCTAAGCTCATGTTGGTAACATTTGAAACAACATTCCACGTTGATGTAACCTTATTCACATAAATCAATGATGCTTCCAGGTAACAGGAATATGAATTGAATTTGAAATGAATATGAATTGAATATGAATTGAATATGTATTGAATGTGAATTGAATATGAATTGAATATGAATTGAATATGAATTGAATATGAATTGAACATGAATTGAATATGAATTGAATATGAATTGAATATGAATTGAATATGAATTGAATATGAATTGAATATGAATTGAATATGAATTGAATATGAATTGAATATGAATTGAATATGAATTGAATATGAATTGAATATGAATTGAATATGAATTGAATATGAATTGAATATGAATTGAATATGAATTGAATATGAATTGAATATGAATTGAATATGAATTGAATATGAATTGAATATGAATTGAATACGAATCGAATATGAATTGAATGTGAATTGAATATGAATTGAATATGAATTGAATGTGAATTGAATATGAATTGAATATGAACTGAATATGAATTGAATATGAATTGAATATGAATTGAATATGAATTGTATATGAATTGAATATGAATTGAATATGAATTGTATATGAATTGAATATGAATTGAATATGAATTAATTATGAACTGAATATAAATTGAATAAAAATTGAATATTAATTGAATATGAATTACATATGAATTGAATATGAATTGAATATGAATTGAATATGAATTGAATATGAATTGAATATATGAATTGAATATGAATTGAATATGAATTGAATATGAATTGAATATGAATTGAATATGAATTGAATATGAATTGAATATGAATTGAATATGAATTGAATATGAATTGAATATGAATTGAATATGAATTGAATATGAATTGAATATGAATTGAATATGAATTGAATATGAATTGAATATGAATTGAATATGAATTGAATATGAATTGAATATGAATTATATATATGAATTGAATATGAATTGAATATGAATTGAATATGAATTGAATGTGAATTGAATATGAATTAAATATGAATTACATATGAATTACATATGAATTGAATATGAATTGAATATGAATTGAATATGAATTGAATATGAATTGAATATGAATTACATATGAATTGAATATGAATTGAATATGAATTAAATAAGAATTAAATATGAATTGAATGTGAATTGAATATAAATTGAATATGAATTGAAAATGAACTGAATATATATGGAATAAGAATTGAATATGAAATGAATATGAATTGAATATGAATTACATATGAATTGAATATAAATTGAATATGAATTGAATATATGAATTGAATATGAATTGAATATGAATTGAATATGAATTGAATATGAATTGAATATGAATTGAATATGAATTGAATATGAATTGAATATGAATTGAATATGAATTGAATATGAATTGAATATGAATTGAATATGAATTGAATATGAATTGAATATGAATTGAATATGAATTGAATATGAATTGAATATGAATTGAATATGAATTGAATATGAATTGAATATGAATTGAATATAAATTGAATATGAATTGAATATGAATTGAATATGAATTGAATATGAATTGAATATGAATTGAATATGAATTGAATATGAATTGAATATGAATTGAATATGAATTGAATATGAATTGAATATGAATTGAATATGAATTGAATATGAATTGAATACGAATCGAATATGAATTGAATGTGAATTGAATATGAATTGAATATGAATTGAATGTGAATTGAATATGAATTGAATATGAACTGAATATGAATTGAATATGAACTGAATATGAATTGAATATGAATTAAATATGAATTGAATATGAATTGAATATGAATTGAATATGAATTGAATATATGAATTGAATATGAATTGAATATAAATTGAATATGAAATGTATATGAATTGAATAAGAATTGAATATGAATTGTATATGAATTGAATATGAATTGAATATGAATTGTATATGAATTAAATATATGAATTGAATATGAATTGAATATGAATTGAATATGAATTGAATGTGAATTGAATATAAATTGAATATGAATTACATATGAATTACATCTGAATTGAATATGAATTGAATATGAATTGAATATGAATTGAATATGAATTGAATATGAATTGAATATGAATTGAATATGAATTGAATATGAATTGAATATGAATTGAATATGAATTGAATATGAATTGAATATGAATTAAATATATGAATTGAATATGAATTGAATATGAATTGAATATGAATTGAATGTGAATTGAATATGAATTAAATATGAATTACATATGAATTACATATGAATTGAATATGAATTGAATATGAATTGAATATGAATTGAATATGAATTGAATATGAATTGAATATGAATTACATATGAATTGAATATGAATTGAATATATGAATTGAATATGAATTGAATATGAATTAAATATGAATTGAATGTGAATTGAATATAAATTGAATATGAATTGAAAATGAACTGAATATATATTGAATAAGAATTGAATATGAAATGAATATGAATTGAATATGAATTACATATGAATTGAATATAAATTGAATATGAATTGAATATATGAATTGAATATGAATTGAATATGAATTGAATATGAATTGAATATGAATTGAATATGAATTGAATATGAATTGAATATGAATTGAATATGAATTGAATATGAATTGAATATGAATTGAATATGAATTGAATATGAATTGAATATGAATTGAATATGAATTACATATGAATTGAATATGAATTGAATATATGAATTGAATATGTAATTGAATAATATAATATTAATTGTATATGAATTGAATATGAATTGTATATGGATTGATTATGAATTGAATATGAATTGAATATGAATTGAATACGAATTGAATATGAATTGAATATGATTTGAATATGAATTAACTATGAATTGAATATGAATTGAATATGAATTGATTATGAATTGAATATGAATATAATAAAAATTAAATATGAATTGATTAAGAATTGAATATGAATTGAATATGAAATGTATATGAATTAAATATGAATTGAATATGAATTGAATATGTATTGAATGTGAATTGAATATGAATTGAATATGAATTGAATATGAATTCAATATGAATTGAATATGAATTGAATATGAATTGAATATGAATTGAATATGAATTGAATGTGAATTGAATATGAATTAAATATGAATTACATATGAATTACATATGAATTGAATATGAATTGAATATGAATTGAATATGAATTGAATATGAATTGAATATGAATTACATATGAATTGAATATGAATTGAATATATGAATTGAATATGAATTGAATATGAATTAAATAAGAATTAAATATGAATTGAATGTGAATTGAATATAAATTGAATATGAATTGAAAATGAACTGAATATATATTGAATAAGAATTGAATATGAAATGAATATGAATTGAATATGAATTACATATGAATTGAATATAAATTGAATATGAATTGAATATATGAATTGAATATGAATTGAATATGAATTGAATATGAATTGAATATGAATTGAATATGAATTGAATATGAATTGAATATGAATTGAATATGAATTGAATATGAATTGAATATGAATTGAATATGAATTGAATATGAATTGAATATGAATTGAATATGAATTGAATATATGAATTGAATATGTAATTGAATAATATAATATTAATTGTATATGAATTGAATATGAATTGAATATGAATTGTATATGGATTGATTATGAATTGAATATGAATTGAATATGAATTGAATATGAATTGAATATGAATTGAATATGATTTGAATATGAATTAACTATGAATTGAATAAGAATTGAATATGAATTGATTATGAATTGAATATGAATATAATAAAAATTAAATATGAATTGATTAAGAATTGAATATGAATTGAATATGAATTGAATATGAAATGTATGTGAATTAAATATGAATTGAATATGAATTGAATAAGAATTAAATATGAGTTTAATAAGAATTGAATATGAATTTAATATGAATTCAATATAAATTGAATAAGAATTGAATATGAAATGTATATAAATTGAATGTGAATTGAATATATTTTTATTTAATATAAAATTATATTTATATTTATTTAATATAAAATTATATGCAGTTCATATTCAATTCATATTCAATTCAGATTCAATTCTTATACAATTCATAGTTATATTATATTAAATTCATACTAAATTTATTTTCAATTAATATTCAATTCACTTTCAATTCATTTTCAATTCATATTCAATTCTTATTCAATTTGTATTCAATTCACATTCAATTCATATTCAATTCATATTCAATTCATATTCAATTCATATTCAATTCATATTCAATTCATATTCAATTCATATTCAATTCATATTCAATTCATATTTAATTCATATTGAATTCATATTGAATTCATATTCAATTCATATTCAAATCATATTGAATACATATTGAATTCATATTCAATTCATATTCAATTCATATTCAATTCATATTCAATTCATATTCATATCATATTCAATTCATATTCAATTCATATTCAATTCATATTCAATTCATATTCAATTCATATGTAATTCATATTCAATTCATATTCAATTCATATTCAATTCATATTCAATTCATACTCAATCCATATTCAATTCATATTCAATTTATATTCAATTCATATTCAATTCATATTCAATTCATATTCAATTAATATTCAATTTATATTCAATTCATATTCAATTTTTTTTTTTTTTTTTTTTTTTTATTTGTATTTAAAGCACGCAGGCTTATCATTTATTTTCAATACGATTTTTTGTCACATATAATAATAATAATATACAAAAAGGAAATAAATGAGTAGGGTAATCATCACCGATTTAACGGCAGTATTGATCTACTGCCTATTGGAGGGCGAAGTCCGAGATTCATACCTCCTCGCGGTGCTCTCTGGGTAACGCTAAATGAATCAGGCGGTATAGTGGAGACGAACAGACTAAATCCTGTTTATAGTCATGGACACTACATGTCAAGGCGGGTTATTGGCGCCTCAAAACCAATACCAAACCAGCGTCTGTTCTCCAGGTTAGGTGCGGCTGAAGCGGGCGTCTGTCTTGTATCAAGCGGCTCGCTATATAAATGTGTTCAAGGTAGGACTGGATGCCTTAAGATTATCACCAGTACGTGACCCACACACGTAACAAGCGGGTTGAGCGGCAGGCCAACAACCTTCCCTCATAAAAACCATTTAAGTTATGAACCTTGAACAAAGGCCTCGGATTACCATATCGGATTCATCACAAACTCGACCTCGGAAATTGTACACGGACAACGCTTTAAAAATGGGAACATGGAACGTGCTTAGCCTCTTAAGACCTGGAGATCTCCAGAACCTTTCGAACCAAGCCAAAAGTTACACATTAGACGTACATGCACTACAAGAGCTTAGATGGTCTGGGAGTGGGATCCATGACACCACCAATGGTTACACTCTTCATTACAGCGGCCATCAGCACGGAGGAGAATTTGGAGTTGGCTTCCTCATCCATCGGCGCGTGAAGCACCATATCATCGATTTCCGCCCTATCAAAATGCGGATATGCACGGTCAGACTTCGCACTAATAAATTTAACATCACGATCGTTAATGTGCATGCACCCACCGAAGATATATCAGATGACATTAAAGATCTCTTCTTTGTCGAGCTCGAGGAAGTCATCAATAACATACCGCACCACGACATTAAAATCATCGTGGGAGACTTTAATGCAAAAATCGGTAGAAGTGCAGAAAATACAACACACATTGGTCCTAACAGCCTGCACCTAACTAGTAACAACAACGGCCAACGCGTCACCGACCTGGCAATAACGTACAACTTAGTTGTATCAAGTATGTTTTTTCCACATAAGAGAATTCACAAAGTAACGTGGAGATCGAATGATGGAAGAACGGAAAACCAAATCGATCACGTCATGGTGTCCAAGAGACACTCCACCAGCATATCTGACGTTAGATCTTACAGAGGTGCAGATATGGACAGCGATCATGTGCTTGTCATATTTAAATATAAGTGCAAACTGTCATCAACCTTCAATAGACAAGCACAAAAAACCGTTCGATGGAATGTCGATGCTCTAAAAGACCAAGCGTCACTGCAGAGTTACCAATCAGCTGTCACTAACTATTTAGAGCGGCCCAGCGACAACGAAGGAGCTCCTCCTAATATCCAGGAGCAGTGGCACGCTATACAGTCAGCCATAACCACCGCGGCGCAAAATACTATCGGCAGAAGACCGCCGAGATCCCGCAATGATTGGTTCGATGATCAATGCCGCCTGGTGGTCGAAAATAAACGAAAGCTTCGTGAAAAATGGTTGGCTCGCAACACGAGAAGCACTCAGGCAGAATATCTGCGCGCAAGGAAAGCCACGATTAAATTCCTTCGACAAAAGAAACGCGATCATATGAGGTCATGCATCGAAAACATCAGCTTCCAAGCGGAAGTAGGAAATTCAAGGGACTGTTTTGCTAATGCCAGGAATTGTAGCGGCTCAAACAGAAAAATCCTTTTCACTTCGTGGCACTCCTCGTAGCAAAACTATTTATACACCGCGCCGCTTAATTACGAGGCATTGCTCGTTTTGCTGAATATATCTATTTCGCCAACTACATTCGCGAATCTCGATATTAATCGATTATCGATTAATATCGAGAATTAATATCGGGAAGACACGAAAGGAAAGAAGAAACGAAAAAGAATGAGTCGCGTTTTAGTAGTTAAAAGAGACACAGTCTCTTACGAAAATAATATAGTGATAGTGCCGCGAACAATCGTTCACACCCACCATTTTGTGAACTAATTATAAATAATAATTTTTGTAATAATATATATTAAATAAATAAATAATTATTACAAAAATAAATAAATATAGTGAGTGTTATTACTTATAATAAAACCACGGTAACACCTACTATAACTGGTGACCCCGACGCGCGAGTATAACGGTCATAAAACGGTTCAACCGTTAAGAAAAATTTCGCGCAAGAGCACATTTTTTTTTTCTCGTAATGTATCTAGAAAACGTGCATACAATCAATTAATAAAATTAAATTAAAATTAATAAACTATAACTAATATAAATATAGTGCAACATAATTAAAAGCGTACAATAAAATTAAAAAAACGCTAACAAAATAACAGGCGCACATAAAACCTAAGTGAGTGATAAAAACTATAAAATAAAACATAAAAACAGTTATAACACTAACTAACATAAAACACGACGCACAGCTATAGTCGTGAGTGTAGTTCAGTTAGTAAGTGTACCACAACTGTGTTGGCTCACCGAACTTACGCAAGTTCGATACGCGGTCAAGCCAATAAACATTCTCATTGGAAACCGCACATCACACAGAAATCGTAAATTTTTTTGGGCCAGTTGCCCCCGCAAAGGCGATCGCGCCCTACGAGGGAGCCAGGGACCTGGCAACAACACAGTGCATGCGGAAAAGCCACAATTACAATACACACAACGGATACAACACTATAAACCACTCTACATCACATGGATAACTTACGGATAAAACATACGAGTAAATATTAATCTACAACCTTTACTACACATTTATATTGCTTTAAAAAAAAAAATAATAAAAAAATTTAATAACCTTTTCTTAAAACATTTAAATATTTTCATAAAATTTTCTAAATTTTTTTCTAAATCAAAAATAAATTAAAATATTTTTTTAAACTAACTATAAACATATATATATATATATATATATATAGTATGTATATTCAAATTTTTATTCTCTAAAATTTTTTCGTTAACTCCTTAAAAATAAAAATTTTTCTTGTGAATAAATAAATTACTTAAACATTATATTACATATTATATTTATAACACAACAATATACATATATTACAACTACATATACATAAAATTATATAAGCATTATAGCCCAACGGATAGCGTTGACGGCTACAGAGATATTAAAGTCGATGGTTCGAAACTCGACCAATGCATTCCATTTTTTATATAAACTTAATTTTTTCAAACAATTTGAATTTAAATATTTAATTTACAAACATATATTCAAAAAAAAAAAAATTATATTAAATTACATATTAAGCTTATTTACTGTAAGTGTACGATTGTTCGCTTCAACTTCGCACTATTTTACTATAATTTCGTTGATATTTCAAATAACTTTTTCCTTTTTCGTTTCTGATTTCGCTCGTTACAATTTGTTCGCTGATTTTATTCTCACTCGATCTGCCCATTTTTTCATTCACACACTCCTTGGTTGGAAAAATAGTTCTATCAGCTTGTTCGCGTTCGAATATTTTTTTAAGTCTACATTAATAGACACGTTTATAAAATAAATATTTCTGTTACGCCGGTTTATTAAAGTGAAGTGAAAAACATAATAAATAAAAGATGCCACCAAAACAACAAAAAGCCGCTTCATCGTCAGAAGATGAGAACGACACTCATGCTGGCACACCCATATCGCGGACGACCAAAATATACAAGATGCCACCTAAAATACCTCCCTTCTGGAACGAGCAACCGGCAGCTTGGTTCATCCTCGTCGAGCACCAGTTCGGCATCCACCGCATTGTCGACGACGATGAACAATTTGCATACACTCTCGGCGCGATACCACAGGAGACAATACAATTCATCACGGACATTTTCAGGAACCCGCAGCCAGGCACGAAATACAAGCGACTGAAATCCGCGTTGACCAACCGCTACACTATTAGCGAGGAGCAACGACTTGACGAGTTGCTCTCCGGTTTCCAACAAATGGGAGACCTTAAACCGTCCCACTTTTATCGCCTGCTTGAACAAAAAGCAGGTGATTCCAAATTAGTAAATAATGATTTACTCAAAAATCTCTGGCTAAAACGCTTGCCAGACGACTTACGAGCGATAATGGCGCGGGATATTAAAAACGACATCGAGGAAATCCTACCGGTCGCCGACAACATCTGGATTTACGCTCAATCCAGAACATCCAAACCAATTGCTGCTGTCAACCAGCCATCCACAAGCAAGGCAACTGCTGACGGTGAATCAGCCCTTGCTTCAATGCAAAGACAACTTGACAAGACGCAACAACAATTGGCGGATCTACAGCGAACACTGGCCAATTTGAACATTGGTTCACGTGGAAGATCGCTAAACAACAGACAGAGCTTCAATTACCGACACAGGTCAAGGTCGAGATCGTCATCTCGATCTGGACTCTGCTACTTCCACCGTCGTTTCGGCTCACGCGCACGCAACTGCAATCAGCCGTGCAGTTTCCGACCGGTAGCTCATGGACAAGCTACTTCGAAACATTTTAAGCCTTCGGAAAACCACTAAATCCTGCTGTCTCTACGGCAAACAGTGGGATTGGTTCATCTCGCCGTCTTTTCATCAACGATCACGAAAACCACTTACAATTTCTGATCGATTCGGGGGCTGAAGTATCTGTGATACCCGTCAACAAGTTTCCCCGACATGCTAAAGACACCGTTTGCATTCTTACCGCAGCAAACGGATCCCCAATTTCCACTTACGGTACCAAACTTTTGAAGGTTAATCTCGGTCTCAGGCGTACGTTCACACATCCCTTTATCATCGCGGCAGTAGACAGGCCTATTATAGGTGCTGACTTTCTGTCCAAATATGGTCTCGTGGTCGATTTGAAGAACAGAAGACTTTCTGACTCATTTACTACCCTCACTGTGAACGCAATCATCGCCCAAGTTGATACGCCATCTCCAAAACATTTCAGCGTTAACAACGATTACGGCGCTCTTTTAAAGAAATACCCCTCGCTCACTGAGGCTCCGAATTACAATCTCCCAGTGAAGCATAACGTAGTCCACTACGTCGTCACGCAAGGTAGGTTACCTTGTGCTAAACCGCGACAACTCGACGCAACTAAACTAAAAGCTGCTAAAACTGAATTTCAGTTTATGACAGACATCGGAATCTGCCGCCCCTCATCATCTCCAGTCTCCTCACCATTACATATGGTGCAAAAGAAAGACAAGGACTGGCGCCCTTGTGGAGACTATCGACAGCTGAACACTGTCACTGTCCCAGATAGATATCCTATCCCCCACATACACAGTTTCTCGTTGAAACTCGCCGGCGCCACTATTTTCTCGAAAATAGATTTGGTTAGGGCATACCATCAAATTCCCATGGCTCTCGAGGATATTCACAAAACAGCGATAACTACTCCTATCGGGCTTTTTGAGTTTACCCGAATGCCATACGGCCTTCGTAACTCAGCCCAGACATTCCAGCGATTCCTTAACGAAGTGTTAAAAGGGCTGGACTTCGTCTACTCTTATATCGACGATATCCTCGTTGCAAGCCGTTCCGAGATGGAACATAGTGAACATCTCGATTCAGTATTCAAACGTCTCTCCGCATATGGAATTAATATTAAAGCTTCGAAATGTATTTTCGGCGTGAAGTCACTCGACTTCTTGAGCCACACAATTTCGAAAGATGGCATCCTCCCGTCGCAAGACAGAGTTGATGTCATTTCAAACTTTCCAGAAACAACATCAATCCGCCAAATACAGCAGTTCGTCGGTATGGTGAACTATTACCACCGCTTTATACCACGATTAGCCGAACTGTTATCGCCCATTCACAGGCATTTGGCCACTTTACTCAAGAAAGGCAAAAACAGAAGAAACTTCTCTTGGCCCGAAGATTGTACAGAATCTTTCCACAAGGTCAAGCGTTCTCTTGCCGCTGTCACTCTTTTGGCACACCCGTTGAACGACGCGCAGTTCAACATAACTACCGACGCTTCCAATGTAGCAGTTGGAGCTGTCTTACAACAACGCAACAAAGGATGTTGGCAACCATTAGCGTTCTTTTCAAAGAAGCTCTCCCCTGCGGAAATTAAATACTCTACTTTCGATAGAGAACTTCTTGCTATGTATTTAGCAATCAAACACTTTCGCCATTTCGTCGAAGGCCGAAATTTCTCTTTATTTACCGACCATAAGCCTCTTACAACAGCTATTGCGTCAAAGTCTGAACGTAGTCCCCGGCAATTACGACATCTCGATTACATTGCCCAGTTCACTACCGACATTCATCACATTAAAGGTAAACACAATGTGGTGAGCGACTGTTTGTCTCGTTCTGGTGAAACACTTCTCACAGAACTCAGCGTCTTTTCCTTCGACACGAAGGAATTACTTGTACAACAACAACGCGACGACGAATTGCAGAAATTGATTTCAGCACACACACCGAAATCAAGCGTAAACCTGCAACGGATCGACTTACCAGACAAGCAGCAAATTTGGTGTGAGACTTCAACAGGTAAAAATCGACCCTACGTTCCTCTCAACATGCGACGGACAATCTTCGATAGTCTACATGGATTATCACACCCCGGCATCCGTGCTACGCGAAAACTTATTGCTTCAAAATACTTCTGGCCAAGAATGAATACTGATACAAGCAATTGGGCGAAATCTTGTATCCCATGTCAAAAGTCCAAAGTTCACCGCCACACAAAATCAGAACTTGGTAAATTCGAGCTACCAAGTGGCAGGTTTGAACACATCCACATGGACCTGGTTGGTCCACTGCCCCAATCGAATGGCTATCATTACATTTTAACGATAGTCGACCGATTTACCCGTTGGCCAGAAGCTTATCCAATCCGAGAAATGACCGCAAAAACCGTAAGTAAGATCTTCTACAATGAGTATATCTGTAGATATGGTGTCCCACTCTTCATCACGACAGACCAAGGAACACAATTCGAGTCAACGTTGTTCACCGAGCTCACGAAGCTCCTAGGTTCCCATCGCATTCGGACAACTGCATACAACCCGAAAGCGAATGGTCTTGTCGAACGGTTCCACAGGCAACTAAAATCCGCCTTAACAGCTCGATGTAATACATCCCATTGGAGTTCAGAACTTCCTACAATCCTATTGGGTATTCGAACCTCCGTCAAGGAAGACCTCAACTGCACACCAGCAGAGCTAGTATATGGTCAAAACATCAAGGTTCCCGGTGAATTCTTCATCAACGATCAAAATTCGAACCCAAACACAGATACTTCGGATTTCGTGAATCAGCTTCGTACCACCATGAGAACCTTAGTTCCTACGGACACAAGACATCCATCTGAACAGGCAACGTACATTCCCAAAAATCTGGAAACCTGTTCACACGTATTCGTACGTGTGGATAGAGTCAGAGGTCCATTGAGTACACCCTATTCTGGACCGTATCCAGTGACCCGCAAATTGCGCAAATTCTTTGTTGTGGATGTAAATGGAAAATCCACAACAATTGGCATCGACAGGCTTAAGCCAGCGTACGGAATACTTGTGGTAAACCCAGTCGAAAAACGTAGTGTTCCAAAAACGGTCACTTTCAATTTAAAACACTACGGTTTTCGATCCAGGAGGGGAGTGATGTAGCGGCTCAAACAGAAAAATCCTTTTCACTTCGTGGCACTCCTCGTAGCAAAACTATTTATACACCGCGCCGCTTAATTACGAGGCATTGCTCGTTTTGCTGAATATAGCTATTTCGCCAACTACATTCGCGAATCTCGATATTAATCGATTATCGATTAATATCGAGAATTAATATCGGGAAGACACGAAAGGAAAGAAGAAACGAAAAAGAATGAGTCGCGTTTTAGTAGTTAAAAGAGACACAGTCTCTTACGAAAATAATATAGTGATAGTGCCGCGAACAATCGTTCACACCCACCATTTTGTGAACTAATTATAAATAATAATTTTTGTAATAATATATATTAAATAAACAAATAATTATTACAAAAATAAATAAATATAGTGAGTGTTATTACTTATAATAAAACCACGGTAACACCGCTATAGAATCTCACTAAAGACTTCCACCCAAGAAGTACAGCCATAAAAGACGGGAATGGAGAATTGAGAACAAACGTGGCTGATGTTCTCTCAGTATGGCAAACCTACTTTCAAAGTCTGCTAAACCGGAATGACGAAGTGACCCCCATTAGAGCAATAGCTCCTCCAGGTGATGAGGTCTTCGTCGAATATCCCACAGCAGAGGAAGTAGACGCAGCTATTAGTCGATTGAAAAACGGCAAGGCACCCGGTCTCGATGGAATCCCCGCAGAATTAATCAAACTCGGAGGCGCTACTCTTGCAACAAGTTTATACGATCTCGTCGTTTGTATTTGGGACCAAGAAGAGTTGCCGGAGAATTGGAAGACCGCACTCATATGTCCGTTGCATAAAAAAGGCGACCGTCTTAAATGTGAAAACTTTCGTGGCATAGCTCTATTGAACACTGCTTACAAAGTGTTGGCTAATGTTGTACTTGCCAGACTCATCCCTTTCGCCGAAAACATCATTGGCGACTATCAGTGTGGTTTTCGTCCCAACCGATCGACCACTGACCAGTGTTTCACCATGAGGATGATCTTGGAAAAATGTTGGGAGTACAACATAACCATACATCAATTATATATAGAATTCCGGCAGGCATATGACAGTATAAACCGCGACAACCTATGGGCCGCGCTCATATGCCTAGGTATTCCAGAGAAACTTGTTTCTCTGTGTAAATTAACAACGTCTGGATCTGTATGTAGAATTGTAATTGAAGGATCTGTGTCAGACTCCTTTGAAATAACATCTGGTGTTCGACAGGGAGATGCACTCGCGCCTGTGCTGTTCAATTTGGCGCTTGAGTACGTAGTGAGGAAAAGCAACATTGAAACTTCGCGCTGTATATTCAATAAATCAGGCCAAATTCTTGGATATGCAGATGATATCGTGCTTCTTGGCCGAAGACCTAGCGGCATCAAGGACAGTTTCATACCGCTCAATCGCTGCGCAAGAAGACTTGGTTTGGAGGTGAACAGTACCAAAACGAAATTTTTAACAACACCCAGGAACATCTCTATGGCAAATCTCGGAATTGGCGACCACAACTTTGATAGCGTCGAAAACTTTAAATACCTCGGGTCAGTTATAACATCGTCGAATGATATGCAGGCAGAAATAAAAGCCCGAATCGCTGCCGGACAACGAGTTTTCTACGCGCAATCAAAATTATTGCGATCTAAACACCTATCGCAGTCGTGCAAGCTCGCACTTTATAAAGCACTGATAAGACCTGTGCTGACTTTCGGAAGCGAGAGCTGGACCATGACCTCTAACGACTGTAGATTATTATCTACCTTCGAAAGGAAGGTCATCCGTTGAACTTTTGGTCCTATTAAAGTTGCAAACAATGAATATCGGATTCGCATGAACCACGAAATAAAGCAACTTCTCGGAGGTAGAGATATTATCGGCTTCATCAAATCTAATCGAGTGAGATGGCTCGGCCACGTTGCAAGATCTCCACAACAACGAATGATTTACAAAGTGTTCCATCAACAACCAGCCGGAGTACGTCGTAGAGGAAGACCCCGACTGCGCTGGCGTGACGACGTCGAACAAGACCTACTCGTATTAGGATGTCGAAATTGGAGGACGAGAGCGATGGACCGAGAAGGATGGAGGACCATAGTGCGGGCGGCAAAATCTCTTCATGGGATGTAAATGCTAGAGAGAGAGAGAAATTGATCTACCCTTTAATAAGAAAAATTATGAAAAAAAGTTGAATAAATATTACAAATAAAAAATTTAAATGAATATTACAAATAAAAATTTAACAATAAAAATATAAAAAATAAAAATATAAAAATAAAAATATAAAGAATAAAAATAAAAATATAAAAAATAAAAATATAAAAAAGATAAACTATTGAAACTAAAATTAAACTGCATCAGACTAAAACTCTAAATAGAAAATCGATATTAGGGTGCTCAAAAAGTCAAACTTTAAGTAATTGGAGAAATGATTTTGAATTTATTTGTTGCCGTATGCTAAGTGGAAGTTGGTTAAATAAGGAAGGAGCAGTTACCAGAAAATATTTTCTAAAATGTTCACTAAAAAAACGTGGAACAACAAATAAGAACTGATCATTGTTCCTAATGTTGTATCGCACATTTGATCAGAATGACGAATTAAAATAGTTGAATTTTATTATTAGAAAACCAGCGGTAGTTTATTTTGACGCAGCGTGCGTACCAATTTTAATGTGCATTCTGTGCCATTTAGACAAACAATAAACCGTTTGATACAAATTTCAAATGACAAGGTGCCATTAGGAACCTCCTAGGTTCCGGAAAACCATGTACGGCACGCACGGATGATAATATTAAACCTGTTCTGGAGAGTATACCGAATAGCCCAGCAATGTCAACAAGGAAACGTTCGACAGAACTGGTACTATCGTGATAGTACGTACAGAGAATTTTGGAAAAATAAAAAATGTTCCCATATAAAATCAGGTTGTGCAAGAGTTAAGACCGATAGACGATCAAGAACGGTTTTATTTTGTCATTTTGTCGCTACGAAGAAAAGTTTAGCTAAGCTTAATATTTAACCAGTTCCGACTGTTTTCTTTGGGATTATTTGAAAAAAAGAGTGTACGCCAATAAACCAGCGACCATACTAGAATTAAAGAACGACATTCGAAATAAATGTCTACTTGTTCTATACGTTTTATTTTTAAACCTAGTAGCAATTGCCCTTTGCTACGTTTTTTTCTCTAAAGATTGGTTTAAGTAACTTTGATTGATCTTCCTTTACATAAAGTGATTTTTTCTATTTCAGATTCTGATCAAGCGATCGCTAAATTTTTGAATTTTATTGATTATATCTTGAAAAATATCAGCTGCAAATTCCCATATTTCGGACCTGCAACATTGCAGGTCCGAAAAAGCAGTTTTCGAGGTGGTGTCTATCTATCGGTATGTGTCCTCTCTACAGTTCAGAATAATTGACTGATTATGTATATTAAGCTTCATGCTTAAGATTTTTCCATAAATTGTGAGGTCCCAGTAAAATTGATCTACCGGAGAAGACAGCTTTCTTGAAAAATACAGCACAAACGAGAAACCTAGTAAGAACAAAAATATTCAAACTTAAACTTAAAAGAAAAGAAGTTCTTTAAACACATTTTTTTTAAACACTAACCGGATGATTATGGCTTCTTTTCTCCATAGCTAAAAAAAAAGTGTCGTAAAATATTTTGAGCGTGTTCGCGATTTACGTACATGCATTGTAAAAGAAAGTCAGGTGTTGGCGACAACATATACACCTCTCCATTTTTTGTTTATAAATGTTTAGTTTCAAACTAAAAAGAAGAAAGGAAATGAATTCCCAAAACTAATACCATATTTATTAACTTTTCTGTTTAATCACAAGCTCAAAAAATACTAGCAAGAAAACTTTAAAGTTAAAAATTTTGAACTCTATAAGTATTTCGCAAAATTATTACAGCCCTAACTATCTAAGAAATATAAAAATTTTGTTTAAAAAGAAATTGATTTCAGCAAAACAAACTGAGAACTAATTTAAATTTAACGGTAAGTGCCAACGGCAATTTACATCTTTACAATAAAAGTCTTTTAATTGTTAAAACATTAATTATTATTTTTTTGTTTTATTTACTTAGTTTTTCCCCGTGTACAATTTCCTATTTAGTGGCAGAACATAAGACAAAATTATTAAAGAAAATAAAATTTTTTCGATTCAATTATTTTTTCTTCTACACTATGTCATGAAAAAATACACGGGACCGAAACCTAATAACCCCAGTAATTTATACAAAATTTGGCCCGTTATGGTTTTTAATAATTTGGTTTGGAATTTCTGTATATTGTTATACCTGCCCACTGTATTGGAAACAATGAATAATTAAGTGCTTCGATTTTTTTTATTGTGCATTGTTGTTAGTACAATTAGGAATTCTAAATATCATCACACATATGTACATACCAACCGATATTGAAAATAATTGAAAATGAAGTTATACCTGAAACGATAAAAAAGAAAATCTTATTAATAATTTAAATTCAATTTACTTAAACAATCTGCTATATAAAGTTTTCGAACCTAATTTAAATAAACTTTGTTCAATAGACTAACAACAGATTTTTATTTGTTTTATTTTGGTACGACGATTGGTACAACAAACTTTTTTTTTTTTTTTTTGGAAACTATAAACTAAAACTATTTTGTAATATACCCTCGTCCTCTCTATAATAAAAGCATATATGAGAAGTCTATATACGGGTAACTAAGGTTATAAAGAAGGATACGTGTTGCGTCAATTGGAATTTGAAATTGGATATTAGAGTCGAAGTCGAGTAAATGGGAATACAGTAAACAACAAACACACACTCACACACATAAAAAGGATTAATTAGAAAATGAATTTAAAGTTAATTTAAAAGGCTGCGTTAGTAAAATGTTTTACCCACACATCGTATTGAGAAAGGTGTGTACTGTTTCATTCAAACCGTAATTCAACGTGACATTATACCGTGTTACGTAATATAATTCATAATTCAAATTGTATGGCTTTTATTTATTTTCTTGCGGTACAAGGTACGTTGAATAGAACAGCCTATCGTCAGCTACAATTATAATTTCCTTCGTAATTTTTCTCTAATTATAAGCAATTTTTCTTGTAAAATAAGAGAGAATAATCATATTTTCATATCTTAAATTCTATAAATCAAAAGTCACACGTAAAGCTAGGTATCCAGCTCGCGCTAAGATAAATTTTAACGCGGTCTCCCAAGTCTCCACTAAATTACAGATAAATTAGTAAAAAGTTTATGTAGAGATAAATGTTGACGTTTGTGGCAGTTCAATGATATGATAACAGACGAAAAAAAATTTTATGAAAAGTTTCACATGAATGCAGAGGAGTTTGATGGATTATTTCAAATATTGAAGCCCTGTTTGTAGCCGAAAATCCGATCACGTCCAAATGATAAAATTAGCAACAAAAAAAACTTGCAATTGTGTTAGAGTAAGAAATTATATTATTACTGTATTAGAATGTTTAAATCTTTATATCAGTCCTAGTGCTTGGATGATAAAATAGGTTTACCTACCTTGACATGTTGGTTCTCAATAAAAATTAACCTGGTAATTGCAGATATTTTGCAATCGGAGCAATACAAGGAAGACTAATTGACCAAGTATGTAATGCAATTTGCATAACACTCAAGGACAAATTACCGAACGAACAATAACGAATAATACCGAACAATAGCGAACGAATTTAATGCAGTTTGCTATTTTCCCAACTGCCTCGGCGCTATTGATGGGAAGCACGTAGCTAGAAAATGCCCAATTAATTCTGGAAGCCTTTCCTATAATTATAAATTAACTACACATATGTTATGTCATGATTCATATGTCAAATAATTAAAAATATTTTTTTTTCCAGAAATTTCACAGCATTGTGTTGATGGCTGTTGCAGATGCCAATTGTAAATTCTTGTATTTAGATGTTGGAGCGCATGGGAGCGAAGGTGATGCAGGTGTGTTTGGCGCATCGAAATTTGGACAAGCTGTTTTAGCATATCGGCGAGAAATTCAGAATGAGTAAGTCCAAAGTCGTAAATTCTCAAGACACAATTAAAACGTCCTTACTCTCTTCTTTGCAATTAAATAATTTATTTTTTTGATAGAAATTTTCTTAAAACAGGCTAGGTTTTAAGAAAATTTCAAATAAAAAAGTAAATTATTTAATTGTAAAGATGATTGTAAGGACGTTTTAACTGTGTCTTGAAAATTTACGACTTTGGACTTACTTATTCAGAATTTCTCGCCGACGATATAGGAAATAGACAAATTCCTTTTTATTTTGTTGCGAACGAAGCATTCCCTCTACATAAAGGAATAATAAAACCATATGTATTACGAAAAACACACCAATTGCCAGATGATGTGGTTATGTTTAAAACGAATTATGTTTTGCGGGCCTGACAGAGCACAAAAAATAATAACTGCTTGTTGCTACCTGCATAATTACTTAATAAAAGTAAACAAGAATTATTTACTTTTATTAAGTAATTATGCAAGTAGCAAACTACTAAGCAAACTTAATGGATTTTTATGGTGATGGAAAATTAATCCAGGGAAGTTTGAGAAACAAATTAAATGACGAATCGATGTTTTCCAGTCATCTTTCTGTGAATGCAGGGAGACAAAATAATGCCGGCAAAGATATTAGAGATCACGTGAAAGAGTATGTTAATTAAGAAGTGGGTACATTACAGTGGCAGCGCAGATCTGTCTTTTTGAACTAGAAGAATTTTTTTTTTCAATTTTTTAATAAAGAATAATATTTCTTAATTAGTTTACAAAAGAACAAAAATCGATTTTCTAATTTAAATCAATAATTCAATATATAAAAAATTTAAAATTTATTAGTTCAACTTTTTTAATTCTGCCATAATGTCCGATTGAAATTTTAAATTTAACTCCTCCACAGTATGGTGATATGGTCCGACAATTTCTGTTACATGCGATCAATATTGTTTAGTATAATAGTATGTTTCTGCTCATATTTTGGTGCAGCAGAAGAAGTTGATGCATTTTTTTTAATGTAATCAACTCGCTAATTGAGTTAAATAATTTTTCCACAACTGGAGTAGATTTTGTATTCCGGGTCAGCAAGCAATTATTTCTGATTAGACATCAATATTAAGTAACATATGAAACTGAACTAACTGACATAAGAATAATTTGAAGTCTTTTATTCAAAGACCGTTTCTGGTGGTTGAGAGTCGTTTGCGGTTGTACTCATACAAAATGTACTAAACAGCAAACAAGTGTTTTAGATAAATTTTCTTTAGGTAAAAAATGTATGCCAAAATTTATATTAATGTCTTCTGTTTTCTGATGACGCAGGTGACATAAAAGATATATATTTTGCAAACTCCCATTCGATTTATTCTTCAAACCCCTGAGTAGAACTATTATCGTTAAAATCTGGAGCTGCACTTCCAGATTTTTGCTTTTAACGATTTCCATGCTGATTTGCACTCTTAAGCTATATCATAAAATAAATGTGTAAAAGATATATGTTCAAAAAAATATATTACCATAGGTAACATTTAACACATCAAAGTGTTAACATTCCACATTAAAATTTAGTTTGTCATTATTCGTGAAAGCGTAAACAACGTATTTTTAATCCTGTTTAAACATGTCGAATTTTGTACCAACAAAATAGTATTTGCATTACTTTTTTGCTTTAATCAAAAGAAAAAAGCTGCTGAAAGTTTTCGTTTGCTACAAGAAACTTATGGTGAACCAACTCAACAAATTTGCGAAAACTGGTTTAAACGATTCAAAATTGGCGATTTTGATGTCAGTGACAAAGAACGTTCTGGACAACCAAAAAAATTCGAAGATGAAGAATTGGAAGCATTATTGAAAGAAACCTCAAGTCAAACAGAAAAAGAACTTGCAGAACATTTAAATGTCACTCAAGCGCACACAAGTAAACGTTTACTTGCCATAAAAATAATTCAAAAAGCAGGAAAATGGGTACCACATGAACTGACTAAGCCAACATTGAAAATCGTTTAATGGTTTGCAATTCTTTGCTTGTTGTTGCATATTGTGCATTTGGTGGTGTACTGTAGCTGCTAAAACCCAAGGAAACTATTACTGGTGAACTTTACCAACAACACTTTATAGATTTGAACCATGCATTGAACGAAAATCGTAAGATTAAAGCCAACAAACAGCGTAAAGTGATCTTGCTGAACGTCACTGCTCGACCACATGTAAACCAAACAAGTAAAAAATACGCTAGAAGTACTTAAATGGGAAATTCTATCGCATGCTCCCTATTCACCAGATTGTCCGCCATCAGATTATTATTTGTTCCGAACGATGAAAAGCGATCTTCAAGACCACCACTTCAGAACTCACGAAGAAATCAAAAAATGGCTCGCGCATCAAAATACAAACAATTTTTTTTTTCAATGGAATCCATAAATTGCCAGACAGATGGTCAAAACTCATAGATAACGATAGAAAATATTTTGATTAAAATAAAATTTACCATTTCTTAGAAATAAACGTATTTTTCTGCAAAAAAACCCGAACAACTATAAGATATAGTCCCAATAATACCTGGTTTTTCTATTTTACTGCTTATTGCGTTCCTAGCACTGGTGATGGCAAAGTTGTTTCTATGCAACTTATGCTCCAAATTCCAAATACATGGATTTTTCTCTACCAACAAACATATAATGTTTGTTTTCCTTCATTTTTCATTTGGCTTCCTTTTTCCACTTTCTAAATTTGCTGTATCCACTTCTTCGTAGTAAATCAAGTATTCTTCTTGATATTCGAAACTATCATAATCTATAGAATTATTTAGTTCTGCATTTAAAAAAAAAAGTTTTCACGTTGCGCTTATGTGAATGACATAACTACAAACTTCTCGCGTCAGCTGCGTAGCGCATCTGCGAAATCGCGACCTAAATTTATTTTTGTTATTTCGCTATCTAAATTGTACGTGAAATTTGTATGTAAAATTTATCTTAGCGCGAGCTGGATACCGACCTTAAGACTTTAAAATTACCACTAAAATCAAAAGTTACTAACAGTATTGTGCGTCTACGCGTATTTCAGAAATATCTACATGTTGGTATCGAAAATAGTGCAAACAGTGCAGTGATTTTTGAGAAGACAATATCGGTAATATGTAGACATTTCGTAGAAAATGTAGAATATTGTTTTAGTACCTGTTCTCATTGTTTTTTCAGTAAAAGGTTGCTATCTTAAAGTTTTCTAGTTGTCGAAAATTTTGTAAATTAATATTCAATTTTTACAACACAAATGGGTGAGATTACTTTACATACAGTAGCGCTCAAAAGTATTTTGACAAGTGTAATTTATTAGACAATACAAAAAATAAAAATAATATTAAAATTCGTCAAATAATTTGCTCATGTTTTACAAATTGGAACACATAAATGTTCTGAATTGCTAAATAGAAAAGAAAAGTTTGAAAAAGTTCGGAAAGAACTTTTCAGTACTTATTAATTTGTATTTCTTTGCGTATCCGTTGGCACTTATGACAGCTTCACAATGTGGTGGCGTTGAATCAACTAACTTTTGCAAACGATCAATGGAGATTCGGATCTATTCATCGCATATTGCTATAAATATGCTCAATAAGGTTTAAATCGGCACTTTGGCCTGGCCATTCCAGGAGTTCGATTTTCATAAGTTTCATGAAGTTACTTACATGCTAAGATTCAGGTTTTCGATACATAAAACGATTCATAGTCCCTTTTATTCTAACTAAAGGTCCAGGCGAGAAAAATACCCCCAAACCATAATATTGACACCTCCATGTTTTACTGTGGGTGGTATCGAACATCAAATCTTTTGTTTACAGTACGTCTTACAAACCGTATTCCATCGGATGACACGCTTTATCACTCCACAACACATTGGATCATTCTGAACTCGTTCATGATCTATGCCGTATAGCGAATGCAAGACGAAGCTTCCTGTTTTTTGAAGAAATCAGGATTTTTGATTTAACGTCGCCCATGTGATCCGAACTCTTTTAGTCCCCGTTTTACAATTGAAACGTGTATATTTATGTCATAACTTTCTTGTAGCTCGTTTTTTATTTGCACGGCCGATTTTCGGACATCACTCGACGATAAATTTCGACAATTTCGAAACTAAATTAATAAAATGTTCTGTAACTTTGAGTAACCCACTTTCCGTCGATCCCACTATGATTGTTAGAAAGATCATAAGCCTGGGTAAGCCTAGGCAGCTATAATATAATATAAAGTATTATTAAAATTCAATAAATTAATTAAAATAATATTATTATTTACTATATAGTAATAACCCATATCCTCTTCAGACTTGCTCCAAATTTCGGGTGGGCTTACCTAGGCCTATGACCTTTCTAATAAACATAGTGAAATCGATGGGAAAGTGGGTTACGGAAAAGTTACACCTTGTTAAAGTTAACCGAAAGTTGCCAGCCGAAAGATAATGCAGATAGTGTCTTGACTATCTTACCCGAAAATTAAACTCTCTTTATATTTTGCTCCTATCGATTTTTAAATTCCTATAAACTGAAATAATTTCCTCTTCACCCGAATGATATAACTTGATCCTAAATTCGATTCATGACTGATTTTTGCTGTATTCAAGACACTATCTGCATTATCTTTCGGCTGGAAACTTTCGGCTAACTTTAACAATATACACAGTTGAAAAAATATGACATATGTAATGCAAATTTATAGCACAGTGCATAAAAAAATAATCAAAACATCCATTTGGAAGCATCATTTTTTGTGGTAAGTGGCATTAAAATTGTATAGTCCAGTACTTTAAACAGTAAAGCACACTACATTAGAAATTCCCAAATAATTGTTTTAACACTTATATTAATTTGTATTAAAACTAAAAGTATAAGGCAAATTTTTCAGATTCCCGTTTTTTACTTCTAACTCGATTGACGTAAATCAATCTATGTCTTTAATTACACAGCAAATATATGAAAAACATTTTAAGCTTATATTAAAAGTATACACAATGACCTAGCGAATTATTATAAATTCGCTAAAAAAATATTTAACCCCAGATTATATAGAAATTTTCTTTCGACACAGTACTGCAGTAATTTTAGACGCAACTACATCATAACTATTTCTAATGCATGCTTTGCATCAGAATATGATACACGATTGCATCGTATAAGCCTCTTACAGAACATTTTATTAATTTGGTTTTGAAAATTTCGAATTTTCTTGTATATTATATCAAATTACACCTCCCTATCCCCTTCAGATTTAATCCACATTGTGCGTGGGCTTACCTAGGCTTATGAACTAAATATTATAGATCTAAGGTATATCAATTAATACTATTAAAGTTAGCCGAAAGTTTCCAGCCGAAAAATCAAAAAAATCGATAATGCAGATAGTGTCTTCGCTTACTCAGCCGAAAGTTGATAATTACGTCACCGTTGATCAACTTTCTTCAGCCGAAAGTTATCAGCCGAAAAATTATTTTATCAACCCATCAAAAGAAACCAATTTTAATTTTTTAGTATGCGAAGATTGTTGCAAAACCTAATTCTATTTAAACTTCAGAAATACAAATGTTTAAATCAATCAATCATAAATTGAAATGCAATATTGTTAACGTTGCTTCAAATGAACATAAAGTATGGTGGGGATGCCACTATGGCCATTTGACATGTCATAATGTTGGTCAACTTTGGCCTAATTATGAAGAAATTATAAAGGATACAAGGGTGTAATTTATCAAAATTTCGCTAATTCAATGTATCGAAAATACAATGAATAACCTGTCGTTCTAGATTAGCATGCCTTGCCATTAATGCCACTATGGTCACTAGATAGGACATCATGTTGGTCAACTTCGGCCTAACAGTAGAGACATATTGAATTAGTGAAATTAAACTCCCGTTTGCGGAACGAAATTAACTGGTTAATGAAACCGATTAACGAAATTCTGATGGGGATACAGGGGTGTACTTTGACAAGATTTCCATAGTTCAATTTCTCAAAAATTCATTGAATGGCCCGGCGCTCTTGTTTATCCTAAATTCGCATTGATGCCACTATGGCCATTTGATAGAACCTAATGCCTGTTAGCAAGAGTTTAATTTTGAAGAAATTCTGATGGGGATACGGGGGTGTAATTTGACAAAATTTTCATAGTTCAATTTCTGCAAAATTCATTGAATGGCCTGGTGCGCTTGTTTAATCTAAATTCGCATTGATGCCACTATGGCCATTTGATAGGCCCTAATGCCTGTTAACAACAGTCAAATTTTGAAGAAAGTCTGATGGGGATACAGGGGTGTAATTTGATAAAATTACCATAGTTCAATTTCTCAAAAATTCATTGAATGGCCCGACGCTCTTTTTTAACCGAAATTCGCATTGATGTCACTATGACCATTTGATAGGCTCTAATGCCTGTTAACAACAGTCCAATTTTGAAGAAAGTCTGATGGGGATACGGGGGTGCAATTTGACAAAATTTCCATAGAACAATTTCTGAAAAATTCATTGAATGGCCCGACGCTCTTGTTAAAACTAAATTCGCATTGATGCAACTATGACCATTTTATAGGCCCTAATGCCTGTTAACAACAGTCCAATCTTGAAGAAAGTCTGATGGGGATACGGGGATGCAATATGACAAAATTTCCATAGAACAATTTCTGAAAAATTCATTGAATGGCCTGGCGCTCTTGTTAAAACTAAATTCGCATTGATGCAACTATGACCATTTGATAGGCTCTAATGCCTGTTAACAACAGTCCAATTTTGAAAAAATTCTGATGGGGATACGAGGGTGAAATTTAATAAAATGTCCATAGTTCAATTTCTGAAAAATTCATTGAATGGCCCGGCGCTCTTGTTTAACCTAAATTCGCATTGATGCTACTATGGTCATTTGATAGGCTCTAATGCCTGTTAACAACAGTCCAATTTTGAAGAAATTCTGATGGAGATACGAGGGTGAAATTTAATAAAATGTTCATAGTTCAATTTCTGAAAAATTCATTGAATGGCCTGGCGCTCTTTTTTAACCTAAATTCGCATTGATGCTACTGTGGCCATTTGATAGGCCCTAATGCCTGTTAACAACAGTCCAATTTTGAAGAAAGTCTGATGGGGATACGGGGGTGTAGTTTGATAAGATTTCCATAGTTCAATTTCTCAAAAATTCATTGAATGGCCCGACGCTCTTTTTAAACCTAAATTCGCATTGATGTCACTATGACCATTTGATAGGTTCTAATGCCTGTTAACAACAGTCCAATCTTGAAGAAAGTCTGATGGGGATACGGGGATGCAATATGACAAAATTTCCATAGAACAATTTCTGAAAAATTCATTGAATGGCCCGGCGCTCTTGTTAAAACTAAATTCGAATTGGTGCAACTATGACCATTTGATAGGCTCTAATGCCTGTTAACAACAGTCCAATTTTGAAGAAATTCTGATGGGGATACGAGGGTGAAATTTAATAAAATGTTCATAGTTCAATTTCTAAAAAATTCATTGAATGGCCCGGCGCTCTTGTTTAACCTAAATTCGCATTGATGCTACTATGGTCATTTGATAGGCTCTAATGCCTGTTAACAACAGTCCAATTTTGAAAAAATTCTGATGGGGATACGAGGGTGAAATTTAATAAAATGTTCATAGTTCAATTTCTGAAAAATTCATTGAATGGCCTGGCGCTCTTTTTTAACCTAAATTCGCATTGATGCTACTGTGGCCATTTGATAGGCCCTAATGCCTGTTAACAACAGTCCAATTTTGAAGAAAGTCTGATGGGGATACGGGGGTGTAGTTTGATAAGATTTCCATAGTTCAATTTCTCAAAAATTCATTGAATGGCCCGACGCTCTTTTTAAACCTAAATTCGCATTGATGTCACTATGACCATTTGATAGGTTCTAATGCCTGTTAACAACAGTCCAATCTTGAAGAAAGTCTGATGGGGATACGGGGATGCAATATGACAAAATTTCCATAGAACAATTTCTGAAAAATTCATTGAATGGCCCGGCGCTCTTGTTAAAACTAAATTCGAATTGATGCAACTATGACCATTTGATAGGCTCTAATGCCTGTTAACAACAGTCCAATTTTGAAGAAATTCTGATGGGGATACGAGGGTGAAATTTAATAAAATGTTCATAGTTCAATTTCTGAAAAATTCATTGAATGGCCCGGCGCTCTTGTTTTATCTAAATTCGCATTGATGCTACTAGGGCCATTTGATAGGCCCTAATGCCTATCCCCCTAATGCCTTCATTGAATGGCCTGGCGCTCTTTTTTAACCTAAATTCGCATTGATGCTACTGTGGCCATTTGATAGGCCCTAATGTCTGTTAACAACAGTCCAATCTTGAAGAAAGTCTGATGGGGATACGGGGATGCAATATGACAAAATTTCCATAGAACAATTTCTGAAAAATTCATTGAATGGCCCGGCGCTCTTGTTAAAACTAAATTCGCATTGATGCAACTATGACCATTTGATAGGCTCTAATGCCTGTTAACAACAGTCCAATTTTGAAAAAATTCTGATGGGGATACGAGGGTGAAATTTAATAAAATGTTCATAGAACAATTTCTGAAAAATTCATTGAATGGCCCGGCGCTCTTGTTTAACCTTAATTCGCATTGATGCTACTATGGTCATTTGATAGGCTCTAATGCCTGTTAACAACAGTCCAATTTTGAAAAAATTCTGATGGGGATACGAGGGTGAAATTTAATAAAATGTTCATAGTTCAATTTCTGAAAAATTCATTGAATGGCCCGGCGCTCTTGTTTTATCTAAATTCGCATTGATGCTACTAGGGCCATTTGATAGGCCCTAATGCCTGTTAGCAACAGTCCAATTTTGAAGAAAGTCTGATGGGGATACGGGGGTGTAATTTGATAAGATTTCTATAGTTCAATTTCTCAAAAATTCATTGAATGGCCCGACGCTCTTTTTTAACCGAGATTCGCATTGATGTCACTATGACCATTTGATAGGCTCTAATGTCTGTTAACAACAGTCCAATTTTGAAGAAAGTCTGATGGGGATACGGGGGTGCAATTTGACAAAATTTCCATAGAACAATTTCTGAAAAATTCATTGAATGGCCCGACGCTCTTGTTAAAACTAAATTAGCATTGATGCAACTATGACCATTTAATAGGCCCTAATGCCTGTTAACAACAGTCCAATCTTGAAGAAAGTCTGATGGGGATACGGGGATGCAATATGACAAAACTTCCATAGAACAATTTCTGAAAAATTCATTGAATGGCCCGGCGCTCTTGTTAAAACTAAATTCGCATTGATGCAACTATGACCATTTGATAGGCTCTAATGCCTGTTAACAACAGTCCAATTTTGAAGAAATTCTGATGGGGATACGAGGGTGAAATTTAATAAAATGTTCATAGTTCAATTTCTGACAAATTCATTGAATGGCCCGGCGCTCTTGTTTAATCTTAATTCGCATTGATGCTACTAGGGCCATTTTATAGGCCCTAATGCCTGTTAACAACAGTCCAATTTTGAAGAAAGTCTGATGGGGATACGGGGGTGTAATTTGATAAGATTTCCATAGTTCAATTTCTCAAAAATTCATTGAATGGCCCTACTTTTAAGGGCCATTCAATGAATTTTTGAGAAATTGAACTACGGACTTTTTTGAAATTACACCCCTGCATCCCCATCAGAATTTCTTCAAAATTAGAATCTTGCTAACAGGCATTAGGGCCTATCAAATGGCTATAGTGGCATCAATGCGAATTTAGATTCAATAAGAGCACAAGGCCATTCAATAAATTTTTGGGAAATTGAACAATGAAAATCTTGTCAAATTACACCCCTGTATCCCCATCAGAATTTCTTCAAAATTAGAATCTTGCGTACAGGCATTAGGGCCTATCAAATGGCCATAGTGGCATCAATGCGAATTTAGATTAAATCAGAGCGCCAGGCCATTCAATGAATTATGCAGAAATTGAACTATTGATTTTTTTTTTCAAATTACACCCCCGTATCCCCATCAGAATTTCTTCAAAATTAGAATCTTGCTAACAGGCATTAGGGCCTATCAAATGGCCATAGTGACATCAATGCGAATTTAGATTCAATAAGAGCACCAGGCCATTCAAGAAATTTTTGGGAAATTGAACAATGAAAATCTTGTCAAATTACACCCCTGTATCCCTATCAGAATTTCTTCAAAATTAGAATCTTGCTAACAGGCATTAGGTTCTATCAAATGGCCATAGTGGCATCAATGCGAATTAAGGATAAACAAGAGCGCCGGGCCATTCAATGAATTTTTGAGAAATTGAACTATGGAAATCTTATCAAATTACACCCCTGTATCCCCATCAGATTTCTTCAAGATTGGACTGTTGTTAACAGGCATTAGGGCCTATTAAATGGTCATAGTTGCATCAATGCGAATTTAGTTTTAACAAGAGCGCCGGGCCATTCAATGATTTTTTGAGAAATTGTTCTATGGAAATTTTGTCATATTGCATCCCCGTATCCCCATCAGACTATCTTCAAAATTGGACTGTTGTTAACAGGCATTAGGGCCTATTAAATGGTCATAGTTGCATCAATGCGAATTTAGTTTTAACAAGAGCGTCGGGCCATTCAATGAATTTTTCAGAAATTGTTCTATGGAAATTTTGTCAAATTGCACCCTCGTATCCCCATCAGACTTTCTTCAAAATTGGACTGTTGTTAACAGGCATTAGAGCCTATCAAATGGTCATAGTGACATCAATGCGAATTTCGGTTAAAAAAGAGCGTCGGACCATTCAATGAATTTTTGAGAAATTGAACTATGGAAATCTTATCAAATTACACCCCTGCGTCCCCATCAGACTTTCTTCAAAATTGGACTGTTGTTAACAGGCATTAGGGCCTATAAAATGGCCCTAGTAGCATCAATGCGAATTTAGGTTAAACAAGAGCGCCGGGCCATTCAATGAATTTAGTTTTAACAAGAGCGCCGGGCCATTCAATGATTTTTTCAGAAATTGTTCTATGGAAATTTTGTCATATTGCATCCCCGTATCCCCATCAGACTTTCTTCAAAATTGGACTGTTGTTAACAGGCATTAGGGCCTATTAAATGGTCATAGTTGCATCAATGCGAATTTAGTTTTAACAAGAGCGTCGGGCCATTCAATGAATTTTTCAGAAATTGTTCTATGGAAATTTTGTCAAATTGCACCCTCGTATCCCCATCAGACTTTCTTCAAAATTGGACTGTTGTTAACAGGCATTAGAGCCTATCAAATGGTCATAGTGACATCAATGCGAATTTCGGTTAAAAAAGAGCGTCGGGCCATTCAATGAATTTTTGAGAAATTGAACTATGGAAATCTTATCAAATTACACCCCTGCGTCCCCATCAGACTTTCTTCAAAATTGGACTGTTGTTAACAGGCATTAGGGTCTATCAAATGGCCATAGTAGCATCAATGCGAATTAAGGTTAAACAAGAGCGCCGGGCCATTCAATGAATTTTTCAGAAATTGAACTATGAACATTTTATTAAATTTCACCCTCGTATCCCCATCAGAATTTTTTCTAAAATTGGACTGTTGTTAACAGGCATTAGAGCCTATCAAATGGCCATAGTGACATCAATGCGAATTAAGGTTAAAAAAGAGCGTCGGGCAATTCAATGAATTTTTGAGAAATTGAACTATGGAAATCTTATCAAATTACAACCCCTGTATCCCCATCAGACTATCTTCAAAATTGGACTGTTGTTAACAGGCACTAGGGCCTATCAACTGGCTATAGTAGCATCAATGCGAATTTAGGTTAAACAAGAGCGCCAGGCCATTCAATGAATTTATTCACAAATTGATCCCCATCAAAATTTCTTTACAATTTCCAGACAAAATGTAGACGTAACATTTCATAAACTAAAACTTTTATTTTAAAATCAATTTAAAAACCTAAATAAAATGAAGGAAAAATAGTTTTTCTTTAATATCTGCTGGTATCGTAACTTTCGGCTGAAATATATTGATCAACATTGTTTATGACACCAAAGACACAATCTGCATTATCATTTTTTTATTTTCGGCTGGCAACTTTCGGCTAACTTAAACAAGGTGTCTTATTATTCACTCATTAATTGTTTTTTATAAACATTTTATTTTTGCAATAAGTGATCATGTGTTTCGCTGGGATTCGTATTTTTGTTATGGGTTATTAAAACAAATATCGGTATAATGATTTAAGTTTAACCACACGAAGGGTACCCCATTTTAATGGTGGTACAAAACGGTAGGGTGGGTGTAGAAACAGTGGTCAAGCGATCTATGATCACTAAACAGTGCCATTAAAATTTAATTGTGTTTTAACAAGAGCGTCGGGCCATTCAATGAATTTTTCAGAAATTGTTCTATGGAAATTTTGTCAAATTGCACCCTCGTATCCCCATCAGACTTTCTTCAAAATTGGACTGTTGTTAACAGGCATTAGAGCCTATCAAATGGTCATAGTGACATCAATGCGAATTTCGGTTAAAAAAGAGCGTCGGGCCATTCAATGAATTTTTGAGAAATTGAACTATGGAAATCTTATCAAATTACACCCCTGCGTCCCCATCAGACTTTCTTCAAAATTGGACTGTTGTTAACAGGCATTAGGGCCTATTAAATGGTCATAGTTGCATCAATGCGAATTTAGTTTTAACAAGAGCGTCGGGCCATTCAATGAATTTTTCAGAAATTGTTCTATGGAAATTTTGTCAAATTGCACCCTCGTATCCCCATCAGACTTTCTTCAAAATTGGACTGTTGTTAACAGGCATTAGGGCCTATAAAATGGCCCTAGTAGCATCAATGCGAATTTAGGTTAAACAAGAGCGCCGGGCCATTCAATGAATTTTTCAGAAATTGAACTATGAACATTTTATTAAATTTCACCCTCGTATCCCCATCAGAATTTTTTCAAAATTGGACTGTTGTTAACAGGCATTAGAGCCTATCAAATGGTCATAGTGACATCAATGCGAATTTAGGTTAAAAAAGAGCGTCGTGCCATTCAATGAATTTTTGAGAAATTGAACTATGGAAATCTTATCAAATTACAACCCCTGTATCCCCATCAGACTATCTTCAAAATTGGACTGTTGTTAACAGGCATTAGGGTCTATCAAATGGCCATAGTAGCATCAATGCGAATTAAGGTTAAACAAGAGCGCCGGGCCATTCAATGAATTTTTCAGAAATTGAACTATGAACATTTTATTAAATTTCACCCTCGTATCCCCATCAGAATTTTTTCTAAAATTGGACTGTTGTTAACAGGCATTAGAGCCTATCAAATGGCCATAGTGACATCAATGCAAATTAAGGTTAAAAAAGAGCGTCGGGCAATTCAATGAATTTTTGAGAAATTGAACTATGGAAATCTTATCAAATTACAACCCCTGTATCCCCATCAGACTATCTTCAAAATTGGGCTGTTGTTAACAGGCACTAGGGCCTATCAACTGGCTATAGTAGCATCAATGCGAATTTAGGTTAAACAAGAGCGCCAGGCCATTCAATGAATTTATTCACAAATTGATCCCCATCAAAATTTCTTTACAATTTCCAGACAAAATGTAAACGTAACATTTCATAAACTAAAACTTTTATTTTAAAATCAATTTAAAAACCTAAATAAAATGAAGGAAAAATAGTTTTTCTTTAATATCTGCTGGTATCGTAACTTTCGGCTGAAATATATTGATCAACATTGTTTATGACACCAAAGACACAATCTGCATTATCATTTTTTTATTTTCGGCTGGCAACTTTCGGCTAACTTAAACAAGGTTATCAATTATCGAATCTTTCGACTACTAATTTATTTTTGGCTGGAATATCAAAGTCACTATCTGCATTACCATCTTTCGGCTGGTAACTTTCGGCTAACTTTAATAGGGTTTTAATAAGTTGATTTTCAAAGTTTAAACGATATAGTCCGGTTTGGCATTTAAATGCTTAGTTTATTCTTTTATGTTGATTATGTGCTAAGTTTGAATTGTACGGACAATATTACATTATTAAATAAATAGATTGGTATTCAAAACAATAAAATATATATAATACAGTATTTTGTTTTGTGAGAATAACAGGGTGATATTGTAAATCTATTTTCATGTGAAATGAAATATAACTAAACTAATATAACCAATAAAAATATAATTCGAAGTGGTAGTGTGTGGGAGTTTTGTGGTCTCAAAAAATTTAACATCGGCGGGTATCACCTTTATAAACGCGTTTATCACTTTGAGCGGGTACTACATTTTAATGCGTACCGCATTTTCGACGAGTGACGCAATTTATTAACGGTGGCCTATCGGGGCATCAACACCTGTGTCGGTCGGATACGGCGGCAGCGAAAGTACTTTAACGGGTTTACGGTAAAGGTGAACCAACGCCCAAACAATTATTTACGGTTATCGGCATCATCAAGCCGCAACGGTCCGGGTGTGATGACCACCTGTAGCAGGACGGTGACAAGGCCGCTACATTTTTCAATTTACCGGTGCCCAGTTGAGGCCACCTAATATTGATTAAGACAACGCCCACTTTATTTTGGTGGCCAGTCAAGGCTAAACATATTTACCGGCGGGTGAGCCGCCACATTGGAACGGAGATCGGTACGATCAAGCTGCTACGGTTCGGGTGTGGTGACACCTGTACCTTGACGGTACCAAAGCCGCAACGTAAAGCTACGATTTCTTGTGTTTTTGTTAATTTAAAATTTTTTCTTTATACTACTCCTTTTATTTAAATTCATTTAAATTCATATTTTTTTTTTCAAAGTACCATTTTGTTTAATTTTTTTAAAATATTTATATAACATTTGTAATCGAGCACCACAAACCACGCTGTTCGTGCTCATCATCGGGGTCGCACGTTAATCTCGCTCCATAATTTTGGAGTCGCACACGTTCTATTTCTGATTTTTTTTATTTTTATTTATTAGGTTTCTAATTTTCTTTTTTGGTTCCCTATCATTAACTCGAGCCTTCATCCATACCTTCGTCTCTTTCTCTTTTCTTCTAGCTTGGTGTCTTCTTTAAAAAAAAAAAAAAAAAAAAGAACATTGCACGGCGATTCCCGGCATTTGGTTTATTTTTTTCTCCTTTATTTCCTTTTCCCCTTCTTGGTCGGACTGTTTCTTTACTTCAAATTTTTTCCTTTGTTTGTAGTTGTATCGTATGAACAAAATGAATTACTAATTATTTTATACGGGTCGGTATGATGATGAGGTATTTTAATTCTGTGCCGGTTTCTTATGTAAAGGCTGGGCTTGCTACCCCCTTCATCCCCTTGGCAGGACATCCACAGGGATGGTACGACGACCGAAAAATCCAGCGGTATCTTCGTGGCACTTCGGCGGTTTTAAGCTATTGAAGTGTGAATTGTGGGAGATTCGTTGGATATCTCTCCGGGTGAAGAGAGGCTTGGTCTGTCAGGGAGACGTCCCTACCATCTAATGGTGCTTTGTTTTAGCTGGGCATCGGCCTTTCCGGGTCGATGGAACAATCAGGGAGGTCTCGTCAGCAGACTGGGTACTTGTCACTCGGGGAGAACCGGTCGCCGTCGGATGGGCACACCTGGTTATAATTATTTTACTACGTTCCTCAAGTTTCGTTTGATAAATTTCGGCGGAACATCCGGTTTTTATATTTATTTTTAGTTTGCGTTTTTTTTTATTAATTTCTGTAAACACGGTGTAAACCAGAGTCATGCAAGCCTCCAAATGTCCACCACCAATACCCTGAGTATTAATCACCGTGCGTGAGGCTGCTGCATGACTAGTTGAGACACATCAAAAAGCGTATAAACGTTAACAGGTACATTTTTTTATCTTGCAATCAAAGTACTCTACAATACAACTTTAAGTTTTTTAAATTGTACGTCCTTTTATAGAAAACAATAATTTAATGTAAAGCATAGTTATTTGAAGATTCAATCGAGATTAATCGAAAAGAACAATTTATCGTTCGCGCTACAAAAATTGTTGCTTTAGTTGAAACCAGTGTAGTGTAACGTATCGTGAAATTGGGCGAATCTGTGCTATTAGTGTATCTGTTGTGAATCGGACTTTGCATCGATATTTAGAAACAGGCAATGAAGTATCTGGTTGACCAAGAAAAACTACACCAAGAGAAGATCAACCTATTGCACGCTATGCTACAAAATACAGGACAAGCAGTGCTCAAGAAATTAAAAGTAATGTACCAGTGCAGAACCATATATCGAAACAGATGATAATAAATCGATTGAAAGATTAACGACTAAGACATTATGCGTTGCAGTATAGAAACTGTACCCAGAGGGATTGGTGTAATTGCTTTTTCAGAGTTTGGCGTTCACCAGGACAAAATGATTGTGATGCCACGGGTATTTCGTGGAATTACAAGACAGATTTGGTAGTAATACCACATCCAGGTTTAACATCAACACGATATTTGAAGCAATTTCAAGGCTTCGAGTGCTTTTCATAAAAAGGCAAATTAGGCGTGGATTTTTTGTATGCATAATATACGATACTGTTAAAGTTAGCCGAAAGTTTCCAGCCGAAAGATAATGCAGATAGTGTCTTGAATACAGCAAAAATCAGTCATAAACTAGAATTTATGATGATTTTAGGATCGGGTTATATCCTTTGGGTGAAGGAGAAATTATTTCTGTTTATAGGAATTTAAAAATCGATAGGAGCGAGAGTATACAGAGAGTTTAATTTTCTGTTGAAATAGTCAAGACACTATCTGCATTATCTTTCGGCTGGCAACTTTCGGCTAACTTTAACAAGGTTAATATACGCCAATTTCTGCAACAGCACCTCATTAATTTAATTAAACATTTTCCGTGAAGTACAGATTCAAACCATATAGAACACCTCTGGAATGTGTTACAACGGTACATAAGAAAACAGACAAGGCAACCAAGAAATTTGAAGCAACTCCGAGGTGTGTGGCGGGAAAATGGATATGAACTACAATATTTTTAAAGTATAGTCCTCCGACCATTTGGTTAACCGATTTTAGGACAACCATAAGTGATAAAGTATTATCGTTCGCAAAATTGAATAATTTTGTTGACATATTCATGATCATCGGTAATATTTGGGCTAACATAAGCTTTCACACACGCGGTGAAATTAAGTCAAAATTTAACTCTATCGGTAAATTAGCACACAGCGATAGCATCATTGTTGTTAGGGCTATCTGATAAAATTACCTTATACGCTAAATCCGGTCATAAAAAATTGGCTGCGCCGTTTTTCATGATTTACTGTCAGTTTATCGTGAACTCGTGAGCAATTTATCGTAGAACAATTTATCGTAGAACAATTTATAGTAGAAACAATTTATCATGGGATCAATTTGGCTGCGGGCCAATATTCGGGTAAAAGTCAATTTTAAGTAAATTTTTCGGTAAATTCATTTATTTTTCAAAAACTCTAGGGTAAACTGATCGAAAAATCTGATCTAAATCCGATTTTTACCATAGTAAACGATTTACCCTACTATTGGCCTGCAGCCATTGTAGAACAATTTATCGTCGAACAATTTATCGTAAAACAATTTATCGTAGAACAGTTTATCGTGGAAGAATTTGTCGTAGAACAGTTTATCGTGGACACAATTTATTGTGTAACAATTATGTTTCTTACCGATTATGATGGGGTTGGGCATGTTGGATGGCAATGGAATTCTTAAATGATTTTTGGAAAAAGTTCTGGAATATGGCTCTCTGGGACGGAACTCGGCAGTTTCTTAACCGATTATGACGAAATTGGGTATTGTGGATGGAAATGAGATTCTTAAATGATTTTTGAAAGAAAAGTGGCAACCTGGAAAGGTTAGCCTTACTTTTTTTGAACGGAAATTCAACAACAAATAGTTTTCAGTTTTTTTTTTGCGAAAAAACGTGATGGTTGTTAGCCTTAATTTTTTTGAACCGATAAAATGTGTGGTCACGGATTCCGAATGTTTCGTTTATTTTGGATTCTTAATATAATTATGAGTAGATCAAGGTTTAGTATGCTTCAATATGTCGCCTCGTTCACCTGTAATCCAGGTTCGAAACAAAATTCGGCAGAATTTCAAAATACGAAACTTCCAGTTACGCATCCTAGTTTAGTGCTCAACGTGTTGTATACTGTACCTATAATCATCTTGAACCGGGATTTAAACAAAAACAGATTAGAATATGGCTCTCTGGGACGGAACTCGGCAGTTTCTTAACCGATTATGACGAAATTGGGTATTGTGGATGGAAATGAGATTCTTAAATGATTTTTGAAAGAAAAGTGGCAACCTGGAAAGGTTAGCCTTACTTTTTTTGAACGGAAATTCAACAACAAATAGTTTTCAGTTTTTTTTTTGCGAAAAAACGTGATGGTTGTTAGCCTTAATTTTTTTGAACCGATAAAATGTGTGGTCACGGATTCCGAATGTTTCGTTTATTTTGGATTCTTAATATAATTATGAGTAGATCAAGGTTTAGTATGCTTCAATATGTCGCCTCGTTCACCTGTAATCCAGGTTCGAAACAAAATTCGGCAGAATTTCAAAATACGAAACTTCCAGTTACGCATCCTAGTTTAGTGCTCAACGTGTTGTATACTGTACCTATAATCATCTTGAACCGGGATTTAAACAAAAACAGATTAGGGGTACCATTGGCGGAATTAGACCGCATATAGTTTCAAATATTCATACACCCAGAAAAAAAAAAGTTTTTAATTCAATAACTTTGACTTATTGAATCGTATTTTTCGAAAATCAGCAATAAAATTGTTTAATGAATAACTTAGTTTTAAGTTTAACAAAAACATGTATTCTATCAATAATATAAAATAGTTTTACTAATAAATACACTTATTGTAATGACAGTGTATTAGTTATCAATTCCAAACTTACTAAATTTATTTATCGGACAATGTTCGTTGTTAAAATAAACATTACGACTTGATTAAATTACTAATTCAATAACTAAAGTTATTACATTTACAACGTGACTGTTCTCGTTAATCAGTAAAATTCGCTAAAGCATTATACTTATACTTTATATGTAAGTTCAAAAATTTTCAATATTTTTGTAGTTTGGTCACTGCAGTCTGATGAGACGACCGAATTTTTAATGTAAAGAATTCAGTGTTTCCATAAGTGCGAAATCAAGCTTCCATTGCTTGGTTTCGCACTAATAGGAACATTGAATTCTAGAGAGTCGTGTTGCTGATATTGCAGCACTAACTTGGTGGTACTGTACTGGTAAACTCCATCTACCAAATTAGTGCCGCAATATCAGCAACACGACTCTGTAGAGATTTCTTTTTAGGAAGATTATGGTCTCTACATGGACCTCACACCCTTTATAGGTAAATGCCCCCATTCAAGATGGTGTTGAACATATATAGTTTATATTATATATATTCAAAATGAGTTCCAACCTTCCAACGTCTTGGTAACCTTACCTCAAGCTCAACCTCACCCTATCAGGGTAGGTACCATCACCCCCCATATTATTTAGAATATCCTTTACTATGATTATTACGCTCTTTGTACAAATTATTAATTTAATTTTTTGGAATAATAACTAAAGAACGTTCAATTTAAAACGTCAAGTTATTGAACGGAACTAAATACTTATTGATGTAACAATTATTGTGTCGATTTAAAGGTAGTAAAATCAATAACTATAAAATTGTTACGACAATAACTTCGTTTATTGGCCAAAAACAACCTATGTTTTTTATTGATTTTACATATGAAAATTGTTACTTCAACAACTTTTTTCTCTGAGTGATGGTCAAATTGATTTAGAAATTTTATGCAAATTATGAATGGGAGGTGAAATATTTCATATTTTATATGGAGTAACTAACATTAGTTGACGATCTTCTTCTTCTTTTGGCTTTAGCGTATTTTTTTAAATTTATTTCACATCATCGGTTTGTATTCTAGATTTAGTTGAATGCAATATTTTAAATATTTTCTCGCTGTTTATATTTGGCTGAGGTGGAAGAACCTTTTATAATATTATAAAATAATGGTGCTTTTGTACGCATGATAATCTGCCTTGCATTCGAGAATGCTGGCAAGATGCTGAGAGAGAATAGTTTTTCCATATCATTTAATTTATAATTCAAAATATTATTCTTAACAATAATTTTAATGAGCTTTTAATTGTTTACTAAGATTATTGTTTTATTCTTGTAGTGCTGTCGCCTATTTGCATTAGAAAGCTGCGAAATCTTGAAAATTTTCGATTTTTCCAATTTCAACTGGATAAAAATATATACTTTCCACAACTGAAATGCTGGTAGCTGTTTAAGGTAAATTACGGTTTTGACACTTCGAATATGGTACTCTGCTGTTGACCCGATTCTGCTTACTAATTTCTTCACAACATTTCTTGGTCTGAAAGAATGCTACATTGGATTGCACTAGCTATCTAGCACTTATCTGCAATTGACATATGCCACAAATTACCATTTTAGTAAAATGTAATATAAATTTATATTTTTAATTTAATTTAATTTTACGGATGAAAATTTTTGCATTTTTAAAGATTCGTTCAGTCTTACCCATTTAAATCAAGTGTCACTACTATGCTACTCGAGGAGTATATTCATCGGATCCTCTACCATTTGTGGCTCCATATTCAACATTAAAGTTGAATCTGATAGTTTGACAGTACTTGCAGTGGACGGTTTTATACGCGATCTTATCCCAAGCGATAATCATAGTATAGCATTTCCCGGTCCATTTCATATGTTTCCACTTTGAAACTTTTCATTTCTAGTTGAGAATTATATTTTTCAAATTACGATTATTACTTTTCAATTTTGGTTATAAATTTTTCTATTTTCGAAACATATATTTCAATTTTCGGATTACACTATTCTAATTTTAGTCCATATTTATCAATTTAAAAATTTATATCTTTCAATTTATGTAATTATATATATTTCAATTTACATTTTATAAATTTCAAATTTCATTTTATAATTTTAAAAATTATTTAATAACCTAACTTTTTATATTATATAAAATATGTACAATATAAAATACCTAAAAACTAAGATTTTGTTGAAATTGGTGCCGATTCATCGCTAATGAACAATTCCTTCGCATTAAAATTGCCATTTAAACCTTCAGAAGTAATGGATTGGACAGCCGAGTCGATTATTTCTGGTAGATGACGTTCTAGTTCCTCAGGTAACATGGATCTAACGGCAGTTTTTATTTTGGAAAAGGCAAACTCAACTGGGCTGAGCATGTAACTATAAGGTGACAAGAAATGCGCTTTATTCGTTAATAAATTAAAAGAATTACAACGCATCCCCAATATAAACTTATGACTTTTGCCTTACAGAAAAGTATGAAAAACAATTTTTGTTTGTTAGGTTATCAAACTTTTAACTTTTGCCTTATGAGAAATACAATGAAGTTAACCGCATTTTTAAAATTGGTTGTTGTTGTTCATCTAATTGCCAAAAAATAAAAAATTATGATACTTGTTTGTTTACAATTTTTTAGCGAACTGTTTTGTGAAAACTATTAAGGCGGAAGGATTAAACAAAAAATGAATTTGTACAATAAAGTTAGTTTTACTTTAATTTGCCCCTATTCATTGGGGATGCCCTTCATAAAGTAAAGTCATAAGGCAAAAGTCATAGGGAAAAATACTTTGCATTGGGGATGCTATGTTAGTAACTGCGACTGAGCGGTGTGGCGTTGCATTGTCCATGCTAATCCATCCGTTTGATATTCCGTGTTGCCCTGTTACTTTTTCATCTAACTCTTTAAAGAAATTATCACTCTGTCAGAGTTATAACCTCTTGTGAATTCAGCGTGATGAATGACGTTTAAATTATTTACCGGTGAGATAAGGATCACATTTCTACCTCTAATAGCCGGAACAATCACGTTAACCCTAGAACCACTCTTCGATCTTCCGTAATTACGCCGCATATGTAAATTGAATCCAGATTCGTCTACAAAAATATTGTTTCTGTCATCCTGAGATCTATTGATCATAAAGTTGGTGGCATATTCTTTCCACATATTTAGTCTTTGGGTCTTTAGGTCTTTTACTCTAATAAAGATGTGGTCTAGAAAACGGTATTATTAGATAAAACAAGTTTAACGAGTTTACATTATTGAGTTTTTAATAATTCTAAACTTAGATTAGACATTTATAAAGTGCAAATTGAAATATATAATTACGTAAATTGAAAAATATAAATCTTTAAATTGAGAAATATGAACTAAAATTAGAATAGTAAAATCCGAAAATTGAAATATATGTTTCGAAAATCGAAAAATTTAAAACCAAAATTGAAAAGTAATAATTGTAATTTGAAAAATATAATTCTCAACTAGAAAAGCATAATTTCAAAGTAGAAACGTATGAAATGAACAGGGAAATGCAATACTTCTTTAAATTGTTCAATTCCGCAAAGGTATTTGTACTTCCGTCAGCCGTACAGAATGAACCACCCACCAGACTCACAACCTCACAGAAAATGTTTGTAGCTTCATATGGTGTAGTAACTAAACGTTGCAACACTACATCACTGCGGTCACTGGATCTCGACGACTAGAAGTCCGATTGCTCACTCTCGAGAGCCCCTAGTATTAGGCAATTAATTTCGTGCAGCACGGAACATGGTGATCTAACATGAGGAACAGTTGCTTCAGGATTTATCAAGAGTATTTCCCTCGCCAGGTTATATTTTTAGCATTACCCAGAGTGCCCGGATAAAACTATCGTTTTTGATAGTAGAACGAACTCAGAAAATGTACGGGAAATGTATGGGAATATGGAACATACTAAGCCTTTTAACACTTGAGATCTCCAAAAACTTTAAAACCTAGCGTACTTTTGCACGCTGGACGTAGTTATACTACAAGAGCTTAGACGGTGTAGGAGTTGGATACGAAACTTCAACGATGCTTAAAAATTTTACTAAAAAATTCATTAGAAAAAAAAAAATTTGGATTTTTCGTCCTAAACCGAGTATAGCAATTTATATAAGATATAAGCAATTTTCATAAGTTCCGTCCCAGATGGCCATATTCGAGAACTTCTTCCAAAAATCAATGAAAATGGGATTTTTATCATTTCCATCCAACTTACAAAATCTCATCTTAATTTATTAATCAATTAAAATGGGAATGACCGAATTCAATAAAATTTTATAAACCGACACTTTAATTTTTATTTACAAATCAGTTTGTTATACCGTCAATTTTACTACGATAAACTGGCATACGATAAATTGTCCACACGATAAATTGTGTCCACGATAAATTGTTTACGATAAAGAGGTCATCACCCGTTTTTCATATACATTTTCGATATAAAAATTGTATTCACCTCGTATGAGCCACATACAGATATAGCGGCATTTTTTATGAAAACTCGTCATTCCCGGTAAAATTTAAAAAAAAGATCTCAACTAATTTTGTTTGAAATTTGACTGACAATCTTTTTGTTTTTAATTATTTTTTGGAAATATTACAATATATACTTTCCAAAATCAGTTCCTATGGAAACCGCCACTTCCGATGGACTGATGTTGGTCGAAAATCGCATTGGCTGTACTAGGCTGTACAATTTCAAATTTTTGTTGAAAAATATTTTTTCCCAAAAATCGTAATTTCCGCTTAAACTTTGCAAAACTGATTTGCATCGGTATTGTTGCAAATTTAATTTAAAATCTTTTAGTTCTTAGTCGTTTTTCTCGTATTTTTCAAAATATTTGCAGAAAACGAAAAATCTAGAAGTAGAATAGCAAGCTGCCTGTTATTGACCGAGAAGAGCTGATTTTTTCTTTTTCTTTGTCGATACAACGGACAGAATGTGGACAAAATTTATTTTTGACTGCTGAATCTAAAGATGCCCTCAAAGTATAGTTTCTAATTTAATTATAACTAACTTTCTTCTATGTTTCGCAAAATACTTAGTGTTAAGGTCATTCGAGATTAGCACTCCACCCCTTACTCACTGAACAATTATTATTATAAGTAATTTTCTCCTATCTAACACCGTTTCCGAGATAAAAGCCTGGAATTTATTAAAAAAGTCACCCTGTATCTCAGAAATGTGTTTCTTCATAGACAAATGTACATATACTTCCCTCTTAACTCCAACCAAACCAGAGCAGTTTTACTTTTGTGCTAAACTAATTTATAAAAACTGTTTGGGCTTAATTCTTTGATGAGCTTTAATGTAAAGTTTCAATCGATAAGTTGAAGAGGCCACATACAAAAGTGTTGATGAACTTCCAAACGGGAATTGGGAGGCTTGCGTTGAATTAGTTAAATCTACCTCAATGGCTTTTGAGGAAAATTAAATAAAAAAAAAACATTCATAAAAAATCAAACAGTACACACAAACAACTACAATTACAAACTACAATAAAATAAACATATTCCAATAAAAAACGCCAAAAAATAAGCAATACTTCATAATAATGAAAACATCATGAATACAAATCCATCTGGAAGGAAACATTTACAATACTTTGATACAACAATAGGCGGATCCAAGCAAGGAAGTTTTACCTTCATTATTTTGAATTGAAATTCAAATCAAATAGAATTTCAATTATGTAATATTTTTTATATTTTTTATACCGAAGAAATATGCTAAGGATAACAAAAGTAGATTCATGAATTGTGCAATTTATAAAATGTGCGATCAATATCCAGGGTTCTGGCAACAAAACTCAAGAGTAACATAAATATTCCGCATATACATATTGATTAGATGTTAAAATTTTGTTTTCAGTATAACATCAAATCAACATTAAAACATAAACATGCATGCAAAAAAAATGTAGACCAATAAAAAATAAGAACCAATAAAACTTGAGAATTCGACTTAATTTCGAAATATTTTACTCTATTGCTTTTATTATACACATGCCTGTTAAGAAGAATCGTAAAAAATTCGGGACATAAAAATGTTTATTGTTTTGAGACAATTTCCCTTATTAACCTTTGAAATAGAGAAACGTCTGGTTGTCTTGTACATATGCAGCTTACAGACATGTGATGTGCTTAGAATCATAGCACCTATTAAAAATTTTAAATTATCGTAAAGTGGTTTTGATAGATAAAAGAATGGCAGAAAAAAGCATAAAACAATTTTCAAACATTTTAGATTTGGAATGTTTAATAAGATCATGGAATGGTACGGTCGCCTTCAATTATACATGAACGTGCAAGGGTGAAAATTATAACTAGCATCCTGGAAAGATGCGGTGCCACTTTCAAAGGAAAGGTGAACGAACACCTTCACAACACAGTTTAGACAAAGTTAAACATACTAAAAATTTTAGGGAACATGAAAGAAGGCTGGGTGTAGTATGAGTATCTAATGAAGCTGCAAGGACAAGGATAAGGAAGATACCATATTTGGTACTCTCTGTGCCAGTCCGGCATTTGCAAACAGAAGACATAAATATTAGGAGAACAGGGTTCAACTGTGCGTAAACAACCATTAAAACCTACAAGAGGAAGTATTGGAATGACGCTGTAATAGTTGCTGGCTGCAAAACTAAATGTTGTCTATTGTTTCATCCCTTTACCGAATAATTTAAAATATTATTCTGATTGCTCAATCAAAATTGATCCACTATCGAATAAAGGATTGTATAAAGCTTACTGTATAATTTTTATTGTAGTAGAAATTTTGCATACTATGCTAGTACAGAACTATTATACAGATTTTAAAATGTTAAGAGGAAAATCGGAGAAAATAGTATTATATAAGGCATGTTCAATAAATTCGGAAATTTATATGAAATAACGGTAGTAATTTTATATTTTCTTTCTTTATTCCGCTATTTAGTCTACCGACAAAAAAAAACATGCAAATCAATTATTTCATTTAATTTCTGTGAGTGTTTCAAACACATGTTTTGAAAATTTAGAAAATGTTTAGACCGGTTTAAGCGATTTTTCCCCCTCAAACTTCTTTTATTTTTTATAATTTCAAAGATCTTGGAAAAAAAAAACACTTTTATAGTTCACAAATCCACCTTATTGGCGTTGGTAGCTAATTATTCAATTAACATATAATATTTACGTATTTTCGTTTAAAATTGAAAAGGTCTTAAAATGCCGTAAATTTTTATGAAGCACCATATAGTATTAAAAACTACCGTTGTGGCGCTGGAGCATGTTACAATTTTTCTCTTTTTCTTATAATCATGATTAGAAATTGTATGGAAAGAGGAACAACCTTGTTATTAGTGCTTTACACCTATACCCCGAATCCCGATTTACAAGGTAGATTGTTCCACAAAATACCGTGTAAATACAATTTGATTGAAATATAATCATTTATTTTGTTTTTTCAAACCGTGTAAAAGCGAAATTGTGTAAAAAGTACCGTGTTCATCGGAGGATGTGTGTAGTTGATAAATCCACCGTTTTGGTGCTGGTAGCTAATTATTGAGTTATTAAATAATATATAAGTGTGACATGTTAATGATAAGGTCTTGAAGAACGTTATCAATTTAGCTGATTTATATAAGTACGCCAAATTGCCGTTGTGGCGCTGATTACAGATTCATGTTTGCTCATACTCATATAAGGAAAATTATCTTATCAACATTTTATTTCACAAATTCAGCGTTTTGGTGGTAAATTATTCCTTTGATTTGGAATATATTCGTATCTTATATAACTGAAAAGATTTTAAAGTATGTCACATAGTAAGTTAAAGTACGTTAATATTTAATATTACTGTTGTAGCGCTAAAAGCAGTTACAATTAGCTCCTTCCAATAAAATCAAGTGACATATAAAACATTTATGGTTGAAAAGTCTTGAAAAAGCACCAATTTTATTTCCAAAATTTTTGTTCACAAATCCAACATTCTGGTGTTGATGACATTTTTAAAAACAAATAAACCAATTTTAACCCGTTTTATGCCATAGTCTTTATAATTAAAAAAGGGAATTAAAGACCGCTCCTATAATTAATCGCTTCGTCAATGTTGCAGACAAAGAGCAAAGAAATTGTATCACTCGTGTTGCATCTACTCATAGATCTATCATAAAAAAGTGGGTGTCTGTACCACGTGTACGGTCATCGGTCATAAATACGTACAATGTTTTGGGAAGGAACTGGCCTGCACGGTACATCGAGATTTCTGGTGAACGTTAGAAGAAAGATTGAATTCATGTAGCATGAAGTGTATTAATGGTAAATTAATACATAATTTTTAAATCATTTAAAAATCCCATTTCCGAAAAAAATATCCAATCCCATCATAATCGGTTAAGAAATTACCGAGGTCCGCCGGAGCAAGCCATATTAGAGAATTTCTTCCACAAATGATTTAAGAATCATATTTCCATCCAACATATCCAATCCCATCATTATACTCGGTTAGGAAATGGCTGAGTTCCGTCCCAGTTGGCCATATGCCAGAACTTCTTCCAAAAATCATTTACACTGAGAGAAATCGTAATCTAATATTATGAATAGTGTATTCTTAAATGCACAAATTTAAAATTTTTAAAATTTCAAGAACATATGGTGAGGATTGATGAATTAAATGCATGAATTTAACCCAAACTGTATATTTTCTTCACAATTCAGGCTTTATAAATTGAAAATAATATTCTTAATTTGAAATACTCGTAAAATGCTCAAATTCAACCGATTTGTTCTAGGTTCGGATTTACTACTCTTGAATTAAGAATTGTATGCACCAAATAATATTTTCACGTGTTTTATGAAATTGTGCCTAATTTATGATCAAGTCAAACAGAAATTTTGTGAACGAAATTGAGAAAATGGAATTCTTGAAACATTATTTTTAATTTAAGATTAATTTTTAATGCTTTTAATTTCAAATCAGAGCAAATATACTTAAAAGATCGCAGTATGATGATTTAAAGTACGAATTGGAAATACTACCAGTGATTTTAAAAATATTCGCAAAGGAATACTTCAAGGGTCGATTTTAGGACAGGATCTTTTTAAAATCTACATTAATGATATAGCGATATTAAATTAAAAGGAAATATTCAGCTTTACGCGGATGATGCTGTCCTTACATATGCATGTAATGGTGAAACAGTATTACGAAATGATGTAAGCCATGATTTAGATTTGATTAAAATATGGCTCTATAAGCACAAACTTATGTTGAACATTAGTAAATCAAAAATATTGCAATTTAAAAATAAAATATTCTCAGAAAATTTTTCAGTGTTTTTTGATGGAAATAAAATTGAAAACGTCTCTAGTTATAATTATTTGGGTTTAGTTATTGACAACACATTTACATGGAACAGCCATATTGACCACGTTAAGAAAAAATTATGTCCGTACATTTTCATTTTAAGACGACTAAATAAATTTCTCACTGAGAAATCAATGTATATTATATATTGTTCGTTTATTTTATCTCACGTGATTTATCTCAACCCAAATGGTGCTTCCAACTATAAAATTCAAGAATTAAATGTATTGCACAAAAAGTCCATTAAAATTATTTTAAAGCTTCCTATACGACATCCTACAGAACAATTATATAATGACAAATATAGAAGTTTAGAACATATAAATAAAACTGAACTGATACTTTTGACTTATAAAACTGTACATAATTTAATAAAACATGATTTTAATTTGACTAGAATAAACGATGTTCATGAATATAATACAAGGAATTCTACAAATTCAAATTGTTCAATTTTTGTCATGTTAAATTTTTTAGAACTAACAGGTGTAAAAATAATTTCGTCGAGCGTGGTCTTATTGAATATAACAAATTACCCATTCAATTGAAAAATTGTAATAAATACAGTAGTTTTAAAGTATCTTTAAAAGAATATGTTTTAACAATGCAACCTGATTAAAAAAATTGAATATGGATTTTGTGATTGAAGTTTTAATAATTTTGTTATAATTCTAATTTTAAGTTATAATTAGTTATAATTTTGTTGATTTGTTATTGAAATGCAATTTGTTATTGAAATGCAGTTTAACCATGAAAACTTTTTGTACATGTCTGTTGATTATTATTTAATATTAAGGGGTTTGAGGGGAAAACTATATGAAATAATTGTAAATAATTTTATTATATGTTTATGTTAGTGATTAATTATTTTAAATTACTTGTATATATGTTTTTAAAAATTATATATTTAAATTATTGGATCATACAGTATAACTAGGATCCCAACAATTATGTAAATATATTATAATAAAGAAAAAAAAAAAAAAGTTTTATAAATATATATAAACATTTTTTTGTGTATGTGATACATGATTTGAGTTTAATAATTATGATTTAAGAATTACACAAACACTTATCACGTTTTATAACTAGGAGGCATTTCAAAAAACTGATAACAAAATCAGGGGATGCAGTTTAATGTAGCAGCTATACCTATCATCTACATCCGAAAAATTTCGCCATATTGACTCCGTATTATCTTAAGCGATTATATGGGATTGGAAATGTTAGATGGAAATGGGATTCTTAAACGATTTTTGGAAGAATCTCTGGAATGGCCACGTGGGACGGAACTCGATAATTTCATAACCAATTATGATGGGATTGGGTATGTTGGATGGAAATGGGATCCTTAAATGATTTTTGAGATAAGTTCTGGAATAAGACCACCTGCGACGGAACCTTGTATTTTCGTAACCGATTTCCTTCCAGACACATTGTACGATTTATACGAGGTATATATTTATATTTTACGAGGTTATTTCCTTCCAGACACATTGTACGTACGACCCTTGGTACAGATACACTTTTTTAATTCCCTTTTCTGTTTCCAATAGTTTTACTTAATTCGGGAATCCCTTATTTGAATTTCCTTTTTTGTTTGCAACAAATTTACTTAAATCGGCGAATCCATTTTGTTCAGGGTTTGAAAATTCACTCGTTAAATTGGATTATTCACTCTTTACTGATCGACCAGCAATATTTGTAATACTAACTAGTAAGAATAATGAAAAGTAACAGAAAATAAAGTGGGTGTCTGTACCACGTGTACGGACATATGACGTGAATACGTACAATATTTCTGGAAGGAAATAGCCTATTCGATATATCGAGCTTTCTGGCGAAAGTTAATCGATTCAGAAAATACAGAGTACCGCTTCTGGTGGCCATATTCCAGAAACTATTCCAAAAATCATTTAAGAATCCCATTTCCGTCAAACACACACAATCCCATCATAATATGAAGAAAATACCGAGTTCCGCCTTAATTGGTCATATATCAGAGCGTCTTCCAAAAATCGTTTAAAAATCCTATTTCCATCTAACATACCCAATCCTATCATAATTACTTAAGATAATACAGAGTCAATACAAACGGTGCATTTTTCGGATGTATATAATAGGTATAGCTGCAGCATCAAACTGTATCGACCGATTTTGTTATCAGTTTTCTGAATTGCCTCCCTATATGAAAGCAAATTTAAGGACGTATTCACATCAAAAAATGGATCCCCCGATTTAAGTAAAATTATTGCAGGGACAAAAATAAACAGTTATGTGACTTAGCGGCTCTGCAATTTTAATTATACGTACGTACATTGAATTAAACCCAATCCTCGTTCTATCTCGATTTTTTTCGATCTCTTGGAACTTTGAGGCAGACAGAGTTGACTTGGATTAAATATATTACAGAAAATTACATTTCATAGTATAACCGAGGACGAAATATATTCAGAAGTTTAAGTAACATGAATTTATATTTGTGTCTTACAACCTTTGTTTATGGACAATGTACATAATTGTCTTGGGATGTGTTCTAAATCTTGTAGGACCGTTGAGTTTAGAAGGGATATATGTACAATTATAATTATTAGAATTCTGTTTAAATTATAAATTAAATTTAATTTTTAATATTTTATTATAAATAAAATACAATTATGTATTATATTTCCACATAATATTTATTCATATAGTTACAATAAAATAAATAATTTAATTCATAATCCATACTTAATAGGCTTAACAACACAACCAACGGTAAATTTTACCATTTGTATTGATTCTCAATTTGTGGATTATATTCTCAATCCTAGTATAGATTGTCACAAATTAGATCTATAAATTAAATGTATAATGCTTTATTTTAGATAATAAATCTCAATATCAGAATAAATTCAAGATTTGTTTATATTTTTATTTCTACTTCTCCATTTAAGATTACAATGCTTGATTTCATGTTTTATAATATTACAATTTGAAAAATACTTTTCTAGGTAGTCATACAATAATACTTAAAAAGCAAGATATCCCAAATTGTATTTTATTTCAATCGTTTTCCTCAGTTCCTGTTGAAACTTTATACGTTAACGTTGTGTGTTATAAAATATTTATAAAAGTGAAACGCCAACGCGGCGTATAAAATACATATATATATAAAAGTGAAATTGTATTTATATAAAGGTATATATATATATGTATATATATAACATATATATAACGTACATGTTATATATGTTATATATTTTATATATTTTATATATTTTATATATTTTATATATTTTATATATTTTATATATTTTATATATTTTATATATTTTATATATTTTATATATGTTATATATGTTATATATAATAATCTCAGAAGGTGCATTCCGAATAAAACAACATCACAAAATGGATTCTTCCAATTATGATTATGTGGTTGATTTGGGTAATTCGGGTACAAATGATCCACAACACAAACTGAGAATATTATTTTGGATGCTAGTATAGAAACTTCCGTTCCTGAGGAATTGTATACCATTTTACAAAGTTGGGGGTTGTCTAATTTGCATGAAAAATTAATAAGTATTGTTTTGGCTATTATTTAATTCATTAAATTGCTTATATTGATTGAAACATTATGTTCTTAAAGGATTAAATATTTCGGCCGAAGCATTGCCTTACATGAACGTAGATGATATAAATACAATATTCAGCAGTGTAGGGGAACTTGGTTTCAAAATATTATTTCGCGACAAGCTGGACGAATAGCGTAAACAAAATGTAAGAAAATATTTCTAACTAAAATCAACCCATATTTTACTTGTAAAAGTAAATCAATTCTACGCGCCCACACGGGATGTCTTAAAGTTCATTTCAATCATCGTTTCTTCCCATTTAGTGTAAAGGAGAAAAGAAACGAAGATGGAAACCTGTTCTTGACATCCCGTGTTGACGCCTAGATTAACATAATAATTACCACAGCACAAAATCATCACATTAACGTATCCATCATATTCAAATCGAATTTTCAACAAAATTTTAAAATTTACTCTTAAAAATACATATGTTGTAATTGTAATTTAAATCTTATATTTCAAGAAAGAAATGTTAGTGTATTTTTTGAAGAAAATTAAATTCGACACCCAGACTTTAAAGCAACTTTACAATTAAATTTCATAGATGAATTTTTATCAATTTAAAAAAAAAAATCTTTCAGTCTGAATACTTAAATACTAATTCAGTTAATAAATTTTCAAAATCGTTTGACCCATGTAATCACATATATAGATATTAATTATTAAATATAATATTTGATTGAATACTATATTACGTTGCATCGTAAATATAATACAAAGTTTAATATGATCTATAATGTTAATTTATATTTTACAGAATTACTTATCATTACACGAAACTTCATACAAACCGATAGCTTTAAGCTCAACCTACGATAATTCACCAAATACTAGCACTTATGCAACCGATGAGTCAAATAGCAGAGAACCATTTGTCAGGTCCTTTAAGATTATTTTGGTTTAGATGTTGAGAGTTTTGACTTAAACGAAGTACGATTAAAATTAACAATATAGCGACAAAAATCAGCACGGAAAACCGTATGCGAAATATCCTTTGTTGTAATATAAATGATTTTGTTACATTCTTTAGTATTTAACCCTAAAGCTCTTAACAAGAGCCTGTGAGTCTCTCATTTTTTTTAAAACTGTTATTTTTTTAGTTTAAGTTGTGTTTTTTAATAAATGAATTAATATTTTAAAATAATTAAACGTTTATTTTCAATAAAAATAAAAATATACAAACAGTTCCATGTAAGAGACTGAGAGGCTCTTGCTAAGAAGATTTGTTATAAAATTATGTTAAGAGCTATAGGGTTAATTTATTATTAATGTATAAATAAACATGAAGAAAATGTGTGTAGGCAAAATTTCAAAATTAATATTAAAATTTAATGTAAAAATTCAATACATAGCTTTTAAGGGAGATATATTATTAAATTAAGCTTTAAAAATATTGAAAAATAAACAGAATTGACTGAAAATACATATTTTATAAAAATCGTAAAAATAATATTGTAAACTATATTTTTCATTAAATAATAAATAAACATTTATTTTATAAAATTAATAACGAATTTTATTTACTTAATCGGAAAATTGAACACTCAGAAAATATTAGTTTATTTTTAACATAAAACAAGAACTAATTCAATGCCTTATAAACTGAAATTGTGAATTTTAGTCTCATTTTAATATAATTTTACTTCTAAAATGGAACTTTATCCGCTCAAAGCTTATGAATTTAAATGTTTAAATGTGAATTACAATCTCAAAAATCGGAATTGTAATCTAAAATTAATATAGTAATTCTTATATTGCTGCTTGATTAAGCTTAATTCCAACGCTATTAGTTTTATTATAATCATAATATTCTCGTTTCTACCTCAAGTGCATTCCTATCAGCACAAATTTTGTGAACTATTGGCTTAGAATGCAGTTTGATCCTCTCGAATCACTAAATATATTTTTATATTGCAACTTGACAATACTTAATTCAGGCAAAATAGGTTATAATTATGATCCCTATATTCTCATTCGTAACAAAAACGTAAAAAAGGTTAACAAATAATAATTATATAATTCTTAATTTTAGAAGATTTTATTCTTAAATAAATTTAGATTAACTAAAAAAAATATTAACATTTTTTAACTTATATATTTACATTATTAAGAATAATAAACTTGTATAAAGAATTTTATATAATGCAAACTATGCTTTTTCTTCGCAATTTCGTCGTTTTCTGAAATGATAAATCATCAAAGAAATTTTCAACCCTAAACTGCATTTAAGAATAACTACGCTTAGCGCACATTTGATCCGGTTTTATTCACGAATTCATACATTTAATGCTTAATATCAGACATATTTTCTCTCAGTGTAAGAATCCCATTTCCATCCAACATATCCAATCCCATCATAATCGTTTACGAAATGGCCGAGTTCCGTCCCTGGTGCCTATATTCCAGAACTTCTTCCAAAAATCATTTAAGAATCCCGTTTCCCGACCAACATATCCAATCCCATCATAATCGTTAAGGAAATGGCCAGGTTTCGTCCAGTGCTGCCATATGCCAGAACTTCTTTCAAAAATCATTTAAGAATCCTATTTCCATCTAACATACCCAATTTCGTCCTAATTGCTGAAGAAAATACAGAGTTCAATACGAACGGAAAACATTAAAACGGCGGTGCTTCCCCCTCCACCGCAAGCGATGCGTCACAGTCCCAACTCATCGTAACGAAGTTTTTGATCCTTCAGCTGTCGCGAGGTGTAATTAAATTTTGGATGTAGATGATATATAAACAGCTGTAGCGACAAACTGTATCTACACTACATATTTCGTTATCATCTGTTTTTTGGATTGCATCCCTATGAAAGCAAAAATAAAGACGTATTCACATCAAAAACTTTTAATGTTTGACTTTCAATATTTCTATTCAATTTGATTAATATTCAACTTTAATAACAATATTTTCTACATAATGCACATTGCACAATACATTTTTTCATATTATAAATTTTGTTACATCCACACAAAATCCACAAAATTTGGAACAATGGGGTACAATGCCTAGAATTACAAAAAAAAACCCATAGAATAATGAAATTTTTAAATTTGCAGTCCTGTTTGCCTAACGTAGTATTTCCAGTTCAATCTTGAATCGAGATGCAATACGAGCAGCTTGGGGGATTTGTACCTCATTGAGAAATGTGTGGAGGTTGTTATTTTTGTTGCCACAACGTTGTCCACAACGTTGGACTGATTTCAGCTCGTTAAGCTATATTTTCCAATCCCTGGTCCATTGGCGAATATTATCGAGTGCTTGCTGTAAGTATTCAACTGCCTGAAATTGCAACTTGCTTGATGCCAATACTGCAGTATCATCAGCAAAAATTCCGATGGAGGTTGTTTCCGTTGTCAGTATATTGGAAGTGTAACGTAGATATAGAATGGACTCTATTACGCCACCGTGGGGCACCTCTGCAGATGTTTTGGAAACAGTTTTGCTTTTTCTTCAATACGTCGCATACATTCTTCATTCAGGTTATAATTATAAGGAGCATTTGGATTATTGCCTCTTCTATCTTTTAGTAAAGCTTTCCAAAGAGAATAATTTTTATCAGCTTTAGAGCCCAGTCCTTTCAAATAATTTTCAGAACAAGCTTCTTCATGTTCTTACTTAATCGGTTAACTTTATTACTTCCCCGATTAAATTCTCTTTTGCCAATAATGATTTTGGTTCTATGCCATATGCGTCTTTTCCTATGCCTTTCTTTTATCAGTTCTTTACTCGCCAGGGCGGAGTTGAATTCTTGTACAAATTTCTCACCTAATACGGGCGTAGACTTTCAAATGGCCTTCCTTTTATAAACTCTTAATATAAGGTGAATAAATAATAAGTATGGAAATAAGTTCTTGGCCTTTTTCCCGGTAGATGGCTTTACATTCATATATCTCAGTAACCATTGATCGTATCGGCCAATTCTTATGTGTGTTTGAAAGGTGACATTTTAACTTAGACTTTGACATACAAAACATTAAAATCGATGAAGTGAATTAAAAGTTACAATATGGAGATAAATAATGAAAAAATTCGATATGTTTTACATTTTTATTACGACAAAAGTAAAAAGGAGGCTCAGGCTTGCGAAAAAATGTGTGCTGTTTATGGAGAAGGTGCGGCTTTATCAAAATCAGCAGCAAAGATATGGTATCGAAAAAGACGGGCCTATAAGCAGTCATACCATTGGTAAAGAACTAAATATTGACCACAAAACAGTATTAAACCATCTGAAAATGGCTGGATACAAAAAAAAGCTTCACGTTTGGGTACCACATGAATTAATAGTTAAAAATTTAATGGACCGGATTTTTTTTTACGAAACGCTGCTGAAACGGAACGAAATCGACCCATTTTTTAATTGAATGATTACTGGTGATGAAAAGTGGATGAGATACGACAACGTTGTGTGAAAAAGATCATAGACGAAACGATGTGAAGCTTCTCAAACGGTATCAAAGCCAGGATTGACGCCAAGAAATGTAATGCTGTGAGTTGGGTGGGATTGGAAAGGAATCGTTCATTATGAGGTGGTGCCATCGGGCCAAACGATTGATTCTAATTTTTACTGCCAACAGCTAACGCGTTTAAGGCAAGCAATTCGGTTAAAACGTCCAGAATTGATCAGCAGAAAGGGCGTTGTGTTCCATCATGATAACGCTACACCACACACATCATTGATGAACCGGCAGAAACTGAGAGAGCTTAGCTGAGAAATTTTGATGCACCCAGCATATAGTTTTGACCTTGCACCATCGGACTACCATTTGTTCTGGTCCATGCAGAACCATCTTAATGGTTTTACATTCAATTCAAAAAAGGCCGGCGAAAATGAGTTGTCTGGATTTTTCGCCTTTAAACCACAGAAGTTCTACAGTGATGGGATCATGGCTCTACCAGAAAAATGACAAATGGTTATCGATTAAAATGGCACATATTTGGTTTAATAAACTTCAGTTGGAATAAGAAAATTCGTTGTTTCAATGTTACCCAAAAAAGGCAACGAACTTTTCCCAAACCCTTTATTTATTTCCAAAACGAATAGAAATAATCTAATTTACAATATAGCAATAGTTAAGCCATCCATCAGGACAAAAATTTTAATCTTAAATCTAATTGCTGGAATTCAAGAGATATCCCATTCGTGATTATATGCTCTAGAGGTGGGTCCATCCATCTCAGAAATAATGCAAATAGTTCAAGCATGACTGTTAACGTAGAGGTCGGATCTAAAGCAGAATCTCAGAAAAAGTTTCAGATCTAAAACGGGTTGCATTAGCAATTTAATTGAAATACAAGATAGCAATTTAATTGCTGCTATGGTTGCATTGCACTTTTACATTACATATGAAAAATTCGGTTTAATTAAAAATTTAATTACAAGAGTCCAGGAGATATCACCCTCAAGATTATTTACTCAAAGGTTAGACCCATCTATCACAGATATCTGGCTAAAAGTTCTAATATGAAGCAAAAACCTACATAGCATAGTAATTTATCCTGAAAGTTAGCGTCCTATGTGTCCCAAGAACAATTATTGTTTTTGAAACACAAAAAACGCTAACATTCTGATCCAAATTCCGAATAAGGTGATCCCTAAAGGACCCGTGATTAAATTTTTAATTGAACATATTTTAGATATGATACATCTCATTTCAGACATTTACATTCAAATCACAGTTGAGACTACAACTATTGGCAGTATTTCTCAATTAATCTTTCTAACTGAGTTTATTTGGGACTCAAAGGACGCTAAGTTTCCAACATTTATATTCATGCTTGAACTATTGGCATTATTTCTGTGATGGGTAAGCACAACTCTTGAGCACAAAATCACGAGGGGGGAGGGGGGGTTATATCTCTTGGAGTCCACCAATTACATATTTAATTAAAATTTTTGATTTGATGGATGGGGCTAACTATTGTTATATTGCAAATGAGATTATTTCTATTCGTTTTGAACCAATTAGTATCTCTATAATCTTCCAAAAATTATTTTGAGTTTAGGAAATGTTTTTCACATACAATTATGATATTTTTTTGGGATGGCATTGAAATTAGCGAAGAAAGACAGCACAATTGAAAATTCGTTTTGCAGGATGATTACATGTGAGGTTTTAGCCCCTAGCAATCGCTGTTGTAATTCATAGAATATTTATTGTGTGGAACTCGAGCACAAAGGATTTCGCTTCGTAGCAATTAAATATAAAATTGCGCTATTACTAAAACTGACAATTTTGCTTTCAAATACAATTGATTAACAATGGCATAAAAACTGTTAACCTTCACCTTGTCACCAATTTAAAATCCTTAATCGTCACCACAAATACCCGTGTATATAAATGTGGATTAAATGTATTTCGTACGAGATTTTTTTTAAAACAAACAAATGGTCTGTGGAAAATTTGAAGATGATCCTTGTGAGGACGATGAGGATATCGACCCAAATTTTTTCCTTCAAATGCTGTCGATGAATCGAATGCTGAAGAGGATCACGTTATGGCGGAGGTTAACGACAGCTCTGACTCTCAAGCTGAAGATCATGAGAATTTGAGCATTGATGTTGATGATGAAGAGAGAGCCAATGACGAATTAAGTCCGAATTTGGAAGATTAGTATATCGGTAAAGATGAAACCAAATGGAGGAAAATACCTCTAAACTTACAACGGTTAATGGTACACAAGATAATACATGAGCCATTTTTTATTGAGCCCAATCCTAACGGCAAAATTTTGAACGGTGTCGATACATTTTGCGCTTTGTTTAACGCATTAATGCAGAACACAATTTGAAGACATACAAATAGGCAGGCGGAAAAGGAATTTACAAATTGGTATAACCTGGGCGCGTATGAACGAAGAGGAGTTCTTAGACTATACAGGACTTTATATTGTCATTGAGACACAAAGATCAAATTATATATAGCTGTTCGGCAACTTTGGAAAAAAAATTCTTACCCCTCGTATCGAGCAACTATGTCCGTTCGACAATTCCAAAATTTAACGCATTGTATTCGATTTGATATCGAAGCCACCAGAACTTCTAGAATGGACATCGATAAGGCCTATTTCGAAAATTTTTGAAATGAAAAATGCCAACCTGAAAAGCAATTACAGACCAAATAAAAGCGTAACCATGGATGAGCCACTGTTCCCCTTCAGAGGGCGAACAAAATTAACGCAATACCTTCGAAACCAGCAAATCAGTTGTGTTACTATCTACACAGCATAATGACGCTAGCGTTTCCGGTTCAAAATGTAAACCAGATATTATTTTATATTACAATCCAACTAAAGGTGTAGTTGACACCATGGATGCTTTCCCAATGTATAAAAAAGAGAAAGACCAACCGATGGCCACTGCCAATGTTCTTTAACTTTATTGACATTGCGGGACTCGCAGCTTACATAATATTTCCCAAGAATAATCCATCTGTCAAGTACAACATTAACACTGGTCGATATAGACAGTTTCTTGAAGAATTAGAGGAACACTTTGTATTATAAAAAATTGTATTCTAGGTCCTTAAAATATTATAAACCTTAAAATATTTAAAACGCCTTATTCATAGTACGCAAAACGTTTTAATACGCCTTGAATTGGTATATTATGATGACCCGCCCAAATAAAAAGTTTCTGGTATTCTTAAAAATATAAATTAAAGGCAATGTTATGTTAATTATGATAAATTTTTTCTTTATTCTCATCACCGTATCAGGTCTTCATATTCCATCATCATTTCCCTTGCAACTTATTTTTAATTAAGGATACACAAAAGGACGACAAAAAATCAATGCAATAACGAAACTTCAGCTCGTACAACTAATACGAATGAATCGGGGGTATAATGAGAAATAATAGAGTCTGCATATTATATGTACGAGTATATGGTCTGTATGTAACATATAAATTATGTACCAGATTTTATTTTGCTGCTTGAAAACATTTCGTATCCGATTTGTTATTGTATTCATTATAATTTGCGTTTCCTGTTTACCTGGGCATTCTCTTTTTTTAGTATAGTGTCTTTTTCCCCTCATGTGTTTAAAACGGAAACAAATTTTGGTTTCTTCTAAATCGATCATGACAACCGTACGAGCATTTAGAGGATTTCCTTTAAGCTAAATTAAATTGAAATTAAACGAGCTAATTTTACGTTGATAGTTTCTTGCTTCCTTTACATTCAAATTGCGTCATTCATGAAACAATTTTCGAAAACCATTTTCTTTTCTCACTGAACAGTGAACATCGTACCGTTCGTATTTACTGATATACATATATACAAGAAGAAAGCTCCCCCAAAAATACAGAATCAACCTTTTAAATTATTCAAGGTTTTTTTTATTTTAAAGACAACATTTCCTAAACGATATGCCGTTATACGATGTTCGGGAAGAGCTTGTGTACGGTCTGAAATATAAAGAAATAAAATGAAATTTTTTGTTTGGAAAATTATAACTGTATCACACATTAGTTCAACAACATTTAACATAATTGATTTTTCGTTTTCCACGTATCTAAATAAAAAACAGCTCAGATCAGTCCATATTGTAGAAAAGATTGGTTTTAGATGGAAAATGTATATAATGTACGTATTGTATTTGTATTGAACAAGAGATACGAATCTCTTACGTAGACCATGAATAAAATATATACAATCTTGGTTTCCTTTTTGTTTGGTTGCCTGCCTTTTTCGGTATACGTATCGTAAATACTGCCTTGAAACTTTTGGTGGTTTATAATACAAGAATTTTTCTTCAAAGCGATTAGTTTCCATCTTCATCATTTTAAAAGAAATCGGAAATCCGAAATAACACAAAACACGGTGTACTTACTGTACAAGTAAAAGTGGCTGTAAAATACGTTTATGAAGTTATCCCAGCATTATATCCCACAAAATAAAAATATTTAGTCAGGTAACTCTATCAATACCCAATTTGCTCTTGTGTGAAGTTAGCCCAGCGCATAAAATTTACCAAAATTAATGAAAAAATTATCAAATTTATTAAATTCGAATTATTTACAATCAATATTTTAAAAAATTGAAAACAACTCCTTCTGATGACAATCTTAATAAAACTGATTGATAGTAATGGTAGCCTTTTTATTTCCACAAAATTCAGAAAAATAATCAATACAATCATACCAAATATCCGAGATTGGACGAATTTCGCTCTGCGTGTTCTTCTTGACTGGGATGACGGGTATTGGTAATATCCGCTAGAAGACGACCTCATTTTCGTGAATTGGTTTCTGATGATCTTAAATATCAACTCCTCCCATACCGCTGTTACATAAATTTAAAATTTCCGGTTGTGAAAAGACAACATATCGCTTTAGGGATGTGCTCCATGTTTTTACAGTGTTTATATCACCCTTTCCGATAAAATTGGATGCTAGATAAACAGGTTTGTTATCAAGCCATTTGACCACAATAATTTTGTCATCCTTTGCTCTAAATAACCGCGGTCCTTTTTTTTAAATGGGCGGTCTTCCGAAAAATCTGGCTTGTAAAATCGGTTAAATAGAGCGCATTAATCCCTCTATTTTTTAATATTTCCAATAAATTGTGAGTCGTACAAAAATTATCGTTTCCTTGAACTAAATGGAGGGCGATTGCTGCACCAAACCCAAATTTTAGTTGATGGAAATCATAAAATTCAGTTCTTGAGTCTTAACAAATAATAAAATCAGGCCCCAAGGTGTTGGTTTACTTTTCATATATTGTTTCGCGGATAATGTCCCTTTAAATGGAATCATTTGTTCGTCGATGAAAAAGTTCTCCTCCAAGGGAATCCCTAATATCTTTGTCTAACAGAATTAAGTATAGGACGCGCACCTTATAAAAAACGTCCTTATTGTCTTTTGGAATGTCCAAACTGTTGGTGGCATGAAAATTAGTTCACAATTGAAAAAAAAATCGGACCCTGATCGTACTTCGCATAACGTGTTCGATTCCTGTAAGATTGCTCCAGGACATTCTGATTTGGGGAAATTTTGTACATCCGATGAATAAATAAACTCTGATAAATCTTTTGATTTCATGTAAATCCGCTAATTTAACAGTTTAGGCATTTAAGAGCCCATATGTATTTGTAAAGTTGTAACAACTTGCGTTGTTACGGAAATATTTTTATCGGAAGAGGGATCTTGACGCGGTCAACGATAGCCTGGCTAAGACTCGCCGGTGGTGGGGTGGAGTTGTCAAGATATCTTCTGATCTTGATAGACCGCATAACGAAAGAATAAAAGAAACAAAGCAGAACACAAGCAAAACCAATTGAAAGAATTAAGATAGATCGTGGAAAACCGTTAACACTGCACATGTTCCGAGACGGCAAAGAACGCACGTATTTCACTCATGGACACCTACCATTCATCACATCTCCCGTAGCAAATCTGCGTCTATTGTCTCATGTTATATTATTGTAGAAAATAAAAGAAATTTAAATTTAATTTTGCCAACATAATTATTTAAAATTAAAGAAAAATATATATCAATTAAAAATATATATTCAAAGGCGATTTTAGATATGTACAAAGAAGATCCAGAAAATTTCTTGGATAACATAATAACAGGCGATGAAACATGGCTTCATCACTGGGATCCGGAATCCAAACAAGAATCGATGCAATGGATTAAACGTAGTGAACCACCACCAAAGAAATTCAAAACTCAACCGTCTGCTGGTAAGGTTTTGGCAACAATTTTTTGGGATGCTGAAGGAATTTTGATAATCGATTATATGCCACCGAAAACCACAATCACATGCATATATTACGCAGAGGTTTTGCAAAAATTGAAAAAAGTGATCCGGGAAAAACGGCCAAGGAAAGTTAAGAAAAAAATCTTGCTTCTTCACGACAATGCTCCAGTGCACAAAGCTAATATTGCTCAAGCTGCATTAAAGGACTGCGGCTTCGTGGAAATTACAGTCCAGACTTGGCACCCAGTGATCACTTTCTGTTTCCCAATTTGAAAAAAACACTAAGGGGCCGGAAATTTTCCAGTGACTATGAAGTACAGTCTGTTGTAAATGAATATTTTATGGAGCAAAAGAAATCTTTTTTTTAGAGGGTTTAGGCAAGTTAATTGATCGATGTGACAAATGTATAAACCTTAAAGGAGATTATGTCGAAAAATAAAAATATTGCTGTCTCACTCACTCTTTTTTTTCATATGATATTGCAAGACTTTTTGATTTGTAAAAGTATGTAAAAGATAATTGTAACTACTATTATTATTTTATTATCCGCCCGTATTTAAGTTATGATTGTGAAAACAAGAACTATTTTTTTAAACTAATAGTTGAAAAAGATAGAAAAGTTGCTGCACTTTCGAATAACCAAAGGTAAATTGTTAAAAATGATTGGTGCAACGATATTAAAAAAGTTTTCCGTAGGTATAATCTTAATTTTGGAAAATGTTTTGAAAATGTATGATTCGACCTGATATTATAATCTCGCCACGATGGCGAAAACGATGGTTTGAAGCACATAATTCTGATTAACTGCTTTTGTCGCACGTAGATAGGATGTAGCATAACATTGCATGCACTACCCCAACATGATAAGCCATATTGCAGAATTGCGTCCGCTAACGCAAAGTAGATCATTCTAAGTAAATGTTGCGGAGAAAATAGCCGTAAAACATATTTTTCTAGAGACCAATAATAGTCTAGACTTCAACCCTTGTATATGCGCTTTCCAATTTAAATCTCGATCAATAATAATACCTAGATATCGAAATTCATCAACGGTGTTCACTAGAAAGCTGTCATTAGAAGGGCATTGCATGTTATAGTTTCTACTGTATTCAAAAGTGTGATATGTTGTCTGAAGCTACGACGATAGAGTATCCCTAAAATGCAATAATTTCGTTTTGTGACTCAAAACAAAATTATGTGCTTCTAACCAAATAGATAAAATGTTTAAATCATAATCTATGAGCGTGATATTGTCCTGAAAACTTGGACTAGCATATGTAAATGAGAAATCATCAGCAAAAGTAGTTGGAGACCAATTGTTGTCGGAAAATACCATTTACATACACTAAAAATAATAAAGATCCTAAGAGAGAACCCTGTGGGAGTCTCACATTAATCGGTAACTCTTCATTTAATTGTCCATTTACTCTTACCAATTGCGTTCGCCCATTCAAGTACGAGTACACCAATTCCCGGGTTATCCCTCTGAATCCACAACAATTTAACTTTTTTAACAATGTGTTATGTTGGACTCTGTCGAAAGCCTCTGTTAAATCTATAAACAGAGTAGATACTATGAATCCATTATCAATATGTTCAGTTACTTGTTCTAGGAAGGTCTAGGACAAAAGCTTATTCAGTATTTTTATTTTTCCTAATTTTCAAATATTTTCGAGAATGCAGAAAGTATAGTGAGATTGGCCGATAGTTGTTCATGATCGTTTTATCATTATTTTTAAAGATCGGAACAACTAAAGCTCGCTTTAACGAAGTAGGAAAAATCCCACTTACCAAGCTTAAATTGAAAATAAAAGGTAAAACATCAACTAAAAACCAGTACATTTTTTTAACAATATTGTTTGAAATACCATCCAAACCAGGAGTTGAATGATTGTTTAGCGAAAGAACGGTTAAATACAATTCTCCAGATGAGATTTCCGAAAAAACGCAACTATCAATAGATTGGTAATATTGACATATTAATCTATTTTTGTCGGCTTTATTCAAGAGGGGACTGGTAGCATTTGCATCACCAACACTCGTAGAGAACTCGTTAAGTTCATTTGCGATTTGAACTGGATCAGATATTATGCAGCCTGTTTGATCAACGATTTCTTTAATTTCAACTGGACCAGGCTGTCCGTTTATTATTTCATTAACTGTTTTCCAATTTTTACGTGCATCATTACCATTGTTAATGAACTTTTGAGAATAAAAGCTTTTTTCGGCTATTTCAATTTGTAGGTTAACAGAGTGTACTATATTGTACACTCTACAATATAGTACTATAGTACTATACTGTACTATATTGTTTCAATCTACGGTTGCTGTTAAGTTTTTTTGCAAGGCGACAAATGTAATTTCTTTTCCGTATTAGTTTCAATAAATCATCAGACATCCAAAGCTTTGGCTTCGTTGATCCATCGGCAAACTTAATTGAAGTGCATTTCTTAATATAACCTTTAAATATATTAATTAATTAAATTATCGTAGGCTTTAGAAGCATCTAGGCAAGAATAAACATCAGGCCATTCTTCAAACAATAGTAGATTCTGTAGCTGGTTGAAATCGATCTGAAAAACTTCAGAGGTTCTCCGAGATGTAGATTTTGTGTGAAAGGCAGTACTTGTTAATTTAATTTCAATTAGAAGTGATCTGAAATTTTTAAGTCTAATACACTGTAGGAAACTGCCGGAAAATACCTTTGATCAAATCTATGGAGCACATTATCAATACAGTTTAATAGTGATAACCATCAAATAAAAACAAACGCAATACGAAAAAAATCGTTTCTATACAATGTACATGAGGATGTACATGACCGTTGGTTATATTTGTACATCCTATTAAATTGAGCAAAATCATATTTGAAAATGACTTAAACATTTGTTTTTTGAATATACATTATTGGATATTTAAATGTATAAAAATAGTACATTGTGTCATTAGGATTAAAAGTGATACTTTGTTTGATGTGCAATTATATTTGCATGTGAGGCGAAGTGCAGCGTAGCCGAGCAAAAGCAAAGATTGCGAGTCAAACAAAGTCACGTTTAATTCGAATAACACATATTATTTTTTCTCCAACGAAGAAAAACTCATTGTAAACTAATTATACGAGTAAGTACGCAAATTATGTAATCAAAACTTCAAAATTGAAACTAATTTTGTTGAAATATTTTGTGAAACTAAGAAGATCATGAGCATGACTTTTGTTTGGTTTGATTATTGAACGCGTCAACCTGAAAAGCTATAATTACAATATTTTCTTTCTTGCAAACAAAATGTTTGAATCAGAAGATTTATCAAATTACCACCTATTGCCATCAAATTCACGTTAGATTTATGAGTATATAAGCGGTTTTGCAGTGGTGTACTAAAAAAAATGTACAATCTGGATTATATTCAGAAAGTGTTCTATTGGCATACTTTGCCAATTTGTCGACGAAGATGAAAAGTTCGACTCTTTGGGCGCAGTATTCAATGGTTAAGGCCACATTTAATTATAAAATGGCGTAATTATCGAAAATATTCCAAATTGCGAGCATTTTAAAAAAACCGAATATTGGATACACAGCAAAAAAATCCAGGTTCCTCGATAAAACACAAATCGACTTGTTTTTAAATTTGCTCCTGATAAGACATATTTAATGATAAAGGTAAGCTCTAAAACTTAAAGATAATATATATACTTATTTTTTGGTATTTTTCTTGAAGTTTGTTTTAATACTGAGAGTAGCGGGTGGATGTCGTTGCGAGTTACGTATCCCTCACAATCATCAAGAACATTGCATATAAGTAACCTAATATTACATTCTCAAATTGTTATCTATAGCTTAATATTATTGTTATGAGAAAATTATTGTTTTGATATCGTTCTTTCAACGATATCACAATATCATATTATTGCCTTTTTGCTTTCCATTAAATATTGTATCAACTAAATTTAAAATTAATATATTTGTAACAGTGAAACAAACAACACACTTATCATAAAATTGTATTTACATTTTATTTAAAAAGTTTTCAATTAATAAATAAAACACTTAGAGCATATAGCTCTAAGTTTTAAAAAAATAAAATATTTCAAAGTGTAATTACATAACTGGCGCAGTTGGCAGCGGATATTTTTAAATATCTGGCCTACGACGAAACTGCATAGCGAATGTAATCGTGTTTCTAGTGAATACATATTTTTGTAATGACTAAAGTATATAGTCAATTAGTGCTAGATACCGTTACGTTTGCGGATTAACGTTCGCGGAAACTATCAAACGAACATTGAATAGTTATCCATATAGTTAAGTGAAATAGAATAAAATAAATTAAAATTGAAAAAAAGTGAAAATTAATAATATAAATTAATAAGAATTTTTCATAAAATTAATGTAATTAATGGTACATACATAACCAAAAAGAAACCAAGTAATAAAAATAAAAAATTATAAAAATAATAAGACGTACTGGCGTACATACCAGAACAATGAACAATAAAATAAATAAATAAGAAAAAGAGGCTAAGGAAGAAACCGACAATCATCAATCGAATTATAATACGTGAGATGAAGGCATATCAGATCATCGTTATAATTAATTTATGGTAAGTGACTGTTATTGATATATTCTTTTGATTGTCCAAAAATTCCTCTAAACCTTTCCATCTTGAAATTGATATTAAATAAATAGCATATTGAAAAAAAAAATATTACTCGAAATAAATACTATAAAACCCTTTTTAACAATAGTTATATGTTAGAATTAGACACAATAACAGAAATTTTTGAGAAACTTAACATTAATAATAAAGATAAAATGGCAGAAGATAATTTAGATATTTTGAAAATCCCCGATGCGATTAAAGAAATACCAAGATTTTCAGGCAACAAACATGAGTTGCGTAATTTTATAGATCATGTGGACGAAGTAGTTAACATTTGTGATCCACTTCACCCCAATATTAACCAGAAAAAGTTATTAACACGAAATATTCGCAGTAAAATTACTGACGATGCTAGTAATGTGCTCGAAATGTATAGTGCAAGTAGCACATGGGCGGTAATGCGTTCATGTCTAATAGATCATTATGCAGATAAAGAAAGTGAAGCAACATTAATTAAAGAATTAAATTCCTTATCGCAAAGATCAGACGATATAGACCATTATTTTGCAAATGTTTCAAGCATCGTGAACCGCTTAAATTCTTGGTTAGCAAATAATACTGCTGTAGGACAAATTCCACAAGTAACACTGGCAAAAAAGGAATGGTATTTACAGTTAGCTTTAACTTCTTTCCTTACTGGACTTAGAGAACCATTAGCAACAATAATTAGAACGAAAGATCCCAAAACTTTACAACAAGCTAGAAGTCTCTGTCTAATAGAACAAAATTTCCATATTCACAAAAAGATTCAACTATCCGATAATTCATATAAAAAACCCATACCTCTTCCAACATCAAAATTTAATTATAGTGGAACTGTACCAAAACCGTTACACAATATTCCTTCAAAAAATTATATTAACCCTAATTACAATTATAACCAACCATTCTTGCGTAGAACACCACCTCATTATTATAACCATCGCCCTTTTACAAATCAAAATCCTAATAATTATTTCGCTAATACAAGAGGATTACCTCCAAAACCCCCAGCTAGACCAGAATCTATGGATATATCTAGTAATCCCGATCCATTTAAACAACCTACAGTTTTTCGAAATCCCAATTACCAGAAACCCCAAAATTATCCAAATCAAATAACTAGACAAAATTTTATACACACTGGACCTCCAAAATTTCAACATTAAGAATTGTTTAACATTGACGGAAAACCAATTTATCAAGAACAGGAATATTTTAATCATTACCCTGACAGCGATGATATTGGAAACAATACACACCCTGAACATTATTATGAATACGAACATGAACAACAATGTTTGAATGCACAACTTCATGAAAAATCAATTCAACAAGAACCTTATATTCAAGAAGTAGAAATTGAAGATGAGGATTTTCACATACCTGCCTCAGAGAATCAGTCGGATACATGAACTTAAATAACCACCAAACGGGTTATAAACTTCCTTACATTGACATTAACCTAAACGGAAAATTCTTTAAATTTTTGATCGATACGGGATCAAACAAATCTTTCATAGAACCTGGAATATTAGACATTAAATATCACAGAACTATAGAACCAACAATCATAACAACACTCTTCAACAAACATATTATTGACAAGGTCATTATAATTCAAGGACTCCAAGAACTCAGAACCACCCAAGATTTGCAATTTTTAGTTTTCAAATTGCATACCTATTTCAATGGTCTTATTGGGCTCGAAATGATGCAGCAACTCAACATTTCTTTAAACCTTGGAAAATCCATATTGTTGACACCCGACACAGTTATTCCACTAAAATTTAAACTAAATTTCATGTCAAAGACATACGAAATAGCCCCAAGAAGCAAAATAATCGCCAACATTCCCGTCACTGTATCAGTCAGACGGAGAAATATATGTTAAACCTGTAGTCCTTAAAGGAAGTTGTATTATTCCAGAAGGAATATACAAAGCTGTAAAAAATTATGCTCTAATGGAAGTAGTAAATTATTCACCACACAATAAAACAATTTGTATAGAACACCCTATAGAATGTGAACTAATGTCAGTAACTCACGATGAATTAAATAATTTCAATATTAAAACCTTTGATGACGGTGCAAAAAATGTGAATATCACAAAATTAATCCGTACTTCACATTTAAATCATGAAGAGCGTAAAAGCATAGAAAAACTCTGCACAAAATTCGAAGATATTTTCAAAAAAGAACATGAGAAACTCTCCTTCACAAATAATATCAAACATGACATAAACTTGGTAAATGATAAACCGATATTTACTAGAAGCTATAGATATCCTTTTATTCATAAAGTTGAAGTTGAAAAACAAATAAATGACATGCTTAATCAAGGAATAATCAGACCTTCATATTCTCCTTGGTCTTCTCCTATCTGGATCGTCCCCAAAAAGAAAGACGCTTCAGGTCTTACAAAATGGCGTTTAGTAATCGACTACAGAAAACTAAACGAACAAACTATCGCCGATAAATACCCCCTTCCCAATATTACCGATATAGTGGACAGATTAGGGAGATGCATATATTTTTCGACGTTAGACTTAGCTTCTGGATTTCACCAGATCGAGATAAATCCTAGAGATATCTCAAAAACTGCATTTTCAGTAGAACATGGCCACTACGAATATATTCGTATGCCATTTGGCCTAAAAAACGCACCAAGCACGTTCCAGAGAGTGATGGACAGCGTCTTAGGTGAGCTTCAAGGAAAGATATGTCTTTGCTACATGGACGATATTATAATCTTTTCCACTTCCCTACAAGAACATATTGAAAACTTAACCAAAGTTTTCACGAAATTAAAAAACGCAAATTTAAAAGTGCAATTAGATAAAAGCCAATTCCTCCACAAGGAAATTGCGTTCTTAGGACACGTAGTTACATCTAACGGTGTCAAGCCAAATCTAGCTAAAATTAAAGCGGTCAAAGACTTTCCGATTCCAAAAACCGAGAAGCAAATTAAAAGTTTCCTCGGGTTACTGGGATATTATAGGAAATTCATTAATAATTTCGCTCAAATTACCAAACCAATGACCGAATGTCTACGCAAAGGTCAAAAAAACACCCTTAATGAGCCATATATCAAATGTTTTGAACAATGCAAAGAACTTCTGTGCAATGAACCCATATTGCAATATCCCAATTTTGATGAACCTTTCATCCTTACTACCGACGCTAGTAATACAGCTTTAGGTGCTGTATTATCTCAAGGTATTATAGGTAAAGATCTGCCTATAAGTTATGCGTCTAGAACCCTCAATAAAAGTGAACAAAATTATTCCACAGTGGAAAAAGAACTTCTCGCTATTGTTTGGGCTACCAAATATTTCCGTCCCTACTTATTCGGAAACCAATTCACTATCGTCATCGATCATAAACCACTCACGTGGCTATTTTCATTAAAAGAACCAAATTCAAAATTGGTTCGATGGCGACTAAAGTTAGAAGAGTTCGATTATAAAATAGTTTACAAAAAAGGTGTGCAAAATTCAAATGCGGACGCATTATCTAGAGTAGAATTAAATAACATTAGCACTTCTTCTGAAGAAGACACAGCTAGTATGTTGTCTACTTCAGAAAACCTCATCCCTATTGCCAAAAACTGTATAAATACCTTTGATAAACAAATAATAATCTATTTGTCTGATACCCTCAAACAAAATACTTCTACGGAAGAAACATTATTTGACAACCGCAAACGGATTACCCTAAACCTTGCAAGAAAACTGGGTATAAAAACAGCTATTAAGGAAAACTTGCGAAAACTATTCGGTAGATCTCGGAATCTAACCTGTGTATACGCAAACTAAGAATGTTTTACATACGTAAAAGAAACATACCTTCAAATGATATCACATAAAGGAAGAAGTACTAACCCTAAAGTAAATTTAGTTAGATCAATGTCTTTTCTAACCGACGTACAAGACAACGACGAACAAAAACAACTTATCAAAAAGACACATTTGGAAAACGACCATCGTGGAATTTTAGAGAACTATGATCAAATTAAAAGTAAATATTACTTCCCATATCTGAAAGAAAAAATTAGAGACTATATAAATTCATGTGACATATGTCAACAAATTAAATACGACCGACAACCTCCAAAACTACAGTTCGAATTAACAGAAACCCCCAAGAAACCATTAGAAATTATTCATACAGATATCTTTACAATCCAAAACACATTATTCCTAACTATAATTGATAAATTTAGTAGATATGCTGCTGCATATCATCTTGAAGACAAAACTGACCAAACTATTCACGACAAACTTGTACATTTCTTCAGTATACATGGCCTACCTACAAAAATTATAACCGACAATGAAGTGTGTTTTACTAGTAGGAAGATCAAACGAATGACAGACAAATATAACATAATATTACACCACACTACCCCATATAACTCAACAGGAAATTCTCCAGTCGAAAGACTCCACTCTAGCATAATAGAATTATGTAACGTAATAAAGACTCAAGACGAGACTAAAAATATTTCAAGTATTATGAATCAAGCAATACTGTCATACAACAATTCAATTCATTCATCCACAAAATACAAACCCTTTGAACTTCTTAATGGACATACAAACAATAAATTAGACTTTATAAATGAAAACTACCATGACTATTTAGAAAGACGAACAGACTCTTTTGAACAACTATGTAATGACATATATCAATCTCAAACTGAAAAGAAAACCCGACTTATCACGAAATTAAACAAATCTAGGAAACCTGTTGTAACGTTACCAATTAACAAAATTTTATTTACAAAAAAGAAAAGACGAGGTAAAACTATGAAAAATTATCGAAAACTTAAAGTACTTAAAGATAATAAAATAACAGTAGACACAGTAGAAGGAAAAATACATAAGAGTAAAATCAAAAACCTTTTTCAGCTTACTAAGCGTGACAACCCAAGAAATTAAAATGACATCATACAAACTAAACAAAGGAATTATTCCAGTACCAATTGGCAAAGCTAGAATTATAAACAGTTATTATAAACTTATCCACATTATATCCCTAGACTCCTACCAACAATCCATTAATCAGATAGACGCTCAATTGACGAAATTAATAGACAACTTAGAGAAGGATCCCTTTACTAGACCTCTGTTTTTTGACAGAAAAACTATAACCTCACACAACCTAGACCTTTTACAAGAAACATACAAATCATTACTACCCAACCGGATTAAAAGAGGATTAATTAACGGACTTGGATCATTAATTAAGGATATAACTGGAAACTTAGACAACCAAGACTTAGTTGATGTACAAAAAACGATAAACGATATTTTCAATAACGAGGACAGATTAAACTCCCAAATCACGGAACAAATACACATAAATAAACTAATGATAGACAGACTCTCAGAAGTGGAGCGTTTTGTAACTGTTAATACCAATAGGTTAGCATTTGAAATTAATAAAACTAGTGAACTAACGAATGTTTTAGTACAAACAGTAATGTATGATCAACATTTCTTCAAAATTCAACTATGTCATAAGTTATATACATGACCACTTAAAGGAAATAATAGACATCATCGCATCTTCCAAGATTAGAGTCATTTCCAAACATTTATTAACTCATCAAGAGATTCAATATATCTACCATCTTCTAGATAAAGATAACGTAGAATTTCAAAATGATTACTCTATCTATAATTTATTAAATATAAAAGGATTTTATAACAATACCCAATTAATATTCATAATTGAAATCCCTAAATTTCTGAAAGAAACATTTATTCGATATCAATTCAAAATCATTCCTAACTCTAACCAAATAATCCTAAACAACCAATACAACCAAATCATCCTTACTAAAACTCAATACCAGTACGTCACAAAACCATGTCAACAATTATACGATACAATATATTGCCACAAAGAATCAATCAAAAATACCAAGGATACATGTATACCAGCAATTATAACACAACAGGAAGCAAAATGCCAGATGCAAGAAATATCACCATACGAAGATATAGACTATATATCATCGGGAAAACTTTATGTTCAACCACAAAATAATCCAATTCCTTATTCATCAAATTGTAAGCAAATCACACGGGAAATAGTCGAACCAACCCTTTTAGAATTCGATAATTGTACCATAACAATACAAGGTGAACAATATTCGGTGGAAGAACGTAAATTTGAAGAACAACGAGAAGTGCTCATACCATATAATGACATAACTATTGAGCAACTGAAGCCTGAATTAAACCTGGAAATCCTAAACAATAAATCAATAAATAATCTACAAGAAATTAAATTAATACATCAAAGACATCAATTCAATAGTTCAACAGGCACATAGCCTTAACTTTAATAATCATATTAATAATATGCTTTTGTTTATTCAAAATATGTGTAAACATAGTCACTCCAGCACTCCAGAAGAAGGCTGTCGTTCATCTTAGAGGGGAGGAGTTACGTATCCCTCACAATCATCAAGAACATTGCATATGATCAAAGTAACCTAATATTACTTTCTCAAATTGTTATCTATAGCTTAATATTATTGTTATGAGAAAATTATTGTTTTGATATCGTTCTTTCAAAGATATCACAATATCATATTATTGCCTTTTTGCTTTCCATTAAATATTGTATCAACTAAATTTAAAATTAATATATTTGTAACAGTGAAACAAACAACACACTTATCATAAAATTGTATTTACATTTTATTTAAAAAGTTTTCAATTAATAAATAAAACACTTAGAGCATATAGCTCTAAGTTTTAAAAAATAAAATATTTCAAAGTGTAATTACATAACTTGCGACGAACTAGTCCATTTAATGATAGATGATATTGAAGACGTTCAATCAGCTTTGTTAGTAAAAATTTCCAACTCTAAAACAAACAAATCGCAACTCTTTACGGTTTTGGGAGAAAATTATTTGGGAATTTGCAGACAATACTTTGCGCTTCGCCCAGAAAATTTCGAGGTACGATGCCTTTTTATAAAATACCAAGGTGGAGTATGTCATCGGTTAGTAGTTGGCATTCACAAAATTAATAGCATTGCAAAAGAAGTCGCATTGTATTTCAGCTTCCTTGTAGATTCTGGCAGTGACCCCACTTGCCTTAAAAGGCATGGTGGTTGGAAATCTAATACTGTAGCTGAGGGATACTTAGAAGATTCCACAACAAATAAAACAAACACTGCTATAAGAATATTACGACCTTATGAACTTAGTACCAGCTACAGTACTAATCATAAAAATATAACCGCTCATGATATTTTAGAAAATGAGGAAAACATTGCTGCAGAAATATTAGGCCTTGAAGATCCCAGTACCTATCCAATAGGTTCCAATATTGTTGACAATATGGTTACTAACGATAATAATGTTTCAAATCTAGTTTGCTTAATTTTTATTAAAGTTGTTCAAACTGTACTTTTAACATTGATATCCAGAACAAATAATTCCTTTAAATGAGTATGTAAATATTGAGTTAATGAATAAAAAAAAGTTTTTTCGAAATAAAAAAAAAATAGGTAAAAAGACTCATTTCATATATATTATATGTACATATCATTGGGTCTATACTGTAATATTTTTCTCCTAGTATTAAAAGTACCGACTTTTACACCAAGGATTAAAAGTGTAGCTTAGCAACACCCAGTATTAAAACAAGAGGCTTTTACGACGTTGGGAGAAAAATATTATTCTGTTTATCAGGATTTTTTTTATTTGCCCCAAAATTGGGTTAAAAAATAAAGAATTTCCACTACTAAAATGATATAGATGAGAAAATATAAATTTCGTGAATATTACGTCTCTTTGAAAAGTTTGTACATACTCACAACAGGTCTAAAAGGGCTAATAGCTAATTTTAAGATGAAAATCTCTAAAATGAAATTTAAATTAAAATAAATGAAATTTCTAGCCCACAGTTAATTTTCTGGAGCGACTTTTTTAACATGGCCTATAATTCACCATCACTTAATGCATCTAAGAATCATACAGATTTTCGATACTTTATTAGTTATTATTCGATCAGCTTTATTTAGCTTGCCATGATGCACATGAAAATTTGATAATTTTACGTTTTTTCATTAATTTTGATAAAATTTCTGGGCTGTGCTAACTTCACAAAGGTAATATATTTTTCTTTCTGAATATAATCCAGATTGTGCATTTTTTCAGTACACCACTTCAAAACCCTCTTATATGCGCACTCATAAATCTTACGTGATTTTGATGGCAATAGGTTTAACACAATTTCTTTTGCTGTTTGAACCACACCCGGTGGCAAATTTGATATATCTTCTGATTCAAACAGTTTGTTCGCAAGAAAGAAAATATTGTAATTATAGCTTTGCAGTTTCACGCGTACAATAGTCTCAAACCAAACAAAAGTCATGACCTAATTAGTTTCACAAAATATTTTTTTTTTTTTTTAATTAAAGCATGCAGGTTTATCATTTATTTTCAATACGATTTTTTGTCACATATAATAATAATAATATACAAAATTAAAATAAATGAGTATGGTAATCATCACCGATTTAACGGCAGTAATTGATCTACCCTTTAACAAGAAAAATTATGAAAAAAAGTTATGAATATTACAATTAAAAATTTAACAATAAAAATATAAAAAAGATAAACAATTGAAACTAAAATTAAACTGCATCAGACTAAAACTCTAAAAAGGAAATCGATATTAGGGTTCTCAAAAAGCCAAACTTTAAGTAATTGGAGAAATGATTTTTAATTTATTTGTTGCCGTATGCTAAGTGGAGTTGGTTAAATAGGGAAGGAGGAGTTACCAGGAAATATTTTCTAAAATGTTCACTAAAAAAATGTGGAGCAACAAATAAGGACTGATCATTGTTCCTAATGTTGTATCGCACATTTGATCTCAATAATCGGTGCCCACTTCGCAAATAAAATAAACGTAAAACCTTATAAACATATAAATGTTGTAATGGTAAAACTTTAAAACTCAAAAATAATGGCCATGCAGAAACCCGCGAAGACTTAAAACTCTTGATACGAATAGCATATTTCTGAACAATAATGAGAATTTTTAAAGTTGAATGGTAGCAACCACCCCAACACGATAAAGCATATTCGAGCCTAGAGTTAATGCAGGCATAGTAGAATTTTAGCAATACCGATTTAGGAGCTACAGGTCTTAATAGATATAAGGTTCGTAATGCATTGCTGAGAGAGTTTTTTAATTTATCGGCATGAAGCTTCCAACTCAGATTACAATCAACAATAATTCCAAGATACTTGAAACTCTCAACAGCTTCAATGGAAATGCACAAGCTGGAGCAATTAACGGCATTACAAAAACTGGAATGATACGTTAACGATGAATGTAAAATACTGCCACACAAACTAAAATGCATAATATTAGTTTTGTCACTTAAAATTAAGAAATGATGGTCAAACCATTTCCTTAAAACTAAAAAGTCCGCTGCAATTTTACGGTGAACATCAGATTGTGAGGACCCACGATAACATAAGCTCATATCGTCTGCAAAGGCAACAATCGTGCCTGCTAAATTTGTACTAAAAATTGAGTTTATGTAAATCAAAAATAAAAGCGGTCCCAAGACGGAACCTTGAGGAACACCAATGATTAAAACATAAGGGCAGCTCATAGTTCCATTCACCTTAACAACATGATTACGATTTGCAAGATATGATTTAAACCAATTATTAATGTTTCCTCTGAAACCGATTTTAGAATGTAATAGAAGATTATGATCAACCAGACTCAGTGAAAAACACATTGCGAAAACAGTGCTGATAACAACTTATAATACCATGCTTCTCTAAAAATACCACCATACTAAATTTAATAATTTTTATCCATTATTTTTAACAAAACTGGTTGTAGTGCGATCGGCCGATAATCGCATCTGGAACCATTTTTATGAAGAGGTAGTACAATTGCTGACTTCAAAATTTCAGGAACAACACCGGTTTCAAAACAACAATTAAAAATATGACATAAAGGAGGACATATAAGACTAATGAAATTTTTAATTAAGTTATTGCTAAAACCGAACATATCGTAAGAGTTGCTTGATTTTAAAGAAGTAATTGCTTTAGAAACTTCATGATCGTCAATAGGGTGGAGAAAAAACGATTGCTCAACGTAATCGCCGCCACGCTCCATAGAACTCCTATAAATAAATGGAAGACTAGACTTCAAATTTGAAGCAATACGTCCGAAATAATTGCTGAACTCATTGGCAATATCAGAGGCATCAGTTAATAAATCATTATTAGAAGAATTAATAGAATTAATGAGCTTAATATTTGACGAATTTTTACTTAATATGTCATTGATAGTACGCCACATCAGTTTGGTATCTCCGGAACAGTTATCAAATCTCTTTTTATAGTAAGCAACACGAGCAGCAGTAGTTTTCTTTTTAACCTTAAGACAATAGGCTGTAACATATTGCTGGAAACGTAGATTGTTTCTATCATATTTTGCGTTTCTCAATAACCATTTTTTTCGTTTAATCATGCTTAATAATGCCTCAGAGATCCATGGTTTAATATGACGATTACTACGCGACTTTAGTGAATCTAGGCTTGCTGAGAAAACATCATTCCAAAGCGTTAGAAATACATCAACAGCTGCACACGGATCATCAATAGCATAAATAGGAGAAAAATTAACCTTACTTAACAGTTGCAAGAATTTAGATAGAATGATTTTTGGCTTAACAGGTAATCCATCATTATTTTTCACCTGATTAGTCTCGATCACAACATGCATCAAATGATGGTCAGTAATCATATAATTAAATAATTCAACCTTGACGCGAGATAAATTATTGTCACGTAATCTGCAAAAGAAGTGATCAATACAGGTAGAAGTAGTATCGGTTACTCTAGTTGGATCATTAATAAGCGATGCTAGACCTACGGAAGACATCATGCAAATATAATTATCGGTCACGGAAGAGCTAGATAAAATATCAATATTAATATCACCCAGAACAAAAAGGTTTTTACCGTTTATATTTCGTAAATACTCAAACTCATCGAGAAAAACAGTTTCCGTAACGGTCTGAAGCCGATAAACGCAAATCAAAATAAACGTTTCATTGCCAATTACAAGCTTTACCTTCACAACATCCGCAGAAACAAGGTTAAAAGGTTCAACAAAACAATTTAAGTTACTTTTATAAAATACCAAAACACCACCAGCACGATAACTATTGTTACAACAGCAATTTCTACAAAATTAGTTTCAATTTTGAAGTTTTAATTACATAATTTGTACTTACTCGTATAATTAGTTTACAATGAGTTTTTCTTCATTTGAGAAATAGTAGTATGTGTTATTCGGATTAAACGACTTTGTTTGACTCTTTGCTTTTGCTCGGCTACGCTGCGCTTCGCCTCATCAAACAAAGTATCACTTTTAAATGACACAATGTACTATTATATACCTTCTTTATAATTTTTTTTTTAAGTATTTTAGTTCAATAAATCTTCGGAACCATAAGTTCCTAGTGTGGAGTTTAGTGATCTCTTCTTGAAATGATGTTTATTAGTAGAATAAATTCTAAAACAATTTGAAAAAAATTGAAAAGAAAAATCTGAGATTTTTATCTGTCGTATGATTCTGTGATTGAATGGCGCAGTGACATTTAAGGTTGATATATTGATGCAGATGTTTCTTAATTTACGTGTATAATTTACGTTATGTAACGGGTGGGGCAAAAGTCCCGCTACCATTTTGATTGCACGCCATCTTGGTTAGTGACATTAAGCTCAGTTTCGCTTTAAGCATTGTGTTGTTTAGACGCCCAAATTTTATAATGGATAAATATACGCCAGAAGAACGAGCAGAAATAGTGACAATATTTATTGAAAATAATCGTTCCATTATTGCCACTCAGCGGAAATTTCGTCTAAAATATCCTAATCGTCCAGTGCCTCACAAAACCAAAATTTATCGTTTACATGCACATTTTCGACAGTGCGGTACGACAGCAGACAGATCTCGTTCTGAAAGACAACGGACGTCTCGTAACGCTGAAAATGTGGCTCTGGTGCGCGATAGTGTTGCAGTCTCCAGAAACATCACATTTTGAAAACTGATTTGAAAATGTTCCCATACAAAATTCAATTAGTCCATAAATTGCATGGACTAATTGAATTTTGAGATCATGATCAACGAGTTAAGTACAGTAATGCAATCCTAAGGCTGTCTGGTGAAATGAAGATTTTTTGTTTAAATTGATAATGAGCGATGAAGCACATTTTCTTCTCAGTGGCCACGTCAATAAACAGAACAGTCGGTTTTGGGGAACACACAAGCCTCAATTAATTCATGAAACATCATTGCATCCACTAAAAACAACTATATGGTGTGGTATTCATGCTGGAAACATTATTGGTCCCTATTTTTTTGAAAATGACCGAGGTGTTGAAGTTACTGTTACTGCTGTTGAAGTTACTGTTACTCCAAGACATGATCCGACATTTTCTTGTACCTGAAATGGAACAGCAAGGACTAGAAAACATGTGGTTTCAGCAAGATGGGGCCAAAGCACACGGAGCCCGTTCAACAATTCAATTTTTGAATGACGTTTTTCCACTAAGACTAATTTCGCGAAATTGGCGATTTAGCATGGCCAGCCAGATCTCCGGATTTAACGGCACCAGACTTTTTCTTATGGGTTTTTTAAAATCAAAAGTTTATGTGAATAAGCCCCAAACGATTCAACATCTTAAAGACAATATTCGTCACGAAATTGAAGAAATTCAGCCTGAGATGTTGCAGGATGTCATGAAAAATTCCTTGAAAAGAGTTGAAAGTTGCATAGCGAATCGCAGTCAACATTGAGCCGATATAATTTTCTAATCATAACAAAAAAAATGTAAAGACCAAATAAACTTTTTATGAAAACCAAACTTACTTATCTTTCCTTTGAACAAAGTTATAGGCAATCAGAATGGTAGCGGGACTTTTGCTCCACCCGTTACATCACGTAAATTATACACGTACATTAAGAAACATCTGCATCAATATATCAACATTCAAATATTACTGCGCCATTCAATCACAGAATCATACGACAGATAAGAATCTCAGATTTGTCTATCCCAGATTATTTTTCAATTTTTTTCAACTTTTTTGTATGTAAAGTGGCGTGTCTGTTGTATAATTTACGCGATGTAATTGGTTAAAACGATGGGATGGAAAAATCCAGGATTTTTATCCACTATCGCAACGGCACACCATTGTTTTGTCAAAGAGAAGAAAAATGTTATTTATTTAGGAATTTTTTTTTAGGAAAAATCACTATAAAATCAACTGAATCGATTTAATTTTCTTTTAAATAGTGTCTATTGTATCTATATTTGTCGATGCGATGTTTATTCGATCGATTCTACTCGATTTAAATTCAACAAAATGATAAAAACCGTGTTTTTCGTCGAAATGAAAATCAAAAAAAAATAGATGTGGGTTTTCGGTCTTGATATGTTCGGCGTTGGTCTTGATCTGCGCAACAACTTTGCTGAAACGTGAAAATGAGGGTATATTTTGACTCAGAGCCAAAACATGTTGAAAGCGATATCTCAAAAATGGGGACTAACTTTTAAGTGGGACTAACACCGTTGAATTCAGCATACTCGAATTAGGTTTAAAACGAAAAAAAGTTTGCAATTCAAGCACAGTGTAATTGAAAACCAACTTTCGGAGACCTTCAAAATTATATCGAGCGTGCTGAAGGTAACCCAAGTAACGAAATCTTTGGATATAATATTCTTAAATTAAACAGCGGAATTGTTTATATTATAAATAGCACAAGTTACTAGCTTACATGAAAATGTATTAAAATTGGTCAAAATACAATTCCCCTTAATAATACCACCAATGGTTTCACTCAACGAGAAAAATTTGGATTTGGCTTTCTCGTCCACCGACGAGTACGGAAAATTATCATCAACTTCCATTCAACCACCATCGCTATGAAACGCCATTTTCCATTCCAGGTGGCCTACTACAAATCAGTTTTGAATCCCATTTACATCAAACTTACCTAATCCCATCATAATTAAGAAAAGTCCCATTGTAGTTATGAAATGACGGAGTTCCATCTCTGGTGGCCATATTCCAGAACTTCTTTAAAAAACCACTTTCGAATCCTTTTTCCATCCAACAAACTCTTTCCCATCATAATCAGTTAATAAATGGACAAGTTCAATAAAGTTTTATAAACCAAAGACTCTTTTATTTTTTATTTCCACATAAATCTGTTATTCGGCCAATTTTACAAACTACGATAAACTGGCATACGATAAATTGTCCACACGATAAATGGTGTACGGATAAATTTTCACATGCAATTAAAACATTATAAATTGTTTACGATAATGCGACCGACATCCAACTAAACGGACCATTACCATTTTGCTAGAAATTTCAGTGAAGAATTGGCTAAGAATTAATAATTTCTGAAAAAAGCTCTTCTGGAGTTTTTAAAAACATTGGTTGGTTCAGTTACGAAAATTAAAAACCCGAATAGATAGTTTAATTTCCAAGAATGTTCAAAGCACACAATCATCCTCGACATATCAAATTGTTAATTGGAATTAAACTTTGGGGTATGTTGTAAATTACTATTGCTATTTAAAATCAAATTAACTGACTTAATGAAAAATACATTAAAGCAATATAAAATGAAAACTTGTTCATTTCAAATAATTTATGATAAAAACAATAATAAAAACCAATTAAATTATACGTGATTACAGTTATGTATGAATATATGTATGCTGAAACATGTATGTTGGTTATATGCAATAACAAAAGCTTTTTTATGTATGTTGATATATTTATGGTTATGTGCCAATGTAATTTATTCCATTATACTATTTAATGATATATAATAGGAGTGTGTGTGTAAGTCTGAGAAATTATAAATGTACCGCTATAACCCAATTGAATATATAGCCTATGTATCCTTTATAATGCTGAAGCGACAATGAGGTATAGGTACGAGTATAATCGAGGACAATATAATAATATTATCCCAAATCGAATGAAAAATGATATGCTATATTGCCACTAGGAGGTTGTATATCCAATGTGCGCAAAATACATGTGTGTATCACACAAAATATGGGATAAATGGGCTTAGACATATTTTAACCGTAAACACATAAACCTAATCTTATACACAAAAACCTTAAATTGCGTTAACCAATTTTCTTACGTACGTTGCTGCGACAATATTTCTTCCAACAACAGGAAATAAAATAAAATTTTATTTTATTTTATTTTAAATGAAATGGAAACTAAGCAAATACTAAATTGTAAACGCGTACACATACACACTATATACTAAGGAAAAGAAAATTTATTATTTTATTTTCTTGATAAATCTTATCAGTATTCCTATATACACGTAGTATTTTTTACTTATGTATGTTCTGTAGGCATATTTTGTGCAAAAAAGTGTTTTATTTTTGTGAGCCACCATTTCCCAAGTGCTCACTATACACACGATTTGAAAGAGAGATAATCCGTTCAAGATTGACTGATTGGACTATATAGGACGAAGTACTGGACAAATGTCCCGTATAACACAGGGACTATTCCTGCAGCCTGTTTACATATAATATGAGGCAATAGGAAACTTATTTTTTTTTTATTTTTTAGGACGGAACGACCCTTTTTTAGAATGTACGTGCATTTGTCCCAACCGGTGTTGTGCAATTGTGTGTAAAAAACTGTTTTATACATTTTTTACGTAAAAAATGGTAATATACTTAAATTACTGTATAAAACGTATAATATTGTATAAAATCAAACGCGTATTTAAAAACCTTAGTAAAGTCGCAAACCTTAATATACGAAACGTAAATTTGTATCATATTAATACATTTAATTTTATTCGATAAAAACTATATTAATAAAAGATGCTAAGTTAAATTAATATAAAATACGACATAAGCATAACTACAAAAGTCGTTATCCAAATATGTATACACTTCGCAAATGCGATTACTGCGAGGAACACTGCGTAAAATATTCGTAACTAATTCAAAAACATCAATTCTTACGTATATGAAAAAAAATTGGATATTGATTATATAAAATGCGAAATGGATTTAAAATTTTTGAATTTATTTATATTATTTCTAATTTATTAATTATAATTAAAAGTAAAATATTTTTAGAAAAACATTTTTCAAAGAAAATATGGTTTGTTTCTCAGCTACTAACTTATTTTTTAGAATAGAAAAACAAAATCCACAACACTATGGGATTGAAGTGTAAAACGATTAATCATCGAAATCATTCAATATTAATGCTATCATTTTAATGTAATCTGTTACAAAAATTGTTTATATTTATATTTTTGTACAAATATTTTACTTTTAATTATAATTAATAAATTAGAAGAATTATAAACAAATTCAATTTAATTCAATTATTTAAAGTTCAATTCTCATTTTACATCATACCTATATCTAATTTCCTTTATAGATACGTAAGAATTGAGCTTATGAACTATAAGTAATTTTGAATTAGTTACAAATAGTTTTTGTATTTTACATTTTGTAAAAAATTGTTATGTGTAAAATACGTATTTTACATGTAAAAAACCGAGTATATTACGTAACGTAAAAAACAGGCACAACACTGGTCCCAACATGCAACCCAGAAAAAATGCTACGGCAACACCAAAATATACGAATTATAACTATAAGTGTCTGTCCAGAAAATATTCCACAGCGTGCGATTTACTAGCGTGCGACAACAATGAATTTAATCTGGAAAGATGTGTGTCTTGCGCCATCTCTAAGGAGGTAAAATCGATGCGATAAAGTCATCGCCGAATTTACGAACATCGTTCAGCGTTTTGAACTGTTAATCCACTAGAGCAGTGGTTCTTAACCCTTTTTTACTCGCGGCCCACCAAATAATTCATAATTTTATTTTTTTTAATAATAGTTAATATTTCGTCGCCGTAGTGTAAGTCCAAAATGTGGTGTAAGTCCAAAATGACGTTTTTTTTTGTTTTCAACGGTGTTCTATGTAATTTTTTCCGCTCTTTTCAAAAATGTTATCAAAATCATTCTAAGTGCCATAGTTTTTGAATTACACAGTGTACATTTTAGTTTAAGTCCACACAAGTGCTAAAATGAAACGTTCATTAATGTTGTATGTCCTGTTCGACTGTAAAATGTACGTATTAGAACATTTTTAAACGTATTTTTAACATTTTTTTTGTATAATTCAACTTTGTTCTAAGTCCAAACAATTTTCCATTTTGGTGTAACTCCATTGTCTAAAAATTATATTCTTATTTGGCGTAACTCCAAATATCAACCAATGAAAAATTTTTGTTTTACATCACGTGATATTTTTATATAAATAGGAAACATTTTCGCAATTTGTTTTAGTATTGCTTAGTACGCGTATGTGAAAGGACGTTTTTTTAAATTTTAAAATAAAATTAAATAACTCACGTACAAAAATGAATAACATTGAGGAACAATCATCATCACCTCCGTCTATAGCATCGGAAGTCTATAGGTAAGTGTATTGTAATTGTGTTTAACCAAATCTTAGAAGTATCATACTACTGTCATTGCCGCTTCTTCATCAACTAACAACATGACAAATGCTTCAGATCATATTAATTTAAATGACACTGTCAACGAAAGATTAGATAGTGATGTAACCGAAAAGATATTGACCTGCAAGAAGCAGCGCAATCCTTTAATGTGGAGAAAAAACATAAAGAAAAAACTGCAAAATCAGGGGCGAGAGTACGAAGACGCAAAAGGTAATGTCAAGAGATCACGACGTATTACTGAAGGATGTACTGCCGGATGCGTTTTTAAATGTTCAACAAATTTTAGTGACCATGATCGACAAAAAGTTCATGACATGTTTTGGAGTCTAAGTTCCGAAAGTAAATCAAGCTTTTATTCTAAATTTACCAAGCGAGTCCCAAAAGAACGCAAGAGAACGAAAACTGAAAGATCTAGAAGGCAAGACATATTCTTGTACTTTTTCGAAAAAAACAAAATCATGGTACGAATATGCAAGGTGTTCTTTCTGACGACGCTTGATGTAAGTCAAAACAGGATTTACCATTTCCACAAAACCAAAGCAACTGATGTCGGGACAGCCACCCCAAGAGTACAAGGTATACATGTTAAATTTAAAATTTGTGAAGAAAAACTTAATGAGGTACGAGACCACATTAAAAGTTTTCCTACAATGGAATCCCATTATTGTAGAGCGACGAGTAAATGACAATACCCGGATGGTAATTTGACTATAAGTCGAATGTACGGTTTGTACTTAAGCAACGCAACAGATCCTGTTAAATTGAATATTTATTCTAAAGTGTTCAATGAAGAGTTCAATTTAGCCTTTTATAAACCAAAAAAGGATCAGTGCGATCGGTGCGTAGCACATAAGGTCGCTGTACTACCTACTGCTGAAGACATTTTTAATCATCAAAAACACGAGCTCAACATTAAGATGGCAAAAACAGAGCGAGATTCCGATCGTCATAATATAGACGAGTTTACGTTCTGTGTTACGATCTACAGAACGTGTTTGCCTTACCTCGGGCAAATGTATCAAACTTTTTTTATAAACGAAAGTTTTCCGTTTATAATTTAACAGCTCATTGCAACTCGAATAAATTTACATACTGTGCAATATGGCATGAAGCGATCAGTGGTAGAGCAGGTAATGACTTAGCGTCAGCCTTAATAAAAATTTTAAAATGTTTTGTTTCGGACAATTCAACAGTCAAGAAAATTATTTTATGGTCTGACTCGTGTATTCCCCAGAATAGGAATCGAATAACTTCATTAGCCATTCTAAAGTTTATTCAACAACATCCTCACATAGTTGAAATACAACAAAAATGTTCAGAGCCTGGACATTCTCAGGTGCAGGAGATAGACGCAGTCCATAGCTCCATTGAACGATTTTTAAGAAATACAGAACTTCACAGCCCAGTAATTCTTATAAAAACTTTAAAGGCAATGAATTTTACAAAAGTTACTCTTGTAATTTTGCAAATGAAAATCGAAGATTTTCAAAATTACAATGCTGCGTCGGTTGGATTTGTATTTCCTCCATTTTGTAGTACATGCCATCTAATTTATGAACGAGCTAATTTGTGCTCAATAAAATATCGTACTGGTTATAATAATGATATACAATCATGTGATTTAGTCAGAAAATCAGACACACGTAAACAAATTGCCAAACGCGTACTTTTCCAGCTACCTACTATTGGTCAATGCATATTTCAGTATAAAATGTCTGCCGAAAAGAAGAAAGATATTCGGTCGATGTTAAACTATATGCTAGAAGTGGATAAACGATTTTACGAAATTTACGTCTTGTAAAATTGCAAGTAATTAATTTCATAACCAACACATTTTGTTAATATGAATTGTATTCAATCTTATTTTTAATTTTATGTTTTATACTTTATAATTATTTTATGTTTATAATTTTTATGTGACAAGACTGAAAGATTTTGTGATTAAAATAAGTTTTTTTCTTATACCTGAAATAAAAAGTACCTGTTTTTTAAAATAAATATTTGAAATGTACAACATATTCTATTTTTTTTATGAAATTATGCATAATACCGAAATTTGTATATTTCTCATTACTCTCAAGGAGAACTGTTAAACATAATGTAATCGGCAACCACTATAATTACTCTTATGGAATTCAACCTCTGGGCCACATCGGATTTTCCCTTAAGAGAATTATGTATCTCCAATTTGTTAATAGGCCATTTTGATTTTTTCGGTGAATTCTATATCAGTGTATCTCCCTTTTATTGGTGTATATCCAGGTTAATTTTCTAGTTGTGTGACTTACACTAAAAAGTTTCTAAAAATACAAAAACAATTTCCGAGAAAACTGGTTCTTATAGAAAGAAAAAAGTAAATCATAAATGTAAAGTGTAACAATTTTCATCGATTTGAATCAAAAAATAATAATTTTAATAAATTATGAGCACTTAAAACTTTGATACAACTTCAAAGTGAATTATCTCAAAACTAAAAAGTTGTCGCTTACACCAAGATAGAACTACAGCAACGATTTGTTAAATTATCTATAATAAATTTATTTTTTTTATTATTCTTTTAATTTTTTTTATATTATATAATAAATAAAAAAATAATTTTATTATTTCATTATCTATTTTAACTTTCATACTTCACTTTCATACTTTCATTTTGTGTTACGGTTTCACTGGAGATTCGGCATTATACGCAACATAAATTCATATAGTATACAAATAACAATAAGCAAAATTTAGTAAAGTATATTATGTACCAAGTGTGTAAATATGAAACCGTAATTTACCAATAAACGGCACCACCTGTCAAAGGACCTTTCGGAAAACTACGTAATCGACGCCATTGTTTTATTTTAATAACGCATGTTTTTTACGTGTTAAAAATGCCGAGTTTTTGTCTACATATTATGATTTGCGGACATCATTGATTTTTTCTTATCATTTGAAGAAAACTGCTGTAAAATCACATCGAATGCTTGTACAAAGCTGACGGTGAGCATGCTCTTGGTAAATCACAACACAATGCTATGAGTGGTTTAATAAATTCAAAAGTGGTGTTTTGAAATGTGGTGTTGTCAAAATATCCAAAATCTGCGAAAATTGGTTGCGCATAAACTGAATGAAAGACAACAGGAAAATAGAAAAACCACTTGCGAAATGTTACTCGCGAGATATAACAGAAAGTCATTTCTCCATCGAATTTATTAAAAATGGATACATTTTGAGAAACCAAAGCGCAAAATGTTTGAGGTGAATCCAGGACAACCATCAACATCAACTGTAAGGCTCGCTCGTAAATTGGTTCGGACAGAAGACAATGCTGTGTATTTGGTGGGATCAGAAGAGTGTAATTTATTTTGAGCTGCTAAAACCTGGTGAAACCGTAAATACTAAACGCTACCAACAACGAATGGACAATTAAAATCGAGCATGAAAAACGACCAGAATATGATATAATATATAATAAAAAAACATTTTTTAAAACGCTAAATAAAAGGTTGTTTTAAAAAACGTTTTTTTATTATAAATTATTTTCTACTTTTTAGTCTTTTATGAATTTTACTAGAGCTCTGAAATTTTTGCAAAAAAGACTAATCCTTTCAATCGTACCTGTGCTATTATTGGTTGATCGCTAGGAGAAATCTTGGAGAAATTTGATAGGTGGCATCTATCACAGATGTTGGCTTACCACCTATAAGACCATACCTTTTTACGTGCGACCCGAGAGCACGTAGAGCTAATTTGTATTTTGTTATGCGCTTGTGTGTGTTTGAACTCTGTTAAATGTTTCGTATTCTATTCATTTCTGCTAACGCTTCGTTGTTGCAAGGTGTTTTACCTGTTAGCTTTGAACAGTCCAACTCTTCAATTTGTAATCCTTCTAGGGATCTTACATGACTGAGAGCGACATATGCTTGACAAGCTGCAAATATCTTTTCATCCAGATATACTACGGTATAGACCACTATACTGCCTTACATTTTGTGAACCGGAGAAGCCCAAGATAGTACTATTGGTAACATTCTACGTGTGGCAGTGCCATAGCTCAATATTACTGGGAATTGCTTAGCAATTGGTTCGATTCTATGGTATTTGTCCTTCGTGTAGTTGATCACGAGCGTAGAGTGGTCATATGATCTCTGTGATGAAACCAATAGCACCATTTACTAAGCCTTTCGGTACATCGACGTTAGATCGCAGCATAACTTTAGCCCCTACGAATATCTCAAGCTCTTTAGGCAGACCTCCAGTCTGGTTGATATCAGCTGGTATGACTTTACTCAGATCAAGGTTATCTGTGGCATCACATTATTATGCCACCTTTTGATCTGAAGTGTTCAAGTACGCTTTGGTTGTGTGCGAATACTTGGTTATTCGCTGGATATATTCGTAGTGCTTTTTCGATCAAAAATTCACAAGTATAGTCATTCTTTACGCGATCCTTTAAGACTGCGCTGTATGCTCTAATGTCAGATCTCCAATTCTCAGAGCATTCAAGATATCCATGAATGTTGTTTCTCCCTGTTGTCTCATATTCTGCTTCAGTTCGACCAATGTGAATATACGCGAATAAAAAAAATCTCTCCGGCTGAGCGAACAATTGATTTCCTCGAACTGGCAGCAATTGCATCAAATCACCGATGAGTATGACATGTTTGCATGTTTGCAGATTCATGTTTGCCAAATTTCATAGCTCTAGGTTAATAGGAATTGTAAGTGAAGGTTGATTTACATATAGTATGCGACGTGTGACAAGTGGAAATAAACGTGACGATTTCTTGTGACTAGTTCCAGTGCGACATTTGTGACTAGTTCCAGTGCGAAAAACAATTTACATTTGCGACTAGTTACAGTGCGAAAAAATCGAGTTCAATAGTTTCCTATAACGCTTACTAAGGAAATGAAAAAAGGGGGTACTTATGACCATACAATTTTGTGCATAAAATGGAAGGATAACAATATATGTTCTGTTCTTACGAATTACGATTTTGTTGAACTGAAAAACTGAAAAGGCTTAAATCAGTGTTACTCAAAAACTTGAGCATGCTGATGCATTATTAGTAGAATGGGAGGTGCATATACCCAACATCAATATATATTATTATACAGAAACGCTATACGAGGAAAAAGATGTGGTTAGTTCTGTTCACGTACTTGGTAGATATGACCATAACAAATTCATGGAATTTACATCAAATGACTGTCAAGATCAAAATGGATCACCCCAAATTTCGCTCCGACACATCACGCTTAGTTATTAGATGGACGCTGCATCATCTAAAAGCATTAATAAGAGAAAATGTGATAGCTCCTTATAAGTCAGTGATGGCTATCACTTTCCAGAGAAGCGTCACAGACAATTAGAATGTTGTGTTTATCATTTGAAGGCCAGATGGTCTGAAACGTAAAACTACAATGTGCATTCAAAAGGCAGTTTTCAAAAATATCACGTTTCTGCCTTTAACGTCCTCATTTAAAGGCCATATTTTTCCGCGGAAATATACAACTTTTCTTTTAAATTTATGATTTATTTATTTTCTTTACTTAAAATCATTTCGTGATAGAAATTTCAACCATTTTTAATGGATGGTTCTATTTTAGACGTTAATGGGTTAAATAGATGTTCTGATTTTGGATTGCCTGGATCGATACCATCACAGTTTTCCACAAGAAGCTCTTTTTTTGTTGGCGGTTTAGCAGTGAAAGGTGCGTGTTCATACGTTGACCTAGGTTGTGTTCGGTCAACACATGTGGGACCCACCTTCCAAGTTTTAGAGGGTGCTCAGAAGCATACTTGTCAATAACCATTTTTTGGGACAATTGGAGGTCTGGGCGGGATTTTGTTACATCACAATTTTCGATAATTTATCGCAGATTATGTCTCGCTTCTCTGGAATAAAATGTAACACTATTTCATATTTTATATCATTTTAAAGCCTGCTAGATTAAAAAATTGTGATATATCTACACGATTTCTACCACCAAATAATTTGTTTACGATACTTCAATGAAATCAGAGAAAGAGACAATAATCGTCACATTTATTCTAGTAGGTTGTGATAGCAACAGAAAAGAAATAATTTATAAACGAAACAGACGCCAAATTCAGTTTAGGAAAACGAGGCATAAATTTCGATAAAGTATCGAAAATGTGATTGATTGATTGAGTGATTGGACTATAGAACCAAGTACTTGACAGGTTATCCCGGATAACACCGGGCCTATTCCTACAGCCTGTTTACACATAACAATAGGAGGGATAGGAAAGGTATTTTTGTTTTTTGGGGACGGAACGACCCGGTTTCAGACACCTAGCAATCGTACGGCACAACACAATTCTAATTTATTTCTAACTACTAGAGGGAGAATAAACGGTTAATAGGTTTAATGGATAACGATGGTATTGGTCTTAAACAATTGCTTCTCTAAATCAGCAACCTGAGGGAACAATTTTATTATTTCACGTACATCTGGAAATTTCCTGAAATTTAATTCTACATTAATGCTTTCCGGCTTCCTAAACAAATTGATTGACTGAATCAGCCCGGTTACAGACACCTAGATCAAGTCGATAGTAAGTAACACAATAACAACGCAATTCTAATCTGCACAATCTATAAATGGATGCTTCATTTGCCAAGACGATTAACTCCGTATAACAAAAAGTTGATAAAAAATGAGAAAATACAAAAATGGTTTTAAAATTCCTTATACATTTCAACTTTAGTTACTTTTAATTTTGTCATTTAATTGTGTTAACAATAATTAATTAAACAAGTAATTTATTTTGAATTATAGAGCCAATCAAGTACGTGTACGTTGATATTAATATTTAAAAAAATTCAACATCCATAGATTTCCTGAAATTTAATTCTAAATTAATATTTTCCGGCTTCCTAAATAATATAAACATTTATTAATTTAATCCTAATGCAATTCCACAACTTACAGTAAATTTCCTGAAACCATAATTTGTTAAATTATATTAAAAATTACTCCAAACCCATTAGTATTTAACAAAAAATATGTGAGGCATCCCAAAGTTATTGGTACCCGGAAAAGTATCAATGTTATACAATGCCAGATTAACTATCGGGTTGGATATTTTAAATAAATTTAGCTTATTTCGCAAAAAATTCAAATGTTTTATTAATTTTGGCACCATAGAATTATACTGCACAGCACATATTATGCCATGCTCAAAGGAGCTTTACCATTCCACAACCTATTAATGTCAAAATGGTGTGCAGGATTGGATTGGCACTCTAACATTATGCTCAATGAAACTATGCCATCTCTCAACAAATGATGGTCAAATTCGGTGTGTAAAGCTGAATTTGACGAAAATTTGGGACCAATCGACCATTCTGAATAGAACTTGGGAACCATATCCTAAACATATAAGTATATAGTTGAATCAGGTATTCAGAATTGGGTAAGGATTTAAAATGGAATATAGAGAAGTTCTGGAGCTCGGTCGTGCTAGGCAATTTCTTAACCAATAACATTCTAATCCGGTATGGTGAGCTAACCCGAGACTCCAACATAAATTCCGAAAGAAGTTCTAGATTTTGCTACAAAACAAATCCGAAAACAATAGGCCAAGGAACTATCCAGTTCTCCCATTCACCACAGCCGAAAAATACTTGGCCTTAACCCGCTAAGAGATGGTCCAGGCAAATCAAGCTTCCCAAAACTAAAATTTGTTAGAATTCCAATCCAGTCCAATTCATACCTAAAAATTATTTTATGCATCTACCGCAGTATACTGTCTAGAAACAGATTACTAAAACAATTCCGCACATGTCAGTCAATCAAAAAAGATCAAGGTTTACGTGAGGTGATGGCTCGAACGGAAAATAAAACCACGCGGAGCGCTTCTTACATAATTGGTGCCTAAACAAGTCATTGAATAGGATGATAAAGTATCGAAAATGTGATATTACAACCCTATTATTACCGCGCCCCTGGATTGTTCTCGTTGCTTTTTATCAATTCGAACATTTCAACAAAATTCGCATTGGTTTTATATGTTCGAGTTTAAATTCTTCGAGGACTGCTGTTATTTGTAATGCTTGCTATATAGTTCAGGCAAGCTAGCAAAATTTCCACAAAAATGGTGAACAACTATACGGAGACCACTCTTCAAATCTGGAGCAAGAATTCATGTGCTTTGTGATAGAGGTAAATATAACATCAATATTTTCAATACCAAAATTTTTATAACTAATGCTACCCTTTAACGCACACTATCATATCAATGGAATACTTCAGTAGTGTAAAGTGGATGGTTCTAGCACAGCCAATCCAAAAAAGCTCACTCATAAACGCGCTTTTTAGTTTTCCTATTTTCCGCTAGATGGCAGCACTAAAAAAAGCTCGAACTTTAACCAGTTTTTTAATTTCTTAGTTAGGTGGCAGCACTTTATAAAAAATGTATTTGGTTTGTGTTTAGGATAAATTTTACTTCTTAATTAGGTGGCAGCACTTTAAAAGATATTTGGTTTGTGTTTAGGATAAACTTTGAATAACTTTTATTGCTTTTTAATTTCTAATTGATTTTCCTATTTCCCGCTAGGTGACAGCACAAAAGTGTTCAAAAGCGGCGCGGGGTGCGACGTCCGACGTGTGACGTCCGACGTGCGATTTACAATATTTAATTTAGTAACTGTAACAAATATTAAATTTAAATGATAGTAAATGATTGTTGTTGTTATTGTGTTTTCAAAATATATAAAGATTAAGAAAATTGCATTTTATTTTTTATGTAGGTTAAAGATAAGAAAACATCAGTTTTCATTTCTTTTACCAAAAATCATGAGAAGTACAGAATTGTTATTATTATTATATTTTATTTGTATGTACATATGTCGAAATGCATAATATTACTAGATGCGCGCGCAAATATAGGAATTATTTTTATGTAATCGCAAATAAGAAAGATAAAACTAAACTTGATCTTGAAAATGTATCGCTATACATATCATAACAACAGCAAATCTGATGGATGCAAATGAGAATTGAAAGTTTTAATATAATCAAAATATAGGTTAAATAATATTTTTTATCATATTTTTTTTATAATTGTGATTTTTATAATCGGATATCGCATATTTTCGTAACAATTATAAAAAGTCATGATCAGTTATGTTTTCGTTGCAATAGTGTGGGATAAGTCAACTGATTAAGTAAAAATAGAAAAAAAAAACGATGAGTGATAAAGGTGAAAAACGATGATAAGTTATGTCACATAACAATGCGTAGAAACTAATAATCATTTTGTATTTAGGATAGCATGCATAATTGCATAGTCAACAATAACAACGATGAAACGATAAAATTTTCTCGCGTAAATTTAGATTTTATATTTGGTTACGAATCACATTAGTGCATTTCACTATTAAGTCATTATTTTGTTATGGTAACCAGCGACAAATCATTAATGAAAATTACTACTTAATTTACTAAAAATTACGTTATTTATCGCATAATAATATATCAAAACTTTAGTTTACATGTCAATTTTAAAGCTTAATAAACTTAATTATGAAAACTCATATATATTTAAGTAAACCAATCAGGAAGTAATTCTTAAAAATATATTTCATGTTTAAACTGATCAGAGTATCATCAAAGATATTAACTATTCTACAACAAAATAAATGGCAACGACCTGCGCAACTACATTATCGCTATACAGTACAAAACTAATAAATAAAACACAGTGCAAAGCTGACAACTTTAAATAAAGTTAATGTTAATTACACGTAATTTACAAACTTTTTGATATGATATTCAAAAGTTGAATGCAATAAAGTTACAGCATTTATTTTTTACATAACCGAAATGAAATTTAATATACATTTAAAACTATTTAAAAATGTGACGTAGTCAGTATTAGGTCTAACCACATTATCGAGAAATTGAAGAACACTTTGATGACAGTGATAACAAATCACAGGCTTTAATATTAAAAATCAAGATATTTAAAAAAGAAAAGAGCTGATAGAAATATTATTTTATTTTATTAGGCTAATGTCAATCATTGTTCAGTTAATTCGTAAATTATGCTAAGTATTATATGTAGTAGTAAACAGCTTTACTCTAGATCAATGTAACAAAAAAATGATATCAAGTTTATAAAGTATGTTTAAAAAATTATAAAAGTAATTAAATGTTGTAAAAATTGCAATTTTTTTTTTAAATTATGTAAATTTAATGAAAAGTGGCAAAAATATATAAAACTTATAGTACCTTAGTTAAAATAATATTACAATTATATTATAAAATATAAAGACATTTAAAGATATAAAAAGTTATGAAATTTATTAAAATTTATAAAAATTAGTTATATATTGTTATTGTTATGAAAAGTTATATACTTTGAACAAAAAATATGTTAAAAGTTATAATAACGTTAAAAATTATAAAAGAAATACCTGAAAAGTTATAATAAGTTAAAAAATTATTAAAAAGTTATAAAAAATAATAATAAATTTTAAAAATTATAAAAAACGTTATTAAATTTATAAAGTATTTGTACGTTGAGTTTGGATTTGTTTATTTTTAAGTATTACATGAAACTATACTTATACCGACTCGACCGATCATTTGTTCTGTTGTCCGCTATTTGAAAAGTAAAATAACAAATTTAAAATTTATAAAATTAAAATAAAAACCTACCTGAAAATAAAAAAATAAAAACAAAAAATTTAAACATACAAAAAATAATTACAAACGAATTATGAAAATTAAAAAATTGAAATCTAAAAATTTATTAAAATAATAAAAAAAAATATTCGATTAAATATTCATTTCCTTGTGTAGTGTTCTTATTATTTGATTATCATAATTTATTTTGTCGGCGGACAATCAAAAATAAACAAAAACCTAAAGAAGACTTACACGGACATTCAAATAAAAGCAGGATAGTAAATTATTTAAATAGTTTAAATGCAGTAAAGTTATGACATTTTTTTTTTATATAAAACGAAAAATGAATAATATAAATGCGTTGTTACTTGTCTATAAAAGATGATAAAGAAGAAGTTTCACATACATAACTAGATGGTATGATGAGCTCGAACTTATATTTTATGAAATATATTTCGATTCTTATTGGGCCTGACCACATTATCGAATAAATTGAAGAACACTTTGATGACAGCGATAACAAAGCACATGATTTAATATTAAAAATGATTATATTTAAAAAAGAAAATTAGGCTAATGTACTACTATATTTATCATTGTTCAGTTAATTCGTAAATTGTGCTAAGTATTATAGTAGTATACAGCTTTACTCTAGATCAATGTAACACAAAATGTTTACAAGTTTATAAAGTATGTTTAAAAAATCATAAAATATAAAAGTAATTAAATGGTGTAAAAATTGCAATTTTTTATAAAATATACAAATTTAATGAAAAGTGGCAAAAATGTATAAAATTTATAGTACATAAGTTAAAACAATATAACAATTATATTATAAAATATAAAGACATTTAAAGATATAAAAGTTACAAAATTTATTAAAAGTTATAAACATTAGTTGTAAGAGTTATGAAAAGTTATAAACTTTGAACAAAAAATATGTTAAAAGTTATAATAACGTTAAAAGTTATAAAAGAAATACGTGAAAAAAACAGAATTAGTTATAAAAATTATTAAAAAGTTATAAAAAATAATAATAAATTTTAAAAATTATAAAAAATCTTATTAAAAGTTATTTTAGTAACAAAAAATGTTATTAAGTTTATAAAGTATTTGTACATTGAGTTTGAAGATTTGTTGTAATACTTAAATTACATGAAATTATACTTGTTCCGACTTGGAAGATCTTTTATTCTGTTATCCTCTATTCAAAAAGTAAAATAACAAATTAAAATTTTATAAAATTAAAATAAAAACCTGAAAATAAAAAAATATAAAATTTCTTAGTAGTGAGAATTGGTGTGTATTTTATGTACTAATTTACCATACTAAAGTAAGTTACTACTACTAGTGGTGTCTAATTAAATGTAATTAAAGTATATAAAACTTTTAATGTTTTTTAAAAACTATACAAATTTAATGAAAAGTGACATAAATGTATAAAACTTATAGTATCTAAATTAATACAATTATTAAAAGTTATATAAAGACATTTAAGCTATAGAAACTTATGAAATGTATTAAAAGTTATAAAAAATTAGTTGTAAGAGTTATGAAAAATTGTAAACTTTGAACAAAAAATATAATGTTGAAAGTTATAATGACTTTAAGAATTATAAAAAAAAAAAATACGCAAAAAGTTATAATAAGATATAAAAATTATAAAAAGTTATAAAAAATGCTAAATTTTAAAAATTATAAAAAATGTTATTTAAAGATATAATAAGTAACAAAAAACGTTATTAAGTTTAAAAAGTATTTCTAAAAAATTATAAAAAATAAGCTACCTTTAAAATGGTATCAAAAATTGTAAATTTTTTAAAAACTACGGATCAAAAATTATAAAGTTTAAGAGTTATAAAGAGTTGTAAAATTTGTATAAAAAATATGCTATTATAAGTTATAAAAGTTATTAAAACGTAATAAAAACAGTAATAATAAATTTTAGAAAATAAAAAAATGTTATTAAAATTATAATAAGTAGCAAAAAATTAATAAATTTATAAAAAGGTAACAAAACCGTTATCAAATTTATAAAATTTGTTTAAAAAATCATAAAAAGTAGTGAAATGGTATAAAAATTATAATTTTTTTAAAAACATATACAATATTTATGAATAGTGACAATATTGAATAGTAAATTATAGTAGGTAATTAAAAAAGAGTTATTAAATATAATAAAAAGTTAAAAAAATTATTGTTGATAAAGATTAGTTGTTGCTATTTATAATTGCACGATCTATGTACTTATGTAGCGAGAAAAAAAGTTACAGCATTTATTTTTTATATAACTGAGAGCTATTAATCAAATTTGATATAAATTAAAAATTATTTAAGATTTAATTTAGCATCTCAAATATGTTATAAAAAATATAAGGTGAACCAACTAAAATTCATATCAACATAAATACGATATTTTAATATTTCAATAATAAATATTTAATATTTTAATAATAAAACGAAAGAATATTTCGTTTTTGTACTTCTTAATTGCCACTAAGCATTTTAGTTAGTACAAATATTATGAATATTTGTTATTTTATTAAATTGTATACGTTGGATTAATAAAAATAACAAATAAAATATTGGTTGAAGAATTTTCAATTGAAAATATTCAATGTTTTCGTGTTGCAGTCAAAATAAGTATGCAAACTCCATTCGAACGGGTTTTCTTACTTATTTAAGATGGCGGCAAATAAGTAAATAAGTTTGAAATAAGTATCCGTTTCGAAAAGGGCCTTATTATTTTATAGTTGACTATAACCACAGACTAAGTAATGTTATAAAGAGTAACGAAACAGAGGAAAAAATTTCATCAAAAATGCGTGGGTTATGAAATTTCAATGGATGGATTATACAATACACTTACACAATCGTGGCGGTTGTATTAAATAAATTAGAATGTATTTCAACAAACCAATATATGTTGGGATGTGCATATTAGATCTAGTTAAAACTACATTATATTATTTTCATTATGACTAATGGTGCCGAAGTTGGATAAAAATTTGTAATACTGAAATAGATAGTTTACTTTACGAAGTGTTTTGTCCAGATGTATATGAACCCATCATAAAAGATTGTTATAAGTATCTCGATACAAGTGGTCTAATGAAGAATGAAAATTATGGAAAAATATTGGGTGAATTTATTGGATTAAGATCAAAAATGTATACTTTCAAAGTTGTTGATGCTAATGATACAAAAAAAATAAAGGAGTAAAGAGACAAGTTGTGAAATCTAGAATAACGTTTAAAGAATTCAAAGAATATTTAATTAATGACTCATCATAAATTCGTTCAAGAAATCAAGCAGTAAGCTCTGTTAGACAATTGAAAACTGCACCTAATCCACACGATGATAAAATATATTTAATTTAAGATAGCTATGAAACACTACCTTTATAAAATAATGGAATATGATTATTGATTTCTGTGTAAATAGTTTTATATAAGAATGCTATTATAATAGCAAACAACTTTCTTACTTTTAACGGTTTCATTTTTTTAAGTGAAGTAAAGTAACAAATTAAAAACTTAAAAAATTAAAACTAAATTTAAAACTTAAAAAATTAATTACAAAATGTTTAGTGAAAATCAAAACAATTAAATAAAAATATAAATAAAAACTTTAAAATATTTTATCATTTCTAAAATTTTACATAATTGAAAAAATTGAAATTTAAAATTAGCAATAAAAAAATGTTATGAAATGTATTAAAAACGATCCAAATTGGCTATAAGAGCTATGAAAAGTTATAATATTTGAATAAAAATATGATATTTAAATATGTAAAAAATGCGCATTTTAACACGCAATTACCTCGCAAGTTTTAAAAAGTTTTAGAGTTTTAAAAAAGAGTTTTAAAAAGTTTAAAAAGTTTTAAAAAGTTTTAGAATAAATTAAAAAACGTTTAAAAACTTTCCAAAAGTTTTAAATAGTTTTAGAGTTTTAAAAAAGAGTTTTAAAAAGTTTAAAAAGTTTTAAAAAAGTTATAAAAAATTTAAAAAAGTTTTAAAAAGTTTTAAAGGTTTGAAAAAGTTCTAAAAACTTTTAAAAAGTTTTAGAAGTTTTAAAAAAAATTTAAAAAAGTTTTAAAAAAATTTAAAAAGTTTTAAAAAGTTGTAAAGGTTTAAAAAAGTTTCAAAAACATTTAAAAGTTTCAAAAAGTTTTAAAAAATTTTAGAGTTTTAAAAAAGTGTTTTAAAAAGTTTTAAATGTTTAAAAAAGTTTTAAATACTTTTTAAAAGTTTTAAAAAGGTTTAAAAAGTTTTAAAGTTTTGAAGTTTTAAAGTTTTTAAATGTTTAAAAATTTATTTATTTTTATAGCTTCATAAGTAAAATTTATGTAAACGTCTATGATTTATATAGAAAATGCGGTAAAACGTACCCGCGCGTTTTCGAGTTTGGTTTTTTTAGTTTGGGCGAAAAATACGTAGACACAACCGGCTATGACTTAAAAAATTAATCATGTTACATATGTTAATTACCTTATTTTTAATTGCATCATGAGAAAAAAGGACGTAAACATTTATGGCTGATAAAGAAAACGGCTATGTTTAATCGCATCATAAGAAAAATTGGCGTAATCGTCTATGATTTATATAGAAAATGCGCTAAAGCATAACCGCGCATGCGCGGTTATGCTTTAGCGCATTTTCTATATAAATCATAGACGATTACGCCAATTTTTCTTATGATGCGATTAAACATAGCCGTTTTCTTTATCAGCCATAAATGTTTACGTCCTTTTTTCTCATGATGCAATTAAAAATAAGGTAATTAACATATGTAACATGATTAATTTTTTAAGTCATAGCCGGTTGTGTCTACGTATTTTTCGCCCAAACTAAAAAAACCAAACTCGAAAACGCGCGGGTACGTTTTACCGCATTTTCTATATAAATCATAGACGTTTACATAAATTTTACTTATGAAGCTATAAAAATAAATAAATTTTTAAACATTTAAAAACTTTAAAACTTCAAAACTTTAAAACTTTTTAAACCTTTTTAAAACTTTTAAAAAGTATTTAAAACTTTTTTAAACATTTAAAACTTTTTAAAACACTTTTTTAAAACTCTAAAATTTTTTAAAACTTTTTGAAACTTTTAAATGTTTTTGAAACTTTTTTAAACCTTTACAACTTTTTAAAACTTTTTAAATTTTTTTAAAACTTTTTTAAATTTTTTTTAAAACTTCTAAAACTTTTTAAAAGTTTTTAGAACTTTTTCAAACCTTTAAAACTTTTTAAAACTTTTTTAAATTTTTTATAACTTTTTTAAAACTTTTTAAACTTTTTAAAACTCTTTTTTAAAACTCTAAAACTATTTAAAACTTTTGGAAAGTTTTTAAACGTTTTTTAATTTATTCTAAAACTTTTTAAAACTTTTTAAACTTTTTAAAACTCTTTTTTAAAACTCTAAAACTTTTTAAAACTTGCGAGGTAATTGCGTGTTAAAATGCGCATTTTTTACATATTTAAATATCATATTTTTATTCAAATATTATAACTTTTCATAGCTCTTATAGCCAATTTGGATCGTTTTTAATACATTTCATAACATTTTTTTATTGCTAATTTTAAATTTCAATTTTTTCAATTATGTAAAATTTTAGAAATGATAAAATATTTTAAAGTTTTTATTTATATTTTTATTTAATTGTTTTGATTTTCACTAAACATTTTGTAATTAATTTTTTAAGTTTTAAATTTAGTTTTAATTTTTTAAGTTTTTAATTTGTTACTTTACTTCACTTAAAAAAATGAAACCGTTAAAAGTAAGAAAGTTGTTTGCTATTATAATAGCATTCTTATATAAAACTATTTACACAGAAATCAATAATCATATTCCATTATTTTATAAAGGTAGTGTTTCATAGCTATCTTAAATTAAATATATTTTATCATCGTGTGGATTAGGTGCAGTTTTCAATTGTCTAACAGAGCTTACTGCTTGATTTCTTGAACGAATTTATGATGAGTCATTAATTAAATATTCTTTGAATTCTTTAAACGTTATTCTAGATTTCACAACTTGTCTCTTTACTCCTTTATTTTTTTTGTATCATTAGCATCAACAACTTTGAAAGTATACATTTTTGATCTTAATCCAATAAATTCACCCAATATTTTTCCATAATTTTCATTCTTCATTAGACCACTTGTATCGAGATACTTATAACAATCTTTTATGATGGGTTCATATACATCTGGACAAAACACTTCGTAAAGTAAACTATCTATTTCAGTATTACAAATTTTTATCCAACTTCGGCACCATTAGTCATAATGAAAATAATATAATGTAGTTTTAACTAGATCTAATATGCACATCCCAACATATATTGGTTTGTTGAAATACATTCTAATTTATTTAATACAACCGCCACGATTGTGTAAGTGTATTGTATAATCCATCCATTGAAATTTCATAACCCACGCATTTTTGATGAAATTTTTTCCTCTGTTTCGTTACTCTTTATAACATTACTTAGTCTGTGGTTATAGTCAACTATAAAATAATAAGGCCCTTTTCGAAACGGATACTTATTTCAAACTTATTTACTTATTTGCCGCCATCTTAAATAAGTAAGAAAACCCGTTCGAATGGAGTTTGCATACTTATTTTGACTGCAACACGAAAACATTGAATATTTTCAATTGAAAATTCTTCAACCAATATTTTATTTGTTATTTTTATTAATCCAACGTATACAATTTAATAAAATAACAAATATTCATAATATTTGTACTAACTAAAATGCTTAGTGGCAATTAAGAAGTACAAAAACGAAATATTCTTTCGTTTTATTATTAAAATATTAAATATTTATTATTGAAATATTAAAATATCGTATTTATGTTGATATGAATTTTAGTTGGTTCACCTTATATTTTTTATAACATATTTGAGATGCTAAATTAAATCTTAAATAATTTTTAATTTATATCAAATTTGATTAATAGCTCTCAGTTATATAAAAAATAAATGCTGTAACTTTTTTTCTCGCTACATAAGTACATAGATCGTGCAATTATAAATAGCAACAACTAATCTTTATCAACAATAATTTTTTTAACTTTTTATTATATTTAATAACTCTTTTTTAATTACCTACTATAATTTACTATTCAATATTGTCACTATTCATAAATATTGTATATGTTTTTAAAAAAATTATAATTTTTATACCATTTCACTACTTTTTATGATTTTTTAAACAAATTTTATAAATTTGATAACGGTTTTGTTACCTTTTTATAAATTTATTAATTTTTTGCTACTTATTATAATTTTAATAACATTTTTTTATTTTCTAAAATTTATTATTACTGTTTTTATTACGTTTTAATAACTTTTATAACTTATAATAGCATATTTTTTATACAAATTTTACAACTCTTTATAACTCTTAAACTTTATAATTTTTGATCCGTAGTTTTTAAAAAATTTACAATTTTTGATACCATTTTAAAGGTAGCTTATTTTTTATAATTTTTTAGAAATACTTTTTAAACTTAATAACGTTTTTTGTTACTTATTATATCTTTAAATAACATTTTTTATAATTTTTAAAATTTAGCATTTTTTATAACTTTTTATAATTTTTATATCTTATTATAACTTTTTGCGTATTTTTTTTTTTTATAATTCTTAAAGTCATTATAACTTTCAACATTATATTTTTTGTTCAAAGTTTACAATTTTTCATAACTCTTACAACTAATTTTTTATAACTTTTAATACATTTCATAAGTTTCTATAGCTTAAATGTCTTTATATAACTTTTAATAATTGTATTAATTTAGATACTATAAGTTTTATACATTTATGTCACTTTTCATTAAATTTGTATAGTTTTTAAAAAACATTAAAAGTTTTATATACTTTAATTACATTTAATTAGACACCACTAGTAGTAGTAACTTACTTTAGTATGGTAAATTAGTACATAAAATACACACCAATTCTCACTACTAAGAAATTTTATATTTTTTTATTTTCAGGTTTTTATTTTAATTTTATAAAATTTTAATTTGTTATTTTACTTTTTGAATAGAGGATAACAGAATAAAAGATCTTCCAAGTCGGAACAAGTATAATTTCATGTAATTTAAGTATTACAACAAATCTTCAAACTCAATGTACAAATACTTTATAAACTTAATAACATTTTTTGTTACTAAAATAACTTTTAATAAGATTTTTTATAATTTTTAAAATTTATTATTATTTTTTATAACTTTTTAATAATTTTTATAACTAATTCTGTTTTTTTCACGTATTTCTTTTATAACTTTTAACGTTATTATAACTTTTAACATATTTTTTGTTCAAAGTTTATAACTTTTCATAACTCTTACAACTAATGTTTATAACTTTTAATAAATTTTGTAACTTTTATATCTTTAAATGTCTTTATATTTTATAATATAATTGTTATATTGTTTTAACTTATGTACTATAAATTTTATACATTTTTGCCACTTTTCATTAAATTTGTATATTTTATAAAAAATTGCAATTTTTACACCATTTAATTACTTTTATATTTTATGATTTTTTAAACATACTTTATAAACTTGTAAACATTTTGTGTTACATTGATCTAGAGTAAAGCTGTATACTACTATAATACTTAGCACAATTTACGAATTAACTGAACAATGATAAATATAGTAGTACATTAGCCTAATTTTCTTTTTTAAATATAATCATTTTTAATATTAAATCATGTGCTTTGTTATCGCTGTCATCAAAGTGTTCTTCAATTTATTCGATAATGTGGTCAGGCCCAATAAGAATCGAAATATATTTCATAAAATATAAGTTCGAGCTCATCATACCATCTAGTTATGTATGTGAAACTTCTTCTTTATCATCTTTTATAGACAAGTAACAACGCATTTATATTATTCATTTTTCGTTTTATATAAAAAAAAAATGTCATAACTTTACTGCATTTAAACTATTTAAATAATTTACTATCCTGCTTTTATTTGAATGTCCGTGTAAGTCTTCTTTAGGTTTTTGTTTATTTTTGATTGTCCGCCGACAAAATAAATTATGATAATCAAATAATAAGAACACTACACAAGGAAATGAATATTTAATCGAATATTTTTTTTTATTATTTTAATAAATTTTTAGATTTCAATTTTTTAATTTTCATAATTCGTTTGTAATTATTTTTTGTATGTTTAAATTTTTTGTTTTTATTTTTTTATTTTCAGGTAGGTTTTTATTTTAATTTTATAAATTTTAAATTTGTTATTTTACTTTTCAAATAGCGGACAACAGAACAAATGATCGGTCGAGTCGGTATAAGTATAGTTTCATGTAATACTTAAAAATAAACAAATCCAAACTCAACGTACAAATACTTTATAAATTTAATAACGTTTTTTATAATTTTTAAAATTTATTATTATTTTTTATAACTTTTTAATAATTTTTTAACTTATTATAACTTTTCAGGTATTTCTTTTATAATTTTTAACGTTATTATAACTTTTAACATATTTTTTGTTCAAAGTATATAACTTTTCATAACAATAACAATATATAACTAATTTTTATAAATTTTAATAAATTTCATAACTTTTTATATCTTTAAATGTCTTTATATTTTATAATATAATTGTAATATTATTTTAACTAAGGTACTATAAGTTTTATATATTTTTGCCACTTTTCATTAAATTTACATAATTTAAAAAAAAAATTGCAATTTTTACAACATTTAATTACTTTTATAATTTTTTAAACATACTTTATAAACTTGATATCATTTTTTTGTTACATTGATCTAGAGTAAAGCTGTTTACTACTACATATAATACTTAGCATAATTTACGAATTAACTGAACAATGATTGACATTAGCCTAATAAAATAAAATAATATTTCTATCAGCTCTTTTCTTTTTTAAATATCTTGATTTTTAATATTAAAGCCTGTGATTTGTTATCACTGTCATCAAAGTGTTCTTCAATTTCTCGATAATGTGGTTAGACCTAATACTGACTACGTCACATTTTTAAATAGTTTTAAATGTATATTAAATTTCATTTCGGTTATGTAAAAAATAAATGCTGTAACTTTATTGCATTCAACTTTTGAATATCATATCAAAAAGTTTGTAAATTACGTGTAATTAACATTAACTTTATTTAAAGTTGTCAGCTTTGCACTGTGTTTTATTTATTAGTTTTGTACTGTATAGCGATAATGTAGTTGCGCAGGTCGTTGCCATTTATTTTGTTGTAGAATAGTTAATATCTTTGATGATACTCTGATCAGTTTAAACATGAAATATATTTTTAAGAATTACTTCCTGATTGGTTTACTTAAATATATATGAGTTTTCATAATTAAGTTTATTAAGCTTTAAAATTGACATGTAAACTAAAGTTTTGATATATTATTATGCGATAAATAACGTAATTTTTAGTAAATTAAGTAGTAATTTTCATTAATGATTTGTCGCTGGTTACCATAACAAAATAATGACTTAATAGTGAAATGCACTAATGTGATTCGTAACCAAATATAAAATCTAAATTTACGCGAGAAAATTTTATCGTTTCATCGTTGTTATTGTTGACTATGCAATTATGCATGCTATCCTAAATACAAAATGATTATTAGTTTCTACGCATTGTTATGTGACATAACTTATCATCGTTTTTCACCTTTATCACTCATCGTTTTTTTTTTCTATTTTTACTTAATCAGTTGACTTATCCCACACTATTGCAACGAAAACATAACTGATCATGACTTTTTATAATTGTTACGAAAATATGCGATATCCGATTATAAAAATCACAATTATAAAAAAAATATGATAAAAAATATTATTTAACCTATATTTTGATTATATTAAAACTTTCAATTCTCATTTGCATCCATCAGATTTGCTGTTGTTATGATATGTATAGCGATACATTTTCAAGATCAAGTTTAGTTTTATCTTTCTTATTTGCGATTACATAAAAATAATTCCTATATTTGCGCGCGCATCTAGTAATATTATGCATTTCGACATATGTACATACAAATAAAATATAATAATAATAACAATTCTGTACTTCTCATGATTTTTGGTAAAAGAAATGAAAACTGATGTTTTCTTATCTTTAACCTACATAAAAAATAAAATGCAATTTTCTTAATCTTTATATATTTTGAAAACACAATAACAACAACAATCATTTACTATCATTTAAATTTAATATTTGTTACAGTTACTAAATTAAATATTGTAAATCGCACGTCGGACGTCACACGTCGGACGTCGCACCCCGCGCCGCTTTTGAACACTTTTGTGCTGTCACCTAGCGGGAAATAGGAAAATCAATTAGAAATTAAAAAGCAATAAAAGTTATTCAAAGTTTATCCTAAACACAAACCAAATATCTTTTAAAGTGCTGCCACCTAATTAAGAAGTAAAATTTATCCTAAACACAAACCAAATACATTTTTTATAAAGTGCTGCCACCTAACTAAGAAATTAAAAAACTGTTTAAAGTTCGAGCTTTTTTTAGTGCTGCCATCTAGCGGAAAATAGGAAAACTAAAAAGCGCGTTTATGAGTGAGCTTTTTTGGATTGGCTGTGCTAGAACCATCCACTTTACACTACTTACTTCTACAAAAAGTATTCGAAATTAAAGAGGGGTTGGAAGTACGTGTTCTCCAACTACATAGAACAATGCGTTGCTACAGCTAATTCAATGCTTGGTTTGGTGTACGTATGGTGTCCCTTTTACCTACTACATATGTAATGCATTGAAAATGTTAAATAAAGGTGAATGGGATAACGATCAAAATTTACCGTACCATAAAATCTGCAGCAATTACCACTGGATCTGACTCACTGCAAAACTTACAAGATGTCAACGCTCACCGCTTCACCACCTACATAATATACCAACTATGGCGCAGAGATTCAATCAATATAATGTCAAGGGCTTTTATCAACGTGGATCAATTATTTTAGTTTTGTATAAGTGAGGACAGCTCTGCACGTAAGTTAAAACAGTACTACGTCCCAACTCGAAATAGATTTTATTTTTATGCTTTATTGTATTACTTATAGTTTTTCTTTAAAATTGGCAAGTTTTATTCATTTTTGTTAATGTTTTAATATTTTAATTTTCATGTCAAATTTGTAGAATTTTCTTAATAATTAAATAAAAAATGTATAAATAAATACCACTAATTTAAATAAATCATCCATTCATAAACCTAATGGGCCTTACACAATCGTATGGGTCTATTATGGCAATCTAGTATATTTTCTATAAAAGGAGCCAATCTAGGTGCGGTATTCTCAACATACAGATTGTCATGTGAATTTTGGTTTGGATAATGGACATGATGCCATATTGAAATCAAAAGATCAGCCATGATACTCAAGGTTCCTGGGAAAGATTAATTTAAAATAATCATACATTAACTGAATAGGTCATAAAAATATGAGCCCTTTGTGCCAATCTGAAGTAACGGACTGTCTACTCATCTTTTTATTGTTTCAGGGATCATTTTAACAATATTAGGATGAGATATAATTAGTATTGCCTGATGAATATTTTTTATTTTTTGGGATAAATTAGAGGAATAACGTCACATTTTTTGTAATTTCCATCATTTGTGTTTACTTCACAACTGTTTTTCCATCTGACTTCACTGTTCTAGTAACGTTTCTACTGTATATGATAACCGAGAGTCGATATTTGTGTTTGGGTTTCAATTATTTCTTCTAGTATTCGTTTCTGTAACTATTTTGATTTCGAATTATTGAATGATCCCAGCCAGCTCCCGCTGGACTGCAATTTTGCACTTCTTTATATGATGGTTCCCAAGCGGCCACCCAAATCTGTACTAATCGCATGCAATGGTTGCTTGACGGTGGTGATAAAGTTGTTGTTGCCACATATCTCTGCCACTCGCCAGATGCTACCTATCAACTAACATCATAATATTGAAAACCAATAAGCCAAAATTTGCAAGAACACAAACAATTTGATTTTATTTAAAAGTAATAAAACCAATAATTTTGCTACTTTTCATTACTCATAAATCATAAATTAAACAAAATTTGGGGTGCGTATGTCTGGCCAAAACAGCAACCTTCTTTATTCACTAATATTTATGTACAACTTTTCCCAACAAAATATTATTAAATATATGTTTACATATAATCTTCCAACAATGTCTTAGTTTACATATACAATGCATAATTTATACAACCAAGCTATAATTATAAATTCAATTAACCCTTAGCATACCCTCATGCATACGATTTAATTAAATCATTAAAATAAAAAAATAAATTACTACTACTTTCCATTTTTAACATTCACATTATTTAACAGACACAATTTCACCCGACGACAAATATTTCCGAAAAAAATCTAATATAAACCAAGCAACTACCACCATCACCAGCATCAACCAGCATCATAAGAATAATTATGATCTGATTATCATACCATACCCATTCTCATGTCAGCTCTATTGTGTAGCTGATATACCGAGGGTATAGAGTACACCACAAAATATTTCCACAAATTTTCGTTCAAATATTTAGAGTGAATGAATGTAACACGAACCTAACAGCACATAACAAAAAAACAAGGGATAAAAGCTCGGATGGAAAAGTTACTTTATAAAATACAAACACCAAAAGCACACACAATTTTTTTTGTTTATAATTTGCATATAAAATTAACTACGATCTGAGATAAAAACTAAAACCAAAATAAAAAAAAACAAAAACTCGGGAAAGTTGTTAATGAAAATTAGTTTTTCCAAATTCTATTACTCTGTGTGGTTTAAACTTTTTTGTGTGGTGTACACTGTATATACCAATACTTTTTTCAAACATAATATTCGAATTTTATTAATTAACAAATCTTAATATACGTGTAGGTCGGCTTTATAATGTAGTGTGTGTGTGTGTGTGCCCATCTATGTGTTGATGTGTTAATAGAGCAGAAGTATATTTGGGTTGACTTGGGATAAAATAAAAAATTATAAATTAAAATTATTTTAATTGATTTCGTATACATTAATAAGATGTTTAAATAATTGGATTGATGCCTAAACAAGTCATGTGTAAGAAGATGATTTGTTGTTTTTAAGTTTTGTTACAATAATTAAGATATTTTATTAGAATTAGGTTAATGTAATTTCGTTTAGCAAAATCTTTTAGTATTTATTTATTTATTTGTAAAGTTTGGGCAAAATTTACATTTTATTTTGTCTCACCCAACAAAAGAAAACATACGGTAATTTATATAAGAAAACAACAAAAACCAAAAAAAAACAAAAAACGAAAGGGTTCAGGCTCTACCTGAACCGCAATTGTTTGGTAAAACATAAAGTCAAAAATTAAATATCACGTATGTCATTGACGATTCACCAAGTTTAAAATTTCGTTTAACCCAAGTATATGCTCGGAAACGAACAGCGTGATAGTCATAGATAACGGAAACAGGCTAGCAATCTTGACCTGGTGCAATTTCGAAGCACGTGTCCTCGTTCCACAGCAACGTCTCAGTACAAGCCAGCATTAGTTCCATTTCGTCTTGAGTTTCTATCGTCTCTATGTATGGGTCCGGATTTGACATCGGCAAAGACGAAACTATTGTTGACGGTTGTGGATCTGGAATTAATGGTGTAAATGACTGAGGCCCGTTAGAAACTTACACGACAGTACTTGATGCAGGTACTGTTGTCAGTGGCATAAAATTTTGGTCGGCAATATTAATGTTGTGGCGTTTGTATAATGGTGTGCCGATAAGATATTTCAACCAGGCTTTCACGGTACCCATTTTAACAAAAACACTCAAGTATGACGATATGATTTGTGATATATTCGCTTTTTAATAATTGCGTTGAAAGCATTATCATATCGAGTTGGCGCAATAGGCTCTTAACCACATCGACGGGGACATTGATCACTTGCCCGATTATGGCACAACTACCACTTTGGAATTTTAGGCGACGAATTTACATGAATAGCAGCAGAGCCATCTATGATTTTGAAGAGCCGTAATATTAAAAGGAGAGCTTTCAGTAGAGAGGAAGCTTTTATTGAATTACTATAAGAAACCGTGGTAATTGGAAAATTTTTGAACATGAATTTATGAACAAAAATTAATCAAATCATCTAAATTTTAATTTAATATTTTTAATAAAATATTCAAAGAACACATATTTGAAAATCAGCCAGCATAATGTAGTATTTATTTAGTAAATTTAAACTAAAGCGGAGCATAAATTTATTAATTTTCTATAAAATTTTCCGTTTAGTTGTGTAGGTTTGTAAAGTAAGATAATAAAGGGTGGTGCCGCGGATTCCTCTTACATCCAATTTAAAATTTAGTTTTATAAAAATGTAACTTATTTGGTAAATTCTGGTCACATGCACATCAGAATTTTTGAGATGAACGATGCACTTAATAGCAATCTAAACATTCCCTATTTATAACAAAATTAAAGAGAAAACGTGAGCTGAAACGAAATTTTATGAATCACCATATAGAAACAATAATATTATTCATATAATAAAATTTTTACATCAAAATCTATTTACGAAAATTATTTTAATCAACTATGTCATGATTTTCTTTTAAATATTATTACAAAACAGAACAAAACGTAAAAAACTTCAATTTTATTCGATTGCAAAACCGAGCTTTCTGTAATTTGAAAATCCGTTTACAGATGTCTCTGTAATAAATTTACTTGAAATTACAGAAACGCGTAAAATAATTAAATAACTATTTACGAAAATAAACCATTATTATTGTAAGTTAAGCGCAAAATCTTTAATACAATAATTTAACATAATTAATAAAACACAAAACAATTATAATTTTTATTTATAATACGGTTAAATAAAGCTTTTCATCGCAAAATATTTACCATCGTAGTTGCTGTGCGCTGAAAAACAATAATAGAAAAATATCACATTTTTTCCAAATTTTTTCTTTCCGTATTTCAATTCGCTCGTATTCGGTTATTTTCAGTTCCAGGAGATCTCAATAATCTATTGAACCAGGCAGTATACATAATAAATTGTTAAATTTTAGTTAACAAACATTTAGGTTTTAATATTTAGCTTTAATTTATGCTTAGCGACATCTTTTGATTGGTTTATTAATTGCGAAAAGCTCTATAATATAATGTTTTTATTTTATGAAGCTCCCGTTTGTTTATACTACAGGATGAAACAGTATAGCCTGCGAATTTGTTGTGATGAAATTTTTAACAAATAACGAAAAAACAGTTTTCGAAGTTTGTTCATCAACAATGTTGTAATAGAATCCAGAACACAACGAACGTTTGTTTTGGGAAAGAATGCTGAAATTTTTGGTGGAACACTCTATACTAATTTGTTACATACACATACAAACAAATTCTTATTTCTAGAATAAAAAAAAAATTATGGTAGACTAATTTAAATATTTTTGCGTTAATTCGACATAATATGACTCAATTTTAAAATAAGCTTTTCCTTAATATTAAACTAACCATTCAAATTAAAAATTGAAACGAAGCATTAATGTTTTTAATTACAAAAGCTTCTAAAAAAATATTAAAATACACTGATTGGTATGAAAAAGAACAAAAAGCTTCCCCTCTATGGAAAGCTCATGAAAAAAATGGCGGAATATTACGGCTCTTATATTTAGGAGGCTCTGATAGCAGCCTGGGCGATATAAGGCACTCGGTGATTAAAACTAGCTGTGGTATGTTTGTAGGGAATTATGGATATGTGAAACCGTTTGATCTAGATAGCTTTGGGATCTTATTCTTTCGTATTTTATTGATACACGAATATATGATTGTTATTGAAATGGATTCAAGTGATTGGTAAAGTAGATTGTAGATAGTACATTCGTCAAATTAATTCGAATTGTATTTCGGTGTATTATAATAAGTAAATAGTATATATTTTAAGGCAACTGTTTATAAGGTGAGTTAGGTAATTTCGAAACTCCGAAATTTATACCAACTTAAAAAACCAGTTTTGTAAAATCATTCTCTCACCTTTCAACTTTGGAAGCAGCAACACCTACCAACTAAAATAAATTTGTACATATATTTTAACGCTTATATATTGCATTTTTATTTTTTTAAATTACAACTATTTCAAGGTGAATATAAGCTTGGGCACAATTATACTCCGTACCGACTCCGTACAATTATACTCCGTTCATCTATATTTCCCAACTGTTCACTTTGAACACAATTGCATTTTGATATGTTTAACTCCAATTTATTTCGGTTACACCACTCCATTAATAAATTTAAATCATCTTGAAAAACGTGGCAATCATTTACTGAGTCAATTGAACATAATATTTTAAGATCATCTGCATATAACCAAGCACTTACTCTTCACATTAGAAATAATATCATTAGTAAATACTAGAAATAATAAGGAACCCAATATGGAGCCCTGAGGTACACTAGAAGTTGGGTCGAACTTAGTAGAACAAACGCCACTGAACGTAACAAAAACAGTACGCTCAACTAAATATGACTTTAACCATTCTTTATATTTAACGGTAATATTTAGTACATTTAATTTATTTATAAATGCCGCCCCGGTGGCAAAGTGGTTAGCATGCTTGCTCCAGCGACCGGAGGTCCCGGGTTCGATTCCCGGCGGTGACAAGGAAAAAAATCACGGCTGGTTTAGGATCAATGAATTAATCACTCATTATCCGAAATGAAAATATGATTACGAAATCTCATGTGAGGCGGCCAAATCCCTTGATGGGATATAGTACCAGAGAGAGAGAGAGAGAATTTATTTATAAGTAACTGATGATCAACTTTATCAAATGCTTTTTGAAAATCCGTATACACACAATCACTGTTTGATTTGATAAAAAACTAGTATGTTGTTACCCCCACAAAATAAGTTGGAATGATTATGGGAGTATGAGACAGAATTCATTAATTCCGAAGGTTCATAAAAACCACTTTTAAAATAATGAAAAAACCAATCACAAACAATTTCTACATCGTTCGAGCTATCACCTAAGTAATTCATAATACTTGGAAATTCAAATTTATTAGAAAGCGCTTCATTAAAATTCCAAAATACTTTCGAATCATTTTTAATGGCATCTTGAATTACACTTATATAGTTTTTTATAACATACTTTAATTTCGGCCTTAATTGACTTACGAAGTAATTGGCTCTGGTTATTCAATATTTCAGTGTTACATGTTTTAGATTTAGAAGTGGGAATCTGGAAGTGCTAATATGCCTAGGAAAAGATGAACACAAATTTATAATTTCAAATAGCCTACTATAAAAAATATCTACGCAAACGTCAACACAAAGATCATCAAACATCAAATTCCAATCGGTTAAACTAAACTCGCTATCAATCAATACAATTAAAATTGATTTTCCTGTTTAAACGGTTCCTTTGAAAATGATTAACTTTTGCTGTAAATATTATTTTAAAAGGCGGATGAAATATATCTATTTTGGATAAAGCTTTTAATGTTTGATCAATTTAAAACTGGCTGCTGCTATTTGTAATTACTGTAATCAAGAATCCTTCACATAAAGTTAGTGTTAGTATTAATTTGCGTTAAATTCAAGAAGCTAAGATAGTCAACTAATTGGCTTGTTTGATTATTTGAATCAATTTAAAATCACCTATCAACAAAAAATCGTTGTTATTCTTCTTGTTCCTACAAAAAAAATCATTAAATAATTCAAAATTGTCATAAATAGCGTATGCAAAATAAACTACACATATATAAAGAAATCGATGGTCTTTCAACGAGAACTTAACTATGCAATATTCAAAAGGATATTTAGGAACAAGCAATGTACAGGAAGTTCACGCTAATAACTTATCAATATACCACCGCCATCACATGAATCAGTTTCCATATGATCTCGATCACAACGATGTACCAGATAACGTTCTTCAAACAATTCATAAGATCACTATCATTCAACCAAGTTTCAGTAATGCAAACAAAATCATAATTCTCTTCTAGTAGCGACAATCAAAATTTCATGCATTTCGGTTTTAAACCCCGACAATTCTGATAATATAAATCTAGGTCCATATTGAATTAATCCAGAAGCCTACAGAAATCTAACAATGAAATAAATAAGCAAATCAAAAATGTATACAAAATATTAAGATTATCTTATTGATTTAAATTCAAAATTATGTATTAAATTAAATTGAAATACTTGTAATAAAACTATAAAAATGATCACAATAATTAAATCCCAAAACAGTGAGTTATTTTTAAACAAACAATATAATAAATTTAAATAAATTCGGCGTTATGAATTTCAAGCTGTATCAAACGCTTTAAATTTGTTGAACACGTTCCGTTGAATTAGTACCACGTCCAGTCAAACTTTCACGAAATAATGTTAGCTCATCAAATGAGCTAATTTTTACTAGTTCGCTGTCATCTTTTAGTTTGCAGTAAATTTTTCCACATTTTCAACCACACGTGTTTAAAATTGTAATCACTTTTCTACTTTTTACACTCCATTACCAGTTTCCTTTCTACGATGAAATATGTTCCACGATAGAATAGTTGTGAGGTACAGTCTGGAAAGACAACATTTTTAGCAAAACGTTTACAATTTTTGCTTTGCAAATTCACACATTGCACAAAGTTATTTCTAATCAATTTTGATGCAAACTCAACAACAATTTATTGGTTTATTTATTTATTTAAATATTAAAGGAAATCGATTCAGTACATTGCAGTTATGATTTCAAATTAACAAAAGTAAAATATAAAATATATTAACAAAAAACAGAACAAAAAAATTAAATCTAAAAATAGAATTTTAAAAATAGAAAATAAAAAAAAAATTAATCTATTCACACTTAGATTGTAAATAAATAAGAATTATAAATAAAACAATTATTTAAATTAACAATTAGTACTTCAAATATGAAACTGTCAAAGGACTTATTAAAAATTTAGAAAATACGATTTTAACTTTTTTTAAAACTTATTTTTGATAAATTAAAATCAAATTGATCAATTACGGCATTGAAAGATTTTGCAGATCGATTAATGGGATTGTTGTCGCCATAGTTGGTTGGATGGTGTTCCAGGATGAAGGATGAATTAATGTGGCCGAGAAGGACATTTTCGATAAAAGCGGCATCCAGAAGTAGACGCCTGTTTTCAAGCGTGCACATGTTATATTCTTTGCACCTTGAAGAGTAAGAAGGTAAACGAGCCACATTTTCGTAGAATGGTATGTTGTAATCATAATTCCAGCCAGTTTTCTTCAACAGGAATATACGAATTTTTTTTTGTATGCTTTCGATTCTGTTCAAGTGCACAGCGTAAGAGGGGCTCCAAACCGTTACAGCATACTCTACTTGAGATCTTACATAAGCGTAATATAATGTGCGTATAGTATGTATATCTGTGAATTCCCCAGTCCACCGCTTGACAAAGCCAAACATGGAGTTAGCTTCAGCAATACAATTATCTATATGACAGTTAAAACTAACGTTTTCAACAAATGTGACTCCTAGATCAATAATCTCACGTACTCTTGGAACTTCCGCACCATTTATTTTATATGTCGAAGCTATTGGATATTTGGTGCCGATGAAACGACATAATTTTACATTTGGTAATATTGAGGTGTAATGAATTTCGGACACACCACTCACTAAGTCTGTTGAGGTCATCCTGCAGTTTATCAACATCATGCTCATGTTTAATTGTGTGAAAAATTTTTACATCATCAGCAAATATTAGAACATTTGAGTGTTTGATTATCTTGGCTATTCTTTCGATGAACACAATAAAAATCCAGGGTCCAATATGCGATCCGTGAGGGACACCAGAGGTCACTTAGGTTTAGGCGGCTTTGATGAGAGTGTGCGACAGATATATTTAATCTGCGATTTATTCAAATTAAAACAAAATTTTATAGCAATATCATTAACTATTTTGAAGAGATCCTCGTTAATTTTTACAGGCACTCCTCTAATTTCCACTTTGGTTTGGTAGGCGTAATATTCTAAAATATCGCAACGTTTTTGTAATATTATGAGTTTGTTTGAGTGAGATTCAACAACACTATCACACAACCGATTTTTGCATATTTTTTTTTATTTTTATTTAAATTATTACAACTGAATACAATTCATCTAGTAATTTTTCTTTCTTAATTTAGTCACTTGTGAATGAGAAGAGGCCCATTGGCCAGCTCCATTTATAGGTTATTTACTGAAGTAGTCTTTGCTCTGGTGTCCTTAATCCATTAAATCAATTGGTTTCGTTCTCTGCAATCGTCTTACTGCATGTGAAGTGTCCAACATACCATGAAGCTCTTCATTTACGTGTTGATAGATACGTTGTCCATGAATTACTGCAAATTTTTTTATTTCTTCTTAAACCGTAGGGATATTTAGGTCCCTATGAAGGTCATCATTCCTAATGTACCACGGAGCGTTAACTATACCACGTAGCACTTTGTTTTAAAAAGTTTGTATTATTTTGGTGTTGGTTTTCTTTGTACAGCCCCAGAGCTGTATTCCGTAAGTCCATACAGGCCTTAGCACCTGTTGATACAATAGCAATTTATTTTCGGTTGACAATTCCGATTTTTTCCCGAGAAGCCAATACATTTTGCGATATTTGATATCTTCTTTTTAACGTGCTCTTTCCATCTGAGCCTGGTATCTAAGGTCATCCCTAGATATTTAGCATTATTTGCATACGGAATATGCAGACCATTAATGATCACCGGTTTGTAACTGACTTTTAGATTGGTGAAATTCATATGCGTGGATTTCGATCCATTGAGCCCGATACGTCACATTTTTGTCCATTTTATGATTTTGTCACATGCTTCTTGGAGTTTCGTTGTCGATTCCTTGATAGTGTCTGCTACTGAGAGAACTGCAGTGTCATCAGCAAATGTTGCAATGGTAACATCGTTTAATTGAGGTAAATCTCTTGTGTAGAGCAGGTAAAGAATAGGTCCCAAAACACTACCCTGCGGGACTCCCGCTGAAATCTTTTTTAGCTCGGAATATTCATCTTCATATTTCACCCTAAAGTGGCGATTCTCTATGTAAGATTTTAAAATCATATAATATTGTTTTGGTAAATCTCTATGTAGTTTGAAGAGTAAACCTCTGTGCCACACCTTATCGAAGGCCTGCGCCACATCTTAGAAGATACTAGAACAAACCTTTCTTCTCTCTAATGTATTCTCAATGACATCTGTAAGCCTATGAACCTGCTCAATAGTTGAGTGTTTCTCTCTGAAACCGAACTGATATTCTGGGATAAGGTTTCTTTGTTCTATGGTTATTTTCAATCTTTTGAGCAACAGTCTCTCAAACAATTTCGCTAGTGTTGGTAGAAGTGAAATTGGCCGGTAGGATTTTCTATCATTCGGTGGCTTGCCCGGTTTCGGAATCATTATTACTTCTGCTACTTTCCACTGCATTGGCACAAGCTTTTTCCTGAAAATTGCATTGATTATGTGCAGTAATTTACGGGTACCTTTTTCAGGCAGCTCCTTTATTATTTGCCCTGTTATCAGATAATAACCAGGAGCCTTCTTTACTTTTATGTTCTTAATTTCAGCTTTTAGTTCTTTCAATGTTACAGGCCTGATCTCTTCAAAATCAGTTATTCTGGGCGTATCAGCAGTGTTTTCGTCATTGGTCTGCTGACCTAGAGGTTGAAATGTTTCTTCAAGATGTTCAGCAAACAGGTCCGCTTTATCTTTCGCACTTCTAGCTCATTTTCCATCGTTTGTTTTGATTGGGGGGATCTGCGTTTTTGGTCGTTTTAACCCTTTTGTTGCTTTCCAGAGGAAATAGTCGGTATCATTAGTTGGAGCTAGGGAACAAAGGTATTTTCCAATTGTTTCATTTTACACTTTTTTTATGAGTGCCTTAAGTTTGATGCACGAGTTGTTTAAGGTGGTTTTATCTTGCGGCGCACGCGTAGTCTCCCATTTCTTTCTGACTTTTGTTTTTTCCTGCAGTAGTTCTCTTACTTCTATTGGGTAAATAACGGAGTTTCCTTTCCTGGACGATAATTTGGGGGTACATTCCCAAGCCGACCATTGTATAACATCAAAGAGCTTGTCTAGTTCTTCTTCTATTTCATTTTCACTTTTGATTGGCACTTGAAGTTCTATTTTTTCCTCTACCAACTGCCTAAACAGTTTCCAATTTGTTTTGTTGTTTGTGAGCTGAGGTGAATTTGTTTTTTCTATTACATTTTCACTAACCGTCATAATAACAGGAGAATGATCAGATGTTAGACTTTCATCATTTTCTAAAAAGATGTAGCGTTCCGATATGCCTTTTGTGATGTAGAAATCTATTAGATCTGGGATTTTGTTAGGATCAGTTGGCCAGTACGTTGGTTTTCCTCCTGAGTAAAATTCACAGTTTGAGTATTGGCCAGCTGCAAGTAACTCTTTGCCTTTTGGAGAGGTTAATCTTGAACCCCAGAAGGTATTTTTTGCATAAAGTCACCTCCAATAATGAAGTTACTTCCTAATTTCTGGAACAAGCTAATGTAGTCTTCTTTCTTTAGGTTATATCGTCGGGGGCAATATAACGCAGATATATTACAGGTGTTGTGATAACCAAATTTAACCGTCACGGTGGTTACTTGCATGGATTCTTTTTCTATTTTTAATTCTTCATGATGTTTGATATTATCTCTAATAAATATAGCTGACCCTCCTCTTGCTCGTTCTGCAGGATGGGTGGTATGATAACAAGTATATCTCCCGATTGATACGTAGGAGCTGCTGGTAAGATGTGTTTCTGATATTAAGCATATATCAATTTTCTCGGTTTTTAAAAATAGTTCTAATTCTTCTAGGTGTTGTGTTAATCCGTTTGCATTCCATATGGCTATTCTTAATGAGTAGTTTTGTTGTCTGGTTTCTGCTCCGGAATTATGAATTGAACTATTTATTGCATACATTATTTATGTTTAACTATTTTGGAGCTTGGTATTTCCAGCAGATTAAGTCGATCCAGAATTAACTTATTTAGCTAGTTAATTCTAGCTAAATAGAAGTCCTGTTCCTCAAGGCTCTTTAAAATTGCTTGGACAGTGTTTTTGAAATTTTTAGTACCGTTGGTCTCCTTTTCTTTCGAATTTGAAGCGGCCTGAGCATATGTGTAATTCTCCCTACGCATAGATGCTTCATTTCTTGCTCGATCCTTGTTTGGATGACTTATAGGGGGTTTGCGTGCCTGATCCCTCATTTTCTCTAGCTGCTTGGCAACCTCACATCCTCGGTAGCTTGCTGGATGTTGCCCATAATAATTTATACATTTTGCTGGTTCTTCTTTAGATAGTTTGCAAGTTTGTGTTGGGTGCTTTTCAGCACATTTCACACATCTTGGATCGCGCGCGCAATATCGTTGCGTGTGGTTATAGCCTTGGCATTTTTTACATTGTACTATTCTTGTACTGCCTCTTTTAACAGCTTCGATCTTTACTCGCATGTTGAGTATGCCAGTTATATTGTAAATTGTTTCTATTGGGTCGGATTTATCAAAGGTTAGCATGAACAGGGGAAGTCCTCTTTTTGAAACGTGTTCTAGTCGGTTCTCCCAGCTACGTCTCTCTTTTTTAATAATGTTCACGGCATCAAGGATTTTAAATCCTTTATTTTCTAGGTCCTCCATTATTGAATTAATTTCACAGGTTGGATGTAGTCCTCTTGCCATGACCTTGATGGGACGATCGTTTTTATTTTCGTACGTGTACCACTGATATTTTTCCATATTCAGCTTCATTGACAAGTTTCTGTATGCGTTTGGATTTGAAGTGTTAATCTTCCATACATTATTGTTCAGAGCAGTAATTTTATACTCTTGTTCCGTAACATTACTCATTACACTTTGGATTTCTGAATAGTTGGTTACTCCTACTATAAAAATCGGTGGTGGGGCTTTTACCTTTGGCTGTGCTTCATTTTGTTGAACTGGTTGCAGTTTGAGTTATTTTTCTACTTCTGATGTGGACTCAGCGTCATTTATTGGTGGAGGTGGTTTTTCTTTTGGTTTAGCTGCATGTTGTTGTTCTAGAGCTAGTTGTTTATTGATGATTAATTGTTTTCTAGAAACCTCTTTTGAAGTTGATGGTAAAGTTTCTGCCGTTTCTGGTGAGTGTTGAGCTTTCCTTTTCTTACTTGGTCTTTTACTCCGTTTCAACATCCAATTTATTTCTCTTTCTAATTCTTCTTCATCCGTATGGAATGGATTAATGTCATCATCGATTGTAGGGCATTTTTGCATATGATTTCAGCTACATCATTTTCAACTTTAACCAACTTATCTTCAAGCTTAGCAACAATCTGAAGCCTACTTTGCAGAGTTTAAAATTCAAGAAATGGCTATGGCGATGTTTCTTCCAGTTTCTGCAGCAATTTAATGGAAATCGCAAATTCACTTTGTTTGTTTTTTTAACTGCACCATGTCAACCATCATTTCCTTTAAAGAACTTTGTACGTCCAAATCCATTTTGGGCACTAACTCTTGCACAGGAAATTTCAAATTCTCGCAATTATCACATCGAAAGCTTGATTTTGCAGCTGGTAGAACAACACAGATAAGCTGTGGTAACAGTTTGTACAGTATCACGTCTGAACACGTATACAGTTTTTACATATATCATAAACACCTTGACAAATAGAGTTTGGTACCATTAAGATAGATTCAACATTCTAACTTATATTACTTATTGATAATGCCAAAAAAAAGAAAAATATGAGGCGTCAATTTTGATCACTGTTTGAGGAATTAATAAAAATCTTGTTTTAGTTCATTTTGCACTGCATAACTGAATATATAGTAGAACTGATAGTATTGTACAAAGCATACCTTGCATTACATTTACCTTACAAGAGTTCTTGAATTTTAGTTCTTTCATTATTGTTGGTGATTACTGATCATAAATTCTGCATCTGTATGCATATATCAGGGTGGAATATTTTTCAATCTTCGTTCAGTTATCGTAAGAACGATGGAATTGGAATTAAACAAAAATATTTTTATTTAAATTCACACATTTACACATTAACTTAACCTAAAATAATTAAACAATAAATTGATCAATTAATTAAATTGATTAATTTCGTTCGGGCTCTTTAGAGTAGAAGCGATTTAGTTATTTTAATTGGTATTTTAAACTGCACTCTTCAGAGTTTAGATGCTGTATAAGATAGCAGAAAATTTCCAGCAGAAAAAATGTGTTTTGATATTCACCGCTAGAGGCATCACTATCACAAAAATGAAATTTTTTCTGCTGATATTTTTAAACACCAGCAGAAAGTTTTTGATATTTTTATGCAAATTAAAAATTCTCAGCAGACACTTTTATGAAAAATCAGAGAATTTATGAAAAAGAAGAGAAAATGTATGATTAAACGTTTTAAAGCGATGAAAGTTAATTTTCTTTAAAAAAACGATTTGCGTATGTATAGTGTAAGCACTCTCAAAAACTAATTAAATTATCATAATCATCATTATGCAAACACAGGGCAACATAAAGAAATCGGCAATCGTTGAAAGCACTCCATATATTTCTGAAGTCATTTTAATGTCAAATGTTTTCAGTTTTTTAACACAAGTGTTAGAAAACCTCCCTGTAACTACCCTGGCTGTATATTTTTATGGTAGCTGAGATCAAATACTATATACATGAGCAACATAAGATTCACACCTGGCGTCAGTAGCCTTCCATACATTTTTGAAGTCATTTTAATGTGAAATGTTTTCAGTTTTTTAACAAAAGTGTTAGAAAAACACCCCTGTAACTACTCTGGGTGTATGTTTTTATGGTAGCTGAGATCATGATCTATATACATGAGCAACATAAGATTCACACCTGGCGTCAGTAGCCTTCCATACATTTTTGAAGTCATTTTAATGTGAAATGTTTTCAGTTTTTTAACAAAAGTGTTAGAAAAACACCCCTGTAACTACTCGGGGTGTATGTTTTTATGGTAGCTGAGATCATGATCTATATACATGAGCAACATAAGATTCACACCTGGCGTCAGTAGCCTTCCATACATTTTTGAAGTCATTTTAATGTGAAATGTTTTCAGTTTTTTAACAAAAGTGTTAGAAAACCCCCCTGTAACTACCCTGGGTAGATGTTTTTATGGTAGCTGAGATAATGATCTATATACATGAGCAACATAAGATTCACACCTGGCGTCAGTAGCCTTCAACACATTTTTAAATTCATTATAATGAGAAATGTTTTCAGCTTTTTAACAAAAGTGTTAGAAAAATCCCGTTGTAACTACTTTGAATCTTATGATGCTCATGTATATAGAATATGATCTCAGCTACCATAAAATCATACACCCAGGGTAGTAACAGGAGAGTTTTCCTAACAATTTTGTTAAAAAACTGAAAACATTTCACATTAAAATGACTTCAAAAATGTATGGAAGGCTACTGACGCCAGGTGTGAATCTTATGTTGCTCATGTATATAGATCATGATCTCAGCTACCATAAAAACATACACCAAGGGTAGTTACAGGGGGGGTTTTCTAACACTTTTGTTAAAAAACTGAAAACATTTCACATTAAAATGACTTCAAAAATATATAGAAGGTTACTGACGCCAGGTGTGAATCTTATGTTGCTCATGTATATAGATCATGATCTCAGCTACCATAAAAATATACACCCAGGGTAGTTACAGGGGGGTTTTTTAACACTTTTGTTAAAAAACTGAAAACATTTCACATTAAAATGACTTCAAAAATGTATGGAAGGCTACTGACGCCAGGTGTGAATCTTATGTTGCTCATGTATATAGATCATGATCTCAGCTACCATAAAAACATACACCAAGGGTAGTTACAGGGGGGGTTTTCTAACACTTTTGTTAAAAAACTGAAAACATTTCACATTAAAATGACTTCAAAAATATATAGAAGGTTACTGACGCCAGGTGTGAATCTTATGTTGCTCATGTATATAGATCATGATCTCAGCTACCATAAAAATATACACCCAGGGTAGTTACAGGGGGGTTTTTTAACACTTTTGTTAAAAAACTGAAAACATTCCACATTAAAATGACTTCAAAAATGTATGGAAGGCTACTGACGCCAGGTGTGAATCTTATGTTGCTCATGTATATAGATCATGATCTCAGCTACCATAAAAACATACACCCAGGGTAGTTACAGGGGGGGTTTTCTAACACTTTTGTTAAAAAACTGAAAACATTTCACATTAAAATGACTTCAAAAATATATGGAAGGCTACTGACGCCAGGTGTGAACCTTATGTTGCTCATGTATATAGTATTTGATCTCAGCTACCATAAAAACATACACCAAGGGTAGTTACAGGGGGGTTTTTTAACATTTTTGTTAAAAAACTGAAAACATTTCACACTAAAATGACTTCAAAAATATATGGAAGGCTACTGACGCCAGGTGTGAATCTTATGTTGCTCATGTATATAGATCATGATCTCAGCTACCATAAAAACATACACTCAGGGTAGTTACAGGGGGGTTTTTCTAACACTTTTGTTAAAAAACTGAAAACATTTCACATTAAAATGACTTCAAAAATATATGGAAGGCTACTGACGCCAGGTGTGAATCTTATGTTGCTCATGTATATAGATCATGATCTAAGCTTCCATAAAAACATACACCCAGGGTAGTTACAGGGGGGTTTTTCTAACATTTTTGTTAAAAAACTGAAAACATTTCACACTAAAATGACTTCAAAAATATATGGAAGGCTACTGACGCCAGGTGTGAATCTTATGTTGCTCATGTATATAGATCATGATCTCAGCTACCATAAAAACATACACTCAGGGTAGTTACAGGGGGGTTTTCTAACACTTTTGTTAAAAAACTGAAAACATTTCACATTAAAATGACTTCAAAAATATATGGAAGGCTACTGACGCCAGGTGTGAATCTTATGTTGCTCATGTATATAGATCATGATCTCAGCTACCATAAAAACATACACCCAGGGTAGTTACAGGGGGGTTTTTCTAACACTTTTGTTAAAAAACTGAAAACATTTCACATTAAAATGATTTCAAAAATATATGGAAGGCTACTGACGCCAGGTGTCAATCTTATGTTGCTCATGTATATAGTATTTGATCTCAGCTACCATAAAAACATACACCCAGGGTAGTTACAGGGGGGTTTTTCTAACACTTTTGTTAAAAAACTGAAAACATTTCACATTAAAATGACTTCAAAAATATATGGAAGGCTACTGACGCCAGGTGTGAATCTTATGTTGCTCATGTATATAGATCATGATCTCAGCTACCATAAAAACATACACCCAGGGTAGTTACAGGGGGGTTTTTCTAACACTTTTGTTAAAAAACTGAAAACATTTCACATTAAAATGACTTCAAAAATATATGGAAGGCTACTGACGCCAGGTGTGAATCTTATGTTGCTCATGTATATAGATCATGATCTCAGCTACCATAAAAACATACACCCAGAGTAGTTACAAGGGGGTTTTTCTAACACTTTTGTTAAAAAACTGAAAATATTTCACATTAAAATGATTTCAAAAATATATGGAAGGCTACTGACGCCAGGTGTGAATCTTATGTTGCTCATGTATATAGATCATGACCAGGCTACCATAAAAACATACACCCAGGGTAGTTACAGTGGGGTTTTCAAACAATTTTGTTAAAAAACTGAAAACATTTCACATTAAAATGACTTCAAAAATATATGGAAGGCTACTGACGCCAGGTGTGAATCTTATGTTGCTCATGTATATAGATCATGATCTAAGCTACCATAAAAACATACACCCAGGGTAGTTACAGGGGGGTTTTTCTAACATTTTTGTTAAAAAACTGAAAACATTTCACACTAAAATGACTTCAAAAATATATGGAAGGCTACTGATGCCAGGTGTGAATCTTATGTTGCTCATGTATATAGATCATGATCTCAGCTACCATAAAAACATACACCCAGGGTAGTTACAAGGGGGTTTTTCTAACACTTTTGTTAAAAAACTGAAAATATTTCACATTAAAATGATTTCAAAAATATATGGAAGGCTACTGACGCCAGGTGTGAATCTTATGTTGCTCATGTATATAGATCATGACCAGGCTACTATAAAAACATACACCCAGGGTAGTAACAGTGGGGTTTTCAAACAATTTTGTTAAAAAACTGAAAAAATTTCACATTAAAATGACTTCAAAAATGTATGGAAGGCTACTGACGCCAGGTGTGAATCTTATGTTGCTCATGTATATAGATCATGATCTCAGCTACCATAAAAACATACACCCAGGGTAGTTACAAGGGGGTTTTTCTAACACTTTTGTTAAAAAACTGAAAATATTTCACATTAAAATGATTTCAAAAATATATGGAAGGCTACTGACGCCAGGTGTGAATCTTATGTTGCTCATGTATATAGATCATGACCAGGCTACCATAAAAACATACACCCAGGGTAGTTACAGGGGGGTTTTTCTAACATTTTTGTTAAAAAACTGAAAACATTTCACACTAAAATGACTTCAAAAATATATGGAAGGCTACTGACGCCAGGTGTGAATCTTATGTTGCTCATGTATATAGATCATGATCTCAGCTACCATAAAAACATACACTCAGGGTAGTTACAGGGGGGTTTTCTAACACTTTTGTTAAAAAACTGAAAACATTTCACATTAAAATGACTTCAAAAATGTATGGAGTGCTTTCTACAATGGCCATTTTTTTGATGTTGCCCTGTGTTTGCATAATGATGATTATGATAATTTTATTATGTTTTGAGAGTGCTTACACTATACATTCGGAAATCGTTTTTTAAAGAAAATTAACTTTCATCGCTTTAAAACGTTTAAACATACATTTCCTCTTCTTTTTCATAAATTCTCTGATTTTTCATAAAAGTTTCTGCTGAGAATTTTTAATTTGCATAAAAATATCGAAAATTTTCTGCTGGTGTAAAAAAATATCAGCAGAAAAAATTTCATTTTTGTGATAGTGATGCCTCTAGCGCTGAATAGCAAAACACAAGTTTTCTGCTGGAAATTTTCTGCTATCTTATACAGCATAGAGCTTAGTCGTATAAGAGCAGGGTTCGCAAGTATTTCTACTTTAGCGTGCCAAAAAACATTTTTTTTTTAAATTTGGTCCAGCGGTATATAACTATTTTTGTATATAATTGGATGTTAAATGGTCTACGTTTGGAGTATATTTTGTTACTTTTACTGTTAGAATTTTTTTCTGGTCATTCTATTCCTGGTTTTTGTTAAAACAACGTTAATTTGTGAAAACAACAATCCGCAGTAATAAGTAGATGGAGATACAGATAATAACGCTATTGCCAACTTTCTTAGAGATGTGAAATAGTTTGGAATGCTTTGCCACACTTTCCTTATGTCTTATCTTTCCTTTCCTTTTACCATTCCTTAGCCTTCCATGCCTTATCTTTCAATACCTTCCTTATACCATTTTCAATAATGGTTCTTAAATTTTCAAAATTTAATTTTTAATGACAGCAGATTTTTTCCATGGAATAGGGACATACGAATACGAAAATGTACGATTCGATTTTTACGTACGTAAAAATTTCCCCTATTCCGCATTACGAATTCAAACAGTTTTTGTAGGTGCATGAACGAATTTTTGTACGATGAATATTTAGTTAACGACTCCATAGAAAAATTAAAATTATATTTGAGAATTGTAAAGAATATCTTTTCATTTAAAATTTAAACATGGCCGTGTAATTTGCAGCCCAAGTACAAGTGATAAACTGATACTATCACATGATATGATAATCGCATTCTCTTAGTCGATTGAAGTGATGTTTATCGTTTGGTGTGATAACTATCACTTGAAGCCATATTCTCTTAGCCGTATGAAGTAATAAGCGTCACTTGAAATGATATATTTCATCGCCTACTCAGGCACTTCTTAACCGATTATGATGGGAATGGGTAAGTTGGATGGAAATGGGTTTTTTAAACGATTTTTGGAAGAAATTCTGGAATATGGCCCCCGGGGACGGAACTCGATCAATTCTTAGCCCCATCACAACCTCCTGAAACTTCTTTGTCGTAATGGCTAGAACCAGATATGTCCAAAAATCATAGTGAGACCGTTTACCAACACCGAAAATCTCAACTTCCTATAAACAATAATATAAATAATTCTTCTTCTCCTATTTCGAAAATAGTAAATAAAAGTAGAAAATTCCGTTTAAATGTCCGTCTTTAGAACTTGAGGCCACATATTAGTTTTCTTTAAAAATAATATTTCTGTGAACCAATTGAAAATAATAAGAATTGCTTCTTGGCTGTTTAACATTTATTATACACGGTCACAATCCCTTTAACTGTGAAAATTTCGATTTTGGGCTGAATGTATGCGATATAACTGTCAAGACAATTGTTACTGTTATGATAAAAAAAAAATTGGGCCGACTTTAAAAAATCTATAACGAAAAATATTTTTGGGCTAACATCATTAAAATGTCGTGATATATGATTTTTTTTGGGCTGACAGTTCATACGTGACAAAAATTATAGTTTTCCTGTTACCACTACGTTTTTTTTGGGGCTGACATTTGAGCCAACTTCACATACATTAAATTACTTGCAATGGCATTTTTTATAATTTAATCAATTCCGTTTCCATTACATGATTTAATTGAAATAATTCGTATTTCTTTCCCCAACAAAGTTTTAAATCCAGACTCGTTGCCGACCATGCTTGGACATCCATCAGTAGAAATTGAATTTTTTTTTTCAATATCGACATTCGAATCGATAAAAGCTTTTTTGACAACTTCCAGAAGATTAATAACTCTTGTTCGTTCAGGTAACGTTTCCAGTTTCAACGCATTATTCCACCTGAGGCATAATACCTACCTAAATTGCTAGCCGGGCATCGTAGTTTATGTCAACAACTGTCAGTGCAAACATTTCAGCTGCATGAGATCAGATATTAACTGATCGTTATAAGACGTTTTTTAAAAAAATCACCGTTACCAAATGCCTTTCCACAGTTAGCTATTTCTCCGGTTCTGCAAGCATCATAATTACAATAATAACATAATCCAGAGGTGCAGTAAAGTTTTAAAAGTCGAGGCTTTTTCATTCGTTATTTTATTGGGCTATTTTCTTTTTTTGAGGAATAATTTTGTGGCATGCCGGCGGAATTTTTAAACGTGGCAAGTTTGGCACGCGTGTCACGCATTTGCGATCAGTGCTTTAGAGTCACAACTAAAGTTTATACTTTACCGCAAAATTCAAATTTTATTAAAAATGGGAAAAAAATTTAAAGTTTTGGAAATCTAATAATGATTTCCGCCCTAAATTACCTTTATGATATTTTATATTATATTTCTTTGCGAAATAAAATTTAAGTTTACATTTATTTCATACAGAAATAATAATTTAATTTGTGATTCTAAAATAAAATCGTGTGCATTTTTATTATGAGAATTTATGTCTGTTAAGTTAGCCCGAAAAATATCCCGAAGAAATGCGATGGCAACACTATAAAACGAATATCACGACATTTTTCAATGTCATCCCGAAAAATTCTCTATATCACGTTAGTTTTGAATGTCATCCCAAATTTTTTTTTACTATCATGACAGTTTACTATCATGATATTTTTTTTTTTTTGTTATCCCGAAAAAGAATTCCAATACAGAAAATTTCAGTAAACAAATAGCGACAGGTGTTCGAACCATCCCGAAACCAAAAAAAATATTGAAGCGTAGAAATTTATTTCACGAGAAATTAATTTAATAAAAAACTATTACCTGGCGTGGTTAATCCAAAAACGCTAAATCAAGCACTCTGGTTATTAGTAAGAAAACAATTATTGTGGATCGAGTCTATGAGTCAAATTTTAGATATAGTCGTGTGAAGTCGTAGTAGTTATAAATTAACAGAGCAAGGTTGGTATGGAATTTGTAGAGGAAGGATCCACCTTTCAAATACCAAAAATTTTTCATAGTTGTTTGGATTTTTCAATAATTAGAGGTTGGCCACATGCTTCTAATGATAATCGTGCTTCTGATGTAAACATTGCATATTATAATAAATTAATAACCACTTATCTTGGACACACTTTTTATTTTATGATTTGCTATCTAGGGACAGTATATTTACAAAAAATAATCTTCATTGCGGCGTAAAATCAAATAAACATCGTTAAGGTAATTTTCAATTGATTTTTAAAGGTTTATGGCCCGATTCTGAAATTGTAAAAATTCTATAGCTGCAAATTTATAGAAATTGCTTACAGAGAAAAAGGTGCAGTGTTCTAAAAAATAAAATTAAAAAAATGTATACTTTTCGCCGCTGTAAATCAATACGAAATAAATTCGCAGATCTAATCGAATTATATTTTATTTTAAAATATTCTATCAATTTCAGATGGCGGCACTCGAATATTCACATAAACTTTATAAATAAAGTTTATATTGTCTGTGTTAGTATTTTATATAAAAGCTCAAAAACTACAATTGTCATTAGCTTCAACATTTGGTAGTATAGACATGCTAATGGTAAAGACATATATATGCAAAAACCGTATTGTAGAGGAAATGTGGATCCTTATACTATCCCTATACATATACTCGATTCATAGTTTTATCGTTTGAAAGGTGGATCCTTCCTCTACAAACTCCATACCAACCTTGCTCTGTTAATTGATATCTACTACGACTTCACACGACTATATCTAAAATTTGACTCATAGACTTGATTCACAATTTTGGCGTTTGAAAGGTGGATCCTTCCTCTACAAATTCCATACCAGCCTTGCTCTGTTAATTGATATCTACTACGACTTCACACGACTATATCTAAAATTTGACTCATAGACTTGATTTAAAATTTTAGGTATTTGAAAGGTGGATCCTTAATCTACAAATTCCATACCAACCTTGCTCTGTTAATTGATATCTACTACGACTTCACACGACTATATCTAAAATTTGACTCATAGACTTGATTTCAAATTTTAGGTATTTGAAAGGTGGATCCTTAATCTACAAATTCCATATCAACCTTGCTCTGTTAATTGATATCTACTACGACTTCACACGACTATATCTAAAATTTGACTCATAGACTTGATTTAAAATTTTAGGTATTTGAAAGGTGGATCCTTCTTCTACAAATTCCATGCCAACCTTGCTCTGTAAATTGATATCTACTACGACTTCACACGACTATATCTAAAATTTGACTCATAGACTTGATTTAACATTTTGGGCATTTGAAAGGTGGATCCTTCCTCTACAAATTCCATACCAACCTTGCTCTGTTAATTGATATCTACTACGACTTCACACGACTATATCTAAAATTTGACTCATAGACTTGATTCACAATTTTGGCGTTTGAAGGGTGGATCCTTCCTCTACAAATTCCATACCAGCCTTGCTCTGTTAATTGATATCTATTATGGCTTCACACGACTATATCTAAAATTTGGCTCATGGACTTGATTTCAAATTTTGGACATTTGAAACGATGATCCTTCCTCTACAAATTCCATACCAACCTTGCTCTGTTAATTGATATCTGCAGCAATATTATTTATATATACTTGACTATCAGGATAGTATTAAAATATTCTTTAAATATATAATATTCTTGCCATATTTAACTATAATGGTTTTTCGGGATAATTTTTCGCGCTAACTTCCCAGAGGTTGAGAATTTGACGTTTCCAAACACGTAACTCGAGCAAAATCATTAATTCATGTTTGCTAATTTTATTTTAGTCTTAAAGACAAGTTTGACCTTAGCTGGTCGTACAACAGAATTGTATTACAGAATAGAATTAATTCGTCGAGATTAAACTGCATTTTTAATCTTTTTTCATAAATTGGGAGAACCCAGTGATTTTCCCCCGAAATAAGTCCACCGGAAGTGGCAGCATCCATAACAGTTTTTCCATTTTTGTAAATAGTTTGAAAAGTATATTTATGAAAGAAACGACTTTGAACTAAACAATCATAAATAAAATTTGGAACAATATTAATTTGCATGAATTTTCCAAAATTTAAGCGAAAACTTAAATTCTTAATTTCAATTAATGTTAGTTACTTACTTAAAAATCTTATAAGAAATGTTCTATGTCAATTGTTAGAATTATCGTCTTTATGAAAGCACTTTAATTTTAAATGCCGTTACGTTAACTAAAATGTAGACTTCATACCTGAAAATACAAAAAGATAAACTAATCAAATAAAAATATTTAGTTGATAATAGTTCGGTGAAGCTTAATTTATATAAAGCCTTATGATTTTCTAACTACTTAAGTAATAAAAAGTATTGTGGATTGTTAATAGCCACTTTAGCCTAGACCTACACAAATTATATTTTTCATAAAATAATCGTAAAGAAAATCGTAAAATGTACAAAAATCATCCGCAGGATTCGCTGACGGTCCATACAGGTAAGGACTCTAATTTTTTTTAGAATATGTACGTATATATTACATAGGTTTCCATTTTTCATGAAGCCATATATAAAGCAAACAAACAAATATAAATAAAAATGATCCAACGCAGCAGTAAAATACAAAGTTTATTGTTATTCATTTCCCACAACATCAAATTATTTTATGATAAACTCTCGTGAGGAAAACCAAAAGTTTTTTCTTTTATCACAAAGTGCTTTTTGTGTTGATTTTCATGTTCTTTCACAATATCTATATTCGTAACATGCTCGTATTTCATCTGGCATATAAGATTCACGCCACTCTTGTGCTTTCATATACGTCCTTATGCTTAGTATCTAATCAAATAAAGTGATTAAATTCCATACCGAGTTCCGTACCGCTCAGGTGGTGGGTTTTGTGGTGTACAAAATATTTTAACGATATACGATTTTCCAGGTAATTAAATCTAATTAGGTAAAATGTAAATCCCTGCGTATATTAACAAAAATTGGTGAATTTTTTTTTTGTGGGAAGTGGACACCAAAATATTTTGATATTATGATAAATATCTCCCGGAACGGTTTTTAATCAAATATTTAAACAACAAACAGGGCATACAAAAAAAATCCTAAAATTATAAATTATGTACATTATATACCTAATTATATAGACATTATGTTAATTCGTATTAAACATACTCGTGCATACATACATATTTTATGTCAGGATTCTGGGTTTTAGTATCATGGTATCATACGACTATACGGTACCTAGTAAATGGGACGTACCATTTTATACATCATCCCGAATCCCAAAATTTATTTTAATAATTCCCGAGCTTTAATTCTTTTGTGATTATGTATATAATGTACTCGTTATGTATCTTCTTTATAAAAGAAAAGTTTTATATGTTGGTGCATTAACAATTTCTGTTTTGTGTTTTTGTACAGCCATTGTTATAAACATAATAAATAAGATGAAAACTTTCGTATCTCGGTATATTATTACGTTATTTTCTGGTATAATACAAGATAATGGGTTCAGATTTTTAGTGCAGGTCGTAGGTTTGGTAGATTAGTGTTATTTACAAAGCTTTTGGATATATCTATATATATACGAAGCTTTTAACCATTTATTTATTACCATGTTTATTCTAGATACAATATTATTTTCACATGGCTACCCAAAAATGTGGTTGCAATTACAAAAATCAAATTATATCATATTTTTACCATAAACTTTACAGATCTGATATTTTGAACTTTATACATATTTCCATATTAATGTAATTTAAAAAATAAAAATATTGCGATTCAACCATAAATTATTATTATTACCAAGTCTGTTTTTTTGTTTAATCCGTAACCGCCCCATATTTCAACCAAACCCCTTCTGCTCAAAATAGAAATGTTTAACCAATTTTTGGGTGTGAATAAAACCACCCTAAACAATACCAATTTTCATGATTCGATTGTATAGTACAAGTACAACAAAATATGAAAATCGATAAAAATTTGTCTAGGACTTTTTATTTTATTGTATCGTGCAGTAAAAACCAAAAATTAAATTCAAATGTACCGGGTAAGTTTTTTAATGTATGCTAGGCTTTTATCTAGGAAACGGTACAAGACAGGAAAAAAATCCTGTAGAAGGGAGCTTCTGAATGACCTCGAATCTCATTAGTTCAAGAGATGTATGCGAAAGTTAGGTTTTTCTAATTAGAGCCTATTTTAAACAACTTTCTCCAATATTGCCGAAACTAATGAGTTTCAAGGTCGTCAGATGACCAATAAACGTTCTTCTACGTTTCTGAGTGTAAGCCTGGCATTTATTGAAAAACTCACCCTGTATATATTCGTATATCTATATTCATGGCATTATTTAGTTGTTACTTTAACCAAAAACTCATATAAATGAAATAAAAAAAAACTTTTTAATTAAATTTATTGGGCTTAAGAAAACATTTCTTAGAAAATTAATAACGTAAACAAAAGAATGAAAAGAAAATCATAAATTACCCTTAAGTTCATTCCTTCTCGCCATACTTTTCTGTATATGGTAGTGTGTATAAAATATAGAAAATAATTTTTGTGGTGAAAACTTTTTTGTGGGTGTGTTATTTTATGACTCACCTGTGCGTATTATTATCAAGTATAATACGATGTGCGGTGTGCTTTATTTTAAAACCGCGTAAATTGGACATTAATTTCACAAAATCAGAAATATAAATTGTCACCTTATGCGTATCGAAAAGAATGAGAAGCAAAATTGTCTCCTTCTAAATTTTAATATTTTTCCAAAAGTTTTCATTTTAGTATTATTACGATTATTATGAAATATATTCAAAAGTTCCTTACAATGTTTTTTTTTTGCATACAAAGTTATGGGTTGGTTTGGTAACATACCAAATTTTCTTTATATGCGGTCTTCAGTGTTTTATGTTTATGTGACTTGGTGTGCATTAAATTATGTATTTTATTCCCGAAAAGTGTCACATTTTAACATTACATTGCAATTCTCGTATGATATTTTAAGTAAGGCAAAGCAGAAAGAATGGATTTTCACAGTTTCAGATGTTATGTAAGAAGAACACAATTTCTAATAAGCAAGTTAAGGGAAAAGTTATCTATTTAAATTTCCAATAGGATAAGCTTAAAAATCAAAATGGTACATAATCGCTCACTTATGGTATAGATAAACCTTTTGCTATTGATAAAATGACGACAATAGCTCATCACCAAAGCGATATAACAATTGGAACAAGGTGAAAAACTAATCCTTGACATAATTTATTTCGAACTCGTTTTTATCAACATGGATAATCCAAATGGCAAGTGATCTCATGTGTTTACGTTAGATCTTAATAAGATCCTTACCACAACCCAGTTCATTACTCCAGGACATCTATTGCTCTGCCATTTTCCTGGCTATTTCGCCCCAGATCATTACCACCCTGGTCTCACCCACTATCTCCCATCGCCATCATTATTCCCCTTTAAGAAGTTTTGACATATTTTCGATTAGGATGTGACACGCTTTTTACATTAGTGAGTTTTGGAGGCTTCTGGAATATTTTTTTTAACAATTAACCAATTCAGGTTAATTGTTATAAAAATTATTTCAGAAGCCTCCAAAACTCAATAATAAAACCAATCCTCATGATTGACAGCGTACTGTTACAAATTTTGATATTATCATTTTTAAATTACTGCGAATTTGAAAATTTGTAATCTGAGAAAATTTGTAATCGGGATAGGTGGAAAATAATGTAAGGAAAAAAAGTCAATCAAATTGTCATTACACCATGCTTAAGTAATGGTAACAGAAACCCGTGGGAATTTTCTATAAAATTGTATTGGTAATTTACCTCTTGGACTACTTTTACCCCAAACTAGGACCGACACACGATTCTAGAATCTTTATAAATAAGCGTCATTTTCAATCCAGGATGTCCAAAATCTTATTGCTTTGAGAGTTGTGGGATTGCTTTGCACAAATAGCTTCACATGCAGACAATATAATTTTATCACCAGCGTCTGCGTGCTAAGTTAAAATAAATTAAGATCTTTCACTACACTTCGCTTTTGGGGGGTTAATTTTTATGAACTTTACAACAGCAATAACATTACAAAGTATGATTGTGTTTGTAATATTGAATTAGTAATATCGAATAAACTGAATCAATGCATAACAAAAAAATAAATCAATTTTCTTTCATAATAATTATTAGTATTAAAAACTTAGCGCGAACTTGATCAAAGTTTCTGAAAAGTTCCTCCACTTAAGATGCGGAATTAAAGTTTTTTAATACAAATAAACATTATTAAAAATATATTCGCGATTTCCAAGTTTTCCAGTATTTCTAAATGGCGCCAGTTTATAGAAAATTATTTTGAATATAGCCGGACTTGATCAACAAAACGACAATTCACAGTTTCGGAAATCTAGGGGCACTGGTACCTTGGTGGTGTCGGATTACTCAGCTTTTCCGGTTGCACATCCAACACTGCCAGTTTCACGGCTGGCTTTACGTAGATGCCGCTAGGAGTTTGTATGACAGCACCTCTCAATTGCCCATCCTTGGCGAGGTTTGTTTCGATTACCAATTCCTTCGGCCACGAATTTAGTGGTAAATTATTATCACCAACAATGACCACATTGCGCTTTTCAATCGGTTTTACATGCATGAACCATTTCGTTGGCTTTGTCAGCGTGGGCAAATGCTCGGTTAACCATCGCTTCCTAAATAAATTCGCTAAATCTTGCGACTTCCGCCAGTTCTTTCTGAGTATCAGGTCCGTAACGTTGAATCCACCAGGGGGTTTTGTACCGCTTGATGATCGCAGCAAAAAATGGTTTGGTGCAGTCAAAGCTTCAGAATCGGTGCCCTCAATGGAACCGAACGTTAACGGACGAGAATTGATACTGTTTTCAATCTCTATTAACAAGTCTCGAAGCAATTCATCACCTGGGTTACGCTGAGGCATAATATAGTATAAGGTATTCTTGATTGAGCACACCAAACGTTCCCAGCTGCCACCCATATGTGGTGGCGCGGGTGGATTAAACAGCCATTTGGATCCCGGGTTGTAAATTCTGAATGGAGTCGACTCTGATCGATATCAGTTAGTGCACGACGCATTTCGGCTTCCGCTCTGGCATAAATTCGTTCCATTGTCACTACGTATTTCGACTAGCATGCCTCGTCTTGCGATGAATTTGCGAATACACATTATGCATGAACCGGTAGTTAAGCTATGCGCTGTTTCAATATGTACTGCCCGTGTCGTCAAGCAAGTAAACAGGACTCCCCACCTCTTCTCCGTACGACGTTCAACCGAAACATACATCGGTCCAAAGTAGTCTATGCCCACATAAGAGAACGGTCGAGTGAAGGCTGCAAGCTGAACTGTAGGTAATTCCGCCATATGTGGCTCTTGAGGGAGAGCAATCTGCTTTTTACATCTCTGGTATGAAGATCATACTCTTTTCAATAACTGTCTTACGCCCGGAATTACGTATTGTTGACGGAGTTCGTTAATAACGGTTTCATGGTTATGGTGTTGGTATTTTCGATGATATGATATGACTAACAAATAAGTCACCCTATGACCTTTCGGTAGCAATATTGGTCGCTTTTGATTCATACTTGGATTTTCCGAAGCATCAAACCTCCCTTTCATCCTAAAAATGCCAACGTTTCTAAATATGGTGAACTCCTATAAATAGGGCTCGACGGGCATCGAACTAGGCTCGACGGTAAAGTTCGGTGTTTGCTTTCACAAACTCGGTTTGAGTGATCGGCAGTATTATGGACTCTTCATCTTAGGTTATTTACATACCTCAATATAAATGCTTGAGCACGAAGAAGGCATTGCCAACTGGAAAATCGCTCCACCTTGATTGCCGATGGATAATATTTGACCGTATGCATGTAGTGAGGACGCCGTTTCTCAATGGGAGCTTCGTAGACGACTTGGGGTTGGTCAGGCCACCATGGTTCAGCTAGTCGAAGAAATTCAGGCCCGTTCAGCCAATGGCTAGATGAATTCAAATCTGGTAGTTTCTTCCATTTTGTGCCATCATCCGCTACATTATTTTTGGTGGGAAGCTATCTCCATTCCTTTAATTTCGTGGTTTCCATTATTTCACCAAAACACGATGTGCCACGAACTGATGATATTTGCAATGATCGGATTGTAACCAGCAGAGGGCCGTTCGTGAATTGGACCAGAATATGCGCTCTTGAATGTGAATGGAGTGGGAATCGCCAATGCTATTAGCTAGTCGGGCCGAGTATCGCCGCTTGTAATTCAAGTCGAGGAATTGATAATGGTGTAAGTGGTGTGACTTTCGTTTTAGCTGCAACCAAGGCACAGTGGATATCGTAGCCACGCACGATGCGGAAGTAAGCAATCGCTGCAAAGGCGTGTCCACTTGCATCGACAAATATATGCAGTGGAATTATTTCTGTGTCTCCTCGTATTCCATACCATCGAGGAATTCGTATCTGCGCTATTTGTGGTAGCAACTGGATCCAGGTTTTCCATTTTTTAAATTGGTCGTCGTTCAATTATTCGTCCCATCCAATCGATGATCTCCAAACATCTTGCAATAGAATTTTTGCGTAAACCATGTAAAATCCCAAAATACAAAGGATCGAATACGGACATTAGAGTCCTTAAGAATTCACGACCTGTGGGTCGCTTCTCACCCGACAAGAGATCGCTATCCTGTTGTCGGTGAGATAACGAATCACTAAATGTGTCGGTCTCAGTGTTCCACCGCATTCCTAGCACTTTTTCTCCTTCGGTTGTCGGGCTGATGTTCAAGTCTTTCTTTGCCTCTAACGTTGTACTGACAATATCCAATGCTGATAATATTTCTGGAACATTCGACCTCCAACCTCTTATTACAAACCCTGCATGTTTGTGTATTTCTATGACCTGTTTTGCTAGTTCGACAGCTCGAGGTGTCGACACCGTCTAACCAGTCATTCACTTTTCGGCAAAGCTTTGTGCGTTCACGTTTTTTACATACTGCGCCGAACTGGATGAGCAAGTCGCCCCAAACGTCATAATCTGCATTACATAAACATTAGATTCTTTACTTGGGTCCTCGCCTCTCCATAAGAACCGTTGAGACTGTTGATCGGCTTCTCGAATGCGTATTTGGTGAAACATTTCTCTTATATCACTACAGATGGCTACTCTTCTCTCCCGAAATCTTTGAATTACTCCAGGCAACTCTGCAAGTTGATCTGGGCCCTTCATAAGAACTGAATTCAACGATATTCCGTTGGTTTTGCAGTCCCATACAATGCGAACTTTATTCGGTTTGTTCGGATTAGTCACCGCAAATATGGGTAGATACCAGATTCTTGGAGATGGCTCGATCAATTCTTGTGGTAACAACTTACTTGCATAGCTCTTGGCGAGATACTGATGAATTTTCCCCTTTAGGATTTCAGCCAAATCATGGTTTCGTTGCAACTTCTTTTCGAGATACGCTAATCGTTTTAGTGCCATAGGTAAGCTATCTGCGAACCGTACTTCATCATATTTCCAGAGCAGACCTGTTTCAAACCGCTGCTTTCGGCGCTTTGTGGTTGTCTCTAGTAACTCGCGCGCATGTCAATCCATTCCAGTTTCCAAAATAATCCCCGGTTTCTTCGCGCCGATGCTTGCTAATGAGAAACATTCGTTAACCATGGTCTCCATCCGCTGATCTGTATTGCAATCACACATATGGAAACTATAATGGTAATTGTTGTACTCGACGTTGGGCATTACAATGTAAAGTGTAATTAGTTACGGGTTTGACGCATTTTTTCATCTCGGTTAGTCCCTCGCCATGAAGCAGTGGGTGGTGTAACGCTTTGCAACTCTGCGTGCCACATTGCTTGGCATATTTGAAACGAAAGTGTTTGTGCACTCCGAGACACATTCGACAGAGCCGGTTTTCTTTTTTTTACGGTCTTCCAACGTTCACTCCGATTCATCTTAATGAAAATCTCACAGCTTTTTATTATATGATCAGATTTCCTACACAGCTGGCATTTTTGATCATCATTAACAGTTCGATTATTTTTAATATCTCCCGCGTGCGTATGCAGATAGCCTCTATCGCTATATTATCGCTTTTCCTGCCTAACGTTGATACTGTTAGGAGCGGAAGATCGTATGATTACTGCACTTGCTGCTTGCGCGATGACAAAAAACCTGTTCCCAAACGAAGATAACGTGACGTTTTGCACAGACTGTTGATATATGGCCCAGTTTAATTTTATGTGAGGCGGTAATCGATCTATTAACTCCTGTAACAGTGATGGATTGTTCATATATGTGCTAGTAGTCCGGCAGCTTCGATCGTGGCGCATAGGTTTTGCACTGACAGCGCAAATGAAATTAGTGTTTTTAATTGTTCTGCTTTCGGAGCCGGTTCACTTCTCATTTTCTGGAGTAATGTATGGATGATCAGTTCCGGGCGCCCGTACAACATTCTCAACATTATTATCACATCCGATACTGAGGATGGTAAAAGTAGACGGCATCTCACTGACTCTAGCAATTTACCTTTCAAACATTGTTGTAGACGTAGCAGATTTTCAGCATCGCTAAACCCACATTGTTGAACTTTGGTAGCTGCTTATGAACATTGGCCATTCCGACGGTTGCCCGCTGAAATGAGGAAGTCCCTAGAAAAATACATGTCTTGCGGCTAGCTGAGCAGACCTTAATATGGGTACCGTTGCGGAATTTGGTACAGGGAGTTGTGCCCCAACAATAAACGCTGTTGGTTGAGTATAAGGCGCCTGATTCGTGTTGTTCAAACTCACCGGAATGGCGCCACGGTCATCTGGGACTGATGTCTGTATATTTGAAGTGGGCGGCCTGTTTGACGTCGCTCGGGGTACCAATTGTTATAAATATGGCGATTGACCGCTTTTCAATATCGATACGTTTGCCATTTGGTTGGTATCGGGCATTTCAACAAATTTTGTCAATGCAGCCATATCCGCAGCTTGAGATGGAATTTGTTTAACTATTGGCTTCTCCGACTGGCTTTGGTGTTGCTCAACCCACTTACTTGCATAGTTCGACTTATGCTCATCGTCTTGATCAGATTCTGATTCATCGTCAATTTGCAGCTCGAGGATTTCATCTCTTTTAGCTTGCGAATTTCCTAGAACTTCTGAAGTTCCAACTGTATCCTCTTGTTTGTGGATTTTGTGGATCGCCCACTTACGGATCTATTTGTGTTCTTCTTCTTGCTCGACGTCTTTGACATAGGGTTGGTGGTTATGGTATTTCCAGCAATAGACATGCTCGAGCACATGCTACAAACCCGACCGACATACTGTCGGTGTCAATATGTTCGCACATACTGCAGTTCGATTATATCGATGCAGTTCGATGTATATGAACTTCACGAGTGGTTTTATTTCCAATCAAACGAACCCAATCCGGGAAAAAATCCAAAGTAATTTGTAGATTGTTGCGAGATGGCGCAATAAGGATGGGATGTTTTGGTAATTTCTCTTCGAGTGGTAGCAGAGCGTAGTTTATCGCAATTTATGGATCGACGCTTCTTGTGACGTTTCTGGTCCAATTAACGACCGAATAAGAGAGAAATGTTGTGATGAGATATTGTGAATCCATACCATATAAATAGGCGTATTGTACCAGTTTTTTCGAGTTTTCCTATATTTCTAACGCTAATTCCTATATCAAGAACAATGCCGTAGCTGGACTGGTTAATTCAGTTCAGGGTTTGGGTTATTCAGGTTATTTACGAAAACGAACTGAATTTTAGTGATCACAAATGTCAACCGAGGCTAAAAAATTGTATGATCCTTTTGTAAGGAACACAATCTTTGTTCGTCTCTTACTGGAGTATGCCAGTCATATGTGGTCCCGTTATCATGAAATATATGAGTGCATTAACGCATTTAATTTATTGTTAGTTCAGCAGCTTCATGTCCTTGATTTAAACTAGAAAAATAATAATAATACAGATAGTAACTCCCCGCAAATCATTTCCTTCTTGATTCCTAAGAAGAATGAATTCCTTTAAAATGTGAATGAAAATAAAATTACCAGTTGGTAGCACTTGTAAATTATGCCTGACATATGAATCATTAAGCTTGATACACACATATTTCGGTATATTTTCATTTTAAATTGACTAAGCGCTTTTTCGACGAACCTATTTCTAATACATACTCATTATAAATCGTTCCAGAAAATCTAGAGAGAGCAGGATGAAGATATGGCTTGAAAATCAACGTATTTTAGAAAGGAACTATCAAATATGACACGTTAAAATCAGCTAGTTGTAACTTTATAAACAGTCACCACCGGGAATAAAACAGAGCAAGCTCTCTACCTACTATAACAATGAGGCGATATTCGTCAAAAATTCCTTTAAACAGCTCCGAATTGTTTTTATCCACCTCGTTTTAAAATTTTAGCAGTCGAATTTTTTTTTATGATTTAATCCCTGCAATCTGTTCTGGGGCCGAAGCAATTCCAGCTCTTTCGCGGTGATCGTATTCTGTTTATGAAAAGTCATCAAGTGTTTTCTGTTTTGTTCTGTCTAATCCTGTTAATTTAAGATGTTCAAAATTGTCGATTCCTTGTACATCTTCTATTTATCTTTTCTTCTATTTTTTCAAAGCCAGTCGATATTTATTTCAAAATTTGATTGATTGATTGATTGGACTGTAGAACCAAGTACTTGACAAGTGTCCCGGTTAACGGCGGGCCTATTCCTACAGCCTGTTTACACATAATAATAGGAGGGATAGGAAAGGTTTTTTTTTTTTTTTTTTTGGGACAGAACGACCCGGTTTCAGACACAATTCTAATCTACGGCGCAACACAATTCTAATCTACTTCTAATCTACGGAGGAGGGATAAAGGTTTAATAGGTTTAATGGATAACGATGATATTGGTCTTCAACAATTGCTTCTTTAAATCAGCAACCTGACAAAACAATATTATTATTTCACGAGCATCTGGAAATTCCCTGAAATATAATTCAACATTAATACTTTCCAGCTTCCTAAAACAAAATTGATTGATTAATTCACTCCGAATACAGTCACCTAGGTAATTCGATAGTTAGTAATACAAACACAACACAGTTCTAAACTACACAATCATCAATTAATATATTAAAGAAATATTATTCCACAAACATCTTAAGACTCCTGAAATTTAATTCTTCATTAATGTTTTTCGTCTTCCTAAATAATACAAACATTTATTGATTAATCCTCCTAAAACTCAACAACTTACAATAGAATTTCCTGAAATCATAGTGATTTGAATTATATTAATAATAATACTAAACTGAAATCCAGTAGCATTTAAAAATTATACTGCAAACATGGTTGGGCTGTATAGTATTGTCATCAGTCTCGAAATAACGTAAAAATTTCAAAATTTAGTAAAATATTATAAATTCCATCTTAAAAAATACGTCCAATCGACAAATTCAATGTAAACCTCCGTCCTGCTGGCCACAAGTGACGCAACGCGCACAAAACGTCGATTATCATGGTTTTATTATGCTCTCCCGAAAACAAAACTCAAACCAAAATCTACATGTAAAAAACGGCCTTGAATCCTTTACCTCATTTTCGTTTGGGTAAGTGCAGCTACAATGGGTTTAAATATATAATAAACCACAAAAATATACATACCATCCACACATGTATACATAAGTCTACATGCAAAACCAACAACCATTAACATATCAAATTTATTCATCCGTTCCACCCTGAATTCAAAAGAAGCACTGGTTCACGTTTTAAAATAAGTCGTAATAGATTTTTTATTGCTAATTTAAAACCTTATTTAAATATAAAACCAAAATGTTTAGTATTGTTTAAATCTACTCTCTCGAAGAAAAAAAAAAAAAAAAAGTTTAACTAAAAATTTTTAAAATTAAATTTCAAATTTAAATTAAAATAAAATTATTAAATTTTTTATTTCACTTGCAACCGGTTTCAAAGGTAAACGGGGAAAGAGACGAAAAAGAAGGTGTTTCTTTGACATCCCGTGTGAAATGGGCGATCGTTGGTTTTGTTACATCCCTGCATATACACACCATATACATTTAAACGCCCAGCAAACACATTCATAACTATGTATATTATTTAAGTAGATTTTGATGCTACACACAAATCTATATACGAAACGAAGTATGAAAAGTGCATAAATAAAAATAAAAATATGTATATATGTATGTATATATAATATATATATGTAAAAAACGGAAACTTCTCTGATTTAACTATTATGCGACTACATACATAACCAGTTTATCGAAACATTAAAACGAAATATATCCCGTTATAAATATTTCAACTCGGGTTTTATGTATATAAACACATTTCATCATACACATCACTTTACTCGTCACTTTACTTTTTATACGAAACCCACTATGTATATTATGTACACCTAGTAAATTCAAACATAAATGTGCATTTACGCATTCACGGAATGGTATCAGAACATATACGGAAATAATTATATATATTACGTATATGTTCTATACAATTTCACGCGCAATACACAAATTAATACTTAAAACACTAGGTGTACGTCACATCTTTTAATCGGTTATTTATAATGTATAAAACACATTGATTATTATTATTAATAATTATTTATTTATTATTTACACACACAAAAAAAAATATTTAAATTAAATGAAGGAGCGACAACAAAACACGTCTACTCCGTTTCATATCACTTTTCGTCTTCGGACTGAAATGTATGGCATTGTTGTTAAAAAATTCCCAAAGTAAGACGCTATAGGTATGGAAAAATTATTCCCAATTTATAAATATTTACATCAAACATTTGTGCTAAAATGGTTTAAATCCCTTTTTTAGCCTCACTGTTAAATTTGTCACTTATAAAATTGAATGAAATTGCTTCAAAAAACGCCCGTAAAACCTCCCCATAGTGACAACACTTATTTGTTTTTGGAACACCGATCCCGAAACACTACCCCTTCCTCAGTTCCCCCCTTACAACTATTACCTAATAATTGTAATAGTTGTAAAAAAGGAACCGAAGAAGAAACAATATCTCGAAATCGATACTCCAAAAACGAACAAACACTGTCACTATAAGGAAATTTTACAAGTATTCTTTTGAAGCAATTTAATTCAATCAAACATTTCTCCTCAGTGGGCCGGAAAAAAAATATTTGAACAGAAATTACATATAAATAGTTTCCCCAATTTCCTATTTCCGGGGAACTACCAGAATAGAGCCACTGGTGGTCGATTTTCACAAGAAAGCTAAACTCTGTGAAATACTTCAATGCCACAAATAATTGCAGACAATGTCAAACAGTTTAAGCTACCTCTTCCGATTAGAGGTTTCCATTTTCCAACAAAATTTGATGGATATCTTTAATGAGAACTTACTTTTAGCTAATCTAACCAAAGAGTTTAAAGTGCGTGAAATAAACTCAATTTTTTTAGCAATTGGCTCGTGAAAAGTTGAGTAAGGTGCAATTCTAAATTAAAGGTTATTCATTAGAGTAAGGTTCGGAACTCAATGCTTCCAAACAGTAATTGATTAACAAAGGTAAAAACATAAGCAATGCAACGCTAATGGAAATCATGATCAGCAAAGATGGCAGACAAATTAAAAATAAGGAAGGGGCGCCATTATGTATCGCCCCATTCAATAAAGTCGTAATAAAACGAGCGAATGTAGATAATCTGAATGCTACTTGATATCGATAATAAGTTCGGAGTTTTCTATAAGACTCGGCGTGAATAGGAATTGCAATGGCAATCCAATTATCTTATCTTCAAGTATAACATTCAAAACAGATTTCAGGAAAATTAGAATACCGATTTTATCCCGTGAGTCACTCATTTAAAATGAGTGAAGCAAAAAACAATCGAATATACGTACATAGTGTATAACACACAATTATGTCTTACCAAAATATTATGAATTATTACCGTCCATTTATAAAATATACAACTATATTGCGTTACGGTATCTGAGTGCATATTCTCAACCTCAACGAAAAATGGTTTAGTGTAGAAAAATTAAAAATGTCCAATTCATGAATTTTCGCTTACAAATTTTGTATACACACACAGACGTAACACTGAGTACAGGACATTTTTTTAATAGAGTTTTCCATTTTTTTCGTTTTTCTGCAAAACCTTTTTTTTTAGATTATAATTTTTCACTTTTATATTCTCGTATAAGTATACAACAATTTGATGAAAATGCAAATTAGAATTTTTTTTCGGTAAATTAAAATTTATAACCAAAAATGATAAAAATGACAAGTACAGCACAAAAATAACCGCAAAATAAAAAAAAAGTTTAACGTTAAAAAAAAAAATCTTTTTATTCGAGACATAATTTTCAATTCAATTTACTATTCATGAATTTTAAAGTGGAAAATACATGAAAAAGTTTTGAAAAATGATTTTGTAGACTACGTCTGTGTATGTATTGTGCATTGTATTTTATATAAAAAGCCCGATATATTGTGCTGCTTTTCATTTAAATTTTCATTAAGTTTTATCGTCTTCTATGTGGTTGGTGTTGGTCTCGAAATTTAATTGGAAAACGAGAAATATAAGCTTTATTCTTACATTTTATTAAGACAAACGCCCACACACCTATGTATAAACGATATATATGTATGTGTATTATTTTCTACAATAATTTCAGAACCACAATATTCGGATGCATATATAGTATATGTGACATGCAAATATTTGCACCTCTTATATAATTTAGTAATTAGAAAACTTTAATTGAATTTATTTGGAAGTACTACACGGGAAATGAAAATTAAAACAAAATTGTTTTAATGATTGAAATGATGAAAAACTATAATAAAGTTAAAATTATATTTGCATCAAATTTTTTCATCCTTCGTAAAAAATACATTCTCTCTAAAGATCTAAACAAAATAATAAATAGACGAATAATTAAGAAATTAATTGGGCATTAAAATATCTTTATTTTATTTAAAATGTAAATAGACACGGGACATAATAAAGGACTATGACATTTTTGATATTTGGATTTTTATGGGTCGCAAAATTAATGGGTGTGGTAAATGTTACCGTTTTAATATAAATTTTGATTGGGTATTACTGTTCCTTCTGCTACGACTATGGGACATATACAAAAAATACAGATTCCATTTCTTTTTTATTGCTTTGCTTTGTTTTCTAGGTGGTTTAAGGCTGTCATCAAATTTTTATGACATTGTAAGATGCCAAAATGATACAATGACATTGCGGATTATTCGAAAAAAAAACAAATGTATTATGGGGACCCGAATACTAAATAGATGTTGTTTAAAATGGTTTGTTATTCATCGGTGGTTTTTGTTTTACATCGTTACCTGAACCGTTTTAAGGAGATTTTCCAATCGAACAACCTAATTAAAAACGATTTCTACCCTATTTTGGTTTTGGGGCCGACTAGTTATCGCCTCCGTGATATTCGCGGGAATATTATCCTACAATATCGTTCTTGAGCTGATAAACAAGAGCTAGTTGGTGCTTGTGTGGAACTGAATACATTTCGTTACTGGTCTCTGATATATCTGGACAGACCAGGTCGGTTCTTTTTGATTCCCTTACAAAACTATTGCTTATCAATACGACCCAGTGTCACATAAAATACATTCCGTCAATGGCCTTTAATTGAAAATGATTTGGAGCAAGACGAATAGCTCTTCGTTATTTTATAAAATTGATACTGCATTGACTAAAATGAACCGTTCTGAAACGGAAATTGTTTTGATATTTGCGATACATACAGCGATTCAGTTATTTTAATTAATTTTAATTTTTATTATTATTACATAATTTTGATTTTAATATTTAAAATTTGAATTCCATTGAACGAAATTGCTATATTAAATTCTGGGGTAGGATTTCATTGCCCGAAAATCGCGATGGCAACACTAAACTATCACTATCGGGAAAGTTTACTATCCCAGCCCGGAAAAATGCCACTATCGCGACAGTAAACAGTATCATGACATTTATGACATTCAACCCGAAATTTTAAAATTATTTTATGTATTTTTAAGATAAATTATTGCTTGGTAGCCTAGCTAAACTTAAACTCTTCATTTATATGAAGATAGCCCGATATTTAGTTCAAAAAGCCCGTTAGGAATACTGAAATATAACTATTGTGAAAGTTTTAAATCCCAGGACGAAAAAATATCACTGTCGCGACAGTAAAATGTGTCATGATAATCTATGATGACATTGGCAGCATTCAGACCGAAATTAAAAAATATAAACTTTTACGTATTTTTAAATTATTCCTTCTTTTGTTGAGAAACCTAGACAGCCCAAGCCACACCTGAAAACGACAATGCGGAAACTTTATTAGTACATATTACGTAATTGACCACGATGAATCACACAAGAAATTTCAGCCCGAAATTTTAATTTGTTGTTTATGAATATAGTCGTTTGAATCTCACCTCACAGACGATTTACGAGCACTCGGCATATACCTCCGTATTCGTTGAGGTTTTCACTACAAATTAAGAGATTAGCAGAAAAATTCTATCTGGAATTATCTGGATATAGTCGTCGAGCATCATTGAGACCTTTCATTTGAATATATTTCCAGCCATGACACTATAAACGTTAAATTTTTAGAAACTATGAAATTTTGTGTGTGCGATATATTCAATCGAATTTTTCCGTACTCCCCGCATGAAAATTGACCAGGAATTTTTGAGGTCTAGCTTGATATATTGCAACGAGATTTCTCAGTAATTAATAACTTTCGTATTATAGTTTTAACATGTTTAATAAAAAAATTAATTTTGAATAATATTGATTTGTTAGTGGAACAAAATTAACATTTTTGATTTAAAATGTTATAATTGTTTAACACAAGCTTTATCGACATTTTTCAACCGAGTATTTATCTGCATTATCAAAACTTTTTAACTGCCAAATTTTAGTTGTTACAACCGAATCTGCATTATCGACATTTTTCGGCGGTAGTGAGTCGGCTCTTTTGTTAAGCAACCTGGAAACTGTTTCCCTGACCAATCCTAAATCGAATTTTTCTCTCAATCTCTTAGTTTGTAGTGAAAATTTTAACGAATCCGGCCGTAGATAGAGTTTTTCTAGAAATTTCGTAATTTGTGATGAAAACTTTTAACGAATCCGGCGGTATATGTCAAGGGCTCGTGAATCTCCTGTGATACGAAATTCAAACGACTAAATCCAGATAATTCCAGATAGGGTTTTTCTGAAATTATGTCGGTTTCTAGTCAAAACTGTTGCAATTCTGTTTGTATATGTCAAGTGCTCGTGTATTGTTTATGATGCGAGATTTAGTAAAATAAATTCCAAGTAATATACCATTAACTTTTTCTTGAGCCGAATTTAGTTCACATAATTCCACTGAAAACATTTGTAGAATTTTTGAGAAGTTTTGGCCTATCCATTTTTTTTTTACTATGATGTTTCAGCAGTAATATTTATCAGCAGTAATTTTTCAGAATTTGGAAGCCACGATTAATTCGATAGCTGTTATACTTAATACACAATTTATTAATTTGCGTGTAATACAAATTTGCTTTATAGTTATAATTTGCATAAATTTTGTGTCATGACAGAAGCTGTGTTGCTATAACTACAAAATTAAAATTTCGAGCTGAAAATTTGGACTAGCATCACGGAGGTAAGATTGTAGATTTGTATATGAGCGGCGTGTTTACAACTTTGTTAACTAGGTGAATATTGAACTTGTTCATTCCGACGTTGGCGTATTTATGCAATTTTCAATACACCCAATATTCTGTTATTCGTCACCCATTATTTTTATTTATTATACTTCTGTGAATTTTTCCCGACAAAAAATTTTCGGGATTTGATGATTAAAACTTTATATGGCAACCATGATATGTAAAAATGAAACTATCTCGAAATAGAACTATCTAAGAGAAATGATATCCTAATCCTCCTACAGCAAACGATAAATCCGGTATTGACACTTGTGCTGCGAAAATAATACTTCCAACCGCTTCTTGATAGGGTACATATATCATTTCATTTCGTTCAGTATCATTTTTTGGACACATATCATTTGTGATGATTTGATTATAATGAAAAGGTGTTAAAACTGAGTTGGAATCCATCATGTTAAATTTCTGCAACACTTTTTGAATATATTGTTGTAGATCGATGGAAATTTAATTTTTTTTTGTTACATATGGTATAAACAGAACAAGAGCGACAACTATACAAGCGACAACGATAAAATAAATTTGTCTGCCGGCGATGTTGCCTTAGTAAACACAAGAGAACGTCAGCGACCGACGATATAACAAATTCCAAAACAAAAAAACATACAACACAACCTGACATTATGGAGTTGATTAAAATTATAAAATTGGTGAACATAGTTTATACTGTCTATTTGACCTACGAATATTATAGTTCAATAGTGCATCGTAGGCGTTGGTGGGTGAGAAGTGTTAATCTGAGTAGAGAAATTTTCAAAAAGCGACGCGTATGAGTATTGAGCACTTCAAGCTGTTGATTAAGGTAGCAAAAATCAAAATTACAGAAATACTCCCATAGAAAACAAATAAGTGTCTAATCCAAGTTAGCTGTCACACTAATGTAAGAAACAAAAATATTATCTATAATTTAAAAACTTAACAAAATGTATCTTCCCCATGGTATCATGCGCATGGATGTTCTATACAAGGTTCAGTATGGAACTTTAAAATGGGAGTTTCCACCGTCCGAGAAATAATAGTAGAAACTTGTGATTCTTTATGGAAAATCAGTGAATTTTATGTTGCCAAGCCGAATTTTTTCGAATGCACAAAAATCGCAGAAGGATTTGAATTAAACCAAGACCGGAAAGCCAAATTGCATATAGGTGCCATCGACGGTAAACATGTCAATCTCAAATGTCCTCCGAAAAGCGGTTAATTATATTATAATTATAAGGGACACTTTAGCCAAAGCGATTCCGGCATATTTCAAAATAGAGGTTTTGGCAAGCAATTAGCAGACGGGTCTCTTAAAATTCCCAAAACTAAAATGCTACAAAATTCTATCATAGACTTCCCCTACTACTTTATCGGCGACTCTGCCTTTCCCTTAAAAAAAATTTAATGCTTCCATACCCTGGTAAATGTTTATCGGCAGACAAAGAGCAGTTTAACAAAAAATTGTCGCGTGCGAGAGTAAAAATTGGAAATACTTTTGGAATATTAGCAAATAGTAAATATTTGTCGATCATTTAACGTGTTTTCAGCCTTATATTAATTAGCATTAATTAAAAATCGTTCTTGAATTTTTTTTTTAATATATTCAATATTTCGAGCCAAATGCTCATTATCAAAAGTTAACTAAAAATAAAAAATTTACAAGATTGATATAAATGACGTATTAAAAACAGGTGAATTGTTAAGTATAGAAAACTTACTTACATAACATTAAAATTAACAATATAATATTTATATGTAGTTTAAATCTTCTTATTTTAATTAAAAGTTAAACATAAAATTTTTAAATAAATATACTACAAGTATATTCATAAAAATTATTTTCACTTTACAAACAAACACTGAGTTATGCCCTGATACAGGTTGTCATAATTTCTTTCTGACTCGCAAATCCAACAGAACACAATACAAAATTATAATTAATTGCTATTATGCAGTTTTGTATGTAGCGATGTACCAATATATATACAAATACCCAAAAATTGTATATTGAATATTTCGGTACACATCACGGCATCCACAACTGCATAAGTACATAGATATTACATACTTATATACTATGGCAATAGACGAAATAGTATCGTTATATAAATCGTTATACTATTGTTGTGTACAGCAATAATAGCAATGACACTACAAACAAGAACATGGTTCAATAATGATGAGCTGTGTAATTCGGTATTGTAATATTATTTAAAAAAATACCAATTAAAAAATGTATATACCAACGATGAAAAATGCGTCTTGGATATATGATAGGAAAGTGCAGAACATAGGATGGTTGATAAACATGACATAGGTTAGATGGTGCTGATTAGGAATTTTAATTTTTAAATTTAGATTTTCGCTGATTATTATAAGTCTTAATCGTTTTTTTGAAGTCTTCACATAATTTATTGGTATCGGTCTTGAAATTAATGTTTTTAATAGGATTAGATGCGATTTCTACTGATTCTATGTAGAATTGTGTAGAATTTTGGCTTGATCGAAATGAAAAACATGATTATTATCGAGTGCATGGGATGTTAATGCTGTACCACGATTTCTACATCTTACATCACTTTGGTGTTTTTGTAACCGACTACGTAATTTATTGCTAGTTTGACTAATGTATGCCTTACCACATTCACATGGAACTTCATATACTACATTATGTTGTTGATCAGTTGGTATTTTGTCCTTTAATTTAGTAAACGATTTCTTTAATTTATTAGGAATTTTAAAACCAAATTTAATATTTTTGTGGGCTTCATTAGGTTTGACTATTTTCACAATCTACTGTGTTAAATTGTTGACATAGGTCATACTATTAAATTTAACGGTGGAATCCGAATCACTAGTATGGGTTTGTGGTTGTGAATTATTATTCGGTTGTTTTGCTTTTGCTATTGCTTTTCTAATGATTTTCTTTGGGTAATTATTTTTATGTAGAATGTCAGTTATGGTATTGATGTTATCGTTGTGGAATTCACTATTCGATAACAATAGTACTCTTTTTGCAAATAAGACAGCCAGGTTAAATTTCATATTCTTCGGGTGTGAGGAGATGAAATTTAAAATTCTATCTAAACTAGTGTCTTTTTTGAACCAACAGGTTTTAATATGACAATTGTTACGAATTAAGGTCATGTCTAGAAAAGGAAGTATGCCATTTCTCTCTTCTTAAATAGTGAATCTGATGTGCCTATCAAAAGTATGAAAACATTGAATTGTATCGTTGATATATTGTTTGGGAATAGCTAGAATAATATCATCTACATATTTTTTAATCAAAGTGGGTTGACGCTCAAGTTGTGGTAGACATTCATTAAACAACCTTTCCATTACTAGATCCGCCGGTATTGGTGACAAAGGATTGCCCATCGCAAGGCCAAATTTCTGTTTATAAATTGTGTTGTTATATTTGAAGTAGTTGTTGTTGTCAATAACGAAATTTAATAGTTTCATTAAAGTGTTAAGGTCTAGGTCACATTCAAATTCTAATTCTTCCCATTTCATCTTTACTTCACTGATCGCTTTTTCGGTAGGTATATTAGTAAATAATGATGTTACATCAAATGAGACTAAAATTTCAACAATTCACCTGTTTTTAATACGTCATTTATATCAATCTTGTAAATTTTTGAAGTAAAACTTCTTTAGGCACGCTTGACTTGGGGACTAAGCTGGCAAATGCGTTACGAAAAGTGTAATCGAACGAGGCGAACGAAACAATAGACGCAAAACGAAATCATTTTCCTTTAGTATCAGGATGTGCCATGACAATTCATAAATCCCTAGGTGGAACATTAGTTGATTCCATTTTATTTTAATCATTGGTTAAAAAAATGGGATAATAAGAAAATAGGAAAATTGGTAAATGGAAAATTGGAAAATTGGAAAAATTGGAAAATTGGAAATTTCGGAATTTGCAAATTTGTAAATTGGAAAATTGGGAAATTTTAAAATTGGAAAATTTTAAAATTGGAAAACAGGTAAATGGAAAATTGGAAAATAGGAATATATGAAAATATGAAAATATGAAAATATGAAAATATGAAAATATGAAAATATGAAAATATGAAAATATGAAAATATGAAAATATGAAAATATGAAAATATGAAAATATGAAAATATGAAAATATGAAAATATGAAAATATGAAAATATGAAAATATGAAAATATGAAAATATGAAAATATGAAAATATGAAAATATGAAAATATGAAAATATGAAAATATGAAAATATGAAAATATGAAAATATGAAAATATGAAAATATGAAAATATGAAAATATGAAAATATGAAAATATGAAAATATGAAAATATGAAAATATGAAAATATGAAAATATGAAAATATGAAAATATGAAAATATGAAAATATGAAAATATGAAAATATGAAAATATGAAAATATGAAAATATGAAAATATGAAAATATGAAAATATGAAAATATGAAAATATGAAAATATGAAAATATGAAAATATGAAAATATGAAAATATGAAAATATGAAAATATGAAAATATGAAAATATGAAAATATGAAAATATGAAAATATGAAAATATGAAAATATGAAAATATGAAAATATGAAAATATGAAAATATGAAAATATGAAAATATGAAAATATGAAAATATGAAAATATGAAAATATGAAAATATGAAAATATGAAAATATGAAAATATGAAAATATGAAAATATGAAAATATGAAAATATGAAAATATGAAAATTTGAAAATATGAAAATATGAAAATATGAAAATATGAAAATATGAAAATATGAAAATATGAAAATATGAAAATATGAAAATATGAAAATATGAAAATATGAAAATATGAAAATATGAAAATATGAAAATATGAAAATATGAAAATATGAAAATATGAAAATATGAAAATATGAAAATATGAAAATATGAAAATATGAAAATATGAAAATATGAAAATATGAAAATATGAAAATATGAAAATATGAAAATATGAAAATATGAAAATATGAAAATATGAAAATATGAAAATATGAAAATATGAAAATATGAAAATATGAAAATATGAAAATATGAAAATATGAAAATATGAAAATATGAAAATATGAAAATATGAAAATATGAAAATATGAAAATATGAAAATATGAAAATATGATGATATGAAAATATGAAAATATGAAAATATGAAAATTGGAAAATTGGTAAATTGGAAAACTGGTAAATTGGAAAATTGGAAAATTGAAAAATTTCAAAATTCGAAAATTGGAAAATTGGACAATTGGACAATTGGAAAATTGGAAAATTGAAAAATTGAAAAATTGAAAAATTGAAAAATTGCAAACTTGCAAAATAGGAAAATAAAAATATGAAAATAGGAAATTTTGAAAGTTGGTAAATTGGAAAATTGGAAAATTTGTAAATTGGAAAATTGAAAAACAGGAAAATTGGAAAGTCATAATATAGACTTCTATGTCACTGACTGACTCACTCGACAACGCACAGGGTGACCAAATTTTTTTTTCTTCTATATTATAACATCTATGTCACTCACTAACTTACTCACTCCAGAACGCACAGGGTGACCAAAATAAATTCGTCCGTGTGATATATTTTATATATGTATTTTTTCTATATTATAGCTCCATTTCACACGAGGTATCGCAGAAACCGATTCTTTCTTCGTTTCTTTCCCCGATTGCCTATGATACAGGTTTTAGTGCGACTTAAACATATTTTCGATGAAACCACATGATGTACTGTGGTTATACATAAATGAAATAAAAAATATTTCAAGGCCATTTTTACTATGCGAAGAGATTTCAAAAATGTTTTTTTTGTCCATTTTGTGACACATACATAAACATTGTCTATTTCGACTAGTTGGCCTTGAAAAAGTTACCAAGTTACAAGGTTACCTCTTGTGGCATCAGACATAAACGGCTAGGTGACACTCGAGAACGCAAAGGGTGACCAATTTTTTTTTCCAATATTATAATTTTTCTATATATTATAAATATTAAATATATATTAGAAGTTTTACTTCAGTAGTGTGGTCTAAAGCACACTTAATTTTTTTTTTTAATTTTTAGTTAACTCTTGATAATGAGCATTTGGCTCGAAATATTGAATATATTAAAAAAAAATTAAAATTCAAGAACGAATTTTAATTAATGCTAAAGAATATAAGGCTCAAAACACGTTAAATGATCGACAAATATTTAGTATATTTAAATCAGCTGTTTTATAACAAGAATAATTCTTTATACATATTAGCAAATAGATAAAGAATCCTAGGCACCACGTTGAGTCTACATCCAAAAATGCTGAGAAAGTTGTTTTGGCTACTATGTTACGCCGCGTTGCCCACCACAGCGTTACAATTCTAGTACAACTTATAATTGTCGCGACGTTAAATGTACAGTCAACCAAACTTGATTCGTATTGAACAATGAGACATACATGCTTGCTTCGGTCGGCACCGTTACGACATTTTGATGATGAAGTTGACGAGAAAATGAAAATTGAAAAAAAGGGGATTAAGTTTGTGATTTTGCTATCGATCGGATCGCTGGATTTTGATTGCTTGAGAAAAAAAAAATTTGTTTAAAATTCGAGCGATAAAGATTATTAATTCGTTCGCTAAAAATTAATTTTTTTTTAATGAGAAATATATATAAGTTTACTAGTCGAAAAGGATATAAAGATATTAACCTGATATTTGTCAGGTTTTGATGCGACCGATCGCGTGATTTGTAACTTATAAAGTTTTGTGAAACGGTTTTTTTTATTTAATTACATATAGTGCAAAATTAAACTAAATTGTATATAGAATAAGACTAAAATATATTTAAGTGATAATTATAGTTGCTAAATGTAAGTTAATAGTTAAAATGGAAAAAAAATCTGATCATATTCGACACATTAAAAACTGTGTGAGTGACCTCAAGAACGTGGTTAGTTAGTTTAACATTTTTTTTGTAATTTAGCATAGAGTTAGTTAGGTTGTAGCTTAGGTTTTTTTTTGGTTTGGTTTCCCGCTAAATAAATTAAACATTCTAATATCTATGGTTATTTTAAGAATTAATAAATTTATGAATTATTTTATATTATGCATCGAACAAATATTAATATTTTTAATTATTATCGTTATGATGAGACAGTGAACGGAATGATAATGAGGCCAAGGTAGGTTCCGTCATGACAGGCAGGCGTTTCGACATAACTTCCATTTCGATTCTATGATTTAATTGTATATTGTAGTTCTGATGATTGGTTTTCTATTTTCTTTTAGTCCCAGCTTCTTGTTAAATAGTTTCGTCCCGGTCAGAATCCAAAAATTGAAATATTTTTTTGCCACTTATCAATTTTGTCATTTTCCATCCGCTACCATTTTATACCTGCATACCGTTAATTACGTGCCATAGTCTGTAATGTCGTAAATTTTGTTTATCATTTTTTTTTTTCAATTTTTGTTAAACTTCATACTAGCGGTTTAGCCAGACTGATTCAACCCTTAACAAGCCCACCCCTTAACTCCTGAGATCTAGCCGCGCTATACGTGACCGCGTAAGGGCTCTGAATTAGTATTGTATACTTATAAATTTCTATAACAGTGTGTCTCTAAAATTCATGCTGTTACAACTATAGTTTTGCATAATTTTTTAATATTACAGAAAAGCGAATTATATTGCCCACATGACTACATAGACCGAGAACAAAATGGAACTAATATTCCTGGAGACTGGCGCGATGATGGTGAAGAGCAACAGCAATATCGTGTTTTTAGAGGAAATTGCTCAACCCGTGAAGCATTCGAATTGAGAGACTGTTTAAAAAATCTCCTTCATTCACCTGATATAAACAAGCTCTTCCTTATTTTATTCGTAAAATTGATTTCGAGTGTGTGTCATTATAATGCTCACGTAATCTTTGATAAACATTATTTGATGTTTTTATCTCCAATTCGTCTAACACCACTGGAGGTAAGTGAGCTTTTTCTATTTTTACTGTCAGTGATAAAAATAACAACGAAGTTGAACTGACAGGTTTAGTTGGCTCATCTAGTTGACTAACCGCCTTAGATGCTACATCCACAAAGTCTAGGAAATTTGTATGTACTTCGCTTTTCGAAGATGAGGCAGTTATTTTACGTTTTGTTGTCTGAGTGGAACAAACGATTTCATCGAGCCCTACGTTAGGAGCATTGCTATCAAAATCTGTTAAATCAACCGAATTGTCGTCATATTTATCGTAGCTCTCACTATAACTTCCATTGTCCTTTTCAAAATTTCCAATAGTGCTATACAAATACATATTAATAATTTTGGTATAATTAACTTATAAATTTAAACCTAAATGACGTTAACCTTACTTTCTTTGTTCATCTTTTTTTACCTGAAGATTTGAGATTAGCAGCAATCTCTCTCCAAATTTTTCCTTACTGTCGGATCTCCTATAATTTAAATTTTTTAAATCATAGAATTGGCTTTGCCCTAACCAGTTCTATTAACTTCTCCTTGAATGACATTATATTAAATTATAATAATCAGTAAAATCACCGGTATGTCTTTAGCAAACTTTTTTTTCGATCGAAAACTAATACATTTACATTTAAGGTTAGGAACAAAATGGGAACTAAAAGTTGTCGGGTACCAATATAACGACACAAAAAAACAGTTGGCAGCATTGTATCGGTGGCAACAAAAATAGAAATAGATTCTAAAGAAATTCGTCGATAATGTCATCGTCGCTGATAATTTTGGTTCTGTGAGCAACATATAATATCCGTGTATTCTAATTTGACAGGCGATATCGCATGTAGTTGTCGCTCTTGTTCTGTTTATGCCTTATGAGTCCTTTTTTCCGGTTACGGGTAATGCGTAAACCAAAGCAATAAACCACCCAAATCCAACATTTTGAACCGCTTCATCAGCTTTATTTTATTCCATGTCTTCACATCTATATCATTGCTAAAAATGATAAAATCATCAACATAAATTGCGATCATCAGCATTTTATCTCCATCGAGCTTGCAGAAGACACAACGATCAACTTTTAAGCGAATAAGTCCCATTTATTTCAGATTACTATCCAATTTTTGATCCAAATTCTACAAAGATTTTCGGAGCTTGTACAGTTTAGTTCCACTGGCAAAACCTTCTGGCTGCAGCATATAAATGTCTTGCTGACAAACTAATAAGATACCTTATAGAGCTGAAACGTACAACTGGAGTAAGCATCTTACTATAATCTACACCTTTCCTTTGCGAACATCCTTTTATTACGAGGCGTGTTTTATACCGAGCAATCCGACCTGTCGCATCTCGTTTTGTTTTAAAAACCCAACGGCAGTCAATGGGTCTCGTCTTTTTCAGTAAGTCGCATAGTTCCCTTGACTTATTTTCTTGGATTACTGGTACTATTAACGTTGGTATTATTTTGAGTCCCCACTTGAGTCTCAATAACATGTACATCAATTTCATCTGGGAATATATAGAAATTGTTATCGCTAACGTTATTATTATTTACCTGTTCTCGAAAACGTTGATTTGGAAAAAATAACATCTCGACTGATGGCAACTGTACGTTTTATTGGGTTGAATAAACGATTTGCCTTTGAGTTTTCTGAATATCACACCTTAATATGACGTATTGGAAGTTTTTACGAAACTTTTGCGACTCGTTTTAATTGCATATGTATTAGTGTTATTACCTGTACAAGACGAAACTTGAATTATACTCGACAAATTTTAACAAAATTGGTACAAAGTATAAAATTAAACAAATAAAAATATAACCTCCGAAAAAATCGGATATTTCAAATCCCAATTGATTTAATCAGTCATATAATGTATTTAATATAATAATTAATGTTTATTTAATAATACCAAAAATTATCTAAGTAAGGTGGTACCAGATAAATAAAAAAATTGTATGAAATAATAGGAATCTGGACAAAAGTCATCTACACAGTGCAATAGATAAGAGCTATCCAATTTCGACTATTACGCAACAAGTTTTTGTGAATCGCCAGAGTGCTCCATTTCATTGTATTATAATTAGAACGAAAAAGTCTGAAATTGAAATTCTGTGGAGCGAATCCTTGAGATTTTGCCACATGGCCACAAACATAGTACAATGCGGTATTGTATTGCACTATGTATGTGGCCATGTGGCAAAATCTCAAATCAGGATTCAATCCACAGAATTTCAATTTTCAGACTTTTTCGTTCTAATTATGATAAAATGAAAGGGCCAGAATGGGGCACTCTGACAATCCGCATAGACATGTGGCGTATTTTTGTGAAATGTAACAACTTTAATCTATTGCACTATGTATGTGGCCATGTGGCAAAATCTCCAGGATTCGCTCCACAGAATTTCCATTTTCAGACTTTTTCGTTCTAATTATGATAAAATGAGAGGGCCAGAATGGGGCACTCTGACGATCCGCATAGACATGTGGCGTATTTTTGTGAAATGTAACAACTTTAATCTATTGCACTATGTATGTGGCCATGTGGCAAAATCTCCAGGATTCGCTCCACAGAATTTCCATTTTCGTTGGGGTACTCTGACGATCCGTATAGACCAATGGCTTATTTTTTTGAAGTGTTACAACTTTAACCTATTGCGCTTTGTATATGGCCATGTTGCCATTGTTTTTACATTTTTAATCTTTGATATTAAAAATCATATTTAACGGTCATGTGAAATTAAATAAAATTTATAATGAAAACTTTGAATGTCGTCTTATACAGGGTTAATTCACTAATACATATAAAGAAAAATATGGCTTAGTGAATACTTCTCATGATCCATCAGATTCGAGAAATTTTTACTAAAAATTTTGCTAAACAATTCGTAAAGAAATTAGTAAAATTTTCTCGGACATCGCCAAACGTACCCTGCAACCAGTCCAAATTTCTTCAGGACATTTACAATCCGGTAAATATATCTGCCCAATCGAACCACAAATGTCTGAGTGTATCAAATCTAGACAGTTATCTGACTATGAGCATGAGTTATGAAAAGGTAGTCGTGCCAATTTGCTCGTCAATAAAAGAAACTGCATTTTCGTTAACTCTTAATTTTTTCATACTATTCGTATTTACGTGACCTAGCACCGACCCCATACGTCAGATTCTGATGAAATAGCTCTACTACTATTTCGGCATCCGGTGTATCCTATTTGTACATCTCACCAACAAGCGTGGCAGTGTCAATCACTCTTTTGCGAATCTTGTTAAAAACTGTACATCCATTCGAGTCAAATGTCACACGATTTCCGTTTTTGACCGTCCATATTTATTGCAATTATAACAGCGCAATTTACTAATGTCTTGTAAGTATTTTGTGTTATACTTTGACTTTTATAATTACTCGTACTGTACAGAGCTTTTGTTGCTGTAGTGCCAAACTTTTCACGTGAGATCAGAATCCAAGAACGAATTTTCAAGGACTTTCCATGCCTGTTTTGCTTAATCGGTAAAAAATCTATTGCGATAGATTTGTTTTTCGTGTTGATATAAAAAAATATCTCGATAGTGAAATTTTTTCCGAATTGATATATAAAAGATTTATATAGCGTCAGATTTTGCACGATGACATTAAAAACTGTCATGATATTAGAATTTTAGTGTTGTCATCGCGTTTTGTCAAGATATTTTACGGGATAAAATCACACTGAAATTTGCTGTTTTGGATTTTTTTTTTTTCGGGATAAGTACAAAAATAAAAAATGTCATGATAGTAAAAAAAATTTCGGGACGACACTCAAAATTAGCGTAATATAGTAAATTTTTCGGGATGACACATACATGACACATACATATTTATTGTTGGAGTACAATCCAAGTGCTCAAATACTAATATTTAGTATAATGGGGGGGGGGGGGGGGAAATAGTGACTCCGCAGGTTAAATTATTGCACTATATACCGAGATTTTATTACACCAATTTAATTGGCGTTAAAAGCGTTTCTCCGCTATTCTTCATCAAAATTTGTTTATCTACTCTACAAGTTAAACCCAAAACTAAATCAAAATTCTCCACCCCAGTCGATTTTTTGAGAATATTAAATTTATTTCAATAATCGGATTACGCTCTCTTTAGACTTAAACAATCTACACAAAATTGGCATTATTATATTCTCCACGTTATGTATATAATATACGAGCTCATACACATACAAAATACAATTTATTGATTATTCACAGCATAAACATAAATAAGTTATTTAGTAAAATGTCAGAATCCATTATCTTTCCGCAGCACTTTAATGCTATTCACTTCTTTTTTAAAAAAGAAGAAGCTTTTGCTCATCCACATCTTCTTTGTAAATATATATCACTGTCGTTATTACATTTTTCAAGTACTAATATTTGCATAGGACTCTTGAAAAATTGACAAAGTTCAATCGCGAACACGAGTTATAATATCGTAAGTGTTGTGGGGATAAGAAATGGATGATGAAAACTTTGAAATGAAAATTGCGCCTCAAACTAATCATGTAAAGTAGAAGGAGTTTATGTAAATAAATATACTGTAAATCAAAATCGACTTACGTTAGGTTACATATATGTGTGTTTATATAGCAGTGTACGTATACACAAAATTAATATTGGTAATGAACATTTTACACAGAGTAGAATCACAAATCCGGATATTTAGAAAGATAAATATTTTATTTTAAAGCTTTATGTGTAAAACGTGGCCGACGTTCGTGTTAAGTGATTAGAATTTTATTTATTTCGATTAGTAGTAAAACTCGAAATAAACCATTCGATTTAATATATTATATATTTGTCTGATAAACTGATTCTGAACGATATTCACTAGTAACTTGTATGAAGCTGAACCATTTTTGCAAATGTTAGATATGAAAAATGTTGCATTTTTTGTCGGAATTGTATTTAAACAGGGCGTGAATCCTTGATTTTTAGTATAGAGGATTGAATATGTTGGGACCCGGCTTTCTTTTACCTACACGAATGTACATAGGTCTCGAATACACTGGAAACTGCTGTTTCTGAAAAACAAAAGAGGTCCTATTTTTCCGGTGGAAAAACGAGAAAGCTCCTTCGGAAGGGGTCACTTCCAGCGAACTGTATTCCGCCAAAATACACTGGTTTGTACTAAGGTGCTTCAGCCATAGATACGCATTTTTTCTGTAACAAGCTGTTTTTGTTTGATTTTCTATAACAGATACTCGGCCCTTTGTTGTACAGGTTCAAAAAGGATTAAATTTTCTTTATTAGAGATAGAAGAAGACAGGCAGATTGAAAAATTCAAGTTGTAAAAGCTCTTGTCTATTGACCGAGCTTGTCTATCTCTATAAAGAAAACTTAATCCTTTTCGAACCTGTACATCAAAAGGCCATCACCTTCTCTATAGGTACATGAATGAATATTTTTCAAAATGGACATTGAACAGCTATTTCAGCTTGTTATGTCTTTGTTAGTCTCAATTTATTGAATTGTGAAAACGATACTTATTTTGAAAAGAGGTGAAATAACTGAATTATCGTTTTTAAATAAAAACAATGACCAACTAGGATAAAATTACCATATTGTCATTAGATATGTCAAAATCATAAACGGTGATGTATACCGCAGTCGAAGAATTTTACACCTGGCAAGAGTTCTCAAAAGTTGAGGATAAAATATCTCAAATAGATGCCGGGTTTTGTTTACCAGGCTCACCCGACCACAAATCTAAACACAAGTTGGATAAAAACGCTCAACTAGATTGAGCAGAGCACACACATAGCAAATTTTGATAATCTGATATTTTTCTAAGTTTTATCCGACACATTGATGCATTGGAATCGTCAAAGATGTCTAAGTAGCCAACATCAATGTTCTCGGTCTCTTAAGCCAGCTTCGACACCAAAGCATTTCTACAACGAATAAGGGTAAGAAACAGAAAAGCAATATTTTGTCAGGTTTGCCGGATGATCGATAAGTCTAATACTTTGTTTTAAAAATCACCACAAGCTCGCATGAGAAGTATCGAAGATCCGTTTGTTTGAGTTTCTGAATTTAAAAAACTATGTCAGGAAATTAATTATGGCTGACTATTAAAAGCTCCGTCTCATTGAAGAACTGCTACCTACTAGATCAACCAACAAAGAAGGGTATTGTTTGATTATTTTTTGGCCAACGAAACATGCAAGGCATGATTTTGAGATAATAACGTTAAACAATATTTATTTGTCGGAGAAACGTCACAAGAAAGGATACAAACTTTCAAAAAATAATTTAGCTCACTCATCCAGCGAGTACATTCGCCTTTTTCGTTGTCAACTCAGGTTCGTCGCTCATTTTAGAATTTCAATAAGAAAATTAACAAAAAATCGAATTGGAATGTATCATTTGGCTAAAAATATCTTTTTCAACGAATTGTATTTAAAGTGGAAGGCATAAAGTTAAAAACCAAACGGATGACCAAACGAAACATCTAAATGAAAGTTGACCAAATGATCCCAATCTATAAATTTATAAATTTTTTACTAGTGCGGCCCTGTTTTCAGACCCGAATCTGATGAAAATTTCAGTTTTTAACGAATTCTCGGAATAAATCGTTACGTTTTGATGACTAAACGAAATCAACTAGTGACCAATTCTCATTGAAAGTTAACCAAACGATACTGATATTTAAATTTATAAAGTATTTTTTTCTAACGAGTTTCTAACGAATTTTCAAAAAATCGATACGTAGGAATGACCAAACTAAAAAAATTGGTGACCACCCGCAATGACAGTTCGCCAACCGATTTTGATGTTTGAATTTAGAATTGTGTGGGATTGATGAGTTTTTAACAAATTTTTGGAATAAATCGTTACATAGAGAAACAGCTAGTGATCAATCCTCAATGACAGATGACCAAACGGTTCCGATCGTTTGATTTATGATATTGTTTGGACTATCTAATGTAAAATATTTGTCATAGTGCGTTCCCGCATATTAGTTTTGGATTTAATTGCTGTCGAGTTATGAACAACTTAAAAATTTAATTAATTTTAAACCTATGTCTTCTACTTAAGATACAATTCTGTGATAATATCCAATTGGAATGTAATATCCAATTGGAATATATATTTGGATTTTTATCCAAATATATATTCCAATTGGGTATGTTGTTTATTTATTTATTTATTTATTCATTGACATTACAATTTTGGTAAAGGAAAAGCAGATATGGAAGCAATATAAATGAAGAACAATAACTACCGAAACAAAAAAATAAATACTTCCATTAGACATAAAAACCTCAGATTTTTTCAAAAAAACAAATCCACTCCATGCTAGTACCCTCCGTATTGAGCTCAAGCTCATTTTTTACAGAGGACTCTGCAAGAAGTGAATACTTACAGACTATACATACAAAAATAATACAGATGAAAAAATTATTACAAAAATAGTACTACATGTATTATCATTCAAGCGCACCACGCTAAATAATACGCTTTAAGAGATTTAGGTGACGCTGACCTCTTAATATCTAATGGAATAGAATTCCAAAGAGAAATACCCCTAACGGAAAAGGATGTATTTAAAGATCGACACAGATTTATAGGGGGAAGTAAACGTAAATTTGAAGAATGGGACCTACTGAACAATAACTTATTAAATAAATAGGGAGGTTGCTTCGATCTGAGAAGCTTAAAAATAAAAAGACATACCAGAAGTTCATAGAAGTCAACCAAACTACAGCCAAGGGTCAAATTTAAAAAGGAAGAAATGTGATCATATTTCCTAGTACTAAAAATGAAACCAGTACAAGCATTGAAACATCTTTGGAGAACATTCATATTTTCCTGAAGCATTCCAAACAAAACAGCGTCACCATATAAAGAAAATGTGGAAGAAAGTGCGAGAGGAACATACGCTTTTTACAATTACTATCAGCGAACCCTACAACTTTATACAAACAACTAAGCATTCCAAAAACCGCTTTACTTACCTTAATGAAATGATCACGCCAAGTAAGAGTTTTATTAAAAATTAACCCTAGATTTCTAACTGTATTAGAGAATGGAATTAAAGAATCGCCGACAAAAATCCCAGGAAAAAAGGAAGTATTTATAGATTTTTTATAGATTATAATGGACTGGGATTTACTAGCATTAAGAGTGAGTCGGTTAGACTAATTATAAATTCTTTCCAAATCATCGTTAATTAAAGAAATATTAGAGTGAATGGAAACATTATCTAAGCGACTACTCCTATATATTTGGACATCATCAGCAAATATATGAAAAGAAGAGTAGAAGAATTGTGAGTTGAGAATAGTAAAGGACCAAGAACCGACCCCTGAGGAACGCCAGAAGAGACAGGTAAGAAGTCAGAAAATGAATTGTCATAAAAGACTGCCTGAAAGCGACCCGAAATATAGTCTAAAATCAATTTAGCAGCAGAGAGAGAAAAATTAAAGTTCGAAATAAGCTTATTAAACAAAATTTGGTGATTAATTGAATCAAACGCTTTAGAAAAATCTAACAGAGTAAGGCAAGTCATTTCTCTTTTGCTCATATTACGACGAATATCATCACAAACATTCAGTAAAGCAGTTGTAGTACAATGAGACCTTCTAAAACCCGATTGAAAAAGGCTAAGCAAATTAAAGCTATCGATATGAGATTGAATTTGGTTTTTTACTACCAATTCAAACGCCTTGGACAGAGAACTTAAAATGCTAATAGGGCGGAAATGGGAAAGCTTAGAAGGATTGCTAATTTTAGGAATAGGAATAATTTTACTCATCTTCCACTGAGCGGCATATGAAGAGGTCGTTAAAATAAAATTGAAAATATGTAACAAATAGCTTGATATAATAGGAAAAATGCGCTTAACTAATTTCAAACTAACCATATCTAGACCAGTGGATTGCGATTTAACTTCCCAAATAGCAGAATGCAAATCAACAGTAGATATATTTGTAAACGAAAAAGAATTAAGGGGTTCGACGGACACTAAATCAGTAATGGAAATATCATGAGTGTGACTAGAGTTAATAAGAAAAAGGTTAAAATCATTTGCTTTGAAATCTACAGAAGCAGTCCCTTTACAACTACCAAGACCCAAGTTGTGTACGTTACGCCAAAATATCTTAGAGAGAAGTGAGGGATCTAACTCATCCTTGTAAAAAATTTTACTTAGCGATACGAATTAAACCTACCACTCTATTTCGAGATTCCTTATAAGCTAGATAATACAAAGAATTACGGCTAATTTTGCAAAGACGATATTTGGAAAAAACGAACAGAAATGGCACTCAAAATCCCTTGCATCATCCACAGGGGGGATCTAGGTCTAAAATAAACAGTAGTGAAAGGAACGCAATTATAAAATACATAGTTAATAGAGAAATTAAAGTAGTCAATTTGATCGGCACAAGTAGAGAGAGAGAGAAAAAATATTGTGCCAACAAATAGAGCCACAAGTTGATGAAAGGTGAGATTCATCAATTTTAGGAAAATCCCTAAAGCTGAAACTTTTATGTCTAGTCCGAGAATAGTAATTAATAGAAAAACAAGAAGATCATGGTGAGAGCCAATACCAAGGTCCAAGAGACAATTGATTGAAAAACAAATGGAATTATCAGCAGAAGCAACAACGTGATCAATGAGCGAATAAAAACCACCACTATTTAAGATATTCAAATAGCTACGAGAAAATAAAGTCTCTTGAGAAATATCAAAATTAAATTCACCCGAAATGAAAACCTCATCATACTGACAGGAAAAATAACTAAAAAGACACTGAATGTCTAAAAGGGATTTTTTGAATCGAGCATAAGACCTCTTGTTCGTTTTAGGAGGATTATAAACCACACCTAAAAAGAAATTTCCGCTTATTCACGAAGACATTAAAAAAAGAAACTCAAAGACAGAAACGAGCCTTTGAGAAATTGAGGGGGGTACCGATACAACACTACATTTAATATGCTCGTTAACATATATGCATACCCCACCATAATTAACCGGTGGACTAACCCTATCCCGCCTGAAAAAATTATAGCCACTAATCGCCAACATAGAATAGGAAATACTGGATGTCAAAAATGTTTCCGATAAACAAATAACATCAATTGGGACCCCATTAAAAGTATGACGAAGCTCGTCAATATTCAATGTAAGACTCTGAACATTAACTAACCACATAAAACATGTTGGACCTAGTCCGAAGCATACATTTTAAAAGAACCGAGGGCAAAGAAATGCTCTCGGTGGGCATCGCGAGTCGTGGCGCACTTCAACAACAATACTTACATGCAAAAAAAAATTTCAAATACTATTCTCTTTAAAGGTAGATAAACCAAGGTCACACGACTTCAAGTGTTAAAATCTAAAAAGAAACAAATAAAGGGAAGCCAAATAATAAAGGTAACAGAAAACTATGTAAGAGGAGTGATATTTATCAATTGAACGAATCCTGGAAGCCAAAATACAGTGGAGAAAGCCGCAAAATCAAAATTAATTCAAAAAATTAAATATTTTGATTTAATTTTTTAAATTACCATCTGGTGACCAAATGTCAAAATGTGTATACCAATCCTTTCATAATGACTGCCTATCAAAATGAAATGACTGCTACCTGGGATTTTCTTCCAAATTATCATTATTTATTTACCGTTTAATCGTAAGTGACCAAACGATGAACGTGACCAAACGGTGGAGCTCATTATCTACCTTTAAAAATTTGTATACCTAGAAATTGATGTAAATTTAAATATTTGATGAGTAAATTTAACGTGCTTGTCAATCTGTAAATTAATAAATCTCATTTTTTTTTTTCAAATTAATTATGAGAGGTTAATTATAGGCAAATTTTCATTCTTAACTATTTTTAATTTTTGCTATATATAATATTCAAAATATTTGCAAAACACAAAAATGCTAATGAATATAATTTTGGAAAATAGTCTTTACTCCAAGTTTTACTTCGAACTGTCAATCAACAAAAAAAATCAAAAATTAAAATTTGAATTAGCAAATTTTGACGCCACAATTCTAATTACGGATAAGTATTATTAATCATGCCCACATTTTAACCTCGCCACCTACCCAACTATTCCTTCTAATCGAATAAATGTGTTATATTTTCCAGAATGAAATTTAATTCCTAATATTTTCTATAACACATACCCACAAACACAGCAATTAGGGTTAATCCTAAAAATAATACTATGAACGCCCACACACACACACCTTGTTTGATCTATCTCTGCAAATATAGAGCATAACCTCATATTTTGTGGATTTACGTGTTGTTTACTGAATATAATTATAAAACGATTTACCAAAAATATAAAATCAACAAATAAATTTTGTATAATATTTTCAAAGTTTAGTTTTTAGCGTATAACTGGGTGGTAAAACCTAAACGGGTGGAATCGCTGGTTAACTTTATAAAGAAAATTAAAATCATTTTTTTTGAATTTTAAATTAGGATCGTGTATAAACGCGTTAGATTATTTTCCCATAAATTGTATAATTAAAGTTTTAGTTTCTTAAAAGTTTTGTATCTAATCCATCTCAAGCAGTATTAGAAAAGTTAATGCGGCCTCTAAAAATATCACGATAAATATTTAAAAGAAGTTTTCGCTTCTTTTTTTAAATATTTCCAGTATCAAATTAAAATACCAGGGGTGAACGAGACGATTCTATTATACTCACCAGAAGGTTGACTTACATAATTTTTAGGATCTTATGGATAATGTTTAGAAAAAATATGAACTCCCCCCCCCATTGATTTTAAATTATTTTTTTTAGAGAAACCGTGAAATCTGCTTAAATGCATTTGTTCTTAAATTTGATGAATTCTTTACTGGTAAGTTTAGTCGTGTTTTCAATCACTCCAGCAGCATATTTTAAAGCTGGCACTATTATTGAAATAAATCCCGAATATAATCATGACACCGCAAAAGGATTGCTAGTTTTTTTTGGAACAAAAATAAGTACAGTTTTGAAATAAATATATGAAAAGAGGTGTGTTATCACAATTTAAAAATCTCACCGGAAAATGGCCATAATATTTTCAGAATTTAAAAATAAATAAAAAAAAAATATTTTTAATATTAAAAACATAAAAAACAAATCAATGATTTTCCATAATCATTCTATCAAGAAAAGAAAATTAAATTGTACTTTACAAAAAAAAGTTACAAAATAAATATCATATTGACAACTATAAAAGTTCGGAGTGGTGACATCTAGCAAACAAAAAAATAAAGAGCATACCAGATATAAAAAATTGATAATTGCACTTCATATGGACATCGAGCAATAAATATATGTATAAAAGAAATCAAGTAGTGCAAATTTTGTAAGCAGGTTTTTCCGAGGTTAATCTTATTTGATAGTTTTAATATATTATATACACAAATTTAGTTTCTTTCTATATTTAATCCATATATTCGTATCTTATAAACATATCGGCATAGTTATTTTATAGTTTATTGTTCTTGTTAGGCTTATACAGGTTGCCAAAAGTAAAATAGATTAACCTCGGAAAGTCTACATGAGTCCTCTTATATATATTTTGCTTTATGATATGGAGTATTTAATATAAAAAGGTTCGTAAAAATGTATTTAGTTATTTGTTGTCAATATTTGTTAGTATTTATTAGCTGTGATACAGTTGTCTCTAATAAAAACTATACAGTATTTCGGTAATTCAAATAGACCCATTGGAGAAGGTGAGGACATTTTTAAAGCTGGGCGGGTCCAAAATATAGGAATTGACAAAAATTTAAAGGATTTTGTAGTCATTGGCATGGTGGTTCAAACTTCAAATTTTAAGGCATAACCACACGAAATTATACTCCAAAATTTATTGACAGTGACAGGCTTGTGGAGATGTCGTTGTTCCTGCAAAGCCGGAACAAAGTGTCCTGCTTGCCTCTTATACATCAATCGGTGTATAAATACAATTACGCATATTTAATTCTAGTCTAATTTTTATTATTATACCTAGATATCCTGACCTAAACGGAATTAGTTGTACGGAGGTCAGACAGACATGGGGAAAAATTGGTCGTTCCATCTCTAAAAAATATTAAGGGATAGAAGCTTAGACAAATATTATTGGTATTCATTTTTATTTTAGCGCAATCGTGTTCGGAAGTAATCCAGTTAAGTTCAGATTAGCGAACATCCTTTCCGCTAGCTGTCAATGAAGTAAAGTCAGAGCAATATGAGTTTTTTGAAGGCATTATAGATCATAATGGGCTTAAAACATATGTGCAAACTATGGATTTATATTTATATCCAACCATAATGGCTGATGTTTTACAAATAAAAAAAAATCGATCGATGTGTATCAATCAAAATTTGCACCGATACAGTCCATCAAACCAGTGCACAGTGGTTCGTCGAAAAACGGCTTAGAATTACCGGCAGTGTTTCCTACAGTCTAAATACATATTCATCTAACAAAAGTTCGAATTGGCCCAAAAAATTAAGTGGGATATACAGTAGCACCTTCAAAGGAAACGAATACATCAAATATGGCGTATATGCAGAAAAGATTGCCAAACAAATTTATGGAAATCATTGCCTTTTAATTGAATGCGGATTAATAATTTCACTGGACCTCCCGTTTTTGGCTGTTAGTCCAGATGGCATATCGTTCAACGGTGAAGAATTATTTCTTGTTGAAATAAAATCGCCAGTTAAAGGAAAGTAAATGACTTCAAGTGATCTAATAAAAAATCTTTCGTTCATTAAATTAATAAACCATGTATATCTGTGCAGCGAAAATCATCTATATTATGGACAGATTCAGCTGGGTTTAGCCGTAACAAATTTACAACTATGTGATTTAATTATATTTAGTAGCTTTGATAATACTTATGAAATTAAAACATTTACGAAGATATATTTTGAATATGTAATGCCTTTTATTTTTAAGAAATAATTTTGGATGCTACAATAGTACTCGTGATTTGTGGGTATTTTATATGATTTATTTTTTATTTGAAATTAATTTATAATTTCTGAATTGAAACTATTTTTTGTTCTGTTTTTTATATAATTTTAATTTATTTTTGTTGTTGTATGTTGTGCCCCCATAGTGTAAAACGTGTGAAGAAAAAAAAATGTTTATATGTTAAGGCTTATGTCGAGTTCACGTATGCGATCAAAAAATGATTCGCGAATCAAAGGAAAGTTAAATCATTGAAAACATATACAAATTTCCCCGTCCGAGATGAAATAATTTTAACTTTGGGAAAATTTTGATCGGAAGCATCCAACATAATAAAAAAAAATTACAAATTATGAGTAATAATGCGAAATAATTACGCTCAAAGATTGGCTTGATTCGCGAATCATTTTTTGATCGCATACGTGAACTCGACATTAGTGTTAAATCAAATTTATTTAAATACATATTTGCGTTTCTTTAATGTATTGTTGTGAAACCAAAAAAATAATGTTACGTTTCTAATTTTGTTGGGGGATTTCGAAATGAGAGGGAGCTTTTGATGATGTTTGCATAAATGATTTATTTTTTTTGTCTTCGGACCCACCCAAACTACCGTGCTAATCTTCAAGGTCACAAATTTATAAGGGAAGTTCCCTCCTTTATCCAAAAAAGGAACGCATGTTACAAAATGGCGCCGAAACAGGGACCTGAAGAGAGCACATGATAGCACAGTTGTGTTTTTGCATTTTACCAGGAAGGTTTGTCTTTGAGTTAATTAACGGTTGAGCTTTGAGCGATAGGTGTGCTAGATTTCAATACGAATTTGGTTGTTTCGTGTATTTATTTTTCAATTGTCCTGTAGGTTATTTCAGACAAAACGCAAGACCAATACCATGTCTTTGGTTAACTTATGATCCGTTATGTGTTGTTGATTTGTGTTGGGATGATTAAGGCATATATTTTAAGTTTATTCTTCCAATCTCATGTTGTTATCCAATTCACGGGTTATCGGTTTCCTCAAGGTGTGCTAGTTAAGTTTAAAAATTATTTATGCATTTTAATTATAAACCCAATGATAGTATCATTATCATATGTCACATATTCATCAGCCGCGTCAAGTTGTTTGAATAGTTAAAGTTCATCAAATTGTTTGTTCTCATTTCGTTCCCCTGTGTTGCGTATCGTAAATAATATCGTAGTTATTTATATTTAAGTTGAACTTGGTTAGATATTTCAAGCTTTCGTTTCTTACTTATTGTAAGGTTTTTTTTGTTGTTTTGTGTGTTTTTGAGAGTAATAGACGATGTTATAAATTTTCCCATTTTTTTATTGTTTTTCTCCTTCTTTTGGTTCTGCGATTAGTTTTTTTTTCTTTATAATGATTCCCGATCGAGTTAAACTCCTTGAACAAGACGAATTAATGGTGGAATTTCAATTACGTCAAATTGCTCCCAATGAAGAAGGAGCTTTATCCAAACTCCTAAAATGTTGGCAAACTGAAGACAAAGAACCTGCGTTTCAACTTCACCATTCACATGTAAGTCCTAACGATGGTTTAAGGGAGGTCCAACTATGTTCAAATATGACCTCATCACTGCTTCAAGTGTCTGACAAATATACGATCAACACACCGTTACCTCTTCTAACTCAAGCATTGGTTAGAACTAATCATTGGTTTCAACGAGCGTCACGTGCCAAAAATTCGTTTGGAGAAGCCAATGATATCGGCAGAATGATGGTTAGGCTTCGACGCACTTGCCAAACATTAAAGAACTATATAGAATCTCAACTCAACGCGGAAGTAAATTCCAGTCGATAAGATGAACGTTCGCGATTCCGCTGTAGCTAGATCGTCAGATGAAGAACTACATCCACTCAAGGACTTCCTACTTGAGAATAAATCGGCGGAAGAAGACCGGGATGAAGACAATGTTCTAGATAAGTCACAGGGATCTCAGAATAAACGACTATCCCTACTTAGTCAAGCAAATAAACGACGTTCGTTTTCTGACGCTAAAGATCTTGCGGTACTGGAGGAGGTGGGATCTCGAGATGTCACTCGGGGTGCTTCAAGAAAAATGCGAGTGCCTCAAAGCCCAAAAGCATTAAATAATGGCGCTACCATATTACCAAATCCATTTAACATATCGTTCAGTAAACCAGACCTCGGGGGTCCTAGATTTAAAAATGGGGATCCATTCGCGAGACCTCAACAACAAATATTAAACAACCAACCGTTTAATCGGACGAAGATTGCATACGCATCGATCAGCTAACGAAATTTGTGTTGTTAAAGACGTTACCCAAAGCTACTGCCGAATCAATCGTCAACCACCTCAAAGAAACCTTTGACATTTTTGGCGTTCCAGAAACTATATGTTCGGATAACGGAGTGCAGTTCAGAAGTTAGGAATACGTTAAATTTCTGAAATCTTTTGCTATTCGTTCCAGATATACCGCTCTTTATTCGCCGCAAAGTAACGCGTCAGAACGGGTTAACTGGTCAATATTAGCCGAGATTCGTGCTTACATTCCCCACATTATCTGATGTTTGGATATCATCGTATCTTCCACGGGAATCAGTATCATTTGTTAAAGGAATCGAACTTATTAAATGAACCGGAGATATAATGCTTGCCCACCAATCATCGCTTACCAATTGTTCATGAAAAGATACGATCACTTTTACAGGAGGCGTATAATAAATATGCGCTTGCTTACAATTTACGCACCCGGTTTATAGAATTCACTCCCGGACAAACAGTTTACGTCAAATCGTTTTGTCAGAGTGATGCCACTAAACATTTTTCAGCGAAGTTAGCCCCATCTCGTGTTAAAGCTAAGGTGGTAAAGAGAATAGGTAACGTAAACTATTTGTTGTCTGACGACGCGGGTAAAGTTTTGGGCACATATCATGCCAAGGATATTTGTGTTTAGGGGAGGAACTAAATATGTTCTACATCCCAACGTGGATTATATTTTCTTCAGCCTCGATTATTAATTGGCAATTGTAAATCGAACCTGCCCTGTATTGTATTGATCGCTAGTTGAAGTCATCAACGTGAATTGCACCGTAATATGCTTTGTACCAACCGGTATTCATCTTATTAGGTATGACATCTAACCAATTTAAATAGAGTCAAAATATTGATTGCTGTTGTTATTGTATTGTAACAGGCTACCCCTGCCTAACGTCACTGTGATATGGCATAAAAATGTATATATTTTTTTAGGTAATATCGTTATGGTTAGTCGAGGTCGAGCTGTAATTACAATTTTAATGGCCCAATTCTTTTTGGTATACGTTGTAGCTTGAAACGTTATCGCTCGATTACTTTGGTTGTTGGTTTTCGGAGTTTATACTATAAAGTTGTGTTGTGCCCCCATAGTGTAAAACGTGTGAAGAAAAAAAAAAATAAAACAAAAAAAAAAAAAAAAAATGTTTATATGTTAAGGCGTATTTTAAAATTTGCGGATTGAGAAAATTGCAGCACCCTAATATTTACTCTGCACAGAAGCAAACACTCGAAACTTATAGATTGGAGGAGACAGAATTTAATATTTAACATATTAAAAACCAATTTTAATGAAACACATTTTTTATAATTAATCTTTATTATTCACTTTTCACAAAAGGCCATCGATTTTTCTTAAAATAAACATGATAATTAATTACATCTACGGATTGACAATAATCTTACATGTGAATTTTGATCAAACATATTTTTCCATTATGCAGCATTAAAAGATATGGAATTGTTGTAATGTTGCTAGTAATCAAATTCTCCTCATATGAGAAACCATTTAATGTTGAGGGAACTGAGTTGGTCCGGTCCTCTAAAGTTGCTTTATAAAATCCTGAAATTAAAACAAGAAAGCAACAAATATAAGTAAAGCCACATAAAGTACTGTAAATTTAATTTGGGTTTACCATATATCGTTTCAGCACATCTATGGTTTAATCCTGAAGGTTATAGAGATCATTTCTTGCGACGTGAAGTAAGGTTACAAAAAAACTGCAAATAAAAATAAATATAATGAAAAAAATAAATATAATTTATATTTTATTTTATTTTTAAATAATTACCATTTTTTGCTACAAATCTGGAAACTAGACGAACTGGCATTTTTGTGGCAATTTGTGTACAGCTTTAAATTCACTTTAAGACTAATTTGTTTGAAATTTGAATAAAATTTGGAAAACAAAATCCAAAGTCGGGTAGAATAAATGATTTGGTTGGTTACAATCTCCCCGCAAAAATTGTTTAACAAAGTGCAAAGTTAATATTGAACAGTATTTGAACATTTTAAAAACACTTTGCAATTTATTCTCAACGAAAAAAACAAATTTTTTTCAGTTTTAATATGTTTGCATTGAAAATAATATATTCAAATTGCGCCGCTCAAATTTACCTAGCAGCATTGTAATATCATTAATTTAATTTGTCATCAGACGGTGCTCAGCAATAATTTTAATATTTAAAAATGCACTGTAAATATTGCACTGCAAATTTTACAAGGCTCGTACTTAATTAAGACATTATTGGTAATAATTGCAAATTTGGATTTGCACAGCAAAATGTGTAAATATCTCCGCGCTATTTTTTCAGTGTAATAAATAAGAAAAAAAACCTCTTCAAACCTCGCTGCTTGGTTGTCAGTAGAAATTTAGAAAAAAATCTCTGCTCGCACCACTCGCAGAAGGCTTCAGTAAACTTTTCTGAAAGCTATAAATCCAGGAAGAAACCATGGCTCTCTAAAAAAACAATCAGGATTGGTATTGATGGGACCTATAATATACCAAAGTTTCACCGAAAAATATTTTTCAAAGATCGTGTGTTCCAACGAATCACACTTTGATGTAAGTTGACAATTCTATGTCCTAATAATATTAAATAATATGATTTTAAAACACAATTCATTGATACAAATCTCTTAGATTTCAGAACTTTGCATTTTCTTTATTTCAGATTTTTGGTACACTTGGTGTCCCTTTTGTGCGTCGCCTGGTAGGCGAAGCATTTAGTCTGGAGTGTGTGTTACCAACCGTAAAACACGGCGGGGACAGCATAATTGTCTAGGGCTGCATGACTAATTCTGGAGTTGGCGAAATATTCGTGTGCGAGGGCCACATGAACTCTCCAAAATATATAAACGTCCTGGAATCTGCGTTCCTGCCATCATTTTTAATAGTTTTTAGTTATACAATCATAAACGGCATTAAATTCCACCAGGATAACGCGACATGTCATAAATCTGCCCGCACAATGGCATCGTTTTGATAAAATGGCATTGAGGTTCTGGAGTGGCCTGGCCAGTCACCGGAGCTGAGCCTCATAAAATATTTATGGAGTTTATTAAAACACAGAATCAGGCGCCACACGAAAAATAACAAAGAAGACACAAAACGCTGTCTCCACCAAGAATGGAGCCTTACGTCTTGCAGAATGTAAAAAACTAAATCTCTACCCAAAAAAAAAAAATTCTTCAGTAATTAAGGCCAATGGTGGACCCACAAAATATTAATTTTATATAAATAAATAGAAATGTGAACCTAAAAAAAATTTTCAATTTATTTCAAATTGATACTCCCAAAAAATTGTAAGATATCATGGCTGCTCAATACTTTTGGCCAAGGCTGTATAGAAATAAAATAGACATGCGCACAGGTTCGTACAATTCCTCCCTTCCAGTACTTTTACTTTTTAAACGTGTTTCATTTTGAGATATAGAAATTTATGTTGGCAATACTTTTTACGCGAATAGTCGATTTGACAGCTGACAGTTGACTTTTCGCTAGTGTGGTTTGCCATTTTATAATAAATAGACTCACACCATAGCAACATTTGCAAATTGTTCAAATTTGCTTTGAGAATAATTTTTCAGTCCGTGAAAGTCATCGCACACTACATCAATCTTATGGTCAAAATAATCGGTCTTCAGAGCAGTTAATTTCACTATCTATATATGGATCGCTTTCATACTACGTTTACACTAATTATGATAATCCGCTAAATGATGATAAGAGAACCCAAATGAATCAATTTATCATCGTGTACAACAATTGGGATTTGATCTAACCTCTTTATAGAGGATTTTGCGTAAGGATTTTGGTTTACATGCCTACAAGATTCAACTTGTGCAGGAATTAAAACTGCACAACTATCGTTCGCGCCGTCAATTACGTTAAAGAGCCGAAGCCAATATTGACGTCGATGCAAACTTACCGTACAAAATTACCTTGAATGATTGAGCTCATTGGCAGAAAATTGGCTTTCAAATAAAGTGAAATTCGTGGCCATTAAAATTATTTTTCAGTATTTTATTTAAATTCAAAGTTGTATATCTCGAAATGAAACACCCTTTAGTTTAATGGTTGTCTCGTTTGTTCGTAAACCTAAATTAGCTTGATATTTAGTTGATAAGTTTTATCAATTGGAGTGCATTACAAGTAAGTAGTTGTGAACGTTGTCTACGAGCAGTCGATGTTGTTGACGGGTTGTCGACACGATCACCTAAAAATTAGTAGATGACACGTAAACGGCCATCTCTTCTCTGTGTGTGCGGTGTTGTGCAGACAACATGTGTGTGTCTCTTGTACAGCTGACTGATCGGAATGAAACGTCAGATTTAAGCTTTTACTATAATTTGGGGAGTCCAGTGATATTCAGTCAAAATCGATCGTATAACATCCACGAAAACACGGTTATAAACAAGAAGAATGTAAATTAAGTTTCAAACAAAATTGATTCAGAACTTTGTTTTTAATTTTATCGGATCGGAAATGGCGAATATTGCCCAAAAAATTATTTTATCAAAATTCGGCATCTCTGCCTCAACCTTTTTCCATAAATTGGAAGATATTTAAGAAATTTGGTTGAAATCTGTGTACTGGCAGGGGCAGCTTTTTGGAAGCTTTTTCAATTTTTGCATTTAATTATTAAACGATTCAAATAATTAACAATTACATTTGTAGAAGATAGTTTTACCGAAATTCCGGTAGGTTTAGTTTTTCACTTTAGAAAACTGGTATGAGGTATTCGATAGCTACAGTCTGTAACGAAAATGATCATACACATTGATTTTTAAAAAAAATTTACAAAATAAAAGGATTATAAAATTTATTTTGTAGTTTTTTATTAGAATAAATTATTTTACAAATTAACAAATCCAAAAACACAAAATAAAAATTTATTTATCGTTTATAATTAAAAAATCAAGGTTTTTTGCAACGAAAATGGTCATACAAAATGAACAGATTTTCCATTGTTCAGACTGTATAGTATGTATACATTCGTGGTAAACGAAAGTCGGTTATTATGGTCTCAACATATTCACTGCTACATTTTTTTTTAAATTGAGCAACGTGAGAAATAAGGAATCAAATAATTTTACAGATTTGCAAGTCACTCCCAGAGAATCTATAATTTTATCCCTTTCTGTTTTTCTCGTTGACGTTAAGTAACTATTTTATATTCACGGTATTTAAAAAGTGCAAAAACAAATTTCTAATTTCGCTATTTCAATTTCCGTATTTAAAATAAATAATTTAAATATTTCATAAATCGAGCCGACTATGAGCAAAACGAATGAATATACAAACGAACAAAAATAAATTTGCATAATCTGTGTTTAATAAAGCAAAGTAAACATCCAACAAGTCCCAAAGAAAGACGCTACTATACCAGAAAACGGATAATTAGTAATTTTATTTAATGTTTAAGATTTATACCCATTCAACGACAACCAAAAAGATTCCTTTTTCGAAAAAAATTAGATTTTATAATTAAATGTCTTTAAGAAAAAGGTACAAAAACAACATCATCTTCTATGTTGCGTTGTGTCTTCTTATTTTATTTTCTTAATGCGAGATGCGGGAATTTTTTTTTCTTTTTCCGAGAAATTGAGGTAAATACAATTATTGTAACTCTTATATAGGTAGCGCATTTCTTGCTACATGTAATTTGATTTGTTGTGTTTACTGTTTAGTCGGATACATTTGTGATGATATGATGTGTCGATTCAATTTCAATTTTTGTGGGTTCATCGTGTTACAAGGAGTAATATTAAGGCAAACATCAGACTTTTTTTGACACAACATTATTTAGGGAAAAACAGTTTTTGGTGAAAATCGTTATTTCCAAACAAAATTTCATGAAAAGCGAAGGTCGTAACTCATTTTAGGAATTCTACTTTAATCTTTTAAATTTTGTTCGTTTTTTCAAAATAACTGATTTATTTACAACATATTGTGAAGAACAATAAAAACTTGTTAAAGGAACTGCTCCGAAATTGTCTATGAAAACTGTGTATATCGATGGAAATTTAGATAAATCTAAAGTATAGTAGATGATTCCCTTACAATCCCATCAAACATACAGGTTAACATTCCTGGTTGTCAATCATGCTATGGCCATCGTTTGGATCGATTCACGGCCCCCCGAACATGGTCGTTTTTGCTTGACATTGTCGTATGTGACCCATTTCTTCGGTCAGTCACCATCCGTTTCATAATTGGCTCGATTTTACTCCATGTGGCCAAGGATTCCCAGATGGATATACAGACCATCAAGTTTTTTTGAAGCTTTATGCAAATGGTTTGAAACTGATTTGTGGTCGATCTTCAGATCCGAAGTGAAATTGTAAATTGTTACTTTCTCTTTGTTTAGTTCTGCGAAAAATACGTCACGAGATATACGCCACTAAAGCCAACTAGCGAAAAAATATTGGAATTATATTTCCCAAAGCTTATACTAGATTAATTGAACGGTATACGATAGATTTCAATCAACAATTACAAGGAAAAAAATCTTCGAGGGTCTTGCGACCAAGAAACGGCGGGATAACCAAACTCCGAGAACTTAGCAAATGATGTTCTGTCTCAGAGCTTGAAAGTTTTGAAAACTTAGATAAAATAGATATATGTCTTGTCTCGAAAACTCATTTAACAGCAACTTCATTTATTAAAATAAGCGTAAGAGGCGGGTCAACCGTAATTATTAAAAATAATATTAAACATTATGAAGTAATGCTCGGCATTGAAGCAGAAATTATGCAGGTTAAAAACAATAAAAGTTGAATCAATCGATAGTGAATTCAGTATCTTCTCTATTTACGTCCTCCACAATTAATAAAAGAAGACTTTACAGTCGACTTTTTAAATCACTAGGACGAACTTTTATCATAGGCGGTGATTTTAATGCAAAGAATAACTTTTGAGGATCTGACTTACAACCTCTAAAGGGAAAGAATTATTTAATGCAGTTTGCGTTAACAACTGTGAATTTCTCTCTTGCGATAAACCAACATTTTGGCCTGCTGACATACATAAAATTCCAGATCTTCTTGACTTCTTTGTAACAAAAAGCTATCATCTGACCTGTGATCATAGCTCTGAGTATTGTGATAATAAAAAAAAGATGATTCACCTAAGTTAACAAACAATAAAACCAATTGGGATATATTCAAGAAATTAGTGGAAGATCGAACAAATCTAAATGAACTAAAAGAATTTAATAACAATATCCAACAAGCAGCTTGGGACAGTTTACAGATTTCTCATAGCAACACAATATTGAAACATAACTATCCTCTTGAAGTCAGAGAGCTACTTAAAGAGAAACGAAAAGCTCGCAAAATCTGGCAACAGACTCGTGCACCGCAATACCAAAATATTCTTAATTGTTTGTGCAATAAATTAAAATAACTAATAAAGGAAATAAAGAACGAAAGCATACATAAGCGACTTCTAGGTCTTTCTGAACTAAAAGATAACGATTACTCGCTGAACGCAACGAAGGGGCTAAAAAAACAAAATGCATGTCCCGCCTATCAAAAACGTTGGCCGATCCTGGGTTACAAGTTACAAATAGAAAGTCCCTCTATTTGCTGCTTATTAAGAAGAGATTTTTTAACCGTTACCGAGACAAATGTATATATAACAGTCGTAAACAAAGTAGATGATGTTAACGTAAGGCATTTACCTTATTGGGGCTTAAAACTGAAATCAATAATAACTTAAATATCAGAAAAGCTCCAAGTTATGTCTTAATTACTGAGCAAATTGTGAAAGCCATTTTCGATAAAGGTTTGCGTAAATTAATTCAAATAATTGCTGCATTAATTTGATTGAAATATATTCCACGACAATGGAAGGTGGCCGAAGCAATACTGATTCCTAATCCTAAACCAGGTAAACCATAGAGACAGATATCACTACTTCCAGTCATATCAAAAAAATTTGGAAAACTGTTGTTGAAACCCATAATAGGAGAGAGATGCTTAGTTCCACCACACCAATTCGGGTTTAGAGAAAACTCTCTACAGTGGAACAAGTTCACAGAATAACGGATGTCATTGAGGATGCACTTAAGAGAATAAGAAAATATGGTCCAGTATTTTCTCAGATGTAGCTCAAGCTTTTGACAAAGTTTGGCACCAAGGGCTTGAATTTAAACTGCATCGAGACAGGCCTAAGCAATTTTATCAAATTCTTAAACCCTACATAGCTGATCGACACTTTAGAGTCAAATCTGAAAATGAGTACTCTGAAATAAAAAGAATATCATCACAGCAGGTATACCACAAGCTAGCGTACTTAAACCTATTCTGTTTATTATACGAGAGACCTACCGAATATTCAAGGTTCTACAGCAGCAACATTTGCAGACGATACATCTATTCTAGCAGTGGAAAAGATATTTCGGAAGCAACAAGGAAATTTTAAAAGACAGTTGACACGCTGAGCAACTGGACTAAAAATGGCGCATCTTATTAAATGAAACCAAATCACGACCCGTCAACTTTTACAAATCAAAATTTAAACTTTATTCCAGTGGTTCTCCACTCAAACCAAATTCCATATGCAAATACTAAATACCTTGGCATGACCCTCGATGCTAAGGTAAGATGGAAAGAACACATCAAGAAGGAATAAAATGAGTTAAACATCAAATATCGGAAAATGTACTGGCTCATGGGTAGAAATTCTGAGCCTCAATACACAACAAATTGCTTTTATACAGGCAAATGCTAGAACCAGTATGGACCTATGGTATCCAACTTTGGGGTTGTGCCAAGAAATGATACAATGCTACAATGACACAAAACCTTTATAGAGACTTAAAGATAGAATATGCCCTTGCTGAAATAAAGAACAAGCAATGAAACACATACAGCGACACCACTAACGGAGTGAGGACCCTCCAATGGCAGAAACCGCTAGAGCTGGGCAATTCTAATTAGAATTAGAAAGTATTGTAAAATGAGTAATCAATATGCTACTCATCTTAATCAGAGAAACTAGTTTAAGACAGATAAATTACTAGATGATCTCTGAATCAGTTGTCAGTAATATTGTATAAAAAAAACTATTTCTTTTTAGAATCAATCTACAGCTACACTTGTTTTGCATTAAAAATATTATTTCAAAATGTTTCAAAATCCCTCGATTTCGATTTGTTAGCTCATCATCAAGAGTATGTACTCAGGTAGTATACTCTAATCGATTGGGGTCGCTTGAACCACAACAATTTAAAGAACGTTTAAATTTGTTAGTTTAAGGTATACTAGGTTTTTCACTTTTCAAGCCAGTAGTAGTAGCAGCGAAATTATTTTCATCGAGTTGTATTATCTGTAGTGATCAGGCACACGAATTTTTCACAATTTAACTTTACTAGGCCATCTTTAGTTGGGTATTTTTTCACTTATATGTGTTCTATTTATTTCACTTTTTATTTTAGCATTTTACATCGACGGAAATTGCAATAAACATGAATTACTTTGTTGGAACTTTACCTATTATAATATGTAGAAACTGATACGTTGTAAGTTCGTTACGTTGTAAGTTAAATAAATATTTAACGCAATATTCACTCTTAAATACGTTCGAAGATAATAGAAAGTCCCAAAAGTAATCATGATTTTTCACAAAGAGAGAGAGAGAGAGAGAATCAAACCAATGATAGGAGTAAGGAATTTATTCCTCCACATATCAAATTTACATATAACACATAACAAATTTGTGCTTCAGAGAAAACGTATCAACGACGAAATGTAAAGAATAAAAAAAAATAAAACATAATTGAAGATATACTTGGAAAGAACAAAATATTTTCAAATATCTTTTTAGATGCGCACAAGTATTTTACAGCGTACCATAGGATTACGATCTAGGACAAACACTAGATATGAAACTAAAATGAAAAGAGTTCATTAAAACAAAGAACCACAAACAACAGTCCATTCCAAAACAAAGTCCTACGTGACATTTATTTATTTATTCTATCAACAGCAGCATGTACCTATATGCAATTGGCTGTTCGAAAAAATATATAAAAATAATAATAAAATTACAAAAAAAAAAAAATTAAAGTTCTAACAAAATGAAAACTAACATCGAACATTAACAACAATTAATAATTATAAATTACATTTTCTAATTACATTCATTTATTTATTAAAATGAGCAGGAACAACAGTGGTGGCACCAAGTCAAAACTGCAGAGTAGCGATTGCCCTCTTGAAAGCATGGCGAGAAATGTGCAAATCAAAATACTCAGCAACGGTTGTTATCGGTTGAGATCTCGTTGGATGCGCGTTGTAGGACTATGGTCGCTGTAGTTACTGTCGGCAGTTGGAGTACGACGAAACTCACGTGGGCGTTGTTGAGCAATAAATATTAACGAGTGAAAATATGTCAGCACAATCAGCTTTACCACAAATAATATCACGTGCAAAAGTAGCATGGGTATGTCTAGAACCTTGAGGCACACCAGCTACCTTGAGGCACACCAGACGAAGGAATGATACTCTGAGTAAGTAATATCAATCTTGACACACATTTTACGATTTGATAAGTAGGACATTAACCAATCTAAAGGAATAATGTCTTAATTAAGATCACTAAGCTTATTTAACAATAATAGGTGATTGAGTTTATCGAAAGCTTTAGCGAATTCGGTATAAACCACTTCGACCTGTATTTTTGAAGCAATGGAACTGAGTAACTTATTCAAAACAACTGACAAATTAGTAACCGTTGAGTGGCCCGGAAAAAATCCACACTGAAGTGTGCTAATATATTGCTTATACACCTAATTCTGTTTTTACGCGATAGATACGTTCCCAGAAAATTCGCGCAAAAAAAAAAATTCGCGCAAAAATAGAAATGGCTTCCATATAAAAGTAAAGGATTGGTTCTACATTTGTAAAATCAACTAAATTAGAGATAGATTACAGTACACAAAATCCCATTTTTACATGCTTTACACACTATTTTATTTAAATGCTTATTAGATATCTTTATGAGAATAATATTTATTTAGAAAAACAAATAAAAACACATGTATTTAAAAATATTAATTAATTTTATTAAAAAAAAATCATATTTTAACAAAACATAACGAAAAAAATTCATTTTAATAAAAAAAGATTGCAAAATACTATATCATAAAATATATTTTTAAGTGCTTTCATCACTGGCTGATGGAACTGATGGAATGCGCACTCGTTTATGTGACACTTGAAAATCACTTTCTTCTCTAGAAATATTTTCCACTGCATTTCCATTGCTGCGTAGTGGTGGTGTTTCAGTAATTTTCGTAAAAAAATCCATTATCAATGGTTGTTTCCCAGTTGTGATAAGACTGTTATGTAATTCTCGATAATTACTCATTAATAATTTTAGGTCACGTTGAAACTTCTCAACTCTTTTCCCAATAGGATTATGCTTGCCAAAATGATCGCTCAATTTAGCAGCTATTTGAAGTCTTTCTTTAATTAGGTCTACGGTGAAGGTAGGAACTTCTTCGTCAGCGACATTGGATTCTTTTATCACTCAAATAACGCCGAACTTCTGGGACAAAATTTTTAATGAACCATCCTCTAAAAGTTTCAGTTGCCACCCTATTTCTATTAGCCGTCCAGTGGACTGGTAATGTTCTAAAATCTACGCCTTTCATTGACCGTGGTTTTAGAGCTCTATTTACAAGTAAGGGTTTCAAGGGTTTCTGAAGCGTTAGAGCAAAATAAAAAGGTCACATGATCCTTGGCCTTAAATCCACTTGCAATTTTCTGGGATTGAAAGGCCCGTTTCATCAGCATTCCATACCTGATCCTAACTATAGCCACCATCTTTAACTATTTTGGCTAACTTTGAAGGAAATACTTTAGCTGCCTCCTTATCTGCAGATGCGATTTCACCCTTATTTTTTACATTATGAACCGTGTGCCTTTGTAAAAAAAACACCCGTTATCCAACCTGTATTTGCAGAAAATTCAAATTTTTTAACTTTCTGGCCTGAGGGTTGTGGTTAATCTTCTTTCACCTCTTTGTAAATTCGTAATGCCATCTGCTTGATGATATTTCCATCAACTGGTATTCGTTTTTGTGAGCAATCCTCCATCCATATTACAAGAGCCTTCTCCATTTTCTCTTTTACTATGTCTTCTGTGTATGATGATGTATGAGCACTTATACTTGTTCCAGTAATCACGGATTTTCTAATACCTTCTTCATTTTGTTTTATGGTTTTTACGGTAGATTTCGTTAAACTGAAATATTTCCCTGCAGAAGTAGCATCGTTTCCGATGGCTAGCCTCTTGATTTTAACTTCCAAAGAAATAGCTTTTCTTTTCGTTTGTTTTTCAGCTGACATTGTTAATTGTACCATGAGCTCTCCTATAAAAATAATTCGTTTGCCCGTAATAAATGAATGCAGTTAAAATTATAATTCACATACCGTTTATTGAAATTTGAAAAATTTATAAATTGCTTGTTATAATCTCACACGCAAATGATACCAAATTTGCCACTTTACATATTAATATCACACTGAAAACCCGCACTATACTTTTATCAAAAACTAATAAGGGATAATTAGGGAAATTCCCTGCAGTTGTGTCGTAGATTCTACACGCAGATTTTACACGTTCATCTCCATCTGTCGGTAATTCTATTGTTAGAATGACTGACATATGGCAGTGAACGAGGTTTAATTCATGTACAAAGATGTTTGATTTTGCTAAAAATTTAATCGCGTTAAATTAAATAAAATCGCGTAAAAAAGGAAACAAAATATTTTGTAGAATCGCGTTAAATCAAATTCGCGCAAAAAAAGTTCGCGCAAAAACAGAATTAAGAAATAGAAGTGCCTTGAATAATAGAAGAAAATTACGGACCCATTTTTATAGATTGGAATTACATTTGATATTTTCCAAACATCAGGGAAAACGCATTGTGTGAGACTTACGAGTATGTTAAACAATTAGCATAAAGAGGCTGCAAACTGAACTGCGTATAGCTTCAACAGAAAAGCGGGTAAACCATCAGGCCCCGGACCCTTTGATGCGTCCATATTCATCAATGCCTGCAACACATCAAGCTCAGAAAAAATATTTTTTTGTTTATTAGAGAAAGATATATTGGAGTTTGTGAGATATCCTTAACAAAAACGCTACTGAAGTAATCGGCAAAGAAATTGCAGATTGTTAATGAATTGTCGGATTTTTGACCACCGAATTCCATAAACGGTTTTTCAGTTTCACAAATCTCCAAAATTTTTTCGGGTTACAGCGCAAATCGTCATCTACATCAAGCATGTATTTATTGTACATGAATCGGTTAAGACAGGAGAACTACCTGGGCTGAAACTGAAACTGACTAAAATCGACAGCTAGACCAGTACGCCTATATCTCCTGTGTGTGAGCTTTATTACGCGGGGCCTCCAGTTGCTTGAGCTCTTCAGTGAACCATGGGCAATGATGTGGAGCAATATTTAGCAACTCATTGAAGGTGTTTACTGCACCATTGATATCCATGTTCGATAGAAAAACTCTCCAATCAACGGTAGTCGGTACTCCCATAATGAAATACAAAGCAATTTTCAATGAAGTTCATGTTATTTGAAAATCTAGTGGAATCCTGAATTGAAACTGGAGTGTGATAAATACTGTATGGCTCAAGTTTATAACATCGATTATTGTAGGTGTAAAAAGTTAAGCTTTTAATTGTAAAATTAAAAAGTAGTTGCATAAACCCCTTTGGGTTACAGCAACTTAAAAAAAAACAAGAAATGTTTTGTATAAAAAGTGTAATGTTCATTGTAATTGTAAGTTAATAAAGAAAAAAAAAGTCCAGATAAGTCCCGCAACTGTTTGGTATATTGTTAATCTGAGAAGCGCCTATGTTTGCCATAAAATCACAGATTAAGGCGGAATGATCGATAGTATTAGCTGGAATGAAGACTTTGTCGTCCTTCATCCAGACTAACTTTGTGCTATAAACATTGAATTAAGTTATGTTTTATGTTTATTATGTTATGTTATATTATTGCTATGTACTTATGGTAATAATTTTATAGAATGTTTTGCGTTTGTTACGAATCGTTTTTTGTTAGTGAATGCCACACGAACGAGGAATACAATAAGAAAGAAACGTGTTTTTAGTTACTCCTCTAAATTTACAACAGTTTTGGCAATTTTGGCGACGAGAGGGATTATAAAAAAAAATTGTGTTGTTAATAAAATGCTTGGGAATGAATTTGAATCGATGGGAATTGAATATTGCCCCCCTCAAGATGGATCCTGCGGTTAGAGGACAGCTTTAAATTGTGCAAAGTGGAAAATGACGGAAACAAAACCGTGTACTTACTTCATTATAATGGAATAAAAAAATATGATTTGCTTCGTGATAAAGTTGCACCGGAAAACATACACGAGACGAAATACGAGGACATTCAAAATACCTTACAAGGACATTTCGAAGTAAAAAAGGAACGAAATAGTAGAAATCTACAAATTTATTGGAAGAAAACAGAAATAAAACGAGAACGTCGACGATTTTGTTCAAGGTTTAAGAAGCTTGTCAGCATCATGCGGGCTCGGCGAATATTTAAACAAAGCAATCAGGAACGAAATTGTGATGGGAGCAAAAAGCTTTCCAGACGTGGAGGGATCAACCAGGACATAAATAAGGTAAAAAAGTGAGACATTAAGACATAAATAAGGTAAAAAAGCGTGCTTATGCAAATAATAGGTTAAGTAATTTTAGTAATAGAATGATTCAAATAATAGGTCTACTAGTAGTAGTCTATATAAATTCAACTATATACATATATTCTATTGTAAATTCAACGTTGTCTATATAAATTCAATGTTGTTTTCGTTGTGGTTTTGCAAACCATTTAGCAAATAAGTGTAAGTATAGAATAATTACATGTCATTTCTACAAAAAATATTGGCCATTTAGAGTCAGTTAGTTTGTTTATCAAAAACTAGAAATAGATAGTGGATCACATTTTTCTTTCTATTCACGCCAAACAAAAATATTTTAATAATAGTAAGATTGAAAATACTGGTCGATTTAAAATCTTTTTGCTGAAATCAAATGCCTTGTGTAGGGAAAATTAAAGTTTATGTATATTACTTGAATAGAAGTTATGAATTATATTTTTATGTAGTTGGTTCAAACCGTCATCCAATATTAGATCGCGAATGGATGAAGGAGTTTGAAATTAACTGGAGTTATTATTTAAAAAACGCGAGCAAACCGGTAAATCAGAAACCATTTGGCAATACAAATCAAAACTGCGTTAATAAAATTTTAGACAAATACAAAAAAGTGTTCGATAATGAACCAGGCAAAATTAAAGAATTCGAAGTGCGAATTAATGTTAACAACATACTACATCGGTTTTTTTTCTTTATTAATTTGTAATTACAAATAATATGAACATTATACTTTTATACAAAAAATATTCTTGTTTTTTTAGTTGCTGTAACCCAAAGGGTTGTATGCAAGTACTTTTTAATTTGACATTTAAACCAAACTGTTTTTTAGTTGGGGCTAAATATCACAAATAAAAATTTAAATAGATAAATAAATTAAATAAATTATACTATAGTAGTGCATTAATTTAAGTATACTAAAATATTGAATTCAAATTATTCGCTATATAGTTTCATTAAACATATTTTTATTTAAATTCATAAACATTTTTGTTTGTACTTTGAAATTTTTTAAGGTTCTAATATTTTGAATTTCGGTAGGCAGCTTGTTATATAACGGAATTCCTCTATATAATAAATTGCTTCTTGTACAGGTATCTCGAGCGAGAAATTCTCTTAACAATAACGACGCATTTCGTAAGTTATAGCCATACGTGTCCCCTGCTTTTACAATGATTAGATTATGTACAATTAAATTGTTTAAAATCTTATACACATACAATATCAATTCGAAATTGTTCATAAATGATAAAGAACCAAATTCTTTGAACAATTCAATTGTTGGGTAACGTATTGGTACACCCTTAATTAACTTTAAAGCCCTCTTGCGGATAATTTCTAATTCATTCAGTTTAAATTTTGCTACTCCACTCCAAAGAGGGTTTAAGTATAATAATCTGGAGTTAATATACGCAGTATATATCAGTTGCAAATGTTCTCGAGTTAAAAAGTTCCTTATTCGTTTAATAACAAACACGTAAGGACTTATCGATTCTTTGATCCAATCTACATGATTCTGCCAATTTAACATGTTATCGATTGACAATCCAAGATAACAATATTTAGTCACTTTATCAATTTTTGTGTTTTTATACAGAACTTGAAGAGTGTTATCTAAGTCTTGATTACCAAAATTTAACCAAGTATCGATTAAGACCAGATCGTTATTAATCATTGAAAATAGACTATGTTTTGAGTCCGCTGCATAAAATATAACACTATCGTCTGCGAAAAGTTGCAAGGGACCTTTAAGTGGCAAATTAAAAATGTCGTTAATATAAATTTTAAATAGGCAAGATCCCAAAATAGATCCTTGTGGAACGCCGCACAACATTGTTAGCTCATCACTTACAGTACCATTAACAGCCACCTTCTGTTTCCTATAACCATGTAAATAGTTTTCAAATAGTTTCAATTGCGTCGTGTTAAATTGCAGTTTTTCTAATTTCAGTAGCAGTATTTCATTTAACACAGTCAAAGGCTTTTTTGAAATCTAGAAACAGACAAGCACATTTCTTTCTAACATCTAAGTTTTTTGTAATTAAATGGGTTAGATTAGAGCATGCTGATAAAGTACTTGATTTTTCCTGAAATCCAAACTGATACTGATTTAATATTTAATTGCAAACCAGAAAATTTTCAAGTCTTCTTAGAATTAATTTCTCAAATACCTTGGAGAAAACTGGTAGGATTGATATTGGCCTGTAATTTTGAAAATTGAGTTCATTTCCGTCTTTAAATACGGGGACAATTTTGGCTGTTTTGAGACAAGCGGGAAATTTTCCTGATTGTAAATAGTTATTTAAGAATGTAACAGATTCGCTAAATTTTCCAACGAAATATTTAAGAACTTTTGTCGAAATTCCATCCAAACCATTAGCCGCTCTTGTTTTTAAAGTGTTAATAGTTGTTACTAGCTCGGCTACTTCAATAGGTTCAAGACTAAAAGGACTGTACCAATCAAAAAGGTAGTACAACAACAACAACCACAAATGATAGCGATTAACAAGAAAGCGGAAACAACATCAACAACGCTACCAAAAAAAATTAGCAGACCACCACCAATACATATACACAATCAAACAATCAAGGACACTATACAATTAATGAAAGAACTAAACATAGAAGACTTTCACATAAAAAGAGTAAGCAACAATAAACATACTCTACAAACAGAAACCATAGACAATTACAAGGAAGCAAAACAAACCCTAAGCGAAGTAAACACTCCATACTTCACTTATACGCCAAAAGACGAAAAGCCTAAAACTATAGTACTTAAAGGCTTACACGAAAACGAAGATCTGGAGGAATTAAAAACATTAATAGAATAACACAATAGAATAGTGAAAACCATTACACAACTAAAAACAAAACAATCAACTAGTCAAGACAGAAAACTGCCACTTTACATTGTACAATGTGCACCCGACACAAATATGGGACTAATTTACAAAATAAAGACACTAAACTACCATACAGTGACTTGGGAAAGTTTAAAAAAAAGTGATACAATCATGCAATGCCACCAATGCCAGCGTTTCGGACATGCAGCAGCCAATTGCAACCTGAAATACCGCTGCGTAAAATGCGATCAACCACACGAACCCGGACAATGTGCGATAACTACGATAATTAATAAAGATGACGTATATTGCATAAACTGCATTGAAAAAGGACATCCTGCGTCATATAAAGGATGCCCAATTTACCAGGCAACGTTAAAAAGGCTGAAAGAGTGAATCAGCGAACAACGTAATAAAAAACCGGAACAAATACCAATCACCAAATATACTTATGTAAACCATGAGAACGGCACATTTGCAGATATGCTGAAGGGAGGAAGGAGACCAGCAATAAAAACACCGATAGACAACACCAATGAAAACGCTACGACGATACCTCTACTCACCAACAAAATAGATAAAGTGGCGGAAACGGTTGCACAACAAGGTGAGCAAATATCTACGTTACTAGCATTGATAAATCAGTTGGTAAAATGAACAGTAACAACAATAACAACCTAAAAATAATTGCGATTAACGTAAATTCGTTAATTAGTATTCAAAGAAGATTAAATTTACTTGACTTTCTCAACACACATAAACAAGATATCATGCTTCTGAGCGAAACTAAATTAAACCCGAAACATAAAATTACATTCAAAAATTACAACATTATACGACAAGACCGAGCACACAGTGAACGAGCGGGTGGTACTGCGATCATAATAAATGCAAAATATAAATATCTACAAATCCCCGTAAATAATGAAAACCATAGCTCAGGCATTGAATACACAACAATAAAAATCAAGCTTACAACAACCAACGAATACCTACACATATTTGCGATATATTGTACAAGTTGCAACAATACGATAATTTGCAACAAGTTGCAACAATACGATACATTTCCAAAACGAATGGCAGCAAATATTCACGAAACACGACCTTAAAAATCCCAGCAACTACTACATAATAGCTGGAGATTTCAATGCAAGACTTCCCAACTGGGGAAACATGACAACCAACATAAGAGGGACAAAGCTGAACGAGTGGATGGAAGAGAAGGACATAGAGTATAAGGCGAGAATTTACAAACCAGACAGCCCTACATTTGTGAGATCCAACAACATCATAGACTTCGCAATCATAAATATGAGGTTAAACATTCACACGAACGATTGGCACGAAATTCCAGCACACATCTACGACAGCAACCACAAGGCAATCGAGATAGTTTGCAATAATTATAATAATAATAACCACACATTTAAACTTGACACAATTAACGTAGATTCAGTTACGCAACCAAAATTCAATTTTCATAAATCAAATTGGCCCTTATGGCAAACAAAATTACAAAAATCTTACAGAAAATATCTACAAATTAATAATTTACAACAAATAATAGCCATAGACCATAATATCACAGATAACGAAATAGAATCACATATAAATACATTAACACAAATAATAAATAATAATATAAAACAATCAACACCGAAAATAGTGAGGAGAAACAACATGGAGTGCTACACTAACAACATAATAAAAAACCTATACAGATAAAAATTACAAAGAATCACTCAGCTAAAAAACGGCAAAAGAACGGGAAGGATTATACGAACACAAATAACCATGCTAAAGGCCGAAATCAAACGTATAAATGAGCTGATCACACAAAACGTACAAATTGAAATAAATAAGAAGTGGACACAACATATGGCAAACATAAAACCTGGACCAAAAATGTTCAGACAAATAAAAAAGATTACGGCCAGCGCAAATACAAATCAAAACCTGACCATCAAAAATTTACAAATAGATGAGAGTGAAACAGGTAATATGCACGCGCTAAATATTGACTGGGCAAAAATGGAGAAACAAGGCACACAATATAGTAGTCACGAGCAACAGGACAACCTAAATATAATCGGACATTATATCCAAAAAACAACAATTCCCAACGCGGCGCTTGGAAAACCAGACCACGAACAAGTTATATAACAAACAATAGACCCATTAAAATTACAATACACACAAAATAAATTAAATCACATAACTAAAACACAATTCACAAATAATAATACAGCTTTAAATCCACTAACAAACAATAGCTACAATAATAAATATTTCATCAACACAGAAGAAACACTGAAATCACGAAATGTCTAAACACCAAAAAATCATTCGGCTTAGACAACGTACCTTGTATAGTGTTAAAACATTTGACAAGCGAAATTATACAGGAAATATGTGTACTTATAAACCATTGCCTAAACAACTACATTTTCCCGAAAGTATGGAAAACAGCCAAAATATATCCTATACTTAAAAAAGGAAAACCACCAACAAGTCCAAACAATTATAGACCCATAAGCCTCTTGCCGAATTTGGGGAAAATATATGAAATCGTTATTTATGACCAAATACAAGAACATACCATCAACAACAGATTAATACCCGACAACCAGTTCGGATTTAGACAAGGCCATTCAACGGTACATGCTATTACAAAACTAACATCAGACGTTTGCCGAAACCTGAATCAAAAACAAGCGACGGGCACGATATTAATCGACATGGAAAAGGCGTTTGAATCGGTATGGCTCGATGGACTGCTCTACAAGATGATCGAAATGAAGTTCAGCCCCGACATCATAAATCTATTACATGAATTATTGTATGAGAGACAGTTTAAAACAACAAATGGCACGGACATCTCACACAATACATTCAACATATATAACGGAGTACAACAAGGGTCAATAACGGCGCCAATTCTATTTAACCTATACACGAAAGAGCTTGTGGAAAACCAACGGTTAAACACACCCGACATCCAAACAATAGCCTACGCGGACGATCTGGTGATTTATGGCACAAGTAAAATAATCAAAAAGACCACACAAAACATACAGGAGGCGGTAGAATTTACAATGGATTACTTGCACACATGGAGAATAAAATTCAACCCCACAAAATGCGAAGCTATCCTATTTAGAAAGCCTATCCAGCTAGCACACGGCGACACACAAAAAAATTGGAAGAAATTCCAAATAATCATAGCTGGTACGACCCGTGAGCAAAAGCCATCCGTTAAATATCTTGGGGTAATTTTGGACAAATTATTATACCTGGACGAGCACATACTGAAGCAAGTGGTAAAAGCGAAAAGAATATTCCACGCAAACAGAAGAATATTCTGCACACCACACATCAACACGAGGGTCAAACAAATATGTTACAAATCTTTGGTACGCCCAATATTGACATACGGTTGTCCTATATGGTGGAACGTCGGACCAAATACAATGTAAAGAGTAAGAGTGTTTGAACGGAAGTGCCTAAGATACTGCCATGGAGCATTCCGCAAAGCCAGCACAAACTACAGACATTACATATCAAATCAAATACAATACAACCAATTTGGCGAAGACAGAATCGATTTGCATATTCTAACGTTGGTCCGAAACCATATAAGGAGATCGTCCTCGAACACAGAAAACTCGTTAATATTTGCTCCATATTATACCGAAGATAGCATCAACAAGACGAGCTGCGAGCGCCAGAACAATCCGGGACCTGAAACATTCACCTACCTGGACAAGATTGGGTACATACAGCAGGAGACGACAAGATATCCCCTCATTTACCACCTGGAAAAACGCAGAAACGAAAAAGGATTCAACGATCAGATATTCGCCCAACCAGATGAGTATTTACAACATAATAGATATAATTTCTCCAATGTATATATAGAGCGCCCAAGAAGTGCAACAAACCCCGACAAATATTGGTGGCTAAACCAATCGCACCCACTACTCCCAAACCGCGCAACCGGGATCGACATAAACAATTAGAAAACAACACAACACAACAAAATCCCGACAAAGGATAATGAGCCGAAAGTGGGAGTGGCGGAGGGTTGCGAACACTGAAGCCAGCAGCCCAAAACCACTCCATCATCACTTTCGGACTTATTCGAATAGAAAGCGTATTGGTTTTTTTTGCACTTTTTTGGCCAAAACACAATTAAGTAAAATTCTGATATTAAAACACACACTAAAGTAACTGACCTTTTGCATTATATAAAAGATAACAATATACACGCAGGTGAGACTCCAAGAAGCATACCGCGCAATTAAATTGTAAATGAAGAGGGCATTTTATTAATCCGCTTTGGCCCGAAGCATAAAATTATAACATATTGACATGTAAATAAAGCCGTGATTTAATAAAAAAAAAAAAAAAATAAAATCAGATTTAGTTCTCTGTCATTATGACTCAAAATTACCCTTATTACTGACAACCGATGCATCTCCTTATGGGGTGGGAGCAGTATCGAGTAACACGTTTGAAGACGGCAGTGAAAGACCAATACAATACGCCAGCCAGACTTTAACGGGAACTCAACAAAAATACACACATCTAGATAAGGAAGCTTATGCAATTTTCTTTGGAATAAAATTTTTTTATCAATACGTATACGGGAGATCTTTTACTTTGTAATTGATAATACAGCGTTGCAGCATATATTCGCTCCAAACAAAGGGATACCGATATTAACAGCGACCGATATTAACAGTACAACACATCCTGTTAACACTTGTAAACACTAAATTTACAACACTCTTGAAAGTTTAAATCTCATTCATAAATGGTATTAAATTATTAGAAATACTGTGAAGAAAATCATGACGAAAAGCCATAGTCGGATTAAGTGGAAAGTAAACTGTGCTAATTATTAAATGAAATGTATTAAGTTTTAATTTAACCGCAATAAATTCTATGCTAGGGTCAGAATATGAAAGTTCAAAGCAATAAGAATTACGCTTTTTTAATGTACAGAAAAAACCAAGCATACGACAACAGGTAAAATATGCTACGTATGAAATATGTCGGATATTGGAGGGCACACTTTATCTACTAGATTAAATTTGGATTAGCTAAAAATCTAATAAAACTGCAATGGGAGCTAGCCATGGATTACATGACAACCTTCTTAACGAGTCTAATAATTATGAAACCAAAAAACCAAACTTGTAACGAAACGACCTTCCTTAGCGGTTGAATTTTCGTTACGTCGACAGATCTCTCTGTAGCTCTTACATTGGTGATCGCAGCACATTTGCCGGCTAGTTATCGATGGTGGGATGGGTCCTTGTCACCAGCTGCAGAAAGCTAGAAGTGCTGCATACTCACATGACGATTGTTAGCGGCTCATAAGAAGATGGAACGACTATTTGTACCTATTGTATAATTTTTAAAGGATCACAGTAAATAAAACAGGAAGAAAAAAATGAATGGGACCTTAACTTAATAATTCACCAAAAACAGTAAATTGAACCTTTTACGTGGGACGTTACAGCCAAGTTTATTTCTTTGTGTGGTCGATATATTGGACCACGTGCTCTCCTCCCTTCCCATACAGGCGATATCTTGCACAATTTGGATATGCCCCCTTAAGAGATGTGTTAGCCCATTTAAATTACTCCATTTTATTCACTCATTGTAACAAAAGCAACTTCCATTCAGTTAACAATAGGTATTTTTGTGGAATTCCAACGAGACATCACAAAACGCAACTAATTACCGAAACACAATTTGGATGGTGAGACTTTTGAGTTAATTAAGAAAATAAAAATATTAAGTTAGGCGTTAACAATAATTATTAGCATCATTCGATTGTACAATAAATATTGGTAATACAAGAAGAAGGATAATAATAAATAATAAATGTAAAAACTATTTAACTAAAACTAAGCATGCCTTTTTAATAGTCATGCATTCTCACACTATAGAATTTTTAGGATCCGCGGTCCATGATTTAATTAGATTGTATAAATAGGATGATTATACTATATATATGCTAATAAATAAATTAAATAAATATGATAGTAATTACAAAGATATTGTGTTCAATATGAATAGTCTCTCAGATAATTGACTTAATGAAGGCTTTCGATTGTGTTGACCATGCAAAAATTATTGGAAAACTCTACAATTTTGGAATACGTGATAAAACACTTAGCCTGCTACAAAATTACTTAACCAATCGAAGACAATTTGTCAAGCTGGGCCCAACTTGTTCACAAACAACAAACTTAATTTCAGGCGTACCACAAGGCTCAATATTAGGTCCTACTCTGTTTCTCATATACATTAACGATATGTTTAAATTGAATTTAAAAGGTAAACCACAACTTTTCGCTGATGACCTCGCGATTGTATATGGATCAGAAAATGCTGGTGGTCTTTTATCTGATATGGAACATGATTTATGCCTTCTACATAAATATTTTGAATGGAATAAACTGAAAATGAATCTAAATAAAACCACTTATATAACTTTCCATAAAACGGAAAATACGACCAATTCTAGCCATGTCCAAGTCATTAATCAGATAATTAAAAAATCTGATGAAGTTAATTATTTAGGCTTGCATATTGATAGCAGACTTAGTTGGTCAGCTCATGTTGATATATGAAATCTTCGTTTAGCAAGAATAATAAGTGTCTTTAGAAGGACAGCCAATTTTTTAGAGACAACAATAAAGAAGCAACTATATTTCTCCTTTGTCCAGTCTAATCTTTTATACTTAATCCCTATTTGGGGTTCTACTAATAAACTTAAGGATCTTCAAATTAATCAAAACAAGGCTCTGAAAGCTCTTTTCCAATTATACCTTCTAGGTATCCAACCAAACTATTATATTCCATAGAAATGTTACCAGTCACAAAATTGGTGGAATTTAACTACATTATGCTTATTTATAAAATAAAACACAATATGATAAAGTCATCGATTTTGTTGGAAACAAATTTTCAAACGACTATGAGAAATACTAGGCAAGCTAATGACTTTCGAATACCTGCGTACGTAAACAAATCATCTACACAGAAGTATATTCTATCAAGGACTTAAACTTTTTAATAAACTACCATCTAATATAAAAATACTACAAATTTCTAAATTTAAAACGTACGTTAAAGAAAATCTGTATCGTGATTTCTGCCGGGAATATGTGAAACTCATCTATATAAATAAAACAAAGTCGTGTTAGTTACACCATTTATAACTCAAGAACGGCTGGACCGATTTTTATGATTTTTATTTTGTTGGATTTGAATCCGTTCCGAATAGCATAATAACTATTAAAACATCGGAAAAATTCACCAAATAAAAATTTATCAAGAAAATTCATTTTCTCATACATTTAGTTCATTTTGTTTTTTTTTATTTTGTTCGTCTCAATACAGTGGTGGTTTCGGATAAAAGAAAAGTCGGAAAAACTCAAAAGGGATGTCCCAAAAATCTAATAAAAAAAATTTTTTTATATGAATTTTGTAGGTGTAGTTTGTATGTGATGAGTGGTGCAGTGGTTAAAGCTTCGGCGCTTGGACCGCAAGGTACTGGATACGAATCCGACTGGAGGCTGCTGCACATTTAACATTTTATTTTTTATCCAATTTTTTTTTTATTTCATCTACTTATCTATTTATATAGATAAAATCTTCGTCCGAGTTACGATTTCAGTGCGAATAGTAGATTTTGACAGCTCCAAAAAAAATTTTTTCCTTTGCGATTTTAATATTAAATTTAATTTATTTTTGGTTTTGGTTATTTCATATTAGTTAAGTGGTTTGTGGTTTAGCATATAATATTAAAATAAGTGGTGGAATTTAGTGAAATAAGAGGTTGTGTGGTGTATGCCAATAACAATAAGAAAACAGTACTTTTTTGCGTACAATAGTACGTAATTTTTTTAGTGGTACAGAGTGTCTCAACACCGGACACCAGTTTTTTTTTTTTGGTTTTTTTAATTTTTTTTTTATTCTGCGGAATTCTATTTTCGATCGGGATTTTTAAACGGTAAGTTCCCTTCGAAGATGTTCACTTTGTGAGGTTATCACATTTGTGATTGTGCGCACATCGATAGTTGATTATGTAATTTTGGATTGTGTGATTAATTTTCCAGTATTATTTACAATGCCGCGAGCCAGAAGATCTAATCTTTCACCACGAAGCCGTAATGCAATTAGACTTCGGACTATTGCGAATCAATCCACTGCAGATGAACAAGTAATCACACGAGAAGTGCGCCGCGTTAGTATGGCCCGACTTCGCGCTTCACAAAGACAAGCACAAAGAGAGGCAATACGTCAAATGGCTCAGTTGACAATGAGAAATCGTCGAGCTTATCGCACAGATCAACAACGAGATAATTTTCGACGCGCAAGAAGAAATCCTTCAAGTGTTGATTTGAATCGAATAGCGTTTCAATACGATTGCACAATTGACTACAACTCGCATCCTTTCGTTCGAATTGGCCCAATGGAGTTTGTGTGCGACCATTGCGGTGCATTGAAGTTCGCTGGAGAAACGCCTGGATTGTGCTGTCTCAGTGGCAAGGTGAGATTGCCATTATTGCCTGCACCACCTGAACTGTTGCGTTCATTGCTTCGTGGCGAGACACCAGAATCACGACATTTTCTATCCAACACTCAAAGATACAACGGATGTTTCCAAATGACTTCATTTGGAGCAGACATTATCGAAGAACGCGGATTCAATCCAACATTTAAGGTCATTTCTGCTCGAGAGAGTAAACATTCATTTTCTTTTGGTGATCAAAAATCTATAATTCTGACTTCGTCTTCGACTTTACAGATTCAAGGCCAAATTCACCACCGAATTGGGTCATTGCAACCGATTGAAGATGGACAGCATAAATTCATCCAAATATACTTTATGGGCAATATGGAGGATCAACTTGAACGGCGCCAAACGATCAATACAGCAATGAAAAGGATAGTTCTGAAAGATTTGCAGCAACTACTCCATGAACATCATGCATTGGTTCGATTGTTTAAATCTGCGTTGGATCGCATGCCAAGTGACGACTGCAAAGTCGTGATCAGAGCAGATAAACGACCCGCTGGAACACACGAACGCCAATTTAATGCTCCAACAATAGATGAAGTCGCAATTGTGATTGTTGGTGAAAGCGTGGAACCGCGCGATATTGTGCATACACGTCGCGACACTGGACAACTGCAACGAATAAATGAAACACACCGTTCATACGATACATTGCAATACCCGCTGATGTTTTGGCAAGGAGACGATGGATATCACTTCAATATCAACATGATAAATCCATTGAGCGGTGAGTACTGATATCATAATTTAGATTATGACACTAATTTTACTGATTTCATTTCAGGTGAGGAAACTAACAAGAAGGTTAGCTCGATGAATTATTATGCATATCGTTTGATGATTCGTCAAAATGCTGACAACTATTTGCTGCGATTTCGTCGTTTGCTTCAGCAATATATCGTCGACATGTACGTCAAAATCGAAACAGAGCGCCTCATTTTCATTCGGTTGAACCAAGCTAAACTGCGTTCGGAGGAATATATCCATTTACGCGATGCAATCAGCACCGAAGGAGATGCAGCTAATGTTGGTCGATTGACTATTCTACCGGCGACGTACATTGGCAGCCCGCGTCATATGCATGAATATGCGCAAGATGCAATGACATATGTTCGTCATTACGGTTGTCCAGATTTATTCATCACTTTTACTTGCAATCCGAAATGGATAGAGATTGTTCAACTGTTGCTACCCGGGCAAATAACAAGTGATCGGCACGACATCATCGCACGTGTCTTCAAACAAAAAATCCGGTCGCTGATGAACTACATTGTTAGGCATTGCGTCTTTGGGGATACTCGATGTTGGATGTATTCAATTGAATGTCAGAAACGAGGCTTGCCGCATGCTCACATTCTTATTTGGTTAGCCGAAAAAATTCGACCAGACCAAATAGATGACATCATATGTGCCGAGATTCCTGATCCCGAAACCGATCCAGACCTGCATGATGTTGTAATTACGAACATGGTTCACGGTCCGTGTGGCTCCATCAATCCCCAATCACCGTGCATGGTCGACAACAAGTGTTCCAAGCGTTATCCACGAAATTTAACTGCAGGCGTCGATCAGCCGATGATAACGGTAAAACTATCACAACGATAGTGAGAGGAAATGAGTTCGTGGTCGACAACACTTGGATTGTTCCATATTCGCCACTTCTTTCCAAAACATTCAAGGCGCATTGCAACGTGGAGTACTGCAATTCAGTGAAGTCCATAAAATACATTTGTAAATATGTCACGAAAGGTAGCGATATGGCAGTTTTTGGTGTTCAAAATCCCAATACAAACGATGAAATCACGCATTATCAAGTTGGTCGATATGTGAGCTGCAATGAGGCGATTTGGCGTATATTCTCATTCCCTATTCATGAACGTCATCCCACTGTTGTACATTTGGCGGTGCATCTGGAGAATTGTCAACGAGTTTATTTCAACTCATCGAATGTTGCTCAACGTGCTGAGACACCTCCAGCAACAACATTGACCAGTTTCTTTTCGATTTGTCAAAGTGATCCGTTTGCACGAACATTGCTCTACTCTGAGATGCCACGTTATTACACTTGGAACGCCTCATCAAAAAAATTTCAACATCGGAAGCAAGGCGATGAGGTTCCTGATCATCCAAATGTGCGTTCTACTGATGCTCTTGGTCGCATTTACACAGTTCATCCGAAGAATGACGAATGCTTCTACTTGCGGTTGTTGCTGGTGAATATTCGTGGGCCGACATCATTTGAATCACTTCGAACTGTCAATGGTGTAGTGTGCCCAACATTTCGTGCTGCATGTCAACAGCTCAACTTGCTTGAAAACGATACTCATTGGGACATGACAATCGCTGAATCAATTATTTCTGCAACTCCAAACCAGATACGCACATTATTTGCTATCATTATTTCGACATGCTTCCCATCAAATCCACGTGAACTATGGAGCAAGTACAAGAATGACATGTCAGAAGACATTCTACATCGAATTCGTGTCAGTTTCGGAAATCCCGATCTCGAGGTGAATGAGGAGATACATAACCAGGCTTTGCTTTTGATCGAAGACATGTGTTTTCGCATGTGCGGCAGTTTGTTAGTCAAATTAGGAATGCCAACGCCATGTCGTGGAATGAACGACGCTTTCAATCGAGAATTGGAACGTGAACATGAATATGATCGAGATGCATTGAACCAATCAGTTCGAACCAATGTACCACTGTTGAACCTCCAACAGAAAGGAGTGTACGATACGTTAATGAAGGCAATTCATGATGGAAATGTTGGATTATTTTTCCTCGATGCGCCCGGTGGAACTGGGAAGACATTCCTCATGTCATTGATTTTGCCCACTGTTCGTGCGAGATCCGATATTGCTGTAGCAGTTGCTTCTTCTGGGATAGCGGCCACATTGCTAGAAGGATGCCGAACAGCTCATTCAGCGTTGAAATTACCGTTAAACCTTCAATCGGCTGAAAACCCGACATGCAACATTGCAAAACACTCAGCAATAGCGAAAGTTTTGGTAGCAAGTAAAATCATCATCTGGGATGAATGTACAATGGCGCACAAACGCGCATTGGAAGCACTCGATAGAACTATGAAAGATCTACGTAATGACTCAAGATGTTTTGGAGGCGCAATGATTCTACTTTCTGGCGATTTCCGTCAAACAATACCAGTTATTCCAAGATCGACCGCTGCTGATGAAATAAACGCTTGCCTCAAATCATCGACTCTGTGGTGTTATGTGAAGAAACTTCAGCTGACGACAAACATGCGAGTTGCATTGTTAAACGATCCATCTGCCGAAGAATTCTCCAAGCAATTGCTGACTATCGGTAATGGCCGTGTTCCGGTCGACAAATCGAACGGATTGATTTCGTTTCCTCAGAACTTTTGCATTTTTGTCTCAACGAAGGACGAGCTCATCAACAAAGTGTTCCCGAACATCATTACTAACCACAAAAATCACAATTGGGTGAGTGAACGAGTAATTCTTGCGGCAAAGAACAAAGATGTGGATCACTTAAATTTTACAATTCAAAATCTAATCGTCGGTCCACTTCATTCCTTCAAATCTATTGACTGTGTGACAAACGAAGACGAAGCAACCAACTATCCAACTGAATTTTTAAACTCATTGGATCTACCTGGCTTGCCACCGCACAATTTACAACTAAAAGTTGGCTCGATAATCATCATGCTACGAAACCTGAATCAACCAAAACTATGTAACGGAACGCGTTTGGTGGTGAGAAAACTCATGGGCAATGTAATTCACGCGACGATACTTCAAGGGAAGTTCAAAGGTGAGGAAGTTCTCATTCCGAGAATTCCGATGATCCCAACCGATATGCCATTCGAGTTTAAACGAATTCAATTTCCGATTCGTCTTGCATTCGCCATGACGATCAACAAATCACAAGGCCAATCCTTGAGTGTTTGTGGCCTGAATCTAGAAAATGAATGTTTCTCTCACGGCCGCATGTTCACGTGTCGGTAAACCATCCGCTTTATTCGTTCTCGCACCTAACAATAAAACAAAAAATGTCGTATAACACAAGGTGCTACAATGAAGGGACTCGACTCCATTGCAACTCACCCAGCAAATAGTTTAAAAGAAAGTAGTGCAATAATGCTACGCGAACCATTTCTATTCAATTCAATAAAACGAAAGCCTTGCTGCCACGTGAATTACATTCATTTCAATGTAATTAAAATATATTTCATTTTGATTTTTGTAATTTCATTGAATTTAATTAATTTGGAGTATTCATTTAATTTATTTAATCTTAATAAAAAACTCAATTTTATTAAGCTAATAACTTTAAAAAACATTTATTGATTTTGAGGCGGTACGAAGTTCGCCGGGTCAGCTAGTATTTAATAAAACTGTAGTGATTCAATGTTTATAAATCGATTTCTGTTAATTTTATTAACTTGACTATACTTGCATTATTCTAAAGTTTTAATATGTTGAACAATTGATTACAAGTAACATTATAAGTAATAAGAGGTATACCCTAGTGAAAAAATTGAAATTTTTTATACTAAAAATAAACTTACGATTTCATAGAAATTTAATAATAATTTTTGTATAATTTTAGTAGGTTATGGCAATATAATTTTAGTATAATTTTAAAAATTAAACAGAAATTATACTTTCGCAAATTATCTAGTTAAAAGTATAATTTTTGTATATTGTGTTATAAAATTAATACCAATATCAGTGTATTTGAAGTATAATTTTAGTAGGTTATGGCAATATAATTTTAGTGTAATTTTTAAATTTAAACAAAAATTATACTTGAGATAGAGAATATAATGAAAATATTCCATTCATTGTGACTGCCGCCGATGTATGCTTATTATAATTTAATCATTTTTCCATGTGGTTGTTTGTATTCGCAGACAAGCCACGTCATCAGTTCCTCTCCATTGATTATTTCACGCCGTTGTTAATTCTAGTATTTTCAGTCAATTTTCAAATCAGTGTAGTGAATAGTTGATCCGATAACATCGTTGCCTAATTAGAATAATAATTGCTTAAATTTTGGACTTCGACTGGACTCGAACCGGCGACTTTTGCGATAATAACACTTAGCGGTGTACACCTTAACCACTGCACCACAAAAGCAATAACTATGTAGAGTTTAATTCCTAACAATATAAATCAATATATTTAAATACACAATTAAACTTAAAATATACTTAATTTGGTTTATTTCATTTGCTGCAAACTACACCAGCACACCAACATACAAAAGACTGCAAAATACGATTACAACTAAATATATTTTTCAGCACAATAGTATTGATGTGCATCAGTGTTGCCAGTTCGTGGGAAATTTTCTTTTTTGCGGGAAATTCATCTCTCGTGCGGGATGAAAAGTGATGATTAAAATTATTTTTTTAAAATGTGTAATACACAATTATCGATTCCAATAATTCGCTTAAAAGAATTTTTTAAATTTATGTTTAATTTTAACTAAATTTAAATATTTGTTAAAAATGATGTTAAAATTAATATTTAAATTTGTATAAAATATTTAACCATAATTAAACTTTTAAACTGCCGTATTAAGTATTTATCTCAAATATACATACTTAATTTAGTTTAAAATTTGAATTTAAGAGTTAATTTTAGGTTAAAATATTTTAAGTATATTCATGTTTAATTTTGACTAAATTTAAATATTTGTATATACAAAAATCATACTTAAATTTGTATAAAATATTTATCCATTATTAAACTAAAAAACTACCGTATTAAGTATTTATCCCAAATATACTTAATTTAGTTTAAAATATGAATAGATGAATTTAGTTTAAAATATTAAGAGTTAATTTTAGGTTAAAATTAACACTTATATATGTATAATATTTATAATATTTAAAATCATATTTTATGTATATTTATGTTTAATTTTGACTTAATTTAAATATTTGCATATACAAAATTCATACTTAAATTTGTATAATTTTTGAGATGTATAATTTAAGTAGTATTTTGGTTTAGAAATGTATTAAAGTTTAACCAATTTAAAGTATATTTTGTATTTAAATTAATCATTTATACAAAAATAAATTGATTTTGGTATTCCTCAGTATAATTTTTTGGTATAAATATTTGATTTTTTCCACTAGGGTATGTTTATTATACACATATAATTAATATAATGTACAATTTTTTGATAAATTTATATACGTAAATGACAGATATTACTTAAATTAAATTACATTCCAACCCATCATAAAGTAATTATTGAAATATAAATAGAAAATTTCCATGTATATTTAAAATTGTATAATTTTTATTGGAAATATAAAAAAAAAAAAAAAAAAAAAAAAAAATATGAATACATATAGAAAGATTTATGAATATAAATAATCAATAATAGATAAACCTAGTAATATATCAATAAATATAATAATATATAAATAAATAGTAATATAAATATAAGATGTGTTTTATGGTTTAATAAATACTCGTAGTTGGTTCATCTACGCATGTTCCAACCAAAAAAAAAAGAAATGATAAAAAAATGTATAGCTTATCTTAATTTTTAAGTAACATCCGATAGTGATGATCAATTATCCATCAACCGTTAAAAGAATTCCGCTACTTTACCGTAAGGCACTCGTTTTATGCCGAGAAAAAAAGGTGTTGGTATGTTAATCCTGTTGTTTTTTTTATAATAAATCCGTTAGTCACGGGAACAACTTCAATTACAGCTGATTTTTGCCGCGCACGATAAAATTTCTAATCAAAAATAAGAAAAGCGATTTCGTTTTTATATTACTTAAAGGAAATACATATCATTTTTATCACAAGTATAATAAATCAATATGTATTTAAAGCTAACTATGAATCCAACAATTAAAACAATTTACCTCGGTTTTCCGCGACAATAAATATAATAGCTTATTATACCAACAAGATATTTTTATAAGCAGGTGATTTAAATCACTTAATATTCTTTAAGTTTTAACAATAATTTGTTTCACTTTGCCAATGATCCAAACAATCAAGATCAATGGCCACCGTTTATTAATTTTTTTTTCCACAACAAACACTACAATTGAATGCGAGACACAGTTTATTTATTATTTTTGGATCTGCACGCAAAACACGAATGATTGATACGATTTGATAATCGACATCGATTTGACGCAAGATTTGCGAAGGGGAAATAAGAGAAACAAAAAAAACCGGTATGGAAATGATCATCACCTCCATCTATTATTTCCAATAGTAATCGAGATACACCAATAATTATTGCCCATTAAACGCGATAAAGTACTTACAATAAGAGGTTATATACAAAAATGGAAACTCTTGATACATTCATAATCTCACCATTCGAAAATCAAGAAACATCAAGGCAAATCGAAAATTCATCCGATAACATATTGTTTACCTCCCTGGAACATTATAAATGTTACAACTATTTAGCGTCGACATGCTCTGATACGAAGCTTCTGTGAAAGTAAGGGTAGACTCAGGGTTGGGAGAAAAACGAATGAACGCCAATAATAACGTATGTTTATAACAACTTTACCACAGTTATTTATGGATACATATTTAAATTTAATCATTGCGCGAGGTGATTAATCAACTTGTTACATACACATCCTGATAAAACGTAACCTAAACTGATATAAAATTTTCCATTATTTATATTTATTTACCTTTCGAAACAGAACAACAAATTTATTTACTTGCCGTTACAATGATTATAAATTATGCAGCTACATAAAACCGTAAAATAAAAGGAAAATTTATATAAAATTCTTTAAATTTTTAATAAATCAAAAGAAAAATACGAATATTGAATTTCTGGCTATATAAAAAAAGGATTTTAATATTTAAGAATTAATTCAAAATAGTTCAACGTTTGTCTACATAAAAATATAAGATTCCACCAGTTTCACTGACAAACCAATTTTTTATATCAAATAGTGACAACTACCCGCACCCCAAACTACTGCCGCAGGAATCGTTGGCAGAGAGACAACGAAATTTTTTTTATAAATGTGATATTCAGTTTTATTAATTTCAATATCAATACATCAAACAAATATATATAATATAGTGAAAATGGGAAAATTGAAAAAAAATAAACTCGCGTGTTTAATTTCCTCCATTTCCACTATCAATAATTTTTGTTTACTGACGGTTGAATATTTGGTGGGTTCATTCAAAATAGAAAAAAAAAATCTATAAATTCGATACAAACTATTTATTAAAATATACAAAAAAAATGCTTTTCATACCTAAATCTGGATCATCATGCGTTAAAGTTTTTCCAAATATAACAAAATTAATAATCACAATAAAAATATTTCTATATTTTGTATTCATTTTTTATTTAATTTTTTTTTAAACAATTTTCACATAAAAAGCTAAACTGTAAACAATTTCCACTTGAATTTATTTTTATTATGAATTTGAATTGAACAAAAATAAATTTTCCACACTCTTTATTTTATTTTAGACTATTTTTCCACCACAATACACATTTTATTAATATTTGTATACTTTGTAAACAACAATAGCCAAAAATATTTTACAATACAACAATGATAATAACAATGACTAAAACCAACAACAATCACAAAACACTTTAATAATAATATTATCTTGTGCACAACACATAAAACTTTAAACGCAATTAATTCCAATTTTATTACACAAAACACCCATAAGGATTGATAAAATTTGTAATCATTACGAAATTATCAAGAATAATTTTCTTTTTTTTTTAAATATTTTCACAAAAACACTTTAAATTATTAAAGAACTTTTTTGTTTTAACTAACCGAGCTTTGAAACACAACGCGCGTCTTAACAACAAAACGTCTGCCTGTGAACTAAAAAAAGCACAAGGCAAATAGAACAAGCTTTTTGTTTCAGCGTATAAAATATGTTTTATATATTTTTTTATGTTTCGGGTGTGTGTGTGTGTGCGAGCTTTTTTCTCGGAACATAAATTACATTGTAGTCCTCTATTTTCCTGTATATAATTTTCGAAACCAAGATTGGGGAAAAAAGCATTTTTGCTGAATTTGTTTCAACATGCGCATTGTCGACAACAAACCCCTATTCAGCGTACGTATAAATATTGTATATGACATACACAAAGTAAAAGGGAGCTTTTAAAACTGTCGTTCAACGTTCGTTTATAAATGTTACTGGTAAATAAAGCACAACACATAAAATTTTGTATTGTTACTTGTTAGTTTTCCTTTATGCTCGTCCTGTATACACAGACGTTTAACGTAATATATATCGCATTGTGTACTCTTGTATGATGTGGAGAATATATTTTTTTACCTGTGTTACGTATTTGTTGTTCTACGTTTTTTAATGATGAGAAATATTCAAGACGACTGGTTCATGTTATTTTATCTCTTGTTAGGTTTATCTCAGGGCAATTTTACCATGCTATATAAAAATTTCCTTTGTTATTCACATTTTTAAATACTCGGTTTCCGTGTGTATTTTGTGGTTTTAAAATAAAATGTCACCCAATTCTGTAAATACCCCACTCAGTTTATGTTTATGATAAGTGCGCGTGCTATTTTGATGAATTGCGAGGCAGTTAATTTAGTCAAACCCAAGTTTAATTGGCATAAAGAGTTGCTATCAGGGATGGACGAGGTAGATTACGCAATGTAATCTACGCGGTTGTCGACACGTAATCTATCACGTAGATTGCTCGTTTGTTTGTTTATAAACAATGTTCCTCTATAGTTCCTTACTCGTGCTTTGTTGACAAAAAATATGATGACAGGAATAATATTGGGTCAATCGAAGGTCGTTTAGAGGTCGCGACTTGAGCGCGAATTTCGATAAAAACTGCATTTTTTCAATTTTTCACTTTCAAACGAACAGAAAATTATTTTAAAAAAATTTCAGCTTAAATGTAAATTGTGATAAATAGAGGAGGAATTTTACATCAAAGATATCAAAAATCGATCAACAAATAGCGACTTTATTGCCAATTTCCGAAACTAATAGAAACCCAAATAATAAACGGTTTAAAAATTTTGGATTTTATATTCAAAATTACATAAGAATGAATAAATAAATAAAAATTAGGTATAACGACTAAACAAAGGAAAGTTTTATAATGTCATAAAAAACCGTATGAGTCATAAGGACTTAACATAGTTGTGTTTTATGATGTCATTAACATTTATGATGTCATAAAAACCGGATGAGTCTGTTAAATTAAATTCTTCATGAAAGATAAATACTTTCAATAGCAAAATGGCTTTGGACATATTCATTTAGTATCATGCCCAAAAAAGTTAGAGTGATTTCCAATAATTCTTTGTAATCATTCCTTTCTTTACAAAAATCGATTAATTTCCCTTTCACATCGTTTAATTGTATATGAACGTTGGGATCATCTATGCCTGCTTTGAAATTATTCAAATTCAAGGAATTCCAGTCATTCTTGAATCTCATAAATAACAGAACATTTACTCCTGATGTATTACCTATTTTTGATTGAATTGCAGCGCGCAATGTAATTGCACATATGTGATGTCGACAAGGTAGATATAAAAAACTTCGTTTTAGTTTCTGCTTCAAAATAGAAGTTGCTCCAATTATTGTTCCAGTATTTTAATATGTTGTATCGATCTAAGCCGCCAAGACATCCTCGATTAAGCTTTGGAACACAACCTCCGCCACTTCCAAACCAGTTGATATTGATATTTTGGGATCGCCAAATAATTGTTATCCATCTTTATGTAAAATAAACACCGGCAAACGATCCAGTGTCTCCGTTCCGGATAACTGCGGAAGTACAGTATGTGCAACAAGAGCGTGTACGGCAAAAAAACTAAGTGAAATAAATCTACGATCCTTTTTTGTTTTTTTTATGAAAGTTTATTTATTGTATTTTCTTGGGCGCTTAACTAATACACAGCAAAGTTGCCATTACTGTTAATAGTTGCCTGGCTCCTTTTGTCCATACTATCAACCAAATTTTCTGCATACTTTGGTGATAAATTTTCCATATCTTCCAAACAACTCGCACTAAAGCGCCCAAATCTTTTATGTGGTACATTTTTAGCTTAGTCTTCATGAGTACCTGAAAATTTCGATCGGATTGAAATTAGGTGACTGAGATGGCCAATCCAATGTTGTGATGCTCTTTTTGAGTTTAAATTCCGAACAGAGTATGCTATGGTGTGTGTGACTGGATAAGTGGTGCAGTGGTTAAAGCTTCGGCAATTGGACTGGGAGGTACTGAGTTCGACTCCCATCAGAGGCTAGATGCAAATCAAATTTTCATCATCGACTACAATCGGTGATGTTAATAAACACAACTAAGACTCACTATCCATATCAATATACATATCAATATACAAGTTGACTTGAGCAGCTTGCAATGTGCAAGTGGTATACTGTAGTTGTGTAAGTAGGTGAATAGGTGAATGGATTAATGATGTGGCGTAAATGCGAGGTATCACAATGGGCCAAAAATGTCCTAATTGTCAACCACTGAAACTTAATCTATGCTATGGTGTTTTGGATCGTTGTCTTCTTGCAAAATTCAATTAGTGTTCCCCGCTCCAGACCATTTAAGGACAGATGATAACAAACCTCGTGAATAAATTTTATTCATGAAAAGTGCGTTTAAAAACCTTGTATGGTGAAGCATTCCCATACATGGAACTAGGACGGGTGCTTCACAGTTCGGTCAATTTGTTACGAATATCAAATTTCATCTTGTTGATTACACCTCCACCTTTGGTAAATTTTTTGTGTTTTTATTCCCCTCGGTTGGTTTGCGTCCGGGTTGTTTGCGCCTGGGGAAATAATTTTGTCATCTGTACGCGGCAAATGGTGGCATTCTCGTATACTTTTTTCTGTTGTGTTGGCAATTGGACGAGAGTGAGGGAGAGCGAGAGCAATGCGCATCGAGTGTGTGCAAAGCCAACGTTTTGGAAAAAATGTTTTTCTTATATGTCTCTCTTTTATATCAACGAAAATTGATATAAAGGAGAGACAGAGAAGAGAGATTAATTTCTTCTAGAACGTTTTGCGAGCTGTGTGGCGCAAGAATTTTTTTCTTGTGTCACATTCGAGTTTTGATTTTTATGAGTCGAGTTTTGGTTTTTTTTGGTAAAATTAAAGTAGAGTCTTGGTGTGGTATAAAAAAAAAGAGTTTTTATGAGACAGTCGAGTCTCGTGTGGAATATTAGGAAAATTTGTATGTTTTTTTTCTTAATCAAAAGTGTATTTTGTAAACGATATAAAAATTATATTGTAATAAGAATAAAACAATATTGTATAATAAAAAGAAAGAACAAATGAGTATTGTATAAATACTGTATTGTCTAATTGACAGACATAAATTGGAAAAATTGTTTTAAGATTAAAAATGGTGTATTAACTAACGGAACTGTGCATCAAAAATGGTGTAGAAAATTTAAATTAATAAAATAAAAAAAATATTAGAATATTTTATATTAACATAAATAAAAAATAAAAATAAATAAGATTTGGTTAAAGTAGTGCAAGATCGAAACAGTTCACCTGAATTACTGCTAGTTGAGTGAATTACACTTAACGGCAGCTTCACCAAGCGGTTAAGGGCGAGACAACACCTCACTTGTGACGGCCTATCGGGCCGATAGACGGTCAAGCCGAGCCGAGGCTAACCATTAATTACAGTAGCGTTGAACGGTTAACGGGTTGCCCACCTCCAGGCCAATTCATTAGCTTTATTTGTTTGAGGTGAAGCAGGTTCATCCAGTTATTTGCAGGTGGCCAGTTGAGGCCAATTTACATATGATATTAAGGCGAAACCACGCCCAACGCGTTTCGAGTGTCCATCCTTATTTTGGTATCGGGGAAAGGCCCCGCAACGTGCAGGTGGCCAACCGTACCGGCCAGTGGTACATTTTCCTTTTATTTTGGTATCGGGGAGAGGCCCCGCAACGTAACGGGTTGCCAACCGGCACCTCGTTTTTATTGGTATCGGTGAAAGGCACCGCAACGTTTCGGGGGACAGGAGCCCCTTGTGGCATGACGGCCGCGCAAGGCCGCAACCCATTTTTTCTATCGGTGGTCGGCCGCAACGGAACGGCCCCAAGGCCGCAATAGTTTTTATAATTAATTAAGGTACCATTTTTTTATTTTTATTTTTTTAATTTTTTTGATTTAATTTTTTTATATTTTTTATATTATATTAAATTTTAAATTTTTTTGTAATCGAGCGCCGCACAGCGGGTGCACGCTCGATGCGTATTGTTCTCTCTCTCTCTCGTTCTCTCTTGTCGTGGTGCGGGTGGAGGGGGAAGTTGTTTTCTTTTTCTTTGTTTTCTTTTAAAAAAATATATAAAATAAATAAAATGAATTACTAAATTTTCCGGTTGAGTATGATGGGAGCGGAGACTCCCTCTGTGTCAGCATGTTGGTTGCGGTCCCTTGGTGCCCGCATCCAATTTCGTAACCAGGGCTTGTCCCTGTTTGAATTCGAATGGATGCGCGCACCAAGGCACCTCTCTCCTCTTTTTTTAATTATTTGAGTTGTTCGCTCCTCAGGTTCCGGCCGACGAAGTTCGGCGGAACATTCGGGTTATTATTATTTATTATTTGCGTTTTATTTTATTTAACTTTCTGTATGATCAAGGTGTAAGTCAGGAGCCATGCATGCCTCAAACCCCACGACCCTTCGCACTTCTCTCTGAGAACCTAGCCGGCAAAAGATCACCGTGGAGGCCTCTGCATGCGCTTAGTGAAAATCTGCAAGATGGCAGTAGCCAGCCTGTAACAAATTCTTTTTTTTTTTTTGCTTAATTGACGAAACAGTAACACGCCTTTTAACATTAAAACTCCAAAAGGAATATCAGTAAACACAATATTCGTCCATTCTTTGTTTTTATGTTCATTCGCTTACTGTAGTCGCTTTTCAATGTATTTTTCTGCAGTTACCAGTGGTTTGACCTAGTATTTCCATATGCGTAGCCATGTTCCATAATTCTAATCCGTATGGTTGGTTTTGGTATAATAATATTCTTTTTCGCCAATTTTCCATTCCTTCTGCGCTTAGCGCGGGCGCATCAAAATATCGACGCTCATGTCGTTATCAGATAAACTTTCGCTGTCAGTCTCCGATAATAATGCTTGTGAGTCTATTGGAATTGTATTACGTTTTTCTTCAAGATATCTTCGTTTACGATTTTGTTCTGCTTCCGTACGCTCCGATTTCCGCTTTTCTTTTTCAATTACATATTGTCTGACTCCAGCCAAATATCCGGGAAACACTTTCTCATGCTGTGACTTTCTCACGCGGTGAATCGCTTGTCGGCTTTAACATGGACACATTCACTGGTATGTGCGATATCGAAAATATCATACAGTTTACTACTACAGAAAATAATTTCTCTTTCACGGTAAGCTTTTGCAAGTTTTTCAATGGCATGTTGTTCCTTTTTCACTGCAATTCGTGCTTGTGACCAAAAAATAGACACTTCGTGGATTTTCAAAAGTGCACTTTCACGAATAGTTAAATTTTCAGTACGATGATTGTATAAAAATAGACAACACTTGCTTTTTTTAGGGTAAATTAGTACCAATAATTTGTCAGTACTCATGGACAAGAATATAAATTTCTGTAGTGGACCGTAAATTAGGTGCCATTTTGTCAACAAGTCCTTATGACTCATACGGTTTGTTATGACATCATTAAACATTCATTTGTTTAGTCGTTATACATCATTTTTATTTATTTATTCATTCTTATGTAATTTTGAATATAAAATCCAGGGGTGGCATTTTGTACCATCAGTTCGAATCGAATCGACTTTTTTTGATACGAAAAAAATACAAAATACCGCAATTCGACTTTTTTCGAATTTCGTTTTTATTAGTTTTGGAAATTGGCAATAAATTCGTTATTTGTTAACTTATTTTCGATATCTTTGATGTTTTGGAAAGGTTGTTATCTCCTCTAATGAACACACGTTGTATTTAGCCTGAGAAAAAATTTTAAATCATTTTTCTGTTCGTTTGAAAATGAAAAATTGAACAAAATACCGTTTTTATCGAACTTTGCGCTCAAGTCGCGACCTTCGATTGATCCAATATTTTTTCTATTTAAGATTTAGCATAACCTCACATTTTTATAGGGTGTCCCGTTAGATATCTTTACATTTTATGCCCCATACAAACAAGAACCACTCTAATCCAGAGTCAATTGTGATACTTTTCTCTGTCATTTGTTTGTAACATAGGTGGCAGAACCTGGGATGTTTATACCTCGTCGTTTGTAAAGGTTGTGTCGTTGATTTTTACTGTTTCATTGTGGTACTCTATTAAAGACTTCCTTCCAAACTCTTGTTTAGTAGCTTTAAAACATTGTGTTCCGATGATTTGGTTTCTATTGAATTGATAATCACATTTTGAATTGACCTTTTTTTGAGTTGGCTCAAAAGCAGTGGTCTTCATTTAGTTCATTTAGTTTATTTGTTTCGCAGATTGTGATGTCTCGAAAAAAGGTTGCATTCACGCTGAGTATATCGAGATGAATGAATGACATATTAGAAATGAGAATTACAATGTGATGACTGTTTATTAGTCGATAAATTACTGTGAAACGTACACGTGAATTATTTTTCAATTTATTACACGTAAACAACGACACGATGAGTAAACGCAGCACATTGATTGAGCAAAAACTTGCATTATTGGAGGAAGTAAAAAAGAGGAAAAACGTTCTTTTTGGTAGTTTCAATAATACTACTAAACTTGAAAAGGAGGCAGTATGGAAAGAGGTATTAGTCGTCGCCCATTCTATGCAATTATCATCTGCCGTTAAAGACTGGAGATATGCTAGAGATAATCTCTTTGGCTTGTGGAAAGCCGAACTTTGGTAGAAATTAATTTGTATAATTTGTATAATGTACTATCATTTAATTTGTCTTAATTAAATAGGCAAAGTGGGATAACGCTCAAAAAACCGAATCCATCAAGGGTTAGGACTGCAAGCTTGATGAAATTGATAATTTCATACTTGACATTTTGGAGCGAGATTCTGAAGTGGTAAAAGGTTTAAATTTACAGGACAACAATGGTGAGTCAGGTAGCTCCACCAAATGAAATGAATCAATTAAAGATTCACAAAATGCAAAAAAAGGAAATGCAAAGAACCAAAAAACGAAAGGAAACGTCCAAATAGTGATTTTCAAAATCAAGATCGCCAATTAAAACTTGAGCTGATGAAGGTAGAAATTTACCATTGACGGTTACAATGCCTAAAATTAGAAAGGGAAATTAATTTCATGCCGTCAGAAATAACAAGTGATTTAGTGCCAGTGTGAGATCGACGTACAACATATCCCGAAACTAAAACAGATATAATTCTGAAATTTTAATTGAGGTTTTAGAATTAGAAAATTAAATTTTTATATGTTTAAAATTTTTATTTTATTATAAATTTGAGTTATCCAGTTTGTCTGAAGAAAGTTAAAATATTATTTAATTTTTCGATCGTACTAAGATTCATTACGTGCTCAGCTTCCATTTCCAGCAATAAATTATTGTTGTTTGTTGTTACTTCAGTGCCGTCAACCATCAATAAATCCTAACTTCTGTATTCTCGAGCTATCGTGCGTGCAAGCAATATTAAAAAGGGAACTTTTCTTTTAAAATTCCAAAACTATCCTCAACTAGACGACGAGTTGTTTAGCATGCATTATTCAAATTCTGGACAGAGGTATCTCCTGAATTTTGATTTATCGGTGGGATCAATCAATTTCTGAGTGGATATGCACTATCGCCTAAAATAACAGCTCCTTCAAAAGCTCTCCAACCATTTTCAAATCTGTAAATACAGAAAAAATCTATGTAAATAACATCATTTGAATTTATTTTAAATTAGTTACTTGTGAAATACTGCTGAGTTATGCATTACTCGAGAATCTGCACGCGTCCAGGCCAATTGGCGTTGACGGCATAAAATAAATTATTCCGTCCGCATATTATAATTACATTTAGTAAATGATTTCCATGTCTATCAACAAACATAACTTCCTTACTTGATGGTGCATCAATATTAATTATTGTACCATCAACACATCCACAAACATTTGGAAACCCTCCTTTTATATCAAAATTAGGGATAATGTACGCCACGTTTTCTGGCCAACACACAATTTTTGGAAATAAATTTTCGACTATTGCGTTACAAACGCGACGTATACTGTGGTGCAAACAGTCCTCTTTGTAACACCGTGCATGGTACCCACACCATGATATTGACATCCATTTCCAAGCCAATGAAGGCACAGTAATAGTTGTTGTTTTGGAGTCAATGCCTTATTTTTTGTAGTTTTGTGCTTAATAAGGTCCCCGATATTTTGTAAAATATATTCTGCTTGTTGATAATTTAAACGGAACGATTCTTTATACGAAAATTTGTTAGATATTCTAAAATTTATCCTCTTTTGATATATATTTTTATTTCTTACATCGTTTCCGAATAATAATTCACGTCGAATCATTTTTGACGACCTAACATACGTTTTGAAAGTATCAACTAAACTTATCACAATGCATGCAATGCAAATATTTATTTAGCAAAAGTTATGAGAAAATGGGGTAGATACTCGATTGGTTAGCAAGCAAACAATTTGCTAGCCGAAATCCTGACTACTCAATCAGTTTTTACAAGGAAATTTAAATTTCAAATTATATTTTCAAAACGCTTTTTGTTTTTTTTCTGCGATTGTACAGTAGAACAACTCCAAAATTGGCTGTTTAATTGTTGAAGCTGTAAATTTTACTGTAACATCTCAAAAATAAACAAAAATTTTATGCAAAATGTTTTTTGAAATTTAAATTTACTTGTTAAAATTGATTGAGTAGTCAGGTTTTCGGCTAGCAAATTGCTTACTTGCTAGCCGATCGAGTATCTACCCCAATATCAAACAACTGAAAAATAAAAACACATTTACTGTTTGTTATTGTGTTATAATTGCAGTCATTGGCACAGTTCACTTATCATTTTGCATTTCTTGCTTACACTTTGGATTATCGAAATTGTAAATTAATTTGTATTTAATGTATAGAATCATTATTATTTTAATAATTTATTGTTTATAAGTAATTTAGTGAAAATAGCAAAAAATTGGGATTATTTCTTGACTAATCAGCAATATAAGAGCAATAAAAACGAAGTTTCATTTGCAAAGTTCTTATAATCTGTAAAAGACTTAGCATTTATCAAAATTTTGCAAAGTGCAAAGTGATTAGATTTTGGTTAAATAGGCCCCGGTTTGATAAAGTTGTTGGCTAGCTATTAGTTAATTGTTTAATTATTTTTATTCTAGAGCCAAATAAGTTTATATTTACATACGAAATCACAAAAACTTTCCGTGAGGATATGAACCGGCTGTAAGGTTAACCTATAATTAAAGTGAACCGACCACCTGCAGTGTTGTGCCGTATTGTCTACACCGCGTATATAATTAATATTCTACATGTGTAAAGAATATTTGTAGATAATTAAAAAATGGTGTCGACAATGTACAGTAAAATTCTATAATTTCCTAACAGGAAAATTCTATAATAAACAGAAAAATTCTATAATTTCCTTGTTAATGGAACCATTCCGGCTCCATGGAGGTATATTTGTACCTCCCACCTCGTTTGCTCGAAATCGGAAATTATAGGAAAACGATATTTCTTGCATATACTTTAGATGCATTAATACAATGTTAGAAATAATCGAAAAATATCACAAATCTAGGTTGAAAAGTAGAACTTTATATATCCCTTTAGTGATTTACTAACACAATTGTGTACGTATATATTTTTGAACGATATGCGTAATAATTCATAGATCTAAACTTCTTCTTAGTTTCCTCACCTGAAATTAAATCAGTGAAATTAGAGTCATAATGGATATTACGATTTCGGCACTCACCGCTCAATGGATTTATCATGTTGATATTGAAGTGATATCCATCGTCTCCTTGCCAAAACATCAGCGGGTATTGCAATGTATCGTATGAACGGTGTGTTTTGTTTATTCGTTGCAGTTGTCCAGTGTCGCGACGTGTAAGCACAATATTGCGCGGTTCCGCGTTTTCACCAAAAATCACAATTGCGACTTCATCTATTGTTGGAGCATTAAATTGGCGTGTGTGTGTTCCAGCGGGTCATTTATCTGCTCTGATCAATACTTTGCAATCGTCATTTCTCATGCAATCCAACGCAGTTTTAAACAACCGAACCATTGAATGATATTCATGGAGTAGTTGCTGCAAATCTTGCAGAACTATCCTTTACATTGCCATATTGATCGTTTGGCGCCGATCAAGTCATCATCCATATTGTCCATAAAGTAGATTTGGATGAATTTATTCTGTCCATCTTCAAGCGGTTGCAATGACCCAATTCGGTGGTGAATTTGGCCTTGAATCTCTCGAAGACGAAGTCAGAATTATAGATTTATGATCACCAAAAGAAAATGAATGTTTATTCTCTCGAGCAGAAATGACCTTGAATGTTGGATTGAATCCGCGTTCTTCGATACTATCTGCTTCAAATGAAGTCATTTGGAAACATCCGTTGTATCTTTGAGTTTTGGATAGAAAATGTCGTGATTCTGGTGTCTCGCCACGAAGCAATGAATGCAACGGTTCAGGTAGTGCAGGCAATAATGGCAATCTCACCTTGCCACTGAGACAGCACAATCCAGGCGTTTCTCCAGCGAACTTCAATGCACCGTGCACACAACCTCCATTGGGCCAATTCGAACGAAAGGATGCGAGTTGTAGTCAATTGTGCAATCGTATTGAAACGCTATTCGATTCAAATCAACACCTGAAGAATTTATTCTTGCGCGTCGAAGATTATCACGTTGTTGATCTGTGCGATAAGCTCGACGATTTCTCATTGCCAACTGAGCCATTTGACGTACTGCCTCTCTTTGTGCTTTTCTTTGTGAAGCGCGAAGTCGGACCATACTAACGCGGCGTACTTCTCCAATAATTTCTTGTTCATCTGCAGTGGATTGATTCGCAATAGTCCAGTGAAAGATTAGATCTTCTGGCCCGCGGCATTGTAAATAATACTGAAAAAATAAACCACACAATCCAAAATTACATAATCAATTATCGATGTGCGCACAATCACAAATGTGATAACCTCACAAAGTGAACATCTTTGAAGGGAACTTACCGTTTGAAAATCACGATCGAAAATAGAATTCCAAAGAATAAAAAAAATGAAAAAAACTAAAATAAAAGTCTGGTGCCCGGTGTTGGGACACTCTGTACCACTAAACAAATTACGTACGTTGCACGCAAAAAAGTACTGTTTTCTTGTTGTTGTTGGCACACGCCACACAATCTCTAATTTCACTAAATTCCACCACTTATTTTAATATTATATGCTAAACCACAATCACTTAACTAATATATGAAATAACCAAAACCAAAAATAAATTAAATAAACCTTTTTTGGAGCTGTCAAAATCTACTATTCGCAATGAAATCGTAATTCGGACGACGATTTTATCTATATAATGGATAAGTAGATAAAATGAAAAAAATTGGATAAAAAATAAAATACAAATTTGCATGCAGTCTCCAGTCGGATTCGAATCCAGTACTTCCCTTCCTTCAAACTACACATACAAAATTCATATAAAAAAAAAGGTTTTTTATTAGATTTTTCGGCTTTTCCTTTTGAGTTTTTCCAACTTTTCTTTTTTCCTAAACCAACAGTGAATCCGTTCTCTAGATATCATCACAAAAGCCATTCCATACAAAATGTATGAGAAAATGAATTTTCTTGATATTTTTTTGTTTTGTGAACTTTTCCGATGTTTTAATAGTTATTATGCTATTCGGAGCGGTGACAAATCCAACAAAACAAAGATCATAAAAACCAGTCCAGCCGTTCTTGAGTTATAAATGGTGTGACTAACCCGAGTTTGTTTTATGTATATAGATTAGTAGATGATCTCTATTTTTGAAGATTAATAAAAATCATTTTTGTACGAGATTTTCTGATTTTTTCTCTTCTCCAAAATTACAATTAATATATGTAGTTTTATTTAAAGCCACACATAATTCCCACATAATTTCGGGATAACTATACACTACGGACACATCAAGCTCCCTTAGTATACGGCATCGACTATAACAAAATAAAGATATTTACAATAATGAACCTTTCTACAAGTGTGACCATAACTTCATAATATAGTTAACATTTTGCATTTTCAATACAAAGTTTTGTTTAAAATGATTTTCCAACCATTATACAGCAAACTATTTATCGGTCAAACTTTTCAAAGTATTTATAAACATGTTTTCTAAAATGTTTTATGCATTTTCGTTGTTATCTCAAAAACAATCTTTCAATTACTTTAAAAATTAATTAAAATTTTTTAAATTTTATAAAAGAACGACAAAATTTAATTTTTGTGCTTTATACAAAAAAAAAATAAACGAAAAATAGTTTTTAACTAAAACACTAAAGTTATTAAAAATAATTTTCATTGAACAAATACGTTCGTATATGTATAGTGGTGGAAAACAAAAATATGAAAATTATTTAAATTAAATTCACAAAAAAAAAAAAAATTAATTCAACACCGAACACAAGAGGAAAACTCTAATCTCTTTCAAATAGCTTTTCGTTTGTCCTACAAAAAAAAATTATGTAATTTTTAAAGTTGCCAGCTTCCTTCTTACAAGTACATAGTACGTACAACGTACTGTAAAACTATAGATTTTTGTACTCTCGTCTTGTGTTGTGCATAGTAAGTAAAAGCATAAGATATGTAGATTCTGTCGCCCTCACCCCAAATGCAAAATGTGACATTTTTAGAATTTAAGTTTAAATATTTTAATTTAATTTCCTTTTTTTTATTTTATTATTATCTTTTTCAAAAAGTTTTCTACAAAGAAATTTGTATTAGTTCTGCACAGTTAAATTTAATGATTTCATTTTTGCTATTTCCATAGGAAATGCTGTCTTTTCTACAACAACAATAATAATAATAATAATAATAATAATTTCAGGATGCTGCAGTTATATAATTAATTTTCTTCAACAAACAGAAAAACATATTTATAGTTTTCAAATTTTAGATGTTCTGGAAATTTATTAAAAAAATTTTGGTATACAAAAAAAATGCGCGAATTTAGTGTGTCACCCTCCTCGCTCGCGTGATGTATGAACTGTTAATTGTGCAATCTTCCAAACGTATCTGATAATTATAATTTATCGTTTAAATCCGTATAAAAAAAAGTTTAATGCTAATTTGTGTTGTTGTTTTTGCTCTTGCTGTACCCTGGCGACAGTTTATGAAATATTTACGATCAGATAGCATTTTGTTGTAACAGTGTATACAGCAGTGGTTTACATAGCGAATTTTTTCTGCTCACAATAAAAATAATTTAAATGATTACAAACTATAAAATAATAATTGTTTATTGGTTTTATTTACAAATAAATAAATAAGGAGTACTCAAACTCAGTATTTCTCTACATTTCTGCTAAGCTTGTTAAATTTTCTGAAATTTTCAGAATAATGTAATTTCAATAATGTACACCATCATATACGACTATATATTACCGCTTGTATAAAAATAATAAAAACAGTGGAAATTGTGATAAAAAGGAATATGATTGTACGCCCGAGAAGAAAATGTGGAATGAAACAAAAATTTACAGCGGATTTAGGTTGTAATACAAAAATAATTTGAACTTTATTTCGAAGTTTTTTTTCTACTTACGTTGTTTGCAGTGTTGTGCCTGTCTGAACCGCATACATAATGAATATGCTATATGTGTAGAGAATGTATGTAAACAATTAATAAACTAATCGTCAACAATGTAAAGAATGTAGACAATGTCGTCAATTATTGTTTCTGTTAGCAAGCTCCAAAATTCTATTATTTGTTTGTTAATGATACGATTTCATCTGCATGAAACTTCATTTTACCTGACATTTGAAAAATTCCGACGCAAGTTTTTATGTATGGTAGTGACGTACTCTTACATATTCAGCGATGATATTGTAGATATATAGTATTTTTTCGATACTTTGTCTGTATGAAAAGTACTTCGATACTTTGCAGCAATTTTTAGTACTTTAGAGAAAATTCAAGAAGAAGAGAACAACGACAACGCAATCTATTGCCTTTCACATCAGAGGTGTTCTACAGCTTTATTTCAAAGACTAAGATATTTAATCAGTTTTATGATTGAAGTAACGTACGAAACTTAATATTTTGAACCAAGTGTAAAATTTTGTAAGGCCCTTATGCGAAATGCAACTCTTTCTTAAGAAACTGGTTGATATAACACAGCAATAGCCATTTATTGGTTTAAATGATAGGTCTAAAATTCAAAAAATATATTTAAAATTTATTAATTCTCGGCAAAATTCCTTCTCGAGTAGTTTGTTAATTAAATATTTGTGATGCTCATATAAAACCATGTTAGGGGAAAAGAAGAGTAATTAAAAAATCTTTAAGTGGTCTCGATTAGTTTAATCTGGTTAGTTTAAACTGGGGCAGCACATACAGCGTAAATAGAAAATCCTCAATATTACACATCCGTTTTGAAGAAATATTTACATTCAAATTTTAGTCTTTTGAATCAGACGCAAAGCTAAAGCTGTTTAGCTTGGCCTTGACAACTACTAAATTTAGCAAATTTCCTTTAAAATTAATGTTCTCAGGACACGAAGACTTAAATTCTATTAGGGCTCCGTTAATAAAGCTTTATGTTTAAGCGGTTAATTATTTTAGAACCTACCACAGCAGGATTTCGTAGAAAGATCACAAAATGTCCAGTCTTTCAGAAATCTGTAAATAAACAGAAAAAAAGCTTATTTGACATCGCTATTTCCAGTCCAAAGTTTCAGGATTGAAAATAATAAATGCTGAGTCCGTAATAAGATTTATAACATGACACAATAAGAAGGTTTAATTAGCATAGTTTTAACACAGTGCCTACGTAAAATGGCACTTGGCGAAAAACACTAACACTTAATAAACACATTTCACTTAACACTTGTTTTATTTGGATTTCTTTCTGTTCGTTAAGTCCCTTAACCAAAATATCCTTAATGAACAGAGAGAAATCCGTTTCTGTTCTATTCTCACACTCGTAATAATATGCCTAATACGTCGGGTAATTAAATGTAATTCAACTTACCTGGAACTGATACTCAGCCAATGACTAATCGCTGAACTGCTATCCTCCGCCCCTCTTTTTATTACCACATTTTTCTTAACTTGCTTTCTTGTCTGTCTATCTGTTTGGGTCAAAATTTGAGGTCAAAATTTTTAAGCACTTATCATCATTCGATTTCGCTGCAATTTTGTTCACTTGGTTGTTTCACCTGACAATTTCATATTATCAAACATTCGAAACAAAAATCTAATACAAATTTCAGAAAACCTTTATTAATATTTTACGGTTGGCGTAAATAAAACTTGTATCGTAAAATATTCAAAAATGTCACAATTTTTTCTTTTTTTTCATTTTGTCTCTGATTTCGTTGTTGAAATATCAGGAATTTATTTGCTGTCATCATAATTCGCAAGAAATCACACACAAAAACGTATATTTACATTACAAGCGTTTGACAGATGGATATGTGAAGTAAAGCATGTCAAATGCCATTTCGTCGTATGTACTAAACAAAATAATCTAGTACAATTTTTGTCATTTCATCAACTAAAATTTATTTCTGTTTGGATTCCAAACTCCATCGGAGGCTAAAATGGTTTTGTGCCAATTTTTTCTCGGTGGTAATTGCCGATTTGGAACCAAATCTTTTAATGACCACATTGATTTAAAGTAAGTATATATATTTGTGACATATTGCATAAAGTTTAAAATTTTGCGTAATTATTTTAGGCAAATAATCCGTGTTGAAATAGACTCGGCCATCAAGGGTAACCAATGACCAATTGCCTGTTTTGGCCCATTCAAGGATAAGCCTTGTATCCCAATTTTTATAGAAGATCAATCGTTCGAGGAAATTCGATACAAATTTTATGAGGCGAAAATTAACGGTAACTTTGAGCAAGTCCAAGTACGTCTATGATTTATAAATTTGATTCAGGGGAGCAAATCAAAGCTGCAGCAATTGAATATGCTAAGCCCCGAGATCATGAATATTTTTTGTACAACTTTATGATGCTGGGTCAGAACCAAAAAAGAATAATGCTGCCATTGGTATAACAATGCTTTTGCTACGGCGGATATTGACAGTTCACAAACCTAGGAAATCAGGCACAGAACATTAAAAAGGTAAATCGACCTTTGCAACTTTTACAGATGTAACAACCACAAGTATGCGTTTGGAGGTACAGCATTAAACCAACAATAAAGTGGTAACATCTTTGGAGGGAGCTCATTTACCAATCCTAATCAAACATCAGGAATATTTGGGGGTTTCAAACTCAACAGTCACAACAATCTATATTTGAAGCAGTCGCTTAGCCTAATACGGGAGTGTTTGGGCCACCTGTTAATATATTTCAACCGGCAAATGCGGCCTCACAATTTGCGTTGCCTCAACTTGGTTCATACTCAAAATGTATTTGGACTACCACAACTCATACAAGGCATCTTTGGCTCCCCAAGTCAGCCACAACCACCTACGAACATTTGTGGAGGACAAACCACATTTCAGCAGCCCACTCAACCCGTTCAAGCCCACTCAACCCGTCCTGCGGTGCAACAAAGCGTTTTTGGGCAGCAGCAAGTACCTCAACCATCAACACCGGCAAATGTATTTTAAAGGCACCCTCAGCAGCCTAAACAAACTGGTATTTTTGCCCGGGCTTCACAAGTCGATCCGAATTCGGTTCAAATGAGAAATAATATTTTTAATCAACCAATGCAACAACAGCCACAACAATCTGCATTTAGCCAGCCATCACCATTCCAACAGCCTATGCCAGTTCAGCAACAGCAACAACCCACTCACCCACCTTCGTTCAGTCATGCTCAACATGTTGCTACACAGCCAGTGCAAAATCAACCATTGATCGGCAATTACTACGACTCGTGCTACAGTAAACTGTTTGAATTGGCGCCGGAAGAATTGGAAGCTTTCAAATCATTTGCATTTACGTTTTTCTTAACTTGCTTTCTTGTATATCTGTGTGACAAAAAGACGCGCTTTAATATGGCGCTTGAGCACGTAGTAAGAAAAGATGAAGGTCAAATTCTTGGATAAGCAGATAGTATCGTTCAGACCTAATCATATTAAGGATAATTTTAAACCGCTTTTCTTCTTTGATAAACGAATGGGCATGGTACTGAACGGCAATAAAGGATCATCCGATTGGTAAATCTTGGAACAGACTGCTATAACTTTGACAACGTGCAAGACTTCAAATATCTCGGGCCAGCGATAACATCAAGAAATGATGTCCAGGCAGATATTAAATCCCATATAGCAGCCGGATATTGAGTCTTCTACGCGAAGTCAATGTTGTTGCAGTCAAAATATCTTTCGCGGTAAGATGTACCGCAGCACCACTATCGATTGTATAATATTATCTATTATTTTGAAAGGACGGTGATTTGAACCATTTATGGCCCAGTTAAGGTTGCAAACAACTAACATCGGATTCGAGTGAATTTCAAAATCTAACGTCTCCCTGGAGAATGTGACATTACGGTATTTATTAAATTCGAACGAGCTTTAAACTTTGGCTAATTACGTCTTGGCCAGGTAAAAGCTTTAACACAAAAACAGTTAATAAAACTATTAACTGTTTCGCATTTTCTTCACATTCGTGATACTTAACTAGTAAATTTCAATGAATCTTCAATATTTTTGTGAATTCCAGCTGAAGCACACTTCCCATTTATATTTAATAATGATGTATACTCAACAAGTATTTTGGATGATAAAGTAAAACCATCAACTTTAAAATTTTGAGTAAATTCTAAACGTTCAGTTCATAAAATGCCCACACACCATACGAGTTTTGAATTGTGTTAATGATGAATTGGCGAATTTTTCACCAACATTTTTTAATAAAAATCACACTAACCCCTGATAACCTCCCTTTTTATTTAGTATTTGTAAAAATGAATGTGTTTTACAATTTGAACAAAAAAAAAACATACAAATGAAGTTGATTTAGTCACGGTTAGCTTTTCATTTATGTCATCGATTGTGTTTGGTGTTCATACCGGGAATGTATTTGGTTTATAAAATCATGTGTGGGTATGTTGTACATATATGTGTGCTGTGTTATGTTGTAAATTTATATATGAAATTTGTTATCACAAAACACATAAATTTTAAATACCAACTTGACACAACATAAATTTAACTGTTTGCTGGATATTGTAGTTGGGTTGGTCTTTGTTCGTGTAATAGATTTCTTCATTTTCCGATATATTTTTTTTAATTTTATCTTTAACTTAAATACTTTTTGTCTTTAGCAATAAACTATATGGATTTTTTTTTTAGGGGGGGGGGGGGGGGGGGGGGGGGGAGAATATTGGAAAATATGTAGCAACACATAGCAATAATCATAATAAGATGGTGTTGGGATACAAAATGTTTGTGGCTAGGAAAAAAACGATAAATTACTTTTTAAATCTTTGGAAAATTACAAGAACTTGTTATTTTACTTTTACTACGAGTATTATTAAGTTGTGAAATAGGAAATAATGGATAACAGCAAAAATTACAAAATTTGTGTTTGGTTTAAACTTGTTTATAATGCACATGACTTTTGAGGATTTCTAACGATAATTAAAAAATCCTAGTTAAAGACCTTTAGAAAATTCATACAACCACAGGCAAAAATTAAAAATTTTTGGGAAGGTTGGTCCGAAGTATTCTATAGCGATCAGCCATATTATTATTTGTACCTTAATCACTATAATGAAATGCAAGTACTATTGGGAAATAATAGCATACCGCAATGAGTGAATCGAAAAAATTATACATTTTCGCGAAATTTACATATATGGAAATTTCATGATATTTCTAATTTACAATTGCAAAACAAATACAGATCCTAACAAAAATGGAAAGATTTACGAGGGTCGATCAATAAATACCCGTGTTTAAAATCAGGTGGCGTTGCTGAGGGAAGTTGACATTAACATCGTGTACAGTCATGTCAAACGACATACAAAATTTCAGACTAGTTCACAGTTTAGTTTTTATTTGGTAGCCAGTTGTATCATTTTAGATTCGTGTTTCTCAATAAAATGGAAAAAGAGCAATATCGATTCGTAATTCGCTTTTTATTTTTGAATGAAAAAACAGGCTCCGATTTTTTAGCACCCCATCTAAAGCTTTTGACAAAAGTGATGTTTAAATTCGTTTGCTCATCGTTTAATCAGGATTGGTCACTTGTTTTTATAGTTTGGTCACTTACGATTAAACGGTAAATAAATAATGACAAATTCTAACAAAAAAATTTCCGGGTACACACAGGGAAATATATGTTATATTTCAGAATAACAGGCTGCTCTTAAGTTTTGTTATCCATGCGGGCCGATCGAGTAGAGAAATTCTTGGAGAAAGTGTAAACACTACTTAAAAAATATCTTCAGTTTTATTTAATGTTTTTAGATTTAGTAGAATGTTATTCTTGCTAAAAGAATCTAAAGTTGTTCTATACGCAGAAAAATTCATGCTATGTTGTAGCATAAAATTTTTGTGGTATTATTATACTTGCGGATTTCTTTGGTGTAGTTCTTATATTATGCATAATGTAAGCATCCCAAGTAGCAAAATGAAACCAAAGTTTCAGAAAAACCAAAATCGAGGTTGCATTTAAGAGTTTATGTAACTAGTATTTTTGAAACGGTTCTAACATGTCTTCAATTTCGAATAATTTAAACGTCTCTGAACGAGTTTTATGAAACCCTTTTGACACCAGCAAAAGTTTTTAAATGGTTTCCAAATATCCAAAAATTTACTGGTTATTTTAAAACCATTCGTAAACGGTTTTATTTTGGAACAATTGCAACGTATTTGAAACGGTTTAGAAAAACCCTAAATATTGATTAAAATACCGTATTATTGTTTCTAATAATTTTCTTCTATTTAGGTATTTTTGTCACTGGAATTTTTAATGGTTTACCAACTTTAAAAATAATTCGCTAAATCATTATGTATTTATTTTGTTTATAAGCACAAACAATATATTGCTTAATATGTTTAGAGTCGGACTCGGACAATACCGTCTGCTGATAAACATGATGAATGACGAATCTTATAAAAGGTTTGTCAAGTCAATTGGTAAACTCACTTCGAAGTGAAAACCAAATCTGGCTAAAAAAAATTTTGTAAACTATATTATCTTCAAATGGTTTTAAGTTTTTATAAAATCAGTTGAAACTGAAATTATTTTTCAGAGATTTTCAGTTTTTTACAAACCGCTTTAAAACCGATTTTTTGGATTTTTGTTACGGTGTTTATGAAACCTAGAACCACTAGGTTTGTCACCGCTCCAAAGAAACTTAAAAGTAGTTATAATACGAATATTTGAAATCATTTAAAACCGTTTCAAAAAATCTGAGGTTTTTTTAAATCTGTTTATAAACGGTTCCTCATTAGTAAAAATAAAACGAGATGGTATCAAAAAACGCGGTCAAAAGCAGTATCTACTAAGGCTTTCTTACGTGTTGGAAGCGTATCTCAAACCATTTCAAAAACTTTTTGGTTGTAAAACCTAAGTTTCGTATTGGTTATAAAACCAACTTGAAACCAAAAATTGCTACTTGGGATAGCAATAGCTCCGCCCTAAATTAATTTTCAAATTTTTGTACAATCTAATTCTTTATAAAAGAAATTCAATACTAACAAGTAGAAAATTTTAAATGTCCCATAAGCAAATGAAAGCTTATCAATAGTATTTTGATGGCATAATATTTTTCCAATAAGAGTAATAAATTTATATGATTTTAATAGAAGATGATTTTTCTTTAAATAAACATATAAAAGGATACTAAAAGCAAAACCTTTGCTACAGTTAAGACAAAATTTCTTATTTGAAGAATTGAAACAATTCCACGTAGAACTTCAATATTTCAATTAGAACCTTCAGTTTAACATACAATTTGTATGCCCTTAGATACATAACTTACGTGCTTAATCCCAGAATAAACAAATATTACTAGAAAAATTTGATTCTTTCATTTATTTCAATTTATCTTCTATTAAGAACTTGATATGTGCATTGAAACATCATATTACTCTTCACTTAAGCCCATTTGATTAACACCATACTTACATATAAAATAAAAATTCTCAAACTGAAATAATTTTAAGCTTAAAATAAAACAAAATTGTTTGGAAGAATTGAATTATTGAAAATTTATTTATATTATAAAACAAAACTGATATAAACACACAAACTTTATCTATAGTTATTAGTATTTATATTAGTAATTATATTAGTATATAATTTTTTACAAAAACTGCAATTATACATAGCTAAAAGATATTTTAATAAATAAAAAAATAAAGATAAAATATGAAATTATTAAAATTCGATAATATTCCATAATATTGTAATGACGCTCCATAATATTGTAATGACGCTCCACTCAATCAAACGCTTCCACTCCACAATTTTATTTCGATTTTCTGTTAAATTAAAATAATGAAAAAGAACACAAAATTAAATATTTTAAACTCGATAATAACATAATAACTTAAATTGTAAAACATTTTATATGTTAAACAGTTAAAATGATGTAAATATTACAAATAAATGAATCACCTTGCACAAAGTTTCAATTATTATTTTTTTTTTTTTAATTAAAACGACGCTAGTGCGGTGCCATTTTTAATTTTAGATTCACATGCAAAAACACTTTTTAATACACTGCTTTAAAACAAAGAATATTAACTTATCATAAATATTCTTCTATGTCACTACTATTTTAGTTTCACTTAAATTAAATGATTTGTTTTCAAACTTATTTTTCTTTTTTCTACACAAATAAAATCACAAATTAAAAATGTCCACTGATTCACTGAATTTAAATGACACGATTTAAATGAAACGACGTAATCACTGAGCAGCACAAGCCACAACTACAGAAAAGGCGATTAGAATTTGATTTTTCTGTAGCTTAAGAATATCTTTTAAAAAAGCAACAGAGAAATAAGAATGGTTGTTCTTGAATTTTTAATGTTTTAAATTCCCAAAAATTTGGCATTATTCATTTTTGCAATGAATTCTCGATGAGAGCACAAGAAATTTCCAATAAGCCTAGAAATTTGTTTAAGAAAAAAAACCATTTTTTAAGAATTTAAATCAGTAATGTGCTCAGCGCAAGAATAAACTTCTTTCTTTTAATAGTTTTTTTTGCATCAAGAGAGAACAATTTTCTTGCCAAAAGTTTATTTTTTTCTAAAACCAAAATGCTTATTTAAAGGTTTCATATCTAACACAAAGTATGGTTATATTATATTTCAGATAGATATGCTTAGGGAAAGTTTTCTCAGCCATTCTTGAAGTAAGAGTATTATTTATATTTTAAGAACACTTGAAATAAAATGTTGTGTTTTATTGTACTAAATGCCAGTGTAAATATTTTTTCTAATAGATAAGAATAATCTAATAGATAATAAGCTATATTTTAAAATAAAATATTATATTTGAAAATATCCACAATTAAGATTGGCTATTCTTAATTATGGACAAAATATTTTTCTGTGTGTAGCACCTCATTGCAAGAAAATCATACAATTTGTATGAAATTTCATTAGGTAATTGTTGGGTCAGGATTGGTCACCATATTTTGACGTTTAATCACCAATGGGTTAGTTTTTGTTTGCGAAAAACAAAATCAAAATTGAATTAATTCAATAAAATCAGGTTCGTCGCTTATTCACTCATTCATTCTTGGGTTGTCAAAGCGTAAACAACATAACTAAATTGTGGTTAACTAAATTGTGGTTAAAATATTTATTAAAATAATCAATCGATACTTATCAATTAATAAACATTTTTATTATTAATTGTAGTTATATGTTGTTAAATAATTATTGTGTACGCACTGAAAAAAACTATTGGTAATGTTCCCGATGTTTTACTCATTTTCCAACCATATGTATAGGCGGTTTTGGGACAACAATAATTTATTGTTAAATTTCACATATTTTTGCTAACTATCGCACTGGAAAATACTCATTTTTTACGGAAACGTAAGCTATAATAATCAACACGAAAGATCTCGTTGTATGGCATATATGCTTTAAATATTGGGAATCTAGCAATATTCATCAGACCTATGTTATCAATTATAAAGATACAGTTCCAATAATATAATCATTTTACGATATGCAATACATATTACTTCAAGAATTATGGGGAAAATAGTGCGTTAAAACTGAGCAGACCCAATTTATGTTGTTGCATTTTCTAGAAATTATTGTCTGTCGTACAATACAGATAGGAAGTTTTGGCAAAAATAAAAATGTAGGAAGAGTACTTTCCGATTAGTATAGGAATACAGGCAATTTGGATGGTAAACGTATTGATGAAATCCAAATATTTGTTGCGAAATTCCTATACATTTATGATGAATACCTATATTCTTATAGGGATTGAATAGATATTTCCCACCAGTTTGAAATTGTACCTATAACTTAGGAGGTATACTTACTCATTTGTGTACATTTTGTGAGTCGATATTTCTCAAATTCGCTAATAATAAAAATAAAATTAACACATTCAGCAAATTCGATTATAATAATTTTATTAATATTAATTACGCCATAGCTACATATGGAACAAAACTATAAAAAAAATTGAACTTAGATTTATGAGTACATATACAATTTTTTAAACATCTATTGCAAATTTCAGAGTGATTTAACCATCGTGACGTAATAGTTTTAATCGTTTCCGACTTACTCGTATTATCACAGTATTACGTATGATTATAAAAAGAAATTGACTTAATTTAGCTACACACAACTTAAACATTTATTTTTGCAATTAATGCACACACTTAATATTAGTCCAAACTAAGAAAATTGTCTTCAGTATCTCGCCACTGTCTATTGATTAATTTTTATCCTAGGAAAAACGAAACATAAATCTCTAATTATGATTAAAATATTTTATTTTAATTCACTTGAGTCCCCATTTTGATTGGTGGTCGTTACTTATTTTCAAAATATGTAATTAATTATAATTTTTTATTACTAATTCACTTGTTTATTTATAAATTTTAAATTTCACTATTTTAATTTATTATTTATTAATGATTATTTTAATATTTTTTAATTCCACTTAATAAAAATTTAGCAACAATTGGTGAGCAAAATAACCTCGAACACAACAATCAAACTAAGCGGCAAACGCAACTGAGTAGTAAAAATTATTTTGTTTCAATGAGTATAATACTTGTGGCAGTCACACCGAAATATATAGGTATATTTTCAAGGGACAATTGGTAACATTTTAAAATATGTCGAACCGACTATATTAACTTGCTTGAATTCCAATATTGTATAGGAGCTGCACCTAAACGGTCTGGTTCCTATCCAAAACAAAAATTGATTCGAATAATACAATATAATAGGAAAACTAACCTATAAACTATAATCAAATTACAGAAATTTTTATTTTGACTTGTCAAAATAACTTCAAAGATAGGATAACCTCCAATATATCTGTAATCTATAATTTATGGGCATTGAACCAATTCACATTTTTCTCAGTGCGTTCTATAAATTATTAACTAATTGTGTATTTAATATTGTGATAATAAAAGCTATCGCCATCTTGGCTGTGAGAGGGTGCCGAACAAATACAAATAGTTCACAAACTTATAATAATAAAGAAATAATAATAATAATAAAATAATAATAATTTAATAAAATGTCTACATGCAACATATGCTCTACGAATATTACCAAGGCGAAATTTCCTGGCGTTAAATGCGCAGGCCCTTGTGGAAATACTTTTCATTTAAAATGCGCAAACATCTCTGACGAACTGGTGGAGGAAATAAAAAATCGCTCGGCAACTTGGCTATGTCATGCTTGTCGTTCAAATACCCCGAACCAGTCTTTAATAGTCAACGAAGAGGAAAACTACGACTCAACGAATAATTTGCCAAACTTATCCGACGTTATGATTCTTCTGCAACGCATGGAAAAAAACTAATAGAAAACATGAAAGCCATGGTTTTATCACTCGCATCGGATAACGAACAACTTACATCCAGAGTAAATACACTAGAAAAGCAGCTGAGTACCCAGACATCCAAAATTCATTTGCTTGAAGCGGAAAATGACAAACCAAACCAGCAGTCAAATTCTAGTAGTATAACAATTATTGGCCTACCCAGTCAGCATGATGATATTCGTGATGTGGTTATCAACACAATTAAGAAAATTGGATTGGAAATTAATTATGATGACATAGTGTCCATTCATGCGATTCCCAAGAATACGAGTACAGTTTCATTAAAACAAAATAAATCTAATTCACTTTTGCACGATTTATTGGTTGTCAGATTCACTACTAATGAAATAAAAAATAACATTATGCTGCATATGAAGAAAAAGAAGTCAATTTCAACTAAGGATTTGGGTATAATACTGCCGCAAAACCATCCTGAGCAACGCATTTTCATTATGCACAGATTGACAGCTTTCCAGTCCCAGTTATACCGTGAAGCCAAGAAAATAAAATCGACATATAATTATAAATATTTGTGGTGTAATTATGGGCAAATATACCTACGGAAGTCGGCGGCTTCTGATGTTCATCGAATCCAATCGCACAATGATATTTTTCGGCTTCATCATACAAATAATCCAAATGGCTGATGACACACGAGAGTTTTTTGTATTTTGGCATTTTTTTTCTACCAATGTTTTGTTCTGCTCTCTCTTATATAAAATTTTAACTAAAATGAGTCAAAAATGTCCTTGAAATATTTTTTATTTCATTTATGTTTGAGTTGTGTGGTTGCACAGAAAATTTGTTTAAGTCGCAATTAAAACTTGTATCATAGGTAAACGGGGAAAGAAACGAAGAAAAATGCGGCATTTTTTTTTACGTGTGGCATGGGCCAATGGGAGGAAAATCATCAGTGGATGAATCATCCGGGAATGTAAAATTATATAATTTAATAGGTATACAAATTTTCTTGTTATTACAATTTCATTATTTATTATTTAATTTTACTTACATCTATTCATTTTTTGTGATGATTTCGTCAAAACAATCCGCACTTGTCTTTGTTTACAAATGCATGACAGCTTTATTTTTTATTATCAATTTTAATACTAATTTGTTGGTAGCACTGAAAATTAACGCGATCAATTCGAAATATCGGATGTGCTCTTTATTAGTGCTGTACTCGACTTTAAATTTTTATGTTTTCAGTTGCTACAATTATTTTAATTTTGTTGCTATTGCTCGTAACGCGCTATTCATTATCCGCTATTATTTTTACTCGAAAAATACAGTTCTAAAATTTAATTTATCATTTTTTTTGTATTTACAATTTACTATATTTTTGAATATTTCTTTTATTGTTCATGGTTATGAGTAATATACAAAACGGTAATTTTAGCATATTGGTGCAAAACATTCGAAGTCTACGTGCAAATTTTGATACGTTTAGTGTTTATGTAGCAAGCCTTAATGAAATTCCTGATTTAATTTTTGTGAAATTAATTTTGTGAAATATGGATTTATTCTAAAGAATGTTGTGAGTTTAGTTTACCGAGCTATAATTTTAAGGCCTGTTGTAATGACCGTTACCGTTCTGATGGAGTTGGTGTTTTTATACGCGAAAATTTTGCAAATTTTTCAATCGAAGTTTACAACTGGATTACAGTTGATATTATTCGTTTAGATCTTGATCTTGCAGGGAAAAAGTGGTCTTTCATTTGCATCTATCGATTAAATAATTGACCCGTTATTCAATACCATTCAATGCCTTTTGTGATGATTTGGAAATTTTATTGCGTACGCTTACAAACGATAACGTAGCTATACTTGGAGATCTTAACCTAAACCTGCTAGATATCAATGAATCGTATGGTTACCAGAGAATGTTGGCTTCATATGGTTTAATCAGCTTCTTAAACGAACCAACTAGAATGCAAGCTTGTTTAGACCATATGTCTTTCTCAAAAGTGAACAAATATTTAACATTAACATTAGCAACCTTCCTATTCAATTTTCTGACCATAATTTGATTAAACTCCATATATCTCCATCTAGTTCAGTTACTGTCAACTACAGGTCAAATTTATCACATGTTAATTACACTAAACTAAATGATCTTTTAAAGTTTGAAAATTGGGATTCTGTGTATTCCCAATCTGATTGCAATGTGGCTTTCCGAAAATAGCGACAGCCAACACGGAACCAATCAATTCAGTACTACAAACTACACGCAATCAAGAACCCAAACAGAATTCCGAAATGAAACGCAGCACTTAAATATAAATCAAATTAGTTCACTTAAGTCTCAGGACAATTCAGTTACATCAAGATTGTCAGAAATAACCCCTACATTAACAAGAAATCAAATATATTGGAGAAACCGCAGACAAATTAAACATCTTTTGACCGAATCCTTAATTAACGACGCACAAGACGGACGACCATGCCGAGGTCGAAATATTTGGAAACAAATGGATTGGCTTACTTGATAGTGGTGCCAATGTTTCAGTGTTAGGTCGTGGAAGTGAAAAGTTTCTAAAGAAATCTGATAATAAATTTCGTCATTTACCGTCCTCGGTTAAAACAGCTAGTGGTTCTTCCGTTACCATTTTGGGACATATTCGTACAAAAATTACTTTCATGGGACAAACTAGGATGTTAACCCTTCATATAGCACCAAACCTAAGCCAAAGCCTCTACTTGGGAGTAGATTTTTGGGGTGCATTTGGTCTAAAAATCCAAATTCCTTCTGATAATTTCACGAGTCAAATTTCCGAGTTAACGCATGAAAACAAATCTGACAAAATATTCCATCACCTTACTCCGTTACAAAAATCCCAACTTGATGTTGTGAAACAACAATTTCCTTCTTGTTCTCTTTTGGGTTTAGGCAAGACAAATATATTAACACACGCAAAACCGATTAAACAAAGACATTATCCCATATCACCGGCGGTACAATTAGAACTATACCACGAGCTAGATCGCATGCTTGCCTTAGGGGTCATAGAGGAGAGTTATAGCGCTTGGAGTTCCCCTGTCACACTGGTGAGGAAGGCAAATGGCAAAGTCCGATTGTGCCTTGACGCGAGGAAGGTAAATGTGGTTACGGTGAAAGCTGCTTATCCCTTACCCCTCATCGATGGCTTGATTGGTCGCCTAGACAAAACTAGATTCATTTCTAGCATAGATCTAAAAGATGCCTTTTGGCAGATCCCATTAGAGGAGGGATCAAGGGATAAGACAGCTTTCTCCGTACCAGGTAGACCCCTCTATCAGTTTACCGTCATGCCTTTCGGGCTTTGTAATGCACCCCAAACCATGTGTAGGTTAATGGACAGAGTTATACCACACGAGCTCCATCATCAAGTATTTGTCTATCTGGACGTTTTACTGATTACTACAGAATCTTTCGAAGAACACCTTGCGTTGTTAACCAAAGTTGCAGAACTAATCTCGAGAGCACAGCTCACAATTAATGTAGAGAAAAGTAACTTTGTGTTAAGCGAAATTCGATATTTGGGGTACATCGTAGGGAATGGAGTGCTTAAACCTGATTTGAGTAAAGTGACGGCTATTACTGAATATCCTCTACCAAAAACTGTCCGCCAACTAAGAAGGTTTTTAAGAATGACAGGGTGGTACATATGCTTCATCAGGAATTACTCTGATTTAACTAGTCCGCTTACCGACCTCCTAAAAAAATCAAAGAAATTTCTTTGGAATGATTCAGCTCAAACCTCCTTTCAAAAACTTAAAGAAGCTTTAGCATCATCACCAGTTCTATGTCACCCAGACTTTACGCGGAAATTTTATATTCAGTGTGATGCATCCAAAACAGGAATTGGAGGCGTACTCTTCCAAAAATCCGATTCAGATGAAGAACGTCCAATTGCTTACGTCTCGGCAAAGCTTAATTCCGCTCAGCGGAACTATAGCATTACCGAGTTAGAGTGTTACGCGGCCGTTGCAAGTATTAAAAAGTTTCGACATTACATAGAAGGTTTCGAGTTTGTTGTTATAACTGATCATGCTAGTTTAACCTGGCTCATGAGCCAAAAAGAGTTAACAGGGCGGCTTGCACGTTGGTGTTTGAAACTCCAAGGTTTCAACTTTCACATCGAGTATAGGAAAGGATCAGAAAATGTTGTTCCTGATGCCTTATCCCGCAAAAACGCTGAAGAATTATCAATGGAGTTGTTTCCTGGTTATAGTATTGAAGCGTGTTGTGTTGATTTAGAATCTGAAGCTTTTTTCAACGAAGATTATCAAAAATTACTAGACACTTTGCAACGACATCCAGAAACACTATTAAATTATAAAATATTTAATCATCGAATATTTTATAATCCTTCTTTTGGTATTTACAATATTGAGACAGATAATCCTGATTGGAAATTATATATCCCCAAACCCTTAGTGACACCGCTCATCATTGATGCCCATTGTCCACCGTCATCTGCTCATGTTGGAGTGGTAAAAACGTTTGAATGTTTGCGGAGGCATTACTATTGGGGGTCGATGTGTAAGGATGTAACCGAATTCATTAAAAACTGTGAGGTTTGTAAACTGGTGAAACCTGTGAACTATACAACACGTCCTAGGATGGGAAACTATTTCGAAGTAACTCGCACTTGGCAAAAAGTCTACGTAAACTTTCTAGGGCCATATCCTCGCTCAAAATCCGGAAATTCTTTTCTTTTCGTGGTTCTAGACCAATACTCCCAATTTGTTTTGCTCCAGCCTATGAGAGAGGCCGCAACCACAAACGTCATAAAATTCTTGAAGGAGTGTGTGTTTGATCTGTATTCAGTTCCGGAGTATTTGTTTAGCGATAATGGGGCCCAATTTGGTTCTAACGCTTTTATTGAATTTCTTAAGGAATCTGGTGTAAGTCATATTAAAACACCAAAATACTCGCCTCAAGCTAACATGTCTGATCGAGTGAACCGCTCAATATTATCTGCAATTCGTTCATATTTATTGGATAATTTGCACCGTGATTGGAATCTTCACATTAGTTCCATTGCCCTTGCACTTCGAAATACTGTACACCAAAGCACAAAAATGTCTCCACATTTCGTTGTTAATGGACAACATCGCGTAGGTCATGGCTCGTATTATGAGTTAATTCATTTACTTTGTAATCTAGGAGGAAATGACGTGGGAATATCAAATTCTGATAGACAATAACTTGCTCAGAATAGTATTCTAGGGCATTTCAATAAAGCTTATCAAAAAAATGCTCAAGCTTATAATATACGTAGGCGTCCTAGAACTTTTGAAATTGGTCAAAAGGTTTATGTAAGAAATTTCGTGCAGAGTGATGCCACTAAAAATTTCTCAGCAAAACTAGCTCCTAAATTCGAAAAGGCTTATGTTTTAAGAGCAGTTGGAAATGTCGCTTACGAGTTAATCAACGAAACTGGACAAACCATGGGAATTTATCATGTTAAAGATATTAAAATTTAATTAAATTCTTTTCCTAAGTGGTATGCTTAAATTTTGCCCGGCTCATTTGAGACATCTCTCAGATGGGTCGTCCCCACGATTGTAACGACTCTAATAGCGTCCTGGTAGCCAACGTGTTAACCTTTTAATACTAAGAGCACGGTTTGCTATAAATTATCTTACCAATATAATTATTTGGTACAATGTAATAAATTAAATTATGGGGAAAAACGTATAAAAACGACTGCTTGTAATGCTCGGGATGAATTGGTTAGTAAACATTGAGTCGTGTATAATAAACGTAACTTGAACTTAGCTTGTGATGTGAAATAAAAAAAAAAAAAAGTAAAATTAGTTTAAATCCAGCTGATCACAAAAACATAAATAAAACTGGATGATGTACTTATAAAAATTATTTTTATCATGAACAAATGGTAATAATAAAAAAAAAAATAATATTAAAAATCAATAAGAAGTTATTCTAAATAAAACAACCTTATTATGTTTTTGATTTGTGTATCAGACATTTTGTGCTGTGATTATGTGTACTGTGTAGTATTTGGCTATGCAAACAGTTTTGTTTGAAATAATGATTTTATAAATTAAAGCCAGCTAATTTATTTGAATAAACTATGTACAAACTGTGATAGTTAAAGATTGTACCTATTAAAATAAGTTCTGTTATATCATATGACAAAAAAGTATGTAAATTAATTAGTTGAAAAAAAACGGAAAAATAATAAACTAAATTTTTTGTAGTCATATCTGATATATTATGAATGAAAATTATGTTAAGTGAATAAAATTTAAAAAAAAACTTAAAACTAATAAAGTTAAACAAATAGTGATACAAAGATTACACGTCATAATTAAACATCCAAATAACCATACATTATGGAATTTGTAAACAACCAAAAATTATCAACGAAATAAATGAATGGACATAAACAGAAAATCTACTTGATGGTGATCGCAGTATTATATTTTGTTAACATGATGGCCGCCATCGGAATTCAATGCTTCAATTGCAGTGTGAGTCGACGAATCTTTTTGTTATAATTTATAAATTTTTCTAATTAATTTTTTTTTTTTTGTTAAATTATTAATTTAATTATTTGTTAAAATCTTTCTTTTTATAATTTACAATTATTTAATCTTTTCTTGTTTTTCTAAGTTTTTAAATATTTATTAATTTTTTTTGAAAAACAAAATATTATTAATATTTTTTTTGTATTATATTTAATAACAATGTATAAATTTTCATATATTATTTAGATAGAAAATGCGCATGAATAGGTTAGAATTTGATATTTATTACTTAAATTGTTATGGCTTGCTTTAATTTCTTTCATTCGATTAATTCAATTTAAATTATTTTTAATAAAAATTATTGTATATTATATATGTCAATTATCAGTATGAAAAATTTTGCGTTTGTTAGTGCATAAATCAAAAATGGCGTAATTTGAACACCACATGGGAACTCCACTGATGTAAGTATGGTGCGTAAGTTGGGTTGTTGCAAGTTTCCTTTCTTCTTCATTTGTTTTGTATGCGGTATTGTAAGCATCGACACATTTCAACAGTTACACCCACCCCAGGCTGAGCAGCTGGCAGAAAAACCGCGATAGTTGGAAAAAATGTGTTGATGAAATAAATTTCTGTTAACAACCAGTCGTCTTGATGGAGGCTCTTTCGTTACAAAGTTTGGCATTGGCGAGAAGTGACTAAAAGGTTAAATATTTGTTGAATTTTTAGGAACACAATTACTTGTATTTAGAGGAAATCTGAAAACTTATATGGCTTATATGACTCAAATAATGGGAATTTTTTAAAACTAGTAGAATATATAAGTAAATTTGATCCAGTGCTTTCAGAACATCTTAGAAGAATAAATGATAAAGAAACGCAAAACAAGTATGTGAGCAAAAACATCCAAAACGAATTGATTCAATTAATCTCACAGTCTACTAAAGATATAATTGTTTCAATGATCCTGGAAGCAAAATATTTTTCTATCATAGTTGATTGTACCCAAGATCAAAGTCATAAGGAAAAGTTAACATTTATTATACGGTTTTTTTATCAACAAAATAATAATTTTGAAATAAGGGAACATTTCATTTCATTTTTAGAAGCCAACGCAGAGGTCACGGTTTTGATAATGGCTCATATATGAAAGGTAAACAAATCGGTATGCAAAATCTTTTAAGAACCACAGAACCCCGAGCTTTTTTCGTACCATGTATGTCTCACACACTAAATTTTGTAATAAATGATGCCGCTCAATGTTCGCGAGACGCCGTCCTATTATTTGATATTGTGCAAAATATTTATGTTTTTTTTTCGAGCTCTATTCTTTAGAAATAGTCGGTATTAAAACAGCATATTAGTTCTTTTACTTTAAAACCAATCAGTACTACAAGATTAGAAAGCGGAATTGACGCATTAAAAACTCAAAAAGAACAGTTGGGCGATATTCATGAAGCTCCTTTTTAAAAAAAAAATAAAAAAATAGTACGTTTTTTTATTGTTTGAACCGTGTAAAAGGCAAACCATGTAAATCGAGTACCGTGCAACTCGATGAATGGGTGAATGTGTTAGTAAATTCTAGAAATGAAAACTGGTGTAAAATATTTTTGAAACTTAAACCTTTTGTAAATGTGCACATCCTTTTGAGAGTACAAATTTAACTCAAATCTGGATTTATTTCGCATGGTTATTGAACGTATTTTCTAAATATTGTTGCAAGAGGACTCGTTGCAATCTGCCTTCATTATTCTCATACCCATTATTAGGAGCAATAGCGTACCATTCCCATACATTTTAGTGTGTGTACCAGTAGCTGATGTTCTACTCCTTCGAACAAGAACTAATTTTTTTTAAACAAAGTTTTACTTCATTAAAATAAAAACTTTTAATTTGCAAACAATTTTCACAAATAAATAAAATAATTTTGTAATAAATGAAATATTCTGAAAACTTTTACATAAAATTAATTTATATCAGCAAGAGTTATAAGAACTTTATTCGACTCGTATGATTATTTCAATATGGCAAGTACCATATACCATCTATGTACATATATGTCTGTATTAAGATAATATACATGTACATAACTAGCTCAGTACATCAGAAAGGGTGTCGATGTATAATTGCTGATGCAAAAATATTAAAGCAAAATTCATTCCTCCTCATTATCGTATTTCAAAAATAAATTAAAATTAACCAGATGGTGTTCTTAGCACAAAGTTTATATAACTAGAGAGTTAACTGCTTGACTATTAATACATAATCAAATTAATTATAAAAACTTTTTTATATTCTTAATTTTAAACTTCATTGTATTCCCATAGTATTACATATTATATACTTAGTATCAAGATAGACAAAGTGATGTAGAAGTTATGCTTGTTAGAAAATCATTAGTTTTACTTGAATAATTAATAATGAAAAGGTTAATTATATCATGTCGAGTAATTAGATTTAATGCTAGAATAATTTCTTAAGTTTATTTAAATTATACTGATTGAATGGCTGCAGCGGAAACTAAGTGCAGCAGATCGTTTCCGGGATTATTCGAATGGATTTAAACTATTTATTTAAGAAATTTATGACATTTTCAAGCGTTATTTGGTAAGAATGCCAATAGGGACACGATGCAAAAAGATTTCAACAACACTATATTTATTTCAGGTGACTTGTTTCCGTATGCGAAACGAAAATGAGATTACTAAACTCAGATTCGGACGATCTACATTAAAAAAACCTCTAACTCACGTTGCTACGGGAGACACAACAATGTTAACTTCAGTATTTACAAAAAAATAAATTGTGCTGAAATTACAGTTGATTAATGGATAGAGAATCACGTTTACATGAATGGATGCCAGCTGCCTCTTATTTTGGTATCGATTTACCAAGAGTTTTCATGCGTCTTTTAAATTTCTTTTTGGAAACACCGATTTTCAAACCAGTTTATTTCACGTTGGGTTTGTTTTCACGATTACTAAATTTTGTTGATTCCAATCCTGGATGAAGTAAGCTGTTTTGGCTTCTTATCCTTAGGTAACAAGCATCTAAGATTTGTGTTACCCATGTGTCGAGTTTGTGAAGCTTGTGTTGATGCTCATCGTTGCTGCCTTCATTATCTCTTCATTATCTGCTGCCTTCTAACATTACAGTTGGCTAGCACCTGCAACTAGGTTATAATAGCACAAACACATTTTGACGTATTGTGTCATGCATTTTCTTGCTTGCTCCGATTAGTTGCTCTGATCTTGCTGTTAATGGATGTGTCTGCAGAATGATTGTTGATTTGTAACTCAGGATTGCTCGTACTGTCATCAGTGTGGATCATGATCGTTCTGTCCTGGTATATCTGTGATATCTTCTTATTTTGCTTTTAACGCAGCTCGATGATTGGCGTTATCGACGAAATTACAACAATACTCATATTAGCAATTTAGGTACTTATTGTTGCACTAGATATATTTTTCATGAAAAAGTGAGATAAATCATAACGGAAAACCATAAAAAATAGAAACTTTTATGAGTATCCGCAGCCTCCTTCCATTTAATGGTTTTACATTATATTTCATACAATATTTTCTAAAATAAAATAACCACTCATCTCACATAATTCAAAGTGATTTTCATTTTGATTTTTCTATTTTTTGCCTATTTTCCTTTATTGTATTTTGTTTTCTTAAAAAAATTTCCCATTTTTATAAGGAAAAAGTTTATCACATAATAAAAATGAATTTAAAGGTACTTTTCAATTTATTAATTTTATTTTGTGTGGATTTTCTTCCATCCACACAGACATTTTCTGTTCCTTAGCTGTTTTTTGTTGTCTGAGTGCGTAGAAAATGGTTTGTTGTGTTGAAAATTATAAGGTTTAATGATTTTTTCATCCACAACAACGGTATAGAGTTCCTTGTTTGTGTTTGCTTTTCTTTTGTGATAATGATGATTAGGGATTCGAAAAAAGATAAAAAAAAGGTTGAAAGGTGAATTTAGTAAATTATTCAAAAGGTGTGTGTTTACATATTTTGGTAATTTAAGGTTTTAATAGTACTACTCGCTGTTTGGTGGAATAAGCGTAAGTAAGCAAATGGTTTGTGGAATTTTTACTGTCAATTAAAAAATAATTTTTCAAACTCCCTTCCTTGAATTTTTTCCCTGTATTTGGTGAAGCTAAGTATTTTATGTTACCATTTAGCTGATCCATTACATTCGTAGTTTAATTATGTTAACTTTTTTTGCGCTTGTGGTATTTATTTGAATGGTGAATGGGTGCTGTTAAGCTTTCTTTACCCTTCTATGCATAAATTAATGACTCTAATAAAATGCGGAAATGTGCTTCTGCGTCAATGTAGTAACATAAATGTTCGTATCGAGTAAAGCATTCTGAGATTGATGATTTAGTTGTGGTTGTGCCTCTTATACTCCAATATATTTTCTACACGAGTGAAAGGGTGAGTTCGATTTCTCCATTCATCATTTTCGAATGTGCAAAACGGATTAAAGTTATACTCAATTGATAATGAACAGGCAGTATAACTAGATATTTCTGCCTCCGACTCGTAGAATTCCCTCTGGATGCAAAAATGGATTCAGTGCCAGTATTTTGCTTTATTTATTTTTCATTAGCTGAGTTATTTCCATTCCTCACCTTTATTTAAATCGTATTGATGCTCTTTTAGTTTCTACACTTATGAATTTTTTTAACTTTTGTGGTTTTGTGTGTCAGACCAGATTTTGTATCAGACTATTTCTTATACTTTGTTCTGAGCCAATGAAGTCTTGACCTCCAGAGTTTATGATTGATTTATTCATGAACCGTTATATCGCGGGTGGCGCAATCATCAATTTCACTCGACAAATTATAAATATTTTATCCAACAGTTTACGAATTGACCAACGTCACCCAGTTCATATTACCATTAAACATTCGAATTATGTGATATTGATTTTTTTCGACGAAAATTTACTGCTAACCTCAATTACATGTAATTTTCGGCTTATATCAACTGAATTTTTTACTACCACGGCTAACTTCAGTAGCATCATTTGTTCGCCAAAATGTCATTTTAAGTTCGTTTTTAACAATTCAATTAGCCTTAAATCCGTCCAAAACATAAATTAAAACGCAAAACAAGATCTATTGATAAACAAATAATTTAAGGCTCACTATGGGCTATTCAAATGCCCTATTTAAAATTTTTGGGCTCCACCCGTTTTTGACCAGACTTCAGGTCATTTGATCTAAAGCCAGCAGAACCCAAATCGAAAATCGGACCAAAACTTAAATTAGAAAGCAAAACAAGATCTATTGATAAACAAATAATTTAAGGCTCACTATGGGCCAATCAAATGCCCCATTGAAAAATTTTGGGCTCCACCCGATTTTGACCAGACTTCAGGCCATATAATCTAAAGCCAGGAGAATCCAAATCGAAAATCGGACCAAAACCAAAATTAGAACGCAAAACAAGATATATTTATAAACAACTAATTTAAGGCTCACTATGGGTCATTTAAATGCTCCATTGAAAAATTTTGGGCTCTACCCGTTTTTGACCAGACTACAGGTCATTTAATCTAAAGCCAGCAGAACCCAATTAGATAAGATTAGATTAGATTATATGACCTGAAGTCTGGTCAAAAACGGGTGGAGCCCAAAAATGTTTATTGGAGCATTTGATTAGCCCATAGTGAGCCTAAAATATTTGTTTATCAATAGATTTTGTTTTGCGTTCTAATTTCAGTTTTGGTCCGATTTTCGATTTGGGTTCTGCTGGCTTTAGATTAAATGACCTGAAGTCTGGTGAAAAACGGGTGAAGCCCAAAATTTTTCAATGGGGCGTTTGATTAGCCCATAGTGAGCTTAAAATTATTTGTGTATCAATAGATCTTGTTTTGCGTTCTAATTTCGGTTTTGGTCCGACTTTCGATTTGGGTTCTGCTGGCTTTACATTAAATGACCAGAAGTCTGGACAAAAACGGGTGGAGCCCAAAACTTTTCAATGGGGCATTTGAATGGCCCAAAGTGTGCCTAAAATTATTTGTTTATCAATATGTCTTGTTTTGCGTTCTAATTTCGGTTTTGGTCCGATTTTCGATTTGGGTTTTCTGCTGGCTTTAGATCAAATGACCTGAAGTCTGGTCAAAAACGGGTGGAGCCCAAATTTTTTTTAAGGAGCATTTAATTATTCCATAGTGAGTCTACAATTATTTGTTTATCAATAGATCTTGTTTTACGTTCTAATTTCAGTTTTGGTCCGATTTTCGATTTGAGTTCTGCTGGCTTTAGATCAAATGACCTGAAGTCTGGTCAAAAACGGGTGGAGCCCAAAATTTTTCAATAGTGACTTGCAGTTATCTGCTATCATTAGAAACATAATTATTTTTATTTAAATTTAATTTGAAGTTTAAATATTTCATTAAAAGCTCTCGATTGTGATCAAAATGTGGTTATCGTAACGAATAAACATTTATCGTTATATCGTTCTAAAGTCTACACACACATTCGATACACTCTACGTGCATATTTTACAACGATTATATATACACTATCCTTAAAAAGGGATTCATCTGTATATCTGATAGATATGTATCTTGTATGTAGAGATGTAGTAATTGTAATAACAATAACCATAACCATAATCATAACTTAGTTTACGTTGTTGTTGTTGTGTTAGAATATTTTACGTATTTGGTCCTATCAATAATGATTCTTTTTGTGGTCATGGTACGATGGTTAATTTAACACAATAATAAAGATGCTTTTTTCATCATATCATGGTTTTTAGATTTAGATATTATGTTGAATAAAATCAATGGATCTCGTATACATTTTTATGTATATATGAACGGTATGAAAAATGTGTTTGTCTATTATGTTTTCGTTTTTACTGATTTAGGAAGTGATGTGAACTTCCGAAATGAGAAGAATTTTTTAGTTGGCTGCTTCTAAAATAAATACCAAAAACAATACAAATTTTAGTTTGACGATTATGGAAATTTTTCAGAATTTTTATCGATAAATCCTTAATGGGAAACGCACTATAAAATCAGTTGGTCGAATAATCATAAATCCCAGGATTACGCTGCGAATTTATTCTATAGAATAGCAATACGTAAATGTTCGTTAATTGAATGTTGATTGAACTCGAAATACATGCATGTGTATTTCATGCATCGTTATATAAATATTTGTTGCATCATACTGAACGGTCAAATTTTAATCTTATTATTAATTAAAATAAATAAAATGAAGGGGTATATATGTTGTGGCTACTGATTTCCTCCAGACTTTACTGGGAATTCTCATTTTATCAAAAATGCTTTGGTATAAAATTTCATCGTTATAAGTTTATAAGTTATACCAACAGGCAAACTGATTGTCAGACACTATCGATAATATATGTTTGTAAAAAAAATTTCGGGATGGATTTTGACTGTCCTAAATGGAACGAATTTACACATTTTACATTCGTGCATACGTGATACGATATGGATTCGTACTGGATTTTGTAAATAAAATACACTCAGCGATTTAAGTTACAAGCTTTATTGTCTCACAGCTTTAATTTCTACCACAATTCACTTATTTCACTCGTTTACTGTTCGATAATTTGCTTTAACTGTGTTTTCGTCCCAATTTGCTCGCGCTTATGAATGTATACATTGTCTATCTCTGTTCGAGATTATTCTTTTTATTATAACTTATCGCTGCCGTTTACAGTTGCTTTCGTTATCTCCATATTCCCCTCCACCTGGAATGTCATTGCAAAATCCAATTCCTAATCAAAATTGGAGAAATACTTTTTCAGGACAGCATCGATGTTGTTAAGAATAATAATCGTTTAATAAAATTATTGTCTCCAACTGGATTGGAACTCACGATCTTAGGGTTAATAACACTTAGTAGTGTTAGACTTTAACCAATCTACCACTAGTAATATATCACTGCTTGTGTAGAGTAGAATCCAATACACTACCCACCTTAAATTTATTCGTCCCGAACATAGACTCGTCCATTTTTCTCAGGGTGTATCATCATAATATATCAATGTGGAACACTTTTATCTTAGTGCGGGGGCCTAGTTGAATCCAGTATACGACATCGTCAGTCCGTTGGTGACTTCATAAGGACCTTGCTTACTTTCTTGTAGATAAGATGATATCCTTTTCTTCTCTTGGAATTGTAAAGCCAAATCAAATTTCTCTCCGCAAATCCTTCGCTATCTGCCTTTTAGATTTTGTTTCTTACTTCATTATGAATCCAGTTTATTCTCCGTCTTATACATCGCCTACTCATTTTGCGCGAATGGATCCGTTTCTGGTAACCCAGACTTATTACCACATGGTAGACGTGGCTCTCTGCCAGACAGCACCATTTTAGGTGAATTTCGTGTTGTATCATGTACTGCTAGATCCCAGTTATCCTCATTGGCATTTACTTCTTTCCGAAGATGCTTTTTCAGAGTCCAGTTTAACTTCTCTACCATTCTGCCTGATTGTGAATGTAATTGTGTGGCACCAATTTTGTTTATGTTTAGAATTTTGCACAGTTGTTGAAACACGAACGACTCGCAATTTCTACCTGAATCCGAGTGTAGTTCTTGCGGTATCCCGAATCTGCAAATCGAATTGTTCACAAATGTTCCGGCTACTGTCCGGGCTCATTGATTTATAGTCGAATAGGCTTCCACCCATTTGCTCAAGTAGTCAATACACACGTATGTAACGATTACCATCTTTTGTTTCTAGAAACGGCCCAACGACGTCCATTGCCTATCAATTACTGATACTAACTACCTTGGATCCGTTCGCAAACCATTTCTCGAAACAATATGAACCAAATAGTAACCGTGTTCTTCCCTGCTAACCCGAATGCTTGTAGTACTCGTTTGAGATTGTTGAAGTGTTGATCAAATGTGTGGCCAAGTACAATGCAACTTGCTCCATTAATCTCTCAAACTATAGCAGGCGCATTGCATAATCCGAACGTCATTACCGCAAATGGGTTAAGACCGTTGTCCATTACCGCTTTTCAGATTCAATGTACTGTCAGCGTGTCCAAGGTGTCATCAATGCACAGTAATGGATACTAGTCTTTCCTCGTTACTTTGTTCTCTTACTCCATTAAGTTCATTTTTCCAGTTAACTTGGCAGTCTCCTGCTCTTTCGCGAGCTGTACTCGCCTTGGTGCTTGCCAGATTGGAGTATGACATTTCCATGTTGAGTCTATGTTTATAAAATTAGTTTTTTCTTAGCTCGTCAACATTACGAGCTAATGTATCGGCTAATCCATTGGGAGATGGCTGCACAGAGAACGAATGATCTTCTTATGTCTATGGTTTGGTGATCGACAGCAATATAGTTGATTCGATCAGTTGTACCAATGGCTTTCTCTTTCTTGATTACATTATTGTTGATGGGACCATATTACTTGTACTTTTGTACTTATGTACTGGCACTTTCTCCTGGAATTTCACTAAGGTCGTAGCACACAGAAACCCGTTATTTTTTATATTAGAAGGTTCCACAATTATAATCTTGGTATCCATCGTCAATTTTCGCGCAGATGACTTATTTGCACATCGCGATAATCTCGACACTGGCTTCAACTATAACTCGCAATGCTTTTGGTTTTTCAAATTCACGACCTTCTACCATGTCAGGAAGCACCAACAAAACTTGCCCTTCAAAACTGGTGTAACTTAGTTTTCCGGATCCATGATCATTAAATGAGGTAAGTGCTTTCTCTCGATGTCTCCTTCAGCGTATTTCTGAATCTTATCTTCGCGTTGATGATTTTCACCTATAGTTTCCAAAATTTAAAACTTCCTACTTTTCAATTTTTTTTCTCAATTGGAAATTTTAGTATTTTCGCCAACTGAAATTTTACCGAATTGGCATTCCCAAATAAGGTACGAGCCCGATTTATTGTAAAAATTATCAAATAATTGAAATCTTTGAAATGTTCACAGGGTCACGTTTATACTTTTGGATAATACAAACATTGACAATCTCATATTATTCGGTTTTTATGCCTATTTTCGTGTTTTGCCACATTTAATACCAAAACTGTAACACCAAAATTGAAATACGAAAATTGAAAAATAAGAAGTTTTAAATTTTGGAAACCATCATGAAATCATCATTCGTGTCTTTTTTCACAATATTGATACATTTTTTAACCTATTCGAATACAATCAAACCTGTTTTTGTGCCGTTATACGGAATGAATAAAAAAACGCATAAAAAAATCTTCTGAAACTTCACAACCGCATAAAAAAGTTTCACCTAAAAAAATTGAAAAAACAATATGGCCAACATCAATTAGCTAGAAATTTTGAAAGAACTTATGAAGATTGAACTAAATAAATTTTTTTCATACCGCACAAAAAAAAATCACACAAACAAAAACCGCAGAAACAGAGGTTTGACTGTTATGGGGTAGTGAGGTACTTTTTCAAAAATAAAAAAAACAATTTTTTCGAGTAATCTTTATTATCTTCTGAAGTTCCAACTTTCGATAACGCGTTTAAACATAGTGGTATCTGGCCAATGACGCGAGTAATGATGGCTTCTAATTCTTAATCGTAGCCGGCTTATCCATGTAGACTTTAGACTTTACGTAGCCTCAAAGGAAAAATTCTAGTGTGATATGATATGATAAGGTGGCCAATTCACTGGTCCGAAGCGTGAAATTAACTGTCCACCGAATTATTCTCGCAATAAAGCCATGCTTTCACAAGCTGCATGGCAACTAGCGCCATCATGTTGGAACCAAATGTCGTTGAAATCACAGGCTTCAATTTCAGGGAGCAAAGAGTCCGTTATTATAGCGCCATAACGTGCGCCATTCACAGTTACATTCCGGCCGGCCTCATTTTTGAAAAATATGAACCGATGATTCCACCAGACCAAACCGTTGTTTTTTCTGGATATAATGCTAGCTCTTTAACCTCTTCGGGTTGCTCTTCAGTCCAAATACAGCAATTTTGCTTATTTACGTAGCCATTAAGCCAGAAATGGGCTTCATCGCTAAGCAAAATTTTGGTCGAAAACAAATGGATCTTCTTCAAGCTTTAATGTAATAAATTGTAGACGATATGTCGGGCTAAGTCTTTCCATGATGAAATGTCAAACAATATTGAACAAAAATACGATAACTGTTTGACATGACTCACATGTCAAACAGTTGTGATGTCATGTGATCTGTCATAAAATCCCTATTGAAAAAAATACCTCTAAATATACCCGTGAAGTTTATCCTAACTTTGTCCTAAAATTACAAAAACAATATTTGGGACAAATTTAGGACAAACTTCACGCGTGTGTCCACGAGCGTGAAGTTTGTCCTAAAATTGTCCTAGCTATTTTATTATGAGTATGTATTAGTTAATCTCTCGTTATAATGAATTATCATATTTGTAATATTTGAACATATGTATATAATCAAATTTGAAATAAAGGTATAGTGAAAAAATCGTTAATTACCATTTACAATTCAGCGACTTATTTATAGACCAGGCAGAAATATTGTAAATGATTGATGATAGTGTTACAAGAATAGTATTGCAGCAATATTGTAAATGATTTTAAATGAAAGGGTGTATATATTGTGGCTTATCAAACTTCCTTTATCAAGAATATGTACGTAAACTGAATTTAAACGTGGTCATACAACCACCGATAATGTACCACGATCTGGACCTCCAAATGAGAGTGTGACTTCAGAAAACATAAAAAAAATCCACGAAAATATTTTTGTTGACCATAAAGTAAAGTTATGTGAGATAGCTGACATTATATCAATGTATCGTGTAATATCAATGGAACGTGTTGGTCATATTGTGCACGAATATTTTCCATGAAAAAGCTGTGTTCGAAGTGAGTACCACGTTTGCTCACAATGGATCAACAACGATAACACGTCATGACTCCGTGCGCTGTTTGAAGCTGTTTGAGCGCAATAAAAAGAATTTTTTTATGCGGTATATGACAATGGATGAAACTTTGATCGTCCGAAGCGACCAAAAGCACAGCTGTCGGCTGCAAAGGTTATGGCGTCTGTATTTAAGGATACACATGGTATAATATTTGTTGACTACCTTGAGAACAGCGAATATCAACAGCGAATATTATATCGGGTTATTGGAAGGAAAAAATCACTTAAAAAGGACCTCAAACGAAGAAGAAAAATTTGCTCTTTCACCAAGATAATGCTCCAAGTCACAAGTCGATAGCAACAATAACAAAATTGCACGAATTTCACATTAAATTGCTTCCGCATCCGCCATACTCGCGAGATTTGGACCCCGGCGATTATTACTTGTAGTTCGGCTTCTCTAACTACAAAAATACGATTAATCAAAATTTCCTTCAGCCTCAATTTTTCGACTGATTAACAAGACTGCGATCGTTTTATGGGCGATGATCAAAAATTTGCTCTTGAAAACTAGAGTGGTTTGAAATTGCGGACTTAAGCTTCTCCCATAAATTGAAGGTCCCCTGATTTTTTCAGAAAACTGGTTTTTTGAAGTGCCGCTTCTAAGTGACTTCTACGTTTTCCATATAGACTCTCTTCGTTTATTGGAACAAATAATGGGCTGGGGAAAAATCCATTATTTTTTCGCTAGAGGCTTTAGTGACATATATCTCGTGATGTATTTGTCACCTTATAGCATACTTATACTCGTTAGAAAGGGAGGTTCATGCACTAAAAAATTATTTTATCATGGTTTTGATTGATCGTTTCAGTTGTGGGTTATAGCGTGTCAAGGATGGAGGTGAACAAAAATAAAATTAGCTATATTTTACAATTTTGCTTCGATAAAGGCGAAAACGCAAGTCAGGCGGCTGAAATTGTGAATGGTGTTTGTGGTCTCGATACTGATCACAGCCAAATATGCGCAATTTTGGGTTCGTTCATTCAGTTCCGGTAATTTCGATATTAAAAATGTACCACGCACTGGAATGCCTATCGTCGAAAAGGCGATAAAATCCTGGAATTCGAAGTAGACCAGCGTGCCAGATGTCGTAGCATAAGCTCAGGAGCTGAAGGTCGTCCTTCAAAAAGAACCTGGGTTCTTGTTTGGGTGCCGACGAGTTGACGCAAAAAACTTAATGGGTCGTGATTCCATTTGCGAATACTTGGCCAAACGGAAGGAAATCGAGTCATTTCTAAAGCGGGTGGTAACTGGCGACAAGAAGTGGGTCATGTAAGACAATAGCAAGCGGAAACTATCATGTTCGAATGCCAGCAAAGCGGCCCAAACGGTGGTCAAAAAAAGGATGAACTGCACCAATTGAAGGCAGAAATCGACCAGAAGCGGCCATAATCAGCCAATAGAAGAGATGTCGCGTTCCACCATAATAACGCCAATCCCCCTCGCACGTCCAAGATTACCCGCCAGAAGTTCCGGAACGTAAGTTGGGAAGTTATTATGCATCCACCGGACATGGCACTAAGCGATTATCACCTCTTTTAGTTCATGGCAAGCGCTCTTGATGGCCTCAAGAGAAAAATGGCCTTAAGAGAGGCTTGTAAAAACTGGCTATCTCCGATTTTCGCTAATAGGGGCAAGTCATTTTGGAAAAACGGCATAATGAAATTGCCTTCTAAATAACAACGAGTTATCGAAAAAATGGCTCATATTTGAGCCAAAATGGATGACTGTAGCCATGTTAAATAAAGCCTCGAAATAAAATAAAAATAATAGATTTTTTTTCCATCCTTATGTTTATTTCCATGTATTAGGTGTGCACGTAGAAACTATGCTTTTTTTAGTGAAATTCATCTTTATTGAAAATATAATTGTTACAAAAATCAAGTTTCGAATTATTCGCCATTACTATATTTGATCTTTTGCCATTTATCAGGTAGATGACGAATACCTTCGGGATAGAAATCTGGTGGCTTCGAAATGAAACAATCATCAAGCCATTTTTGAACATCTTCAAATTTCGTGAACCGCTGGGCTTTGAAATATGACGACATCGATCTGAATAACTGGTTATCAGAGGGAGCCAAGTGTGGAGAATTCGCCGCATGCTATAAAACTTTCCAGCCGAAGACGTTGAGTTCCTGAGTCGTTTTTGCTGTGTATGGGCGAGCGTTGTCATGAAACAATATCACCTTCTACCTTTTTTACCCTTAAATTGTCTATTTTCCCCCAGAGCATCACATAATTCGATCAACTGCGCTTGGTAACGTTCAGCTGTAACTGTTTAACCAGGCTCAAGAAGTTCGTAGTAAATGAATCCTTTCCAAGCCCACCAGACACACAGTAACACTTTCTTGGCATGAATATTCATTTTTGCAACTGATGTTGATACCTGGATCAACTAATTGTTTTCCGCGATTAGGATTATCGTACGAAATCCACTAACGAGAAAGCAAATTCATGACATCTATGCATGAACGCAGATGCATCTGCACCCTTCGGTTTTTGTTTTCTTCGGTCTGTTTATGATGAACCCATTTTCTTTGCTTCTGTATTTTTCCTATTGCGATTGCATGCTTCTATAGTTGTCATCTACAAAATAATTCGTCTTCAAAATAATTTTACTGCACCAGAATCACTATTCTGGTGATTCCCGGGAAATAGAAATTTTATATTTTATAGCAGTTTTATTCCCTTTTCCCCAAAGTGTATTCCGGCTTTTGGGAAAATTGTTTCTTGGGAAAAAATTATTCCCAATTATAGCAGTTTTGACGTTAATTATTCCATACCTATTTTACGCAAGCATTAACTGAGAATCGAATTAAACGGAATATATAGAATAATGGTACCGTGATATATATCGTTAGACTCGTTGGAGTGTCTTCTAGTATCTGACCAACATTAAGAGAAATTCTATGATCTTTTACGGAAATATCTCATTTTCAGTAATACCTTCCGTGTGATTTACGCGTATAGATTGAACGGCTTGCAGTTGGTACTGATATTAAAATTAGAAGCGATTAATGGTACCGTGACATATATCGTTAGACTCGTTGGAGTGTCTTCTAGCATCTGACTAACATATAGAGAAATTCTATAATTTTTTACGGAAATATCTAAAAAATCATAGATTTTATTTTTTTATTGGTCGTATGATAGATAACACTTCAACAAGTCTTACGGTATATGTCACGGTACCATTAATCATTTTTGTGTGTTTGAATGATTACGTCTTATGATTTCGCTTCAAATCTTTGGTACTGCCCTAAATTTCATTTGTACAAAGTTTGTTACAGGCTGGCTACTGCCAACCTGCAGATTTCACTAAGCGCATGCAGAGGCCTCCACGGTGATTTTTGCCGGCTACGTTCTCAGGGAGAAGTGCTAAGGTCATGGGGTTTGAGGCTTGCATTTGCTTCTGGCTTACACCGTGATAACAGAAATTTAAATGAAAGTAAAACGCAAATAATAATAATACCCGGATTCCGCCGAAATTCGTCGGCCGGAACCTGAGGAACGAACAGCAGATAATCAAATAATAAATAAAAATAAAAAAAATGATAACGGTAGAGGTGCCTTGGTGCGCGCATCCATCCGAATTCAAACAGGGCCAAGCCCTGGTTATGGAATTGGATGCGGGCACCAAGGGACCGCAAACACTAAACCGACACAGAGGGAGTCTCCGCTCCCATCATACCTAACCGGAGAATTTAGTAATTCATTTTACAACAAACAAATAAAATAGAGAAACAACTTCCCAAAAAAAAAAGAAAGGGAGGGAAGAGAGAGAGAGAGAGAGATCAATGCACATCGAGCGTGCACCCGCTGTGCGGCGCTCAATTACAAAAAATTAAAAATTTAATATAATAAAAGAAATATATATATAAAAATAAAATTAAAAAAAATTAAAATAATAAAAAAAATTAAAAAAAATTGTACCTTAATTTAACAAATACAGAATGATTGCGGCCTTAGTGCCGTTATCGTGGCGGGGTCTCTCCCCGATAAAAATGGGTTGCGGCCTTGCGCGGCCGTCATGCCACAGGGGACTCCTGTCCCCCGGACCGTTGCGGCCTTGGTGCCGTTGTTGTTGCGGGGCCTTTCCCCGATATCAATAAATAAACACGAGGTGCCGGTTGGCCACCCGTTCGGTGCGGTGCCTTTCACCGATACCAACAAAAAAACCCAAAGTCGGGCAACCGGTTGGTCGGCTACCCGTTCGTTGCGACAGACCACCGATAACCAAAAACACACAAATGGCCGGCTGGCCACCCGTGTCGTTGCGGGGCCTCTCCCCGATACCAATATAAAACGAATGGCCTCAACTGGCCACCCGAAACTCGTTGGGCGTTGGCTCGCCTTAAAACCGTATATAACGTGGCCTTAACGCGCCACCCGTTGATTACACCGCCGTTTTATGTTTTGTAAGCAGGAATATTCCGTCTATTCTCGTGGTATATTGTGTAATCAGCTTAAAGACAATTCCTTCAGTTAAATTTTTACACTACGTAAATAACAGTAATCCAAGTGGAAGGCAATTTACAAAAGTTGGCACAATTGATGTAACTGAGTAAATCAATTTGCTGTCTCGAATCGGCTATCCTCAAATACACAACAAAAATCCGATACTTTGTAGCGTAATTTGTAACGTTGAGCACACCAGACAATAAAAATTTATTTTTATGATTTTTTATTTTTTTATTGTAACTACACCATAACCTTTGTACAAGTTTTCTTAATTAAATTTTGTGTATTTCTGCACTTTTTCGAATCACCAAAACTTGGTTTAACAATAAATTTTCATAATATAAAAAAAAAATATAAACTTGGTTAAACCAAAACCTCAAACTATATCTTACAGAACTCAAATTCCAAGCTTTTTTTTTTTTTTTGAAAAATTACACACCAGTGCTCTAATTCTCTAAGCAGTAAGATAATTTGTAAACGTGTAAACGATAATTTATCTTGCCTTTTTACAATATTTGCATTCTGTAATTGCACTCCAAGATAAAATTTAATACGGTTACGATAAATAAATGTCAAAACTTAACACACTCTTATGATGTATGTAGGTTCATATTTAGACTTTGAGGGCCTATAACTACCCTTCCCATTTAAATTTCAACATTATTCTTATGGATATAAGTTACTCTAAGTAGCATCTGTTCACAATCTATAGTTCGAGTTGTTACGGGTTGTGGTATGGCTAATTTTACAAGTGAAAATTTTATACAATATATTATCTTGGCATTTTTAAATCGCATTCACTAAACAGTTTTTTTACCCAAGATAAACCTATTGACAGCAAGCGAGCAAGATAACATTAAACGTCAAAACGAAATTTTAATTATTTTATATCCTTAATAACTCAAAAAATATAATCTCTAGAAACGTAAATTGTTGCATATACATCAAAGCCATCTAGAATCAAACATAGCCCCCAAAATCATATTGAAAAATGATCGGAATCGGGAGTTATTTGAAATTCAAATCAAGATACGGTTAGATAGACTTATAAAACAAACCAAATGTTTGAAAAGAACATTACAACAGCCAAAAATTTCTTTACTTCGTATGGTAAAGGCGTGTATAATATAAGTCTTATTTACAATTGATCGATCAGTTGAATTTTGATTAATGTTGAGTATTCTAATCTGTTTAAAGGTTATTCTTTATACTACATACAAAATCGCATTATTATGTACATAATTATTATTTGCGATATGTTTTTGAAATTCAATCAAATCTGTCTTAAGTAGATCATAATTTCAGTGTATTTCGTTGTTGAAGACCCATTTAGCTCTTTCCGATGCCCTATTTAGCTCTTTCTGCATATGCGACTTGACAATACCTAAGTATAATAGTCGGATCTCGGAAAGCCCGGGATTGTCTTATTAAAATTTTAGAATTTCGAGTAAACTACAAAAAGCTATGCGTTTTAAGCAACGAAACTCATTTAACCATCAAATTTGGTTAGTCACTGCGAGCTTTCCAAACTCCACGAGTTTCCCATCCAAAATTTTTTTATGTGCCTCCCCAATAACACCGAAAATTTGTTAATCGGACCTATTTCTAGTATTTGATGTAGGTCTAGTTATGGAGGGACGTTTTAGTGTTACGATTTGTTTTTTTACCATGAGTTAATTTTTAATCTTTGTAAAATGTTTGGGTTAATCTTAAGGATCGGTAACGAGTAGGAAGTGAGACTTTGATCAATTACCTGCACTTTAGAAATCGATTTTATGCAATATACATCTTGTTTGCCTTAGTGCTAGTTAAAAGCTAATTTTAATGCATAATATAACTAAATATTGTTCTCGTTCATTATTTTTCGAAATTTGTCCTAATTGTTACTTTTCTCAAACATAAGTTAATAAATAGTTTAGAGTTAAATCATTGTAGGATCTTATAAACTGTTGAGAGCTCTTAGTGTCTCTAAATGAAATATTAAACAATAACAAACTGAAATTTGTTGACTAATTTTGGTTTTCTATAGGCCTTCATATTTATTGTGCTCGTCAATTTTTTAACTGTGCAAGTGTAATGATCAACTAAAATATTGCAAGTGCACACTAACATGAAAATTTTGCTTGCTATGTGGAGAGCGGGTCCATTTTAGATGTTGTCAAATCAGACACTTGAAACACTTGACATTTATATTTGAAAATTGAGCAACTAAAATTGCTTTTGCTGTAATCCACAGACCATCTTGTTCTAGGATATTCTACCCCTTAAGTCTTCTTCTTCTTATATAAATAGGGATATTATATATTCCCTACTTTAAACATAAAATTATTAATAATAAATTTATTTGTTTTGTTGTATTTGTGGAACGACTGGATATAAACCTAAGTAAAAGTATAGGTAACAGTGAAGACGGTCGATGAACATATTCGAATGTTTAACTTTACTGAAAGAATATTTTAATTAAAACGATAATGGTCCATTTTTATAAGTCCACAAATTTAAATAATAATTAGTAAGAGTTTAATTAATAATTAGAGCTTGATCTTATTTAATTCTAAAATAAAACTATAAACTAAAATATCAAAAATTGCAATTAACTATTAATAATATCCAAACGAAAGCGTTTTACACATTCAAGCAAAGTTATTCCGCGATAAATTACTTGTGTTACTTTTTGACATAAACTTATCTTGCCACTTTACATTTTATCTTGAAAAAAATTTAGAGAATGCGAAATTACTAAAACATCACGATATCCAATATAAATCTAGACTTCTACGATAATTTTTTTCGTGTGTAAAAGTTATCACTTTTACACTTTACAATTTATCTTGGTTTTTAGAGAATTAGGGCACAGAAAAAAAAACTCTTGATATCAGTCAAAAATCACAAAACCGACTGACTAATCAAAAAAAATTCGAACGCCGCACTACTCGTAAAACGTTCTAGAAGAAATGAATCTCTCTTCTCTGTCTCTCCTTTATATCAAATTTTCGTTGGTACAAAAGAGAGACATATAAGAAAAAACATTTTTTCCAAAACGTTTTACTTTGCACACACTCGATGCGCATTATTCTCTCTTTCTCGTCTTCTCTTCACCTCTGCGCCACCACACGATGGGGAACAAAACAAAACGTGCGGGTGCGTTCACAGACAAACACAGAGGTGAATAAAAACATAAGAGAAGATGGGCGAAACGAAGACCACAACTGGGGTGAATAAAATAACAAAAAAAATCGTTGTTGCGACCATACAGTCGTAACAAGTTCTTATTCGTTCAATATCAATAGTTTCTATGTTTGTTGAATCGCAAAATTTGTTTGTATATTAATTAAATTTTACGCACAATACCATCTTTTGATCATTAAACATTTCTCTGCCATTAGAAAGATAATATACGATTTTATCACTGTACCTTTATACCCAATTTGCATATAACATTATTTTTAATTTAAAAATTCGTTATAACGAGATTTTAACCAATACATACTCATTTCAAAAGGTTAGGACAAAGTTGATACATACTTCACACCCGTCTCTAAATGAATCACCCGTTATATGTAAAAAATTCCGTGAACATTATGTGAATATTAAAATGTCCTATACGCTATTTGTTTCCTATGCCTGTAGGACACTTTAACACAGGCGATTTCTGTGATAGGAGATATATTGAGTGTGAGATCAGATGCGCGTGTTGATATTGACTGATGGCACTTTATTCTAGTTGTTTGTAATTGCGTTTACATTATGGTTAGTGGTTACATGGTTTTAGGGAAGACGTCGTCACATCCCCCTTTTTTCGTTTTTTTTTTAAATTATAATACATTGAAACTTAAATCTTACGACTAATTCAAAAACTACTTCCAATGTGCCAAACTACTTAATTTAGTATCTATTTATAAATCTAATTTAACTGGTTTCCTGATTATTTTTCCCAGTCTTGTTTGAATAGGTTGTCTAATCCCTTCATTATCTATGCATGATTGAGATGGACTTAACTCATTAAATTGTAATGATAAATTATTTTTTGAAATGTTTATGTCTGCTGCAGCTGCTTCCGTTGGCTGAACTTTCAATGTTTCATTAGTATCAGGATGATATGATAATTTCACAGGTACCGGTATATTTACCTTGGTCCTATTCAATTGTGAAGAATTTCTTCGGTACATTTTCCCTTCGTTCATTTTCACGATATGGGAACGTGGTGTTTCTAGGTTCTTCATCACTTCTCCTGAAACCCAATTTCTGTGCGCTGTTTGAATAGCTATTTGCTCCTTTCTTTTAATTCTTCCTTGATTCTTGTGTGAGTATCGGCGTAATATTTTTGTTTCAATCGACTGTTCTGATAGTTCGTTAGACCTTGGAAAATGTGGACTTGATGTCTGGTGAGTGAAACTCCATGACTTCGTAAACATTCTGAATTCCATTGAACTATATTGTGGCCCGTTATCTGCTTCGAGAATTTCCGGTATTCCAAATATGCTGAACTATTATTTTAAATGCTTTATTATTTCTTCTGATGTCTGATGTTCTATTTTGACGAAATCGTACCATCCAGAATAGCTGTCTGGTATTAACAAGTACATATCTGCATTGAATTTGAACAGGTCCGATCCAACTATTTGGAATGGATATTGTGGAATCTGCTTTATTATGGTTGGTTCTTTCGGCTGATTTCGCTGTGTTGAAGAGTCCTTCTTATCGAACTCTGTATACCAAGGTAACCTTGATGGTCTACTTTAAGTATATAGTTGATTAATGAATTCGGTATTATTATTTTGTTTCCTTTAAACAGAATTCCATCATAGTAAGAAATTTCATCTTTGATATTAGAGTAATGTTTTACTTTTTTCTGGGATTTTTTTATTATCTTCAGGCCATCCATTAAATAGATAGTATATTATTTTTTGTAGTCCTTCATCCCTTTGTATTTCTGGTCTTAAGTTGTTGCTGAATTCTTTCGACATCGGTAATAAAATGTATTTCCAAGTTGTCTTCTTCGTTAATATTTTCTTCGTTATGACAATCTCTGCTAAATATATCTGCGGAATAGGTATTTCGGTGCCTTTTTTGTAAATAACTATTGGCGAGTATTCTTTGAATTCTTGGTGGTGCCCTCTGCAACGGTTTTTTGAATTTGGCCTCTAGTGGTTTATGGTCAGATTTTATGGTAAGTTTTTTTCCATATATATATATATATATATATATATATATATATATATATATATATATATATATATATATATACATACCCAAGTAATAATGAAATTTTTTTTTAGCTTTTATAGCAATATTTTGTCACTTTTTTGGTCACAGTGACCAGTTTCTATGACTAAGTAGTTAATATCAATTTTGCATTATTCATATGTCAGGAAAACGTCTTTTTGACCAAAAATATAGCTATTTTTCGGAAATGACTAAAAAGTATTTATACGAGCAATTATTGCCCATAAAAAATGGCAGTATAGGCACTAAGATAGCCATTTGGCTTAATCGCAAATAAGTTATCATACAAGTTAATATGCTACAGAGTTGCTAATTTGCATTTATGCGGGAAAATTAAGAAAAAATAAAATAGCACAACAGTCACCACAGTAAAAGGTTAGTTTTAATAGCAAAACTGTCATCTCAAAAGATGTTACGCTATGTTATTGCTTTCGTGGCAGCTAAATAGCAAAAATGACTATATAGCGTTGATAGAAATTACTTGGTTATTTTAGTCCATTTTGTCATATTGACATTACTGCCTCTATTACAGCTACTAGCCATGCGCATTTTAAAAAATTATTTGTAATGACAATTTTGTGGTATGGATAGCCATTTAGTCATAGGGAAAAACTATTTTGCTTTTCCGACGACTAATTTGCTATGTGCTATTGGTAAAATTTTGGTGACAAAATAGCATTTTTGCATTGCATTTTCGTCCCCATAATTAATAATTAACTGTAGAATAAATAATTAGCAATTCACGTGAATATTATAACATAGTGGCATTATTGCTTCTGCTAAAGCTATTATGTCATGGCTGCCATCTTTTCCGCCATCTTTATATATATATATATTGATGAAATTTCGAGCACGCGAATCGTATCGCAGCTGCTTCCTTTTCGATTTGGGGATAATTTTATTGCGCTTTTGTCATCGCTTATGTTGCGTATGCTATTGAATTTCCCTCTTGCATCAATACTGCTCCGAATGCTATCGAGCTGGCGTCCACCGATAACTTCTTTATTAACGTCATAATATTTTAATAGTGGTGCTGTTGTTAATTTACCCTTAATTTCTTTAAATGCGTTTTTTTGGTCACTTTCCCAGACAAACTGTATATCCTTGTGTAACAATCTTCTCAAGGGTTCTGTCACTTTAGATAGGTTAGGGATAAATTTACCTAAATACCATCCCTAGTAGCCTTTGTAGCTGTTTTTTATTTGTAGGTGCATGCAACTTGTATATTGCTTCGATTTTTTCATCGTCTGATTTGATTCCTTTTTCTGTCAATATATGCAAAAGAAATTTCATAGTGCTTTTATTAAATATACACTTGCTTCTATTGAACTTTAGGCCGGAGTCGCTGAGAGTTTTTAACACTTGGTTTGTTGTCTCTTTTAACTTTACTTCATCCGCGTCGTGTATTAAGATGTCATCCATCGATACTTCTACGTTACGTAATCCGCATAATAGACTTGACATTACTTCTTGGAAAATATCTGGAGCTGAGCATAAACCGAATGGCAGCCTCGTGCAGCAATACCTTCCCCATGGAGTAGCGAAAGTGAGATATTTTTTCGTCCTATCCGTTACTTTAATCTGCCAGAATCCCTTCATACAATCTATTGTACGATTTCAATTTCTTCTATTGTACGAAGTGGAAAATGTCTGCGTAATATATTTTTGTTCAGACTACTTGCATCGATGCATATTTTTAATTTTCCTTTTTGCTTCACTACGACCATTGGTGACACTACTGGTGTTGCTTCCTTCATTTTTTCAATTATTCCAAGATCCACCATTTAATCGAGTTCTTTTTTAACTTCGCTTTTTAATACAAATGGGATTTTTCTCGCCGGTGTTATTTCTAATTTCGGATTATCTATTAATCTATATTATGTTGAAAATTCTTCAAAACCAATCCAATCTATGGTTTTCGAATCGGGACGAAACTAGTAACTTATATTTTTCGCAAGTTTTTAATCCTAGTATTGATGATGAATCTTGATAGATTATTTTAAACTTTATGTTTGCTAACTTATTTTGTATGCTGCATTCGATGTCACTTTCTCCAATTACATTATTCTGGTCTCCATACTATATGATAATAAATTTTTGTTTTTGTTTAACTTCGATGCGATTTTTAGAGGTAACACATTGCACTGTGCACCCGAAGATCACTTTTTCTACCCAACTGTTATTGTATTTATTAATTTTATCTATGTGGCGTTTTCACACCTTGTATATTGAAATTCATTATATAAATTTATTTAAATTTTCTAGCACCCGAATGGTTAGTTGGGTATAAACCAACTTTTTGTAAAAAATTTCTATTTCTTAGAAGCCTATTTAAAGATAACAAAAAATAGTTTTCACAGTTCAAGTTTTTCATTAAAGAAAAAACAATAAAAATAGAAATTAAAAAAAAAACATAATTTGTCGAAATAATCAAAATACATATTAATATGTAATTAAATATAAATTAAATATAATTATTAAAAAATATTAATGGTTCGTATTTTTAATAAAAAGCTTGGTGGAGCTATAAACTACCATAATTGGTGAACCCGACGTGATAGTGGAGCAGTCAGCAAATTTGTCAACGTTGACAAATTTTAAATTACGGCTGCTTACATTTATTATCAAACTTAACAACGGCCACTAATAGCAATATTTTAATGCTGCTTTTAATGAAATAATCATCAGCTAGTATTCATCAATACTTGGTCAATTCGGAGCAACAACACAAATCACAATTACAATCACAAATCAGTTACCAGCAAATCCAGTTAACTTCAATCTGCGTCATAAACCTGCGGAAATTGAACTGGCAGATCCTTATTTTCATGTACCCAAAAAAATAGATATTTTGCTCGGTGCAGAAATTTACAATGAACTATTTAATGGTAATTCCATTATAGTACTGAAAAATCTTCCACCCTTCAATCCCACCGTGTTTGGATACGTCATAAGTGGCCGTGTAACATCTACTCGTATTAGTGACGAATGTCGATCTACAGTGTCATGCAATAATGAAAGCCTACAAAATGATATAAAACGGTTTTGGGAGTTAGGAACAATTTCGGTTAAGAACCACTATCCGTTGGAAGAAAAATATTGCGAACAACAATACGCCAAGCACAAAATACGATTACTATCCGGTCGATACTCGGTTTCGCTGGCTGTAAATGACAATATAAAACACCTCAGTTTATCAAATTTTTCCTCGCTTAAACAATTGTATTCCATAGAAAAGAAATTAACCCATAAACCTGAAATTTATTCTCCATATAAAGACTTCATGAAAAAGTATTTATTTTCAGGCCATATGACGCTAATTCATGATCCAAATATCAGTAATAGCTCAGATGGTAAATCATACTATCTTCGGCATCACTTTGTGATTAAATATAGTAGTACCACAGCCAGTGTTGTGCCTGTTTTTTACGTTACGTAATATACTCGGTTTTTTACATGTAAAATACGTATTTTACACATACCAATTTTTTAGAAAATGTAAAATACAAAAACTATTTGTAACTAATTCAAAATTACTTATAGTTCATAATCTCAATTCTTACGTATCTATATAAAGAAAATTGAATATAGGTATGATGTAAAATGAGAATTGAACTTTAAATAATTGAATTGAATTGAATTTATTTATAATTCTTCTAATTTATTAATTATATTTAAAAGTAAAATATTTGTAGAAAAATATAAATACAATTATTTTTTTTTCAAAGAAAATATGGTTTGTTTCTCAGCTGCTAACTTATTTTTTAGAATAGAAAAACAAAATCCACATCACTATGGGATTGAAGTGTAATACGATTAATCATCGAACTCATTCAATATTAATGCTATAACATTTTAATATTATCGGTTACAAAAATTGTTTAGATGATTACGAGAAATCATTACCATCTTTCGACAAGATTATTTAACTGGACACAGACAGAGACATCTGTAGTGCAATTTGTTCTCTATCGATTATTGCTTAAAATAAGAATTGCATTGCTTAAATTAAACCATTTCATACTGCTCTAATATTGTAGCAAAACGAAATAAAAAAATAAAAAAATTTAGGTGTCATTTGTTATTGTCAAATGTCAACACAAAAAAACAAAAATAAAAATCGAAAAATAAAATCAGGTATATAAAAATTTAAATATTATATTATATCAAAATAATATAATTATATCCACCAGCTCCAAATACACCAGCTCCAAAACTAGAGGATTTTATTACGGCCAAGGAATCAAGGATAGTGCAAATTTGCTTGAAAACGATATTCCGTATGAATGAGTTGAAGTTCAAAACTATGCTTGTTCGATGTATCGCTCATCTTAGGCTTAGCTTTAAGAATACGGCAAATCAAAATTTGACCCGAGATATTAAAATTTTACTAACCGTTTTCGAGTGACATTTTTATTACTTATTAAACTACAAGTCAAATGAAAATATACCAATGGCTCTTTGGCTCGAATATTTTAATTTTCTTAACTAACTAGAATTTTGACTGAAAAATAAATATTTTGTTTACTTATGCTTATAATAATTATTAATAAAAAACAAATATGTTGTATTTCAAAAAAATTGTTTATTTATTTATTATAAATTCAGTTTTACTTTTAAAAGTAACATTAATGCAATTTTGTTTATCGCAAATCTTCATTATCATCACTATCAACAAATCGAATTAGAATTTCTTTATTATTTAAAGAAAATTATTAATAAATATGAATTAATTTTTTAGACCTATTAAATGTCAGGCTATTTCGAATTAGGCAAGGAATTTGACCCCGATTTGAAAATATCCGCTCAATCTGCGCTGTCGATGCTGGAAGATTTAATAATTTCAGTGCTAAGTTGGATACGTTTGGGTGGCTTCGCTGCTGTGTTCCAAAAAATGTCTGGATTCTTTTGAGTATAAAGTTTGGAAAATTCCACTTTGTGTTTGTAAATGTGCCAATCCTCAATCCTCAAATTTCCGTGGACAATTAAATTTGTCAGACACCAAAATAGTTATGGCAAATATATCAAAATTTAATTTTGATAAAAAGCGTACAGAACTCAAAAGAATTGTTTGATCCCATATGTAATCTTATAAACACTTTCCAACGTGGAAAAACTACTTTAGCGAATGCTGGTTTTATGTGGCTATCATTTAACGTGCAGGTAAGATTTAGAGATAAACTACAAATATTTTTCGAAAAACGCCAGCTTATTATGTGCATCCTTATTACTATAACGACCTTTTAACTGATAGTCAAATGGATAAAATCAATCAGTTTTAACAAATTAAATGGCCAAGGAAATGAGGATTGGCTCATTTACAAATGCGAAAGTGGAATATCCCATACTTTATACTCAAAAGAAATAAGAAATCCACAAGATTTTTGGAGCACGCAGCGATAAGCCACCCAAACTTATCCAACTTTGCACTGAAATTATTAAATCTTCGATCACATTCGAAACTTGTCCCTCCCTAGTCGAAATTTTTTATGAAACAGACTCTTAGGGACTAACTACGATAGCTGTCTTAAAGAAATTCGTGCAAACCTATCTGAAAACTCCGTAATATTAATCGACGGATATTTCTTCTTGTATGATTAATATGATACAAATTTACGTTTCGTATATTAAGGTTTGCGACTTTACTAAGGTTTTTAAATACGCGTTTGATTTTATACAATATTATACGTTTTATACAGTAATTTAAGTATATTACCATTTTTTACGTAAAAAATGTATAAAACAGTTTTTTACATACAATTGCACAACACTGACCACAGCCCAATTGCGAGTTGTGTTTAATGATTCCTCGACATATTCATCGATATTGTCTCTTAATGATTGTTTATTTAAGGGGCCTACTCTACAGACATTGACCAAGGTGATTGAAAGTTTGAATACTCGTTGTAACCACATTTATCGTTGGTCAGATTCTGATGACACTCTAGTTCAAATTAAATCTGAACCAGCTAAATTCAGTTCATTTGTGGCAAACCGAGTTACACAAATACAAGAACTTTCTTCACTTTCTACAGTACACAGTTGGTGCTCCGTTCCAACATCACAAAATCCTGGTGACTTCGTTTCCCGTGGTATAATGCCAAATGAATTTCTGAAACAAAGAGTATGGTGGTCAGGTCCTTCATTTTTACGTGAAGATCAATGTCATTGGCCCAAAAATTGTAACCACAAAATTAGCTCATATTTGTTGAATTTCGATCTTCGTAAAAATGTTTCAATTTCAGTTAGGAACTCAGAATCGCATTTTAACACATTTGAGCGATATTCCTCGTTTATTAAAATTATTCGCGTTACAGCTTACATAGTTCAATTTATAAATTATCTTATAGATCAGGTAAAGGTAAAGATTAGAATTGTGCTAAATAGCAGTGAATTTAATATTTCATTAATGAGTCATGTGAAAATAGTACAGAAGGTTGAATATGGCAATGATATTCAGAAAATTAAAATGTATTCAAGTGTACAAATTTTCAGCTATTTAAGATTATTAAACTCATTTCTTGATGAGCTTGGACTTCTTCGTGTTGGCGGACGTCTTCAAAATCCAAATCAAGATTACACTAATATACATCCGCTAGTATTACCAAGCAATTATTTATTTACCAAACAATTAGTTCAATCTGAACACTTAAGAATTCTTCATTGTGGTTCTCAAACTTTATTAGCATTTCCTGAACCTGCAATGCTAGATTTAAATATTAATAGGTTGTTAAGGTATCAAAAGATTCAAGTGATGTTCCAAGATTTCTGGAAATGTTGGCACATTGAATATCGTAATGAACGTCAAAAACGTTATAAATGGCGAAAAGCTTCAAATAAACACTACAAAATTGGCTCTTTGGTTCTTGTATATGAAGACAATGTACCACCTATCAATTGTGTTTTGGGTAGAATAGTTGAGTTGCATCCAGGGCTTGATAATCGGGTTCGTGTTGTAACAATAAAAACTGCTAAATCTACATTTAAAAGATCCATCACAAAAATCAGTATTCTACCACTTGAAACAACAAATAAAACCTTAAAATAAATATATTTCTTGAATATAATGATGAAAATACACTTTGGTTTAAGAAAAATGTAACTGAATCTTAAACAATTTAATTAATATTAAGTTTTTGAATTATGTATTAAAATTTAAAATAATCTATTGAAAGCTAGGTGCAATAAATATATTGTTATATATTTTGGATTGTATAAAATTAACACATTCTTATATTTGGTAGTATAGTTTTGAATTAGTTATTTCAAGGGTGCGGGTATGTTAAGGCATTCAAAATAATAACTTACAATTAAAGTATGGTTCACATCCCATAATATTATGTACATAAATATTTATAATTTATAATTGCTAATATATACTTTTGAATATTATTTATACTTTATATATTGAATTATATTTTATTTTACTTATAATATTACATAAACATTGTATGTATATAGTACTCATACAAATAATTTGTTATATATATTATTATGTATCTAAATTGTAACAAATATTAGGCATAAGGAAATTGTATATAAATATCCCTACCGGAAAATGTTCATCAAGCCTCAAACACAGTAACGCAAAAACTCTCACAATCATACGAATTAAATAAATTTTTGATTTAGTATTGAAAAAACTTCAAATTTTATTTGATTGTATGTGACTGAATTTTTTGTAAGTCAAGCAATTGATGACAACATAAGTGAACTTCTCGATGAAATTCTGGTCCAAAGATATGTTGCCATTATTTTTCTCTCCATGTGAAAGTTAAAATTATGTATTGGGCGTTCTACTGAACCAACTAATGAACTTGTTAATAAAAGTCATTAGTGGAGAGGCTATTATAACTTTTCTAACGGTAAAATCCAGTTGCACTCAGAGAAACCATTTAATTTCTTAACTTGTATAAACATGTTACTCTAGTAAAAATTGTAGAAATGATTAAACACACAATTTTAATTTACTTTTGGCAATTCTTTAGGTTAATTATGGGATGTTATTTTAATAACATAAGAAATTAATAGTAATATGTGTACCTGAACTAAAAGTGACTTACAAAGTGAAGATGTGTTTTATTTTATAGTTAAAACATAAAGCTGTGTTACTATTAATCACAAATCATAAAGAACCATTCAAAATGCACCTTAATAGATTATAGCACACTACTTACATGAATTTCCGTAAGAACGACCTTATTACTATCTCAATGACTTCTTTACAAAAATCGTCGATGAATTCATCGATGCGTTATATAGCAAACTACTTATGAACATTCTTCATTAGATCATGTAAATCTTCATTAAATATATAAATGACTTTAGTCCCGGGCACAGAATAAAGTTCATTTGAGACTTCAATGAATGAGTTATGGTGAACTCATCGATGAGTTCATCGATTCCCTTCCAGTAGGGATAGAATTGTATGTATATACATTAACAAGAATACATAAGTAGTCAATGTATATTCAATTATAAATGTATGTGCTAACCAAAATCTATGTACTTATATTATATACAAGCGATAAGCTTCTTGTTTTGAATTTATTAAAAAATATTATTAATATTGTAATTTTGGTGCAATAAAGATCGTTTGTTTATACAACAAACTAAATTCTTCGATATAAAATTATAATAATTTAAATAATAAAAATCATAATTATATTATATTATGAAATTAAATATATTAAATAAAATAAAATAAAACTTATAATAAATCATTACGTCTTCGAGTTATAAGTTTCTTCGAGTGTTTTTCTTAAATGGAATAGTTGGTTAAAATTAAAATTCTTCGAACAACTATTACCAGGGAGTATTGTGGCGTTTTCACACCTTGTATATCGAAATTTATTATATAAATTTATTTAAATTTTCTAGCACCCGAATGGTTAGTTGGGAATAAACCAACTTTTTGTAAAAAATTTCTATTTCTTAGAAGCCTATTTAGAGATAACAAAAAATAGTTTTCACAGTTCAAGTTTTTCATTAAAGAAAAATCAATAAAAAATAGAAATAAAAAAAACATAATTTGTCGAGATAATCAAAATACATATTAATATGTAATTAAATATAAATTAAATATAATTATGTATTAAAAAATATTAGTGGTTCGTATTTTTAATAAAAAGCTTGGTGGAGCTATAAACTACCATATCTATTCTTATTGTCTCGATATTCAGTTGTTCACTATTACCATAGAAAAAATCAGTTTACCATAGATTTCTCATTTTTATAAATTTAGAAACAAAAATGAGTTGAGTAAAAAAGTTCTAATAATTCCAATGTCATGATTGTATTTGTGACTTTTACATTGCGCGCAATGTAAAGTCACAAATACAATCATGACATTGGAATTGTTAGAACTTTTTTACTCAATTCATTTTTATCTGTCGATTTATCAAAATGAGAAATCTATGGTAAACTTATTTTTCTATGCTATTACTATCTTCGGATTACTCTCCTACTTCACTGTCATCGTTTTCTAGGTTAAGAACTTTTCTCTGAGATTTTTTGTTTTTATCTCTGTTATTCTTTTCTTGTATTTTTGTTTTATACACACTTTCGAAGTGACCTTTTATATTGCACTTATTGCATATTTTGCCGTAAGCTGGGCAGTTTTTAGGTAAATGTTTTGATCCACATCTTTTGCAATAATATACTTTCTTATTTTTAACTTCAATAGCGTTGATGTTCTGACTTTCTTGATTTAATGACTGCCATTGTTTCACCGCCTGTTCAGCTATTTTACAGATTTCAATTGCCTGATCTAGCGTTAACCCGGTTTCTGTCAATAATTTCTCTCTAACGTTGTCCGATGCAATTCATACAACTATTTTGTCTTTGATTAAACTATCCATGAGAGTTTCATAGTTGCAGTTTGATGCTTGCGTTTTAACTTTTGTTAAAAATTCTTCGAATGACTGTCCCGTTTCTTGATGAAGTTTATTAAACATATATCGTTCATATGTTACATTACGTTTCGGAGTGAAATACTCATCGAATTTGTTTTTTATTATTTTCACGTCTACTTTTTGTTTATCATCAAGTCTGAATGTGTTGAAAATTCTTACTGCGTCTAATCCGATAATTGACATAAATGTTGCTGCTTGTGCTTCTCCACTTTTATTTGTGAGGTTAGTTGCAATTTCAAACCATTTATATTGTTGAAGCCATTCTTCCCAATTTTTTGCTGCATGTTCATTTACGGTTAGCGCTTTTGGTGGTTTTATCAGAGACGCATTATGATTTTCATGTTACAGATTATCTAAAAGTGTTTCTATTTTACTATGAAACAAGTCTGTATGTATTGCACAACCATAATTATATTCCTGTGATTTATGAACTAGGAAATCACCTACGACACAACGAAACTTGATTACATATAATTTTATAATACAACCCTTTATTAACGTTATTTTGTTCAACGAACTTTACAAAATCAAAAACATTGTTTGTGTATATGTATATCAATTATGTAAAACATGCATATGTAACAACATATATGAGTATTCGTTTATGTAAATATATAATTGAAATTTGCCCTATAGGTTGACGCTGATTTAAACTTGTACACCTACTCGTACCTACGTATGTAAAAAATAACAATAAATGTTTATAATACAAATTATGTTACATATGTGAGTACACGTGAATTCTGACTGGAAATTAAAATTATAAATTTATTAAAATTTTCTAATTAAAATTCATGCTACACTTGAAAGAACATTTGTTTTTTACATGCTACATTTTAAAATATGAATGAAATTGTACCAAGTTTAACCCTTTCACTTAAATTTCCCAACCTATACGATATGTACACATCCAATTGACCATATAACAAAATACATATACATAATCATAAATTGATAAATTTTCCAAGGCACATAAAGGCGAACGTCTAAAATAAAATTCCAACATGCGCCCAGCACAAAAAACGTCGAAATATTTTAAACTCAAATCTCGTAACTCTGTATACCGTGTGCGAGTTGGTTGAGTTAGCAGTGTACGGTGAGTTAGCATATGAAAGGGATATTTTCTTTTTGCGGTTGGATTTATTCATTTTTTGTACCGATTCATGCTTTTAGTTTTTCTGGTTGGGAAAAATGTATAGCTTTACAAAAAATATGTATAAATATTTAGAGTTTTTATTTCCCAGCATGAAAATGTAAGCAAAGTAGAAATATAACGACGCGGTACAAAAAATTAAATCTTACCCTTAGGGGATTTCTTGGTGTTTGCTATTTTTTCCAGGATTTTTTTAGTTTAAGTTTATGTTGTTGTTGTAAAAGTGGTAAAAAATTGGAATTTCATAAAAATACTTTTACTAGTGAGAAATGGCTTTATTTATGTGCGCTGTATTATTACGAGAAGAATTTATTAGCGTGTAATTTGAGCAACCAACAAAAATACAGATTTGTGGGTGATGCTCAACATTTTTTACAGTCACAAAATTATGAGATCTGGCATCGCTTCTGTATGGTGATTTAAATAGAATGAGAAGAAATTTTGGTCGCAAACATGATAAACACATTCGTATTGTATTAAGATTTAGAATTCTTAAAACCATATCTTTGAGACTAGGCTATAATTAGGTCACAAATTTGTTTATCGTTACGCACACCGTCCTTAAACATTCGTTCGGTTATAAACAGCGTCAATGCATTCGTAGCAACACAGGTTCTATTGATGAATACAAGTGAATTAGGAAATAGAAGCTGAAATAAAAATGCATTGTATTTGATGAAAATGTTATAAGGTCAAGAGATCAACGTTTGTTTTTAAGACCGGATATTTTTGCAATGGAGTCGTCTAAGCGATTTACCGGTGCTGTTCTTAATTTCGTAATTTACGCATCCTATTCTCTTTTGGATTATGCCACTGATAAATTGAATTGCAAATTTCGCGCAATATTTCTTTGCCGCATCACTTTGAGAAATGTTCGAACGAAAACGTTTGTACCGTTTTAAACTTTTTTCGTAAGCTTGTCTTAATTCCATACGGGCTTTGTCATGGATAATAGGATAATCTTGGTGGTAAAGGTAAAACAATTTCCCCTTCTGAGATATCTCCAAGCTGTCACAATAAATAATAGTTGCTTCCATGTTTGATATACGGTGATAGCCAAAAAGCAAAAAGTGCGGGGAATTTTTCACTGTGTCGTGGACTCCATTTCTCAGCGCGGCAGCAATCTCATTCTGATGTGTATTCCATTTCGTGTGTCTGTCTTTAATATACGAACGGATTGCGCATATAATCGAACGGTTCACTCGCTCTGATACGTTGGATTGGGGCAAGTAAATTGCGGTCTTAGAATCAATCACACCGAACTGGTTCAGAAGTGGTTTATACTTGGAGCTTTTGAATTGGCTACCATTGTCGGAGTGAATTTTTTCGGGTATATCATGAACGCAGAAAAGCTCCTTTTTGAGGTACTCCACAATTTGTTGCGCTGTTCCTTTACTTAGCGCTTTTAGAAAAACAAATTTAGTTACAAATATGGTCGGATATGGTCCCAACAGGTCTATATAAAGGCGTTGCCACAATCGTTAAATGTCGTACAATCTCCCCATGAGTGGACGTGCGGTTTTAATTGGCGATTTCGTTGTTTTGCAAATAGTACATTGAGAAATGTATTTGTGTACTTGCTTTGGACTAGATGGCCAGAAGTAATATCGCATAATCTTCTTTAGCAACGGATGTGAAGTTTTTAACAAAATGAAAAATTAACAAAAATTAAAATTTGTTAAATTAACAAAAATAAACAGTCGGTAAAAGCAATGTTAACAATGGAAACCTGACAACAGACAAATTTCATTTAATTAAAAACTATTATCAAAACTTAATTTTGATTCAAATAAAAAAACTTAAATTACAATTTAAAAATATGTAATTACATAAGAAAGACAAAACAATTAATGTAATTAAATAATGTTAATAAATTGGAGTATCCACTACTAAATAATCAGCTACATATATGTACATTGCCACAGCAGGGATATCAAATGATGGCATAAGAGGTGCTCTTTGAAATAAAATTGGTCTCATCAAAAAACTACGAGCTTTTCCCATTTGTTAATGCGTTGGAAAATCGAATCGCATTGAATATTTTGGTGATTTTTGGGTGTCAGTGTATTTATTCGAGGCCAGATCACAGAGATACTACCGAGAAGTGACTATTGTCAAATGATGATATGAGAGGTGCCCTTTGAAATGAAATTGGTCAGGATCGTAAAAATCGTGTAAGAGGTTTTCTGGTGAGCCCCGGGTTTTATGTTTTAATTTTTTCTCCGCTCTAACGATTTTAATGACAATTGGAAGAAGGAGGTTTTCTAGTACAAGAAACCGATGGCGGTGGATACTGATTTCGGAAAAAATGTGTAAGGGGTTTCCTGGTGAGGCCCGTCTTTATTTTTAATTTTTTTGCTCAGCCCAAACGATTTTATTGAAAAATACTGGAAGGAGGATTTTGAATACTAGGAACCGATGGCAATGGACCCTGATTTCGGGGAAAAACGTGTAAGGGGTTTTATGGGGCGCCCCGGGTTTATTTTTATTTTTTTTTTCTACTCTAACGATTTTAATGACAATTGGAAGGAGGTTTTCTAGTACCAGGAACTGATTACGATGGATCTTGATATCGGAAAAAATCATGTAAGAGGTTTTCTGATGAGCCCGGGTTTTATTTTAATTTTTTTCTTCGCTCTAACGATTTTAATGACAATTGGAAGAAGGAGGTTTTCGAGTACCAGGAACCGATGGCGGTGGATAATAATTTCGGAAAATATGTGTAAGGGGTTTCCTGCCGAGGCCCGATGTAATTGTTTGCTCAGCCCAAACGACTTTAATGAAAAATACTTGAAGGAGGATTTCGAATACCAGGAACCGATGGCAATGAATCCTGATTTCGGAAAAAAACGTATAAGGAGTTTTCTGGTGAGCCCCGGGTTTATTTTTATTTTCTTCTCCGCTCTAACGATTTTAATGACAATTGCTAGAAGGAAGTTTTCTAGTACCAGGAACCGATGGTAATGAATACTGATTTGATGAGACCAATTTTATTTCAAAGAAAGGGCACCTCTTATGAAATCATTTGATACTAGTCACTTCTCGGTAGTATCTCTGTGATCTGGCCTCGAATAAATACAATGAAGTCCAAAAATCACCAAAATATTCAATGCGATTCGATTTTCCAACGCATTAACAAATGGGAAAAGCTCGTAGTTTTTTGATGAGACCAATTTTATTTCAAAGGGCACCTTTTATGCCATCATTTGATATCCCTGCTGTGGCAATGTACATATATGTAGCTGATTATTTAGTAGTGGATTTGGATACTCCAATTTATTAACATTATTTATTTACATTAATTGTTGGTCTTTCTTATGTAATTACATATTTTTAAATTGTAATTTTAGTTTTTTTATTTGAATCAAAATTAAGTTTTGATAATAGTTTTTAATTAAATGAAATTTGTCTGTTGTCAGGTTTCCATTGTTAACATTGGTTTCACCGGCTGTTTATTTTTGTTAATTTAACAAATTTTAGTTTTTGTTAATTTTTCATTTTGTTGAAAACTTCACATCCGTCTTTAGCATCGTAGAGATCCCACTGTGAGAAGATAGTGGTTCATCGTATTCGTTACTTATTATTTGTGCTATTATTTGAGCTATTACAAGTCGAATTTTCGAATAAGTGCCGCACATATTTTCCTTTATACTCGCAAAGTAAAAATTTCTAAATTATGACATTTGGAAACAAATTGCATTATTACATCACCGCAGTATCATTTTTCGTGCAAATCGTTCATCTCGCGTTGTATTTTCAATGTTTTTGAAAATGAATATAAACCGGACTAATAAAAAATTTTATCGTTATTCATCAAGTTATTTTAGAAAAGTAAAATTCTATAAAAATAAGGAACGATTACATTTGGAATCTCACAATCCGTCAAATACGTCTTCAACTATAAATGTGGGTACCTTATCACAAACCGTAGCACGGTCGGGCTCAACGGGATATGAAGATTCACAGAATTCTCTTCTTACAAGTGAATTGTCATCTATAAATGGAACTACCTCATCAACACCAGTACCTACAGAAACCGAACCACTAATTTATGAAGAACTATAGGAAGAAAACGTTTCTTTAACTGATGAAATTATTAACGATGTTTATCACGAAGATGACGTTTTCAGTAAACTGGAAGAGAACCGCATTCCCGATAAAATTAGTTTTCAAAAAAAGTTACGACATTGGGCTTAGTTTAACAAATGTATACATATGGCAATTACTGAACCAGTACTGAACTTCCAAGCAATAGTCGAACGCTTTTAGAATTTTCAGTTGATATGGAAAGCGGACAATATTGGCATTATGGCATAAAGAATAATTTGAAAACAGTGCTTTGCGATGTTAAAAATTCGATGACGATTAGTATAATAATCAATGTAGATGGAATATCACCATTCCAAAGTTCTATGTTCGAATTTTAGCTAATTCTATTTAGTATTAGAAATATAATGCCTCGTTTAGAACCGATGGCTGCTGTCGTATACTATGGAGTTGGAAAAGCACCTTTGGAAGCCTATCTTATTCTTTTTGTGAATGAATAGATTGAAATGTTGACACCCGGGATTTATATAAATGGCCATCTGAATATAAATTGTTTCGTTTGCAATACACCAGCTCGAAGTTTCCTTAAAGGTAAAAGTAAAGAATTAGTATTTATTTTATAAGCATAAGTAAAACATTTTAATTTATTGTTACCCAAGGTGTGGGTGGGGCGAATTTAGAAACCGGTCCTTGTAACAAGAGCTTAAGAAATGGAATCGATGAAGATCACCATAAGGAAGTCACACCATTAACCAAATTTCCAATGGATGTAGATCTGGGGTGGCATGTAATAACATCATACATTTTTGATATTTTATCGAAGTTTATTTCTCGTTTTCCTAAACTGAAATGTACAACTGTTTCACTTATGAAATATTTCGTTTCTATTATGCTATCACAACTTCCTAGTACAAATGCGAACAAGTGGTCTTTCTTTAATTTCGCTCAAGTATGGAAAACAAATTATTTGGTGATAGAAACGGAGCAGAATATCACAATTTTTAATCTAGCAACCCAGTAAATGATATAAAATGTGAAATAGTGTCACATTTTGTTGTTAAGAAGCGAGACATAAATTTCGATAAAGTATCGAAAATGTGATGTTATAACATGCCACCTCTGGTAAAATGTTTTGTTGTCTCCGACTTGCCCTCTTTTAACTAGGAATATGAGAAAATGGTTGTTTACAATTTTTGAAAAAAAAAACTTCCACCGGGTGCAAAAATTAAGCTAAGATGCTTGTTAGAAGAATGCAATAAAATAAAACCGAGAGAAATTAATCGCGCAGTAAGGGGACTAAAATGTTTGAAATATTGGAAAGGCTCAAAATCACGAACTATGCTGCTTTACCTTGGATCTGTAAAGTTTTAAAAGATATTCTGTCTAAAGAACATTAAAAACATTTTTTGACATTGTCGTGTGCTATAAAAATTCTATCATGTCACGAATTTTTACAATATATTCATGTAGCTGAGAAATTATTGGATGATTATTTAGAAGGGTTTATTAAACTTTATGGAATTGATTCAGTTAGCAGCAACTTTCACAACTTGTGTCATGTCATTGATGATGTAAAGAATTTCGGTCCTCTACCTGAAATCATACTCTTTCGAAAACTATCTTGGCCATCTTAAGGCATTAGTACGTAGTGGCAATAAGCCTTTACTTCAAATAGCAATATGCGAACCATATAATTATCTAGATTAAATAATAACCTGTCAAGCGAACTACCTACAATTTATTGTAAAGATGAAGTTGATGAAATTCTTGAACATCCTAGCTGTAAAAAGTGTATCGAAAAGTATGTTTTGGAGAATGTTATATACTGACTGATAGTGTAAAAGATAAATGGTTCCTTATGCACTACCACAATCATTTTCTTCTTCAGCACTTCCTTCATTTTTCAAGTTCGACTGTAACACAAATGATGTTTCAGTTTCAGGTTCAGCACTGCTAACATTTGATATTTTTGGAATTTTATTTTTCATTTTTCTTACATTCGGCGGAATTTTTTTTGTTCGAGTGTTTTAATATTTTCTCTTGAAACAATTTTTCAGTCTCCATCTGACTCCAGCGATTATCTGCCTTCATAAGAACTGTATGTATGATATCGAGTACATTTTCAAAACTTCGAATTGAAACCTGTTCACTGCAGTTGTCGGAACGAGGAATGCCTATCAAAAAGTTAGAGCTAGTAGCTGTTTTGTATAAACAATTTCCGACACTATTTTCACGCCCACTTCCTATCTCTTCTATGGCCTTCAACATACACTCCACAAATTCACAAGAAATGATGAGTGATATGATGAGCTGGTTACTTCCTATTTCCCTATTGAATTTTTTTAGATTTATTATATTGTATTTAAGGGAAATTTAAATTTTTCACAAGTTAAACACAAGTCTTCTTTGTTACCGTCTATCAATTCCTCCGCATCAGTTTTTCTCCGCATTTTTCATTAACAAGTTTTCTATCCGTTCTAACATGACTCCTTGCGATCCCATCTCACTTTGTAGTCTATCGAGTTTTTTGTCCAAATTGTCAAAACGTTTATTGCAGCCTTGGAAAAATAATGATTTATTTTCATGTTAGACGTGCATCAATTAAAAAATAATTAATAAATTTTAAAATAATTACTATCGAAACAGCTAGGGCCAGGCATAAAGCAGCCATCCTCAATTATTGTGGCTCAGATTTTTCTGGAATAACCATTTTTTGTGAATTGGAATTAACTTCCAAATTATTTGATACAGGTTGAGATGTTTTAAGTGGTTGGAAATATGAATTATAATGATGCGTAGATCCTGTATGAATTCTTGTGAATTCTGAACTGATCCTGTTTGAATTCTTGTCCGACTTTTTTTTGGCACTAAATGTAGAATACTGTTAAACAAAATGGAGAAACTTTTATTTTGTCAAACAATATACTAATTTACTACTGTGCTTCGTCCTCGGTAGTATTTGCTAAACTATGCTGTTCTTCAAACAATAGCCGCTCCTCGAAAGAAGTTATATCAGATTGTTTGACGTTAAAGTCGAATAAATAAGTAATTATGGATAATAAGGACGATTTTCAAAATCCATGATTTATTTTGGTTTTAATAATGGATGCCATTTTATTAACGAAATCAGAAAAAATATGTGTTTCATAATTATTAAAAAAAAGTATTCTTGAAATATTAATTATTTTTTATGGGCATTGTAATTTTTCGAGGTAGAAACTGTGTTTTTATCGAAAAAAAAATAGCGGGGCATTAAAAAAAACAGGTAGTTGGTAAATTAAGCCCAATTTTTGAAACCCTAACCTGTTATATTAACCTGGATTTGGTTGGTTTTCAAACTTTCAATCCAATTCGTTGTGGGATGAATAAAAAAATTAAAGTAAAAAAAAAATTAACTCTTACAATCGAATACACCGGCCAATTCGGCAAAAACGGTATATTCTTATAAAATATACTGTGTCAAACTGTCACAATTTGAATTAAGTCACACAAGAGGGTACGTTCACGAATTTTAATACAAGAAATTTATGAAACAGCTACCAGCTTGCTTGAATCAAAATTCATTATGCGAGTGTTTTGTTATTAATTCAAAATCGATAGTTTGATTTATGGCAAATCGCCTAAAAGCTAATCCATAAATTATTATGTTTTCATCTTAATAAGTTCCGAAAATTCCTTCTCATCCATTAGCCATGAAAAAACTTGTATTCATCAATATCTTTAAAAAGCGAAGTTTGTTGGTATTCAAATATAAATTCAGAATGAACATAGTAAAATAAAATCCTTCCAAACATTTTTATTTTTATGGATATCTTATGTAAGTCCATTATAACAATACCCAACCACATGTAGAAGATATCTATATGGATATAAATGTATATACATCGCACATATATGTTTTTATGTTTTGAACATAAAATTTATATATTTTTGATTTTAATTTTAATGAATTTTACACTTGAGAATAATAAAACAAAACCAACAACAATAACCCAACAAAACTAAACAGCACGATATTACTCGTATGTATTCACAACTAAGCGCAAAAGACTGGTAAAATGAGCATTGTAAATACTATGGCCATTTTTATTGCTATCGTTAGCAGCCTTGTTACCGTTGGTTGACGAGCTATTGTTCCTAGTATAATTCCATTGTTTATAGTTTTTCGAAAATCTATATGTTTTACCTACATATGACTTGATATATGGTGCGTTCGAGTGTATATTTGGACTAAAGTCTATTTAGTGTATTATGCGGATGTAATGTAGTTTGATATTTTCGACAACATAAATGCCAGATAAAACTAAATTGAAATTTAAAAGGTCATATGATTTGCTAGTTATCCTTGAATGACCTGAAAAATCAATGCTTCGTTGAGGCCAGCACCAGTCTTTCTTTTACCACGAATGTAAACAAATATCTCCAATATACCACACTTGATTTCGAAAGCAAAAAATTAGCCTACAGAGAAAAACTGTCTTGTAATTAATATAATCAAAAATTGATATTCCCGATTAAATTTTAGAACCCCACCTTGTTGGGGTACCCTTATTAAAAACTTAATCTTTAAGTTTATTTGAATCTTTTCGTCGATTTTGTAACTGCCTAACTTTTTAAAATCATTACAAAGATTGAAAAAGATCCTGCGGGAGCTGCCACTTTAAGTAAAAAGATGTTCATCACATTTTGCGAGGGATTTCCGGTATAATTAAAAAAAAAACAATGTAAACAATTTTTACAACAACCTTATTCATTTTAATCGTTTTTTCATAAATGATATAAATTTTTTCAAGTATGCAAGTAACGAAAAAAATTCTATGGAAGGTACTAGTTTTGGTACCACATCAGTAAACCGAATACGGCCAAAAAATCAATAGGACCTCCCAATTTATGAAAAAAATTATTTATGAAATTTCTCCTTGATTGGCTCAACCATCTGGGCTGTCGAGAGCCAACAAACATTAAGTCTCCACAGCGACATGCACTGACACACACACCCACAGTAATTTTAAACAACCACATTTTTTGACTTCAGCAACACGAAATAACTAAAAACTAAAGCATTATCAATTAATTTTGCAGCAATAGCGGTACAGATAAGATTTCCAAAATTGAAGCGGAATTGATTGTATTTGGCAAAAAACTGTTTTTGAGCAAAAATTCTGCCGATTGATTAATCGGTATGAAATCATACTTATGCTTTTTCATAAGTTATGAGACCACAGCAATTTTTATCCGAAATCGGTCCTCCGGAAGTGATAGCTTCCATAGGAGCTTTTTCGTTTTTTACAACTATTTTAAGTACAGTACTCAATATTCACAAAAAAAATAGTTACCTGGAACTAAAAATTTTTAAATTAAGTTTGCACTAAATTTAGTCTTCACTCATTTTCTGAATATATGCGGAAAGGACAAATTTTATCTTTGTTTGGATTAATATTTATAGGCTAAGCATAAGGATTGCGAGTTGGTTGCCATACCTATATTAGGAGATTGATATTGCGGGTTGAAATTGACCTGATATCGAGGATCTACTGTGGATCGATCGACATTGCATAGCTCCATACCAGGCTATAGTACTGGCATGGAAGATGGGTCAGCCCATGAGTTCTACACTTCGTCAGGGGTCACAGTTGTGTTCATTGTCATCACAGATCGTAATCTGATTATGGGAAATCCCTTTTGCATTCTGTTCCGTTTGTGATTCGAAGCCGGTACCTCCCGATCCAAACGCCAAAGCTTAAACCAGTGAGCCGTTTGGTCGGTATTGGAAGTTAAAATTCAATTTTTATAAAACAAATAGGTTAGATTGAAATACCTGGTCAATTGACGTCCTCAATATTGGTACAACCACATAAGAATTTCGTGAATAAAAATTAAATTATTTTATAAATCAAGGTTTAATAAAATGTATTATATTATAAAAAGTTAGCATTTATTTAGCGTACACTGCGGTTACTGCCGTAATTTCCATACCTGTTGTTTGCACGAGCCTGTAAAAATTGCTGATATGTATAGTGTCGATTCTAATATTGGTGTCAATGTCTTCCTTCGAAAAGCAATCCGGAAAATGGGAGAATCTTCTTCTGTATCCAGCGGGCTTTATAGAAATTAATTATTTTCATTATGGATGCGAGTAACGCGATAAAATAAAATGTCGGTGTGCAATGAAATTATATGGCTATGGTTTAAAAGAAATTCACTGTGCTAAATTTGCCGTCTGTCATAAAGATTTTTGAAATGAATACTTTGGGTAAATGAGTCTTTTTGATTGATTGTAGTGTTTTTTGTTGGGTTGCGATCCAAGTTAAACAGAAATAAAATGTGCGGTACTAATATGGTGGTAATATATGCCAAGTTTGTGCACATTCGATTTTTATGTGGTTTTCCAGACTAAAATTGTGTAATAACTGTGATTAATCTTTTCCTGAAAAATGATATCAATTTTGTTCAAGTGAGTTGAGGATTACCAATTTACCAATTGATTATCAAATATATGTTTGTTTTTCCTGATCCGTTTTCATTGGAGTTATATTGCTTATATTTTGGTATTTATTAGGATTATGAACCAAGGAGCTTTTAGGATTATTTGCCTCAAGATTTTGTTATCTTTAACCATTTTATTTCGTGATGATGATGTTGAACATTGTAGTAGTGCATTAACTACTTTTTAAGGTACGATCAATTTTTTGAAGTTCTACTGAACACCCAGAAAACCCCTTTTTTAATTCAATAACCTTTGACTTATTAAATCGTATTATTTGAAAATCAGAAATAAAATTGTTGATGAAATAATTTAATTTTAGTTTTAATAAAAACATAATATTCTTTCAATAAAATAAAATAGTTTTACTAATAAATACAGTCTTGGCCAAAATTATTGAGCACCCATGATATCTTAAAAATTTTTTGAGAGTATCAATTTTAAATAAATTGAAACAATTTTTTTAGGTTCACATTACTATTTATTTATATAAAACTAGCTGACCCGGCGAACTTTGTATCGCACCAAATTACTTCGTCCGAGCAAACAATTTTGACCTTCACTTCAAAATTGATGTTGATGAACAATTCAACTCAATGCTCAATAGACGTTTGAGTTAGACGATTGAGTGGCCATTCCATTCGCTTTTTCATCCAGTTCAACACTAACGCGGTTTTTACATCAAGTAAACTTTTTATTTGACAAACATTTTTGTTATCCAAAAATCATATTTATATGTGTTTTTAATATGAACAGAGATTATTTTTAAAAACTTTTTATCTTGTTTAAGCTATTAAAAATAACTAGAAATTTAAAGCAATGGAATTTATGGATGTGTAGTGAATTTAATCTTCTACAAAAACTTCGATAAAGAATTAACTTATCGAACTCAAAAGTTTATTAAAGAAACGCCAAATCGACAAAAAGGGAGCGGTTGTCGATAAAACTAATTACTTCTACCAGGCTATTTCACTTCTAATGTGAGTATATCGAGTAACCCGCGCTTATTAGATTGTATTAGATATGTCAAAATATTGAAAAAGGATGGCGGAGAAATTATATTTTTTTAATTTTATTATTTTTCACAGATTTTTAACAATAAGGTGGTATTGTATAATTTAATCTAACAATTTACACAATTGTTATTTTAATGTAACAGTGTTAATTGGCTGGTTTTTATATGTTATCTTTCTATTTGAAAAAAAAAAATTGTTTTAATTTAAGTGGATCCTCTTAGTCCAGCCATTAATGTGGCATATACAGTTATCGTGTCTTATAAAAATTTAAAATCGAGTCAAACGAATCTCTGAATTTTCCATTTATTCAGAGTCCATATGAAATTATCATTTTTATTTTATTTATTAACTTTCAATAGACATAATTGTATTGCATTGTTTTACAATTCAAAATTCTGACAGTTTCATAGTATTCACAATGTCTAATAGATGTCGCAAGAATCATAAAAAATCTATCAAATATATTTAATGCATGTTCGTTTGATGTAAAAGCCGCGTAAAGGTAGGTTTATGGTTGCGTTTCTTTCGTTCGGTAGTTTGTTCGACCAATCATCTTTTGTACAAAAATCCAGAATTGTCATTTTTGACCAATATGATTGGTGGAAAAAATTGTCAGAATGAGCGAACGAACGCAACCATAAAGGCGGCATAATGTATTGAAAAGTGAATAAAAGGTCGATGCAAAGGGCAACCATCGAAAATTTAGTTGTTTTTTGCAAATTGACTTTGTGATTTGTTAATCGTCATAGCGAACGCCAAAAGAACGGGGAACTAAATGTACTTGCTTTTATATATATATAGAAGATAAGATTGCCAAAATTCTACACAACTTATATTTATAGTAGTCCGCAACCAACGCCATCTATTGAAAATAATCCGAAGTGGCTATTTTAATGAATGATCATTGTCGAAATAAAATTTTCATCGGTGGTGTTAAGTGTATTTTCATACAAAATTCCTCTACAAAACGCAATTTTCGATTTTCCGATTTTTTTTTTTGAGATTTCGGTTTTGCTTTGGGTTCCGATTTTTTTCAAGCTTATGGATTATCCTTTGAGTTTTTCCGAATTTTCTTTTTTTCTAACCTACCACTGTATTGAGACGGATAATGCACAAAAAGAATCATTCATTCTCGAGTTTTTGCAAGACTAACGCACGGCAAATGATTTTTATTGGTGGATTTTTTCAAAAATTTCTTTCGTAAGAACCATCTCCTGGTAATTGCATACACAACAAAAAAGATTGAGCCAAATCGGTTTTGCCGTTCTCAACTGATGATCTACATACAGCACATACATTTTTTGCACCATTTTTATAGATTTTTTAAAAGTACATAAATGTATATTTTTATTTAAATTAAATGTATAACAGTTGTTTGTTACGAAAAGAAAAATTAAATTATTACATGTGATGTAAACGAAACAAAAGATAAAAATAGAAAATTACCATTTTTACAGTATAGTCGTACTTATGTTCATAATTTATACTTTGTTAATACCGGTGTGAAGTTTTTGGACAAAAGTTTTTGGAGAAAAATTTACGCGAGTGTTCTTTGTGAAGTTTTTGGACACATTTTTATATCTTGGACAAAATTTTTTGTAAGTGTGCAATTTTAACAGTGTGTTTATTTTATATTAAAATCGAAAAAATATTGATAATAATTGTTTATAACATGTAAAATGTGCACATAGGATTTTTGTATTCTCGCCGGCAGAAACAAAGGATGAGTTTTTATTTATTTTTTTGATTTTATATATAATTATTTTATAATGAATGATAACTGTTTTGGTTATTTTGTTGATATTTTCGATATAAATTTTGATTTGATTTAAATAAATATGTTTAGTAATTGTTGTGTTTGAAAATACGCATTTGTTTTATATTGCTGTGGCAGTGGTCTGTTACGGTTTGTGTGTATGTGTGTGGAAGCGTTATATACATTTGGTGAATATCGTTATATCCCTTTTGTGATTTACTGGCACGGTTGTGCGGGTGGGGCGGAGTGCCATGTGGAAGGTTTGTTTTTGTGTGTGTGTGTTTTGAGCCGACTTACACATTTGTGTGTTCCTGTTTGACTTGTTTTCTTTCGTCCGAAAAATAAACTGTGTAACTATACACACGGTTGGTTGGTTTTGCTTGGAATCAGGCGAGGTTTTTTATCAACAACGCCATTGCGTACTATGGTTTTTTGCTCGCAGATTTGTGTGTGTTGGACTAGAATTGAGCCAGTTTTTTGTGTTTCTTGGTTGAAAAAGGGATATAAAAGAAAAATATTGAACAAATGAGGAAAATAGCATCGACCTTATTTTGTTATATACCAGTACATCTGTATATACAATACAAATTTGTCTCTTTTTTTCGTGTATTTGCTGTTATATAAGATAATACACGTTATGTACAATCATTAAATAAAATAATAATATGGTTATTTACTCAATGCTTTTAGTTTAAAGCGAAATGAGTGAAAAGGATAAAAATAAAATATCGATGTTGTGTTATTTTTTTATTCGTCCTATGATGATCAAATATGATTATTCGGTTATAATTATAGGGTTTCGTTGTGTATGTTTGGTCTACCATACCATATTTGATTCTCTTTTGCTTACTATTTTATTTTCTAAAATTATTTTACGATCACAATCTCTTTTGTTTTACTTTAAAATAATATCCTCTCATCTAAGAACATTGTTCTTGTTGTACTAGTACGTACATTTACTCATAAATTGTTGTACATATACATCTATCTCTGTATCATTTTGATTACACCAATCCCTCGCTTAACGATGTCTCTTTTTACGAAAATTTTACTTTCGGGAAAAGGATTCGATTCACGAATTTTATTTTTGTTCTTAATTAAATGTGCATTCTAGGTTCGAGATTTTCTAGAATGTTTTGTGTTTTTAAATTAAATTTTTGCCTTACTTTAAACAATTCTATAAATTGAAATTTTGTCGAAAGTCCTGACTTTAAACAATAAAGTTGTCGGCAAATATAATTCAATTTATTTTATTATTATTATTATTATTTATTGTTTTTTGAACATACCGGAAGGTCAGGGAAGATTGTGATTGCAACATTCTTGATCAGGGGGTCTATTTAATTACTTACGCTTTGAGGATAGACTCAATACATTCAAATATAGACCAAAGACCTTTTGCCATAGAATGTTGGTTTTTTGACGATCTTTCTGGTTGAATTCAGGTTATGTTTTAGTATAGTGTGTGAATGTTAGATATAAATCAACCCTGCTTTTAGTTGAATGAATTTAAATATAGGTAGCTAATTGGCAATACCGAATTTAAATTTAATTTTTACAATATAAACGGAATATTTAGGTCATCATATGTATGATAATGCTGTCGAGTCATTACGAACGTAAAGTCCCTCGGTTAGATGGTGTCGGGTGGGAAGATAGGGCAAAATAAGGTTACAAACAGCATATGATGAGATGACCCGTAGATGTGAATTTAATAACCTAACCAGTCTATTATGACTGATGACGAATACATATGATGAATATTAGTATCCTTTACCTCAACCACAACTAACCCAAATTAATAAACTAACAAAATCTAATCTAGAGTGTGAATTTAATTGAGACTAACAATTTAATATATTTAAGTAGTTAGATAACGACTTTGCTGCGGTTCGCCTTAGTTGTTTCTGTGACTAACATCCTTTCCTAAATAACCCTATCTGTTAAGGATGCAGGCAGGGCCTGGGCCCGCATGATGCTGAAATATTATTCGCATTCAGATATAATTTGTTATTTGATTGTGGATATTTCAGGATTATGGTAACGTATCTAGGATCGCCGTTATGGCTGGCCTGTACGCCTCTATCATATCATATCATATCAAATCGAAAAAATATTGATAATAAATATTGATAAAACAAAAGAAATTGTTTAACATTAAAAAATCTAAAATACTCATTATTATAAATTTTTCAATAAATCCATACTGTATCATTTTATACCATACTGTATAAAATGATACACCAAATAACAAAAATCTCAGAGATTGGCTCGCATAGTGACTAAATACGTTCAAAAGGGGATACTTTGAGCTATTTAAATCAGTGAGCCCCATCTCGAAATGATGAACTAGGCTCATGTATTGAATTTTTAAAGTTTTACCAATATAGCGAGTCTGCGTGTCCACGGATGTTCTACTGCTCTAAGCCAAATAGCAAACATCTCAGAGATTGGCTCGCATAGTGACTATATACGTTCAAAAGGGGATACTTTGAGCTATTTAAATCAGTTAGCCCCATCTCGAAATGATGAACTAGGCTCATGTATTGAATTTTCAAAGTTTTACCAATATAGCGAGTCTGCGTGTCCACGAATGTTCTACTACTCTAAGCCAAATAGCAAAAATCTCAGAGATTGGCTCGCATAGTGACTATATACGTTCAAAAGGGGATACTTTGAGCTATTTAAATCAGTTAGCCCCATCTCGAAATGATGAACTAGGCTCATGTATTGAATTTTCAAAGTTTTACCAATATAGCGAGTCTGCGTGTCCACGGATGTTCTACTGCTCTAAGCCAAATAGCAAACATCTCAAAGATTGGCTCGCATAGTGACTATATACGTTCAAAAGGGGATACTTTGAGCTATTTAAATCAGTTAGCCCCATCTCGAAATGATGAACTAGGCTCATGTATTGAATTTTCAAAGTTTTACCAATATAGCGAGTCTGCGTGTCCACGGATGTTCTACTGCTCTAAGCCAAATAGCAAACATCTCAGAGATTGGCTCGCATAGTGACTATATACGTTTGAAAGGGGATACTTTGAGCTTTTTAAATCAGTTAGCCTCATCTCGAAATGATGAACTAGGCTCATGTATTGAATTTTCAAAATTTTACCAATATAGCGAGTCTGCGTGTCCACGAATGTTCTACTACTCTAAGCCAAATAGCAAAAATCTCAGAGATTGGCTCGCATAGTGACTATATACGTTCAAAAGGGGATACTTTGAGCTATTTAAATCAGTTAGCCCCATCTCGAAATGATGAACTAGGCTCATGTATTGAATTTTCAAAGTTTTACCAATATAGCGAGTCTGCGTGTCCACGGATGTTCTACTGCTCTAAGCCAAATAGCAAACATCTCAGAGATTGGCTCGCATAGTGACTATATACGTTCAAAAGGGGATACTTTGAGCTATTTAAATCAGTTAGCCCCATCTCGAAATGATGAACTAGGCTCATGTATTGAATTTTCAAAGTTTTACCAATATAGCGAGTCTGCGTGTCCACGGATGTTCTACTGCTCTAAGCCAAATAGCAAACATCTCAGAGATTGGCTCGCATAGTGACTATATACTTTCGAAAGGGGATACTTTGAGCTATTTAAATCAGTTAGCCCCATCTCGAAATGATGAACTAGGCTCATGTATTGAATTTTCAAAGTTTTACCAATATAGCGAGTCTGCGTGTCCACGGATGTTCTACTGCTCTAAGCCAAATAGCAAACATCTCAGAGATTGGCTCGCATAGTGACTATATACGTTCAAAAGGGGATACTTTGAGCTATTTAAATCAGTTAGCCCCATCTCGAAATGATGAACTAGGCTCATGTATTGAATTTTCAAAGTTTTACCAATATAGCGAGTCTGCGTGTCCACGGATGTTCTACTGCTCTAAGCCAAATAGCAAACATCTCAGAGATTGGCTCGCATAGTGACTATATACGTTCAAAAGGGGATACTTTGAGCTATTTAAATCAGTTAGCCCCATCTCGAAATGATGAACTAGGCTCATGTATTGAATTTTTAAAGTTTTACCAATATAGCGAGTCTGCGTGTCCACGGATGTTCTACTGCTCTAAGCCAAATAGCAAACATCTCTGAGATTGGCTCGCATAGTGACTATATACGTTCAAAAGGGGATACTTTGAGCTATTTAAATCAGTTAGCCCCATCTCGAAATGATGAACTAGGCTCATGTATTGAATTTTCAAAGTTTTACCAATATAGCGAGTCTGCGTGTCCACGGATGTTCTACTGCTCTAAGCCAAATAGCAAACATCTCAGAGATTGGCTCGCATAGTGACTATATACGTTCAAAAGGGGATACTTTGAGCTATTTAAATCAGTTAGCCCCATCTCGAAATGATGAACTAGGCTCATGTATTGAATTTTCAAAGTTTTACCAATATAGCGAGTCTGCGTGTCCACGGATGTTCTACTGCTCTAAGCCAAATAGCAAACATCTCAGAGATTGGCTCGTATAGTGACTATATACGTTTGAAAGGGGATACTTTGAGCTTTTTAAATCAGTTAGCCCCATCTCGAAATGATGAACTAGGCTCATGTATTGAATTTTCAAAGTTTTACCAATATAGCGAGTCTGCGTGTCCACGAATGTTCTACTACTCTAAGCCAAATAGCAAAAATCTCAGAGATTGGCTCGCATAGTGACTATATACGTTCAAAAGGGGATACTTTGAGCTATTTAAATCAGTTAGCCCCATCTCGAAATGATGAACTAGGCTCATGTATTGAATTTTTAAAGTTTTACCAATATAGCGAGTCTGCGTGTCCACGGATGTTCTACTGCTCTAAGCCAAATAGCAAACATCTCAGAGATTGGCTCGCATAGTGACTATATACGTTCAAAAGGGGATACTTTGAGCTATTTAAATCAGTTAGCCCCATCTCGAAATGATGAACTAGGCTCATGTATTGAATTTTCAAAGTTTTACCAATATAGCGAGTCTGCGTGTCCACGGATGTTCTACTGCTCTAAGCCAAATAGCAAACATCTCAGAGATTGGCTCGCATAGTGACTATATACGTTCAAAAGGGGATACTTTGAGCTATTTAAATCAGTTAGCCCCATCTCGAAATGATGAACTAGGCTCATGTATTGAATTTTCAAAGTTTTACCAATATAGCGAGTCTGCGTGTCCACGAATGTTCTACTACTCTAAGCCAAATAGCAAAAATCTCAGAGATTGGCTCGCATAGTGACTATATACGTTCAAAAGGGGATACTTTGAGCTATTTAAATCAGTTAGCCCCATCTCGAAATGATGAACTAGGCTCATGTATTGAATTTTCAAAGTTTTACCAATATAGCGAGTCTGCGTGTCCACGAATGTTCTACTACTCTAAGCCAAATAGCAAAAATCTCAGAGATTGGCTCGCATAGTGACTATATACGTTCAAAAGGGGATACTTTGAGCTATTTAAATCAGTTAGCCCCATCTCGAAATGATGAACTAGGCTCATGTATTGAATTTTCAAAGTTTTACCAATATAGCGAGTCTGCGTGTCCACGGATGTTCTACTGCTCTAAGCCAAATAGCAAACATCTCAGAGATTGGCTCGCATAGTGACTATATACGTTCAAAAGGGGATACTTTGAGCTATTTAAATCAGTTAGCCCCATCTCGAAATGATGAACTAGGCTCATGTATTGAATTTTCAAAGTTTTACCAATATAGCGAGTCTGCGTGTCCACGGATGTTCTACTACTCTAAGCCAAATAGCAAAAATCTCAGAGATTGGCTCGCATAGTGACTATATACGTTCAAAAGGGGATACTTTGAGCTATTTAAATCAGTTAGCCCCATCTCGAAATGATGAACTAGGCTCATGTATTGAATTTTTAAAGTTTTACCAATATAGCGAGTCTGCGTGTCCACGGATGTTCTACTGCTCTAAGCCAAATAGCAAACATCTCAGAGATTGGCTCGCATAGTGACTATATACGTTCAAAAGGGGATACTTTGAGCTATTTAAATCAGTTAGCCCCATCTCGAAATGATGAACTAGGCTCATGTATTGAATTTTCAAAGTTTTACCAATATAGCGAGTCTGCGTGTCCACGGATGTTCTACTACTCTAAGCCAAATAGCAAAAATCTCAGAGATTGGCTCGCATAGTGACTATATACGTTCAAAAGGGGATACTTTGAGCTATTTAAATCAGTTAGCCCCATCTCGAAATGATGAACTAGGCTCATGTATTGAATTTTTAAAGTTTTACCAATATAGCGAGTCTGCGTGTTCACGGATGTTCTACTGCTCTAAGCCAAATAGCAAACATCTCAGAGATTGGCTCGTATAGTGACTATATACGTTTGAAAGGGGATACTTTGAGCTTTTTAAATCAGTTAGCCCCATCTCGAAATGATGAACTAGGCTCATGTATTGAATTTTCAAAGTTTTACCAATATAGCGAGTCTGCGTGTCCACGAATGTTCTACTACTCTAAGCCAAATAGCAAAAATCTCAGAGATTGGCTCGCATAGTGACTATATACGTTCAAAAGGGGATACTTTGAGCTATTTAAATCAGTTAGCCCCATCTCGAAATGATGAACTAGGCTCATGTATTGAATTTTCAAAGTTTTACCAATATAGCGAGTCTGCGTGTCCACGGATGTTCTACTGCTCTAAGCCAAATAGCAAACATCTCAGAGATTGGCTCGCATAGTGACTATATACGTTCAAAAGGGGATACTTTGGGCTATTTAAATCAGTTAGCCCCATCTCGAAATGATGAACTAGGCTCATGTATTGAATTTTCAAAGTTTTACCAATATAGCGAGTCTGCGTGTCCACGGATGTTCTACTGCTCTAAGCCAAATAGCAAACATCTCAGAGATTGGCTCGCATAGTGACTATATACGTTCAAAAGGGGATACTTTGAGCTATTTAAATCAGTTAGCCCCATCTCGAAATGATGAACTAGGCTCATGTATTGATTTTTAAAGTTTTACCAATATAGCGAGTCTGCGTGTCCACGGATGTTCTACTGCTCTAAGCCAAATAGCAAACATCTCAGAGATTGGCTCGCATAGTGACTATATACGTTCAAAAGGGGATACTTTGAGCTATTTAAATCAGTTAGCCCCATCTCGAAATGATGAACTAGGCTCATGTATTGAATTTTCAAAGTTTTACCAATATAGCGAGTCTGCGTGTCCACGAATGTTCTACTACTCTAAGCCAAATAGCAAACATCTCAGAGATTGGCTCGCATAGTGACTATATACGTTCAAAAGGGGATACTTTGAGCTATTTAAATCAGTTAGCCCCATCTCGAAATGATGAACTAGGCTCATGTATTGAATTTTTAAAGTTTTACCAATATAGCGAGTCTGCGTGTCCACGGATGTTCTACTGCTCTAAGCCAAATAGCAAACATCTCAGAGATTGGCTCGCATAGTGACTATATACGTTCGAAAGGGGATACTTTGAGCTATTTAAATCAGTTAGCCCTATCTCGAAATGATGAACTAGGCTCATGTATTGAACTTTTAAAGTTTTACCAATATAGCGAGTCTGCGTGTCCACGGATGTTCTACTGCTCTAAGCCAAATAGCAAACATCTCAGAGATTGGCTCGCATAGTGACTATACACGTTCAAAAGGGGATACTTTGAGCTATTTAAATCAGTTAGCCCCATCTCGAAATGATGAACTAGGCTCATGTATTGAATTTTCAAAGTTTTACCAATATAGCGAGTCTGCGTGTCCACGGATGTTCTACTGCTCTAAGCCAAATAGCAAACATCTCAGAGATTGGCTCGTATAGTGACTATATACGTTTGAAAGGGGATACTTTGAGCTTTTTAAATCAGTTAGCCCCATCTCGAAATGATGAACTAGGCTCATGTATTGAATTTTTAAAGTTTTACCAATATAGCGAGTCTGCGTGTCCACGGATGTTCTACTGCTCTAAGCCAAATAGCAAACATCTCAGAGATTGGCTCGCATAGTGACTATATACGTTCGAAAGGGGATACTTTGAGCTATTTAAATCAGTTAGCCCCATCTCGAAATGATGAACTAGGCTCATGTATTGAACTTTTAAAGTTTTACCAATATAGCGAGTCTGCGTGTCCACGGATGTTCTACTGCTCTAAGCCAAATAGCAAACATCTCAGAGATTGGCTCGCATAGTGACTATACACGTTCAAAAGGGGATACTTTGAGCTATTTAAATCAGTTAGCCCCATCTCGAAATGATGAACTAGGCTCATGTATTGAATTTTCAAAGTTTTACCAATATAGCGAGTCTGCGTGTCCACGAATGTTCTACTACTCTAAGCCAAATAGCAAACATCTCAGAGATTGGCTCGCATAGTGACTATATACGTTCAAAAGGGGATACTTTGAGCTATTTAAATCAGTTAGCCCCATCTCGAAATGATGAACTAGGCTCATGTATTGAATTTTTAAAGTTTTACCAATATAGCGAGTCTGCGTGTCCACGGATGTTCTACTGCTCTAAGCCAAATAGCAAACATCTCAGAGATTGGCTCGCATAGTGACTATATACGTTCGAAAGGGGATACTTTGAGCTATTTAAATCAGTTAGCCCCATCTCGAAATGATGAACTAGGCTCATGTATTGAACTTTTAAAGTTTTACCAATATAGCGAGTCTGCGTGTCCACGGATGTTCTACTGCTCTAAGCCAAATAGCAAACATCTCAGAGATTGGCTCGCATAGTGACTATACACGTTCAAAAGGGGATACTTTGAGCTATTTAAATCAGTTAGCCCCATCTCGAAATGATGAACTAGGCTCATGTATTGAATTTTCAAAGTTTTACCAATATAGCGAGTCTGCGTGTCCACGAATGTTCTACTACTCTAAGCCAAATAGCAAACATCTCAGAGATTGGCTCGCATAGTGACTATATACGTTCAAAAGGGGATACTTTGAGCTATTTAAATCAGTTAGCCCCATCTCGAAATGATGAACTAGGCTCATGTATTGAATTTTTAAAGTTTTACCAATATAGCGAGTCTGCGTGTCCACGGATGTTCTACTGCTCTAAGCCAAATAGCAAACATCTCAGAGATTGGCTCGCATAGTGACTATACACGTTCAAAAGGGGATACTTTGAGCTATTTAAATCAGTTAGCCCCATCTCGAAATGATGAACTAGGCTCATGTATTGAATTTTCAAAGTTTTACCAATATAGCGAGTCTGCGTGTCCACGGATGTTCTACTGCTCTAAGCCAAATAGCAAACATCTCAGAGATTGGCTCGTATAGTGACTATATACGTTCAAAAGGGGATACTTTGAGCTTTTTAAATCAGTTAGCCCCATCTCGAAATGATGAACTAGGCTCATGTATTGAATTTTCAAAGTTTTACCAATATAGCGAGTCTGCGTGTCCACGAATGTTCTACTACTCTAAGCCAAATAGCAAAAATCTCAGAGATTGGCTCGCATAGTGACTATATACGTTCAAAAGGGGATACTTTGAGCTATTAAAATCATTTAGCCCCATCTCGAAATGATGAACTAGGCTCATGTATTGAATTTTCAAAGTTTTACCAATATAGCGAGTCTGCGTGTCCACGGATGTTCTACTGCTCTAAGCCAAATAGCAAACATCTCAGAGATTGGCTCGCATAGTGACTATATACGTTCAAAAGGGTATACTTTGAGCTATTTAAATCAGTTAGCCCTATCTCGAAATGATGAACTAGGCTCATGTATTGAATTTTCAAAGTTTTACCAATATAGCGAGTCTGCGTGTCCACGGATGTTCTACTACTCTAAGCCAAATAGCAAAAATCTCAGAGATTGGCTCGCATAGTGACTATATACGTTCAAAAGGGGATACTTTGAGCTATTTAAATCAGTTAGCCCCATCTCGAAATGATGAACTAGGCTCATGTATTGAATTTTTAAAGTTTTACCAATATAGCGAGTCTGCGTGTCCACGGATGTTCTACTGCTCTAAGCCAAATAGCAAACATCTCAGAGATTGGCTCGCATAGTGACTATATACGTTCAAAAGGGGATACTTTGAGCTATTTAAATCAGTTAGCCCCATCTCGAAATGATGAACTAGGCTCATGTATTGAATTTTCAAAGTTTTACCAATATAGCGAGTCTGCGTGTCCACGAATGTTCTACTACTCTAAGCCAAATAGCAAAAATCTCAGAGATTGGCTCGCATAGTGACTATATACGTTCAAAAGGGGATACTTTGAGCTATTTAAATCAGTTAGCCCTATCTCGAAATGATGAACTAGGCTCATGTATTGAATTTTCAAAGTTTTACCAATATAGCGAGTCTGCGTGTCCACGGATGTTCTACTACTCTAAGCCAAATAGCAAAAATCTCAGAGATTGGCTCGCATAGTGACTATATACGTTCAAAAGGGGATACTTTGAGCTATTTAAATCAGTTAGCCCTATCTCGAAATGATGAACTAGGCTCATGTATTGAATTTTCAAAGTTTTACCAATATAGCGAGTCTGCGTGTCCACGGATGTTCTACTACTCTAAGCCAAATAGCAAAAATCTCAGAGATTGGCTCGCATAGTGACTATATACGTTCAAAAGGGGATACTTTGAGCTATTTAAATCAGTTAGCCCCATCTCGAAATGATGAACTAGGCTCATGTATTGAATTTTTAAAGTTTTACCAATATAGCGAGTCTGCGTGTCCACGAATGTTCTACTACTCTAAGCCAAATAGCAAAAATCTCAGAGATTGGCTCGCATAGTGACTATATACGTTCAAAAGGGGATACTTTGAGCTATTAAAATCATTTAGCCCCATCTCGAAATGATGAACTAGGCTCATGTATTGAATTTTCAAAGTTTTACCAATATAGCGAGTCTGCGTGTCCACGGATGTTCTACTGCTCTAAGCCAAATAGCAAACATCTCAGAGATTGGCTCGCATAGTGACTATATACGTTCAAAAGGGTATACTTTGAGCTATTTAAATCAGTTAGCCCTATCTCGAAATGATGAACTAGGCTCATGTATTGAATTTTCAAAGTTTTACCAATATAGCGAGTCTGCGTGTCCACGGATGTTCTACTACTCTAAGCCAAATAGCAAAAATCTCAGAGATTGGCTCGCATAGTGACTATATACGTTCAAAAGGGGATACTTTGAGCTATTTAAATCAGTTAGCCCCATCTCGAAATGATGAACTAGGCTCATGTATTGAATTTTTAAAGTTTTACCAATATAGCGAGTCTGCGTGTCCACGGATGTTCTACTGCTCTAAGCCAAATAGCAAACATCTCAGAGATTGGCTCGCATAGTGACTATATACGTTTGAAAGGGGATACTTTGAGCTTTTTAAATCAGTTAGCCCCATCTCGAAATGATGAACTAGGCTCATGTATTGAATTTTCAAAGTTTTACCAATATAGCGAGTCTGCGTGTCCACGAATGTTCTACTACTCTAAGCCAAATAGCAAAAATCTCAGAGATTGGCTCGCATAGTGACTATATACGTTCAAAAGGGGATACTTTGAGCTATTTAAATCAGTTAGCCCCATCTCGAAATGATGAACTAGGCTCATGTATTGAATTTTTAAAGTTTTACCAATATAGCGAGTCTGCGTGTCCACGGATGTTCTACTGCTCTAAGCCAAATAGCAAACATCTCAGAGATTGGCTCGCATAGTGACTATATACGTTCAAAAGGGGATACTTTGAGCTATTTAAATCAGTTAGCCCCATCTCGAAATGATGAACTAGGCTCATGTATTGAATTTTCAAAGTTTTACCAATATAGCGAGTCTGCGTGTCCACGGATGTTCTACTGCTCTAAGCCAAATAACAAAAATCTCAGAGATTGGCTCGCATAGAGACTATATACGTTCGAAAGGGGATACTTTGAGCTATTTTAAATAGTTCAAAGTATCCCTTTTTGGACGTATTTAGTCACTATGCGAGCCAATCTCTGAGATGTTTGCTATTTGGCTTAGAGCAGTAGAACATCCGTGGACACGCAGACTCGCTATATTGGTAAAACTTTAAAAATTCAATACATGAGCCTAGTTCATCATTTCGAGATGGGGCTAACTGATTTAAATAGCTCAAAGTATCCCCTTTCGAACGTATATAGTCACTATGCGAGCCAATCCCTGAGATGTTTGCTATTTGGCTTAGAGCAGTAGAACATCCGTGGACACGCAGACTCGCTATATTGGTAAAACTTTAAAAATTCAATACATGAGCCTAGTTCATCATTTCGAGATGGGGCTAACTGATTTAAATAGCTCAAAGTATCCCCTTTTGAACGTATATAGTCACTATGCGAGCCAATCTCTGAGATGTTTGCTATTTGGCTTAGAGCAGTAGAACATCCGTGGACACGTAGACTCGCTATATTGGTAAAACTTTGAAAATTCAATACATGAGCCTAGTTCATCATTTCGAGATGAGGCTAACTGATTTAAATAGCTCAAAGTATCCCCTTTTGAACGTATATAGTCACTATGCGAGCCAATCTCTGAGATGTTTGCTATTTGGCTTAGAGCAGTAGAACATCCGTGGACACGTAGACTCGCTATATTGGTAAAACTTTGAAAATTCAATACATGAGCCTAGTTCATCATTTCGAGATGGGGCTAACTGATTTAAATAGCTCAAAGTATCCCCTTTCGAACGTATATATTCGCTATGCGAGCCAATCTCTGAGATTTTTGTTATTTGGTGTATCATTTTATACAGTATAATACGTGATTTATTGAAAAATTTATAATAATGAGCATTTTAGATTTTTAATGTTAAACAATTTCTTTTGTTTTATCAATATTTATTATAAATATTGTTTCGATTTTAATATAAAATAAATACACTGTTAAAATTGTACACTTACTAAAAATTTTGTCCAAAAAATAAAAATGTGTCCAAAAACTTCACAAAGAACACTCACGTAAATTTTTGTCCAAAAACTTCACACCGGTTTTGTTAATATATTGTATAAACCGAAATGGATGTGTAAAATCTAGCAAGCTTTCATATTCAGCTTTCAGAACTTTATATCTTTTATTTTATTATTATTATTAGTTTCTATTTAGTTATGGTGGACACGAAGGTTACGCTTATTAAATAGACAATGAAAAAGACTAGAATATTTTTAAATGGAGATGTGCTGATAGGAAAAATATTTTTTGCAAAAGCAAGATGACGACAGTAGTGAAAAATTGTGTCCATAAAGCAGTTCAAACACAACTAGAACATTGGCAGGATCCGCGTGCTGCGAATGTGAACGTTGCAGAAGCTAATAATGAATTAAAAAGACCAAGCTAGATCTTCTGCAATGCCAGCATAATTGGGGAAGTAACTGTTAATTGTAATCCGGTATCCCATATTTACCTTCCTAATAAACCATCACAAAATAATAATATTAAAAGAATACGCACTAATGAATATAAAGAACCAACAAATCTGACCGAAATCAACATCCAAGAGTTCTCTATTATAATAGAAAAAAATAAAATACTTGGGACTATTTCAAGTATATAAATGTTATCTGAGTCTTCTTGCTGGTTAATGAATGGCATTTTTAATGTAGTTCCGACAATTATGGCACAGTTGTTCAGTGTTCATGCGAAATATGATGACCAAATAATCCCACTCGTGTATTGTTTAATGAACAAAAAATGTTATTCGGCATTTTTTTTTCGAACTTCATCGGATTGCAGTAGATTACAACATTTCATTGCACCCAAAGCGAATTATCTGCGATTTCGAAAAACTATTCATGTTGCAGCACGTGAGTTTTTCCCCTCAACTGAATTTAAAGGGTATCTTTTTCACTTTGGGCAAATTATTTGGCGGCCGGTTCAAAAGTCCAAACTTATAACAAAATATGGAAAGAACGAATCATTTAGTTTAGAAATTAGAATTATTAAAAGCCTTGTTTTTGTCCTTGCTATCGAAATTAAAAATTGTTTTAAGGAGCTAAATAAACACTTCAAGGATCCGGATACCAAAAAAATGTGCATATAATTATATTTGCGGGCTTAACCATGCAACTGGACCCCGATATGATCCAAGTTTTTGCTCCGTTGAAAATGCTTGGAAAGAAAACTTAGGCCTGGCATCGATGGCTCAAAGTGGTCGTGGGGAAACGAAATAGTGGTCTCTATAAAATTATAGGTGATTTGAAGAAGTAGGTTATTTTATCACAAACCACTTATGAAAAAATTAAAAGCGGTGAATAATTTCCTATAAATAGGCGAAATGTTAAAAGGTGTATGCAGCTTAAAAGAGTAATCAAAAAACGGTTGATGACAACTAAAATTGACTATTTAAAAAATATTGCTTATAACGTACATCTCATAAATTAAATTAATAATACCAATAAATTTAATGAAATACTTGTAACATAATCAATAGTTTTATTTTGGGAATGTTGATTTTAGAATTTTTATGTTTGGGATTTTATATTTTGGGATTTTTCTATTCTATTCTAGTATATGGAATTAATTTTTTTTTTTGGATTTTTTGTAGCTGGGATTTATTTTTAGGTATTCCATATGGTTCTTCGCACCCAACCCGCAGTAAAGATGTAGCTAACATGTTTTGATATAAAAAAAATCAAGGCTAACGATGACAATTATCGTTAGTCCGAGGATGACTTTACGAATTAGTATTATTAGTTTGTTTTAAAGCGTGGGTTCACAAAATATATTATAAAAAAAATTATAATAATGATGGCAATAATATGCCAAAATGATTTGTGATAAAACATAAACAAATTCCAATAAATGATTTTGATAGATGTGGCCAACACCCGACTTTCTTTTACGAGAAATGTACATAGATCTCAACACCGGATTTGTAACCAGAAATGTCTTGTATAATCAAAAATCATTATTCCTGCCCTTATTGAATTGGGAAAGATCCTACGGAAGCTGCCACTTCTGATAGACAGATGTCTACCAAATTATCTCAAGTTATGAAAAAAGCTTTAGAAAGAAGTTATTTTCTCACTAGTTATACCGCCTGTGACACTATTCTCGTAAGTTCCCCGGTATAGGGAATTGCGCAAAGAATTTATATGTAATTGACGATTGGTAATGTAGAGAAAACACCACTTACTATAATAAAATAAAGCTGTGATTCCATGTAAAATATGCCCACCAGCGCTCACGAAACGACTAAAAATTGGTATAGCGGCAAATTTTAATAGTTGTGACTCCATGTAAAAAAAATGTCTAAAATCACGGCTCCGATCGTCAATGTAAGCCGAAAAAAAACATTTCAACTGAAATTACTTATAAATTAATTCCCCAGTTCCCTATTCCCGGGGAATTACCAGAATAGTGTCACTGGTCTGTATATAGATGCATAATTTTAGTGGAATAATAATAATAAGAATTTTTTTGTATCAAAACTCGTCATTTCCAGTAAAATTTAAAATATTATCAAAACTAATATTGTTTAAATTTAATTTACAAACTTTTTATTAATTGACTTTTTGTAAACGCTATATACTTTCCAAAATATGTATTTGCAAAAAACGAACACGGTCCTACAGGAGCTGCATCTTCCGGTAGACCGAATTTGGCCAAAACACACTGAGATCACAAAATTTGTGGAAAAAGCTTATTTATGAAGTTTCACCACGATCAGTTAATCCGTCTTAACTATAAAGAAGACAAAGATATTTATTAAGAAACTTGAGGTTAATTATCAAGATATAATAACCAAAAAAGCAATATTTTTTCAAAAATCAACCTTTTCCTTTCCGCTTAAATTTAAAAAAAATGATCTGAGTCTAGAATGTTTTAACGCATAAAGATTTTCTTATAATTCAGATAATTTTCAAAATATTTGCAAAAATGAAAAGGCTCGTTTGGAAGCTACCGCACTTCCGTTGCACCAATTTCCTGCCAAAATTCACTGGTACCTCCTAATTTGTGGAAAAAGTATGAAAATCGTCGTTTCCACTTAAATTTTAGAACACTAATTTGTACCGGTATTATTACAAAATTGATTTAGAATCTGTTAGTTCATAACCATTTTTCTCGTAAATGATATACTTGTCAAAATACGTACAGGAAGCAAAAAAGCTCCTATTGTACTTCTTACTTCCTGTGGAAAAACAAAAATAGCTCCAATGGAAATCACTTCATTCGGCCAAAAGTTACTTGTGAGTGTATGCTTCTAGAGTTACGATAACTAGTCACTCGCATCGATACTCTAGCGCACTGTCTGCTGGATTAACAATCAACTCAATATGGATAGTTTGAACTTATAATGAAAAATACCAGTCATATGATCACTGTCTATGTCAGTGCGAGATTATGCCATCATTCGATGGCCACGTGACCGGCTAAGTTATACATTATACTGACGTGGTACAAACTGTACTGACCAGTATGTGACGAAGTATTTGCGATTTAAATGTTGATGCCGCTAACGATAATTTTGATGTCAATCAAAAATGCGCATAGTGCGTTAACAATCGTAATAACGAACTTTGTTGTACTGCTGCGTACTCGTGTATTACCATGGTGTGGTGTTATAGGTCCCACTCTTAGCCCATCTAAGCTCTTTTACAGCTACAACTGTAAAAATTACTTAGGTAGTTGGCCCGCCGTTCTGCTTGTTACAATACACACGATTTTCAGACATTATTGACCCTAACCTGGAGAAAAGACGCACTGACGTGGTATTGGCGTCATAATATGTAGTGTCAATTATTATAAGCAGAATATCCTCTACATCGCCTCTACTACAACACCAAATTCATTTAGGTTTACCATCAAAACACTCTGAACATTAAGTTTTAACTAACTATCCAACCAGAAGAATGTAAAGATTGTACCAAAGAATCTATAAAGATTGTATTATTAATCGTTTTCCAATCTGGGAAATAAAACAAAATTCTTCAACTTTTGCTACAACGCGGAAGTCTACATTAAAATGCGATGTAACGGACAATTAAAAATAAAAATGATCATAATTAGTGTATGCAGAACAGCAAGCGAAACCCGGTTTCAGTTTATATGATATCTTTAAAGATGCCAAGAATATTATTTTATGTACTTTGTTATTTTTTTGTTACTATAAAAAACTATAACTATAATTTATTCATGTGTTTAGTTCTTTTAAGTTTTATGGTGTAGTTGGTTTAATAAGTTTGGTAGTTGGTTGGATTACATTTGCGTCGTTTATTGTTGCATATATACCACTATCATACAGTAAACAGTACAGCAATAACAATAAAGAAGATGAAAAATTGTGGTGAAAATATTTTTTGTTTTCATCGTTTTCTTTTATGTTCGTTTTCCCAAATTTTCTTGTTCTTAATTCGGCCATAAATTATTATAGCTTAAGAAAAAAATATTTTAAAATAAGGAAAATATTCATTGCTTGAAAAAGTTTATTTCGATTTACTGTTCCATATTGTGGTGCAAAATTATAAAAATTAAAAACATAATTATGTTTTTATCTGCACCAAAAAGGTATATAATGAAATTGGAATGGGGAAAATTCCAAATATCAGTAGATGTTTTATAGCAAATAAATGATGAAATATGGTTTAGATTGTTTGCCAATTTTGGCATATTAAATTAATCCCGCATCACCTGTTATATAGTTGTTAAATTTTTTTGAACCGGTTGGTAAAGTACCAATAAAATTTAACACTTCCCGGTATGCGGATATACTCTTTAAAGACATATCTAAAATAAAACTGGAAAAGTTCGCACAGTTGCATTTAAATCATAAATTTTTATGAATAAATTTTTATTCCCGAACCAATTTACGGATCATAAAATAAAACCAGACCTTTTAAAATGGAATAGAAATCTTGTATTTTTTTATCGTTGTGCCACCATTTGGTACAGCGACATTGAAAACGATGACTATGACGAAGGAATAATTTTGTATCGAACTTTCTTGGTGATGGTTTTAATGTGCGATCAAAACGGGATATTCCATGCCATAAAAAATATAATATGGAAATGTAATACGTATAATCATATGTTTATGTTAACAACATAAATTTATTTGTTCTCGCATCATATTTACATACTCGTATATGCATAGCACGTTAATAGCACCATTAGACATAATAACATCTCTGTGGTATACGACACGACATAATTCTTGTCTTTTACATATGAAACATAAACAGTTACGGTTATGATGATGTTTCAAAACGATCTGAAGAGACCATTAATGACCAGCGGAAATCTATGTTGCTAAAGTCCTGGAATTTTTAATGCTTACTGATGGATCCTCATAGAATCGACTTTCAAATTAAAATTTAATTAATTTTGACCGGATTCGGTTGGGAAGACTGTTGTCATACGGCAACGCTCAGCATTGCACAAAACAAAAATGGGTTGAAAATAAAAATCGTTTGTAAGTTTACAGATATTATAAAATAATTTATTGCAAAAAAGTTGCGGTTATGCAATTATCTTCAGATAAGATACTCAATTTGAAAAAAAAAAAAAAAAAAATTATAATAACTCAGGTAAACAAACGAAATTTACTGCGAGATTAAATGGTATTTGGTTTGATATCACCAAAAGTACGATAGTACCGCATTGTAATCTGAGTCTAAATTCCAGCTAAGGTGTATCATTACCATACCTTTATGATGCAAAAGTCATGCATTCTGAATTGAAACGTTCACTAGCAATGTAAAATGGAATATAACCACTTTTTCTCTATAGCAACAATTCTATAAGCAATTACATTTTGTTCCCTGCGGTTTGTACCACCCATGCAAAATATTTTATTTGTTGATAGCATATGGACGTGAAACCAGGATTTATTGATGTACGGTCTCGAATATAGAGTAGCATTTGTAAATGCTGTATAAGATAGCGGAATTTTGACAGCGGAAAATAAGAGATTGCGCTACTCGCCGCAAGTGGCAGCACTATCACTAAAGAGAAATTATTTTGTTATGTAATTACCAGCGGAAATTTTTCATTCATTATGTACCACTTTTTTCACTAAATAAAATATCCCAGCGGAATAAAATATTAAAAGTGAACCTTAAAATGGCAAATTAATTGATCTCCGAAGTAAAGAAACTCGGTATATGAAATCTTGAAATTTAACAACAATCCGTCTATCCGCCATTTCTTCCACTAGTAACCAATACTTTCGATTGTTTTTCTAATAGTTTAGGTCATACTGAGACTATATGGAAAATTTGGGGTAAATTCATGGACTAGAATTTTCACTAGAATTTTTTGATTTTCTGCGGCCATATAAGTGATTTTCAGTTTTTGACCAATATCTCAAAAATTTCCACTAGTAGCCAATACTTTCGGTTGTTTTTCTAGTAGCTTAGGTCATACTGAGACTATATGGAAAATTTGGGGAAAATTCATTGACCAGAATTTTCACTAGAATTTCACTAGAGATTTCCAGTTTTTGACGAATATCTCAAAAAACCTTCACTAGTAACCAATACTTTCGGTTGTTTTTCTAGTAGTTTAGGTCATACTGAGACTATATGGAAAATTTGGGGAAAATTCAAATTCCAGAATTTTCACTATAATTTTTTGATTTTCTGCGACCAAATAAGAGATTTTCAGTTTTTGACCAATATCTCAAAAACTTCCACTAGTAGCCAATACTTTCGGATGTTTTTCTAGTAGCTTAGATCATACTGAGACTATATGGAAAATTTGGGGAAAATTCATAGACCAGAATTTTCACTAGAATTTTTTGATTTTCTGCAGCCAAATAAGACATTTTCAGTTTTTGACGAATATCTCAAAAAACTTCCACTAGTAACCAATACTTTCGGTTGTTTTTCTAGTAGCTTAGGTCATACTGAGACTATATTGAAAATTTGGGGAAAATTCATAGACCAGAATTTTCACTAGAATTTTTTGATTTTCTGTGACCAAATAAGAGATTTTCAGTTTTTGACCAATATCTCAAAAACTTCCACTAGTAACCAATACTTTCGGTTGTTTTTCTAGTAGCCCAGGTCATATTGAGACTATATGAAAAATTTGGGGAAAATTCATAGACCAGAATTTTCACTAGAATTTTTTGATTTTCTGCGAACAAATAAGAGATTTTCAGTTTTTGACCAATATCTCAAAAAACCTTCACTAGTAACCAATACTTTCAGTGGTTTTTCTAGTAGCTTAGGTCATACTGAGACTATATTGAAAATTTGGGGAAAATTCATAGACCAGAATTTTCACTAGAATTTTTTGATTTTCTGCGACCAAATAAGAGATTTTCAGTTTTTGACCAATATCTCAAAAACTTCCACTAGTAACCAATACTTTCAGTTGTCTTTCTAGTAGCTTAGGTCATACTGAGACTATATGGAAAATTTGGAGAAAATTCATAAACCAGAATTTTCAGTAGAATTTTTTGATTTTCTGCGGCCAAATAAGAGATTTTCAGTTTTTGACCATTATCCCAAAAATTCTACTAGTAACCAATACTTTTGGTTGTTTTCTAGTAGCCTAGGTCATACTGAGACTATATGGAAAATTTGGGGAAAATTCATAGACCAGAATTTTCACTAGAATTTTTTGATTTTCTGCGAACAAATAAGAGATTTTCAGTTTTTGACGAATATCTCAAAAAATCTTCACTAGTAAGCAATACTTTTGGTTGTTTTTCTAGTAGCTTAGGTCATACTGAGACTATATGGAAAATTTGGGGAAAATTCATAAACCAGAATTTTCACTAGAATTTTTTGATTTTCTACGACCAAATAAGAGATTTTCAGTTTTTGACGAATATCTCAAAAAACCTTCACTAGTAACCAATACTTTCAGTTGTTTTTCTACTAGCTTAGGTCATACTGAGACTATATGGAAAATTTGGGGAAAATTCATAAACCAGAATTTTCACAAGAATTTTTTGATTTTCTGCGGCCAAATAAGAGATTTTCAGTTTTTGACCATTATCCCAAAAATTCAACTAGTAACCAATACTTTCGGTTGTTTTTCTAGTAGCCTAGGTTATACTGAGACTATATGGAAAATTTGGGGAAAATTCATAGACCAGAATTTTCACTAGAATTTTTTGATTTTCTGCGAACAAATAAGAGATTTTCAGTTTTTGACCAATATCTCAAAAAACCTTCACTAGTAACCAATACTTTCAGTTGTTTTTCTAGTAGCTTAGGTCATACTGAGACTATATTGAAAATTTGGGGAAAATTCATAGACCAGAATTTTCACTAGAATTTTTTGATTTTCTGCGACCAAATAAGAGATTTTCAGTTTTTGACCAATATCTCAAAAACTTCCACTAGTAACCAATACTTTCAGTTGTCTTTCTAGTAGCTTAGGTCATACTGAGACTATATGGAAAATTTGGGGAAAATTCATAGACCAGAATTTTCAGTAGAATTTTTTGATTTTCTGCGGCCAAATAAGAGATTTTCAGTTTTTGACCATTATCCCAAAAAATCCACTAGTAACCAATACTTTCGGTTGTTTTTCTAGTAGCCCAGGTCATATTGAGACTATATGGAAAATTTGGGGAAAATTCATAGACCAGAATTTTCACTAGAATTTTTTGATTTTCTGCGAACAAATAAGAGATTTTCAGTTTTTGACGAATATCTCAAAAAACCTTCAATAGTAACCAATACTTTCAGTTGTTTTTCTAGTAGCTTAGGTCATACTGAGACTATATGGAAAATTTGGGAAAAATTCATAGACCAGAATTTTCACTAGAATTTTTTGATTTTCTGTGACCAAATAAGAGATTTTCAGTTTTTGACCAATATCTCAAAAACTTTAACTAGTAACCAAAACTTTCAGTTGTTTTTCTAGTACCAATACTTTCGGTTGTTTTTCTAGTAGCCCAGGTCATATTGAGACTATATGGAAAATTTGGGGAAAATTCATAGACCAGAATTTTCACTAGAATTTTTTGATTTTCTGCGAACAAATAAGAGATTTTCAGTTTTTGACGAATATCTCAAAAAACCTTCACTAGTAACCAATACTTTCAGTTGTTTTTCTAGTAGCTTAGGTCATACTGAGACTATATGGAAAATTTGGGGAAAATTCAAATTCCAGAATTTTCACTAGAATTTTTTGATTTTCTGCGACCACATAAGAGATTTTCAGTTTTTGACCAATATCTCAAAAACTTCCACTAGTAACTAATACTTTCGGTTGTTTTTCTAGTAGCTTAGGTCATACTGAGACTATATGGAAAATTTGGGGAAAATTCATAAACCAGAATTTTCACTAGAATTTTTTGATTTTCTGCGGCCATATAAGTGATTTTAAGTTTTTGACTAATATCTCAAAAACTTCCACTAGTAACCAATACTTTCGGTTGTTTTTCTAGTAGCCTAGGTCATACTGAGACTATATGGAAAATTTGGAGAAAATTCATAAACCAGAATTTTCACTAGAATTTTTTGGTTTTCTGCGGCCATATGTGATTTTCAGTTTTTCACCAATATCTCAAAAACTTCAACTAGTAACCAATACTTTCAGTTGTTTTTCTAGTAGCTTTGGTCATACTAAGACTATATGGAAAATTTGGGGAAAATTCATAGACCAGAATTTTCACTAGAATTTTTTGATTTTCTGCGGCCAAATAAGTGATTTTCAGTTTTTGACCAATATCTCAAAAACTTCCACTAGTAACCAATACTTTCAGTTGTTTTTCTAGTAGCTTAGATCATACTGAGACTATATGGAAAATTTTGGGAAAATTCATAGACCAGAATTTTCACTAGAACTTTTTGATTTTCTGCGGCCAAATAAGAGATTTTCAGTTTTTGACCAATATCTCAAAAACTTTAACTAGTAACCAATACTTTCGGTTGTTTTTCTAGTAGCCTAGGTCATACTGAGACTATATGGAAAATTTGGGGAAAATTCATAGACCAGAATTTTTACTAGAATTTTTTGATTTTCTGCGGCCATATAAGTGATTTTAAGTTTTTGACCAATATCTCAAAAACTTCCACTAGTAACCAATACTTTCAGTTGTCTTTCTAGTAGCTTAGGTCATACAGAGACTATATGGAAAATTTGGGGAAAATTCATAAACCAGAATTTTCACTAGAATTTTTTGATTTTCTGCGGCCAAATAAGAGATTTTCAGTTTTTGACCATTATCCCAAAAATTCCACTAGTAACCAATACTTTCAGTTGTTTTTCTAGTAGCCTAGGTCATACTGAGACTATATGGAAAATTTGGGGAAAATTCAAATTCCAGAATTTTCACTAGAACTTTTTGATTTTATGCGGCCAAATGTGATTTTCAGTTTTTCACCAATATCTGAAAAACTTCAACTAGTAACCAATACTTTCAGTTGTTTTTCTAGTAGCTTAGGTCATACTGAGACTATATGGAAAATTTGGGGAAAATTCATAGACCAGAATTTTTACTAGAATTTTTTGATTTTCTGCGGCCATATAAGTGATTTGAAGTTTTTGACCAATATCTCAAAAACTTCCACTAGTAACCAATACTTTCGGTTGATTTTCTAGTAGCCTAGGTCATACTGAGACTATATGGAAAATTTGGAGAAAATTCATGGACCAGAATTTTCCCCAAATTTTCCATATAGTCTCAGTATGACCTAAGCTACTAGAAAAACAACCAAAAGTATTGGTTACTAGTGGAAGTTTTTGAGATATTTGTCAAAAATTGAAACTAACATATGGCCGCAGAAAATCAAAAAATTCTAGTGAAAATTCTGGTCTATGAATTTTCCCCAAATTTTCCATATAGTCTCAGTATGACCTAGGCTACTAGAAAAACAACTGAAAGTATTGGTTACTAGTGAAGGTTTTTTGAGATATTCGTCAAAAACTGAAAATCTCTTATTTGGCCGCAGAAAATCAAAAAATTCTAGTGAAAATTCTGGTATATGAATTTTCCCCAAATTTTCCATATAGTCTCAGTAAGACCTAAGCTACTAGAAAAACAACCGAAAGTATTTGTTACTAGTGGGAGAAATGGCGGATAGACGGATTGTTGTTAAATTTCAAGATTTCATATACCGAGTTTCCTTACTTCGGAGATCAATTAATTTGCCACTTTAAGTTCACTTTTAATATTTTATTCCGCTGGGATATTTTATTTAGTGAAAAAAGTGGTACATAATGAATGAAAAATTTCCGCTGGTAATTACATAACAAAATAATTTCTCTTTAGTGATAGTACTGCCACTTGCGGCGAGTAGCACAATCTCTTATTTTCCGCTGTCAAAATTCCGCTATCTTATACAGCATCATTTGTAATTGGTATTTTGCCACACACAGTTGAAGCTATAGCAACTACAGAAATATTTACCCATTTTGTTATTCTACTGCCTATGGCCCATTCATTTTAGTGCTCACAATAGTTCCACGCGGTGAGTTCTTCAAATCATTTTTTACTAGTAAATGAGAAGTTTTGGGAATACAATTTTCGCAAATAGTCCTTGTTATGTAATAATCTTGATTTTTCAGTCCGATACAAACAAATTATCAAAACAGAAACGGAATTCCAATTTTTCGAGAGATTTATCAAATTCTTATATCATATCAAATAATGGGGCAAAATTCTTTCCATATTGCTGCACGAATTCCGGATTCTATCTTGGGTTGTGGCCTTGGTACATTGAGAAATTGAGCGAAGTGGATTTCCTCTAATAAATTGTTTACACCCGTGACAACCAAAATACTGTATCGTTGATTCGTCGTAAGATAAATCCTGTTCCGGGTGAAAATGTTTGTCAAAGCGTTGTTTTAGTTCATCGGTCAAAGACCGCTGTTTCCACACACTATTGCTTGGCTGTTGGAAACTGCAATCGATGAAATGTAAGAATCGAAATCCCCAAAAGCGTTGACAATAGCTGTGTTTCTTGACGCTTGACCTGATCCAGTTCAGTTCATGTTTCATAAAACAACACAAAGGCGCTTGCCTGGTTTAAAATCAAAATTTGTGATCTAAAACAAAATTTGGATCATGCTTTCCATATAAAATTGGAACTGATCCGGATCAAGGTATGCATCTTGGGGGTCGCGAATCACTGAATAGTTTTATGTTAGTCAATCGTTCATACTTACAGGTAAGTTGCTATTTTGGGGGAAGTAAATAGTTTTGTGTACTGTAGTCAAAAATTAAATGGATACTAATAATAAAAACTGTTAAAATAATAATTACATTAAGATTTATATTTTTATTTTGAAATTGTAGGTGACAGTTGTTGGCGAGTGTTGTTGGTTTGTTTGTTGTGGTGTTTGGAGTAACTCTTTATTGGTTATCTCCTTTTTTGAAAGCAAAACTTAACTGCCTCTTAATTGTATGCCGTCATTACTCTTACAGGTTAACATTTCTGAGTTTTATCTTCTGACTACTATAACAGTCGGAGTTATCATCATTAAAGGTTTACCTTTTTTGATATTTTACTGACTCCTAGGAGCAGTACTGACTGTCTATAAATTTAGACAGTTTATTATGTACAAAGCAATAATATGCCGCGTACAAAAAAACGTACCGCTGAGGTTAACAATAAGGCCTGTGCAAAAACTGCTCGCGAACAGAGAGCAAATTATTCAGATGAGAAATTAGCTGAAGTCCATGCTGAAGACGTATAACGACAATCTCGGAAAAGATCCAATATTCCAGATGAGCAATAATCTCAAGTTCGTGTCCGAGAGGTGCAACAAAGTGTTCAAAGTATCGGAGAAGATCCAATGGCAAAGTTAATAAATAATATAAAGGCAAAGTTAATTTTGAAAGCACTGAATTTCCCAATGCAATAAAGAAGTACATTGTCGATTTTGCCGATGATGTTCTTTCAGTCACCGCAGAAGTGAAAAAGAACTTTATGGACTATATTCGCAATTACAATTACGCTTTAGCATTTGTCTCTATGGGAGGCAAATATACATGTGGCAATAATGCTCAGCGTGGCCCTAGAGCTCCTTATTGCTTTAGAGTCCAACGTGCAATACACCATGTGGCTTCTACGGCCGCCCATCCTGCAGATGGTAAGGCACCCTCGCTTACCCAACTATACATGTTGGACACTGCACGATTGGCTGCAGATGGACGAATGAGCAATTCGTTCAATGTAAAGTGCAATAAAGATACCATGTTAGATTTTGAGGAGGAGAGAGAAATATCCTCGCCGAGTCATATACAATGATGAAAGAATTAGAAAAAGAGCTTGATCGATCTGGATCAAGCCTTCCTGAATTGGTACTTTTGATGGAAAAAGATTTAAGACAACTTGAGGGGTTGTAGTCATGAGAACAGAGCAGATCTGATCTCTAAAATCTTTAATTCAAAAATTAAAGAACTTATTAATGACGGTACTTTATAGAATGTCTTGGGTAGAGTTATTGCATACGTGTATGTAATCGAATTTCAAAAACGTGAACTTCCACATTTACATGTTGCTAACGCTTCATAATGAAGATAAACTTCGAACTACCGAGACTGTTGACAAATTGGTTTGATAAGCAACATGATAAGATTTTTTGTACTCGTGTTGTGTTAGCGCTCCAGAATCAATGTGGCGACTTAATTGCTACTTGATACACCACAAGTCGCATCATATCATCGACCAGGGGAGGAATTAGCTCCTCTTCAAAGGGCTGCAGAAAAGGTATTAGCTTGATATAAATTGAATCAGGGGGATTCTAACGCGCGGTAGTATTTATATATGTAAATACTGCAACCTTATACCTTCCACACAGAACGTGGAGGAATAAACCATTGGGAACTCTGACCAATGGGTGTCCATAAAGCCATAAGAAGAATGTATGGCGTTCACTTTAACGACACTGGGCGATATTGCCGCAGAATACATCTTCTTTATGTTAGAGGAGCACAAGATTGGGATGACATGTATGAAGATACCGAAGGCATAATTTGTCCTACATTCAAAGAGAATTGTAGACACAGACATATACTTGCAGATGACAAAGAGTAGGGTACCACTCTTACAGAAGCGCCTTTTAGGACGTTTTCTTACCAAATGAGACTTCTCTTTACATGGATTTGCATTTTTGACAATCCACAAGATGCGGGAAAACTATTTGCTCCCTATAAAGTTGCACTAATGGAAGATTTCGTTCATGCAAGGTTGTCCGACCCAGAAAGTCGAGCATTACAAGATATAATGAAAACACACTCCGTTTACATGGAACTGATTGGACTGGATATTCCATCTGAATATGACTCTGCTCGTCAAGCAGAAAAGGGACTTATCTTTTTATCTAAGCTGAACGTTAGTCAAAGAGAAATTCATAACATGGTCAAGAAAACTGTCGATGACCCAAAAGAAAGAGTTAGATACTTTTTCGTTGATGGGCCTGCAGGAAATGGACAAACTTTCCTGTACAATGCACTTATCTGTACATTGAGAGGTCGCAGTGACATTGTGTTACCGATTGCTTCCACTGGAATTGCAGCCACTCTTCTTGAGGGTGACTTCAGCGGAAGCCCTGACATGTGTTGACAGACTTTTGAAAGAAATCAAAAAGGCTGTTGGTGTGTCAAATGGTTATAGGTCATTTGGCAATATCGCCATTCTTTATGGTGGCGATTTACGGCCAACATTGCCAATTCTAATCAGTGGAGATCGTGGAACACCCTCTTAGGAGGTCTCTAATGTGGCGTGGTGTTACTCTGATCAAATTCACTGAAAACATGAGAGCTGTAAATGACTCTTAATATGCTGAGTGGCTAATATCCCTCGATAATGGCATACTCACCAATGATTAATGACTTGGTGAGGATATCATTGAAATACCTCAACAGTGTATTTGCAATGACTCATTAGTGGATGCAATATTTCCTGATTCCTTTTCTCCGGCGATGGCATAAACATATGCCATGATAACAATCCTGTGTCCTTTAAATGAAGACAATTTTGCCATTAATGACCAAGTTGTGAGTCGTTTAGTTACACGTGAAGATAGACGTCAGGAATAAAGAGTTTACGAAAGTGTAGACCGTATCGTCACTCCCAATAGAGTTTTTGAACACTCTAAATGTATTAGGCATGCCAGTGCATAAATTAACTCTTAAAGTATCAGCAATAATAATGTTGCTCCGAAATTTGAATTGGAAACGAGATCTTAACGAAATCGTAAACAACGTGATTTTTGCCAAAGTAATTTCTGATGGCAAGTCAAAGGGAGAAATTGTGTTCATTCCAAGAAGAGCACTAACACCTTCTGAAACTCCTTTCCCCGGCCTTTCAATTACAGAGAAAGTAATTTCCCGTAAAAGTGGCTTTTGCCATGACAAATAATACAGCTCAAGGACAGGATCTAGAGAAATTTCGACTGAATTTGTCACAACCATTATTTGCTCATGTGCAATTATACACTGCCTTTTCAAGGGTGAAAACCTTTGCAAGCATCAAAGTTACAGTCAAAGCGACTGAAGAGCAGGAAAAATTAGTTTTCCATTTGTGACAAAGTGTTCACGCCAAATGTCGTTTACACAGCAGTTCCTTAAGCAGTTCCGTGGTCCAGAACATCAGGGCAAGGTGAGTGGTGGGTGCACAAAAATGTGTCGAATTTTCGCTTTAAAGAAATTGTTTGAGCATGTCTTTCTTCTAATTTGGGCGTGGTCCAGAACATCAGGGCTAGGTGAGTGGTGGGTGCCCTTAGACAAAACCGAGTCCAGTCCTGTTCAAAACATCAATTTTTCATTTTTCGAATTCTTCAAATTTTGAAACTTTTTAACACTACGTAGCCCTACACCCAGTCATGTTTTTTCCCTGTTTGTAGAACGGGTCAATTTACTGGTTTCATTATAAAGATCAACATCGTTTGACCAATAGCCTCGTTTAGTTGGAACAAAAAAGGACCCGGTTCCGATCAATATGCCAATTAATAGCTTCAATTTATTTTTCTTGATATTCGGATTTATAGTACATCTCTAAAACCTGCATATTCATTAGATTCCTTGCAAATAAGTTCTGAGACTTCATCATCGAAAAACTTCCCAAATTGTTCACTTGGTTCAAGAATACTACAGTCTTCATAGTTTGGATCCCAACTAAACATAGGTTTGAGAGCACTATCATCGTCCTTGACCCACCATATTGCTGGGTGAAATTTCCACTTCTTTGTAGCTTTCATCAAGAGATCTTTGTGTAGCATGGCGATGAAGTTTACGTGGCGCACGTTTAGCCGGAAGTTTTATTGGAGTTTTATTTAACGATTTATCGGTTGCTGATGTTTCAATTATATCCAAAGTTGATGTTACTTCTGCTTGTTTGGAAGTATTTGCAATCGGTTGTCATAAGTCGCCAGGCGGCTTTTAAGCGTTCATCTGTTCCCATGTTCCTGGACGAAGGGTCAATGGCGTTGTACATAGCAAGTCAACATCTTAACTTGCACCAGAGTTTGCAATGACATCTTCGAGAACACCATCAAGGAACGCTTAATCTGTTGCATCATTCTCGGTCCTCACGATTTTTTTCACAATCAATTGACAGTCCGCTTTTCTGTGATTTTTTCTAAGATTGCCAATAAAACAGGGTCTATCTACTTCACCTTTATCTTCATCAGATTGAACAATTTTGGCTAGTGGTGACTCGATATAAACAGTTTTCAGCACAACGAAGATGATGTTGAAATCGTCTTCTTCTCAATCCAGTGACAATAAATATTCGTGAGCTTGCTCAATCGTCATTCTCTCTCTAAAAACAAATAAAACTATTGATAATCCGAAAATGCAAAAATAAATGCAATTCAAATAGTAGCCAAATGGCAACAAACTTTTTGAAGCAGCCTACAATGTTCAACAAGTCGTCCAGACGTTTGTCTAAATGTAGTTAAATCGCTTGGGTGTCAAAAGTCAAAATGAAAACATCAATGAAATTGCGATGCGCATCCTAAATGATGGCTTGAGCTTACACATTCATTCCACAGATATAAATCATTCATATATGCAAAGAAAATTTGAAAATATAAAATATCTTAAGGCGTCGGACTGTGGCTCAATCAAACAACGCTAGTTACATCAACGGAACGCACAGACTCAAATTGCGTCAATTATATTTTTTAGCTAAAACCGCAAAACATGAAAAAAATTAAACATCTTTGGGTACGAAATGCGAAGATATTCATGAGGAAAACTGATGGGAGTGATAGACTGGAAATCAGAGACAGGGAAGACCTTCACAAATTATAAATTTTAATTTGCTTAACATTTTTTATTTTTAGAAGTCTAACGTAATACTCAACTGTTAAATCTCTCATCAACGAGTATTTGCTCTACTTCCAAAGATGAAAACTCCATATACACATTCACCAAAACTCTCGTAGTTTACAAAAAAATCGTGATAAAAATTTTGATTTTTCACCTTGCCTGATATTATGTTTTTCTCAGAGGTTTGGATTGGTAGTGACGAAGTTTCTAAAGGTATCAACCGGTGGTATTCTAGCATATGTGAGGTTAGGTTTAAGTTTCAATTTTGTTAGAAAAACGAAAAAAACTGCTGATGTAAATTAAGGATTAATTTTGCAATCGATTCTGAGAGGTTTGGAGTATATTGTCTTCAGTCATCGTATTAAAACCAAAAATTTAATTATCATTGGTGATCTAAATATTGATATTTCGGATTCAATTTATGTGATTCAAAATGTCAATAAATATCTTCAAATGATGTCTTCATTTGGATTGATTTCCCTAATTCAAGATTTTACTAGAGTTACTGATACTTCTTCGAATACTATTGAGCAAATCTTTTTGAGATTAAATAATAATTCTAAACTAATTGCGAGTGCGGAAGTTTTAGATTATAAATTATCTGACCCCCGTATGTTATCTCTTGAAATCACAAAGGATAATTTTAAGCGATGGAATGGGTCAATTAAATTTTTTCCTAAACGGATTTTTTTCTTTAACTTTCCAAGTTAAAAGAGGTTTTCAGTTTTGAGAATTGGATTCACATTGTTTACTGAACAAGATCCAAATCAGGCATTTAATAAATTTCTCGACACTTTTTCAGCTCATAATACCGAATGCATTATAGTTCAGCAATCTTGGGTTAAACTAAAAACTAAAAAAATCCATAAGTCTAAAATGACTGATTTGAAAAATAAACTCTTAAAGTTCATACGGACGCATCCCAGAAACATTAAATTAACTCATACATAGGATAAAGATCTTAGAGAAAAAAATAAGTTCAGCTATTTCGATAGAAATGGAACTTTATTATTACCGACGTTTTAACAAATGTAAAAAAGACTTAAAAACACAATGGCGTCTTGTAAACTAATTTTTAAACGGTAATAGGGAAAAAGTCTCTATTATTGCGTCCATAATGACCGAGAATAATGAAATTGTGAAAGAGGAACTGAAAATTGTAAACCATTTCAATAATTATTTTGTTAACATCATTGAGGATCTTAAAGGTAGTATCGCGCGTAGAACTCCAACTGCTTTAGAAGAGTCACAGTTGAAATTGTATACATATTGTAAAAATATGTAACAGCTTCCCCACTGCTTCTTCTCAAATTATTATGCTATGTAGTGATATCGATTCGATACTGATCCTTTGAGATCACAGATATCATTTAATTTTCTTCTTGAATATACAATTCCAGTATAATAAAAGTAAACAACATCAACAACAATCGAATTCACGATAAGAGATTACAACTATAATATGAACACAAATTTTTAAATTTTATTACTGTATTACAAAGGTGCTCATTTTGATCTGATCATTTCTCCCTCGATTTTAAATGGTCAAAAACAGTTAATTAAATTACTCGAAATTTAAAAAATTGACCAGTCGATCGCGGTCGACCTTATGGACACCTCTGCGGTATGGCTACGACGGACACTATAATGAGTTAAATATGCTTGGCCTAAATTTAACCAAAAACTATTCCATCATACGCTCAAATATGCAAACTATGAACATATTATATGGTATATAAACAAATAAATATAGGGGACAGACCAGCTGTTAAATGTTTCAATAAAAGTAATAGCCTTAAAATAAACCCAAAATGCGAAAATTGCGTGTTGGGTAATTACAATAATCTCGGTACCTATGTATTGTATATGCGAGTGAATATTGCCAAATTAATTACGCTAATTTATTTTGTGCGGTGAAATTAATTTATTTTTGCTGCTTTTAGTTGTGGTTTAGTTAAAAAATATTTAATATGTTAATTCATAAATGTTATTTTAAATTTTTTGGTAGGTTTTATTATCATTGTTATGATAGTAAATTTATGTAGAGTAGGTTTGTTGTGTAGGGTGTACTCACACTAGTACGTGCTTATTTTTATAGTAAAACTATTGATTTTCTGGTTGTATTGTTTAACCAATTTTAATAAATCTTGTTGTTGTGCATTACTAATAGTTCTACAACCTTTTGGATTTATAACTTGTTCCAATAATAAGCATAGGGGGATAATAATAATTACTTATAAAAGTTTGCAAGTTTCTCTAAGTTCCGACCGCGAAATTTCAACAAAGGTAGATTAGCTATGTTTTTATTCGGATTTTAATATATGCGAGGGCATTTTGGCACAATCCATAATAATCTCCCAAAACATCAAATAAATTAGTAACCTGATAAATCGTCCTTGAGTTGTAACACATCGCCTGAAAAGTTCCCGGTCTAACAAAGCAAACACAATTTTTTGGGAAATACATTTTATTCATCAACTTAATTTTCTTCCAGAGCGATACAATCAGTCCTACACCTCTCTAACATTTATCTTTGTTTTCAAAATAAGCTTCGGTTTCGGCAATCACTTCTTCATTGGAGCCTAATCTCTTTCCTTTGACCTTTTTTTTTAGGTCTGCAAACAATAATCACTGGGGCCAAATCTGGCAAATAGGGTGGATGCGGAAGCAATTCAATGTACATCGCGTTGTCTTTTTAAATCCATTGTGAGCAAACGCAGTATTCACTTCGAACACAGCTTTCTCGTGGACAAATGATTGTTTAATATATGACCACATATTCCATTGATATCTTTACAATGTCAGCTATCTCACTCAACTTCACTTTAATTCAAAATAATTTCGTGGATTTTTAATCTTTTCTGTAGTCACAGTCAAATGAGTTGGGCATCCAGAGCGTGATGCATCATCTGTGGTTATACATCTGTTTAAATTCAGCATACCAGTCAATGATGGTTAATTTTCCTGCAGTTCGGATAACACTAAGCAAGCCACTTCTATGCTTCAACTGTATTTTTGAACATTAAAAAACGATCGTATGGCACAAGACAGATGGAAGGGTTAAGGTTTAATTGGGTTAAATGATTAACGATGATATTGGCCTTCAACAATTGCTTCATTAAGTCAGCACCTATACCTTCATAGACCTTCCTGAAATTGAATTCTAAATCAATACTTTTCGGTTTCCTAAACACTATAAAAATCTATTCATTTAATCTTTTCCGAACTACTGTATTTTAAACAAATTACAGAAATGGTTCTGGTATTGAAATTTGCAAAAATATTTGTTATGTATAGTTCCAATTCACTATTCATGTTAACTACACCTGTCTCATATTTTAATCAAATGCGTGGTCTCAAATTTATCATCTTAAATTGTCTCATAATTAACAAAATGGTTCCAAATCTTTGTCAACGCAATTTGTAATCAAATCGTTCTAAAACATATCAAATCTACGTCAAATCTTTTCAAATTGTAATCAAATTAATCCATATCACCTTAAACCGTCTTAAAACAACTTGAAATCTTGAAACGATGGAGATTAAATCGTTAAAATCTCAAATCGCCTCAAATTTACCTGTAATGAAATCGTTCCAAATCGCCTTAAATTGTTTAAAATGAAAATCAAATCAAATAATTTTTAATTCATCCTAAATACATAAAAATCGGCCTCAATCGTTTATAATCGTTACAAATCGCCTTAAATTGTTTAAAATGAAATTCAAATCAAATAACTTTTAATTCATTCTAAATATATACTATACATAAAAATCGGCCTAAATTGTTTAAAATCGTTACAAATCGTAATAAACTGTAATCAAATCGTTCCAAATGGTCAAATTTTTTTTAAATGAAATGTTCCAAATTGTTACTCAAATTTTAATCAAATCATCACAAATATTCTAAAATCTATATCAAATCGTTTCAGATCGACTCTAATTTTAATTAAAAAGTTTCAAATTTATATAAACTGGTTCCAAATGGTCAAAGAACTGTTCCAAATCATCTTAAGTAGTCTCAAACTAGATAAAATCGTTCCCAGTTTTTCTCAACTTTTTCTTAATTCCAAAACATCTCGAATCGACTAAATGGTACATCAAATTATTTCAAATTGTAAACAAATCAATTCACGTCAACTCAAATTGTTTCAAACCAACATTAAATCTTTTCAATTTGATTCCAAATAATCTCAAATAGTCCCAAATTAACATAAAATTGATTCAAATCATCTAAAATAATCGATCTAAATCGCCTCAAATTGTTTGAAATGACAGTTAGGTCGTTCCAAATCATCTCAAAAATGCATAAAATCGGGCCAAATCGTTTCAAGTCGTCTCAAATTTTAATTAAATTATAATAATAATATTAATTTTCAAAACCCATATATGACGAACTTATTCCAAATTAGAATCAGTTCATTCCAAATCATCGTAAATCTTCTAAAATCTCCATCAAACAATTTTAGATTGTCTCAAGTTTTAATCAAATAGTCTTAAATTTACGTAAATTTAATCCAAATTGTCACAAATAGTTCCAAATCATATTAAATCGTCAAAAAACGTGATAAAATCTTTCTTAATATTCCTCAACTCATTTCTAAATATTTCAAATTGTAAACAAATCGTTTTAAAACATCTCAAGTTATTTTAAATTGTAATCAAATCAATCCGCATCACCTAAAACCATCTCAAATCAACATAAATTCTTTTCAATTTGAGATTTAATCATTCAAATCGTCTTAAGTCGCCTCAAATTTTCATAAAATTGATTCAAATATTCATAAAATAGGCCTAAATTGCTCCAAGTCGTCTCAAATTGCAATCAAATCGTTCCAAATCATTTAATTGTTTCAAATATTAACCCAATTATTTCATCTCAAATCTTCTAAAATCTACATAAAACCGTTTCAGATCGTCAGAGATTAAATCGTTTCAAATCATCTCAAATGGCCTTAAACTTACATAAAATTTATCCAAATCATCTAAAAATGTAATCAAATCGTTCTATCTCGCGTCGAATTGTTTAAAATAAAAATTCGGTCAAAATCGAAATCTTCTCATATATACATAAAATTGGCCTAAATCGTTTCAAACCAAAAATTTTATTTAGTTCGTTCATAGCAATAGTTCGTTCCAAATCATCCCAAATTTGTTTAAATCGACATATCACAAACTCGTCTCAAATTTTAATCAATTAATTCCAAATCACCTTAATTCTGTCAAAATCTACCTATAATCGTTTTACGTCGTCTGACGTCTCCAGTTTTAATCAAATAGTAGTCAAATTTACAAAAAATTAATGCAAATGGTCACAAATATTTCCAAACTTGACAAAATCATTTACAGTTTTCCCAACACACTTTAAATTGTAAACAATTCGTTTTAAAACATCTCTAATCGTCTCAAATCTACATGAAATTGTTTCAATTTGATCAACAAAAGTTGGGGCGATTAAAGATGATTTGGAATGATTAAATTCCAAATCATCTTTAATCGCCCCAAATTTTGTTGAAAACGATTCAAATCATTCCAAATTTTAATCAAATCGTTCCAAACTGTCTAAAATATTTTAAATGATAATCAAATCGTTCCAAATCATCTAAAATGTACATAAAATCGACATAAACAGTTCCAAATGGTCTTTTCAATTGTCTCAAATTTTAACTAAGACATTTTATCTCAAATCTTCTAAAATCTAAAATAAAATAATTTCAGATCGCCTCAAAATTGAATTAAATATTTTCAAATCTACATAAAATTATTTCAAATTGTCACAAATCGTTCCAAAATATTTTAAATCGTCTCAAATTTACAGCAAATTATTTCAAATTATATCAAACTAACCCACGTCACTTTAAACCGTCTCAAATCAATAAGAAATCTTTTCAATTTGCGATTAAATCGTTCCAAACCATCGCAAATGGTCACAAATTTACAAAAAATTAATCGAAATCGTCTAAAAATGTAACTAAATCGTTCCAAATCGAGTCAATTTTTTTAAAATTATGATTAGATCTTTCCAAATCTTCGCAAATATACATAAACTTAACCTGAATCGTTTAAAATCGTTCCAAATCATGGCAGATCATGAAATGTTCCAAATTGTCTTAAATTTTAACCAAATCATCTCAAATCTTCTTAAATCGATTCAGATCATCTCAAATTTCAATTATATTTTCTCAAATTTACATAAATGGTTCCAAATGCTCAGAAATTGTTCCAAATCTAATCTTGATAAAATCGTTCGCAATTTTAGACAACTCATCCCAAATTATTTCAAATTGTAATCAAATCGTACCAAAACATCTCAAGTCGGCTCTAATCTACATCAAATTATTTTAAATTATAAACAAATCAATCACGTCACCATAAAAAGACTCGCTCCAAATCATCTCAAATATACATAAAATTGGCCTTAATTATTTTAATTCGCCTCAAGTTTTAATTAAATTGTTCCAAATCGTCCCATTTTTATAAAATCTTCATATCACGAATTTTAATCAATTTCAAGTCATCTTAATTCTTCTAAAGTCTACATAAAATAGTTTCAGATCAAATTATAATAAGATTCTAAATCATATTAGTTCATCTCAAACTTGACAAAATCATTCTCAGTTTTTCTAAACTCATTTTGAATTGTTTCAAATTATAATCAAATCGATTAAAACATCTCAAATCTACATCAAATTATTTTAAATTGTAATCAAATCAAGCCGACCTCAAGCCGTCTCAAACCAACATTAAATCGTTTCAAGTTCCGATTAATTCATTTCAAATCATCTCGTATTGCCAGAAAATTCATGGAGATCATCCCAAATTTTAATCAAATCGTACCAAATCGCCTAAAATGTTTTAGTTGTTAATCCAATTTAATTGAAGTTCCAAATGATCTTAAATATACATAAAATCGGTCTGAATCGTGCCTAATCGTCTCACATTGTAATCAAATCATTTCAAATCTGTTCAATTGTCTTAAATTTTAATCAAATCTTGTAAAACCTCCATAAAATCGTTTCTTATCGTCTCAAATTTTAATCAAATGGTCTCAAATTTACATAAGATTAATTCAAATGGTCACAAATAGTTCCAAATCATATTAAATCGTCCCAAACTTGATAAACTCTTTCCTGATATTCCTCAACTCATTTCTAATTGTTTCAAATTGTAATAAAATTGCTTTAAAACATCTCAAACGGTCTCAAATCGACATCAAATTATTTCGAATTGTAATCAAATCAATCAACATTTAGACGATACGACGGAATAATTCCAAATTATCTCAAATTTGAATCAAATCGTTTCAAATAATCCCAAAATATTTCGCCACCAAATATTAGGGAAAATATTACTCCTTGAGCCTTGTAAGGGACAGATCAGTTTTATCCAAGCGTGTATAATAAATTATTTTTGTGTCAGATAAGATGGAATTGGAAGATAAGACTGAGTCGGTTCAAGTAGCCACAAACTTCGGTTCAGAACTTCGCAGATTTTAATCAAATAGTCTCAAACTAACATAAAATTGTTAGACATTTTTACAAGTAATTCCAACTTATTTCAAATCGTCTCAAACTTGAAAACCACGACTATCATTTCAGACGATACGGGCTTCAAATGTTCAATAAAAATATCGATTTTATATTACCTTCACAATTTATTACACAACAAGACCGCCATCTGATATTTAATCAAATGGTAAACTCCATGATTCTTGTAGAGGACAGCTCAATTTTATTCAGATGTGTTACAAATTACTTTTGTGTCAGATAAATTGGAATCCAGTTCATATTTGCTTCTGATTTGTAATGCAAAGATTTTTGAAGACTTTTAAGATTTTGAAGAGGTCAGGCGAACCTGTTCATTGTGTGTAATAAATTATTTTTGCCTCAGATTAGACTGAATTGGATTATGAGATTTGGCTTTCAGCATTGGAATTAAATGGTTCATTTTACAATCTTTAATTATAATTTATTACACCAGACTACCACCATCTATCGTACTAAATGTTTGAGGCGATGTCACGATTACATTTAGGTATATTTTTACGGTTTGAGTTTTCACTATTTTCGACCGAGCGTAAAAAATTGTAAACTTGTACGTTGATATTTGGGTAAGTATAATCTCGTCTAGTACAGAAGTACCGAATGTAAAAAAAGACCTGCGGCAATCGACGACATTTTTGAAATTAAACAAGTACAGATTTTTTTTTTTTTTTTTTTTAATAGCACCAATTCACAAGATACAATGAATCTCTACTAATCCGCAACACATTCTGTAATTATAAGAAATATTTCGTTAAAGCACTGATTCAAGTTGAACATCATGCTGAAATACTCACTGTTCGATGGCTGCCAACCAATATGTGCATTAATTTCCTGATTTTTTTCTAAAAGCCACTGATACAATGGCTCAAAATATTCTAAAAGTGGTTGAACATCGATTTCACGTTGCCCAGTCATAACCTCCATCGCATCAGGCCACGGTTTTGATACGCCCAGTGCTAACATTTCTTTGAATGCATTGCCCGCTTCAGCACTTTGATAAATATCACAATCACTTAAAGTTTTTGTAGGATCACCAGCCACATACTGGTTAGCTTTAATGCAAGCAGCCTTTAAAAATTGGAATTGATTTATGAGCGCCACTAAATACCGTAAACATTCAACATCGGCCGCTACATGATACTTGGCTGGTGGATCAAAGTCATTATTACTCCGAACTACTGGCGGTTCAATTCCGGAATATTGTTCTCGAAGTTGCCAAAATTTACAATTAGATTGGTTTGTTGGTATTTCGCCGCGAAACAATGACCAACGGTATTTATCGATTGTGTATGCAAACGGAATTAATATCACTTTTGTTAGCGCTGCCCTAAACAGTTGATTTATTTTAGTTTCCTTATCCTCAACGTAATCCTTGAGTAGACCAATTTTTATTAAATGGCGTGGCGTTGAAACCGAAAGACCGATAACATCACCAACTGCTTCGTGAAAACCAGGATTTGCTCCTCCACGATACGCAACCGGTAAATGTTGATATTGCAAAAAATATTGAACGTGACCAAGCTCATGATGTACGGTAAAAAAGTTTTCCATATTAACTCGAGTGCACTGCTTTATTCGAAAGTCGTTCGGTTTATAAAAATCCCAAGCACTTGCATGACACAACAAATCGCGACCATCGTTTGGCTTCTCGATTAAACTCTTCTCCCAAAATAATCTAAAATAACAACGTCATATAATAATACAAATTTTGTATAACCTGCGACTTACTTACGGGGGCAGCTTGGTCATATTTAGTGACTGGAAAAACTGATCACCCATCTCAAACATTCTCAGTGGTGTATATCCCTGTTTAATCATTTCGTCGGTCACATCAATTGCTTGTTTGGCCGGAAAAGGCATCGCAATATCATCAACCTCTTCCCAAGACTGACCCCATAGATTACCCAGTAGATGCATTGGTATCGGTGTATCGGTTGAAACAGCATCTCCGTAATGTTCATGCAACCGATGACGAACATATCCGTGAAGTTGTAAATATAGTGGTTTAAATTTTTCAAACAAGCGCTCTAATTGGTCCTCGATCGAGGGATCCTCATATTCTCGCAACCATACTTCGGCTTGGGATGTAAAATCTAAAATTAAAAGTGTTTGTAGACGCACAAAATCATAAAATAACTAAATTCACCGCACTATTTAATCGGGCCGACAATTTCGTCACCTCCACATAGCGAACGAAATGTTCTCGAACCGCAGTCCCAGTTTGATCGTACCATTCCTTCCAGTAATATTTTAATTCTTCGGGATCTTTCGATTTTTCAAAAATTTCGGTCAATTCTGGTTCCAAACCCAAATCGCATTTGGTCCGATTGCGGAATTCACAAATTTTTACTTTCGCATAATTTTGTTCCATCGCATTTGTGGCATCGGTAATTTCACGGTATTTTTCATCGGGCAGCACTGAGTAATCCAATTCGGTGAGTTTTATTAGGAGGCGAGATAAATTTTTGTCTCTATATGACGCAAAGTTGTATTTCGAAAAATTTAATGCAATTTCGCGATTAAATTTTGCGAAATCGGCAAAAATTACATTCTTCCGATTTAAATTCTCATCCGTTATGTTGGTATTAAATTCCCAATTGGCTTCCACGGCTATATTTCGTCGTACAAGTATTTCATTTTCAAGAGCGAGGACAGCCAATCTCGCTTCTTCTTCCTCGTCTAATGTGCCACCAATATCAGGATTTATTAAAATGTGGGCCAAAACTGTATGTACCTAAGGAATCTGCAAATTATAAAGAAGCTGACTAATTTTGCAATTTTATAATGAGGAACTCACCAAAATCAGTAGAAATACTGGTAATTTAAACCTGAAATACATTTTTGTCCGAAATGTCTACAGAATTTACGCAATTTGTTTTATTAATTCGGCTGGATGCTATACACAAAAACATGTTGAACAGGAAATTAAAAAGAACAAATTAAAGAACTCCTAGGGTCAAGAACTAAAAAATAATGTGTTTCGTCATATCATGAACAAAAAAACTGCGATAAGGCGTGCGCACACCCGGACATCCCGGACATCATCCCAAAAAAAATTCGCTTACCCAAACTTCACAACCACTTGGCTCTAAATACTGATTACTATTCAGACAAATTTTTTATTTGGTTCTATTGTCTCATCTCATATTAAATCATTTCTATTCTCAGCACATTTCTTATCATTGAATGGTTTTCGTAGTAAATCTTTGAGATTATTTTATGTTATTAGTGCGAGTAAGAAACAATATTCAAAATATCAATGTCTTGTACGCGTAGTACAGTAATATGGAAGTGACCAAACGTACCAATTACAATATTGACTTTAAAATTCTCTCTAAGTGCTTGCGATAACAAATGGCTTCTGGTGAACTTTTAACTTGACTCAATTACTGAAGCAAACAATAATAATAACAATATTAGCATTGCTTGCTCAATACAATAATAAAGTTGAGCCCACAAAAGGTGGGGTCCGAAATTAGCCCACGTTTTGACTTCATACATCATTATGCCATATGTATCGATAACGAAATAGTTTCAGACACGATATGATCACATGTATTTGGTAAAATGATGCCATGAGTTGATTAACTAGAATCAACTTCAAATAATCAATTTTTATATTTTATAGCTTTCGTCACATTTGTCTTTCAAATGTATATTATTGGTATGAGAATAAATTTAAAAGACATCGGAAATGCGTAAGAGTACGCCGGACATCTGTTGAACGAAATGTGAAGTACAGAAATACAGTTTACTATACGCAAATGATTGGTTTTGCAAATTATCGGGAGAAGGGACTCATTCGAATTTCGAAGTGACACCGAAATAAAGTTATGGCAATTATTGCTAATAGGAAAAAAATATTTCTGGTACAGGGGCCGAGAAAACTTGGAATTGAAATTTTTAAATTTTGCATTAAAATGATAAAAATGACTTTTCGATGTAGCATGGATTTTTGCAAATTTTCTAGTATGCTTGGAGGAGGTCTGGGGAGTTTTCAATCAATTTTAATGATAAAATGGTATCGCGTTCAAAACATTACCAGTTGAGCATCAATCTAACAATGACTGGGGAAGTCTGAATATGGAGTGTAATTTCGATTTTTCTTGGTCATCAATCTAAAAATAACTGATGTAACATGGATGTACTCAAAATTGTATAGCATAGTTGTATTAGTAATTTTGTGCGGTATAATTCCGACCTTGCTATAATTTAAATTACAAAATGGTCAAATGGTTAAAGATCTATCTGTAGTTGATTAAAACTTTTTAATTATTGGGCACTTTTATAATTTGGACAGAAATTTATGCGAGTGCATGAAACAAATTTTTTAAACAAAATGTAGATTTTAGACACATATTTTTGAGCACTTGCACATTTCTTAAAAGTGTAAAATAATAATATTCTTCTTTTCGAAAATAATTTCAATCATCAGGAATATACCCAATTTTTGAATGAAAAGTTATCGTTCCAATTTTTGAAAAATTTCATGAATCTAATTAGTTATGGAATGGTTAAACACCATCCCGCAGGTTTTATCAAACCACGCAGAGGCCTCTCTCATGGTGATTTTGCCCACTAGATCTCAGGATTTTGGGCCATAGTGCAGTTTGGGCTTGCGTGTTCCTGGACTACACCGTGGAACAGAATAAACAAAGATAAAGCAAACTGAAAAACAGAAATTAAATTAAGTGATCCCATAATTCGCTGCACGAAACTTGAGGAATGTAATAACAAAAATGATAACCAAGTGAGCTCACCCAGAGACGATCGAATTCCCCCGAGTGACAAATACCCAGTCTGCTGACGAGACCGCCCCCCACCCGAATGACCCATCGACTCCGAAAGGCTGAAGTTCAGCCACAACGAAGCAGCATTAGAAGGTAGGGACATCTCTTCAACAGACCAGGCTTCTCTTCACTCGAAGAGACTTCCAGTAAAATCCTCCACAATTCACACTTCGACAGCATGAGACCGCCGAAGTGGCACAGGGAAACCTTGTGGATTTTACGGCCGTCCTCGAATGGACAACACATATGCTGGACTCGCCCCTCCGACCCTGTGGATGACCTGCCAAGAGGATGATGGGGGATTACAAGCCCTGCCTGTAATTATGAAACAGACACAAACTGAGAATTCCCCCTCCCCACATACTGATCCGAAAAAATTTAGAACTTCATTTTGTTGTTCATAATGAAAAAAAAGTACGAAACAACAATAGTAACCGGAAAATAGATCAAGGCCGATGAAAAATTAAAGAAAAATGAAACCGAATGCCAGGATATGTCGTCGTGCTGTATTTTTATTATAAAATGTATAAAAAATTATAAGATTCATACCAAAGAAAAGAAAAAAGAAGAAGGAAAAAGGAGAAATTATTGAATAGAATGGTTAAATAAGAGACCACCCGGGCGAGACCAACGTGCACAGCGGTCGCGTGCATCACCACCGTTATTCGTTGCTCGGTTAAAATATTATATATATATATATATTTAAAAAAAATAAAATAAAAAAATGAAATTTGAAGTTTATGTGAAAAGATAAAACTTTAAATAAACATAAAAAGTGGTACCTTTCACTCGACGGTTGGGCCCCTAATAATGTGGGGCGTCTTCCCGCCTTTTGATAAACTAACGTTGAGCATCTTCCTGCCTTTAGATAAAATAACGTTGGATGTCTTTTCCGCCTTTGGATAAATAACGATCGGCGTCTTTCCGCCTTTGGACAAAATAAACGTTGGGCCTTTTCCTGCCTTTGGATAAAACAACATTGGACGTCTTTCCATCTTAAGCCGTAAATTGGAATGGCCTCAGCTGGCCGCCCGTAAACCATAGATATCGTTGGGCGTTGTGTTGCCAAAACCGTAAAAAATTGTTGGATGTTGTCTCGCCCAAAAACCGTAGGATGAATGGCCTCAACTCATCGTCGGTGCTTTTCACCGACACCAAATATTTTTTTTCTTTTATTTTACACATGACAGATTGGCCACCTGTTGCGGTGTCTTTCGCCGATACCAAAAATTTGCCTTAGTGGGCAACTGTTAAAAAAATGAGGTGACCTTTTACAAATGCGGTACCCTTCATTAAATATGGCACCCGTCAAAATTTGGCGCACTATGAAATATGTGTCGTTATTAAAAATGGCCCCTTTACCTCGTTCACGGCGTCCATTGAAGAATGTGGTAGCGGTGCTCGGCGATGATAAACTAATTGCAGCCGTTGAATAATGCCAAATATGCTAAATGAGGCAGCCCTTAGAAATGCGGAACCCTTAAATATTTCAGTATCTGTTTATAATGCGGTGCTCGTTGGTTGTGCGATGAACGCCTATAATTACACAAGAAACTTTTAATAATCCATAACATTAGCAAACGAATTTAATCATAAAACCAACTTTTTCTTGTCTTTTTGCTAACGAACTACCTAGTTTTTATGTGTTTTTCACCCATAGAAACAAATTACACTCAAAACTCCGACATGTAATATTTGCACCAAGAATTTTATTATTTTAATATAATTTGAATTCCACAATGTATGTCCTTTCAATCTGTTGTGAGATCATTCATCTCACATATTCGGACCATTCATTCAAATTTTCACCATTGTCATCATTCATAAAATGCATTGTTACAGGATGGCTACTGCCATCCTGCAGATATCACTAAGCGCATGCAGAGGCCTCCACGGTGATATTTTGCCGGCTACGTTCTCAGAGAGAAGTGCGAAGGGTCGTGGGGTTTGAGACATGCATGGCTCCTGGCTTACACCGTGATGATATAGAAACTTGAACTAAAATAAAACCGCAAATAATAATAATAATACCCGGAGTTCCGCCGAAATTCGTCGGACGGAGCCTGAGGAACGAACAACACAATAATTATAAAAGAAGAGAGGTGCCTTGGTGCGTGCAACCATTTGAACTCAAACAAGGCCAAGCCCTGGTTACGAAATTGGATGTGGGCACCAAGGGACCGCAAACCCCACGCCGACAGAGAAGGGAGTCTCCGCTCCCACCATAACTAAACCGAAAAATTTATTGATTCATTTTTTTTAGTTTATAAATAAAGAAATACACAGAAAAGGAAAACGATAGCTCGAAAAGAATGAGGGAGCGAGAGAACCACAAAACAAACCTTGAGGCGAGACTAATGTACATCGAGCGTGCACCCGCTGTGCGGCACTCGATTACAAAAATGTTTGATAATTATAATATAACAAAAAAAAAATTTTAAAATAAATATATAAAAAAATAAATCAACAAAAATTTAAATAAAAATAAAAAATGGTACCTTAATATAACAAAAAAAAATGTTGCGGCCTTGCGCGGCCGTCATGCCACAGGTGACCTTGCCCCACCCGGACCGTCGCGGGGCCTTTCCCCGATACCAAAAAGTTGGGCAACCGGTTGGCTGGCTACCCGTCGTTGCGGGGCCTCTCCCCGATACCAAATAGAAAACACGAGGGCCGGTTGGCTACCCGTACGTTGCGGCAGACCACCGATAACCAGAACGCCGGTAAAATAAAATATATTTGGCCTTGCTTGGCGGCCGTAAATAATTATGTTTAGCGTCATTTCCGCCTCGGTGTTTCCGCCTTGATAGGCCACCAAAAAAAAAGGTTGGTTGTTGCCTCGCCTTAAAGAATCCAAAAAAAAATATTTGAGTGGCCTCAACCGGCCATCCCGTACCGTTGCGACCTTATGTGCCCTTACCCCGATGACTTTCACCGTTACCTGGCCTTGATAGGCTGCCAAAACGTTGGGCGTTGTCTCGCCTTATCGCCAACTATCGTAGGGCTTGTTCCCGCCAAACCGTAGATTTGAAAATAGTTGGTGAACCACCTGTTCTTTGAGGCCCTCGTCAATATAAAATGATGTTAAGCTTCGTGGAACAGCGCGCAAAACAGCACACTTTGAACGACAGAACCCGCTCCAAATTTCACACATCAATCAGCATATAAACTTATAATAAACGTTGTCGCACAAAGAATATGAATCAAGTAGCAATTAAGTTGCAATTACATTGGTAAAGCTAATTTACACATTATCTGGTTGGTACACCACCATATAAATTTGGAACATTTTCCATGTTCCTGTACACACAAAAACATACGAGAACTATTTATGTAGGTATATGTATTTTTATTAAAAAAAAAAAAGGTTTATTCTGAACTACTAAACTTTATTATCCAATTTTTTTTCACATGAGTAAATCGATTAACATTTTTATTTTTAGCAACTCATAAAGGTATACTTAAACCAAAAAAAAAATGTAACAATTTTTCTTTTACTCAAAGGCTTAACTCAAAAAAAAATAATTGACTATTTATCACAATTCAAAAAAACTAGAACTCTTTGTTTTAAATTATCAAAAAGAATTATCGTTTCACAAATCCAAAAAACTGAATCTTATCGTAACAAAAACCAAACTCGAATCTAGCTCACCAAAAAAAACTTGATTGTTTTAATCCCAAAATCAAGACTTGAATGCCAAAAAAAAATTCTCACACCGCAACAACGACGCGCAAAACGTTCTAGAAGAATTGTCTTTCTTCTCTGTCTCTCGTTTACATCAATTCGCATTGATGTAAACGAGAAGCATATAAGAAAAACATTTTTCTAGAACGTTTTACTTTACACACGCTCGATGCGCCTTGGTCTCGCTCTCCTATCATTCTCACCCTCGCGCCACCACAAAAAGGTGTACAAATTGACAACCATCGCGAGTGCGTTCAACAAACATCAAACGACTCCGAAAGCGAGGACATAAACCGAGGGGAATAAAAAAAATACAAAAATTGTGCAATCAACTCCGAAAGCATGGTGTCCTTATGGTGACCTAAGGGAATACATAAAAAAAATACAAAAATTGTAGTTGCGACCGTACAGTCGTAACAGCATGTAAAAGGTATGACATTTATCATTGCAAAACCGAAATATACTCATATGTAGAACGCGGGAATTAAAGTTGGCAAATTCAACTAAAATACTGTATCACCAAAAATAAGGAAATTATTAAAAAATCACCTATGCTAAATCTCGAAGCATAGCAAAATTAACATTTCCATAATTTTGTAAATCATACAAAATTCTTAAGTGCGACCTTGTATATATTTTGCTTATGAATGATAATGACAATAAATAGGTAACATACAGGCATAAACATTATTCATTTTATATTTTTAAACCAAAACATTTTATTTTATAAATTAAGCATTGGCCCGTATTCCGGCATAAAAATATTTTATGTTATTTTTCCATGTTATGATTTTTTTAAATGCGATAACATAAAATTTTTTTGCAATTTGGTATTCTAAGCATTTCATATTAAATTAAATTTTATATAAAATGCTCTTGTACAAATATACCTATAACAAAAATCTAGTACAATTAATGTTTGTGATTATATACCTGTCAAATATATTTCATAAGCAAAATGGATACCACAACAAAAGGTTGGTACATATATACATTTTATTTGTATTTTTTTATTGTGTTATTTTTTGTAAGTTTATGCATTGAAATTTAAGAGGAGAATATTTTACATTCCTATAGATAAAATTACACGGCAGAAATAAAACGACTCGAGAGCAATATGAAGTGTATGTGTCCTTTATGGAATGTAATCCACAAATTGCGATAAAAAGATTCGGATGATTCTGTTGAAGCCCTTTGGGATAAATTGACCAGTCTGCTGAATGCTGAATGCTTATCTTTAAAAATATTTAATAAAAATTTATAATTTTAGATTTTTCAAAACTTGCGTAATAGCGCTCGCCACAAAAAACGAAAGATATTAGTGAGTTAAGATCAAACGGGTGACGGGCCTTCAAGTACAGTCTCATTAACTGATTTGGAGGACCGTGCTCTTAGTGCATGGGGCAATATTGTATTTGAAGGGGCCATTGACATCGAAGCTGGCTTCGTACCCACTAGGATTGAAGTTGAGCAGCCAACTCCGGAACCAGCACCAGCCACGATGCAGGAAAAGGAACGATGCAGAAAAAGACGATGTCAGACGGGTAAACCATTGAATTTAGGGTTCGACGTCCTTTCGAAAATAATGTTTCTTTTCTTTTATAGATAATTTTGATACAAAATATTTTGAATTGAAAGAACGGCCGCTAAAAATTAAAAAGGAAGGAATTATTAAATTTGTTGTCGGAATGCACGACATTGCCGATAGTTTGAATAATTTGGCAGAGGCGATTGTGCTAGAAAAATCCACAAATCAGCAGTCACATTACTGATTTTGCTGTTATAATTAAATCAAATGAATTAGATAAAATAATTAGATCTAATATGAATACAATGATCAAATGAATTGTGATATTTTTTTGAATATATTTTTATTTTTTTTTTAATAAAATTATGTTTATGATTTTTAGAAAATATTTTAGTCAAAATATTTGTTAATGTACGATTCCTGCGTCGCATATTGTACCATGTGGCATTGTCTGAATCGTTATTATAGATTGTTCTATCTTCCGCAGTTTCGATGGAATTTAGTTCATCATCTTCGGGCATTCCAGCTTCCTCAGAATTTTCATCATCATTGTTCAAAATTGAATTGCCCAAACATAAATTATGCAATACCAAAACTACGTATATAATTTTGCAAGCCATATTCGGATGATAGTGAAACGTTCGATGACGCAATAAACAACAAAATCTGGATTTTAATACCCCAAAACATTTTTCAACTATATTCCTTGATATAATGAATCGATCATTATACCGAGATTGTCTACTTCCACGCTCTGCATTGTTAAAAGGAACAAGCAACCACGGTTCCTGAGGAAATCCAGAATCGCCTAACAAACTGTTGGTTTGACTAGCTATGTTTGTAAAATGTTCCACAAAATATTTTCTAATTCGCGAAGTCATTCAAATGGCTGAGTCATGTACAGATCCTGGAAACCGCGCATTTGCATAATTTATGCGCATATTCGAATCACAACATGCCAGCACATTAATGCTGTGTTATCCTTTGCGATTCCTAAATAAGTTACCACGATAAAAATTATCGTTCTCGGGTGGCGCAATAATGGCTACATGACATCCATCTATCGCCCCAAGAACTCATGGCATATTAAACTTTCTTGCAAATCCCTCCCTGATTTCCGCTTGATGAATAATATCTTGTGGAAATTTAATAATTTCATCTAACAAGTGCACAACAATCATATTTGTTATCTTTTTTACACATCGGTTTGCGATTTATTAAAAATTGGACTATTTCTTTGTTGAGCCTGAATAATTTTTTGAACCTAAAAGATGGTAGGTTGTAGGGATCACTTGCATCAAGAGTCCTCAAATTGCTTCGGTGTTCAATTCTGCAATAAAACGAATATGTATAAGGTGTATGTACCTACATACGAGTTAATTTGAAATTCTACCTGGCTTGTCTTTCGATTCGTTCTGTGATGCACCGTTGAAGATATGACATGTTATTTAATTAATTTAATTAATTTATGATTAAGTAAACCGAAATTAAATAAAAAAAGTGCATTTTATGTGTCATTCGTTCGACTTTAATTTTCACAAATTGATTTGTTTTTTACTGTTTACTCAATTTGTTTCCATAAAAATACATAAAAGTACCTAATTTATAATTTTTATGTATAACTTTTTTGTGTTTTAATACCATTGAAATGGTCCAGAATACCAAAGTAACATTTTACATGTTATATAACATAATAACATGATAACATTATAAAATTTGGACGCCAGAATAGGGGCCATTATATGTTTTCATATATCGTAAATACGGAAGCAATTTACTTCTGGCAATTGTAGTATATATAGTAAATAATTTTAATGTTAAGATCAGTGGTGAATAAATAACCAAAATGTAAAGCATCTAGTATCAGTGTAAATTATCTAAGTAAACGCAGTGAAATTAAATTAATATAATAAAATAGTTATAAGTTTATATTAGAAATTTATTAAAATATATAATCAAATTGTCAACAAATTATTAAAGTGTGTAAATTTTTATTAAAATTAAAGTTTGGTAAATTTCTACTGAAACTGCAGCTATTATTCTGCAGCTAAAATTAAAAATAAATTCATCCATAAAACAAACATTTAACGACCTGAAATATTCCAATTGACATTTATTTTGACATGATGTTATAAACAAGAACTCATCTTGCATTAAGTAATCTCTAATGGTTCTAAATCTAATGGTTACAAGGATTTTCAAAATTAAGGCCTTTTAAAATTTCCCATTGAAATGGATAGCGCTCCCGATAGCGATTCCTGATAAATATTTAGAGCAAAATATTTTAATATCGATTACTAATTAAAAAGTTGAATGAAAAATCTTAGTTTAGTGTTAAATAAATTAAGTATATGCAAAAATAGCACGATAAATATATGTTTTGACATAGAAAATTGGGTGTTCCGGATACGTATATCGGACGCTAATAAAAAAACACGGCTATTGGCCCCTATTCCGGCGAAAAAATTTATCAAGTTATTATGTTATATAAAATGAAAATTGCTATTTTGGTATTCCGGTCTATTTCAATTTTATTATTTTATGTTATTTTCTATGTTATTTTAATATAACATAAAACCAACAAATTACGTACTTTTATGAAATGTTATAGACAAAAATGAAATTTAATACGTCAAATTCTGTGATAGAATCATATTTTTTAAAACAGGCAAATAATTAAAATAATTCGCCAAAATTATTAAATGTCATATATTCTACGGTATACCAGAGAACGAAACGAAAGACGTGCCAGGTACGTAAATACATTCCTGATTTATTTAGGATGATAGAATTTTAATTTTTAGAATTCAACACCGTGCCAATCTACGGATGCTTCGAGATGAAAGTGATCCTTATGGATTGCCCTCATTCCGATTCAAGAAATTGTTTAGGCTTAGTAAGCGAACAGTGGAATTTTTAATACTAAAATTGGAGCCCATGTCATGGCAATCAACAATCCCCTTCAGAATTAAATTACTGTGTGTTCTACATTTCTATGGCCATGGGTCATATCAAGTAGCAGCTGGAAGTTCCCATATTCTAGCCGTATCGCAGCCAAGCGCATCGCGATGTATAAAAGCAGTCACAAGTCTAATATGCACTTATTTATTAGATGATGTCATAAAGTTCCCACAGGATGTTCTTCATCAAGCGGAAACAAAATTGGGCTTTGCGAGAAAATTTGAGTTGACTGGAGTGCTTGGAGCAATTGATGGATGCCACGTTGCAATAATTGCACCGCCTGAGGATAGCGAATTTTTTCGTGGGAATTTATTTCGCAACAGGAAGGGATACCACAGTATAAATGTAGTTGTTTGTTGCGATTCCAAAATGCGTATTAATTATGCAAATGCGCGGTTTCCAGGTTTGGTACACGACTCGGCAATCTGGATGACATCGCAACTACGGAAATATTTTATCGATAATTTCTCAAACATTTCTAACCAAACAAATATCCTATTGGGTGATTCCGGGTTTCCACTGGAACCTTGGTTGCTTGTTCCTTGCAATAATCCGGAAAATGGAAGCAGGGAGTTTCGATGCAACGAGAAATTTATAAGGGCGAGGAACATTGTCGAGAAATGTGTTGGCCTCGTGAAATCGAGGTGCCGATGCCTACTACGGCATCGTACATTACATTACCACCCAACGGTTGCATGTAAAATTATATATGCAGTATTTGTGCTACATAATTTATGTTTGGATCCGAGTTTGGACGATGAAATGGCTGCAGGTGAAGTTTCAGAAGACAGTGATGTACCCGAAGAAGAAATAAACCCTGAAAGTAATATAATAGGTGTCATGGATGAAATGGAACATAATGGAACTTGGTATAATTTGGGTTGTAGATTACGGGAAACGTATATCAACAAATATTTTCTCTCCGCTATCTCGTGCATAGCACGTGCGATTTTAGTAAACCCTTCCCTCATTACGTCTATTTTTTGTTGTTTGAGCTCCAAAAATTTCTTTTCGAAGTCTTCTATAAAATTGAGGTTAGAATTAAATGTAATCATGCATAATTATTTCATACCATTATCCTGATTCCTTTTTCGGTTCACTTTCGGTAGAGCCTTAGGTACCGCACAAGTAGGTGATGGTTCCGGTTCTGGGGATAGTTGTTCAACAGCTGAAGTTGAACCAAACCTCGCTTCTATTGTTATAGCACCTTCGAACACAATCACCCCCCAGGCACTAAGTGCACGCTCTTCCAAATCGCTCAATTTCAATTGGCTTGATTCCCCGCCACCAGTTTGGTTTAAACTAACTATAATTTTTCTTTTTTTATGCCACACAGCATTACGAAAGTTTTCAAAAATCTAAAAATAAAAGTTGTCTTATAAATATACATCACTATTTTTAATTTATACTATTGAATACTAAACCTTTTTCCATTGGTTTTTATTTCTTGTAGCCTCTACGGCTGCATTTAATAAATTAACCAATTCAGTCCATAATTCTTGCACTGAATCATCCGAATCTTCCTTCGCACACAACTCTGGATGATTCACCATAAATGCCACGTATAAATCATATTGCTCGCGAGTTGTTTTAGCTTGGCGTGTAACTTTTTCTAAAATTAAATAAGTTTAAATTACACAAAATTACATTGAAAACTATAAATAACCAAAAAAATTCTGTACCGACCTTTAATTGATGACATTTTGTTTCTATGTATAAATATTTTTGACAACTATGTATAGAAACACAAGACAAAAAAAACGTACTAGATTTTTTTATTTAATTGTACAAGAGCATGTTACAGTAAAAGTTAAAATAATATAACATGGTTAGAATACCAAATTGAAAAAATTGTTATGTTACCTCGTTTTTAAAAGTTATAACATAAGAAAATAACATAAAATTTTGAAAACCCGGAATACGGGCCATTATTTCTGAAAAGAAGAAAATGAAATACGAAAATTTGATGTTTTTTACAATCAAAATTTATTTTATATTTACAAAAAATGAACACGTGGATAAATATCTGTATATTTTGTTTAAAAAATTCGTTTCGTTCATTCGCATAAATTTCTGTCCAAATTATAAAATTGTCCAATAATTTAAAATTGTCCAGAAATTTCACACTAGTTATTCGAGGTAGTATGGATGTGTTCAATGGTCCGTGTTCAATATTTTTCCAGTTAGTTACATCATCAGTTATAGTTATTGGTGACTAATTGGCAAAATCTTAAACGCGGAGCCATTTTATCATTACAAAATGATAAACTTGCAAATTTTATCGCCTCAAACCCCAAAAGACCACCACGAATGACATTTTACTTAAATCTATATGCTTCTTCAAATAGATAAAGTTGTATTGACGGCTAACTGACAACATCTTTAAAAGCAGGCAAATTTTCATCATATCGAATTTATTTCACTTTATTTGGCAATACTTTCAAATAAAGAGGGACATCTTTTGGTTCGTTTTTGAACTAGCGGTTATTCCGCTGCTCGTAGCTCTAATGTCATTTGTCTAGTGATAAAAATTCAGTACTATATTGCCGAAATGAGTCAATATACGCTTATATCGACAATCTACGAGGGTATATCAAAAAGTCTTGCAATATCATATGAAAAAAACGAGTGAGTGAGACAACAATATATTTTTCAAAACCATTTTTTGTCACGATGAAACTTCTAGAAGAACATTTCGATGTAAATTTTACGGTTCGTTTGTTTTTGTCAATTTAGTAACATGTGTTTTGAATTTTTCTTAAAATGAATGAAATTGAATATCGCGCCGTTACTAAATTTTTCTATAAAGATGGACGAAATGCAATTTATATATTCAACTATATATCAAAAGTTTACGGCGAATCTGCACCATCATATGCCACAGTAACAAAGTGGGTAAAATTATTCAAAAGTGGTTGGGAGTCATTATAAGACGATAACCGCTCGGGTCGGCCAGCAGATGCTATTAGCCATGAAAACGTAATTTTGGCTGATTCTATTGTATTGGAGGACCGGCGTATTTCTGTTCCGCGGTTAGCGTGGAGACTTTTTCTTTCATACGGTACCACATATACTATATTACATGACCACCTTCACATGTCGAAAGTAAGTGCGCGATGGGTTCCCCGTTTGTTGAATGCTGAACAAAAAAAAATGCGTGTTTAAACTTCAAAGGCGATTTTAGATATGTACAAAGCAGATCCAGAAAATTTCTTGGGTAACATAATAACAGGCGATGAAACATGGCTTCATCACTGGGATCTGGAATCCAAACAAGAATCGATGCAATGGATTAAACTTAGTGAACCACCAAAGAAACCAAAGAAATTCAAAACTCAACCGTCTGCTGGTAAGGTTTTGGCAACAATTTTTTGGGATGCTGAAGGAATTTTGATAATCGATTATATGCCACCGAAAACCACAATCACAGGCATATATTACGCAGAGGTTTTGCGAAAATTGAAAAAAGCGATCCGGGAAAAACGGCCAAGGTAAGTTAGGAAAAAAATCTTGCTTCTTCACGACAATACACCAGTGCGCAAGGCTAATATTGCTCAAGCTGCATTAAAGGACTGCGGCTTCGTGGAAATTCCGCATCCACTGTACAGTCTAGACTTGGCACCCAGTGACTACTTCTCTTTCCCAATTTGAAAAAAACACTAAGGGGCCGGAAATTTTCCAGTGACTATGAAGTACAGTCTGTTGTAAATGAATATTTTATGGAGCAAAAGAAATCTTTTTTTTTAGAGGGTTTAGGTAAGTTAATTGATCGATGTGACAAATGTATAAACCTTAAAGGAGATTATGTCGAAAAATAAAAATATTGCTGTCTCTCTCACTCTTTTTTTTCATATGATATTGCAAGACTTTTTGATTTGCCCTCGTATATAAATAAAACAAAGTCGTGTTAGTTACACCATTTATAACTCAAGAACGGCTGGACCGATTTTTATGATTTTTGTTTTGTTGGATTTGACTCCGTTCCGAATAGCATAATAACTAAATATTAAAACATCGGAAAAATTCACCAAAAAAAAGGTTATCAAGAAAATTCATTTTCTCATATATTTAGTACATTTTGTTTTTTTTATTTTGTTCGTCTCAATACAGTGGTGGTTTAGGAAAAAAGAAAAGTCGGAAAAACTCAAAAGGGAAGCCCCAAAAATCTAATAAAAAAATCTTTTTTTTGTAAATGAATTTTGTAGGTGTAGTTTGTATGTGACGAGTGGTGCAGTGGTTAAAGCTTCGGCGCTTGGACTGCAAGGTACTGGATACGAATCCGACTGGAGGCTGCATGCACATTTACCATTTTATTTTTTATCCAATTTTTTTTTATTTCATCTACTTATCTATATATATATAAAACAAAGTCGGGTTAGTTACACCATTTATAACTGAAGAACGGCTGGACCGATTTTTATGATCTTTCTTTTGTTGGATTTGACTCCGTTCCGAATAGCATAATAACTATTAAAACATTGGAAAAATTCACCAAAAAAAAATTTATCAAGAAAATTCATTTTCTCATATATTTAGTACATTTTGTTTTTTTTTTTGTTCGTCTCAATACAGTGGTGGTTTAGGAAAAAAGAAAAGTCGGAAAAACTCAAAAGGGAAGCCCCAAAAATCTAATAAAAAAATCTTTTTTTTTATATGAATTTTGTAGGTGTAGTTTGTATGTGACGAGTGGTGCAGTGGTTAAAGCTTCGGCGCTTGAACCGCAAGGTACTGGATACGAATCCGACTGAAGGCTGCATGCAAATGTACCATTTTATTTTTTATCCAATTTTTTTATATTATCTACTTAGCTATATAATTCATGATGGAAATGGTGGATTATTTTTCTTCGATGCGCCCGGTGGAACTGGCAAGGCATTCCTCATATCATTGATTTTGGCCACTGTTCGTGCGAGATCCAATATTGCTGTAGCAGTTGCTCAGCGTTGAAATTGTCGTTAGACCTTAAATCGGCTGAAAACCCGACTTGCAACATTGCGAAACATTCAGCAATGGCGAAAGTTTTGGTAGCAGTAAAATCATCATCGATTATGAATGTACAATGGCGCATTTGAAGCATTCAATCGAACTATGAAAGATCTACGCAATGACTCAAGATGTTTTGGAGGCGCAATGATTCAACTGTCTGGCGATTTCCGTCAAAAAATACCAGTGATTCCAAGATTGACCGCTGTCGATGAAATAAACGCTTACCTCAAATCATCGACTCTGCGTGGCGCTATGTGATGTAACTTTAGCTGACGACAAACATGCGAGTTGCATTGTTAAACCAGAGACAACCTAACAGAGATATTTCATTCTATGTAAACGTAAAAATTTAAACTGCGAGTTCATTTTCTGTAAATAGCCGCAAACAACCAAACATATTTTGTTTTTTTTGCGTAAACGTATACGCAGTTTAACGAAAAATAACAGATACAACGATGACATTGTAATTGTCAGAAATATATTTTGTTTTCATTTTTTACCTCGAACGAAAAATTTAATTTGATTGTCTGTGGTTAAACGATCCATCTGCCGAAGATTTCTCCAAGCAATTGCTGACTATCGGTAATGGCCGTGTTCCGGTCGACGAATCGAACAGATTTATTTAGTTTCCTCAGAACTTTTACAATTTTGTCTCAACGAAGGAAGAGCTCATCAACAAAGTGTTCCCGAACAATATTACTAACCACAAAAATCACAATTGGGTGAGTGAACGAGTAATTCTTGCGGCAAAGAACAAAAATGGGGATCACTTAAATTTCACAATTCAAAATCTAATCGTCGGTCCACTCCATTCCTTGAAATCTATCGACTGTGTGACAAACAAAGACGAAGCAACCAACTGTCCAACTGAATTTTTAAACTCATTGGATCTGGTTAGCTTGCCCCCGCACAATTTACAACTGAAAGTTGGTGTATTGCCGGTAATCATCATGCTACGAAACCTGAATCAACCAAAACTATATAACGGAACGCGTTTTATTTTGAGAAATCTCAAGGAAAGTTCAAAGGTGAGGAAGTTCTCATTCCGAGAGTTCTGTTGATCTCAACCGATATGCCATTCGAGTTTAAACGAATTCAATTTCCGATTCGTCTTGCATTCGCCATGACGATCAACAGATCACAAGGTGCATCCTTGAGTGTTTGTGGCCTGAATCTAGAAAATGAATGTTTCACGGCCAATTGTACATAGCATGTTCACGTGTCGGCAAACCATCCGATTTCTTCGTTCTCGCACCTGACAATAAAACAAAAAATGTCGTATATCACAAGATGTTTTACTGAAGGGAATCGACCCTATTGCAACCTACTCAGGAAATAGTTTAAAAGAAAGTAGTGCAACAATGCTACGCGAATCATTTCGAATCAATTCAATAAAACGAATTCCTTGCTGCCACGTGAATCACATTCATTTCAATGTAATTAAAATATATTTCATTTTGATTGAATTTAATTAATTTGGAGTATTCATTTTATCCGCCCCGGAGGTCTCGGGTTCAATTCCCGGTAGTGACAAGGAAAAAATTGCACGGCTGGTTTAAAATCAATGAATTAATCACTCATTAGTCATTATCCGAAATGAAAATATGATTATTAAACCTCATTTAAGGCGGCCAAATCTCTTGATGGGATATAGTGCCAGAGAAAGAGAGAGAGAGAGAGAGCGAGAGAGAGAGAGAGAGAGAGAAATTCATTTTATCTTAATAAAAAAACTCAATTTAATTAAGCTATAATAACTTTATACAACATTTATTGATTTTGAGGCGGTACGAAGTTCGCCGGGTCAGCTAGTCAATATATATAATAAGACTGATTGGTTCAATTGGAGTGGAAAGCAGTTGACCATTCATTGCGTTTTCACCTCGCTTAATGAGCCTTCTCAGTTAAAAGAAGTTGAAAAACCAATACACCAAAAACGAGTGACTGTTTATTGTGAAATTTGGTCCAGAGGCATCATAGGGCAATTTTTCTTTGAAAATTAGCAAGGAGCCGTACTAACAGTCAATGGCAACCGTTATAGATCCATATTCACCTTTTTATTCCCTACAGTTGAAGTGGAATGCTTGACCGATATTCGGTTTCAACATTGCGGCACCACTGCCTACACAGCCAAATGGCGATGCAACTTGCCGCCTAGGAGCTGCGATTTGACTCCATTGAACTAGAGAAATGCTATGCTAAGCATCCAGTGAAGATTGAGGTTTTTATTCAAAGCGATTATTGTGGTCGACAGAATGCGATATTGCAGATCCAGCCGAGACTGTATGCATAATCTGTAATATCAACTGTTTTTTTGGCCTGGTTATTTTAATAAACCTTTTATATCGCCATTTTTCAACCGATAAATTTAAATTGTGATTTTACATTTTAATCAGTTGCTAGATCTTCTTTATCGACATTTTTCGACGTCAAAACTTTTATAAATCATTTGAATCTTCATTGTCAAAATTTTTCGTTAACAACTTATTACAGACATTTTTCGACTGGCATATTTCGGGTAACTTTAACTTTATGGCAAGACTTACTCTTGAGTTTACGTTTTCCGATTGCAGCTCATGTTTTCGAGGCAGGTAGATTTTCTGGCGCGGAGACGTTCTGATTGAGAGTGAAATTTGAAAATGTTTAAGTAAAGTTTTTTATGGCAGTGGCATTAAAAAAGAAACGTGACAAACAATCGTCGATTGATTGTCAATTGATGAATCTATGTATACATATATCTATACCAAATGTAATACTAAAATATGCAGAGTAAAATTGAAATCACTTACTTTTAAAATCCTTTCTCGCTCATAAGGACTAATTACAGCTGTCACACTGAATAAACCACACAATTACCTCAAAATTTATATTAACCTGAATTTACTGCTATCAAAAAATAGGCTTTTCGAAAACTTGTTCCGTACCTAAATGTATACGTGACAGACTGACAGTGAATTTCAGTTTTACAATATGATTTTCGATTAACAAATAAAGGGATATTAGCAACATTTTATTTGGTCTGATTAAAGATAGTGCTCGATTTCGACGAGAATTGAAATAAACTCCGAAACAACAAAACCGGATGCAAAAATTCTTTAATTACCTGGTATTGCTTGTATTGGATTGCTTGACGAAGGATTACGTGACTTGATTGCGTCGACGCCTGTGTTTAATATCGATACTACGAAGAAGCTAGACCAGTCTGCACCGATCTACCGACTGTTGTGCAAATCAGGGATACCGCTGATTTTTCTTCCAATTTTTAAAACTTCAGAAGTCAGCATAGTCTCATCAAAATACAATCGATTTATGAGTTTAAGAGCCAAACTCAAACCTGATTTTATTAGAGTGAAATGTTTGGATCAGCAAATCATTTTATTTCGGCCGAGATAACGTCATTTCTCAATCGATAATGGATACGGTTAGGACTGTAAATATTTTACTTTAGACTGGAAAACGATAGATGGTAACTTCGTATTGGAAATCCAATGGGAAAAACCAACAAAAAAAATATATTCTACATTGCCTATGAATGGTCTACATACTCTACCAATTTTCGACATTATCTAAGCGTACACCAATTATCTACAATATTTTCGGCAGTAACATGTAGACAATTTCGAAATACGCGTAGACGCACAACACTGCGGCAATGCTCATCGATCCATTCATTACGTGATCCCATTGATTTTTTTCCAATTTTATTTTCCGCTGCGGCCATTATTGCTAACTGTATACTTGCCACTGCTTCTTGACGTTTGATTGCAGGTCGTGGTTTTCGTTGCGCCAATCTAGATGTTTAGTGAAAGCTAATTGATATAACTGTGCACGGAGTCTTTATTTTTTACTGCATCAATATTCAAGCAAATGGTTCTCGTTGCTTGTTCATTAAATGTGGATGACAATTTGCACTTGTATTTAAAAATACCACGGTGCCTATATATATCATGTTCGGTGACGCATTGGCTGTTGTTGTAACTAAGCTGATGTAAGCTGTACGGACCAATATGTGATGTAATTTGTGCACTCCTACCTATGCGCATAACTTGGTGGGAAATTTAAAATAGCCCACACAGAGTTACAGCCAGTTTGGTTGACTGCTCGGTTCAAAATGCAATGTCATTCTACAGCAACTCTAAGGCAACTCAATTATTTAATATCAGACAGAGTAAGAAAACAATAACCCTACGACAATTAACGAAAAACACAAAAAAAGTCGCTTCAGCGACTTCATCATCAGTGTCTGGCGCAACTTCATCTGAGATAGGCTATTCAACGCTGCACTAAACTATGTGTTTTTTCCTGTGATACGTCATAATTTTTTCACCATCAGAAACAACGTTTTGAATAGGGTTCACCAACCACAGCTGTATAGGGTATCCACTATCCCCCAATAGCCAAATGAAGTGAAATGAAAAAATATGGAAATGGAAATGAGAATGAAAATGAAAATGTTTTTCTTTCCAATTTTCCACGGAACAAAAATCGACCCCCAGGTGAGGAATGTTGTACCATCACTATTTTCAACTATCGACTTAGTTTATGTCTCATTTTTTAAGAACCAAAACGCAATTTCAACCTGTTGATGTTATTGCGGTTTCTATATCGCTTTTCTACATTTCGAAAAAGTATCATTCCCTGAAAATTACTAAATAGAACTGTAGCCGGGGGAATTATTCCTGCAATTATGCTAAACGAAAAATTTTAAAATATTCGAGAGTTTAGAGTTCAGTTTGAGTTGCTTGCCATATTTCGCACAATGTTTACTAAAAACACATAGACAACAACCGAAAAGCGGTACATTGGAATCAAATTCATTGACATGTTTGACATTGTTATACGCAGTGATGTGAAAATAATGTATAGATATGATTTCATTTGTTTCTCCAAAGATTTCCGTTATGAGGAAAATTCTCATTTAATATCGATATCAACCCACATTCATTTATTAAAATACATTTCTTGCGTACAAAAAAATCCATGAAAATAATGAATGAATAATAAAAATGTACATATTGCCATTTTCCGTTAGAAATAAATACAGAAACAGTACAGAGCTAAAGGAAAAATTAATATCGCAATCGGCTTGAACAAAAGAAAATCGAGAAAAATATTGCGTTTTCCCTATGGTTTTATGTATGATGTATTCAATGTAATGTCAGCCAAAAACGAGAAACAGCCATCATATACATGAAATGCCTGAGCACACTAAAGTTCCCCCACCCCCAAAATAAACAATATTATTTGATGTCTCAATTCAATAAAATATACTAAAATAATAATAAAGTTATACGATAAGAAACGAACGAACGGAAAATCATTGAAAATATTGAGAAAATTCAATAAAAATGTTGTGGCCGGGCTGGGAGGAAGGAGTGCACGAAAAACAATATTATAGAAATAACGCTGTACAATAGGAGAGAAAAAAACAAAAGAAAAGTTGGTTCTGCTGTTTATTTTTTGTTTTTGTTTTAAACTCAATTCCCGCATCTCTATATATGAATATTAGAAACAAACAAATCGTCTAACCTTATGTTTTACACCTTGTGCTCGTACCACGATAAAATCGTGCCTCACATTTTACATCCTTAAATTTCTTGGAAAAACTTGAAAATCTTTTACAGTGGAAGAATGAATTTATTTTTGCTTTTGTTTTATTGAACTGTGTATTGTGATAGGTACTGATTTCCCACGGAATTTTATTGTTTCGGTGTTATATAGGATTGTGCGGATTTTCGTCTTACAATTTGTTTGTGCACGAGAATGATTCCGATTGATTTTGTTATTGCAGATGCGTATATAAGAGATCAGGTAGGCTGATTTATGGTATTTAAATGAATTTAGTGTGTCAATTGATTGAAGAATGGCACATGCGGTCGTAATACCGTGCTATTAACGTGTAGGTCTCATCTTTAATGTTTGCTCGTATTATTGCTTAATTGTTAATATTATGCGGTCAGTCGACCAACCACGTTATCTTCCCTCAGCATTAGGTAATGGTGACTGTTGTTGAAAATTTTTGAAAGCGTGATGTTCGAATGTGACTTGGTAATCTATATCTAGTGAGCCAGTTGATGTACTGTGTATTGTACAGTTCCAAAAATCAATGGTAATGATCAAAAATTTTGGTATCCTGGAATGTTTTTGCACAAAGTCGGTTTTGATGCGCGTTGGAAATAACTTTTGTTTGAATTTTATGAGAAGTTGTGGGTGGTTATTTATGGTTATGTTGTTTTTAACCAATGGCACGCACAATCATCATTGCCGTAGATTCTTCATCTGAGGTAATGTATTTTAGTGTTTCGTCTAGTAACGTGATGTTAACACGTTTGTCAACGAATAAGTGTTTGCCAGAAATGATTTTTTTCACATACCAATCTTATTGCTTGTTAGTTTTAAGTTTGTTTTGACGGCATTTCTTAATGATTTATCTACCGTATCAGAAATGTGTAGGATCCTTTTGTTTACTTGTTGATTTATTTTCTAGTTTAGGCTGTTTTCAGAAATCAGCTCGTTCATTGTACTTAATAATACGCAGATCTTGAACATCTGAGTTTCTCCCCCGCCATTTCCATGCTGAACCCAAAAAGTTCCATCTTTTTTGTGTTTCAGATTGGATTGGTTTTATTCGGAGAAAATCATTTACCAGTCTCTTGATTTTTTGTTCTATTAATTTATGTAATTGTAACTTTTCTTCTATTTTGATTGTGAACTTCGACTTTTAATTTGTGGCCTCTCTGCAATCCAAACAGAGCATTTGAGGCCCTATTCTTGAAATCGGTGGAAATTTTTCGTAATCAGAATACAATTTGCTATGGAATTCTTTATATTACTAAAATTTTTGTGTATGCAAGTTTTCTTTTATTTATTTACTTAGCGAATAATTCCGTATCGATTTACCCAGTCGGAATTTTTGCCTTAGTAGGAGGAAAAAATTATGTTTCTTAGGCTGCGGGCCAATTGTCGGGTAAAGTCAATTTTAAGTAATTTTTTCGGTAAATTCATTTATTTTTTTCAAAAAATCTATGGGAAACTGATCGAATAATCTATTATAAATCTGATTTTTACCATAGTAAATGGTTTACCCGACTATTGGCCCGCAGCCTTAATTTAAAAAAAGATAAGAAATTTAAAAAAATTATTAAGGTAGTCGGCGAAAATTTTTAGTAATATAAAGAATTTCATAGCAAATTGTAATAATAATAATGATGTTTTATTTTAATGCATAAGCCTTAGCTTTTGTACATGAACATTTACAATAATAACAAAAACAATTATGCAACATCTTAAAAACTATGGAAATATGAAATATTTACAAATGTGTGCAATAACAATAGCAAAAATTAATTATCCATAATTAAATTAAATATAACGTTTTTAAAATTATCAACAGAGGTTAAAATTATAACCGCAGGTGGCAAGCTGTTCTAAGTGACAATCGCATTTGTTAACCCCGAATTATTATAAATATTAGTTCTGTTGACGGGTAAGTTAATATTTTTTGTTCGTAGTGATTTGGAGAAGTCCAATTTATCATACAAATGCAAAGGACAACCTGGTTTAATAACAGGAAAAATAAAAAGAGCAGTCCTATAACGATAAAACTCAAACAAGTCACAACCAAGAACCGAATGTTTAAAATCATAAACGTGATCAAATTTCTTTAGGTCGTAAACATAACGTACACAATTATTAAAAGTAATCTGAAGCAAACGTTTTGACGAACTATCACAATTTGAAAATATTACATCACAATATGAGAAAATTGATATAACCAAACTTTTCACCAAGTATATCCGTAAGTCAACTGGACAATTTTTTTTATTAGCCTCAACGAGTACAAACTATAATTAACTCGCTGACTGAATAAACTTACATGATCAGTCCATCCCAGCTTAGAATTCATGATTAGCCCTAGATTATTAACAATTGGAACAAATAAAATAGTATCATTATTTAAGAAGAGTTCAGGTACAATACCAGGGGAGCTATTTTTAGAGAAAAATAATGCTTTGTTACGACTGTGTGGTCTTAACAAGACATTTTTTGTAAATTTGTTTCTATTCTCCACGTGGTTTCTTGCGTCCGGGTTTTTGTTGTCTGAACTAGATTTCTTGGTGGATGGATTCCTGTGTGTTTTCTTCTGTTATGTTGGCAACGGAACGAAAATGGTAGAGAGAGAGAGAACAATGCGCATCGAGTGTGTGCAAAGTAAAACGTTTTAAAAAAAATGTTTTTTTCTTGTATGTCTCTCTTTTGTACCAACGAAAATTTGGTACAAAGGAGAGACAGAGCAGAGAGATGCATTTTCTTCTAAAACGTTTTACGAGCTGTGCGACGCTCGAATGTTTTTTTGGGTGTGGCAGTCGAGTAATGATTTTCATGGAGTCGAGTTTGATATTTTGTTTTTGGTTAGTCATTAAAAAAAGTAGTAAAAAAAAGAGTGAAATTAAAAAAAATAATAAAAATTGTATTTGAGTGTATATTTTATAATAAAATATTAGAAATATGTATATATGAAAAACAAAGAAAATTGTTTTTTTAAATTGAACGCTTTTAATATTGTGGAGTGAAAGAAAAGTAAAATCGAGAAAAATTTTCATTGTTGTTGGAATATTTGTTGGTTGTTGTTGGCCCGATTACAATTATATTTTGTATACATTGTACCGCAAAGCATAAATTTTGAGATTATAAATCACCTTAGTAAATTAATTGGGGTTGATAAGAACGGATACAGCGGATATACCGGGTGACCAACCGTTGGTGCGGGGCATCCAACGGTAGTGGCGAGCCAACGCCCAACGTATTACGGTGACCAGGTGCGGTCACACGGCGGGGTGCGGATTCGGCGGCCATTTGAGGCCAGCCGTAGTAGTACCAACGGAGTAGCCAACCGGCTTATTTTATTTATCGGTGGTCTGCCGCAACGACGGCCGCGCAAGGCCGCAACTCATATTTTTGTCGGGGAGAGGCCCCGCAACAACAACGGCACCAAAGCCGCAACGGTCCGGGAGTGGTACCACCTGTGGCATGACGGCCGCGCAAGGCCGCAACAGTTTTTTTGTAATTTAAGGTACCATTTTTTTATTTTTATTTTTTTTGATTTTTTATTTTTTTTATATTTTTATATATATTATATTAAATTTAAAAATTTTGTAATCGAGCGCCGCACAGTGGGTGCGCGCTCGATGCGTATTGCTCTCTCTCTCTCTCGTTCTCTCTTGTCGTGGTACGGGGGGAAAAGGGGAGTTGTTTCTTTGTTTTGGTTATACTAAAATGAATTATTAAATTTTTTTCGGTTGGGTATGATGGGAGCGGAGACTCCCTCTGTGTCGGTTTAGTGTTTGCGGTCCCTTGGTGCCCGCATCCAATTCCGTAACCAGGGCTTGGCCCCGTTTGAATTCGGATGGATGCGCGCACCAAGGCACCTCTTCCGTTATCATTTTTTATTTATTTATTATTTGATTATCTGCTGTTTGTTCCTCAAGTTCCGGCCGACGAATTTCGGCGGAACTACGGTTTTTATTTATTATTTGCGTTTCCCCAACTATCTGTTAATCACGGTGTAGGCCAGGAGCCCTGCATGCCTCAAACCCCACGACCCTCGCACTTCTCGCTGAGAACGTAGCCGGCAAAACATCACCGTGGAGGCCTCTGCAGGAGCTTAGTGAATATCTGCAGGTTGGCAGTAGCCAGCCTGTAACAGCGTTACTTTTAGAAGGATTTATGGTGCGCACATTATTCTTGGACCATAGCGAAACACTGTTTAGATCCTAATTCAGAGGTCTCACAATTTCATCTAAATTCGACAAGTCCCCACCAATATACAATTGCAAATCATCAGCATAAAAATTATAACGACAATTTAAATAAACCAGGGAAGATCATTAATGTAAATAGAAAAAAGTAAAGGACCTAAAATTGAACCTTGGGGAACACCAACAAAAACATCCCGTAGGACGGAAATATCATCACCGTGCCTTACAAATTGTTTACGATTATCAAAATATGAATATAACAATAAAATAACAGGATTAGAGAACTTATAATACAACTTAAGCTTTTGAAGCAACTGTGTATGATTGACACATTCAAAAGCCTTAGGAGAAATCTAAAAGTACTAAAATCACAAATGAGTTACATTTATCCAAAGTAGCAGAAATATCATCAACTATATGAATAAGTGCGATTGTAGTACTATGACCAGATTTGAAACCCGATTGGAATTTGCAAAGAAAATCAAAACAATTAAAATGCTCAAGCATTTGTATTTGCATAATTTTTTCCAAACCCTTAGCAAAGGCAGGCAAAATGCTTATCGGACGAATATCAGAAACAGTAGAAATAAAACATCCTTCTTAGAAAGAGGAACAATCGAAGCCACTTTCCATAAACTCAGGAAATACTGATTTCGTTAAACACTGGTTCACATTGAATGTGATATGTGGCAAAAATAAATCAATAAATAATTTTAATATTTTGAAATCAACCATATCATATGTCATTGAATCTGACTGAAGAAGCTTTAATAGCATTCAGTACCATAAGCTCATCAACACAATCAAAAGAAAATGTAAAACCATCAGAACTACAATAATTATAATTCAGCAAAGGTGAAACGCCTAAAGATTTACTAAAATTACTTACTTATACTATCTAAAATGCCATTAGCAGAAAAAGTAATAATTCCTTCAGTAGACGAAAATGAAATACCAAGCAATTTTAAATTGTTCCGTGTAAGCTTAGGATTATGCATATTCCCAAAGTAAAACTTATTTTTCGCTTGATTGACGCAAGCATTAGATTTATTTCTAAGAAATTTAAAAGATTCCCAATCAATCACTAATTGGGAACTTTTATATTTCTTGTGAGCAAAATCTCTACGCGACATTAAGTCCAAAATCTTTACATTTAACCAAGGAACGTGTTGATTGCAGCTGGAATCCGAAACTTCGTATGATGAGGCAACCTTGTACGAAAATTTACATTATTAAATTCCCGAATATTAACACCAATAGGCCACATATCAGGATCAAGAGCCTTATCTCGTATTTCCGCAGGTAAACCCAATTTAAAATATGAATAATGCAAGGAACCAAGATCTCTTCCTTTAGGCACCAATTTAAACACCTTACAAAAATTAGTATCCAAACATGCTTGCACCATCGAAAAAATATCATCTTCAGATGTATCGGAATTAAATTTTGATACTTGCAACCAGAGCATCGGCATAATCGTTTTAATGCCAAAATTTTTAGAATAGCACTTAGTACCACAAAATGATTTGTTTAATACACCAGACGTGGAACTAAAGCCAAGACTTGCAGGTTTAATAACAGGCGAAACATAACTTGAACGATCAGATGTATCAGCAACTATAGATAAATGATTGACAGCCGTAGACGCAACAGATGATGAATCCAAAGGCAAAGGCAAAGATAAGGACAAGTTACCCAACTTCGTAACACTATTATTTTTTTGCTCATGCACACTGTTCAACTCCACAGCTAGATTAGCAGGATTTACAACTTGTTTTATTTCTTGATGAGAGACCTTAGAAACCATATTTGCTGAAACATTCTTCGGTTTAACATGAACCGGTACTTTTAAGATATCATGCATACGAGGACGACGATACATCTTTCTCACAAGAATTTACGACAGCTGAAGTAGCGGTTACCTTATTATTCATTACCTGAACTGAATCCGCCACATTGTTTAATTTAACGTCCATTATCTTTATGTTCGCCTTATCTACGAGTACCACAATTTTTAAAATTTCCACCAATTTGTTTTTCAAAAATTCAAAATTATTGGAATACACTTCACAGATAAATTTCACGCCAATATCACTTCTGATCAATTCAACATCGTAGACAGTTAAACCTACAATTTTTTATGAAACCGTTCACTACAGAAACCACCACATATAATATCTAATTTATCACCTCTATCTAGTTTTTTACATTTAAAACAAATCTTATTTTAAATAATTTATAGTTTTATTATTTAATCAAGAAACACCCAAAAAGATCATAAATTTAGCAGAACTACCAATAATTCACCATATACAATTATTTACAGTTATATACAATTATTAACACTATATAACACACTTGGTAATAAGCAATAGAATTAATTATAACTAAACAATTAAATATTAATAAAATAAAAATTCATATAATAAAATAATTTTCATGCGCAAAAAACAAACATGACGAGCTTAGCTTGCTTCAATAAATCCGATTACGAAAATTTCCACCGATTTGGCATACATTGGTCCATCGGAAGTGGCAACTTTTTCGTTTTTATGCAAATAGTTTTAAAAGTGTACCATAAATGGAAAATCTACTACTAACTAATATACTATGTGTTGCATTAATATTTGTGCTCATGAAAAAATTATTTTAGTTATGTTTCCTAGATTATAAAACTCATGTAGTTTTTTTTTTAAATTTTTTATCACAATGTAATTAATTATTAAATTACGTTTCATTTGGCATACAATTTCTAAAAAAATTATCAGGATTTACTTATAAAAAAACGAATTTACTCTGTTGCAAAAGTAATTGTGTTACAAATTATTGTTGCAAAAGTATTTGTGTTGGGACAGTTTTAATAAAAAACGTTACTAATTTATATTATGTTGTTGATTTTATTTAAATTTAATATTTAGTCTGCCCACCGTTATTTAATATGACCTCATTTAGTCTTCTGGGTATTCTGTCAAATAATTTGGAAATAAATTTTAGAGGTATTTTACTCCACACCTCATCCCATAACTCCTGCTTGCTTCGTCCAACTCTATATGGTATATTTCGTTTTACATAAGCCCAAACATTTTCTATAATATTTAAATCCGGGCTTTGCGGTGGCCAATTTATGCGTTGTTGGTCTAAATCATTTAAAAACTTGGTCACAATAAATGCTTTATGGGCAGGGGCATTATCGTGCTGAAGAATAAATTCAAGCCCAATTATTTTTGAACCAGCTACCAATGCTACATCATTCAGCAGTTCCAAATAGGTCATTTGGTTCATTTTCCCAGACACCATTGCTAGTGGTCCTACTCCGAAATTGGTTATACAACCCCAAACCATAAGACTTCCTCCACCGCCTTGACGTTGTGTAGCATAAACACGACGTTTGTTAACCTTTTCTGGCTCCGAATAATAAAATTTGCAACCCCAAGATCCGTCTAACGATACCGAAGATTCGTCAGTAAACAAAACGTTTCTCCTCAATTCGGGGGGCTTGTTCATATGCTGCTTTGCGAACAACAGCCGTTTTATTTTATTTTGTTTAGAAATATAAAACTTTTTGGTGCATGTATAGGCCTGTACCCCAGCTTCTTTTAAACGACGAGAAATTGTGGAATGGTGTATTTGGAGTTCTTTGTTATCCTTTAAAGTTTTAGCGAGACCTCGTTGACTTAAATGTGCATTTGTAAGCATGCATCGAGTGATGTAAGCATTTTCTCTGGCATTAGTTATTCTTGGTCGTTGGCGTACTCCGATATTTTGCACCGTTTCGCAAATATTTTGCTTCCGAACTTGATACCAAATGGTATTTTTATGGCACTTGTACTTTTTCGCCAGTTCTTCGGCTGAGATTCCCAAATTATATTCTGCCGCAATTGCAGATCGGGTTTCAATACTCAGTTCGCGGGTTTTTCGCATATTATCACGATTTTTAATGCTCACAATTCAATGAAACTTGCAAAACTATTTGAAAACGTGTATTTTTGAAAAACAAATGCTGAAACAGTTATTTCAATACACCATTTGTTGATTTTTTTTTAGAATTTTGCTAACACAAATACTTTTGCAACAGTAATTTGTAACACAATTACTTTTGCAACAGAGTAGATTCGTTTTTTATACGTAAATCCTGATAATTTTTTTAGAAATTATATGCCAAATGAAACGTAATTTAATAATTAATTACATTGTGATAAAAAATTAAAAAAAAAAAAAAAATTACATGAGTTTTATAATCTAGGAAACATAAATAAAATAATTTTTTCATGAGCACAAATATTAATGCAACACATAGTATTCTAAATTGAATTTGCAACAATAGCTCTGTTTGTGCCAAGAGGTTGTGGATTCCACGATCAAAAATAAAATTGCCTGCACAAATGAAGGTACAATAAATATAATTTTATTATTTATTAATATTTTTTGATGATGTTGATGCTTTGATTGTTAATGCAAGAAGGGATTTTTATTTTATTGTTTACAGTTATTTTGCGTATATGCTATAATACACTGCGCAAAACAAAAAATACAACAGTCAAATTTTTTAGAAAAAATACCCTTTTTTCAAAAGCTTGTATCTTGGACAAATGTAGGGTTAGAATTTCAGAAAGCTTGAGAATGAAGGCTGCTGCACGACTGTGAGATTTTAGTTGCACTCACAGTCTGAAGTTATTAACTAATAGTTTTTGCTTAATAAAATTCGTCTACATTATTTAACGTTACCTTCATTCGATTGAAATTGTTGCCATTGTGTGTTAAAACTACCATCAAAAGATTTTTGCGTATTGTGTCCTACGATTGAGATCCTTGTATTACTCCAGCTGCATAACATGACGATACCAAAGTGGGTTCGTATACTCGCATCCCTAACCCTACCAGTAATTCTGACATCTATTGGTATGCTAATTTTGACAAGAGCGGTCGAGCGAAAAATCAACTCCAATATTTCAAACACGTTTTACAAACGGTGCACAACAGGGTCTCTGTAAATCGTAGTAGTAATATACATCGTGAAATCTAAATAGTTTTAATCAGATTTTATCGTCGTAGCAATTCATTTCCGTACATAGAAATTAATCTGTGATAGAAATCCAAATATGCTGATATGATTAGAAAACCGACTCAGAGAAAAAGTCATGAAATACAAAAATATTAAAGAACGGACCCCAACATCGGAAAGTAGACTAATTTCTCTACATTTTAAAACCTAAAAAAGTCAAATTGCTCTTAAACTGACATTTCACCAAGATACAAGCGTTTGAAAATAGAGCAAGTTTTCTAAAAAAATTAGTGTTGCGTTTTTCATTTTGCGCAGTGTATATACAATTATGATTTTAAATAACGTAATTTTATATATACGAGTTTCTCTCTCTCTGGCCTTCACATCCCATGAAGGGATTTCGCCGCCTGCACTAAGGCCCTCCATCCATCTCGATCCACCGCTCTCGTCCTCCAGTTTCGACATCCTAATGTTCGTAGATCTTGTTCGATGTCGTCGCGCCAGCGTAGTCGGGGTCTTCCTCTACGACGTACTCCGGCTGGTTGTTGGTGGAACACTTTATTTATCATCCGTTGTTGGGGAGACCTTGTAACGTGGCCGAGCCATCTCACTCGATTAGATTTGGTGAATCCGATAATATCGCTGCCTCCGAGGAGTTGCTTTATTTCGTGATTCATACGAATCCGATATTCGTTGTTCGCAACTTTAATTGGACCAAAGATTGAACGGGCAAACCTCCTTTCGAAGGTAGATAATAATCTACAATCGTTAGTGGTCATGGTCCAGCTCTCGCTTCCGAAAGCCAGCACAGGTCTTATAAGTGCTTTATAAAGTGCGAGCTTGCACGACTGCGATAGATGTTTCGATCGCAATAATTTTGATTTGGCGTAGAAAAGTCGTTGTCCGGCAGCGATTCGGGCTTTTATTTCTGCCTGCATATCATTCGATGATGTTATAACTGACCCGAGGTATTTAAAATTTTCGACGCTATCAAAGTTGTGGTCGCCAATTCCGAGATTTGCCGTAGAGATGTTCCTAGGTGTTACTAAATATTTGGTTTTACTGCTGTTCACCTCCAAACCAAGTCTTCTCGCGCAGCGATCGAGCGGTATGAAACTGTCTTTGATATCGCTAGGTCTTCGGCCAAGAAGCACGATATCATCTGCATATCCAAGAATTTGGCCTGACTTATTAAATATACAGCGCGAGGTTTCGATGTTGCTTTTCCTCACTACGTACTCAAGCGCCAGATTGAACAGCAAAGGCGCGAGTGCATCGCCCTGTCGAACACCAGATGTTATTTCAAAGGGGTCTGACACAGTTCCTTCGATTACGATTCTATATACAGATCCGGATGTTGTTAATTTACACAGAGAAACGAGTTTCTCTGGGATTCCCAGGCATATGAGCGCGGCCCATAGGTTGTCGCGATTTATACTGTCATACGCCTGTCTGAAGTCTATATATAGCTGATGTATGGTTATGTTGTACTCCCAACATTTTTCCAAGATCATCCTCATGGTGAAACACTGGTCAGTGGTCGATCGGTTGGGACGAAAACCACACTGATAGTCGCCAATGATGTTTTCGGCGAAATGGATGAGTCTGGCAAGTACAACATTAGCCAACACTTTGTAAGCAGTGTTCAATAGAGCTATGCCACGAAAGTTTTCACATTTAAGACGGTCGCCTTTTTTATGCAACGGACATATGAGTGCGGTCTTCCAATTCTCCGGCAACTCTTCTTGGTCCCAAATACAAACGACGAGATCGTATAAACTTGTTGCAAGAGTAGCGCCTCCGAGTTTAATTAGTTCTGCGGGGATTCCATCGAGACCGGGTGCCTTGCCGTTTTTCAATCGACTAATAGCTGCGTCTACTTCCTCTACTGTGGGATATTCGACAAAGAACTCTTCACCTGGTGGAGCTATTGCTCTAATAGGGGTAACTTCGTCATTCCGATTTAGCAGATTTTGAAAGTAGGTTTGCCATACTGAGAGAATATCAGCCACGTTTGTTCTCAGCTCTCCATTCCCGTCTTTGATGGCTGTACTTCTTGGATGGAAGTCTTTAGTGAGATTCCTGGCGTTGGCAAAACAGTCCCTTGAGTTTCCTACTTCCGCTTGGAAGCTGATGTTTTCGATGCATAATCTCATAAGTTCGCGCTTCTTTTGTCGAAGGAATTTAATCGTGGCTTTCCTAGCGCGGAGATATTCTGCTAGAGTGCTTCTGGTATTGCGAGCCAACCATTTTTCACGAAGCGTTCGTTTATTTTCGACGACCCTTCGGCATTGATCATCGAACCAATCGTTGCGGGGCCTCGGAGGTCTTCTTCCGATGGTGTTTTGCGCCGCGGTTGTTATGGCTGACTGTATAGCGTGCCACTGCTCCTGGATGTTAGGAGGAGCTTCTTCATTGTTATGGGGCCGGTCTAAATAATTAGTGACAGCTGATTGGTAACTCTGCAGTGACGCTTGGTCTTTTAGAGCATCAATATTCCATCGAACGGTCTTTTGTGCTTGTCTGTTAAACGTAGATGACAGTTTGCACTTATACATAAATATGACAAGCATTTGATCGCTGTCCATGTCTGCACCTCTGTAGGATCTAACGTCAGATATGCTGACGGAGTGTCTCTTGGACACCATGACGTGATCGATTTGGTTTTCAGTTCTTCCATCATTCGATCTCCACGTTACTTTGTGGATTCTCTTATGTGGGAAAAACGTACTTGATACAACTAAGTTGTACGTTATTGCCAGGTCGGTGACGCGTTGGCCGTTGTTGTTACTAGTTAGATGCAGGCTGTTGGGACCGATGTGCGATGTATTTTCTGCACTCCTACCGATTTTTGCATTAAAGTCGCCCACGATGATTTTAATGTCGTGGTGCGGTATGTTGTTGATGACTTCCTCGAGTTCGACAAAGAAGAGATCTTTGATGTCATCTGATTTATCTTCGGTGGGTGCATGCACATTAACGATCGTGATGTTTCTTAGTGCGAAGTCTGACCGTGCATATCCGCATGTTGATAGGGCGGACATCGATGATATGGTGCTTCACGCGCCGATGGATGAGGAAGCCAACTCCAAATTCTCCTCCGTTCTGATGGCCGCTGTAGTGAAGAGTGTAACCGTTGGTGGTGTCATGGATCCCACTCCCAGACCATCTTAGCTCTTGTAATGCAAGTACGTCTAATGTGTAACTCTTTGCTTGGTTCGAAAGGTTCCGGAGATCTCCAGGTCTTAAGAGGCTAAGCACGTTCCATGTTCCCATTTTTAAAGCGTTGTCCGTGTACAATTTCCGAGGTCGAGTTTGTGATGAATCCGATATGGTAATCCGAGGCCTTTGTTTAGGGTTCATAACTTAAATGTGTTTATGAGAGAAGGTTGTTGGCATGCCGCTCAACCCGCTTATTACGTGTGTGTGTCACGTACTTGTGAGAATCTTAAGGCATCCATTCCTACCTTGAAACACATTTATATAGCGAGCCGCTTGATACAAGACAGACGCCCGCTTCAGCCGCTCCTAACCTGGAGATCAGACGCTGGTTTGGTATTGGTTTTGAGGCGCCAATGGCCCGCCTTGACATGTAGTGTCCATGACTATAAACAGGATTTAGTCTGCTCGTCTCCACTACACCGCCTGATTCATTTAGCGTTACCCAGGGAGCACCGGCGAGGAGGTATGAATCTAGGACTTTGCCCCCCCATATATACGAGTTAGATGGCCAAAATTCTACACAACGTATTTTTATAGTATTAAACATTTGTAATGTTCTTAAACATTTTTAAACATATGTAAAGTTTTGGTGTACATTTAGGTAATTATGATCTGTCATTGAAAGATCATAAACAAACCAAAATGTAAGAAAATCAAATTTAATTTAATTTAATTAAAGTAAATAATTTAAATAACTATGTATAATAATTTTTATTTGATTGTGATTAAAGTTGGATTCCATAGGGTATTAATTATTGGATCATCTGCATCTAAATTGAAAGTTCAGGTTTGTCTACAATTTTGATATTACATTAATTCTAACGATAAATTTTTATTTTAGGTATTTTGTAACATCCCGCCCACCTTGAATCGGTTGATTCAATTAAATGGAAGCATACAAGCATTTTGTGCACTAAACGTTTTATAATTCTGAGTGCGGTTTTTATGATGACGATCTATTATTATTCTCTGTTCCGCCATATAGTTCTACTATTTTACCCATCAGCCTCTCTGGTCTAATGGAGGCTGGAGGCAAGTTGTGGTCTTTAATAATAACAATATCACCGAGTTTGATGTGTTTTAGTTGCATGTCATTTACTTCGATGTTGCAAGCTTATTAGGTACTCCAAGTACCATCGCTTCAAAATGTGTTGATTAATATTTTGCACCAATTACCATCTGGATAAATATGATATCTTGTAGACGGTCACTTGATATAGTTGTGTAGTTGGACATCCACTTAAAAAACGAAAGCTTGTCATATATTCTGCTTCACCAGTGGACAATAAGCAAATTGGTCTGCAGTTAGTGTTGATAATGTTGATATTTCTGCTATACTCAATATGTGCTCCTCGAGTTACTCTTCTAAGTTGAACTTCATACTTTTGACAAGAGCCTCCCACAGTTCACCGAAGTGTGGTGAGCTTGGTGGAATAAATTTGAAGGTTATTTGGTCTGTCAATTTAGAGAAGGTATTAGAATTTTGTAGAAAAATTTTGTAAAATTCACATAAATTGTTACGGGCCGGCCACACCGAAATTTGTTCCGTTGCGGCAATGTACGAATATGCGGTGAAGTCTGTGACTAATTCAATATGGGCAGCTTTGGTGGTCAAACAAACAAAGATACAAACATAGTTTTTATATGTCTGACGTTTTCAATTTGTAAAATAAGAAAAAATTTATTTTTTCAAATTTCCCAGCAGGTAGAAACGAGCTCGCGATAGCGCTCCGTATCATTTTTTGACCTAAATAAATTTCTATCTTAGCTTTACTTTGTTTTAGATACGCAGTTGGAAACATCTATCGGGCGGGACAGATTTTTCTCAAAATAAAAAAGTTATTCAATTTTTCGGCGCATTTGATAATCGCGGCTTTCAACTAAACTGTTAACAAATTTTTTATTTCATTTTAATTAATTAAAAAAAATATATTGCAATCAAATTAGCTAATTGTTGTCTAAACCCGCGATTAAAAGAGCAAGATATTATTTTAACAAACAGAGTCAATTAAAGTGAAAATTTCTTTTTGCGAGTTAATTGACTTCAGCTTTAAAACGTAAAAAGTCAATCAATTTTATTTAATTATATAAATTTCATAAAATTATGAGAAATGTGTTTATATATTCATATACTTTCATCAATTGACTTTTAACGCACAGTGGCCTTTATCGTAATGTAATCATTCTTTGGTACGTTGAACTGAAAAAAAAACCGCAAAATTTTAATAGATTTAACATAAATTTGAACATGTTACAAGCACATATTGTTTATTCATTTATTATGTCAGTTTAAGTTTACTTTCGTTTTAATTGATAAAATTTTTTAAAACAAAACAACGAACCAACAATTTTCTTACCTTCCTCCCATTCACACAACCGAACCGCATAATACACACATCAATCCGGATTTTTTTTTATAACTAAGCGGAACAATTTTCATTTCTGGTTTTCAATATAATACGCATGCAGCTTTTATACGATCCCAATATTGTGTAACGTGTTATTTCCTAACGTTAAAACGCATCTCAAATTGTAAGGTAGCTTAAACCTATATTGATTGAACTTCAATTTCCGTTTCGTTTTTCATCGACTACGATATCAATTCATCTCTCTTCTATGTTTACCTATACAGTGATTCTCAAAAATCTTCGTATACAATATTTGTAAGCGAGATAAAAATTATTTGGTGGTACATAAATTGTTTGCCTAATTGAATCTGGAATTTGTAAATAATAGTACAATGCCATCTGTGCTATCAATCCTAACAGGAATAAAAATTAAGTTGGCAGTTATAAATTAATGATTGTGTGTATTTTTTATCTGTACATAATGTTTCTAACACCTTGGATTAGTATTTTAAACATGGCCACTCTTTACAAACTTTTAAAATCCTGCATTTATTTCATACTAATATTTATTTACTTGTTACATCGAATAACATCCGATTTTTTTTTTACCATACACGAACGTAGATCTCGAATATACCACATTTCAATTCTAAAGTGAAAAATTCTACTAGATTTTTGATAAAAACTGTCTTGTATTGTCAAAAATCATTATTCCCTCTAAAATTTAAGAAAACCAAACAAGGTTGTTCTTTAAAAGGACTGGAATAGTTCAGCGATCCCCGTCAGAAGAATGCCGAATAAGCTAAGCCGAATGATCGGTTTCGCTTGCGTCCCAACCCAGAAGAAACATCGAAAGAAACTGGGATGCGAGCTTGGTGACTTTACTAGCAAATCTAGAAGTCAGAATCAAGGTGCTGCCAGAGTTTGCCCGGATGCTTTGCTATGGTTCGCCCAGATGCTTTGCTTATAAAGAACAGTAAAGAAATTTAATTCACCGATCTGTTGCAAAAAAGTTAAAGTAGATGTCAAACATAAGCCAAACTCTTAGGGAAGAAACGAAAACTAATTTACCATTAAAAAAAATCTACTAATGCCAAGAACAATTAGCAACGTGACAGAGAATTTAAAGCAAGTAAGAGAAAGGCAAAAGTCGTATGCCGATAAAGGGACAAACGAGGCTCCATAACTGAATCTCAATGACAAGATCAGAATGCAAACGGGTCACAGAGAATGGATTCCAGGCACAGTAATAGATAAAGCTCAAGCGCCAAGATCGTTAATAGTAAAAACCGACGACGGTAGAATATTTCGTAGAAACAAACATCATCTAGCGAAAATTTCAGCACAGATTGTACCAAAGCTAAAAAGAAAACAAATAACATATTTCTCAAAATTAAGCATTAAAAATGTAAAATTGATTTATATAAAACTAGATTTACGTAATTGAATTATACAATTAATTAAAAAAAAAAACAAGGAAGATGTAACATATAAACATACCTTTAGAGTAAAGTGTAAACTTACCTATATATTGTATGGGTGAAGTACGCTCACGTTTATGTTTATATAAATATAGTAACAATAAAGTTAGTTGAATTCTGTCTTGGTGGTGTTTGCATCTTATATCTTATATGAATTTATAACAATTTGGAAGTACTTTACAAAATGAAGAAAAGCAACATGTTAGACCGCATAAAGGAATTTGAAATTTATAAAAATCGGAATAATCAAAATTTACTTAATAACAAAATTAATACAACTACTAATAAATTATATGACTAATGGGAAAGCCCCGGGCGTAGATGTAATTCCGGCCGAGGTACTAAAAGGAATTGCCAAATCTCATCCCGACCTCCCGAGGATTTGACAACTTCTGCCTAAGAGAAGGGACTTTTCCGAAAGAATGGAAAAAGAAGACGCTGGTGTTGATAAGCAAAGCAAAAGGGGACCCGCACTCGTCAGCATCATATAGGCCACTGTGTATGCTAAACACTGCCGCAAAAGTGTTCGAGCGGCTAATCAAACCACGCTTAACGGAAACTATAAGAGAGCAGTGATACTTGCACGAGACATCGGAGAAACCCAACGAAAGCTGAATCAAGTAATGCGAAGAGTTATCTGCTGGCTAAGTAGCCGGAGGTTAGACTTAGCTATCGCAAAAACGGAACTATTGGTACTAACGAGAAAACAGGCGACGATTGCCACACCCTTCCAAGTAGAAAATGATAGGATACCTTCAAAAAATTATGTTAAGTAAAGAAAGACGCCAAAGCCACCCAATCCCATAGCAGATTGATGGCAAATATCGGTGGCCCATTAGAGGGAAAGAAGAGTGCTAATGTCAATCATAAACTCCATTCTACTGTACGGATGTGAGATCTGGGCCAACACGCTCAAAATTGAAAAATACCGGAAGCAAACGGCCTCAGTCCAACGGAGGGGCGCCCTCAGTATCTCAAACGCCTACCGTACAGTGTCCGAACCCACAGCCATGGTTATAGCAGGAGTAACACCGATAGACCTTCTGGCCATCGAACGTAAGAGGCTATACGACACCAGAGAGGATTTGGGGTTTGCAGAAGCCACTAGGATGGCTAAAGAAAATACTAAGCATCTGTGGCAGGAACGGTGGCAGTCAGAAGGAAACGCATGGCCGGTGGACGGCTAAACTTATAGACGATATAGGAGAATGGGTTGATCGAAAATACGGTAAGGTAAAGTACTACGTAACCCAACTAATATCGGGACATGGGTATTTTCAATCATACTTAAACAACATGGGGAAAACGGAGAGCTCAACATACATTTACGGAGAGTCGACCATTGACAATGCCGAGCACACTTTTTTCCAATGTGAAAAATGGTGAATCGAGAGGAGCGAAATAGAAAGGATAACTGGAGTACTGACGCCTGACAACATCATCAAAATTATGATTTCCACGAGCTCAAACTGGAACTCGATTGCGACATACACCGAAAGGATATTAAGAGCCAAACAAGCGGAGATGAACCGCGTGGCTCAACCATAAATTAAATAGAATTAAACGACGGAAAAAAGACTAGAATATAACTATGAGGCACCACCAAGACGCAATACGAGAAGTAGTTCCCTGGTGGAAGATTGTCTGAAAGAGGGGATGAGGGGTTAGTGAGTGAGAGTCCCACACACCGGGGTTTACCCTGAAGGTCCATAAGGATTTTCTCTCCTCCTAAGGGGAAACAAAATAAATTATATGACCTCATTTTGCATAATATTCGTTAATTTAATATTCTTAAAATTACTAGTACATATAAAATAATATTTTGAAAACAACGTTAGCAGAGTAGAAAACGTTTTTCCATAACGGAAATATTTGATTTTTTTTTTCATATTGGATTTAGTATATTACTGACGATGATATCTTGAATATCGAAATCGATATAATATCGAATTAAATTAATTTCACATAAAGGAAAATTTAAAAACTATTTGTTTTATTAATAATATTTTTATATAATTTTTTTTTTTACAAAATATATAATATTATAATCTTAGTGAAGATCTACTAACAGAGCTACAAACTACAGGAACCCACAGATCTCATTATTTCAAAATCAATTAGCAACAATAATTAAGAGGGGGGAGGGGCAGTGTATCGTTTAAAAACAAAAGAGACGTTGTTGTCGCTTCTCAAGAAGTGAGAATAACTCTAGAGATACGAGAGGCGTTTGTACAGTTAAATCACTCACAAAGACGTATCGAGGAATGCAGGCACCAATTATTAGTCTTCCAAATAGCATGGCTGGGAGAGTGCTCGAAATGGGCTATGTTAGAACTGGCTGGGTTTCTGGTCGAGTTCGGGAAAAAGTAGAGTGGAACAGATTTTTTAAATGTCTCGGTTATATCGTTACTGGGTATTAACCCATTAACACCCAAATGAAAACTAAAACCATTAGTATTTTTATTAATATTTTTATAAAAATTCAGTTCAATTATAGTTAAATTAAATAAGCGTATAATTCATTTTTTGTTTTTTTATTTATAAACGTAATTAAAGCTATGTACTTAAGCGAGTACAATGGGCACATTTGATGTCCCTTTTGCATGATATGCTTTGAAACAATCCCGTTCGATACAAAGTGTTACATTTCTTACAGCACCAACGAATTCTGGCAAGACAAATTACACATCTTAATTGTTTCTCTAACTTCTTTGGATAATGATCACTATTATCTTGGACAACAGAGGCATGTAGTGATTTTTTTGATGTTGAACTTCGTCCAGAGATTAGGTAAGACTGTGTAACGTATCGCGTGAATTCCAGCTGGGTCATTTTTGTTTCCAACGTCACTCGAGAGATTTTCCAAGCATTGGTCATACAGAGATTTATCATATGCGTAAATAAAACCCACCACCGTTTTTTCCCTCTTATACGAATGCGGTAGGTATTGACACTCTGATCATTTAAATCTACACCGCCCATTCCTCGATTATAGTTTTTAAAGACGCGTGGTTGTTGTACATCGGTAACAGATTTCTGGATTTTTGACCACCTTCTGACTTTAGAAAAAGGCTCAATTGTGTCAAATTCCAACTTTTCTAACAAAGATAGAAACACTTTTGCTCCAAGAGTTTCAGTTGTACTGTACTTTTTATTATTTTTTCCACAATATGTGTCAAACGCAGTACAAGCAATATCCAGAAAAGCTGCAAAGCATCCAGTCTAGCTAAACCTTACAGGCTTTCCTCTAATAAACTGTTTGGCTGGATGGTGACCAAAATATTTAATCATGGCTTCGTCTATTGATAGCTCAATCTCAAAAAGCTATAAATGCGTGTACTGTGACGAAACGGGCGGTTTTCAATGTCCAGCTAATAGAAAGCGCTACAAATAGAGCAAAGGAAATGAAATTCATCTAAATGCATCCTAGCTAAGTAGCTACAGGGAGGCGGGCTGCACATAACAGTTTGTGCAATTGTGTATGAGCAATAAAGAAACTTGAAAGATGTAATTGGGCTTCAGATAGTTCGAATCTGGCTACATTATAGGGTTGCAGTAACCACTTCCTATAAAAAAATTGGTTTCTTGCTTTGTTAGAGCCAAGGTAGTAGTATAATTTAGCATTAAAAATCGACCGGAGGCACACAGCATTAAAAAGTTTCGGTGGAAAGAAAGCTTGCCATCTTCGTTTACAAATATCATAGTAACTTCGTTTAATGCTAGAACACTATATCTGCGTTGCTCAGAATGTCTATCGCGTCAAAATGCCATACTGACAGTCAGAACTAGTTCATCTGCTTAAGCAACGCGCGCATATTATTTTTCCTAATTTAATTGCAGAAGTGTGTACGAAGGATATGATTCACATCTGACAGAAGCTCAAGGAGCTCTGGAGAATTAAATACAATGCCGCCTACGTTCTTCGACAACGTAAGCTTAATTTTCTGCAGCAGTCTGTGCAATTCTCATCAGTTGGAAGTGCAGCAAGAAAATGTTATGCTCTACAAAATTGACGGGTGACATTAAAGGGACATGGTTTCATCAAACTCCTTTACCTTCAATAGCTTGACTTTGACGTACTTGAGCTTACCGTTGAAAAGCAAAATTTCTCAGGACATGGATGGCGAATCTAGCAATTGTCTATCGCTTTAAGCTTCTCCTGGGCCATATCATTTTATTACCAATGTGTTCGCTGGCTTGCTGTAGTTTGATTTAGGACATTTACTAATTCCATTGCCGCTTCAAAAATTTGCTGATGTATAGAACTATAGGTTTCTAACAACTATAGGTTTATTTCGAGTATCTGTTTTGCAGAAAAACAATTTGATTTGCCGGCAAATAGCTAAACGGGAATAACTTAACAATTGGAAGTCCGATCGAATATCATTGTGAAATTCTCACCGAAGTTCTTGAAACATATGTCACGATACGTTGGAGTCAATTATGGATATCGAGCTGGTGATTGTATGCTTGGGGTTGTCATAAATCGTTTAATGGCTGGAAATTATTACTTGCTTCTCAAGAAACATGATTCATTTTTTAAGAGAGCTTTAAAAATTCGTCGTCAAGTTGCGGAAGATTTTTGAAAAGATGCTTACATGGAAAATAAAGTCGATATTTTTTTGACACCAACAACCTAAACGAAAGCTCCAATTTATAATGAATTTATCAAATCCAGGAACAGAGATCAATAATACTTCAAAATCAAAATATCTATCGTATAACCTTAAATTATTTGACATAAAACATTTATTTTTTCAACGTTATGTAATAATTATTAGATTACGTATTAGATAGCGCTCGTGCCATGATAAAATCAATTTTTCTTAATTTTTTCAGCGGCCATATAGATGAAATCATTTTTAAATTAAAAGTCATGACCCAATGTTTAAAAGAAATAAAATATTATATTGATATCTTATACTCATTCAAATTAAAAATATACGATTATATGTATTCCAATCACTTCAGAGAAATCTTTAATCACTTTACAAATATTCAAACAAAAGTTTGTTTGGCCGCATCAGACTTCCTCGTTCATTCATTCAAACAATTTTTTCGACCCATCATATTGTGTCAAAATGACGTTCTACATTTTTTCACAAGAGATGGTTGGTCGAAAAAATTGTTTGAATAGAAGAGCGAAAAGTATGAATCCGGCCTTACATATTATAACAAGGCCGGAATTACCCCATAAAACATCTTTGTCAAAGATGTTTTATAAAATATTTGTATCAATTTTTTTTAAAACAATTTTGATCAAATAATTTTTGAAAATTACACTACAAAATAGATTTTATCAAAATTTTCCTCAAACTTCAGTAAAAACGGAACAACCAACGAGCAACGTGTGCAGCAACATAAAGCGCTTTTATTATTATGTATATCGTTAGGATTTAACAGGTGTCCATCAAAGTTTATTAAAGGAGCTGCAGACCCGAGGACATGACCTGGTACGTAAAATATTTAAGGATGGATTTAATTTTATTGTTCACAAAGTTTTGCTATTCATTAATCGACAGGAAGCACAGTTATGAAATTCAATAAGTATAGAGGACAGGCTAATGGTCACATTTCGCTTTCTAGCAAAATTCATTCGCCTCGTATTCTTAAATAAATATTTTTGTGGTTTTTGCTGTTGTAATTGTGTTTGGTCACCATTTTGAGTAAGCAAATGCTAAAAAGAATTTATCAAATTTACCTGCATGAGGCTAAATTTAATAAAACATTTTATAAAAGTGATAGTTTTATAAAACATGCATATTACACTATCAAAGAAAATTGATAAAAATATTTTATAAAACACTTTTGTCAAAGATCTTTTATAGTGTATTTTCGGCCCAACAATATTATACCAAGGAATTTTAAATTTCAAATACAATTTTCATAAAATTTTTGTTTTTTTTTGTGATGTTACAATAAAATTTACAGCTTCTAAAATGAAACCGCAAATTTTTGTGTTGGTCTACTGTGCAATCGCACAAAAAAAGCTTATTGAAAATATAATTTGAAATTTAAATTTCCTTGGTAAGATAGATTGAGTAGTCAGAATTTCGGTTAGCAAATTGCTTGCTTGCTAACCAATCGAGTATTTACCCCATAGTCTTGTCATTTTTATTCATATCGGTTGCTTCGGTTTAAATTTTTAATTTGATAGAAAAATTTGAAGTTTCCTTTAATACAAGGTTGTTGTGTTGGACGGCTCCCCTTTAAACATCTAAAACTTGATAGGGGAGGGGCTTTGACGTGCGGAATGATAAAAGTAACCTCACCTTCGTTTTGATCAAGGACTCAAACGGTACTATTCGTGTCAGCCACTTTAGGGCCATCCTGTATATAACTTAACAGGGCACCTTAAAGCCAACGAAAGCTTCATTTCACATGAGCTAATAAAATAGCTAGCAAATGAAGGGGTAATATAAAAATAATAATAATGATCGTAAACCCCGATAATTTATTTTAAGAAAATTAGATTTCGTACAAAAAAACAATGTAGGAATATTTTTATGTTTTACTGTACATATACATACCTAATTATGTTGATTTTGTAATTTATAATGAATCGAGCTCAACGATCGCTCTTATGATGTAATAAACATTTTATTAATAATAAATGCATAAGATGCTGTGATTATATATTTGTTGTTGTAATACTCACTTTACTTTCTTGTGTAGTTTCTTTTATAATGTTAATAATCTTAACGAAATTTTATTTTGCTCTCTTTCTTTCTAGGTTTTGGTTTCATTTCTGCGATGTGGTGTTACTGAACTTAAACCGATTGATTATTAAAATAAAATGTAAGAATATCGAATACGAAATTTTGTTTGGCTACACTGAGATTAACACGTTTTATTGGGCGCGATTTAAAAATTATGTTGAGACTGTGGTTGTGCACATTTTTAATGAAAGTGAAGTTTACCGTGTCAGGTACGACGTATAAGTTTATTTGGGTCGAGTTGAACTTACAGGGAAATTTAAAGCAGCTTTTTCTCATCTTGGAACTTGTTTAGAAATTTTACAGATTTTCAAGTACTAACTAATAAATAAGTGGTATTTAGTGTCTTTAACAGTTTGTTGAAATAAAGACTACAAATTAATTTCAACTCCATTGTAAAGCACTGGTTTATTATACAAATCAATTTAGTTATCTAATATGTAATAGAAGTATGATTTCATGATAATTGGAAAAGAAAAGAAACAGGAAAAGTATCGCGCAAAAACAAATAAAAAATAAATTAAATTAATAAATTACGTCGATTTCAAATTTAAATTTTAAAAAAGTATTTGCACAATATCGCTTTCGATAACTATTAATTGTTAAATTTAAAAGATAACAGTTTCATAATTTTAGGTAGGCGATTGCTCCATGGTTTTAGACGAATTAGTAAATAATTTGATGGCTTCAACCATGTAGATTGATTTCTCAATGGATTTACGGTCACCATCCATAGCGTATATTACAAAATGTCAGCATAGAAAAAGTTTTATATTGATCCCAACTATTTAAATTCATTCATCTTTTCGTCTTGTGGGCTACCAATTAAAAATGAATCATTAATATACTATAAATGCTAATTTGTTTAATTGTTATTTCCAATGGTAGAAAAACTTCTTCACGAAACGCGATGTTACAACCCACGAGGCAGATGCATTTGTAATATTTGACTTGAATTGTAATATAAGAAGCGCGCTACGCTATGTTAAGCTGGCTGGTATTCTAACGATAAGTTGAATTGCATATGAGCTATTGGACTTCTTTGCCGCACGCCTTTTGTTATTACAAACGCCTCTGATAGCTTGCCTCCGATTATCAAGCCATCTAATAATGCTTGCAACTGCGTATCAATTTTGAGGTAATCCGTACACTTCACAAGACCTTCCATAATGTGTTCCTCTCGATGTTAAATATTTTGGATCTAAAATTCCCGAGATACGAGATTTCAAAAAAAAAATTGATTTCCATAAAAATAATAGTCACCAAATAATAATTCCACTACCATTAAATGTTGCATTGTAAATACCGCTACATTTGATATTCACCAGCACACATTTGATGGTCACTACTCACTTCATATAAAAGTATATGACGATTGTACACCCTGCTATGGTTTTGAATTTTTTTTTTCAACTTTTTGGTAGCTAAACGAGCAAACAAGAACTCGTCGATGCAACCCTAAAGAAAACATTAAACAATCAACAAACGTATGTCTTGGATTTTATGAAAAAAACGAACTTGTAATGAAATTGTCGCAAGATTGGCTGCTCTAGATGGGTTTTCCATACATGAAATTTAAAAAAGTACATTTATTCTAGAGTCACCATCTGCCAAGCAAATGTACCTGCCGACGGAAAAAATAGGCGTAATGGCCCTCGCATACACAGTTTTTACGAGACAGCCAAACAAATTACTATGTGGGCCGTTTGATAAATATTGCGCTTATAAATAAAAAAACCATGGTTAAATTTTTAAACCTATGTTTATTTTTCAATATGATCTCCTAGAATTTCAATACACTTAGTCTAACGTTTTTCCATGAATTATACTCCTTCATTATAATGGTGCTGCAAGGTCTGCAAAATATCCATCAACAGCTCCAATAGCTTCATCATTCGATTTTAATCATAGAAGACATAAATGCTAGGTTAGCAAAGCAAGAACGTGGTCTAGAAGCTTCATTCATGCGTCTAGAAAAGCAAGAAACCACTAACGAGGCAGCCTCCCATATTAAAATTAACAGAAGATTAAGAATTATCACCTGGAACGCGCACGAAGAAAATTACAGACTCTTTAGATCACTAGGATTCAATTTTATTATTGGTGGCAAACTGACTTTAATGCAAAAACACTTATTGGGGATCACGACTTACAAGCCGTAAAATGAAAAGAGCTTTTCGAAGCAGGTCGGGTAAACAACTGCGAGTTCCATTCTGGAGATAAACCAACATATTGGCCTGTTGATATAAAAAAAATTCCAGATCTCATTGATTTCTATGTAACGAAAGGGATTACCGAGGATAACATGTGCCACGAAAATAGCGAGGAGATATATTCCATTCACCTGTTATCATGACACTCAGCACAATAATAATTAACAAGGATAACTTGCCTAAGCTAACAAACATTAAAACTGACTGGGACCTATTCCAAGAATTAATTGAAGAGCAAATAGACCTTCAAGTGACAATCAAAACAACGATACAATTGGAAGACGAACTGGAGCTACTTAACAGTACTATTCAACAAGCAGCATGTGAAAGCTCTCGCTACTAATCATACCGAATCCCGTAGGTATCAAAAGTACCCTCTTGAAGTCAGGGAATTAGTTAGAGAGAAATGGAAAGCACGAAAGACCTAGCAAAGGACACGCGTCCCGGAAAACAAAAAAAACCTTAAACTGAAACTACTTATAAAAGAAATTAAGAATGAAACTATTAACAAATACTTAAGTGGTCTCACCGAATATAAAGACACTGATTACTCTCTTTGGAAAGCAACAAAGGGATTAAAAAGAACAAAAATGCATGTGCCGCCTACTAAAAATGAGAAAGGAACCTGAGCCAAAAGTGACAAGCAAAAAGCTACTTTATTTGCGGCTCACTTGGAAGAAACCTTTCAACCGTAACCCAGGCAAACTGCAGATGAAAACCTAACAACAGTTAGCAAAATTGATGACCATAATATACAATCTGTAATATTACAGGAATTGAAAGAGGAGATCAAGTACAATTCAAACGCGAAAAAAGCTCCAGGTTATAATCTAATTACTGGCCAAGTCGTAGAAGCGATTCCCGAGAAAGGTTTACGAAAATTGATTGAAATAATCAATGCTGCCTTCAGACTAAAATTTCTCCCACGGCAATGAAAGGTTGCTGTAGTAATTATGATTCCTAAACCAGGCAAACCAGACACAACCGACAAAGTATTGTTCGGGCGGATTTCACTACTCTCTGTCATTTCAAAGTTATTTGAAAAATTACTGCTCAAGAGGCTCAAGTCAATAATAGAAGAACGAAATTTAATTCCATCCCACGAATTTGGATTTAGGGAAAATCACTCTACGATAAAACAAGTTAACAGAATAATCAATATAATAGAAGACACACTTGAGAAAAAGAAAATATGTTCCAGTATCTTCTTAGATGTAGCACAAGCTTTCGACAAAGTTTGGCACCAAGGATTTGAATTTAAATTTAATAAAAAGAATAGCAGCAGGCATACCACAAGAAAGCGTACTGGGTCCTATACTGTATATCCTGTACACCAGAGATATGCCAAATACAGAAGGTGCAACATAGCAACATTTGCAGACGATACAGTTATTCTGACAACTGGAAAGTGTATATCACAAGCAACGACAAAACTTCAAAAAGCAAGCAACTCAGTGAGTAGCTGAACAAAGAAATGGCGCATTATGCTAAAAGAAGGAAAACCGATTCATGTAAACTTCACTAACCAGAAAATTAGCTGGATTCCAATGGAACTTAATTCAAGGCCGCTTTCAAACGGAAATACAGGCAAATACCTCGGCATCACTCTCCATTGCAAGCTTAGATGGAAAAAGCATGTTAAAAAGAAAAAAGAAAAATTGAACATCAAATATACATCCACTTAAACATGTAATATGTCAGTGAATAAATAAAAAATCATGCAAAGGAGCACATTCATACGAAGTTTATTGGACACCACCAATGTAGTAAGAAGACTTCAAAGGCAGAAAACTTTAGAACTAGGCAGTTTTATTAGGACAGAGAAATGTAATAAATTATATAAATTGAAACGGTAGTAACCATTGGGTTACTGCCCGTGAAATGTGAATATTTATTTAAGAAAGATAAATTACTAAAAAAAATTTAAATTAGTTGTAATATAAATTATAAATAAATAAAAAAAAAAAAACTTCGATTTAAAACGCTTTCCCGACAAAAATTTTTTAGGTTTGAAAACAGATCCTAGTCGCTGGGAGCCAAATCTGGTGAAGGTTCAAGCAATTCGTACTTCAATTCATTGAATTTAGCAATCGTTAAAACACTTGTGTGAACACGTGCAAAATTGTTTGTTTCTTCTGTGAACCAGGTCTTTTTTCATTAATTTTTGCATCCACCTGCTCCAAAAGGCTTGAATAATTTTCTGAGTTGATTGTTTTCTCTTTCTCAAGATAATCGACCAATAAACACCTTTGTAATCCCAAAAAAAATTTTGCACTAACCTTTCCTGTTGATTAAACTGACTTTGCCTTCTTTGGTGCACTTCCAGCTTGAATACATTGTTTTGGCTGTTCTTTTTGCTCTGGTGTATCCACCATTATATATGTAGTTTCGTCAACAGGTCCGAACATGCTTCAAAAATCTTCATTCGAATGCGTTTTTGGTGAATTGTTAGCAAATGCGGCACTCATCTTGCAAAATAGGAACTACTTTTTCTGTTGAAATGCCTATGGCATTAGCTATCTCACACACTTTCACTCAACGATCATCCAATACCATATTATGGACTTTTCGATTGATGTTTGGTGTAGTGAAACTTTTTAGACGTCCACTGCGTGGTTTATCTTCAAGGCTTATACGACCACGTTTAAATTCAGTAACCCATCTTTTAACTGTTGCATATGAAGGAGCGCGTTCCCCATACACATTTACCATATCGGTATTGAATTTCTTGATTGAATAATCCTGTTTTAAATAAATATTCAATGACTGTACGATTTTTTAAATTTTTCATTATAAAAAAAAACACAAACACCTCAATTTCAAATGGCTTGTAAACAAAGATTGAAATAATAGATCAATTTGAAATTTCCCAAAGAATGGAATATTCTAGTAAAATTTGTTTTTGTCGCTATCTAAGTATCGATGGCATTAGGTGCAATATTTATCAAACAGCCTAAGTATTACAGAAATTAATGAACTGAAACGTAATCACTCAAAATTAAGTCTAACATTAGATAAATGGACGCAAGTAACCGAAATCGACGAAATATGAATTTCAATTTGTTTTCAACTGGAGGTGAAACATGTATCAATTGGACTTGTGAAGATAGGTGGAAAATGTAGTGCGGAAGCTACCAAGTCTGCGTCAAGATATCATATGTTCAACGACAGATGGAGGAGCCGCGATGGTGAAGTTCGGAAGAATATCTCCATTTTACCTTTTGTACCATCATTGGTACAATCGTGGTATACATTTGGCCATTATAGACGTATTATACAAATCTACAATAATACTTATTTTGCTAATGATAATATTATTTTAGATAACAATGGTTTTATATGTGAGGATGACGCTGTTAGCTCAAGTAATGTAAGTAATCATAGTGGCTCAGTTAATTCAGAAATTAAGATTTAAGAAATTTGGTACATCATCAGAGAATGAGATACATCCTGAATGTAATAACGCCTTAGAAAGTATTCGAAAAACTGCAAAGCTTTTTAAATCATTGCCGGTTCGAAACTCAATACTAAAAAATTACGTCAAAACTCAGCATGGACAAGAACTAAATTTGTTGTTGACCTGTAAAACAAGGTGGAATAGCCTCGAACATCATTTTTTGTTTAAAACTTTTGAAAGACAAAACAACGCATTACAGAAGAGTTTTTGAATTCCTTAAACAAAACGAATAACCGACCGTCGGAACAAAAAATATGTCTCACTGATGTTATTTTCACAAAGTCCGAAAAATTAAGAACGAGTCAGACACCAAAATTTATCAATATCACCAAGGCATATGGTATACCATATAATCCTTTTTGAAGATGATGGCTTTGGAGGTGACAGCTTATCGGAGTCGGAATTTGTTGATTTAGATTGTGGATTGAATCGATTTCAAGTGCACCTTTTACCTAATGATATACCTATAAGGAATCGGAAGCATCAATTCGTTTATCTTTTGCAAATGTGATTGGAAAAAAACAAGCAATAAAATTTTGCACAAATAAATCCAAATATATATAACTTCTAGCAAACTCGCAGCAAATTTAGCAAAACTATGTGAGGCTTTGATAACTTTTCAACCTACTATATTTTCCAATTCTTCAAATTTTTTTATTAAAAACGATCAAGCCTAATGTAATATTTTTGTGTGTTAATAAATGAATTCATCTATAAAGTGTCTTTTTAAAATGGTTATTAAGTTGTTTCAGTTATTGTTAGAGATATATGATAAATCAATTGAAACATATTTGAAAATGTATACTCCTGGGATCTTGTGAATTCCCGGGAAAATTTGTCGAGAATTCGCACCCTCCACTCGATGCTACCATACTCCTTCGGAAAATCTATAAATAAATGAATGAGATGAATGAATGTGAAGGAATATCCTTTTCATTCGATTTTTCCAAACAATCCTTATATAAAATGTGTGATCGTTTGTCGACCAAAATGCGCTGGCTGTAAATTAATTACTGGTTAGCAACTACTTTGGCTAAGACCTTGAAGTTTTTTATTGAGCAAGGTTTTTACGATATATTTGTTATGATGCAACGGGCTATGCAGTGGACAGATTAGGGATATTTTCCATCCGTCTGTGGGATTTTTTTCGTCTAAGCAAATCAAAGATAAGTTATCGACGTCGTTCTTGAACATTTCATAAGATTTAGCGGGTATAGTGCGGTGGGTTGATCTCTTGAAGGGAACGTATGTCTGCCATCCATTCACATTTAATCCTTCTGCACAGACGTTTGGTGCGTTTCTGTACGACCATTTAATCATTGTGCGACTATTTTGTTGTGATCATTTTCTTAAAGTTAAGCTATATATATTCTCATTCAGGCATGTGTTTTTAGGTTGAGATGTTTTTTACCTTGATTTTTAGTTGAAGCATTTTGTTGTCGCCGATTTTGTTATGATGAACTGTTTTTCATAGCACGATGTAGTTGACTGTTCAGTGTTTCAGTATTCCAACATTAATGCAAGAAAATACCTTGGCCCGATAATTTGATTAATTTGTTTTGCCATACCACCATTATTTGCTGTACACATGCCTTTATGGGTATGCTGGTGGGAAGTATGTGCTCTATTACTGATTTGTGCAACGAAGCCATCCAAAATAATATTTACGAAGTGGTCATAAAAAATTTCGTTTGCATCTTGATTTCACTACCTTGTTTTGGCATGTAAGTTTAACTGGCATTGATCAAATCTGAATGTTCAGATTCGGTTGTTCACCGGTCTAAAATAAGTCATAAATTGGCGTAATTGATTCCTGATCAAAAAACATATTCCGAACTTGTGTCAATCGAAGACTCTACTTTGGTAAAAAGTGAACCTGTGACGACTGTGATCGATGATGTTGTGACCGATTAGTATTGTTCCTTGTAGTGCAATTAGATCGTGTACGATGTGGTTTGTAAATTCAAAAGACCAATTTTGTTTTCAGGTTTGGTTCGCAAATCTACTATAGAAGGACGACAGTCATCCAACATTTAGCCTACTCATGTTACGGGGTAGTTGCCGGTGGTCGTCACGAAAAGGCGGTGTGATAGAAAAATGGTTGGTCTTAATTGCTGCTCTATTGCCTTCATGGCTCTGTTTCGGAGCACTTATCTACGATTTCAAATTTTATACTCATCTTCGTCAAAACACGGAGAGTCAAGATGAATTATATCAATGATAAATTATCTATCTATTTCTACGTCCATTAATAGCGTCACCGTATACCATTGACCATGTATTGGGAACGATGTTTTGTACAGAGTGCTTCAGCAGCGTTACAGAGACCAAACAGCATTCTTAATTTATTAGCTTTATTCTTTTGAAAACTGTTACAACTGAACCTGCCCACAAACATCCTTCAAATCTAGACTAATTATATATTTTGTATCCTTCGCAAGAGTATCATCGATGATAGGCAGTGGACGAATCTTTAATCGTAACATTATTCAATTTCCTCAAGTTCATACACAACCCCGATTTCCCATTTGTTATCTGGACAAACTACTGGAAAAGACCATGATCTGGGTTCTGTAGGTTATATCACGTTCATAGATAACATCGTGTCAATTTATTGGTATAGTTGGCTTAAATTGCCGGGGACACGGAAAAAGATCGCTGTTTAATAGGCAATGAAAGCTTGCTTATTATTTCTTTCAACTTGGATTATGCTGCAAAAATAAGTTCGGGCTATCTAACAAAACAAGTTCATTATTACGTTTTTTGTTTTGTTTTCTTATTTTACTCGTAGGTTTACGTAACCTAGAATTGTGTTTGCGCCACCATCAGCAGTTTTAACAATTCAATTTAATTTGTGGAAAGTGGTGGTTAATGCTATCGTGAACTCAAAAGAGTATTTGCCAAGAATACTTATATTCGCTCCAGTTTACATTATATATTCACAATAATAAGTATTCTAATATCAAATTTTTACAAAGAAGATAAAATAGTGGTTGATGCACATTCTATGCGAGTTTTGTGAGGGATGTAGAATCCGCGAATTTTTCCTTCGGTAGAACTGCATTATCAGGTAGATCGTTAAAATATGGGAAGTTTACGTAGTCAGTTTACGGCCTGCGATAGTTAGAACGACAGAACGGCCTGCGTGATAGTTTCTGAGGAGAAAACTTCTCATCGCTGTTTTGGACAAGATCATCGTTCCGTTTTTAGATCGACTGTTTTTCGGCAATTTAAACATTCATATTTTTTTAAGTTTGGCCGACCGCAACCAAAACAGAAGACACATAACGGATTGTATAGACAGTCCTGTAACGGATTCTGTGGACAGTCCTGTTCACAAATTGTTTCAGAAGACCTTTCTGGTAATGGAAGGATTACCACCTCGTGGAAATATGGTGCATCTCTCTGGGATATGTAAGCTACTTCTTGTGGCGTTTCAAGCTAATTAACATCACGCTTGAAGTTACTGCGGTAGATATATTTAGAATCGAAGCCCGTTTCCATAAATTCTCGTTTGTTTGGCAAATTATGAGGAGGGGCTGAATACTTTGGCTTTGAACAGATATGACATCATTTCTGAATGCTGAAGATTGTATGCTCAATACGGAGGGTACTAGCATGGAGTGGATTTGTTTTTTGAAAAAAATCTGAGGTTTTATGCCTAATGGAAGTATTTTTTTATTTTTTTTTTTGTGGTTGTTGTTCTTCATTTATATTGCTTCCATATGTGCTTTTCCTTTACCAAAATTGTAATGCCAATGAACGAATAAAATAAATAAATAAATAAATTCAGCCCAACTACAAATTCAGTATGTCTATATCTCGGATAAAATCGGATAAGACCGATTATATGTTTGATTATGTATCTGCCAAAACCGACACACCAGATACCTAATCAAAAATATATCGGTCTATCGTATCATAATAGTATCCGCTGCGTTATGTCTGTGTTTTAAAACGAAAGATAAAATCGAGTATCTTCTTTTGATTTTGTTCCATTCCATCGTAGTTTAAGTTTTTCTATCGTCTCTTTTCATTTGTTGTGGTTCACACTACCATTAAGAGTTCCACCAGCATTTTATCTACTATAAATAAAATGTGGATTGGGTATTCCAAGCCTAATTTATGGATTTGGATTTGAGGGTTGCGAATTTCCTTTCCCCAGAATAGTTCGGATTGTATTATTATGAAAAATCAGGTTGCTATTCAGAAACACAAAGTTATTATCCGGAACGATTTTGTAGACTTTTTTATATGAGATCAAATCGCAAACCGTGATTAAGATTATCGTTACATTGCGCATTAGTGGTTTATTTTAAAATCCAAAATGCAGTTGAACGAGCAAAGCAGTAGTTAAACTAATATCAGCAAAACCCTAAGGGGTGGCTTTATCACCATCTCTGGTGTTGCGCTGTTGTGCTATTAACTACTTAACAAAGAGGGCAACACCTGAGAAGTAATATAAGTAAAGACACCCTTTCTTTGATCAAGGAATCCAGTTCGAGAAACCCTGTATTTTACAAATATATATTCCCAATATCAAACTATATTCGTGAGGAAAGAGATCTACATTTCTGTAGTATCGAAATAAGTAATGTTACAAAATTGCATCCCTTATTTTGGGAACTTCGTTTAGGATGCCCTTCGGAAAAGCAAGGGTTCCATTTTTTTTCACAGATCAAACCAATTTTTTGGAAAAACGCTTAAAGAGTGAAACGGGTTTGCCTCTTACCTATTGAGGCCAGCCCGGTTTCACAGAATTTGCCACTACCCATGTTTGCACTCCTTACGGCATTTATTCCCGCAGCTCAGTCTTTTAGAGGAAAATGGCGTGGGTATTGGAGTGCATGGATAGCGGCCTTGCTAGCCGCAGAAGAAAGAGGGAACAGCTGAGTGGGGTAACGGACCCCTACATAGTGGCAGTGTCGTCGACCCGTTATGCGGATCGAGTCGACCGCGATTGTATATTATGGTGTTTACACCACCATATTAGATCAACTAATACGAAAACGAAAATATATTGGCCTCGGGCCCACAACAGAAGTTAGTAAGTATATTTTGGGTACCACGGCGGTTTTAGCAGAAGGGGAAAGAGTGCCTATGTCACAACATTCCCGTCCCGAGAGACAGCCAAAAGAACACCCTGCTACCTGGGCCGTAAGAGTTAGTATGGTGAGCCCGGTATACTTACCAATTTACCGCTTTGTTCTTCACCGCAACAAAAACCCCAAATAAAACACACAATATTTTACTTTACGTTAGTCTACACAGAAAACTTTATTCACCAAAAAAACAAAACAAAACAAAAAAAACTAGGTATTTAACTTAATTATCGGCCGAGCTGAGCTACTACACGGAGAATTAATGTTCACTGACTGCCCTTAACCAAGAAAATTTCCCGGTATTTATTCCAAAATTAATTACTTGTTGAGAGAGAGAATTTACATTTTAACCCAGTGATTAAAATTGTTCTCTCAATCAACTTACATTTTATTTTTGATGACAATCCAGAAAACTTTTAGAAACCGCGCATGTTGTGAATTTCCGGCTCGTATTTGCTACTAGCGGAAGTTTGTACAACAACAAATACAGATGGTTTTGATTTTCACATAGGTTGACGTATTCGTAAATATGTCAACGCTATACATAAATAAACCACTTGCATTTATCGTGTACTTGAAAAATGTAGAGATGTCGAATTACATAAACTATTTACGCTTACCCCGCAGAAACTCATTAAAAAAATTCTAACATGAATTAATTAAATGGCCTTGTAGTAAATAAACGTAAAAAAGAAAATGTGAAGACGTAGCATGACTGGTACATAAGTTAGATATAGTTAGAGAATTATCTCCAAAGTCATGCAGATAAGAAAATTATTAGTTTTTTGTTTGGGATAGGTTAGTAACGGAATTAAATAGAATTCCGTTACAAGAGGATTTTTCAAGTAGGTACCAATAATAGATGGGCTTTCTATTTGATTTTTTTCTTAAATCGACCCCCATGAATGATTTTATTGAATATTTGAGAGGGGGTTTTTATGTACCCGTAATAGATTGCAGCGAGTCTGTATTCCGGGAGAATTTGAATATAATGCCGTAAAGGTAAGGCTTTCTCGCCGCATTCCTTTTTTCATGTTGCTTTGCTTTGTATTTGTGGATTGCGTTAATCGCGTCTTTTCGCGAAAACGATCTGATGGGGTCAATGGTTCATGAATTCATAAAATTTAATTCTGGCTGTCATCATGTTGCGTCTTGGTCAACAATATAACCAGGTTATTTTTAATAGATTGGGATGGAACTCAGCTGATATGATACGAATGGAATTCTAATATATTCTAATGTATATACTTCTGAAAAATTTCAAATTTAAATACACCTAATGCTATAGACACATTCCTGGTTTCATAACTATGGTTTCGAGTTAACCATGATTTCGTTTAATGTGTCACCCCTAACCATGGTTTAAAACTTGGTTTTATCGTTGTTTCGGAATGAGATATTTTTTCTCGTCCCGAAGCATATTAGTGCTCACAACGCCGAATACATAAAAATGGAAATTCCGAACTCTAATAGCTTACCAAAAAAATCTAGATTCCTTCGAATTTTCTGTATATCATTGAATATTTACAACATTTTTTTTTTTTGTCAATATAAAAGTCATTTCTGACAATTTATAGGTCAATTAAATGTCAATCGTGACATTTTTGTCAATGCCTACTCTATTACTATTTAAAACCAAACGGGAAGACAAAAGAAGTTGTAGTGTGTCTTGAGTTCTCGACTTGCAAACCATAGTTTCATAATCTTAGTTACGAAACCAGATACATATGTGTCTATGGTATAAGCAATTTATAAACCGATTCAGATAAAACTCTTTTTTTATGATAGATGTAGAATTTTAAAATGAGTTCCGTTGTACTTTATAAAATAAGAAAATTGCGGATTAACCGAACGTGCTTCTCATTCGAATAGTATTGGTACTATGAAAATATTGGTACTATGAAAATATTCAATTTGGTTGGAACGACACCAGAGGCTGTGTAATTTTACCATTTTGAATAGAACTAAAGCCGTTTCTTAACCAAGTGTACCGTAATTATTTTTATAACTACCGATAAGAAAACTGATATAATAATACACATATATAAAGCCATTGAAGGGTTCAGATTTGACCAAACTACTAGCTCGAATGGGAATGACGATTCCATAGATAGGAGTAGGGAGTGCAAATTTACCGATTTTTCAATTTACCGGTAAACGGTAAATTTTGTGTAAGGTCGGTAATTTATCGAAAATTTACCGGTAAATTGAATTTAAATAATAATTTGGTACTATGCTTTAGCTATTAAACTAGTGAAAAATTAATAAACCAGTGCTTGAAACAAATTAGTTTATGCCCTTTCCAATGTATACTGACATGTCATAGAAATCACTCATTTCGTGGTAAAATACGAAATATCAGAGTTAAGAAAATACCTTTTAAGATATTAATAAATTTGAAATCAACTTCATTTACTAGATTTATTTCAAAATGACCTCCTCATTTCCGTATATACATGCACGGCTCCTTTTTTTAATCTCCACGGTTGTTGTGTGAAGTAGGATTTTATATTTTTTTTTTCAAATGAGGCGCTTATCCTTTCAATTGAAATTTCTCTTGTAGGTACCTCTATTGCGTACACAAATTCCTTAGCACGTTGCCAAAAAATCCAAGGGTATGAGATCTCGGGACTGCGTGGGCCAATAAATATGAAAACACCTACCAATCAGCACAACTTACAAAACTGTTAAAAACAGCTCAGATAGCTCATTCTGAACAAATTCGAGATAAATTTTTTCGGAAAGGTGTTCTGGCGCATAATATGGACCGATAAGGTTTCGGCCAATAACATTAGCCCAAACATTAACGCTGAATTTCCTTTGGAAGGAATCCTGCCTTTTCTTGTGTGAATTTTGGGCTTTACTGCCCCAAAGAAGCAGATTATGTAAATTCACAATTCCCTGACGATTGAAGTTAGACTCATTTGTCCACAACATCCATAAATATACAAAACTTCAGCCGTTTAGCATTATCACCCTATTTGTGACCTAGAACAATTAACAATTTAACAAGAACAAAGTGAAATGCACGGGCACTTCCGGTGGCAGATAGTGGCATATTGACTGAACAGCACAAGGCAATTAACATCCGGTTTACTTATTTTTTAAAATCTATCAATAACTTAAAAAACATTTTCTTAACCCTGGCACAAATAACTTTGACAAAATAATATCTTGTATTTTGACCACAAAATGAGGGTTTTCTATGACATGTCAAGGCATAAACTAGAGAGTTTTTTAAAGCAAAATTAATTTCAAAATAACCATAAATTTTTTTTTAAATTTATTTAGATTGTGACGTTTTTCATAATACTACACAATTTTTTGGATTTAGAAGCCCGTAAGTCATTTTTCTAAAACCAATTGTATTAAATAATGAATATGAATATGAATTTAGAATAAAATCATTACATTGTAGAATAGAATAAAAGTTATTTCGTGCCTCTACGACTACAAACACAAAAGTAACCTTTTAAAGGCGAGATTTTGGGTTATTTAACCGTTTGAGTCCCAGGGGGTATTGAAAAAAACACTGTCGAAGAATCCCAAACAGCGCAATCGCGCTTTTTCTAAATGAGAGAGGAAGATAAAATGAATCAAAAAGGCAATCTATTGCGACAAACCTATTGTAAAATGTAATACTTACACTAAACGGAGCTGTGTGATGTCCTTGCTTCTGTAATCTGAGCGCGCGACTTGACAATCGGTAACGCGCCGTCAGTTGTCGACAATGTTCGAAATGTGTTGGGTTTTCTCGAAATAAAATCTCAACACCGCGATCGCGCTGCTTGGGACTCAAACGGTTAAACAAACTTAACATATTATATTTCATTTACCGGGCTACTTAGAATATCAATTCCATGGAATGAAAGCTTCCAAATGACCCCCTCCCCTTTCAATCTGCCAAAAAATGTTATCGGTTCACGCGCTCAATCTGTATAAGTTCATTTCGTTTCATTAAATAAAATTCATTATATAAATCTTCAGTAGGTATAGCTACTTTATTCTACATAATAATTAATGAGTGAATTCTACTCCTTGTATAAATCCTTTGTTCGATTAAATTTAAAATATGCTCTCCATTTTTTTAAATGAAATGCGCCTTATTATATACTAGCACTGAATTGCGCGCTATTAGTTATAAATATATTTTTACCGAAAAATCGGTAAATTTGCAAAAATTTACCGATAAATCGTAAATATATTTTATACGGTTAAAACGGTAAATCGGTAAATCGGAAAACGGTAATGCACTCCCTAGATAGGAGCATAGAAAACGATGGCCATGAAAATAAAACAAATGGGTTGTTATTATTGTTAGCGTGTAGGTACACGCAGTTAAAGGAGTTAGGTTATACCTCTGATATCTCAATGCCATATAACAATAAAGTATCAGTTCTTTCGATAAACTACTAATCCCACTTCTGCGGTGGCCAAACTTTCTGCGTTAATTGAAATCACCGCTAATGATTTGTATTTCAAAAATCAACATAATTTATTTTAAACTTAGATCGCAATGATTAATCGTGCAAAAAATATAAAACACTTAATACAATATAAAAACACCGTGAGAATATATTAAAAATAGTTTTGCATAATCGAACTAATCAATTTAATAAAGGAGAAACAATACATAATACTATGCATTGTTTCCCAACTCGGACACCATTAGAAAAAAGTTTGACAATTTAAAACAGAATTGTTTATGTCATTCCATTATTTATTAATTTCATAATTTCTTCGTCGTGATCGTAAATTTTTCTGTTTCTGAATGCATATGTGGTATAATACACACATGGTTGGGTGGTTTATGTCCGCAATTCTCGATGCGTAACTAACGAGCTTATCTTACCATAAAAAAAAAATACACGGGTGATATAAAACCATATTTAGTCCGTAAAAATTACAAAATTGTACAATTTACATAATTTTGTCTAGATGAAGTTCCATTCGAGTACGAGCATTTCTTTGTACAAAGATTAAAGCGACGAGCAACAGCAAGACATAACAAAACATTAAATCTTGTGTTGATATTTTAAAATAAATTAATATAAATTGCCCGTCTATTTTGGAATAAGGTCAGCAAAACTACATTGTATGAGTATACAGAAAAGTACGGAACGTGGCACCAAAAAAATCAAATCAGAAAAGGAGTATTCTTAATATTGTTTGTACCACAATTTATTATGAGATTATAATGTAAAACCAAAGCATTGAACAATACAATATGAATTATGGTTTGCGCTATGGTGAGACAAAACATAGTTTTAGCTTCTATGCTCAACTGTACTAGAGTTAAAGGTGAAACACACCAAAAGCAGCGCAACATATTTTAAACAGTCCATACTACCGATTGTGTAGGCGTGCACACCAAGCAGCGCATCAGTTCTTTATTATTTAGTTCAACTCTCAACTTCGGCAACATGATTATTCGGGTTGAACGACCCAGAAACTTCTTCGGATAATACTTCATAACGGAAGTGCCTTTAGGTTCAAAAATGTAGTCAACTATTTTAGGATATACGTTTCGGTAAAACTAAGTTGCCTTATTATTAGCTAATCTACCTCTTATACAAAGAAAAAAGTTATGACCATTTAAAGTATGGATTGCAATCCCGGGATCTCGAATCCCGTGATCCCGGCAAATTTTATGATCCCGTAATTCCCGGATTTTCTTTGATTCATCCCGGGATTCTATCATTCATTTATGTATGATATGAATTTTTGAAAGCATGCCCGCAGAAAAATGTGTAGCCATTATTAAAGAAAAGCTAGACGAATTTGGGATTTCTTTAGAATATGACGTTGTGTGCATAACGAATGGGTCAAGTGTTATGGAAAAGGTTGACTCGTTAGTACCAAATGACCATCAGCTTTAAATCTGATGGTAATCAACCGTAGTCAACGGTTAAGCTAATCTCCTAATGATGTGGAAGATGAGAATTATGATGATAATGAAAAGGATATTGACCTAAATAATTCTTCAAGTGATGATGAGGAAACCAAAATATCTTCTGATTTTGACGTATCAAATGATAGTAAACCAGCATTCGACAAAATACGGTAAATAGGTCGAGTTTTTCGACGTTCTCTAACAAAAAATGACTGTGTTTTGTAAAAGTATGTCAGAGTATGTGGAAAACACGATAAGATTGTTATATTATACACAAAAACACGCTGGAACAGCCTGGTAGATATGATATAACGATTTGTTGATCTAAAATCGTGTATTCAAAAATCTTTGATAGATAAAAACTCAAACATTAATATATCCGAGAATGAATTTGAGAATATCTCAAGTTTGCTATCAGTTTTGCGGCCTCTTAGATAAACTGTTGAAGCCATATGCCGGAGAGATGCCTATATCACATGCGATGCCGCTCTTCAGTTTGTGCTGAGTAAATTACAACATCAAAGACAAATTCTTTAATAACCCCCATAAAGGACAGAAGCGCAGAAACATCCGGAATATTAAAATATTTCCATATTTACTGTCCCACGTCGAAACCGCATTAAAGTTTTTATTAGTGATTATTTAGGATTACATGGAGCAGCAGACGTGGAATGTGAAACGAATGAAAATGTTGCATCATCGAGCAAGGATTATTACAACGAAAAAACCAATGAAGATGTGGTTTCAATCGTTTTAGTCGAGGAAGAGCTAATTCTAGCTTAATACCCATTCAAAACCGCTAATTACAAATATTTAACTGGTAACCGCGATCGGGAGAGAAATGAGAATCTTTGAATAAAGCGGTGACAGAGGACTACGTTTGCAGAGAGTTTATACTGAGGATTTTCCGCTTCCGGAAATATTATTTCTAAATTAAGAACCAGGCTGGACGATAAATAGGTTAATACCTTATGCTTTTTAAAATCATATTTTTTAAATAATTCGAAAATGTAAGAAACATTTTTATTATGGAATATTTTTTAATTTCTTTTAATGAATTTTTATTTTTAAGTAATTTCAGCCAATAAAAATGAATGAAATGAATTATATGTTATTTAATTAACACTTTTGTTTGTTTCTTATTTGTGGTTTTTTATACAAATTTTAAATCCTGGGATACCGGGATCTCGGGATTAGAAATTTATGAATAACGTAGTCCTGGGATTCATAAAACGGTCCGGGATTGCAATCCCTAATTTAAAGGCGACGTTTTGTTTAATTGAAAAGACTTAAAAATCTCATATTTTAATTACCGTGGCACTTAGGACCTTAGTTCTCTGGAATGAAAGCATCCAAAAGACCCCCACCTCAATTTGCCAAAAATTTGTCGGTTCACGCGCCAAACACCTTATATATCTAGTTCACCTTATAATTTTTCCTAGAATTTTATAAAAAAATTTAAATACATTTTTACACAAACAAATAATTAACATCTTTGGAAAAATTCGAACTGCCGAATATAAAATTCGTCAACTAAATGATCATCGTATAGTGCATTCGGAACAAATCGCTTCAATGTTTTCTTTTAGTTTCATTATAGGGCGAATTTTCTCGATAATACCCGTATTTCTTGATGCTCATTGATCCGGATCAGTTCAAATTTTATATGGCAAACATGATCCAAATTTTGTTTTAGATCACAAATTTTGATTTTAAATCAGTGCTGTGAAACGATTCAAAATTAATTTCGTTACAGTTTAGTTATTTCATAACTTAAAATAATGGTTTTGGTTTCAGTTATTGTTTCATCGATTTGTTTTGGGTGCGTTTTCCGTTACGTTACTGTTACGTGTCGGATACAGTTACAATTTGGTTATCTCTCTCATAAATCATTACTGGGAAATAAATTATAATCAATATTAATGTTATTGAACAAATAAAATTTATTCAAAATAAATTCAGTATTGTATTGTTGGTTTATAAAATAATAAAAATATTTTTTAAGTCTGTGTTGGAATCATTTTTTTTTTTTCAAAAAAAAATAGAGTCAATATAATACGAGAATAAATAATAAATATGTAAAATAAATATGACTGTATCGGAATTGGGTGATAAATATTTTCTAGCAAAAATATTTGACACTAACGTGAAAAATTTTTCCTTTTGTGAAATTTTTGTCGTTTTGCTGCCCGAGTTGTGTGATAATATTTTTTGATAAATATTCCGGACATTTAATTTAATTTTGGTTTAAAAATTATGATTGTTTTCATTTAAAGATTTAAGATAACTCTATAAATAAGAACAAAATTTAAATCATACACACAATTTTATTTATTTTATTTTAACTTTGTATTAAATTAATTTTATAAAGCAAAATACAAAATTGCTGTTTAGTATTACATCCTTGAGTCCAGATCATTCACTTTAATCAGTTTCTAATCATAATATAATCTGTTGATAAAAAATTGTAATACGACAATTTTTCTCCGATTAAATTACTACGCAAGTGTCAAAAATTATTATACCTAACGACTGTGATAATTCGGGTGCGTTCGGTATTTTCACAAATTTAGTACTAAAAAATATTTATCACACAATTCGGTCACAGTCTTAATAACTTTAAAAATAATTTGGGGTTTTGTTACGTTTTTCGTTGCAGTTGAAATAAATTTTCCATTTCGGTTTTTCGTTACGATACGAAAATTAAATTCCGGTTTTGCGGTTTTGCGTTACGTTACAATAATGTTTCACAGCACTGTTTTAAATCTAGCAAGCGCCTTTGTGTTGTTTCATGAAACATGAACTGAACTGGATCAGGTCAAGCGTCAAGAAACACAGCTAATATGTACGTCCGAAAAAAATTCACCTTGACTTTTTTTAAGGTTTATAATAGACACACTCCCGGTGAATCGGAGCTGAAGCAAAATTGTTGATCCTTTAGGTCGTAAAATAGGTGTACATGCCTAGTTGTAAATGATACAGCATGTGCTGCTGTGGTGGTCATTAAACATAGAATCAGGTTAAAAAATGATGTTGGTAGGAACCAAACATAAATTATTAAGTGCTACCTTAAAGTATACTATACTTTAGCAGTTAGCCGAGACGTAATTTGCTAAAAATTGTTATTGGAGCAAGCATAATATTTCAGTTTCACCACCCTCGGTTTATTACCTCATGGTGATAAATGTTCAGTACTATTCGTTGCCCTGCCTTAACCTTCAACTATTTATCCCCCGAAATTACCCTAGTCAATTACTTTCGATTTCGATATTAAGTGAAACTTGTTCAAATTGTTATTGCACTTATAAATTTTAAAGTGAGTGTATTACCAAAGTTTATCCGTTTTATTTCTAGATGTGTATTATCCTACATTTCCTGTTTATTAACCGGTGCAGTAGTATACGACCTAAAACATTTGATCCGGCTCGATGGGACCTTTGCTAATCGATGTCATAGATATTGGTTCAACCATAAGCGATTTCATTTGCGTTTTTCAACTAAAAATAGTTTATTTTATAAATTCAGGATCAATAAAACAAATCATATTATCAATAGTTGGTATTGCTAAACTATCGCATACTCGGAGGAGACCCGCTGATCGCTCGGTAAATTATCGTACACACCGTAACTTTAATAACAGGAGTTTTTCTAAAACTAGCGCTGCTTTAAAGAAATTAATAATTTGCATTCTGGTTGAAATCGAGTTACATCCTTTATGATTGTGAAATACTCGTACATACCAAAAATAATTTACACAGTTAAATTTAAATCAATTCAATTGGAATTGTCTTATAGTGAAATTGAAAAATGTGTAGATTGTCTTTAACTCTTTTCTTAGATAAAATCTCTGAGTCCCTAATGATATTAAGAAATGTTTACGGGATCTCAACTATATATGACCAAATAGTTACATCTAAACTATATGTACTTGCTGTTACTACTTGGTGATCGGAATTTAATTATGATAATTTTTGACTTGTCTAAAGTTCTTTAAACATTTGTGGTTTTTGATTAAAATCTATTTTTTAATTTTTATTTTAATGGTCCTAGAGATGTTTATAGACTTTTGAATGTATTTCCTGTCCCATTCGAATATATAAAAGAGAACCCAGAGAAGAGCAGGTACTTTCATAAGGTTGATAAATATTCAAAACGCTGCCGCCTGCCAGAACATTATTATCGCAATGAACACTTCATTTTCAATTTTAACGTCCGTTCCTTGTGCAACACAACATAGTTGGGTTTACTAGAAATCGTCCCAGAACTGCAGCGTAGACATTTTTAGATGCATCTGAAAATCCGAGCAATTTTATTGACTTTGATGTAGATTTGAACTATCTGGGTATGGTAATGAATTTTATTACTTTTAATTGACTTTTGGCAGTAGATCGTCCTAATCTAAACATGTTGTCCTCTGAAATATTATTTTTACATAAATTGTTATGTGAGCTTGCCAATCTTGAGGGTCTAAAAGCTTGGAAGCTTGTTGCAACATACCTTGTTTTGTCTACATTGAATCTTCCTCCAGCGAAAGTCTATAGGGGAAACAGATTTTGTCTTCCAATGAATACCTAGAACTTTAGAATATTGAGTTTTCCTGTCAGTTTCAATAAGTTTACTGACAGTTGGTAGGGATAAACTTCGCCCAGCACCTCCTTTCGTCATCAGATTGTCAACATAACAATCTCTGCCGATGCCGGTGCCACTCTTGAAAACGTTTAGCTGGTATCATCAATTGCATCAAAACTCAGGTTGATAAAATTGATGTTGATGCTCTAGAAAGGGTTTAGATGCGTCCTCTCTCCACAAAATTCTTTGGAAATCTGTATGTTGTTTGGTAACTAGTATTTGCCTAAGAAAAATTCCGGGTCTACTATCATCATATATCGGTGAAAACGGGGGCTCAGAAGGATTTGTTGAAGAGTTTGCTGGATTGCTGGCCCAAAAACAGATTATTATTTAGAAACCTGCCTGATTTGATTTTGGCTGAAGCATCAAAAACGACTAGAACCCTAGCTGTAATGTCCTGTTCTTTGCAGACTGCATAATGAGGCAAGAAATAAAAATATCTTGCAAGTTTAGGTTTTATAGGATTTACGATAAAATGGTTGTTACAAAAAATTTCTTTGTGGTGCAGGTGTTTTAATATCTTCAAGCTCCCAAAATTTTGTGAGAGACTCATCAATGTTGATAGAAGCATAAAGGTTTCTAATTGGTGTCGGTTGTTTGACACTTAATGTCATCGAGATAATTCAACCAAGACCTAGTAGAATTAATGGCATATAATGTTCACATCCAATTAAAATCTTGGTCTCGCCATACTCGTCGAACGTCGAATCTACTAACGGTAGGTTTTGAGTTCTATCTGAGACACGAGATGATCGATGACAGAACGAGAGAATCGATGTAGAATGAGGTATCTGTCTTGCTCTTGAGGTCATTTCCAAATTCTCGAATTCTCAACAATTTCATTTCGTCTATAGTTTGGCTGGAGGTGGTGTTGTGGTTAACTGGCAAATGAAGCGCCCTATTGTACCTTTTTTGGCATGTTTTAAATACCGTCTTTGAGCGGCATCTTGAAAATAAATGTGAATCGCATAGACATTTAAAAATGCTGTAACAACTATATTTTTAAATTTATTTGTATAAATTCTGAACTATGTCACATAAGGAGCAATTTTTGACAGCAACCTTTTGGCTTTGGATGTTGTTGTAGATCGTGGTCAGGTTATTTAAAAAATCTAAAAAGGATTGTCATGCCGGAAAATCGATATTGGTGGTTTCATTTGCGATCACCGCTGTTGGGTGCCTTCATCCAATTTATTTAAAATTAAATGAATTAACCAATGTTTCCGATCCTTTCTTCTATTTCCCAAAACTCGTATCAGACGGATCTCTTTGTCGGATGTTTCGCAAATCGGTCAAAGTTTTGCGACCATGTTTCATGATTGCTTCTACTCCCCATCGGCATGATATTTTGAAATTAGGCTTGAAATAAACAAAAAATTTGGTCAGTATGTTCAGTACAACCAGTTCACAAACAAACCCTTATTTCACCCCTAGTATAAAATTTTTTTTTGGAATTAGCATTGAAATAAGGGTTTTTTACGGGTGATTCATTAAATGTATTTTTCTTAATTTAACTAGAAAACATAAAGTTCAATTAATGGTTTTTTATTCATTGCTTTCCATTCTAGGACGATTTCTGACCACTTCTGGAAGAGAATTTTGTTTTTTGGAATATGTAGTTTAGCACAACCATACTAAAGTAAAACATAAACTTCAAAGTAAACGGTGTCGCTAATTTTACACAAGATTTGAATTAAAAAGAAAACACTAACCGAATTTTTTTCCTTTGTATTTTTTATTGAATCAAAAAGTACATAAAATAGGGTTATGTATGAAATAGCACATCGCACAAATGACCTCCACGGCTTTGCTCGCACTTACGCACTCTTTTGTCGAAATTTTACACAACCATTTTGCATAAATTTGGCTGAATCTCATTGCAGTATGGAATCTTCTTCTTCAATGCAAAGGTGAATGTGAATTGTGTGAATAACATGATCTAGGGAGCTAAATTTGTTCAACGAAACGAGAGAGTACACGACTAGGAAATTTCTCATGCAGTAATTGGATTATTTCACGGGCTGTATTGTATGTCGCATCGTTTAATTGAAACCACATATCGTCCACATCAATGTCATCCAATTTAAGCAGAAATAGCTCGGTTATCATATCATGATATCGAACGTCAGTAACAGTAGGTGCCTAATTTTCAAAAAAGTATTGTTCAATGACGTCTTGAGCCCAAAATCCGAACCAAAGAGTGACACTTTGTGGATGCACAAAACTGCACAATCTACACTTCTTCACGGATTCTCACATTTTGTTTACTATTATTAGACTACGTCAAATTAGGTTTAGTATTTATATACTCGTCTTGTCACAAATTATTGGTATTTAATGTGAAATAATGTGAACCTTTACTTGATGTTGACTCAAAAACTGCCACAATAAGAATCATAAGAACGAAATTTTACAAATTTGACAATAGAAAATGTGTGCGCTCGTTTATCTCTAAATAACTACAGTGCAACCTCACATTGAGAGGCAAGCGACTAATCACGATCTTTTACAAGTTGTGACTCCCATTCCAGCTCCAAATTTTTGTAAAGGACCGCCACATTTTGCTTTAATACTTGAAAGATAACGGCGCTTAAATTACACCATTTTGTGTAAATTTCTTCAACTGGTAATTTGGCTAAAACTTCATAAAGTTGACATTTTTGTATTACTTATGAAAAATGGTATCAGTGAATTTTGTTTTTTGTGAATTGAAGTTTGACAAATAAATCACAACCCATTATGTAACTAAATTTAAATCACAACCCATTATGTAACTAAATTTTCGCTAATATTCTACGCTCAATGGAATATTTTTCACAAATTTTTAGATGAGAGACTTTTGTATGACTTTTGACTCCAGTCTGACTGAAATTTTCAAATATATTTTTTTCATTTTCAAGTAGTAGATAGTTTACTAATCGTATATACGATGAACCGAAATAATTTCAAAAATCCCAAGAAAGTCGAGAACTTGAACTTGCAAGAAAATTCCCATAGTATAATAAACCAAAAACCGCAAAAACCATAATTTGACACAAAATCAATTTCAACGGTAAACACAAAAATTTATGTAACTCAACCAATATTATCTAATACAATGTAAGATTTCACGGCTTTTATGGTGCGATTAAATATTTAATAGCCCACATAATTTTTATTATACTGTGAGACGGCTGATGAATCTCGTACATTCATATACTTCAAATTACAAGAGCGTAAAATTGATTTGTTTTAACCTTAAGCAATTAATACATGGATGGCCGGCTTATTGTTAGATTCAAGTAATAAATAAAATTTGTGTATCTCTATGATCTCTGGCATCTTCAATTAATAACACGAGAAGTTAGAAATTTATTTTCACGGATTTTTTCCGAATCTTTGTTTTCGCTATTTCGTAACGCGATCGATATACAACAACAATACCTATGGCGTAATAAGATTACAAAATTAATTAAATAAAACGGTCACAAAATCATTTGAGGTTCACACAGATGGTGAAGACAGAAAAAACACTGCTGTCAGTATAGAACACATACTATATATCCATCCGTATGCAGAATTACTGACTAATTTTGGAGCAGATTAAATATGGAAGAGCTAGAAAGCTCGATGTTCGTTTTGTGTTTCTATATCTTGCAGCTTGCTTTATACAGATGTCGTCATGAATGTAATATATTTAACAAGAAAATTTATTCAAATTGAATCATTATGAAAATTAAATGAAAATATAAACATTTTCTTTTTTTGGAGGGTATTTCGAATTGTTATATGAAGGATTCATAGAAATGTGTCTGTTCTTTAAACGAGCATATTTACATATACAGCAATAATTTCGATTCAAGAAATAAAACACAATCATTTGGAATTGGATTGTTGACTTTGGGAAAATTTCCTCGAGTAATTGTTTCTGACTATATTGACTAAGTATTTTTATAATTGGATGACGACTGGTAAATGAGTCCCTAAATAAACGAGAAGTTTGTAAACCTTTACATAAGATGCTAAAGGCTGCAACTTCACCGGGGTGATCTGAGAATTTTGTTCTGGAAATTGGTAAATCCGAAGAAATATCTGGAAATTTTAAATCATCGCAAATTTTTAGTGTATGAAAGGTTCCCATGACTAATGAAAACGAGCTCTTAATATACCATCAACAATGATTTTGAAAATTCAACCAGTTGTAGAAAAACTTTTATTAGAATATAAGCAGAAAATTCACAACAAAAATTAAAATCGAAAATTTTCATTAAAAATTCTTTACAAAATCACTCAGAAAAATTTTCTGATTCTTCATTGATTTGGAAGGCTTCCAGATTTTTCAAAATATACTATATAACCACAGTAGCATTTAAAAAGATAGTATTAATAATTATTCCGAATAAATAAGTGTTGCAAAAGATCATTGACATGTGGAAAGTACTTATCAGATATGGAAGCCAAGATTCAAGCCCTTTCGAAGAATTTTCTTTTAGACAAATCGGGAGAAGCTTATTTCGCGATCATAATACCTTGGTAATTTTTAAACGATCCAAGTAATTATGGCACAAACAAAACCGGAGGACCAAAAAAAAATGATGAGTTCATACGATACACGCGGGTTGATTACGACTAAAATAATATTTGTAAAAGTATTATGCGCCTGAAAAGTAAGCTTAAATTAATTGTGTTTCAAAACACAATCTGCTGAGCTATGAAAGTTGGTATGGACATCTAAAACAGAGCAATATGATGGCAATACCAGAGTTATTACCACAGCACAAAGCCACGCGTCTTGACTTTGTTGGAAGCTAGAGAAAAAGAAAGAGAGAGAGAGAGACAGAGAGAGAAAGAAGGAGGCAGAGAGAGAGAGAGAGAGAATGAGAGAGAGAGAAACAGACAGACAGAGAGAGAGAGAGAGAGAGAAAGAGAGAGAGATAGAGAGAGAGAGAGAGAAACAGAGAGAGAGAGAGAGAGAGAAAGAGAGAGAGATGGTATTTAATATCATTGAAGTGACCTCGGAGAAGAAAATACTTTTCTAAGTGGAATTTTGGTGGTGGTATTTAATTGTATGGGGGATTTTCTTTTCAGCGGGCTTCCTTCCCTTAGCCTGTCTATCCACTAAAATGAATGCGAGGATATATTGGTGTCCTAGAAAACCGCCTTCTACCTTTTTGTGTACATATATCAAAAAGAAAGTTGGATTTTCGAGCAAGATAATACTACAGTGTCCTAATTCTCTAAAAACCAAGATAAATTGCCAAGTGGTAAAGTGATAACTTTAACATCCGAAAAAGAATTATCGTAGAACTATTTAAATAGGATATCGTGATTTTTTAGTAAATTCGCATTCTCTAAATTTTATTCAAGTTAATTATAATAACTTTTTATTAGATTATCGTAAACCATTTATAGTATAAAATTTAATTTTGTTAGTTGTTTTATTGCCAACTGGTGCACATTCGATTTTCTAAATTGTCGGCATTGCTCATGCAATTCACACGACCCAGCTGCTTTTCAAACTGTCGTTTTCCTCTTGCGTGGGTCACGCAATATCCATGATCTATGAGTTAGCAAATAAAAACCATCAACGTCCACAGTGGCCGCAACATCATTATCAAAGCTTTACAAGCAAACTTTTCTTTCTTTACACCAGTTTCTTGATTTCCACAATCTTGTGTATATTTTCTATCATAAACATTTAACAAAAGATACGGTTATTCTTCGTTATCTCAACTATTAGCCATGATCGATACATGAACCTCTGAGGGGCTATTATAAAATTTTTCCGATATCCAAAAATCTGAATATGAAGAAATCTGCGGCGGATTTACCTATTATGAAACTAGTCAGTCGGATTTGAAAAATACAAGCATGACCTTTGCATTATGCATTTTATAATTGTTGTGAAATTACTTTTTATTATACTCTTTATTTATATTTTGTTGTTGTTTATTTAATTTGACTGATGAAATTAATTTCATTTTCTATTATATTCGTTGTGTGAATAATAAAAAATATAAACATAAAGAAAATTTTAAAATATAAATATATATTTATTATTATTATTATAGGTTTTACAAATATACATTCGATAACCCATACACAATTCGTCAACTAAATAGCAGACGGACTTTGTCATTCGATTTTCGGAAAACCCGATTTCGTTTTCCCTTGTGGGTTTTTAATATAGCGGATTTTACGATGGAAAAAATAGTTTCATAACACAAAAATCTGCGGCGAATCCAAAGTCGAAAATTTCATAATAGGCCCCCGATAAACTGGAATATATTCATTCGCAATCGGCAAATCCTTACTTACACTCTGAAAATTGCAGTTTTAGATTCGGACGATATTGCATATGAACTACAGCTTAACACCTACAAGTAACGTAACCCTTATAGCAACCATTACACGGTCAATAATAATGTTATTAGTTTCTGATAATGACATTAATATTGATCGTGTAGGTTGAACTAATGACGAATGATGGTCGGTAATTATGAAAATCCGGATTTTTTGATTTGGCGGTATCATTATTGATGTGTGGTGGGGTACTGCCATTATTAATGATAGTGTAGTATTCACGTCATTACAATATGTCATTACTATTGAATATTACATTGTAAATTTGAGGATAACTGTGTAAATAATTTTTTTTAAATAAATATATAAAAAAGTATAACAAATAAATATATAAATAATATAAATTCATCAACATGGATGAAATGTTTTATGTAGAGGATACAGAAGTGATTACGGATTTATCCGAGTGTAGTGACACAGTTGAGATAAATAGCGAAGATACACAGATTGATTGACTGATTTTAATGGAGAATATCGAGCATACTAATGTACTTAGTGATTTTATCGAACAGTATGAAACGCTACCAGAATTATGGAACCCAACGAATCCTAGGTATATTATAAAGATTAAACGAAATGTGGCGTTGGATTAACTTCTAACCATATTCCAAAAAATCAAATGTGTTGCTAATAGAGCAGATGTTAAGCGCAAAATAAATACTCTTCGATCTAATTATCGGAAAGAGTTAAAGAAAATATTGGATTCCAAAAGATCGGGAAAAGGCGCAGATGATATTTATAAACCTACTTCGTGGATGTTTTATTCCTTCCAGTTTCAGGATACGTAGTAAGTAATAAAATTCAAAATTTAAATTGTTAATCAAAAATTCTTTTCAGATATCCGAAAGCGATGATCTCTAAGGCGAAATTCACGGGGTGCAACGTCCGACATCCGTTAGCCCTTCTACTGCATCACGATCAATTTTAATGACACCACCCCACCGTTATAAAAAAAAGACGAATTATGACCAACACAAAACAAAATGATCTATTACAAAAAGCTTGTGACTATTTGGATGGTTCGGGAAAGAATAATATTCCACTGATTGCAATAGCTTGGGGTAAGGCGCTCACAACATTAGATTCGCGGCAACGAATGTTTGCTGAAAAAGCGATAAGTGATATTATTTTTGTGGCTCGGCAGGAGACACTACATGAAAATTGAGTAAAAATAAATGAGGAACCGTGGCCGGTTTCCCCAACCGGCTGGCCAAATACGTCAACAACCTCTTCCACTCAATTGTCTTTAGGCAAACAACAGACACCGGCCACAATTAACCATTTTTTTCAAATTTTGCACCAAAATAAAATAAGGTTTTGTAATTAATTATGTAATTTTATAAATAATAATAAAATGAATTAATATATTAAACTTATAATTATAATTTTTTGATAAAGAAAAATCTCTAATTTAGTAATTTGGCTTAAAGTTTTTTGTATATCAACCAGATTATAATCAGCAACTGAAGTTCCAGTATTTATTTGAAGCCAAATATGTTATATTATTTTCTTTAACTAAGAAATTATGAAGGTAACAACATCCCATTGTTATTGTTTCTGCTTTTTTCGGTTCAAGGCATATTGATTTTTTGAAAATGCCAAATCTGGATGCTAGAATTCCGAATGCATTTTCGACAACCACGCGAGACTTTGATAATCTATTATTGTATTGTACTCATGCCGAGCTTCTGTTAGAGATTTCTGTGAATAAGGTTTCATTAAATTAATATGTAATGCAAAGGCCTCGTCCGCTACGAATGCAAATGGAAACTTTTCATTTATGTTGGGTAACGAACTGGAGTTTGGTAAATTTAATGATGTTTGCTGGAAAAGCTCCCCTAATTTAGAATAGTACATCACACCTCCGTCTGAAATTCGACCATTCATACGACATCAATCATTATAAACTCCTTTTTTGCATTCATTACTGCCAACAGTGACACTATTCTGGTGATTCCCTGGGAATAGGGAATTGGGGGAAGATTTTATATGTAATTTCCATTTAAAATGTTTTTTCCGGCCTACTGAGGAAAAAAATTTGATGTAAATATTTATAAATTGGGAATAATTTTTCCATATCTAAATTGGTAGGGAAAATTATTCCCTATTTAACTTTGTTTTCAAAAAAATTAACACTAGCTTTTTACCTCAGTATGTCTGAAAAAAACATTTTAAATACAAATTACATATAAAATCTTTCCTCAATTCCCTATTCCCAGGGAATTACCAGAATAGTGCCACAGGACGATGCTATAAAACTCTTTATAATTAAAATACATGGCACCTGAATTACGGGGTTTTGTAATGGCAATATGTTTTCCGTCAATTGCTCCCAATGTATTCCAAAATTGATATATATATTTTGAATTTAATATAATACACTTTAAATATAGTAAAACATAACTTTATGTAGTCTTGCAAGACATAAATAATTATTTCGCATGTCTCGAGAATGGTATTACTTATTGAAACAGGTGACATGGCAGCCGAAAACTTTAAATCTTCAAAAGTCCTGTTGCAAGGAATCTCAAAGTCAATGCCAGTCTTTCAGCGACAGATATACTTTCTCTCATAGTGGTATGTTGCCTTACCAGAAATGGATGGAATCCATGCAATATTCTTTCGAATTTGTCTTCGCTCATCCTTAAATAATTTTTATTATCATTTGCTTCACTTAATTTTAATTCATTTAGTAAAACTACATATATGAGAATAATTTTCTCTTTTGTTCAACCAATTCTTCATCCGCCGTTTTCGCTTTACTGTTTTTTGCAAAGACAATGCTACAATTATTGCAATACAATCTTTAGGATCCATGCTAAATTTAAGAAACAAAATTCTCTGCAGCAGTAATGAAAGCTTGGTAAAGATGGAATTGTTGTCATTAATTGACAATTGATTGTGTAATGTTAAAAAATATTGAAGTAGTAATGATGCAGGTATTGACATTACTGGTAATGACATTAATATTGACCATGTAATGGTTGCTTATTGGAAAGATAAATGTTTTAAAGAACGGATATCTTTCGGTATATCAACCAAGTTAGCGGTTAGAATATTGCAAACATAAAATCTCGCAGACCCAACGCTGACTCATTATTCTTCACTCATTACGTGCAAACAGTGGTCTATTATAAAATTTTCAACCGCATTTTTTTCGACGCTATCGAAAATAAGCTAATTATGAAATTTTTCGACAGCGTTGTAAAAATTTACGACTTCTCTTAAGGTGTTGAATATCGTGTGGATACATAAAATATAAAATATTGGCCTAAACAATTTTAATTATAAAAATTTAAAATACAATTTTAAGCCTGAACCAGTCAAGAATAAAAACTTAAAATAAATAAGAATTTTAACGAAATCAATTGTTTTTCTTTTTTTGACATTCCAGCCATGCAAAAATAATAATTCTTAAGTAACAGCTGTTCGTTTGACAAGGAAAAAAATGCACGGCTGGTTTAGGATCAATGAATTAATCACTCATTATCCGAAATGAAAATAGGATTATGAAACCTCATTTGAGGCGGCCAAATCTCTTGATGGTGCCAGAGAGAGAGAGAGAGAGAGAGAGAAATGATTTTTGAATATACAAGACAATTGTTATCACAAATCCAGAAGGTCCAATTTTTAGCTTTAGAAAGAAAGTGTGGTGTATTCGGTATCAATGTTTATTTGTTGTAAAAGAAAGTTGGATGTTGGCCATGTTCGGTAGCAACATATCAAACAAAAATTTATTCAACAATCATAACAACAACAATTCGATCTCACAACACCAATACGATTCCACCATTAGTTCACTTTCCCAGCAACGGGATTCATCCAGCAATTGTTTTCTATCACATCACCACACTGAAAAAAGGGAAAACAATCATCGAAAATAAATACATATACATACATAACAATACAAATTATCTAAAAGCTACAGCTGATCCACCGTAGTACATCGATTCCATATGATACAAAATTTGTAATTCACTTAGCTGAAAATAAAATGATCATTATAGTCAATTGTTATAGTCAATTAATTGTAAATTATACAAAAGATTACAGCTTACCATTACAATTATAAGCTTTTTCATAAAAATTGTTTGTTTATACTAAATTTTGACAAATCAAAAACTAGAGTAAATTAATGTACTAGATTAAGCAAAAGTCAAGAGGAAAAATTGTACTATTCACATCATAGAAAATTACAGTGACTCACAGCTTATTTGATTAAGTCGCATTTTATGAACAAAATTCGGAGTTTTCGAATGCGATACTAAATTGGTTGGTCACGATGGTAGTTCTGAGCTCACTGAGTATAAAACAAAGTATCTCAACGTCAAGGCGAAGTTTCATGAAATAATTCAAGTAGACCAGTAGGGGCAAGAGCGAGGTCAAGTTGAAGGAATGATGTCCAGGTTACTACGAGAGCAGAACTAGTTCCTAAGCACTTCATTTAAATATTTACAACCTCCCTAAATCAAACCATTCGAGACGACTCCCTACACTACGATTACCGAAATTCTCCCTAACCTATTTTCGTTGCATCAGTACACAGTAAGTTGGGATTTAAAGATGTTCAAAAATTACAATACTTAAAGGGACAATTTGAGGGTAATGCTGCAGAATTAATCAAGCACATAACTGTTTCGGAGGCAAATTATACCCAAGCTTAGGACAAAATATGTGGTAGGTATGACAAGGGTAAACTAGTGTTCATTAAACAGATCATTTATCGAGCAAACTGCAATTCAACAACCTTTAGTAAAGAAACTGCGACAATTAATTAACCATTCGGATGAAGTGAACAAGGGCATAATCGCACTAGGCGGTGAAGCCACCAAGCATGATCCTAGGCTCATATATATTCTTTTAAGCAAAACCAATGGGGAAACCAGAGAGGCATGGGCGCACAAAACAAAGATTATCCCTCAGATGTGACGCGTTGGAATCGTGTGCACCCGTTAAGCAAAGTGTATTGAAGCCTACCATTAGTTCGAGTGACCGACGCAAAGTAGTGGCAAGGTTGAAACTATATGTTTCAATTGTCTTTCAAATCAACATCGAGCATCGAATTGTTTAAATAGATTCAATTGTATGAGTTGTAAACTTCGACACCACACTCTACTACACTTTGATAGTTCAATTACCAATTCAGCTACAGCTGCCACAGAGACATCAGTAAAATCAGTACCTAGTCAGCCAGAAGGAAACATTACGCCTTCAGGAAACATAATAGCAAACATTTGCAACCTCGGTACTATTCTCCCTACAGCCACAGTGAGAGTTAAGAATCAAGTTGGACATATGAGTTTCAGCCGACTTCTCGTGGATTCATGGAATTTGAAGCTAAACACTACAAGCTGTCGACTCTGAATAGAGGAAATTGCGACGTCAAATGTCTACACTCTCGGAAAGACCGAAGTCACCATTTATTTACGATTCGATATGTCTCAAGTGGTCTAAACCTCAAAGCATTGATTTTCCCAAAAATTTCTACGTTAACGGCAAATCAAAAAATCAACAGTGACATCAGTCAATTGCCAATTATGTACTAAAATCGCGGATCCAAGATTCAATGTGAGAAATGATGTCGATATATTATTGGGTGCCGATTATTTCTTCCACATCCTGAAACCAAATACAATTATTAAAGAGTGTTATCGCACAGGAGACAATTTTATTATTCCCACAATCTAGTTTCGATCTAGCAATCAAGGAGAAAACTAGTTTAGATGAAACATTGCAACAATTCTGGTAACAAGATTAAGTGATCAACACCATTCCGCGGACGTTGGAAGAAGAAGCGTGCGAAGCGAACTTCAATTCAACATATCTCAAGAAGGACAATGGGCGATTTGTCGTACAACTTCTAATAAAAACGAGTTCGCCATCATTGGGAAAATTTTACCATCTGGCTTTACAGCGACTAGTGGCAATGGAAAGAAAAATGAAGCGAAATCAAGAATTTGGGAAGCTGTATCGGCAATTTATGGACGAATATCTCAATTTGGGTCATATGCGATTGTTATCTTCCACACCATGGGGTAATATATGAAGGAAGTGCGACAACTAAATTGAGAATCTTGTTCGACGGATCAGCTCCGACATCCACCGGCACATCCGTGAATGACGAATTATTAGTGGGCCCGACAATTCAAGACACATTATGGACCAATTTAGTGAGATGTCGTGGGTTCAAGATAGCATTGATGCGCGGACATTGAAAAGGTGTATCAGCAAGTACTAGTAAGCGATAAGCAAACACATATGCAAAGAGTTTTTTGGCGCCGACATCCAGATGATCCCAGAAAACATTACGAGCTAGTAACGGTGACTCGAGTGTTGCATCAAATAGCAGATGACTGCAGCTAACTCATCCAGATGTAGTACGCGTGTAAAGAAACATTTCTATGTAGATGATTTACTAACCGGAGCGACAACTGAACAAGAAGCTTTGCAATTAAAGAAGGGCTTGGGACAAGTACTTGCCGAAAGTGGGTTTTACTGAGGAAGTGGCATTTCAACATTGCGTTGTTAAGCACAAATTGTGGAGGAAGGGAGAACAACACAAATGTTAGGTCTCCGTTGGAACCCACCTACCAATCACTTCTCGTTCAAAATCAAGGAGGCGCCTAATCAAGGTTGCTCAAAACGCAACATTTTGTCGATTGCAGCGATGATATTTGATTCATTAAATTGGTTGAACCCATTTACGGTGAACATAAAAATCCTACTGCAAACATTATGGTTACGGAAAATATCATAGGATGGACCATTGCCGATAGACTTACTAGAAGCTTGGGCCAATTTACATAGCCAATATTATATGGTAATTCAAGTAAGAATACCTCAATTCGCAGCATGTCCTTCCAAGGAAATACAGTTGCATGGTTTCAGCGGCGCCAGTGAGATGACCGTTTATGTGAGATCGAAAATTGATGGCGAATATACTGTGCATTTGCTAACTGCAAAATCAAAGGTGACCCCAATAAAGCAACTAAGCTTACCTCGGTTAGAACTTTGTGGAGCCCATCTGCTAGCGAAGCTCATGACAGCAGTGTTGCGTGCAGATTCAATGGCCATTCAAGCATGATTAAACAATCATCCGCGAAAATGGAAGAATTACATTGCCAATCGAGTAGGAGCAATTCACACAGTATTACCAGAAGCAACATGGCGTCACATAAAGGGAAGTGAAAATCCTGCGGATCTGGCAACTAGGGGAATTACTGCGAAAAAATTAATCAACAGCGACTTGCGGTTTAACGTTTAATTGTTATCTCAGCCTGAAACGAGGTAGTCAACGAAGCCAACAATCTTCGAAACCGATCATGAAGTTCAGATCAATGAAACCAAGAATTTCCAGGTAACAATCGAGCGTCACAATTCCCACCCGATTGCTTGTTTAGTCGAACGTTGTTCAGATTATCAAAAATTGGTACGTACAATGGCATATGTTTTAAGGTTCATTTCCAATTCAACACAAAAGGTAAAAACCGCAACCAAATTGAACGTAGTTGATTTAACCGCAGCAGAAGTCACAATTATCCGTTACAGTCAACAAGTGGAATTTGAGAACGAAATCTAGTCTTTGAACTTTTATAAAACAGTGTCTACTAATTCAAAATTCAAGCCATTAGCACCGGTTCTTGATTCAGATGGTGTGCTAAGAGTTTGCTCATATGATACCAAGCATCCAATGATCATATCTAGGAATCACGCGATCGTTATGCTGATATTACATCACTTACACAAAAAATGGATGTAGATTCCTGGTCCTTCACTTTTAACCGCCTTCTCACGACGAAAGTACTGGATTTTGGGAGTACGGGAATTGGCTCGAAAAATCACTCGTACATGTGTAACGTGTTATCGATATTCCACACTGAAATCAACACAACAAATGGGCTGCTTGCCAGAAGCACGAGTCAACCCTAGTCGACCATGTTCCACAATCGGAATTGATTATTTACTTTCTTATATTACTTTCTACCAAGGAAGGAAGCGGGGCGAAATTAGAGAAATGTTTTATTGTAATAATGGTATGCTTCGCCACGAAAGCACTGCATCTAGAAGTTGTATCGTCACTAACAACTCAAGCATTTATCAACGCCTTAGATCGGTACATAAGATGGAGGAGAGCGCCGAGTGAGATATTTTCCGACAACGGCTTAAATTTTGCAGGAGCGAAGCGACTACTACAAAAGTATTACGCAGTAATATCAACAAGAGAAGCTGTAACTAAGCTCGACGAATTCGCTATGAGTACAAAGCGGAATTTAATTCCACTACTCGCGCCACATTTCGGTGGAATTTGGGAACGGGCGGTGAACTCCGTCAAAACCCACTTAATTAAGGTTATATAAGAGCTGCGAACCGCACATCCAAACCATTCTCATACAAATTGAAGGAATACTCAATTCAAGACTCTTATGCGTTATTACAAATGAAGATCCATGCAATATCGATGCGCTAACACCGGGCCATCTTTTAACATTGGGGCCGATTACTCCACTGCCCCATCCCAACTACGAAGAATGACACATGACCCGACATGACCCAAAATCATCGCATACAGGCCGAACAAATTACACTGTACTATTTTTTTCCTGTAATAATACTTTTCCTTTAGATAGTTTAAAACGCCAATATAGTTTCCTTCGGTAGATGCTGATACGGTAAACTAACATTGCGTGGACCATACAGCAGAACAAGGCAGCCAGTTTCGGGAATTTTACTTCCGACTGTGTACCGATTTTTTCATTAAGTGAATTATCAAATCCTGGACTTGCTTCAATAACCACTCTCTTCATACACGGTATCAGTTTTCTCCTTCTTTCTAGTGCAAATTTTTTATTTTCCATAACGGTAAGTTCGTCCATGAGTTTCTCCTCACGCTGCAATCGATTTCGGCAAACTTCAATCGAGGTATGGTTGTCTGCTTTGAATGATTTTTAAGATATTTGTTAATAATTTCCCTTTGTTGATCGACCGTTGTTTCTTTAGCTTTGGAAGATCTATTATGACACTTGAATATCATTCAAGGTAAGTATAACTAATATGCTAACTAACAATTTTTTTTCTAGCTTTTATGGTTTGTTGTAGGTTGAGATGCTGCTGATGATTTTCATGGTTGATAATGAAAATTTTCAGGTTAAAAAATATTTTCCCAGTTTACAACGATGACCCCAGGAATCGCTCGATTAGCTTGTTCCAGTAAAGGAATGTATACCACGAGTATTCCAGAAAACCTTCCCTCATGTCAATCTTTTTAAATTTGTTGCAACAACTTCGTTGTAAAAGATCCTTCAATTATAACGCTGACCTCTGGAATCGTTCGATTCGTTTGTCCTGGTATAAAAGACCAAATCACGACCATTCCAGAAAACCTACCCATATGTCAATTTTCAACAAATTTGGGGCATATTTCACTTGGGTGATTTAATATAGAACTTGCTTACATAGAACGGCGATGGACTTTCCCCATGGCAGAAAAAAAAGTATAAGGTACCAGATGAATATAGTAGCGATTAAAAGAACCGGGTTACGCCAAATACCAAGCTCTCTTAAGAGGTTTACTGATTTCAACGCGGCATCCGCAATTGAAAATTATTTAACCTTAGACAAGATGTTTATTGTTATTAGAGGCCAAACAAACACAAAACACCGTCTATATAAGCGCCAGTCTCCAATATCAACATATGGGGTAGGTCAGTGCTAATAACGATTAAATTATTTTATAACTTCATGCCTAAAAATCAATAATATAAAACCAAAACTATTATACGGAAATAATTTGTGGGTTAACGACATTTAATCAAGTGGATGAATTACACATATGATTTCATAAGTTTATGACCAAAGTATTGTAAAATTTCTCTATCATAGCAAAATTGATACAGATTAATTTTCAATATAATCACCATCTAGATGGTTATCTAATTAGGAGACATAAATCTTTTTTATATTACCGGCGTCATATACAGATTACATATGTATGCTTGAGTTGGATTAATGCAATGTCACTCAAGATGTTTACTCCAAATATGTGTGCATAAGAAGTTTGTTGTGCATTTGCGATTATCTTATTATAAACAGCTTTAATTATTGTTGCTGTAATTTATTTCTTGTATCTTTAATGTCCGGATTATAAGCAAAGCAGAAAAAGAGTGAAACCAATTAGAAAATATTATAAGAAAACTACATACATAAGATGTTTAATAATACAGCTGTGCGCACATAAGCCATCGAGAGTGAGAGTGAATTTATAAACTAGAGGGGGAGAAGGAGGGAAATATATGAAAATGTTCATAATAAAACTATTATTTTACAAATACATGAAAGAAAAAGTTTATAGTGGGGAACTTTACAGTGAGGTGGTATAAATTGTCGATCTTCGACGGAATAACCATCAGTAAAGTGTTTGATTCTCAAACATTCAAAATTCATAAAACTCAATAGTTGATTTTTATTTTTTTTTTATTATTTTGGATATTTTTAATTAGTAAACATGAAATTACTGGTAAGTGTGCGCCGGATGTGCAATATATGTGTGAAAAGTGGTTTAAACGATTTTATATATTAAATAGGGACTAGCTTGTTTGCTAGCAGTGGTGTTACTTGCATCTGCCGAAGATGAGAAGAATAAACCAGCTGCAGAAACTAAAGTCGAAGCTGAAGATACAAAATCGGCCGCTAGTGAAGCCGTTGAGGATAAAAAACAGGATAAACGTGGATTAGGCTCATTTGGTAGTGGCTTTGGAAGTTATAGCAGTGGTGGTCACGATTTTGGTGGCCATGATTTTGGTGGTCATGATTTTGGTGGCGGCCACCATCATGTGCACGAAGAGAAAACCTTAACCATTGTTAAAAAAGTTCCTGTGCCATATCCAGTTGAAAAGCATATACCAGTTCCAGTCGAAAAGAAAGTTCATGTCCCAGTGAAAGTTCATGTACCCAAACCATATCCAGTTGTTAAAACAGTGCACTATCCAGTGAAAGAAATTATAAAAGTACCAGTCCATGTACCACAACCCTATCCAGTTGAAAAGAAAGTACCATACCCAGTACATGTACATGTCGATCGTCCAGTACCGGTAAAAGTGTACGTGCCCCAACCATACCCAGTCACTAAACATATTCCAGTACCTGTTAAAGTACCTGTACCAGCACCATATCCAGTTGAAAAGAAAGTTCCAGTACCCGTTAAAGTACCAGTACATGTTCCACAACCGTATCCAGTTGAAAAGATTGTCCACTATGAAGTCAAAGTACCAGTTGATCGTCCAGTACCAGTACATGTTGATAAGCCCGTACCATACACCGTCATAAAGAAAGTACCGTATCCAGTTGAAAAGAAAATCCCATATCCAGTACATGTACCATATGATCGTCCAGTACCAGTCCATGTCGACAAACCAGTACCATACGAAGTTAAAGTTCCAGTCGCCCAACCCTACCCAGTCGAAAAGGAAGTTCCATATCCAGTCGAAAAAGAAATTCCATACCCAGTAAAAGTACCAGTTGAACGACCATACCCCGTGCATATTGAAAAACATATCCCAGTCGAGGTAAATAAACATGTACCATACAAAGTTCCTGTAGCCGTTCCAGTTCATTACGAAAGTGGTGATGATCATGGTTCATCAGGTGGTGGTGGTGGCGGCGGTGGACATTCATTTGAATCGTCGTACTCTAGCGAAGGTCACGAAAGCGAATACGGTCACGATTCGTACTAAGTATTATAATATATATAGATAGACTCTTGTATGCATGGAGCCAAAAATGACTTATAAGACGGAAACCACACCAAAAAAACAACTCTAAATCATTCCACACGCCACTAATACATAAAATATGCCAAAAGTATTAAATCTCATCATTGTTGGAAAACTTCATTATCACTCATTATGGCCTGGGATCGTTTTACGCTGATATACAGTTTCCGTCTCGAAATAATTTTAAATGTAAATAGTTTGTTATGATTATGCTGTGCTTTGTATTATATGTTTTAGAGAAAACCAAAAAAAAAAAAATCTTTAGCGAACGAAATGAAAATTAAAAATAAAAAAACACAAATTTTTTATACAAAAACCAATATGTTTTCTTAAAAGTAAATTCTGCCAAGATTTTACAATAAACTATCAAAAAAAAAACGAAATATTACTTTCACTGATCTGCGCTATGGTCGTAATACTATATGTGTATGCATATCATTAAACGCAACAACAACAACAACAATAAAACTCATCTCGGCCCCGATTTCTCCGCATCTCAAGTGTTACGTATGTATATGTTGATTTGGTGTTGCAAAGATTATGTAAATTATAATTTTCCTTTTCTTATATGCACCTGGTGTATTACGTCTAATTATAGTTTTTCGTGTAATCAAGATATTTATAAAACTCGCTCGATTGCAATCAGACAAAAATATAGGAAGTATTCATATGCATAACAACAAAAGCACGATTTTTTTTTTATATTTCAAACAAATAATTTTCATGCAACATAAAACACATATTTTGTTGCAAGCTTGAGAACAAGTTTTATGTTAGTTTTCACTTTCGATTTTCCTCTCCCATATACATATACATATATATATATCTCCCATATACATATAAGAGTTTATTACGTACGAATGGATTTGTTGATTTTCTTGAGTTGTTTCTTTTTCTTTGTTGTGTTTAATTCAATTAGAATGGAGGTAAAGTGTAACGGAAATCTAAAAAAATATTAGGTGTGCAAGTAGAAACTCTGATTTTTTTGGTCATATTTCTATTGAAAATATAATTGTGAGTGCCTTCGCGATAGAAACGTGATGTTTTCGAAGCCAAATATTCATTGAGCTATTTTCGCACATCTTCAACATTCGTGAACCGCTGGTCTTTTAAATACGATGATATCGATCTGGATAAGACGTTTATTTTTGCAACTGATGTTGATGGTTGGCATGGATCAACTGATGGTTTTCTGCGTTTAGGATTATTGGACAACTTAATGATAATGATTTTGTGTAAAAAAAACATTTTTTTTACCCGAGTTTGCCAAGGATTTTCATCCAGTAAAACTTTAAGATTAAAATTGTCATCACGAAATCTTGCAAATCTCTTTGTACTGATTCTCAAAATATTCACTCAAAGGCGAATTAATCCATTCCATAGCTTGAGCAGCATTTTCTTGATTTGAAAAGAGAATAGAATGCAATGGATGCGGGTGAAAGGATGCGGGCGATTTGGATGCATTCAAGTATATTTTAATACAACCAACATCAGAGCCGAGTTTCTAGTTGCACACCTAATATAAATATGCGCGATATATTGACGTGTATACGTAATACATATGTGTGTAATTATAGTGAAATCAAACGCGATTAAATCATAATTATTAATTGGGGTAATCATAATGAATGATTTTTGGATTTGGATTATGTAAGAACTTTACTATATATGGTTGAGAACAAAATTATTGTAACTATTGCAAGTGGTTCAAGCTCTCGTGTTTTGCAATTGCAAACTAAAAATATATAGTATAAAGTGTGTACTATCTCATTTTTCATCCTTAACAAATATTAAGTCAGGCAGAACCATTTATAAAGGCAGCCAGAACCAGAGGTTTTCTAGAGGGAGCAATTTTGAGCTTACACAATGAGCTATTTGCGCTTTAGGTGGTTGTGCAACAAGCTTTCAGCTGGAACCATAAAAATATCTGCCGGATCTATAACTATGTAAAGGAACCATATGAAACAATGAATTGAGCATTATTGTGCACTATCTAATTTTTTATTCGGAACCAACATTAGGCCAGCTGAAACATAGGCCACAATGACTCACAATGCATTGTGGTATTGTTCTGACTATAACTTTATATATGTTGTATGCAAACAATTAAAGTATATTGGGCTCATTGTTGTGTGAGAGGTTAACTATCTTATTCCAGAAGCTGGCTTCATATGGTTCCGGTCGGCTTCATATAAATCCTTCATATAAAGTGTATTGGTTCCGGCTGACATTCTTATGGTTTCGGCTGAAAGTTTTTATGTTACACAACAATCTAAAGTATAGTGTGCTCATTGCGCAAGCTTTAGACGGTTCCAGGTGGCTTTAATTGGGTTCGGCTGGCTTCATATTGGTCCCACCAGAAAAATCGGATAGCACACAATGTTACACAATACTGCTGACATTGTTACGGTTCAGATGGGCAACTTATTTGTTGCACCGCCATCCAAAGCGTAAATCCTTCATTGTGCAAGTTTGAAATGGTTTCAGCTGCGATTATGCCCTAGTTCCAAATGGCGTTAAAAGATCTCGGCTTACTTAATATTGATTCATTTTTGGGTTGTAATATATTTGGACATTGTTATGGTCAATTTTATGGTAAATGCTTTGTGCTACCTGTGTAAAATTTGCCTTCGCCCAGCTGGCTTCAAATAATTCGAGCTGACATAGTTATGGTTCCACAGCTGACTATTTTATGGTTTCGGCTAAAAGCGTATATGTTGCACAACCATCTAAAGTGCAAATTGTTTATTGTACAAACTTAAACCTATTCCGGCTGGTACAACTGTGATTTCAATGGTTCTGGCTGGCTCTACATTTTTTCCAGCTATAGAAAACTAAATAAACCATTTGCCGCTGTGCCATAGTTGGTTTTATTCCGGCTGAATTTAAATGGTTTCGGCTAGTTTCTTATGGTTTCATCAGACATTCTAGTGGTACCGGCTTGCAAGCTTAAAAAAATTCCAGGTAATCAAGCACCGGTTCGGGCTGGCTTTAAATGGTTTTAACTGGCTTAATATTGTTTCCCATTAAAAAATTGGATCAGTCTCCATTTTTTTTGTAATTACAGTGAAAACTGTGTAAGTTGGACACTCACGGTACCGTAAAAAATGACCAACTAATACAGGTGTCCAACTTGAAAAGGTTTTAAGCAAAAATCAAAATTAACAGCTTTACGGCGTCCACGCCGTAAGACGTGGAACATATTTCAATCTGAAGGCTGCGTTAATTATTTGAACTAATTTATGCAAACCTTTCTCGGGAATTGCTTTCACAATTTGCCCAGTAATTAAGTCATAACCTGGAGATTTCCTGATACTTAAGTTATTATTGATATCAGTTTTTCAGAGTCAAAGGTATTATGTTAAGATCATCTACTTATGATTATCTGATTGTCTCGGCAACGGTTGAATTTCTTGACTGTGCTATGTGTTCTTAAAGATCTGCTTCTAAATAAGCAGCAAGGAAAGAGATCTTCTCCTTGGCACTTTTAGCCCAGGATCGGTCATTATTTTTTGATAGGTGGTACATTTGGATAATTTTTAGCCCCTTCGTTGGTTTTCATAGTGAGTAATCGTCATCCTATAGGTCAGAAAGATCTCGAAGTCGCTTATTTATGCTGTCGCTCTTTATTTCCATTATTAATTGTTTTAATTTGTAGCACAGAAAATTGAGAATATTTTTGTGTTGTGGAGCTCGAGTCTTCTGCCAGATTTTACGATTTTTCCGTTTCTCTTTAACTAGTCTCTGACAAGAGGATATTTATGTTTTCCACATTAAGGCATAAATGGTTCTGGCTGGCCTAATATTTGCACCGATTGAAAGTCAGATAGCGCATAATGATGCATACCATAATAATTTACTGTTGGATGGCATGGTTTCGGCCAGCTTTACATAGTTCCGGTTGTTTTCTTATGAATCCAGCTGGCAATATAGTGGTTACCGGTGAGATTGTGCGGGTTCAAGCGGAAAGTTACACAATCATTTAAAGTACATTGTGAAAGTTTTTATAATAATACCGGCTGACAAAACTCTGGTCTCGGTGGGCTTTACATGGTATCGACTGGTCATATATTGATTCTGACTGATAAATCAGAAAGTGTACTGTGCTACTTGTGCTATATTTGGTTTAGTTCTGGCTTGCTTAATATGATTCTGGAATTCCGGGTGGCTATAAATTGTTTCGGTTGGCTTAATAACGATGAGTCTTTTAATAAGGGTGCTCAATTTTTAAATGTAAAAAAAACAATTTATGTGTGAGACATCTACTCATTTTGTTGTATTTAAGACAACAATAAAGAAGTATACAATATCAAGAAACTTGCGTACTGTATAGTTAAAATTGAGCCACCTAACAAGACAAGGGGAATTCCACAGTGTACGAATTGTCAACAACTTGGACATACCAAGAGCTTTTGCTATCGTCAAACCAAATGCGTTAAATGCGCGGAAAATCACCACACGACAACATGCAAGAAAACACCAGATATCGCGCCTTCTTGTGCTCTTTGTCAAGAACAAGGGCATACTGCAAATTATAAAGGATGCAGAGTATATCAGAACAAAATTAAAAGTCAACAGAATAATAGAACAAGCGCAGTGCAGCGATTACAAACCAAAGTTGCTAAACCACAAACAGCAATCACACCATCCACAGTTGGATTATCCTATGCGCAAATCACCAAAGAGTCTAATAACATTGAAATTATTAAAATGCTTAGCCAAATTCAACAGTCACTTGGTCATTTAGCAGAGAGGGTGGCAAAACTGGAAATCTGTATCTATCCACCAAGCGGAAAAGTCAACATACTCACAAATGATTAACTCGTTCCTGCGCATTGTAGCTTGGAACGCTAATGGGCTCAACCAACGAGCCCAAGAACTGGAAATATTTCTCCATACAAACAACATTGATATTGCGCTGATTTCAGAGACGCACTTCTCCAACAAAAGCTTTATCAGAATAAGGGGTTTTAATTCCTACTGGACAACCCATCCTAGTGAAAGAGCCAGAGGTGGTTCAGCTGTACTAATTAAAAATAATATCAAACATAATCAACAAGAGGATATTCGTGAAAACTATTTGCAAGCAACTGTTATCTCAATCCAATATAATGGCGCAGATCTGAATATTGCAGCAGCGTACTGTCCTCCACGGCATACACCAACGAAGTTACAATTTAATAACGTCTTCAATAAGCTCGGTCCAAGATTTATTATTGGTGGGGACTACAATATAAAACATACAGCTTGAGGTTCCAGGCTTATTTCTCCTGGGAAAGGAAACAACTTGTTCAATGCCATTCATGAAAACAAATGCGAATATCTGTCCCCAGGGGGGCCAACGTATTGGCCAACGGATACAGGAAAAATACCAGATCTACTGGATTTCTTCATCATAAAAGGTATTCCTCTAAGTTACACTAGAGTCGAAGGAATTAACGACCTAACATCTGACCACATTCCTGTACTGTTGTCAGTAAGCGCTATAGTAATAAAGAAACAGAAAAAGCAAAACCTTACTAATAGATTCACGGATTGGGACATCTTCAGAGAAAAATTGGAAGAGCTAGTTGAATTAAAAGTTAGCATTAAAAGCAACGAAGAATTGGAACAACAAACAAACAATTTCATTGAATACACTCGAATGGCTGCCAGATTAGCTACTCCTGAATTAAAGGACAAAGCGGAGATTGAAGTCAAATACCCGGCTGAAATCAGGGAACAAATCAAGGCAAGAAGAAGGGCGAGGAGAATATGGCATCTCACCAGAAATCCCGCTGACAAGACAACTTTTAATCGAATAAGTAACAAAGTCAATAGGCTAATCAAAAATTTCAAACAGAATTGCCTCGATAACTACTTAAGCGGGCTAGGTCCAGAAATGGATAAGGACTACTAGTTATGGAAAGCAACCAGAAGATTTAAACGACCTGTAGTTCGAGTACCACCTTTAAGGAATGCTCAAGGCAGTTGGGTTCGACAAGACAAAGAAAAAGCGGAACTCTTTGCTCAACACCTAGCAGCAGTATTCCAACCCCATGACATTCAATCCAACATTGATGTAACACCTGTTTATCAACCAAATCAGGACTTCAAGAGGGTCACGCCAATGGAAATTGCTGAAGAAATCGACAAAAATCTTAATCATAAAAAAGCACCAGGAATTGATGAAATATCACCGGGTCTATTCAAGGAACTTCCACGCAAAGCAATCATCTTGATCACATACTTATTTAATGCCTGTATGAGATTGAAGTATGTACCCAAATGCTTCAAAATGGCCCAAATAATTATGCTAAAGAAACCAGGTAAACCAGATGAAGAAGTATCATCATACAGACCAATCTCACTGCTTCCGGCCTTATCAAAGCTGTTCGAGAAACTGCTACTAAAACGTCTAAAGCCAATGGTAAACGTTCCTGATTTTCAATTTGGATTCAGGAATAACCACTCCACAATAGATCAAGTCCATCGAATAACTGCGGTAATAGAGCAAGCGTTAGAAGAAAAGAAATATGGTCCCGCCGTATTTTTAGATGTATCCCAGGCCTTTGATAGGGTTTGGCATGAGGGATTGACATTCAAGATGAGCAAAATGCTACCACAAACCTATTGCAAGCTGCTTGAATCATACCTCTCTGATCGCCAATTCAGAGTCATTCATGAAGAAACAAGTTCGGACTTTTATCCAGCGATTGCGGGAGTTCCGCAGGGAAGCGTATTGGGTCCCCTCCTCTATCTTCTTTATACTGCGGACATACCTACGACGAATAAATCATTCATCGGCACGTTCGCTGACGACGCTGTAATTATGTCAGTAGAAGAATCTCAACCAAGAGCAATGGAAAATCTTCAACGAGCAATGGACAATGTTACTAAATAGACAATCGACTGGAAAATCGCACTGAATGAGCTCAAATCAACCTATGTGACATTTACGCTTCGACATAAAAATAACACTCTTCATATATACCTCAATGGGGTGCAAGTGCCGCAGGCTGAATCGGCAAAATACCTTGGTCTGCATTTAGATTCAAGGCTCAACTGGAAACATCACGTGAGACAAAAAGCTGAACAGATACGATTGAAACAACGTCAAATGTACTGGTTAATTGGACATCATTCCAAAATGAACCTGTATTGCAAAAGACTGGTATACCAGACTATCTTCAAACCAATATGGATGTATGGTGCGCAGCTATGGGGTTGTACACATAAATCCAATAGAGACATTATACAACGAAGCCAAAATAAATTTCTTCGAATGGTCACCAACGCCTACCGATTTGTGACTAACAAGGAAATCCACAATGATTTAGAAATACAATTGATAGACGACGTTATCCGGGAATGTGCCATAAAACATGAAAAGAGACTTCTTACCCACACCAATCTTGAGGCCGTACAACTACTGGACAGTACAAACGAAGTAAGGCGGCTCAAACGAATCAAACCACATGAGCTAACCGTATGAAAATTATAAACCAAGGGAACTGGACACTGGTGCAGCAGACCCACACAAGTTTATGCTTATCTCATAAGTACTAATGTCAACCTTACTAATGAATTAATAATGTTTAAGATTGTAGTAGCCATATCAATAAAGTTGTTAAAAAAAAAAAAAAAAAAAAAAAAAAAAATTTGTTGTATTTGAAAGAATATTTTATGGCATCAAGGGGTATATCCTCTATTCGGTCGCAAATTAATTATTTGCGACCAGAAATATGGTTACTAGATTTAATTTGCCATGCCAATTGACATATTTTTTTTAAATTTAAATTTTTTTTGCGATTATTAAGTAGAAATAATAAAAATATTGCGACCTCTGAAAAGGCGTAGCAGTCTTTTCGTAGATTTTTACTCTACAATCGCAAAATAAATTTAAATTTAAAAAAAATATGTCAATTGGCATGGCAAATTAAATCTAGTAACCATATTTCTGGTCGCAAATAATTAATTTGCGACCGGATGGAGGATATACCCCTAAGAATGGAATATAATGTCGTTCAAATATATCCGTATTATGAGGTTCAATTCTCGATAACTTTGTCGCATAAATCTAGCTGAATTTGCTAGATGGCGTTCGTTATATGTTGACTTTGAGGGTACAAAGGAAAAAGTCTAAAGGCATTAAATCGCACGATTACGGTTTCCAGTTCACTTCAGCGCCGTGTGACATAACCACCATGCCCGCCCTCAAATTGCTTGCTCAGAATGTCCATGGTACGGCACGCAGCGCCGCCGTGTTGGAACCACATGTCGTCGGTGTCCATATCATCTAGTTTATGCCACAATAAGAAATATCATTGATCTGTAGCGCTCGATGTTGAAGGTTATGGCAACACCAGTTTCGTTTGAAAGAAGTACGGACCGATGATTCCATCAGGCTAAAATCCGTAAAGATGATTCTTTTTGGCGAAATTTGGGTCAACTTTCAACTGATTAAGACCCCAATCAGTGAAAAAACATTGTCTATGCGACCTGAATCCTTTCTTTGAGTGCCATCATGGGTTTTAGAGAGTTAGCTAAAAGTGCCAGGCTACTATAGAGGAACATAAAAATTTAAAAATATATTTCATTTACGAAGCATTTTATTTACGAAAAGTATTTCAAAAACAATTTTATTTTATTTTTCGACAAGTATGAAATAGAAATCGTACTAGTTCGTGTGAGAGCAAAAGCGCCATCGCACTCTTAGCATTTTCGGCTAGTGTATTGAGGAGTGCGATCGCGCTCCTTGGCACTCAAAGGGTTAAGTTCTTGGTCAGTTAGATTTTATAAGTCCTGAATTATAAGAACGAGTTATATAATTGTTTTCGTAAAACAAAAACCTGGTGCCATAACAAATGAAATTAACTTTATTAATAAGGTTATACATCGAGTTGAAAGCATTTGCTACCTTGGATATTAAACAATACATTGTGCTAATTGTGTTATTTAAAGTTGGTTCGGTTCCAACTGGCATTGTTTTAGCGGGCTTCATATGGTTCCACTAAATTAGTTATGGTTCCGGCTAACATTTTTATGATCTCGGTTCAAAGCATATATGTTTTTCCATCTAAGGCACAAATAGCTTACAATACAAGCTTAAAATGGTTCCGGTTGGTAAGCTTTTCCGTTGGCTTTAAATTTGACCCGCTAGCTTAACATACTCGTATGTTCACAAATGATTGTTATATTAGTACTATGTGTGTTCTTAAAGATCGTGCTGACATTGCAGTGGTTCCGGGACGTATGTGAAGCTGGCTCGAAAACCATCCCGAAAACTCCTTTTAAATAAAGGTGTGTTTCCGCGCTAAATTCATTAAAATTTCCTTTAGCCAAAAAATAAAAAATATGAGGAAAATCAAATTTCATCACGAGAAAATAAAAACAATCTCACATACTCAAAACAAATGTACGTCTAAAATTTATTACATGAAGAGATTAACCACACTAAAAATTATGAAATTTAAAAACAATTCCCTCAAATAAAATTAACATTTAATTTTTTTGTTATATACAGTTATATCTGCCAACCTCTGTGAACCGGAAAATTAAGATCGGTAAAAAACGTTCAATCATTTTTATTAGAGGGAAATGTTTTTTAAATTTCATAATTTTTAGTGTGGTAAATCTCTTGTAATAAATTTTAGACGTAAATTTGTTTTGAGTATGTGAGATTGTTTTTATTTTCTCGGGATGAAATTTGATTTTCCCCATATTTTCGGGATGATTTTCGGGCCAGCTTCACATACGTGGTTCCGGTGCCATTGCCATGATTCTAGCGGAAAGTTTGTACGTTGTACAACCATCTAAAGGACATTTTGCAATCTTTTGCTTCATATAAGGCTAACCATGTTATTTGTCCGACTGAAAGTGTATATGTAGCAGAACTATATTAATCATACTGTGCTGATTATGCAAGCTATTTGGTTCTTGGTAATAAAGCTGTTATTCCGGGTGGCTATAAATTGTTTCGGCTCGCTTCGGCTGAAAAATCGAATGATGCACAATGCATTGTGTTACGTATGCCATAGTAGGTTTGGTTCCGATTGGCATGGTTCCTGCTGGTTCTATACTGTTATTCCTGGCACTATAAGATTCCGGCTGGAACATTTGGTAGTGGCCGAAGATGCACAATGCATTGTGCTACTTGTGTCATAATGAGTTAGTTCAAGCCGGCTTCGTCCAGGCTGACTTTATATTGTTCCGGCTGGCGGTTCCAGCGGAAAATCAGTTATAGTGTACAAAGATGCACAATGCATTATTTAGTGCAATGACTTCGGTTATAAAAGATCTTGTTAGGGCTTGTCAGCCCTTCATATGGTTTTAGCCGGCTTCATATAGATCAAACTGGCATTGTAGTGGTTCCGGCAGATAGAGATGAGATAAAATGAGTTGGAGTGGGATGAGGTGAGATGAGATAAGATGAGATGAGATGAGATGAGATGAGATGAGATGAGATGAGATGAGATGAGATAAGATGATATGAGATGACATGAAATGACATGAGATGACATTAGATGGCATAAGATGACATGAGATGACATGAGATGACATGAGATGACATGAGATGACATGAGATGACATGAAATGACATGAGATGGCATAAGATGAAATGAGATGAGAAGAGATGACATGACATGAGAAGAGATGACATGACATGAGATGTGATGTGATGTGATGTGATGTGATGTGATGTGATGTGATGTGATGTGATGTGATGTGATGTGATGTGATGTGATGTGATGTGATGTGATGTGATGTGATGTGATGTGATGTGATGTGATGTGATGTGATGTGATGTGATGTGATGTGATGTGATGTGATGTGATGTGATGTGATGTGATGTGATGTGATGTGATGTGATGTGATGTGATGTGATGTGATGTGATGTGATGTGATGTGATGTGATGTGATGTGATGTGATGTGATGTGATGTGATGTGATGTGATGTGATGTGATGTGATGTGATGTGATGTGATGTGATGTGATGTGATGTGATGTGATGTGATGTGATGTGATGTGATGTGATGTGATGTGATGTGATGTGATGTGATGTGATGTGATGTGATGTGATGTGATGTGATGTGATGTGATGTGATGTGATGTGATGTGATGTGATGTGATGTGATGTGATGTGATGTGATGTGATGTGATGTGATGTGATGTGATGTGATGTGATGTGATGTGATGTGATGTGATGTGATGTGATGTGATGTGATGTGATGTGATGTGATGTGATGTGATGTGATGTGATGTGATGTGATGTGATGTGATGTGATGTGATGTGATGTGATGTGATGTGATGTGATGTGATGTGATGTGATGTGATGTGATGTGATGTGATGTGATGTGATGTGATGTGATGTGATGTGATGTGATGTGATGTGATGTGATGTGATGTGATGTGATGTGATGTGATGTGATGTGATGTGATGTGATGTGATGTGATGTGATGTGATGTGATGTGATGTGATGTGATGTGATGTGATGTGATGTGATGTGATGTGATGTGATGTGATGTGATGTGATGTGATGTGATGTGATGTGATGTGATGTGATGTGATGTGATGTGATGTGATGTGATGTGATGTGATGTGATGTGATGTGATGTGATGTGATGTGATGTGATGTGATGTGATGTGATGTGATGTGATGTGATGTGATGTGATGTGATGTGATGTGATGTGATGTGATGTGATGTGATGTGATGTGATGTGATGTGATGTGATGTGATGTGATGTGATGTGATGTGATGTGATGTGATGTGATGTGATGTGATGTGATGTGATGTGATGTGATGTGATGTGATGTGATGTGATGTGATGTGATGTGATGTGATGTGATGTGATGTGATGTGATGTGATGTGATGTGATGTGATGTGATGTGATGTGATGTGATGTGATGTGATGTGATGTGATGTGATGTGATGTGATGTGATGTGATGTGATGTGATGTGATGTGATGTGATGTGATGTGATGTGATGTGATGTGATGTGATGTGATGTGATGTGATGTGATGTGATGTGATGTGATGTGATGTGATGTGATGTGATGTGATGTGATGTGATGTGATGTGATGTGATGTGATGTGATGTGATGTGATGTGATGTGATGTGATGTGATGTGATGTGATGTGATGTGATGTGATGTGATGTGATGTGATGTGATGTGATGTGATGTGATGTGATGTGATGTGATGTGATGTGATGTGATGTGATGTGATGTGATGTGATGTGATGTGATGTGATGTGATGTGATGTGATGTGATGTGATGTGATGTGATGTGATGTGATGTGATGTGATGTGATGTGATGTGATGTGATGTGATGTGATGTGATGTGATGTGATGTGATGTGATGTGATGTGATGTGATGTGATGTGATGTGATGTGATGTGATGTGATGTGATGTGATGTGATGTGATGTGATGTGATGTGATGTGATGTGATGTGATGTGATGTGATGTGATGTGATGTGATGTGATGTGATGTGATGTGATGTGATGTGATGTGATGTGATGTGATGTGATGTGATGTGATGTGATGTGATGTGATGTGATGTGATGTGATGTGATGTGATGTGATGTGATGTGATGTGATGTGATGTAATGTAATGTAATGTAATGTGATATGATGTGATGTGATGTGATGTGATGTGATGTGATGTGATGTGATGTGATGTGATGTGATGTGATGTGATGTGATGTGATGTGATGTGATGTGATGTGATGTGATGTGATGTGATGTGATGTGATGTGATGTGATGTGATGTGATGTGATGTGATGTGATGTGATGTGATGTGATGTGATGTGATGTGATGTGATGTGATGTGATGTGATGTGATGTGATGTGATGTGATGTGATGTGATGTGATGTGATGTGATGTGATGTGATGTGATGTGATGTGATGTGATGTGATGTGATGTGATGTGATGTGATGTGATGTGATGTGATGTGATGTGATGTGATGTGATGTGATGTGATGTGATGTGATGTGATGTGATGTGATGTGATGTGATGTGATGTGATGTGATGTGATGTGATGTGATGTGATGTGATGTGATGTGATGTGATGTGATGTGATGTGATGTGATGTGATGTGATGTGATGTGATGTGATGTGATGTGATGTGATGTGATGTGATGTGATGTGATGTGATGTGATGTGATGTGATGTGATGTGATGTGATGTGATGTGATGTGATGTGATGTGATGTGATGTGATGTGATGTGATGTGATGTGATGTGATGTGATGTGATGTGATGTGATGTGATGTGATGTGATGTGATGTGATGTGATGTGATGTGATGTGATGTGATGTGATGTGATGTGATGTGATGTGATGTGATGTGATGTGATGTGATGTGATGTGATGTGATGTGATGTGATGTGATGTGATGTGATGTGATGTGATGTGATGTGATGTGATGTGATGTGATGTGATGTGATGTGATGTGATGTGATGTGATGTGATGTGATGTGATGTGATGTGATGTGATGTGATGTGATGTGATGTGATGTGATGTGATGTGATGTGATGTGATGTGATGTGATGTGATGTGATGTGATGTGATGTGATGTGATGTGATGTGATGTGATGTGATGTGATGTGATGTGATGTGATGTGATGTGATGTTATGTGATGTAATGTAATGTAATGTAATGTAATGTAATGTAATGTAATGTAATGTAATGTAATGTAATGTAATGTAATGTAATGTAATGTAATGTAATGTAATGTAATGTGATGTGATGTGATGTGATGTGATGTGATGTGATGTGATGTGATGTGATGTGATGTGATGTGATGTGATGTGATGTGATGTGATGTGATGTGATGTGATGTGATGTGATGTGATGTGATGTGATGTGATGTGATGTGATGTGATGTGATGTGATGTGATGTGATGTGATGTGATGTGATGTGATGTGATGTGATGTGATGTGATGTGATGTGATGTGATGTGATGTGATGTGATGTGATGTGATGTGATGTGATGTGATGTGATGTGATGTGATGTGATGTGATGTGATGTGATGTGATGTGATGTGATGTGATGTGATGTGATGTGATGTGATGTGATGTGATGTGATGTGATGTGATGTGATGTGATGTGATGTGATGTGATGTGATGTGATGTGATGTGATGTGATGTGATGTGATGTGATGTGATGTGATGTAATGCTATGTAATGTGATATGATCCTTGAATTTTTTAAAACATGTCATTTTTCTAGCAGGATATCATGCAGGGTGGGCCATCTATTTGTTTGTTTATAACTCATAGGCTTGAACGTGCTTTCCAGTCACGCAGCAAGCGATCAAGTATCTCGCCTTCAACTGTTGGTAAACTATATAAATTATCGCTATTACACCTATATGATTACTGAGTTTAACTAACTGTACCACACCTGCGCGATGCTTGCATGCTGTTGATGTATAGTATACTCTTGGCGAATTATCATTATTGTAATGACTCCCAAATTCTTGTATGCACCATTTGGTGTCCGCAAATCATACGATATTTTTTTATGGCACTAGCGGATTTTTCTATATACTGAATTTTTTTTTTGAGAAGAAAACGAAAGCGTTACTACACCGACTAAATTGATAATATTTTTTTTTGTATAAACGTAACTTTTGAAATTAAATGTATCAATAAATATTTTGTTAATAATGAATCCAATTTGTAATAATATCATGAATGAGTGAGTGGATATGGACTGGATTGGAGTGATGGAATGAGGTAAGTGGTGGAATGGAGTGTCGGAGTGCTGCGTTTCGTTTATTTTTTTTCGGAACGGGTTTTCTTTCCAATGTGATCCGGAACACCTTCCGAGTGTATCACCCATTACCAAAGTCACCTTCACCGATAGAGCTAGCGGCGAATCAAATAGGAGTCTGTATACTCGGCGGGTCGCATTCGACTCCAACGGTAATTTGGAAAACACATTAATATTTTTCACTTTTGGTAACGGCATACCCGAACCCGGTGTCGTTACAGGCTATGAAAACACTTTTCTGAACGATTTTCTTGAAATTTTAACAGCTCATCAGTATGATATTCTCCGTCATGAAATAAACATATTTTTGCTTGAGGGGCGTTTTGAAATATTGAAAACATATTTTCAAAGTCAGTGTTGTGTAGCCAAAACCATGCAAATTTTGAAAAGAAATATAGGCCACGAAAGAGCGACAAGCGGAACCGCTGTAGTGAAACTGGAGAAGAAAGTGCTTCAGAAAAGCTTGCCATTGGATGACAGAAGTGTTGCTCGAGCTCGGACAAGTGCGAACGCCCGAGAATATTGCGGCTGTGATCCATAGTGTAGGACAGAATCCATCAACCTCAATTAGACGCCGATCGCAGCAACTGACCATTAATCGCACCAGCCTGAGGAGAATATTGCAAAGACCCTGATTATTCGCCTACAAAGTCCATATGACTCAGCAGCTGAAAGCAAACGACTATCTGCTTCGATATCAGTTCCCTGCGGGAGCCATAGACCAGCTCCATAATGACAATTGTCATGTCAATTGTGGTCGAAAAATCATCTTTTCAAACGAAGTGCATTTCCACTTTGGCAGCTATGCAAACAACTAGAACTGCCAGATTTGGGGTTCGGAACAGCCACTTGTAATCGTGGAGAAGCCAATGCATCCGCCAAGAGTGACTGTTTGGTGTGGATTTTGGAATGGTGCCATAATTGGCCCAATTTTCCTGGAACGCTGCTGGAAACGCCGTTATCGTCAATAGCGACCGTTATAAAACCATGTTGACCAACTTGTTATGAATAATCGTTTTGGGGATGTCAATTGACCTGCGTGGAACTGCAATTTACGCCATTGAACTTTTTCTATGGGGTTTCATTAAGGATAGATGTGATGATAAAAATTCTTGAAAACTGGACTCACAGGATGGCTAACTGTAAGGCCAACAAATAAAATTTGCGAATAAAAATTTAGTAATATATCATGAATTATTTTACACATATTAACCATCTGTTTGTTTTACAAAAAATAAATTTTAACTTGCAAAATATTGCAAACCTTACTTTGAACTATGAAATTTTAGATGGCCTCATACCAAAAAACCATTGAGTAAATTAAAGAAAACAACATTCTACATTGTATATACAACTTGTCTACATACTCTACCAATTCTCGACATGTTAGTTGCTTTCCAATCTACTACCGCAAGTACTTGTAAGTGCGAAAAATGTGTATTGGCTAAAGTCTCGACTCGATTGAAAAGCACAAAAAATTACAAAAGCAAAACATAACCTACAAATGTGTAGTTTATTAGTGATAACTTTTTAATAAACTAATATCTATACCGGAATTTTATTAGCGCTTCCACATACGACATTCAATTATATTGTTGACAAAAAAATACTACACGCAATCACCTAGCGGACAAATTTATCGTAACTGTTTTCAACTACTCATAATCAAAAGGTAGAACACTTATGAGTAGTTAATTTAGCAAAGACAAAAACCATAAGTACTTATAAGTACTTGCGATGATCGATTGGAAAGCAACTAGTCTATGTAAAATCCATTATGTACACCATTTTTGACACCAATAAATAGACAATTCCGAAATATGAGTAGACGCCAACACTGGTCAATAATCAGTTAGAACTATTCCAAACATGCTATCGTTCCTACTCAAGTGAATTGGAATGTATTTAATGTATCTCGTAAGCAGTTGACTGATTGTCCGAGTTTACAAACAATTTTTAGTAGAGATTAGTGGCAATTTAGAAACATTAAATTGAATCAAAATTTGTTTGTGTGTATGAAGCCATACACAAAAAAGAGTATAAAGATCAGAAGATCAAAAAATTTAATTCCGCTATTCTCTGCTGCGACACGATACGGATATCGATTTATTTTAAATTCAACCCCAAGTTTTTTTTGTTGTTGGCAATGCCATCCCTTGATATGAAAAATGAAAACATCCCACATAATATGAAATTTATTTTCGTCTATAAAAAAAGTTTGAAATGATTTTCGGAAGTAATTTGATACATTGAAACAAGTATTTCCTATAAAAAATAATATAATCTTGGTTTCATTGTATATGACGAGACGAGCACCCCGGTATCCGTATTTTTACTATAAGGGGATAAATAAAATTGACACACAATTTTTTAATGAGATAGAAAAATTTTCATGTACCAATTTTAACCTTGACATTCTTGGATTGGTTCATTACACAGTAATAAGTAGGTAACTACATTAAGTGCATATTAATTTAAAAATACGTGAAACTTTTGAATAATTGCATAGGAGTATAATTTATGAAGCTTGAAAAATAAAATAATCAACTCATTACATGAGAATTTTAAGTATAGTTGGTATTATCTATGTACTTTTAAAAAATAATTCAATAACGTTAAGCAATGAATGTGGAACAAAAGAAGTTGAATTATCGAATTGCTTTTAGATACTTCGTGCTTAATTGACAATGAAAATAAAATTTAGTCAACGAATTATTTCTCAGTACATTCACTTTATACGCAGACATTGTAATATGTAGTATGTGTAACAGTCTTTCGATCGGTATCCAATTAACGTCTTAACAGCAAATTTTGTACTTTACTTTTGCGAGTAATATCGTTGCTCCATAATCACGTTCGGCATTAGTTTCTTCACACAAAGCCGTGCTGCGTTGATCAATTTCGGTGAGCCCCGATTACAGAGCAGTGTTATTGCTTGGAATTTCGGATTTCACCAAAGAAAAGAGGATCGCTAGTGGATAATTGAAAGCTTGATCCTCGTCAATAACCAGTGTCAGTAGACTTGTATTTCAATGAAGGTCTGGGGAGTTGAGGTTGAATTTTTTTTATTTATTTTATTTACGCCGTCATTTTTAGGGGATAAGATTCCACTGTGTCTAAGCCAATCATGATTTTTTAAGTTATTTGAAATATCTGAAAAAAAATATATATCATAACTACCTCACATGTTATGCGATCAATTGGAAATTTCTCGTTACCCGTATCTAAATGCTGACTGGCATATATTTTGGCAGTAACTTCGTGATGTAAATTAGTAAGTAATTCCGAGCTATGTTGCAAAAAAATTATCAGCTTCATTTAAATTCAATGATGGTTGGAGAGTTGAATAAGCTGTGCGTTCTCCATCGAGTAAAGTAGACGCAATGATGTCACATCGAGTCCAATTTTGTTCTGCTGTCTAATTGCGAGTATAGCAATTTAAAAAGAAATGTTTTGAAAGAAATGAAAAATAATTGCTCCGTTACTGTTTGCAGGTTTTGAAGTGAACAGTCTTAAAGCGAAAACTCGTAATTCAAAAATTTGAACAATGTTGGCGCCTTAGTACTGGCAACCCCAGTTGAGAAACGTCTATGTTAATAGTGAATATGAATGCCTCATTAAAGCGCATATCAAAATTTGTGTATTTGAACCATATACTCAGTTTCCCATTGTTTTTTCCCATAAGAAGAGTGCCTAGGGTACCCAAGCCATGACTTGGGTATCATAACACTTCCGCAAATATATGGAAATACATTAATTATATATTCACAGATTAACAGATTGATTTCTGCATCTTGTGCACAATCGCAGCCCTTCAAAGGGTTAGGGGACGCATTCGAAGCACCGCGTCATCCATGACTTCACCATTGCACCGACAACTAGTAAAAAACTTTTTGGCAATCGTCCGGAGATGTTAGAGATGCGGGAAACTGTTCGAAGATTTACCAATTGTTTACCACATTGAGCGAGGCATTGGGGAGCCTAAGCGTTGTGTTCTCTAACAGCGCGTTTGTTAGATCAATGTGGAGTGTTTTTCCAACCACATGAATCAAGAATCTTGATTTATCACTGGTATAGAATAGAACCAGAACCATCTTTAATTAACCAACTCGCAAGTCATTCAGAAAGTGAATGAAAATCGTGTCTCCTTGTTGTTCAGAACAACGAAGTTCGCGACAAATAAGATGATGATGCTGATGTAAATGTGTATGCCACCAAAGAGGTGCTTACTGTCTATCAGCTGCCTCAATCGCTTTCCATCGTGTTGAACGAGTAATTTCATTATTGAGCTTAGAGTGCGGCTAGAATACAGTTTAGAAGCGGTATACCAGTAAGCACTTCAACCTTCACCGAATCTTGTTTTACATTTTAACAGCGCTGAATCTGCGCCTTGGTCGAGTTAAGAGCAAACGTTTTGCTAGTTGCACCATTGCCGGTGATGAACATTCTCAAGTACTTTGATAAACTGACCAGCTACTTCCCAATGTGGTTGAAGAGAGATTTCTTTGACCAACATTCGTCAGGATTGATCAGCTGGATGAAAGGATTTGCCTGAAAAATCACATTTTCCAGTTGTGCGTTTTTCAGAGAGGATCATTCACTTAATGCAAATTACAGCATAAGTTGTCAAGGTAACCCAGCAGAAACAGTAAACCGGTGCTAGAACCATCGAAACCGGGATGTTAATATGCTCATATAGCCTGTGCCATTCGTACTTCTTGTGTAAATTTTGGAAAAGGCACGATTACTCCTAAACGTACTATGAGGGGAAGGCTTAAAGAAGTTGTTTTGAGACCATATGTTCCAGTCAAAGATCAAGAACACCGATTTTGGACTTTGAACCAGTGGAGCTATATTTTGTTCACAGGTGAAAGTTGTTTCTTAATGAACTCGAATGGAATCTTTGCCTTGTATGGAGACGCCCAGGTGAAAGGTATTCTCAATGTAACATTACGATAACCGTCGTTTATGGTGGACAGCTCAATTATAGGCCGGTATTTGGTTAGGTGCCCGTACAGATTTAGTGACTATTAATGGCACATCACTTACATCTGATCGATATGTTAGAAATATTCTGCTAGAACATGTGGTACATCACGGATCAAAAATCCAAAATCAACGAAGTGAGCCTAAAAACAAAACAGAGAAAAAAATCGTTTACAATTTTTGGTGAGTTCGGATTTCGTTTTAAGATTTTTGGCGTTTTTTTTTTTCTAGAAACGGCTAAATAGAGAAACGATTATTTTTCAATTAAATTTATGAAATAATTTCAAATTTATTATTTTGGCTGCTAATTTGAGATATTTTACATATCATCTACTTAATATAGCAGTTTCTAGCAGTCGTCCGTAAATATAGTATACTAGCTGTACCCGGCACGCTTTGCTGCGCCCAAAATAAACAACATATATTTTTATCTAAACAGAAAATTTAATGTATTTGTTATCGTAATGCTAGGGGATAAACAATGTTTTTGGTTTTACAACTTGGTGCATAAATAAAAAGATTTTTTGGTGTGCCACCTCGACAGCAAGCAACATACAATTGGCCGTGTGAAAAACATGAGTTTGTCAAATTCAAACCAGCAATAGCCAACAATTGCCCTTGTGATTTGTTGATGCGATGATTGCGAAGACCAGACGCAATGGAAACTGTAGCCGCTTGAAATCGAAGGGTAACTCATTTGAAATCATCGGTATGCGTGGAATCAGCACATCTTCCCCTTTATATTTACCACTGATGATTGCTGCCTCGATCAAATTTGGTGTTAGTTTTATCATTATTTTATTATGATCAGTCAGCACTTTGGTGCTTTCAAATTTCGAATGAGCATGACCGGAGAACCAACTTTCAATGTCAATATGTGTGGTGGCATTCCTGGTGGCTCCATTGAATTTAAAAATTCGGTTTGATAATTGACTACTTGTTCCGCATCCTCCACCCCAAGTAACAATGAAATTTTAGTTTAGCTTTTATAGCAATATTTTGTCACTTTTTTGGTCACAGTGACCAGGTTCTATGGCTAAATAGTTAATTGCAATTCAGCATAATTCATATGTCAGGAAATCATTTTTTTGACCAAAAATATAGCTAATTTTCGGATATGACTAAAAAGTATTTAGGCGGGTATTTTATTCACAAAAAATAGCAATGCAGCCACTACGACAGCCATTTGGCTTAATAGCAAATAAGTTATTGTTGCTAATTTGCATTGCATGCGGGCAAATGAACAAGAAAATAAAATAGCACAATAGCAGGGTTGCAATGTTTTAAACAAAATATTTAAAACGAATGTTTTAAACAAAGTGGTATGTTTTAAACATTTTGTTTTAAACAAGTGTTTTAAACATGATTTTAATTAGAAAAAAAACAAAGGTTTATTTTTTTAAATTAACTTTAGTAAATCATAAAAAAATAATATCTGTAACTTCAAATACATAAAATTAAATAAATATGATTGGCCACAAAACCCAAACTCATCAATCAGATTCAGTTAGTATCATTTAAATAAAACTTATTGGCTTCAGTTTTCGGTTTGATTTTGTGATTCAATGATTTAAATATTGTAACTAACTTGGCAGCCTTTTATGTAATATCCTTACGTGATGTGTCATGATCGCTATATAGATCTTCAACTCATCCACAAGTGTGCTTAATTGCGTGCATTTTTTCAGGTGCTCTTTCATTCTAACGACTAAAACATTTTTGCCCCATTTTTGAAATCGATGGAAATTTTTCAACCGGAACACAATTTGCTTTAGAATTCTCTGCATTATTCGAATATTTCGCGCCGCAATTGGAATTTTTTACTTAGTAGTGGCAAAAATTAGAAATATACAGAGAAATTTTAAAAAATAATCAAAGTACCCGGCGAAAAAATCAAATAATATAGCGAATTCTAAAGCAAATTATATGCCAATTGGCGAAACTTTCACCGATTTCAAGAACAAGAACCCAGATAGTTTCTTTTTACAATTTTTATATTTCACACGCTTATACCGTATGCCTGACACAGATTTTATTGTCCCAATTTGCTGCCAACTGAATTGATTATTACTTCAAACCACTCGTTCGCAAGCACTAAACAAATGTAATCTGGTGTTTTTTAAATAAAATTTGCTAAATAAATTAAGATTTTTAATTTCTTAAGTTCTAATCTTGAATAGACAAATCCTAAAAAAGTTTTCAGTTTAGAACTAAATTTAAGACATATTTTGGTTATGAACCTTGGATACGTCTATCAATAACTGGTATGAACAAATCATCAATTTAGTTAAAGGACATTCGGACAAAAAAAAATCGGCATCAGACACACAAGTATTAGAACAAATTTTTTCGATTTTATCATCCAATTCAGGTGAACTAATACCAAATTTTTGTGCGATCAGTCATTGTTATTTTTAGATAGTAATCAACACCGCTGAGGAGCAAGATAACCAATGAACTAAAAATTGAATTATAAAAAAAAAAATAAAGCCGATTAGTAGAAAGAACTTCCCCAAAATGGTATTAAACTAACAGGGCTCGATTTAAGAACAGTTGTGTAAAATACCAAAAAACGACAAATGCTGTAAAACGAATGAAAATAGAGAAAAACGATTTAATTCAAAATTGGCTTATGCAGATCCTCATACTATACAAATAACTATAAAATAAATAAAATCCAATTATATTGTATTAGAAATTTATTTGTATAATTATGTATGTGGTAAACCAGTGCCATGGTCCTCTATGGGCCAGTGACAACATTGGTTTTTTGCTAATGATTACATGTCGACAACTCCTCTTTTACTATTTTATTTTAATACGGCAACACAAATACATAAATGATCGAGTTTATTTGTTGAAAATTTAGCACATTAAAACAGAAGAGAAAAGTAAAATCCACGTCAACTTACTCTTACAGCAACTGCTACTTCAATCGATTAAGAGAGACCGAATTTTTTGTAAACCGTCGACATCATTTCAGGCTCGTAGTAAAGATGGCTTTGGGTAAACATGCTTCACGTTTAGACCTGTGCCTTCATTTTGTCGTTCGTTTCGCTCTCTCTTATTTTGTATGGAGAAATTACAAGAAAATCGACTAAAAATTACCTTACTTCGTAATGAGAATATGTTTAAAACAACGTTTAAAACATGTTTTAAACATATTTTATTTGGTTTGTTTTAAAAAAAAAAACGTGTTTTTTGTTTTAAATTAAAAAAAAAAAGATTTTTTTTGCAACCCTGCACAATAGTCACCACAGTAAAACGTTAGTATTAACAGCAAAACAGTCATCTCAAAAGATGTTACGCTAAATTAGCTGTTTTTGACATCAGTTTCAAGTTAACATTTTTAATATTAGGAAATATAAATACTGACAGTACGAGATGTAAGAGAGAAAAAAAGCTAATCGGCAAATTTCGTGGCAAAATAGCAACTTTTATAGCATTTTTGGTAACAGAATAGCTAATTAACTGTATAATGATTAGTTAGCTTAGCATCCTATGTGACCATTTGGTCATATTATCTTTACGGCTTCTACTACAGCTACTATACCATGCATATTTTGAAAAATTAATTGTTTAATGACCATTTTGTGGTGTGGATAGCCATTTAGTCAGATGGAAAAGCAATTTTGCTTTTCCGACGACTAATTTGCTAAACATGCTATTGGTAATCTTTGGTGGCAAAATAGCATTTCTTCATTGCATTTTTGTCCCTAGAACAAATAATTAGCTGTAGAATAAATATTAAGCAATCCACGTGAATATTATAACATATTGACATTATTGCTTCTGCTAAAGCTATTATGTCATGGCTGCCATATTTTTCCGCTATTATGCCACCATTGCCATTTTGCTTCATTTCTGCATTATTTATTGTCTTAATTTTCTTCGTTTTTCGCTGTCGTTCATAGAAAAGGAATACGTTTTCATTCTATATTTCAATTTCGTATCGATTGTATTTAAAAATTATTCTTAATTACTCCATATTTTGGAATTTGTTCAAAAAATTTATTTTCTGTATACAATAAATAAGACGTATTTCTGAGGGGCGTTATGCTCTTTAGAGCTACTTTTAAAAACTACCTGATGAAACTTTCTTCCTAACTAATTTTAGGTCGACAGATGGGCGTATAGATGCCTCCGTTGTCATTAATATTTTCAACAGTGTTAAAAATTATGTAAAGCGTCAATACAAATACAAAATAACTAGATATTTTATAAAAAATGCTTTTACAAAAGTTATTTTGTAATTTTTGGAAACAATTTAATTTTTTTACAGCCATATGGTCGTTTGAAACGCTATTATATACCAAATAAATATTTTGCTTTTCAAATGACTAATTTGCCATAAATGTTATTTTGTTTTGAATATTTCAAATAAACTATAAAACCTATTCGGCTGTGTAAATGACTATTATACTTTATAGTAATTTTGATGAGCACACAGCATTATAGCCTAAACATTTTGCATTTGAGAAAGCTAAAATCATTCCCCACTTTGATCAGCATGACACGTTTTTGTTAGTCATTTTGACTATATTTTGACTTTTAAGCATTTATAGCAATGCTAAATAACCAACAAAAACTAGTCAGCGGGACCAAATTTTGGACACAAATTGTTACTTGGGACTGTGTCAATTGATTTATATTTGATTGGTTCTCCGGGCAATTTAAATTGAATTTGTTCATTCAGCTTGTTCATCATTTTTTGGGGCCAAAATTGCTTGTTCGCATAGCCAATCTGGATTTTTGTAGTTGCAAGTCAAGTTTGGGAATACCTTGTCAAGAACGGCCTAAATACTCGGCTTCAATTGGCAACAATTTGGTGGAAACGTAATCTCATTTGTTGAGTGATCAATTGGAATTTTGCCGTTTCCAATGTCCAAACGTTGTTTGGAAAATGTTTGAGCACAGGTTTCTTTCAACAAATGCAAACACGCATGTTCGATAAGAAAGTAATTTTTTCAACTCGGTTCCATAAATAAAATGCTTAGAGGCATGCGTTTAGCTCATCAGCGGGGGTTGATCGAAGTATAACGGGTAAGGTTGGGCAAAAATCACCTGCAAGTATTGGTTCGTTTTTACTTCGGATATCTCGAAGAATCTGGTGAAGAGCCTCAAGTGATTTTTTATGGGCCATGGTACAATCGTCCCAAATGATAACTTTGCACGCTTTAAGGACTGCGGACATTCCTAAATTTTTGCTTATATTACAGATTTGTGTTTCAGCCTGGTTCAAATTTAGGGGTAGCTTGAGTGCCGAGAGTGCTGTTCGCCCACCATCGAGTAGCGTTGATGCAATTCCCGATGGTGCTATGCGAGTGCTATTCCATTCTGCATTCGAACCGATGCCAGTATTAAATTGAACAGAAATGTTTTTCCGGTGCCGCCACGAGCATCAAGAAAAAACCCCGCCATTTCCATTGGCTACACGTTGCTTCATTTTGCCGTAGGCATATTTTTGATCAGCAACTAATAGTTTTGTTTGTGTTTCCACGAAACGACGTTGCTGGTTTACATCGTAATGCTGTTCTTGCACCAGATCTCTGTCTTGTACATCATTTCTGTCCCGTGTGGATGCCGGCAAACCAAGTTGATTTAGTACTTTGTTGCTAACTGATATGCATAAATCCTCAATCAATATTAACACTTCATTAAAAATGTCGTCATAATATTGTAAATTTGGATAACTTCTGGGTGCATGCCGCAGAATGTCATCACTGAGACTTTCACGATGCTTTTCCCAGAGTTCTTGTGGATTCGATGGTGCGCATGTTGTTAAAATTGTCTCAAACAGAGTACGTATTTGTTTTGGACGACACGTAAGCGATGCCTCTGTTAGCGTTGTGTTCCAATGATTGTCATTTTCAAGTAATCCAAGCTTGATACATGCTTCTCAATACGTTTGGCATTCTATCACAGACGCACACAATTGGAAAAAGGCGGTGAGTGTTGTGTTGGGTGGCTGCTCAGCTCTATTTTGTGCCTTTTTGATCAGTGAACTAGACACGCTGGCCATTTTCTAAGTGAACAGCGAGATATTGAACAGTTGGATAGCGTTCGTGTATGTTGAATGCAAATTTTCTCCAAACGGCTTCATTGCTGCTGATGTAACGTCCCATCTGGAATTGAGTGACTTAATCGCCTTGATTTCCTAGTCCGAATACTGCCATTTCACTGCCTTTGTTGACGTATTTGCAAATGTATTTTATTGACTTCACTGAATTGCAATACTCAACATTAATGTGGCCATCAAACATTTTTAAAAGCAGCGGTGAATACGGCACGATCCATCTGTTGTCGATGTCAATATCTACGTCTCGCATTCTGATTGTGGTTATGTATCCACCATCATCGGTGTTCCTTCTCCCATACATGGGATATCCATCACCTCCAGTTTGAGCTTCATTGATCAGCTCACGTGGATATCGCTTTGTACACTTGCCATCCTTCATGCATGGTGAATTTGTATTAAGTGCACCGCATGGTCTGTGTATCATATTTTTCTTGATTGTTTCAAAAAGAATAGGATGTTCGTCTCGGTTGTAAAGCTCAGCAAATATCACGCTATCAATTTGTGTTGAGACGATTTTTAGCTTCAACCATATTAAAATATGTGCGTGTGGAAGACCTTTTATTGCCACTCAACTGAATACATCCAGCAATAAGTTCCTCCAAAAAGTTGGTTCTTAGTGATGACGTCCATTAACCGAATTAGCTTTTGCTTGAATACCCGTGGGAGTAGACCATGTCTGTGCGACAGACTCCACCTTGTATTGCATGTGAAGGTCTGGCCGTCCATACTTTCAAACATATGTCATAGCATCTTGTGCGTATTCGTGTATGTGCCGTGGATTGCCGGTATACGATGCTGACAAGATTACCATTTGTCCAATATTAGCAGCGTTTCGATCATTGTTAATTGCATCACATCACGCAAGTGAATGTATTCTTCAACACGTAGCTTCCGTTGATTTAACCGAATGAAGAGAAGACGTTCATTTTCAATTTTTGCATACATGTCTACAATGAACTGATGGAATAGTTCACGGCATTTCAGTATGTAATTGGATTCATTTGGGCGAATCATTTCTCCACACGGAAATAGCAGTGGATATTGAAGCGAATCATACGAACGTTGTGTTTCTGAAACGCGAACCACATTTGCGTTCCGGCGATGAATGATTATGTCACGTCGATCAAATTCGGAGTCCACCATTATAATTGCTACATCACCTATCACCGGTGCATTAAAACGTCTTTGGTGTTCACCTGGCTTCGTCTGCTCTGATTACAACTGTATAATCATCTGTAAGCATCTTATCCATAGCAGTTTTAAATATATATATCAAACTGTTGCGTTCATGAAACATTGCTTGTAAATTCGAAATTATGTCACGTCTCGTAGCCGTACTAATTGCGCCTTGCAGTTCGACTTCGCTTTCTTCATTGCCAGTAAAATATATTTGCAAAAACTTTGACTCTTGTTTTAGCACAGGAAGCAACGAACCAATTTTGTGATATATCTGGCCTTGAACTTTCAAAATGGGCATGTAACAGGCGCTATTAACAATGTTTGATGCACCGAAAGAAGTCATTTGAAAGCATGTGTTGTACTTACGAATATTTTGCAGAAAGTGTTCCGAAGTTGCAGTTGTGCAGGAAATGTAACTCAGGAGAGGTTCACGTGGCTCAATCAGCGGTGGCAAAATAACTTTTCCATTCGAACAACACATTGCAGGAGGTTCTTTAGCGAACTTCAAAGCACGGCAATACAAGCAAACTTTAATCATTGATCCAATAACTACGTCCTCGTGATTCCGGTAATCAGAGTTTTGATCGCAATTAAACGCTTCCAACTTCAAATGGATTCTTTCTCTTGAGCGAGCCAGTCTTAAGCGATTGGTTTCTAGTCGTTCGATTTCTTGTTGGGGCGTCTGTGATTCTTTTGCAGTTGAAGCTCTGTCGCGCATTTCCTGAAGGCTAGATTCTCGTAGTTCTTCAGTTTTGTTTGCTGAGGAAGTTGCAGATCTGTTGCTCTCTTCCTGACGGCGAGATTCTCGTTCTTCTTCCGTTTCGTTGGTTCTGGAAGTAGCAGCTCTGTTGCGCTCTTCATGAAGGCGAGATTCCCATCCATGTTATGATCCACCCTATACTCTGCAATAAATGTACATACAAATGTGCATATAGATATTATTCTGTCGTTGCTACGGTCATAAACTTACCTTGCATATATACTTACATTATAATTTCCGAATACATACATATTTATTTATATAATATACTTATTCTATTTTATATAAAACCATCAAAACCATCAAAAGTAAAAATAACATAGTTTTATTTAAAGCCATACATAATTCCCACGTAATTTCGGAATAGCTATACACTACGGTCACGGAGCACCTCATCAAGCTCCCCTAGTACGGCTTCGACTATAACATTGGTGGCAGCGGAAAACTAGCGAAAGAGCTAGTGGAACATTAGCGGTAAATAAATAAATATTGTTGTTCAGTGAACGTGAAACGGTTTTAAGTTACATGAGTGAGAATTATATGGACGAAATCCTTAAATAGTGTAAAAAGTGCCACATCGTAATATTTGAATGTAATTATAATTACAACTCATCGCCCACTATGGTTGCGCTTCGATTAGCGTACAATTAAAGACAAGTTGAAACTTACGTTATGTCTAATTATTTCCGCGCATAGGAGTTGTTTTGAAAAATTTAAGTATATCGCTTATATGCTTAATATTCATCAGTCATCAAAGTTAAGGCCGACAAATTCGATTGCAAAACAACGGTTTTAACTGGAAACAAAAAAAAAATTAAGCAGCATATCAAACTAATACTACATACATTTGGGATAAAAATCGATTCGAGAACTTCAGCCGTCTCACAAAATCTGTATCTGGCGCATCGTATAACTTATCGGTTTATCATATCCTCATCACATTTTGACATCAGTTAAAATTTGTTGGAAAAAAATTGGATTTCATCGATGATGCAACAGCAATTATGGGAGACAAGTTACAATATCAAAAGCCATTTATATCATTAGGATGTGAAAACCACCGTTGCAGTTCAACAGTATTTTTATTACAACATTCAATTGGACAGCTTAATGGACATTTTTAGGTTCTAGGTAAATTAAACCTTAATAATTCATTCGATAATCTATACATAATTATATTTAAGTCATTCTATTCTAATTAATTTTTTTTTCTCAAATTTAAATATTGGACATTCACTGTTTGGAGGAGCTCAATTATATTCGTGCTTGACTATCTAACGGGTTTATGGATAGAACATCATTGCATTTGCGAGGCAGGAAAATAATTTTTAACAAAACCGATGATGACACTGTAAGTAATATTTTGAATAACAGTAATTTATGTACCTCTGATAATTCTGAAACAAGTGTAAATAATAATAATAGTTTTTCTGACGCGGATTGTGAGCTCGTAACCCAAGTAAATTCGGAAATAAGTGTTATTTGTATTGATTCTGACGATTCCACAATTGCTACTAATTCCGGTCAATCAGAGCGTAAGGTGTTTCCAAATCTGAATAATTCCGAAACTGAGAATTTAAGTATGTCTTTAAACGTTGGTCATTTAATAAAACTAGTACCCGAATTCGATGGGTCAGTTAGTTTATTGTATAAATACATTAATGTATGCGAAATTTTTTACAAACCCCTAAAGGAAGAAAACGATAAAAAATTATTTTTACAAGTTGTTCAGTCGAGATTTGCGGGTAGAGCTTATGAGCTAATATTATACAAAACGATTGACACTTGGGAGGAGTTGAAAAAAGAATTAATCTTACAATTTGAAGATTCTCGATCAGTAGAGCAACTACAAATTGAACTCATTAATCATTTTCAAAGTTCAAATGAAGACGTTCGCGCTTTTGCAAATAAAATTGAAAAAACCCTGTCTGTACTAAATAGTGCTTGTATACGCAGGGAAGGTAAAAAGAGTAGCGAAGTAATAAATATAATGAATGAAGCAACTGCATTACGTTCCTTTCAAGATGGACTACTTGACTCTATTTCGATTATAGTAAAGGCATGTCGTTACAAAACGTTGAGGGAAGCAATAAATAAAGCTATAGAAGAGGAAACCTCATATAGGAGCAAGCCAAAATTCCCGTCACCATTCATAAAGTGCCAATTATGCTCTAAGCCGGGTCACGTTGCTAAAGACTGTTTCCAACTAAATCGAGCTGGTTCATCTCGCACGTTACCAAAGGATTCAAAAGCAGTATCTAACGTTAGGGATAACATTAGTCAAATTAGGTGCTTGTACTGTAAAAATATAGGTCATATGCTAAAAGATTGCAGAAAGCGTATGTACAATAACCAGCGAAAAGAAACATCACCGGAAAATCATTCTATACATGTCGCGGAAAACTCACAAGAACTTATACAGGACAACCAGGATACAGCTGTTCAAGTTCAAGACATAATTTAAATCTGTATCATTCTTTTCCAACTTCAATTGAACAGCAAGTAAAATTATCTGATTTGTTTAGAAACAATGACAGTGAAAACAATTTTACAAATAATCAAAATTCTACTATTTCTGTGGGTAAACTTATTAATGAACCTAATTCCGAAAATCAAACTACAATTACTAATCCTGCGCTTAAACCTGGTAATCAAAATATATGTGTACCATCCACTGTATCAGTTATTTATGATGAAATAGAGGTCAGTGAATCGAGCTTAAATAAATATCCAAAAATTCTATGGCAATCTTCAAACGATAATTCTGTCAATGCAAAATATGTAACGCTAAATCTAGACATATCCGATAATTTGAATTTATATTTCCTTATTGATACAGGGGCGGATGTCAGTATAATAAAAAGATCGTCAGTAAACCCCCAAACAATTTGTTATCCCGAGCTTAAGTGCCAAATCAAGGGCATTACATCTGAAAAAATTGAAACGTTGGCTATTTGTCGCAGTTAAGTTTTAGTTGGTGATTCCAAAGTAAATCAACAATTTCATTTAGTTCCAGATTCGTTTCCTATTCAAGCAGATGGTATTTTGGGTAAAGATTTTTTACAAAATAATAAATGTGTTATTGACTATAATAATTCTACTATTAAATTTTCTATCCAAAACCTAGAACATCAGATACCACTATGTAGTTTACCTAAATCAGTGATTGAGCTAGAAATACCGAATAATAAGCTTCCATCCCGTTTCGAAAGAATTATATATATTCCGAATCCACATCGAACTAATAACGACTATGTTTGTCTTTCTCACGAAATTACGAGAGGTGTATTTATTGCCAGTTCAGTAGTCAATTTCGCTTCAAGAGAAATTCCCATTAGTTTAATTAATACCAATGATTACGAGATCGATGTCAGTAAGAAAACAATCAGCTTTCAGTTGGGTAGTTACTATGATGTTTTCAAGATTGATAGTTGGAATCCAAATATAGATGGTCGACTCAGTAAACTAAGCCAAAGTTTGGATTTCAATCATCTTAATGAACAAGAAAAATCGTCTATGTTGAAAATATGCCGAGATTTCAATGATGTTTTCTATTTAGAGGGCGATACCCTATCAACGACGAATGCTTGTTGTCATAAGATTCCCATTACTCAAAATTCGCAACCAATTCATACTAAGCCATACCGATTACCAGAAGCAGCTATGAACGAAATTGATAGGCAAGACGATGAAATGCTAAAAGGAAATATTATCGAACCAAGCACCAGCCCATGGAATTCCCCGTTATTAATCGTTCCCAAAAAATGTTCTGTTGGTGATAGAAAATGGCGTTTGGTAATAGATTTCCGAAAGTTAAATAATATTACTGTTGATCAATTTTATCCTCTTCCCAACATAACCGAAATTTTAGATCAATTAGGAAAAGCTAACTACTTTACTACATTAGATTTGGCTAACGGTTACCATCAGGTTAAGTTACACGCTAACGATAAAGAGAAGACCGCTTTTAGCACTCGAACCGGTCATTTTCACTTCTTACGAATGCCATTTGGGCTAAAAGGAGCCCCAATAACTTTTCAGCGCTTGATGAATACCATATTGCTGGGATTAAACGGTCTTAGATGTTTCGTTTATCCTGACGATGTAGTAATTTACGGTTATGACCTTCAGGATCATAATTCAAAGCTAATCGATATTTTGAAACGATTACGATTATATAATTCGAAGTTACAGCCCTAGCAAATGCTAATTTCTTAGAACTGAAATCTGTTATTTGGGGCATATTGTTACAAAAGATGGTGTTAAACCTGACCCATCTAAAGTAGTGCTATAATGAAATATCCCACACCAACAAATGCTAAAGATGTTAGATGTTTCCTTGGATTTTCTAGTTACTACCGGAGATTTATCAAAAAATTTTCAAAAATTTGTGAACCGCTAAGTAGGTTATTGCGCAAAAATGTTAAGTTTGAATGGAATGCTTATTGTGATGAAGCATTCAAAAATATACGAGCTTCTATTATGTCATCTCCGGTATTGCAACGTCCCAACTTCGAGAAAACTTTTATTGTGACCACTGATGCTAGCGATTACGCTGTTGGAGCTATACTGTCGCAGATATTCGATGATCAAGACTTACCAGTTTCATTTGCCAGTAGATGTCTCAATGATGCGGAAAGGAACTATCCTACTATTGAAAAAGAGCTGTTGGCCATAGTTTGGGCTACACAAAGGTTCCATCCTTATCTGTACGGCAGAAAATTTGTAGTTAGAACCGACCATCGTCCTCTAGTTTGGCTCAATAGAAACCCAAAACCTAGTTCTCGTTTAATTTGCTGGCGATTAGAACTGGATGAATACAATTTCGATATCGAATATAAACCGGGAAAGATAAATCAAAACGTAGATGCACTTAGTCGAATACAAATTTCTGACGATTCCGAGATCCCTAAAACAGACAAAATTATTGCATCCATCACTAGAGCTCAGACCAAACAAATCGCGCAAGATGCACCTTTCGCTATGTTGAATGATAGCGTATCAGACTCACACTCATCCATTAATTCCAGTCAAAATAGTTTGATAGCTGAATCATTCAAATCAGTCCCGCCTAATATGTCAAATGTAAAGGTTTTAACATCGGAGGAAGATATAGATGAAATAATAAAAGAATTTCACATTACACCCCTTGGCGGACATCAAGGGTTCTCTAGAACCATAAAGCGAATCAAGCAATACTACGATTTTCCGTGCATGAGTAAGCGGATAAAATCATTTATTAAGAAATGTTCGTTATGCCAGAAAAATAAAGTATCTCGTGTAAATAAATGTGCAATGCAGATCACCTCAACATCAAAAATTCCGTTCAGTAAAATTTTTATGGATATCGTGGGGCCTATGATGGTTTCACATAATGGTTATAAATATATGTTAACCATTCAAGATGACCTCACAAAATACTCTCTTGCAATTCCAATAGCTTCTCAAGATTCTAACACAGTGGCAAAGGCATTTTCTGAACATTTTATATGTAGTTTCGGAGCACCTAATTCCATTGTTACGGATCAGGGCTCTAATTTTATGTCAGAAATATTCAGTAAACTCTGCAAATTACTAAAAATAAAAAAATACATACTACAGCGTATCACCAATCAAACGGAGCTTTAGAGCGATCTCATCGTACCCTTACAGAATACTTACGAAATTTCATTGTTGACGATCCATTGGCTTGGGACGAATGGATACCATATGCTATTTTTAACTTCAATTCTACTCCGCATACTTCCACTAATTATATGCCTATAGAACTTCTTTTGGGATATAAACCTAATCTTCCTAGCTCTATCCAACATGATTCGACTCCGGTATATACTTACGATGATTATCTATCAGAACTAAAATCCAGACTACAATATTCATGGCAAGTCACAAGAAATTCCTTGATTCGCCATAAGTCAAAATCAAAAGAATATTATGACCAAAATTCAAAGACGCCGACTTTTACAATTGGGGATAAAGTTATTTTAAAAAACGAATCGAGATTAAATAAACTAGATCCACTATGGAACGGGGCCTTATGAAATTGTTCAGATTTGTTCACCGCTCAATTCCTCAATTCGTATAAATCGCAGAATCAAGACAGTTCACAATAATAGGCTGAAAATATACGAAGAGTAATCGATTCAGAATTCAATCAGATTTATAGAAGTTATGTTAAAAAAATTCAAAATATTACTCTAACTAAATATCAATTATTAGTGAAATGAAAATAAAATATAATTGAGCACTGACAAATTTAATTAATTGTTGTCCACAAAGAAAAAAATATATATTGGATTTAAATTTAATTAATATAATAATAATGAAATATATTACTTTTATAATTATAAATAAAATTAAACTATGTAAATTAGTACGTAAGATGACCAACGAACTAGATAAATCATCCTCCGTATAATTTATCTTTTCCTAGGGGATAGGGATGTTATGATCCACCCTATACTCTGCAATAAATGTACATACAAATGTGCATACAGATATTATTCTGTCGTTGCTACGGTCATAAACTTACCTTGCTTATATACTTACATTATAATTTCCGAATACATACATATTTATTTATATAATATACTTATTCTATTTTATATACTATACACACTCGTACATACTTACATTTGAATTATATAACTAAATGAAATTGCAAAATAATTATGTACTTCCAAATATATTTAAATGCATATACAAATATGTATGTATAACATTTATATATACTTTATATTTATATACTATTAGTAGCCGATTTGTATTTTTGAAGATTTAATAAAGATTATTATTGTACGAACTTTTCTGTGGTTAAGTCTAAAATAAAACCATCAAAATTAAAAATAACATAGTTTTATTTAAAGCCATACATAATTCCCACGTAATTTCGGAATAGCTATACACTACGGTCACGGAGCACCTCATCAAGCTCCCCTAGTACGGCTTCGACTATAACACAAGCAAACTTTAATCATTGATCCAATAACTACGTCCTCGTGATTCCGGTAATCAGAGTTTTGATCGTAATTAAATGCTTCCAAATTCAAATGGATTCTTTCTCTTGACCGAGCCAGTCTTAAGCGATTGGTATCTAGTCGTTCGATTTCTTGTTGGGGCGTCTGTGATTCTTTTGAAGTTGAAGCTCTGTCGCGCATTTCCTGAAGGCGAGATTCTCGTAGTTCTTCAGTTTCGTTTGCTCAGGAAGTTGCAGCTCTGTTACGCTCTTCCTGACGGCGAGATTCTCGTTGTTCTTCCGTTTCGTTGGTTCTGGAAGTAGCAGCTCTGTTGCGCTCTTCACGAAGGCGAGATTCTCGTCGTTTTTCAGTTTCAGCTGCTCTTTTTTCCCTTAATTCTTTGGCTTTGGCCAATTTTCTCCCAATTGATGCTTTTATTGGTAGCATTATGTATTTAAAAATAATTATTCTTCAACAACTAAAAAAGAAAATAGAAAATTAGAAGTCAGTTATAGGTTTAATTTGTCAAATTAGTTCATATTCAGCTAGCTCATCATATTAAAGGAAAGAGCACATCAACTGCCATAAAATCGGTTTTTTCCGTGAATGTTATACTTTTGAACTAAAAAATTGATCGGTGCATGAAAGAAATGTTTATTTCAGTGAACAAAAGTTTGGCCTAATCTCAGTAGATAAATGTCAACCAAATTTGATTGATTTGAATTTTTTTTTTCGTTTTTTAATGAGACGATTTATATTTTACATCTGAAATTAACGTATAAAAACTCTACTAGACAAAACTAAATTAAATGTTAGTTCGCACCACTCGATGTCGTGAACTATAAATAGTTGTAGACGTTATCGACGAGTTGTCGACGCGATTGCGTAAATTTAGTAAAAAATGATGTCGAATTTGTTTCTGTTTTTAGATAAATATATGACGAGATTATCCGGGAAAACCGTATTTTAAGTTTAACGTTGTCCAAAAATGTCAAAAAAAAACTAATTAAGTATTTTTACTATTTGGATTTAATATTAGTGTTTTTTTTGCAAAACAATGCAAACCATTTAAAATCTTACATGCAAAATATAAATAAATAAATACAGGTTAAAGACAATCAATTTATACTTCTTTATAAATACATTTAAGAATAACGATGAGTACTTAAAATTCAAACAATACAATTGTAATGTACAAAGTTTATTTATATCCGAGCTATATACGAGTATACGAGTACAATAGTGGGAACTAATTCAACAACAGCCAATAATTGTAAAAACAAAATAGCTACACACCAGGTGGGGTCATACCAGTTCTACATTTTTTATGTTATACAACCCGCATATTGTTCTATTGTTAAATTTTCCCAACATGATAAAAACAGAATAAGCAGCAGTAGCAACACAAACAACGGCAACAACTTTAGCAAAAGTAGCTGCAAACAAAAACATTTTTATTAACTATTACATAGAGTATTGTTCTTTAGTGTCGAATGGTTTTCGAAGAAGTTACATGAATTGGGAGCGAACAATCTATATAAATATACAAAGTAGTGAGCAAAAAAAATATTTAAAACCGAAATCTAACATTTTTTCCAATTTTAAAGTTTCCTAAAATTTTAAAAAGTTTTAGATTCAGTTCGCAATTTTTTTATTTTTTCATTAGAGAAAACATCTCTAACAAAAAATAAAGTAGTAGGAAACTTTTTTTCGGTCTTCTTGGTTTTATACCAACTTTGAGCTTTTTTTTAGTAAAAATGGGATTTTTACTTTAAGACTAAAAAAAACTTAAATTTGGATGTAACACAGTAAAAACTGCAAAGTAAAAAGTAATTTAGAGTGCCGTATCGGTTTTAGTGAACTTGGTGATTTTTTCATGTGTGTGTACGAATATAATTAATCGTGAATATGTTTTCATTAATACCAATCCTTTTGATAATTAATGCGCCTGGTTTTAATTTGAACCCGAATGCAAAAGCTCAACTTGATTTACCACCGTTACCACCGCCGAGCAGTGCACAACCCGAAGTTATGTTAAACAGTTACGTCGAAGGACGGGATACAGATGACGATGATGATGATGACAATCGTAGTATTCGGCATGGCCCGCCGTACGATGATCGCAACGATGAACAAATTGAGGTGTATCGCAATGGAAGACAAAATGATAATTTTCGTATAAATTTAAGTTCGGCTCGAAATGAAAATGGGCGCGTGAATTTAGATCGAGATATTAATGGTCGTGAATATTATGATCGGGATAGTAATTATCGTGTAAATAATAATGAACGAGATAATAATCAGAATGGTCGGATAAATTATGATTCTGCACCAAATTATCGAGCAAATTACAATCCGGATCAAAATTATCGGGTGAGTTGAATAGTAAATATTTTTAGATATACATTTGACACCTTAAAGTAAAATTATCAAATTTATCGCTAGTTTTTTCAACACTTGAATGTACAAGTAACAGTTAACCCTCTATCTTCAAACTTATTGAGTTCTTAAATTTAAGACTTTAAAAGTACATTTGGTCGTTGTTATTTTGTATTTGGGCTTTGCAAAAGTGGCTTTATCGATATTACTCCATATTTGGACCACCTCCCTTCCTCCCATTCCTGCAAATTCATAGATGTTTGAAGAGAATAACTTTTAAACGAGCTTTCATGTAGGTTAAATGGGGTTAAGGCGATTGGTCTAAACGACTGACATTTCCACAACGTTCATAGAAAGGCACATTGTTTTCTCCCCTCACATACTCTTTGAAACATCTTGCGTTGTTGGTTGATGTTGAACTGACCTACCATCTCGTTAGGAAATGAGATACAATTTTGGGCTACTCCCGATGTAAGAAAATATTCTTAGAACGACTTAATTGAAGCCTGACTGTAAAAATGCAATAATAACCCTTATAGATATTAAATTATACCTCAACCTTAACGGCTTCCATTATCGCGTTTAATTTAGCTTGAAATTAACACCTTCAGTATTCAGAAATGCTTTTTCCAACCAGTCTTCTCGTGGGTATATCAATCCCAAACCTCTAATAAAAATGTGATGGTGACTGGATAGTTTAGTCGGCTAGTATTTAGAATGTTCCTGTTTCCTAGAATATATGAGAGTCATGTATTGTTACAGTTCCACATGGAATTTGAGTTGAACCTTAGGCTTGAGTGTGAGTGCGTTCTTAAATGCAACTTATATAAAAAGGAGCTGTTCGCTGTGCTTTCACCAAGGGTTTTAGGTTGGTCAGAATATTTACAGCTGTAAATGACAGCCTCTACTATGTGCTCGTTAAGCACCTCAGTAAAACGCCTAGTTACATTTTCCTGCATTATAGTTCTCTTTGCATTCTTCTGAGATTCCTCCTCTTCTGCTTCATTTCAATAATCTTTTTAGCCCATGAGTGCATTTCCATCCCCTGCACTTATTCTCAGCCAACAGAGTTTTATTTAGTTTTGCTAGACCTTTCAAGATACTTTTCCTTGTTTTGTATGTTAAAACGAGGAGACTTGTCTTGCCTGTGCTCATGTCCTTATGAGATTGCATTTGAGGAACCGGCCTCATTCGTGCTTGTGAACGTTATGCCATGGAGTCCAGGATTAAGGGTCAAAATCCCACCCACATTGTTTTTTGAACTTTTAAAAGCGTCCCAAACGTCCATGCCGGGATCCCCGAACACACCGTTAGAGACTAAACCTTTTTATACTGGGCCCCCCGCCTGGTCGGTTATTAGTGCGATACGATTTAACACCTTAACTCGGTTCACAAAAAATCCATATTGAGCTAGTTTCCCGAAGACGACGGCGAAGGGGTAACACGAACACTTGTAGAAGCGGCAAGAATAGGAGCTGCCACTCAGCCATAGAACTTTAATATAATGACATACCGCAACTTGAATTGGATACTCGTTGTACCGCAGCAGCTTTTACCAGCGAAGGTGCTTACCAAGCTTTGCAACATTTCGTTTCTATGATATAAATACTTGGTATCAAAATGACACTGATTAAATTTTAATATTTTGAAATAAATTTCGTGAATGTATGGCAGTGAGAGCAAATCTTTACCTGTAATAACTAAACAAAGAATAGTTAGCTCTGATAGAATAATTTTTAAGAACTATTTAATAACTGTTAATTTTAAATCAGCTAGAGATATTTTAATTTTGAGGAGCACGAGTTTGATGTTCGATTTTACGAGCTTTCCATAACTATTCCGCTAGCCTCAAGAGGAGTTGTTATGAAGAATACTTTCGCAAACTGGCTTGTTGGACAGTATTATTGAATTCTTACCAACTGCATCTCTGTTTTAATTGGTAGTCAGGAACTTGTTCGCTCTTCCTATATAGGACCGATTTAAGACCATCTGCACATTGCAAGCTCCGTGCCAGCCTATACTGGTATGGAAGATGGGTCGGCCCATGGGTTCGTTCAAGGATCTTTACTGCGTTTTAAATTTGCAATTCTGCCATCTCTAGGTCTTCGATTATATCACCCTTCTTGCAGGTGGTATTAAAAAAAAATCATTTTTCGGTTATTTTAATTTTCGTAGATATACCACACTTTAAGTACTTCGGTGAACTGTGTGGCTAAAGCTCTATACGCAACGGAATCTTTTGTATTTATATCCCAAGCATTATTGTTTAATGTCATTGCTCTTTAGTCGGTTGTGTACTCCGATTTCATTAGAACTTGAATATTCGCAAACTCGGTAATATTTTCATGTTTTTATTGCAACCTTGCGTTGTTCCTGTTCCTAGTGCTCTTGGGGTCCAGGCACTGGTTGGGAGTTCTCATTATCTTTAATTTGTGAATGCATCTCAACTTTTTCAGGTTTTTTCTTCTGTTTTCTTCTGTTTATACATCCAATCAGTTTCTTTTGCAAGTTCCTCATCATCTGTATGAAACTCAGCGTTATTACGTTAATAGTTGTCATTAAAAATTTTCATTAATTTTCATTAATTTCTATAACTTCTATAAGTCTAGTCTTCTTCGGCTCGTCATTGTTTTTTCTTTAACTTAGCAATTGCATTCCTAAAGGGCCAACCATAAAAAAATTATAAAATTAAAAAAAATTAAAAATTTTGACGACACTAATTTTTAATGACATTCCAGCCATACTAGACGTAACGAATATGCCGTAAATATTGTAGAATATTGAATGACAACTATTTATTTATTTATAAACTATTTGTTATAGTGACAGCTGTTTATTGTTTGTTGTTTTTTTTAGGTAGCACGATACAAATTCTAATTTTTTTTACGTTTGAACGCAAAATTTCGCTCCAATAATTTTTATTAAGTGACAATTCATATTTAACGAAGCTTCGTTAAATTTTTTAATTTAAATTAATTTTTCCATGGGCGAAAGCACAGAAACGGCATTTAACGCAAACATAATTTTTTTAAAGTTACGTTTATAATTTTTTTTAATTTTTCTATGGTTGCCCCTTAAAGGGGTAACCATAGAAAAATTAAAAAAAATTATAAACGTAACTTTAAAAAAATTATGTTTGCGTTAAATGCCGTTTCTGTGCTTTTGCCCATGGAAAAATTAATTTAAATTAAAAAATTTAACGAAACTTCGTTAAATATGAATTGTCACTTAATAAAAATTATTGGAGCGAAATTTTGCGTTCAAACGTAAAAAAAATTAAAATTTGTATCGTGCTACTTAAAAAAACAACAAACAATAAACAACTGTCACTATAACAAATAGTTGTCATTCAATATTCTACAATAATTACGGCTTCCTTGTTACGTCTAGTATGGCTGGAATGTCATTAAAAATTAGTGTCGTCAAAATTTTTAATTTTTTTTTAATTTTATAATTTTTTTATGGTTGGCCCTTAATTTGTGATGACATTTTTCTATTGCGCTAACTTTTCCGCCTTTGTATATAGGGTGATCTATCATTTTTGAACTTCGTATGAATGGACATCGCATCGCAACGGTAGGTTCATCACAGCAAAATAGCCAATTAAGCAGTTGTTGGGGGAAAAATTTATTTTTGGTGCGAACTGATTGCTTTGCTCTAAGGTCTTGTTTTTCAAACAACCTGTTATCAACTAACCAGTGAAATTGGTTGTGAACCAGTGAAGAGAACATTTGCTAGGTTCTCGTTGTTGGGTTATCCCATGCTGTATAAAGCTCAAAACAGAACAAGAGCGAAGGCGGCGAGCGAAATCGCCTGTCATATTACGAAACACCGAAATCATGCAAAACAAACACAACCGTCGACGCAGCCGACGACGATTTTTTCGCTGAAAAAAATTTAGAGTCTATTTCTATTTTTGTCGCCGACGAAACAATGTTGCCAACTGTTTTTTATGTATGTATAAGTTGGTATCATATAACCGTCATATTATTAACAATTTTTTTCAATTTAGTAGCCTAACGCTCCAACGTCATGTGTCAAAATACAGAAGGTTATGCCGTTTATGGTTGTTTTTTTATCGCCAGACGCTGACGCTTTTGTTCTGTTAGCTACAGCGATATAGTGGCGATATTTTTTGTTAATTCGCCGACGCTCGTCGTTGTCGCTCTTGTTCTGTTTTGAGCTTTAGATAGCGGAATTTTGACAGCGGAAAATAAGAGATTGCGCTACTTGCCGCAAGTGGCAGCACTATCACTAAAGAGAAATAATTTTGTTATGTAATTACCACCGGAAATTTTTCATTCATTATGTACCACTTTTTTCATTGAGTAAAATATCTCAGCGGAAGATAATATTAAAAATGATCCTTAAAATGGCAAATTGATTGGTATATGAAATCTTGAAATTTAACAATAATCCGTCTATCCGCCATTTCTTCCACTAACACTAGTAACAAATACTTTCGGTTGTTTTTCTAATACTTTAGCGTCTCATACTGAGACTATATGGAAAATTTGAGTAAAATTCATGGACTAGAATTTTTTGATTTTTTGCGGCCATAAAAGTGATTTTCAGTTTTTGGCCAATATCTCAAAAACTTCTACTAGTAACTAATACTTTCTGACCAATAAACCGAAAATATTGGTTACTAGTGGAAGTTTTTAAGATATTGGTCAAAAACTGAAAATCACTTGTGTGGCGGCAAAAAATCAAAAAATTCTAGTGAAAATGTAAGTCAATGATTTTTCCCCAAATTTTCCATATAGTCTCAGTATGACCTAAGCTATTAGAAAAACAACCGAAAGTATTTGTTACTAGTGTTAGTCGAAGAAATGACAGATAGACGGATTATTGTTAAATTTCAAGATTTAGAAAAATCAAATTCAAATTTCGGAGATCAATCAATTTGCCATTTTAAGGATCATTTTTAATATTATATTCCGCTGAGATATTTTATTCAGTGAAAAAAGTGGTACATAATGAATGAAAAATTTCCGGTGGTAATTACATAACAAAATTATTTCTCTTTAGTGATAGTGCTGCCACTTGCGGCGAGTAGCGCAATCTCTTATTTTCCGCTATCAAAATTCCGATATGTTATACAGTATGGTTACCCCGCCGTTTTTCGGTCGCCAAAGCTTGGGCCGGTCGAGCAAGCGAGACTGACATTTTAGCTGTTATATAGACGCGATTATGATAAAATGGGTTTTGTTGGATAAAAATGAGATTTAAAATTATTTTTGGAAAAACTTCTGGAATATGACCCTTGGACGGACGTCGGCCATTTCTTAGCGGAGTTCTAGAATTTATTTATTTATTTATTGTAGAAATAAAATCTTCAAAATTGATTTGAGAACATACAAAAAAATTAAACACGCAGAGAAAATAAAAATAAAATATATTTATTCTTGTTCAAATATAATAAAATATTCGGCTCAAAAATTTTTTTCAATTTACTGTTGAACGAAGACAAATTAAAACTACACAACAAAACAAAAAAAATGCAGAATCTTCGCCTGAGGTGGAACAATCAACACAGAGCGTCAGAAAACCACAACCCCAACGACCTGAACAGTCATCCACGGACCTAGTGAATGTACATAAGAACGTATCACTGATACCGTAAAAGAGACCACTGCAACATCTTAATACATCCAACGTAATCAACTAAGGGAAAATGCAGGAAATTCAACCAATACATAAAGAGATACCACCTCCACCCCTTCACATACTTAATGTTAGTGAATACAAAACAATTAAAAAATAGTGAAGCTACAGAATGTTACCAAATGCAATCACCGCTCAAAACATCGAATGGTTCACCTATGAAAACAAAGCTGAGCAACCAATTAAAGTCATGGCCAGAGGGCTACATCATATATGCCCCACCGTAAAAATAATTGAGGAATATAGCCAGAATGGATTCAAAATTCTAAACGCTGCGAACATATTAAAGATTAAGGTCTCAATAAACGCAAACGGTGAACGAGAAACAACCAAAGTTGCCCCCTCCCCCCCCCCCTCCTTCGCATGCTAACATTTGACAACGCTGAGAGTATTGATAGAGTATATGTAATCAAAGCAATCCTTAGTATGAAAGTTAAGATTGAGACATTAAACAGGAATACTAGTAGAATGCTACAATGCTAATAGGAAGCCGAGATGATTAAAGTGCGCTGGGAAACATCTATCAAAAGAATGCAGCAAAAGTAAGAACGAACCAGTGAAATGCATGCACTGTGGTAATCATCACCCAGCAAATTACAGAGGATGCGAGGTAGCGAATGAGCTGCAAAGAATGAGAGACAACAAGAGAAATCAAACAAGTAAGAGTTATCAACCTAGGATGCAATCATACTCAAAACGAATCTCCCTATAAATAGTGCCAAAGTAAGAGAATCCATAATATGCACAAATGGCTAAGCAGAACGAAAATATCAAGAATGCACCGAGTCAGGAATACCATGCCCTGCAAGAAATACTTCAGAAGCTAAACGGATCATGGACTAGAATCTATGGGCGAGTTACTGAAAAAACAAGAACAGAGACTTTGAACACTGGAAAATATATCGATGAGCCAAGATAAAAGAATAACGGATGCGTCATGTAAAACTAGAGAAGTTCTTGACTATCATCATTCTATAGTCCATACAAACTGAACAAAAAAAATAATGATACACTATTTATGAATTGCTACCTGGAATGGTCTAGCGCAAAACATTTCAGAATTAGAAGTATTTTGAAACACTCTCTAAGGATAACATAACACACCACGAAGAATAGAGGAGGAAGCTATGCAAGTAGATACTGTATCTATTGAAACCAAAAATAACGAGAGCTTAAGTATATCAGCAATCTACTGCGCACCGAGGTATAACCCAAAAAAGGAAGGCTACATCAAACTTCTTAAATCGCTTGGTAATAAGTTTATTATTGACGGCGACTTTAATGTGAAACTGTGAAACACATATTCTGGGGATCAAATAGAACTAGCTCCAAAAGAAGGGAGCTATTTGAAGCAGACAGGACATTAAAATGTGAGTTTCACTCTCAGTAGAAAACCAACCTTCTGCCTTACGGGCCCAAATAAAATTCCTCACCTTCTGAATTTCTATATATCAAGAGGTATCTCCGAAAATTACTTAGCACTTGAAAATGAAGAAGGGCTCTTGTCAGACCATTCCCCAGTTTTAATGACAATAAGTAACACGGTAATAAGGACCAAGGACCTCCAAGACTAATAAATAACAAAACCAACCAACCAACAAGAAAGGGTCAATCTACAGGTGCAGATTTCGAACGCTTACATGGAAGAAGAAGAACTAGAAAACCGCATTGGAAGTGTGTCAAAAAGCAGCTTGGGAAAGTACTCCTGATCAGCCAGAAATATTACTAAAAAGTATATACCAGTTGTAAGTAAGAGAGTTGGTTAACGAAAAATGAAGAGCTCGTTAGACTTGGCGGAGAACTAGAGCCCCTGTTGACAAAACAATCCTAAAAATTTTGTAAACAAACTTAAACTATATAAAGGAAATTAAGAATGAGTCAGTTGCAAGCTTCCTAACTAATCTGACAGATGGAAAGCCACCACAGGTTTAAAAAAGCCTAAAATGCACGTGCCGCCTGTTAGAATAGTTGATGGAGCCTGGGCTCGTAGTGAAAAGCAAAAAGCTGATCTATTTGCCGAACACCTAGAAAATACCTTCAAACCAACAACTGGACAAGCGGATAATGAATATCTAACACCTATAAGCAAAGTAGGCGAGGCATCTGTGCTACCAGTTACTCGGAAAGAAATCAAACAAAAAGTAAAAAATCTCAAAGATAAAAAAAAAACCCTGGATACGACTTGATAACGGGGCAAATAATCAAAGCTCTACCAGAAAAAGCACTAAGGAAACTACAGCACATAATCAATGCGATCTTTAGACTATGTTATGTTCCGAGACAGTGGAAAGTAGCGGAAATCATAATGATTCCAAAGCCTAATAAATTACTAAATGACAAAACATCGTATAGGCCTATTTCTTTGTTAACAACAACATCAAACATTTTCTAGAGACTGTTTCTCAAGAGATTAAAGCCAATTATAGAGAGCAGAAATCTTATACCGTAACATCAATTTAGGTTTTGAGAAAGGCACTCAACGATAGAACAGGTACATAGGATTACTGATACAATTGAGGAGGTGCTGGAAAAAAGGAAGTATGTTCAGCAATATTCTTAGATGTAGCCCAAGCATTTGATAAGATTTGGCACTGTGGTCTAGAATTTAAGCTCCAGCGAAATTTGCCAAAACAACATTTTGAATTGCTAAAGTCTTATAATAACGACCGTTACTTCCGGGTGAGACAGAAAGCGGAATACACAAAACTAAAGAAAATATTGGTATAGGGACTCCACAAGGCGGAGTTCTAGGCCCCATATTATACTTCCTGTATACAAATGATCTACCAAACATAGTAAAAGCTAGATAAGAACGTTTGCTGAGGACACAGCTTTTATGACCACTAATTGCTGAGTCCACAACGAAACTACAAAATGCCTTTACTAAAGTGAATAACTGGATAAAACTATGGAGAATAACACTTAAAGAATCGAAATCAACACATATAAACTTTACAAATAGAAGAATAGAATATATTCCGATTAGACTGAATTTGCAACAAATTCCATATTCTGATAATGCTATGTTAGAAAAAGGCAAGAGCTGAATTTAAAATTCAGCAAAATGCATTGGCTTATTGGAAGAAACTCCGAACCTATCTATAAAGGAAAACTATAGTGAAGATCATTCAAACATTTCAAAATGAAGTACTACGTAGCATTGTGAATTCTCCTTGGAACATTAGAAATGGCAATCTCCATCGAGACTTAAACATAGAATACGTCAGCGATGAAATACAAAAATTTCCAAGGAGTCATACAGGCAGGAACCTACTGGATGGAGGACGAAGCTCCGACTTTCCTTAACCGATTAAGATAGAATTGGGTATTTTGAACGGAAATGATATACTAAAGGATGGAAATAGGCCATTTCATACAGATTATTAAAGAATGGGATTCATTGGATCGAAACGGAATACCAAAATTATTTTTGAAGGAAGTTCTAGAGAATGGTCACCCAGGACAGTATTTAACAGTTTCTTAACGCATCATGATGGGATTGACGAAAATGGGACTTCAAATTGCTTTTTGAATGAAGTTTTGGAATATAGTTATATGGGACGAAACTCGATCATCTCGAAATGGGAATATGATTTCTGGCAGAAGTTCTCTAAAATGGCCCCAAAATATGAAACTCGACCACTGACGAGGTTGGATCTCTTAGTTGAAGTAAAGAGATTCTAACATGAATTTCGGAATAAGTCCTAGTCCTATATACATATCTGGGATTAAACTCGACCATTTCTAAGCCGATTAAGATTGAATGGATGAGTTGGATGGAAATGAGATTCCAAAATTAATTAATCAATTGTTTAGCCAATTATGATAAAATTGATTTTTTTTTTTTTTTTTTTTTATTTATTTGGCACTAGCTCCATTAATTAGGTGCCATTTGGCCCGATTTCCCACAAAATACAATTTTTTTTTTTTTTTTAGGTTTACATTGTTCATGTACAATTTATTTTATTTTTCCTTTTATTCACCTTTCACACATCGATCCCCTTTCATACTTTTATCTGATTCATTCTTATAAAATCATACACATTCTTATATACGTTCATTCCCATTCGTAATAACTCAGTCATGTTCCTTGCTCTCTAGAGAACATCGAACATTTGTCTGTTCTGATTGAATGCAGAACATTTCAGAATCAAATGTTCGATGTCCTCCACAACCAAACAACTTTCGCATAATTTATTCTCAATCAAATTCCGTTTCTTCAAGCATTCTTTCCAATTACCATGATTCAATCGTACGCGCTCAATCGTTCTTATCATTCTAGTATCTCCTTTGAGGACCTTATAAAAGGGTTGGCTCAAAGGAGAACGAACCTCCTCAAAGTACGTCTTGCCTTTCATCTGACATTTTTCAACAAACTCCCTCTCCCATTTTCTCCAAAGATTCACTTGAAACAAGCGAAGTACATCTCTTGCATCCATGCATTCATATTCATTTACATCCTCAATCAAACAACCCAGTTTCGCAAGCATATCGGCTCTTTCATTACCTTCAATTTGTAGGTGTGATGGTATCCATTGAAGAATGACCTCACTCCCACAAGATTGAAGGTACTCATACAATATTTCCACATACACATTACCATGAGTTCCCCCACCCTTACTAATTAATTCTAACCCACTCCGGGAGTCGGATAGTAAAACTACTCTCCTCCTCCCTTGTGTCATTGCCAACTTGATCCCTTCCATAATTCCAATCAACTCTGCATTCATTATACAGATGCTGGCATTCACTCTTAGTATTTTTCTTTCCTCGTTGAAGGAATAAAAATTCCTACACCTACTCGATCACCATTTACACTAGCATCTGTATAAACTTCCACATGTGCAACATAATTTGCTCGCATTTTTAAAAACTCACTATTAACCGATAACTCAGTCATCATCGCTTTTGTTGTATCACCAAACTTCAATCGCACAATTAGATTGCTCGGAGGGACTTTCGGATTTACGGGCCGAATCTTGGAGAATACATTCATATTCTCCAAGATCACCCTTGACCTTGGTGTCCTTTGGTAATCCGTCCCTCTTTGCAAACTCTCTTTCATTTCATTCACCAATTTATTGTCCTTAGTCAACATCCGCACAGTCTCTCGCACGGTGATCCACTCCCTCTTATAATTGAGAGGTGGGTCACCCAATTCAGACCACAAAGTGTGTATTGGGGTTGAATTAATCGCCCCCAATACCTCTCTGGCACAAGCATTCTCCACAGTCATCAACTTTTTAAACACGACTTTGGACCCATCACCATAAACACTCATTCCATACGCAATTTTGGATGATACTAGCGCCTTTCGCAACATATCATATCACACTAGGTTGAGCTCCCCATTTCGGTTTGCTCACCCTTTTAATCACATTTAATCTGTTCTTGCAATTATCGGCTAATTTATCCATATGTGTTTGCGCACAAGACAAACACCACTCAACTCCATTAACAAAAAAACAAAATGAATTCGGCTCACGATACAACTAAAAAACTGCAATCAATTTTCCGTAATTTTATTTAAGCAAAAGTGTTTTGCACAGATGATCGGCAGACAACAAGATTAATACTAATACCCTTATGCCAAAACGTTATACAATTTATATACACTCAACGACTATAAAAATACCAACACTCTATGACATGCTATAATTATAATAGGTTGAACAAGTAATTATAAGTTGAGTTACACTACAAGTTTAATTAAGTTGGTACTACTGATGTTGACAAGTCGGAATTGACAGATGAAATTAATGGTATTGTTTTCTTATGAATTAATTCAATTTTCTTATTTATTTTTAGGTTTGGCCCAAACATACTGCCCCGAAAATTGGATTAATTCGATTACATCAGCAACAGTTATGTAATGTTAAATTGTTAAACTGCGATCAAACAAAACTTATATAATTGACACAGATTTAAATGTAAAGCAACTAATTATAATAATAATAATATCAAATGGTGAAATGTTGTTTGTCCTTGTAGAATTGTGACTTCTTAACTTGGTTGTATTGAGTCAGGTATTAACGTTGCCTTCTTCATTGGCAGCTTATCTTGTGGTGATTTATGAATCGCTGTTATCCGACCCAACAGCCATGTTGACTTCGGCAAATTGTCCTCACGAATTAAAACTAGCTGCCCCACTTCGATGTTTAACTGTTTTTGTTTCCACTTCGGCCTATATTGTAGTGTCGTGAGATAGTCAAGTGACCATCGCTTCCAAAATGACTGCACGCGCACCTGTAGATTCTGCCACATTGATAGTTTTGACTGTTTCAGGTGCTGCATATCGGGTTCAGGTAATGCTACTAATGGGGCGCCAACCAAAAAATGCCCGGGAGTTAATGCATTAAAGTCGTTTACATCTTCGCTAACTGCACATAATGGACGAGAGTTTAATAATGCTTCAATTTCCGTTAATAAGGTATTTAATTGTTCGTAGGTTAGAGTGGTGGAACCAACTGCCTTATTCAAATGCTGCTTCAAAGATTTGATGTTGGCCTCCCAAATACCACCAAAATGAGGTGACCGAGCTGGTATAAAACGAAACGAGATCTTCTGTGGAGAAAGAAATTCATTAATTAATTTAAAATGGTCTTCATTGCTAAATAACCGAAATAGTTCTCCAAGTTCGTTTTTGCACCCCACGAAGTTCGTGCCGTTGTCGGAGATCACTTCAACAGGTAATCCTCTCCTTGCTATGAAACGACGTAATGCGGCAATAAATGATGTGGTACTCATATCGGTGACCAATTCAATATGGACCGCTTTCTCAACCATACATATAAATAATGCTATGTAGCCTTTCACCACCTTATATCGACCACGACCTTCACGACTACGGATGAAAATGGGACCGGCGTAATCCACCCGCGTATATTGAAATGGGCGAGATGCGTGGACTCGACATTTAGGAAGATTTCCCATTAATTGGCTGTTCTGATGTTGTTTGGACTTAAAACAGGTGATATATTTTACTACGTACGCCCGAACTAATCTCCTACAGTCTAAGATCCAAAATCGTTGACGTAATAATGATGTCATTAAATCTGCGCCAGCGTGAAAATAGCGATTGTGGTATTCATCAATTAGATACCTGCTCAAAATATGTCCTTTTGGTAGAATGGCCGGGTGTTTCGTTTCAAATGAGCATGATGCATTTTCCAGCCGGCCACCAACGCGCAATACACAATACTCATCGAGAAACGGTGTTAGTAACAATAATTTGCTGCTATCAGATACATGACCTGTTCGTTGGATGTCGGTTATGTCTTGGTTGAATTCAGTTTGCGCCCATTTGATGTAAAATCTTTCTGCCCAGTTGAGCACACCCACCCCTAATGATGAAGATGATGCGATGCGTTCTACTATATGAGTTTTGCTTTTACAAAATATTGCGTAGGTTTTGATCAATTGTGATTTTTGACTTCTTAGTTGACTACCTATTCTTAAATTTTGAATATATAGCCATATGTATCCGAGTATCCTTTTAATCTTCAATACATTGTTGAATTTGGTAAACAAATTGTCACATATCGGGACATAATTGCTGGTATGATGTACTTGTACGGATCGTTGCGGCTCCATTATCTGCGGTAATTCCATCTCCCTATAATTCTGTATTGGCCAATATTTCTTTGATTTTGAAAGCCAATCTGGCCCTTGCCACCATAATTCGTTATTTATTCGTTATTAACATTAGCAATGTTGCTGGACTCAGTCCTCTAGATACTACATCGGCCGGGTTTTGATTTGACGGAACGTGCGACCATCTAGTTCTTGGAATTTCGTGTAGTATTTTCGTCACTCGATTGGCAACGAAACATTCCCGCTTTCGAGGTGAAGGCGTAAGCCACGACAATACGATCATTGAATCGGTCCACGCATAAACTTCTAACTCATCTACTGGGCATGCGTGTTTTACGAATTTGACTAGGTGACTCCCCAAAAGAGCTGCACAAAGCTCTAATCGTGGTAGTGAGAGCTGCTTGATGGGTGCTATTTTAGATTTCGCTACCACAATCCGGATACCAATGGAATTTGTTTTATTCTCCGTTCTTAAATATGCCACCGCCCCATAAGCTTTTTCCAACGCATCCGTGAATACATGAAGCTGTTTAGTGCAATGCTGAGTATTCGGCAATCGTGGTATTGTACATCGGGGAACTTCAACGTCTTCCAATTTGACTAACTGTGATCTCAGTTTACTCCAATCGGCATTTATGTCAGGAGGTGTTGCTTCATCCCATTGAACTTTGCTGATCCATAATCGTTGAAATATTATTTTTATTACCACTATCACGGGAGACAACCATCCGAGCGGATCAAATATCCTTGAGGACTCTGACAATAAACTTCGTTTTGTGTGAGAAGTTCTATTATCAAGATGCACCTTAAATTGGAAAAGGTCACGTGTCGGACACCACATCAACCCCAATGTTTTTACTGATAGTGAATCATCAAACACGATCATGGTATTCTGATGACTCTTCGGATAGATGGTTTGCATTAATTCCCTTGAATTTGACATCCATTTCCTCAATGTGAATCCACCCTTTGCTACTAAGCTTGACATTTGGTGATAAATAGTTTTTGCCTTTTCAATATCTTCACTTCCAGTAATCATGTCGTCGACATAAAAATCGCGTTTTAGTATTTTTGATGCCTCGGGAATTCGACCTTGTAATCGTCAGCAAGCTGATGTAGTGTACGTATTGCTAGGAACGGGGCACTCGATGTACCATATGTGACTGTGAGCAACCGGTAATGTTCTATGTCTTGATTGGTATCATTTCTCCAAACCAATCTTTGATAATCAGAGTCATCGCGATGCATAAGTACCTGCCGGTACATTTTCTCTATGTCAGCCACAATCGCAATTTTTCTGTTACGAAATCGACAAATAATTGTTGCTAGATCGTCTTGGATCGTTGGGCCGCATTCCAAAATGTCGTTGAGAGACAACCCATGACTTGCCTTACATGATCCATCATACACCACTCTAAGCTTAGTGGTAGTGCTTGCTTCTTTTACCACGGCGTGATGCGGTAAATAAAAATTGTGACGAGTTAGCTCGGCCTTAGGTACCATTTCCATATGACGTAATTGATGGTACTCTTCCATAAAGGTTTTGTATTCGGTTGCGAATTCTGCATTCTTAGCAAATTTACGTTCCATACTGAAAAGCCTCTTGGTTGCGTTGTACAGCGAATAGCCAAGCGAATCAGGTGCTTTTAGGAATGGTAATCGTACAATATAACGTCCATCTGATGATCTTGTGGTAGTATCAGCGTAGTGTTTTTCACATGGGTGCTCTTCTGACTTTTGATTAGTGACATCCGGTATATCATCAACCTTCCAAAATTGTTCAAGCAATTGCATTTCCGAAGGAATTATTAGTTCAGTAGTAGTATGAAAGCTTTGGATTGTTTCCTGGCATGGGCTGGTTTCTACTACTCCACCTAAGATTCAGCCAAAAATCGTGTGTTGTGCTATCAAGTGGCCATCGAGCTGCGTTTTTTCTGGAAGAAGGACTTGAAGAAACACATCGTTCCCTAATATGATATCAATATCATTTGGTGAGCTAACTGATGGATCGGCTAACTTTAAGTGGTTTAATTGTGGCCACTTGGACAAATCGAACGACGCGACTGGTAATTTCGATGTCAGTTTTTGAAGAATCAATGCATCTGTGGTGATTGCATTTTCATGGTTATGAATGGATACCATCCGAAGAGTCGTGCAGCCCTTGGTGTATCCTGCCTTTGATTGCCCAATAGTATTAATGATATATGTGGCAGCTGTTTTCTGCAAGCCCATCCATTGCACTGCATTTTCAGATATAAGCGTGGATTGTGAACCACTGTCCAAGAGTGCCCTGACTCTATGCATGTGACTATGTTGATCAGCAACCAACACGGTGATCGTTGCTAATAAAGTTTTCATTGGTAACGAACTACTAAAATAAGTTAAACACTGTGTATTTGATTGATCAGCTGTTAACTCTCTGGATTTTGGACTCACTATAGAACGATTGACCATTGATGACGTTAGTACATGTGGTTCGGAATTAGATGTATTTCTGATCGAGTCTGATTTACCGGCTGAATCACTGGTGTTGGTGGCTTGTGTATTCGCTACTTGACTACCATACGGATTAATAGAAGAGCAATATGCAGAGCTTGATTTGTTCTTATTATGGAGGTCGCCCTTATGTGGACTATTTGTCATAATATGTTCAAATAATCCCTTATTATGCACATGTAGTAAGGTATGATGTGCTTGTTGACAGATGTAACATCGTGTTTTTGATGAACAGTTGATACCAGTATGGTTAGGCCTTACACAATTAAAACATAAATGATGCCTTTGCACGATATCTCTCCGTGAGGTTATTTCTAACTTTCGAAACTGGTTACATCGGAAAAGTAGATGGTCATCGGAACACAACGGACATGACATGGCAAAGCTGGTGGTATAAAGCTGTGCCTTATTATTGTTGCCCTTGACCGCAGTATGTTTAGGTGTGGACGATGTTAGTCGTTTAGGAACTGTACAGGACTCGAACATACGACACCTCAAATCCAAAAAATTTAAAAATTCTGTGATAGTAGGATTCTCCTTTTCATTAGGCTTCGACTCTTGCGCCCATGCTTGTTGAGTTTCCAAATCAAGTTTGCTCAACAATATAAAAATGAGCCATGGATCTTTAGTTTCCCACTTGCTGCCCATTGCACGAATTGCCCTTAATACTTCATCGGAAGTGTCATATATACTTCGTAATGACTTTACATTAGATAATTGTACTGTTGGTTGATTCATAAACAGTTGAATCAACTCTTTCAGGCAATAATTTTTCCGATCATAACGGTCCTTCAACTTGCTCCAAGCTTCGTTGTAACTGGCGTCACATAATGGAAGATGTCGAATCAAATTTGCAGCTTCACCCTTTAAAAATCCCTTCAAATAATGAAGTTTCGCTACATGTGATAATGAATCGTTGTTATGAAAAGCATCGGTAAATTGGTCATCGAACGTGCGCCATTTTGAATAGTCGCCATGAAATGGTTCTATTTGAATGCGAGGTAGTCGGACGTCACCATGTGTAACAGTTCGATCGAAAAACCCTTCAGTATTGGTTCGATTTCCATTATTGGGTGATGGACCAGGTGGCGGTAGACTAAGCGACCGAATATTTAATATTTTCTTCAAGTTAGATTTTGCTTCAAAATACTTGTCTTCGAACTCCTCTGATTGAGATGGTTGTCCTGCCAATACAATTTGATTGTCGACATCATGAAAATCTCGCCATGCCTCATCAAGTTTATCCATACGTGTTTCAATCTGTTCACGGTTTACGGCTTGTGTTTCTTCAGAAGTCATTTCTTTCATTAATCTGTCAATCCATTTTGTAATAATCGTTACTGTACCCTTGATTGAACCACGTTTTTGTATATTAAACTGCAAATCCGTCATTTCGATCACAGATTGTCTAAATAACCGTTGCGAATCGTGTCTGATATACCGTTATGAAATATCGGTCTGGGTTATCGGTTGTAATTTGCGACTACGGGGTACTACGGTAGTACAAGTCCAAAAAATATTAGTATGCGCTTATTGGCTCGTTCAGCTTCACACAGTTTCACACTTCACTTAATGGCCACTAAACGCTCACGATTATCTTGATCAATGATCACACAATTTTCAATTAAAAGTTACAATGTTAATTGATCGGCAACACCACGTACAATATGGCCTGATTATAACTTAAACTTTACACAATTATTTTTTTGTTAATGTCATTAAATTGAACTTGCGTATATTTTACTCCATTCGATTCGATAAATTGTTTAGGTACAATTAGTCCCGGGTTTCGGCACCAAAATGTTTGCGCACAAGACAAACACCACTCAACTCCATTAACAAAAAAACAAAATGAATTCGGCTCACGATACAACTAAAAAACTGCAATCAATTTTCCGTAATTTTATTTAAGCAAAAGTGTTTTGCACAGATGATCGGCAGACAACAAGATTAATACTAATACCCTTATGCCAAAACGTTATACAATTTATATACACTCAACGACTATAAAAATACCAACACTCTATGACATGCTATAATTATAATAGGTTGAACAAGTAATTATAAGTTGAGTTACACTACAAGTTTAATTAAGTTGGTACTACTGATGTTGACAAGTCGGAATTGACAGATGAAATTAATGGTATTGTTTTCTTATGAATTAATTCAATTTTCTTATTTATTTTTAGGTTTGGCCCAAACAATATGCACTCTAAAATTCAATCGCTTATCAATCCAGATTCCCAAATACCTAGTCAAATTTACACACTCAATTCTCTTATTATACACTCGGACATCTACCATACGATTTGTTCTAAAAGTCATACTACAACATTTCCTCGAATTTACACACAAATTCAATTTAGTCAAACATTCTGTTACCTGATTTACACATTCTTGAGCCCGACTCAACGCCTCCTCGATGGTCTTCGCCTTGCCCATCAGAACAAAGTCATCAGCAAATTGCAAAATGACTTTGTCCGGGGAGTTAAACCTATGCACCGAGCTCGTGTATAGATTGAAGAGAGTCGGTGAGATTTTACTGCCTTGGGGGAGGCCTATATTCACCGCTCCCTCCAACCTATACCCTCTACCACACAACACCAATTTTCTGTCATTCGTGAAATCATACACCCATTTGCAAATTTTCCAAGGAAACCCCAAGTCCATAAGGACCTGAAACAGTTTTCCCGGAACCACGTAATCATATGCCCTTTCTATATCCAAAAATACCGCCACAACATACTTCTTTTCCTTTCTCACTTCCCATACAAACTTTTCTGCACATTCATTAGCTGAGTGGTTACAACAGAACCCAAAGGTTGTTTCCGGCAACAAATTACCTTCATTCACCAATTTATCCAAACGACCTTTCATCATACCATTCACTATTTTGACAAATACATTCAACATACATATTCTCCTGTAATTTGTTGCCAGATTTTGATCCCGATCTCTTTTTGGAATGGGTACCACCCTGCTTTCCTTCCATTTTTCCGGTATTTGAATACTCATCCATGCTCGATTGAGAATTCGAAGCAAAGCCACTTTGGCTTCGAATTCCAATCTCCCAATCATTTTATAGCTCACTCTGTTAGTTCCGGGGTTAGTAGATTTGGAGGTTTCTAAAACCCCACGGCACTCATCCCATTCAAACTCCTTACACATGTCATTCATAAATTCTCTTTCATTATCAGGTAACAAAACTTCATTCCTATCACTCAAATTGTTTCTAACGTCCATCATCATTTGTAAAAAAACACCTCCTTTCTCTCTGTCATCTAACACTACATTTCTGCCTTTCGATCTATAACCTCTCACTCTATTAAAATTATCCCATACATCCTTAGTTGTGGTTCTATGTGTCATTTTGGACACATAGTCCCGCCAACTTTTCCTCTTCGCTCTACGGATAGCCTTTTTCAATCTTCCATTCATCCTTCCATAATTTATTCTACATTCATGACATATACACCTATTGAACTCTCTCAGTGCTATCCGTTTCTTTTCATACCAGTACTGGATTTCATTATTCCACCAACCTTTCACCGTACATTCATTCCTTCTTACATGTATAGTGCACATTCCATTTATTCTCTCTATTTCATCCTCAAGTTGGTTAACCTCAGTTGCTTCATTCATTATGAGAATCTCATTCATACGTTCGACCCATTTCTTACCATTCATAATGACCTTACGGTCTATGTCAACATTTACACCACCTAAACACATCCTGATCAAATAATGATCGCTACCCAAATTCTCATCCGTAACATTCCAAGTGACTTGGGCCGACAGCCCGCTAGACATTAACGTCAAATCTATTGCACTGGCTGTCGACCCCACAGACGACATCCTAGTTGGCTCACCATCATTCAGGATCACATTCAGGATTACGAGATCGGAATCCAGAATGAGGCGAGTCAACAAGGTACCCCAAGCATCATTTCTTTCACACCCCCATACTCTCGAATGCGCATTCATATCACCCCCCAAAATTACGTCACTTTTTCCTTCCACCCAGTTAAACAAAATTTCAAAATCTCCCAGGTTTTTCTCTCTATCACTCACTGATTCAATTGGAGTTGCATATACACTCACAAATAACAAATTTCTGTCCAGATTCCGAGTTTTGGCAGCGATAACTTCGATGCGCTCGAAAGTCGGTGTGTCGCACACGACAAGGCTAATTTTGTTCCGTGCCAATATCGCTACACCACCGAAGCCATCGGCCCTCGGTCTGGACAGCAAATTATACCCACTTACACGAAACGTCCTATCCTCACGCTCCCAAGTTTCACATAAAAGCATCACATTCACATCATTTTTGGCCAGATAAGTCCGCAACATATCGCCATTGGCATACATGCGGCGGATATTTATCTGACCAATTGTCATACATCCATTGGATCTTATCATTCGCTCAGCCATTCAAAAAAAAAAAAGAAGGGAAAAAAATAAAAATAAAAAATAAAACTTTAATAAGGAAAATGAAAATGCTTTTTCCCCTTCTTCCCTCAACATTCATCATCACTCATACCTTCATTTTGTTGAAAAAGTCCTAACTCAGTAGGACTGAGATAGGTGTATCTCCTGGACTTCAATGCTTCAATGTTTTTTGCTGCTGTTGCTCCGATCTCGATTTTTGTTGTGCTAGGTCCCGGCCCCTGTGTTGTCATTGTTGCTTTTGTTAATTCTGCTTTCGTTTTCTCGTTGTTTAAAAGTTGTTGTTGTTATTGTTGTTGTTATTATTGTCGCTATTATTGTTGTTATTATTGTTTATATTATTATTACTCTTGCTATTACTATTGTTATTATTGTTTATATTATTATTACTCTTGCTATTACTATTGTTATTATTACTTTTATTCTTTTCAATATTATTATTGTTGTTTTTATTATTTTGGCTGCTGATATTATTTTTATTATTACTGTTATTATTATTGTCCTCGTTTTGAGCGTTTCCTAAATTCTGTTGTAGTACTTTACTGTTTGTTTCATTTTGTTGCGTTGCCTTCGATGCTCCCGTGGTGTTTGCGTTTTCGCGATAATAAATTTCCTTTGCTCTGAAGTATGTTATCCGATCCATGGTTTTTATTTTTATAATTTGTTTCTCCATCTCGAATATAGGGCACTTTTTGTCAAAGGTGTAGTGTGATTGTTTCCACAATTAGCACATTTTATGGGTTCACAATTCTCATTATCGTGTCCATCCGGAATGTTTTTGGCGCATTTAGGGCATGTAGTTACCCGGAAGCACTTATTCTTCGTGTTCCCGTACCGCTGGCAATTATGGCACCTCATCGGCTTTGGTAAATACAACCGTACGTCTAACCGCAAGAACCCTGCTTTAATGTATTCTGGTAAATTTATGGTGTTAAAGGTCATAATATGTAAAGGAGTATCTTTAAGCTCTCCATTTATTTTCCTTTTGATCCTTTCTACTTTTGTCACTTTCTGCTCCTTTAATTCTTTCTCGATTTCTTCGGTGTCAACATTCATCAAATCAAAGCTATATATTACTCCTTTGCTACTGTTTAAAAACTTATGCTCTTCTACTTGAACGGGCATTTCCGCTAATTTTGTTGCTTTCATTAAAGCTGTGTATCCATCCTCTTTAGTAGTTACCACAAGAACATCTCCACTTCGTAGTCGCTGAGTCTCTTTGATGTGTTCGGTGATCATCTGTAGTCCTTTCTGAATTAGGGAAGGTGAAATTCCTCTGAAGCTGTGTTCACTATTCGTTTTTTTAATGACCAAATATCTCTGGTTTATCGTGCACTCTTCGAAAAAAAGTCTCCTTTTTTTATTGTTAATTTCCCCCAATTGCAGACGATCGCTGTATACCCTCATACTCATGAGGGGCTTAAACCGATTTTTACTTTTAAACGACATCCTGCCCGAAGGCAGTTGCCGGACTGAGGTTAAAAAAAAACTGTGTACCGGTGTTGGGACACCCTGCGATATACAAACAATTTGACGTAATCTGCTCGCCAAAAACAAAAATGTTTTTATTTGTTGTTGTTGTAACACACAACAAAATCACCTTAACACTATTTATTATCTCTATAAACCACTTTTATCACTATTTTATTCTAAACCAAACATCACTTAACCGATTTAACTAACCAAAACCAAACTATATACTAAAATTAAGACTATTATCGCATAAGAAAATATATATTTATAATCGCTGTCAAAATTGATTCGTTCACCATGAATTCGCGTAAAATTGAATATATTGGTCGGAAATAAGATTTTCGAACGAGTTTCTAGAATATAACTCTGCCAATTCTTAACCGATTATGATGATAATGGATTTGTTGGGAGGATATTGGATTCGTAAATGAGGAATTTTGGAAGAAGTACTAGAAATATGACCACCTGGGCAGGAACTCAGCTGTTGCTTAACTCATCATGATGGGATTGGATATGTTGCATGGAAATAGGATTCTCAATTTGTTTTTGGAAGTAGTTCTGAGATTTGGGCACCTTTATCTTGATGAAGAAGTTCCCTAATATAAGCATCTGAGAAGGAACTCAGCCACATATTAAACAAATTGGAATCCAAAATCCAAAATTTAGGATCTAGATGAAAAATTAAAGGAGTATATCGTTAAGGACTGTGTAAAATAGTTTATAATTTTTTTGTTGCTAAATAATGCCCGGTTTACATGAGAAAATTGTTTTCTTCTGCAAATTTTTGCAGGTAAATAAGAAAGAATCCGCTATATAAAAATATTCAATATGCGAGAAAGAAATAAACATATATAGTAATGGTGTAATTTTTTTTATAGGATCATTACTAATTTACTTTTAATGAATTCAAATGCATAGTTAACATTTTTATCTATGGCGTCTGTTTTTATTATGAATCCTCAACATTTATAAATGCGAAATAATTTTTTTCTTGTTGATTTTAAAAATGTTGCCATAAAAATACTCGGATCAAATATATTTTATGGCAACATTTTCATTTTTATGGTCATTTTTGCTCAAAAATTCTTCTGCAAAATTTTGTTGGGAAATATTGCTTTTCTTGTCTCTCATGTGCAAAAAGTCAATGTTATATCTTATTCATTTTGCAGAAGAAAAATGTTGGTCTTATGTAAACCGGGCATAAACCATTTTTAAACTATGTAAAAAATGTCTATGGTTGTTATTCTAAAAAACAAAGGTCGTACAGTAGCAAATTTTGAAAAATTCGCTATATAAATTTTTATGTTCTTGCGGCCATTTAAATTATTTTGAGTTGTTCGCCAATTTCTAAAAACTCACACAGGTATCTAATGTAACCGGTCAACCAATTCCAATATATAAATAAATATAACGATTGAATCTAAAATCAGTCCTATAGAAATCAAATTTCACAATGGTTATAATCATCAGGTTGACCACCTATTTGTCAATTTTAGGAACACTTTTAAGATTTAATTCCAATAGAATGTTTTTTTGGGAAATGGGTTATAAAAATGAATTTCACTGGTTGCAAAATACCAACAGAAATTTGTTTTTGTGTAATACTGCTTCTTGTGGTGAGTAGCGTAATCTATCATTTTAGGCTAGCCATTTTGCTATTTTATACATCAAGTTATCGTGAATATAAAAACTCACGTAAAAATTGGCATAACACTGTAACATAACATATGCACTAATTTAAGGCACAGGTGTTCACTGTTAGTGGTGCCATAACTCAAATTAATTGTCCATTACAAACTTGTGATCCAGAAGTTTACGAATCGGTTTAATTTTACCCAGTCTACCTGATAGAAAATAATATCGATAATGCAGATTTTTTTCGGCTGAAATGGTCTGCTAGCTGCAGCAGTATGATGTTATTTTGAATGTGCGCAAGCAAAATCGATCATCCGAGATATAATTTTAAATATCCAACTTTTTTTTTTGTTGAACCCCTATTTCTTGTGCGACTTTTGCCATTTTGACATAAAGCTAAATAAATTTAATTTTCTTAAATAAAAAAGCAAGGGATAATAAATAGTGGTTGTTACCCCAGAAACTGTCTACAAACCAAACCATCTAGATTCTGTTGTGCGTTGTTGGTATCTATAAACCCTTGTCTTATGTTTTTCGCCCGCTCCTCTATATCATCGTATACATATAGACACAAACAAAACTTGCAAGAATAAACTCATTTATGTAAAAAGTAACAAGTTAAATTTTTAAGAAAATAATTCAATTGGAAAAAGGAAAAAATATTCCGCCTTAAAATAAAATAAAAAAAACGAAAAACTTGGAAAAACTGGAAAATAAAAAAGAAAATTAACTTATACAAAGTTTGTTTCAAACAAACAGAACTTAATTTTTGCCTCGTTTTCTTTAAAGAGATAAATCAAAAAATCATTGATGCCGCGTTTATTTAGTGTAACACATTGGCTTTGAGATCAAATTGTGTTTGTTATTGTCAATGTAATGTTTAACTCCCAAACATTTTATTTTTACTGTTTTACTTAGCCACCAGCATACAACGAGTACAATCAGCGTAATCCATATCAGACTGACGCAGACTATGAACGATTTCGGTTAGAGGAAGAGCGTCGCGACAAACAGAAAAATGACCAACTGAAGGTCCTGTTAAACGAAATCGATAAGAAAAGCTCGCATGAATGTTCAATAAATGTGGCGGCCCAGTGGCAGTTCGAGACCAATGTTAATGATATAACACAACTTGAAGCGTTAGCGGCGCAGCATCGATATTCAGATTTTCAGCGAGCGCTGTTCTACGAAATGAAACGAATCAATCAAAGTGATATAACCGATGAATTTCTATATCGTCAAGTTCGGTTGATGTCGGTAACTGGACCGAACGCATTACCGCCAGATCAACTTGATCGATACAATCGACTAATAAGTGATATGTTGGCAGTATATAATGGAGCGGCAATATGTGCGCATGAGCAACCATTTCAGTGCGGGCTTAAATTACAACCGCATCTAAAGGAGATAATGGCCAAGAGCCGAGACTGGGATGAGCTGCAATTTACATGGTTGGAATGGAGACGGAAGACTGGTAGAAATATTCGTGATCTATATGAGCAGGTCATAGAGTTGACCAACGAGGCTGCGCACACCAACAGTTAGGATTAATTTTATCTACAAAATATTTTTTACGAAAATTTTCTATTTTTAGATTTTACAAGTGGGGAAGAATACTGGCAATTTCCATTTGATGCAGGAAATTTTCGCCAGGACATGGACGACGTTTGGTCTCAAATATTGCCGTTATACGAGCAATTACATACATACGTCCGAAGAAAGCTACGAGAATTTTACGGGCCCGATAAAATTCGTCGCGACGCCCCTATTCCTGATCATATCCTTGGTAATATGTACAGTCAAAGCTGGTCTAATATTTTAGATATCACAATCCCGTATCCGGGGCGAAAATTTCTAGAGGTCACTCCGGCCATGATAGGACAGAGCTATACGCCTCTAATTATATTTCAACTAGCTGAGGAGTTTTATATTTCAATGAATATGAGTGCTCTACCACGTGATTTTTGGCTTAATTCGGTACTTGAAGAACCGATCGATCGGGCCACCCTGTGCCAACCATCTGCATGGGATTTTTGTAACGGACAAGATTATCGCATTAAAATGTGCACGCAAATTACACACAAAGATTTGATTACAGCTCATCACGAACTATCGCACATACACTATTTTCTGAACTATCGTGATTTACCAAAAGTTTTTCGAGATGGTGCAAACCCAGGTAGGGAAAACAATAAATTTAACTATCACTTTATAGCATAACTAAATTGCAACATTTAAATACCAAATTTTAATTTCTTTCGACGCAGGTTTTCATGAAGCAGTTGGTGATGCAATTGGACTGTCGGTAGCAACGCCACATCATCTTCAAAAGTTAGGTCTAGTTCAAAAATCGGTCGATGATACGGCACACGATATAAATTTTCTATTTGCGCTAGCAATGGATAAAGTTGTGTTTCTTCCGTTTGCCCTGGCATTGGAGACATGGCGTTGGGATATGTTTAGCGGACGTATTCCACGTGATTCATACAATTGCCACTGGTGGCTGTTGCGCGAACAATATGGCGGGATTAAACCACCCGTGTTGCGATCTGAGTTTGATTTTGACGCAGGCTCAAAATATCATGTGATCGCTAATATTCCGTACATTAGGTAAGTTATGTATGCCGCTCGAAGGTAACGACTGGGTATTGGTCAGACAAATCGTTAATACATTAATGAAAACGAAAGTATAATTCTCAATTATATAGTTTTGCGTCACTAAGTGGATATACATGACATATGAATGTGCGATGTAATATATTTTTTTGATTTCTGTTTGACTTGATTGAGTGCTCATATGTTGTGTGCCTGAATGTAATAAATAATTTTAGATGGTAATGCAAATGAATAATGATTAATGAGTTTTTTGAATGCGGTGTATTGTGTGTGTAATTAAATTTAATGATCTCGCCAATATGTGAAAACAATCAAGTTTCGAAAGTGATAAATCTTACAGTTGATTTTAGAAGTAGTGCGAAAGAAGTGGTATACACCTACTAGAGATAATTGGTTGATTGCAAAGATTAGATAATTTTAGCGATATATAATGGGACTCCTTGGGTAAGTTGTTTGATATAAAAGTTAAGTTAAATCTTCACGTTAAAGAGATGCCGCATTTAATGTATATACTGCCGGACCAGAACATCCAGTGTCAGTTAGTTCTTGAAGAAATTACTATTAGGTTTGTTCTCTAGTTTACATCTTCACAATTTATTAAGCTTCGTTCAACTAGCTAAGAAACATATTTTATTTTCAGGTATTCGATCTCATCTACATGCACCAAATTAAGTGAATCTCACATGGACAGTCTTGACCGAGCATAAAACTAGAAAACAATAACAAGGATGACGTCCTGCGCGATGATGATAAGCTTAATGGAACAGGGCAGTTAAGCGCTTGTATGGTGAAAAGTCTGAAGTAAAAACTATAAAAACGGTTCAAAGAGACAAAATAGCGAAACATTTGACGTGTTCAGAAAGTTTGAAGAAGCAAATTGAAATATAATAAAGAGGAATAAAAAGAAAGTGTAAAAGAATCTTTTCTTGAAACAAGAGTTCTCAAAGTTCAGTGTTGGGATATTTGGTAAATAATTCGAAATTTAAGTGACCTTATTAAAGTTAGCCGAAAGTGTCTACCCGAAAGATAAAAACGTCGATAATGCAGATAGTTTCTTCGCTTTCTCAGCGTTTTTCCGTTGATCAACATTCATCAGCCGAAACTTAGCCGAAAAAATTATTTCAATAATACTATACATCAACAAAAACCAATTTAAGTTTATTATTATGCGAAGTTTGTTGTAAAACCTTAATCTATTCAAACTTGTGAAATACAAATATTTAAATGAATCAATCACAATTCGAAAAGCAACATTGTTAACCTTGCTTGAAATAAACATAAAATATGGTGGGGATGCCACTATGACCATTTAAAATATTATAATATTGGTCAACTTCGGCTTAATTGTGGATAAATTCTAAAGGTGATACAGGGGTGTAATTTAGGAAAATTTCGCTAATTGAATAAATCGGAAATGCATTGAATTTTCTGTCACTCTAAGTAAAAGTGCTGTGTAAATGATGTTACTATGGTCATTTGATAGGCCACCATGTTGATTAATTGCGAGGAAATTCTGAAGGGGATACAGGGGTGTAATTTAAGAAAATTTCGTTAATTCAATATATCGAAAATGCATTGAATGGCTTGTCACTCTATAGGTAAAGGTACCGTGTCATTGATGTCACTATGGTCATTTGATAGGCCACCATCTTGGGCAATTTCGGCCTAATTGCGAGAAAATTCTCAAGGGGATACAGGGGTGTAATTTAGGAAAATAGGCCGAAGTTGATCAACATGGTGGCCTATCAAATGACCATAGTGGCATCAATGACACGGCATGTTTGCCTAGAATGACAGGCCATTCAATGCATTTTCGATATATTGAATTATCGAAATTTTCCTAAATTACACCCCTGTATTTCCTTCAGAATTTGTCCACAATTAGGCCGAAGTTGACCAATATGGTGACCTATCAAATAACCATAGTGACATCAATGAAACGGCATCTTTACCTAGAACGACAGGTCATTCAATGCTCGACATATTGAATTAGCGAAATTTTCCTTAATTACACCCCTGTATCCCCTTCAGAATTTTTCCACAATTAGGCCGAAGTTGATCATCATGGTGGCCTATCAAATGACCATAGTGGCATCAATGACAACCAATAATGAAGGTTTTTTTCTTCTGGATTTTTTCACCAGAGATGTTTGGTCGAAAAATGACCGAACGAACGAATGAGCACCAACCATAAAGGCGCCCTTAGTTGTTGGTGATTTTTTTGAAAATATAATAATTTCAAAAGAATAGCCGAAGTAAACTTAGTAGGTTAAAATTTTAATTTGAAATTGTGAAAGTGTCAACTGTCACGTAGAAAAAACAGAAATACTGGCAGATAAAAGATCGCCAGCTTCACCTGCTTCCGGCATTTCAAATTAAAACTTTAGTTTAGAATTTTTTAAGTTAAAATTTAATAGACTATTCGGCTTAGTTCTTTTTTGAATTTTCGCCATTTTCTTATTCATTTAATCTTTCAATTGTTTTAGTACCCTATTGTATTAACATGGCGCCACTTACAGTTACAACATTCATTTACTTTCGATATCGATCATTTGCACACAATAGCCGAGTATCATGCGCTTGCGCAATCATGATTTAGAGTGTATTGTTTTTTTTTTCTTGATAACGGTAATAAATAATATATCTCTGTATTATAACTAATTAGCTATAAATTAACAAATTATGTTATAAAAATAAAATAAAAAAACCTCGTTTAAATTAAAAAATATTACGTACCAATCATTTGAAGCATCACTTGTTCAGATCTGTATAAAAGGGTTATAGTTATTTTTTATTAGTTAGTTTTTTAATAAAAGTTTAATAAATTGTCTTAAAAGTAATTTGAAATGAGAAAAATAAGCGTAGATGTGAAAAACTACACAGTTTCCTTGACCAAAGGGCTTTCATCAAGAAAAATTCCTGAAATAGTGAAAGTGTAGCAAAAACTGTTTAGTACAGAAAAGAAAAATGTGGTTGCAGGAAAAACTAAAGTAGATCGTCCAAGGCTTTTGTCAGATACTGATGCCCACTTGATGTATCGTTTAATGAAAAATGAGAATACTAAAACACCCAAGGAGGTGGCTAGGTGAGTGAACAAAATTCTAAGTGAATGGACTGCACGAAGAGCGCTACAGAAGATTGGATTAGTATCACGAATAAAAAAGAAGAAGCCGGAAATAACCGAAAAAAATAAAATCATGCGTTTCAAATTATGTCAATATCACAAAGATTGGACTGCATATTATTGACATCATCCATCAGAAAAAAAACTAATTTGTAGTTGTTTCCTGAGCACCGAATTTTCTATGTCAAAACTTATATTAAGCGCCCTATTCTTGCATTTAATTAAATTATTTAACTCCATACTAATATTTTTCATTCAACTAAAAAAATTCGATATACAAATATTTTGCTCTACCTCTAGCGACACCAGTGAATAATAGCTGCAGTTTCAGAAGAAATTTTCCATTTGGCGCCGGATAGTGCTCGAATGATAAAACACGGCTTGTAGCTCTATAGTTGTGTTACCGTGTTTTATTCATGATTAATAACACCAAAGCCGACTAGATAAATAGAGCCTCCCTATTCGAGCTTTTTTTCACCAAACTTAAAATACGGGATATAATAAATGTTAGTTTGCTATAGGAATGTATGGAAAACGACTAATTTTCTCTTTCTTTTAAAGTATATCTAAACCATAAGCTTTTACAATATTTTTGTACGGGTAAATGCAGAAAAGTTCAAACTTTAATCAGTTCAAAAAAGGATTGAAGAAAACCCTTTAAACTGTGTGAAAATTGGCTTGGAAAATAAATAAATAATGAGCTTTTATTAATGTTGTTGTTGCATGGCGTCATCATTTCAAATCACAGTATGGTCTCTTTCCATTCTCTTTCTAAAAACACGATTGCCATGGAAACAAAAAACTTATTTTTGTACAGGATTTTTTTATTTTTATTATTTATAAATAACGATTAACGACATGCAGTCAGTCACCACTACAATGTGGTTGTGAAAGCATGCGAGTGACAATGTTTTTGAATCACAGATATGTAAAAATACGTGATTAAAAAATTATAGAACAACATTTCTTCCCTAGCGCGTAATAAAACCTATAAAATTATCTTTTACAGTATGTACTTGATTTTGTAACATCGTTCGAACACTATAGCTGCCACCGAAAAGACATAATATTTGTATGCAATTTAAAAATATTTTATTCTTAAGAAAATCCGCAGAGTAAAGATTTTCTTAGTTATTTTCCAAAATGATTGTTTCTTTGCGGTGATTATTTCGCGCGGTGATATTTTCAGCGGTGATAAAAATGATGAAAAACACAGATAGTGGCCGTTTCAATAGCAGCTCTTTGGTAGGTTATGGATTATATACTACCAAACGGATTGATTTGGTGTCTCATTCACTTGAGGAATTATAACTTGTTTAAAGTAGCAACAATGTTTTCAAAAGTATACAAGCAATGAACGTTAAATGCTTGCGTATTTGTCCCACGTATGTGTGAGACGCGACGTCTCTTAATGTTGTAAGCCATTCTTTCACCAAAAGTGCCAAACATTGATTTTCTTCGGTTCTCATGTGTTATGTACGCGTCGAATACAAAAGGTCATTCAGGACACTTATTTATTTTCGAATCACTGTCGATGGTCATTTATCATTCCTCCTCGAGTATCATTCATTGCAATGCATTTTAAAACGATTTCAATTGAATTTTCTATTTATCTGTGTACTTCCATTCAACTAAATCTCGAATAAACTTGTCACAAATTTCGTAACTATTCGGCGTTATATATACCACGTTGCGTACCAGATTCCAACATTTAATTAGTGTGAACGAATGTGTAAATAATATACATGCATAAACAATGTACCATAGTGATAATGTGGTAATAATCAGTATTAACGTTTTTTTTTGTACATTAAACTAATTTTGACCTCCAAAATATAACCGTGATCTGGTAAGGTAGATAGTCGTCTTTGTCACCTAATTCCTGCCAGATTTAACAATTTGTACCATATTTTTTGGACAACATTTTGGTGGTACAACATCAGTCTTGAAATATTCAAGTAGCATATTTATCATAGCGCCAACAGTTCAATATTTTGAACACTCGATTGGATTTGTTTCGAAGCGTAATAAATTGTCTTCGATTTTAATAGTGACCATATTCGAACTCAGTAGTGCGGATCGGCGAATGATCGTAGCCATAAATCGTTCCTATTATGTTGCTTCTTGCACTGTAAAATTTGATGATTTGATGGCAAAATGGAGATTTCAAATCTTTTTAACCCAGTGAAGCGCTTAAAGTTATATGTTAGCGAAGCAAAAAACGATGAACGAACAAACAAAAGACTTATAGAGACGCAGCTACACGGTAGGTATAACTCAACCATGCTAAATTAAGGCTAGGTGGAAGATAAAATCTATATATATAAAACAAAGTCGGGTTAGTTACACCATTTATAACTCAAGAACGGCTGGACCAATTTTTATGATCTTGGTTTTGTTGGATTTGACTCCGTTCCGAATAGCATAATAACTATTGAAACATCGGAAAAATTCACCAAAAAAAAATGTATCAAGAAAATCCATTTTCTCATACATTTAGTTCATTTTGTTTTTTTTTTATTTTGTTCGTCTCAATACAGTGGTGGTTTAGGAAAAAAGAAAAGTCGGAAAAACTCAAAAAAAAGAGCGCGTGGCGCTATGTGATGAAACTTCAGCTGACGACAAACATGCGAGTTGCATTGTTAAACCAGAGACACCCTAACAGAGATATTTCATTCTATGTAAACGTAAAAATTTAAACTGCGAGCTCATTTTCTTTAAATAGCCGCAAACAACCAAAAATATTTTGTTTTTTTGCGTAAACGTATACGCAGTTTAACGAAAAATGACAGATACAACGATGACATTGGAATTGTCAGAAATATATTTTGTTTTCATTTTTAAGGTCGAACGAAAAATTTAATTTGATTGTCTGTGGTTAACCGATCCATCTGCCAAAGATTTCTCCAAGCAATTGCTGACTATCGGTAATGGCCGTGTTCCGGTCGACGAATCGAACAGAATGGTTTCGTTTCCTCAGAACTTTTGCAATTTTGTCTCAACGAAGGACGAGCTCATCAACAAAGTGTTCCCGAACAATATTACTAACCACAAAAATCACAATTGCGGGTGAGTGAACGAGTAATTCTTGCGGCAAAGAACAAAAATGGGGATCACTTAAATTTCACAATTCAAAATCTAATCGTCGGTCCACTTCATTCCTTCAAATCTATCGACTGTGTGACAAACAAAGACGAATCAACCAACTGTCCAACTGAATTTTTAAACTCATTGGATCTGGCTGGCTTGCCCCCGCACAATTTACAACTGAAAGTTGGTGTGTTGCCGGGAATCATCATGCTACGAAACCTGAATCAACTAAAACTATATAACGGAACGCGTTTTATTTTGAGAAATCTCAAGGAAAGTTCAAAGGTGAGGAACTTCTCATTTCGAGAATTCTGATGATCCCAACCGATATGCCATTCGAGTTTAAACGAATTCAATTTCCGATTCGTCTTGCATTCGCCATGACGATCAACAAATCACAAGGCCAATCCTTGAGTGTTTGTGGCCTGAATCTAGAAAATGAATGTTTCTCTCACGGCCAATTGTACGTAGCATGTTCACGTGTCGACATACCATCCGCTTTGTTCGTTCTCACACCTGACAATAAAACAAAAAATGTCGTATATCACAAGATGTTTTACTGAAGGGAATCGACCCTATTGCAACCTACTCAGGAAATAGTTTAAAAGAAAGTAGTGCAACAATGCTACGCGAATCATTTCGAATCAATTCAATAAAACGAATTCCTTGCTGCCACGTGAATTACATTCATTGCAATGTAATTAAAATATATTTCATTTTGATTGAATTTCATTAATTTGGAGTATTCATTTTATCCGCCCCGGAGGTCTCGGGTGCAATTCCCGGTAGTGACAAGGAAAAAATTGCACGGCTGGTTTAGGATCAATGAATTAATCAGTCATTATCCGAAATGAAAATATGATTATTAAACCTCATTTAAGGCGGCCAAATCTCTTGATGGGGTATAGTGCCAGAGAGAGAGAGAGAGAGAGAGAGAGAAATTCATTTTATCTTAATAAAAAAACTCAATTTAATTAAGCTATAATAACTTTAAGCAACATTTATTGATTTTGAGGCGGTACGAAGTTCGCCGGGTCAGCTAGTTTGTAATAAATATTATTATTTTGCTAATATTATAATAAATGCTTCTGTGGGGACATTGAATTTTAAAACTAAATATTTGGGGGAGCAATTTTGAAACGACTGTTTGCAAAGGAGCCTTTCGATATTTTTAGAACAGATTTTCGTTGAAGCTTAGTGCAACAATCGTTCAAAAGATCGGTTCTTGAAGCTGTCATCAAGATCTTCGCAGAAATGGCATCTCTTACTAAGTATGGTGAGTGATACTAAAAGTGTTCGATAAATTTAAACTTATAAAGCTTTATATAATAACAATAATTATATTAATGATATAATAAATTAAATGATTACATTAATGTAAAAATTTCATTGGAGGTGGAGCTTAAATAAAAATTAATTAAGATTGGTTGATGATAAAAATAGTATCCGTAGAGTTGAAGCGCAAGATAAAGATTAAAATCGAAATCGATCGAATGTTTTTTTAAACTTTTTGAACAAATTCCTTAATTAAAATATCAAAAATCTAAATTTTTTGCGAAATAGAAAAACAAGTGTTTAACAAAATATGTTTATTAAGTGTAAGTGTGTTTCGGCAAGTACCTACGGCAAATAGTGTAATACCTTTGACAGACTAGGGTTTCGCTAAACGCGTTTAGCTAAACTAGTTTAGTTAATCTACTATAAAACCAATTAGGTTGACACACTATGAGATTTAGCAAACCCTGTTTCAATAATAAAATACAGTAGCGCTATGTTTGCCCGGAATTGGTATTAAACAAATGTCATTGTCTGTTTGTTTGTTTTTAAATTTTTTCCGGTCATAAAATGTCGTTGTCATTCATTAATTGTCAATTGTCTTTGAGTGCAGTACATAGTTTTGTTTATATGTTAAAAATACTCGTTGAAAATATAAATAATAAGGTATTGTATATATTATATCGTTTAAATTACATATTTATTTATTAAAATGTGTAAATTAAAATACAAACTTTTCTAGTGGATAATGGAAAAAAAACGAATGCGCAGAGAATGGACAGACGACGAAAATTTAAAAATTATCGATTGTTGGAAGCAGTATGTCGAGGAATTGAGAAAAACCAAACGAAATTCCTCGGTATATGAGGCGATGGCAAATTACTTGAAAGATAATAATATTATTAAAAGTGCCTTGGAAATTAAATTAAAAATCTTACTACAAAATTCAGGTATATACATTTATTTTTATTTTATATAAATATGTATATTATTACGCTACTTATTGCTTATCGTTCGCCTCATTTATTTATAAACACTTGTTTACTGTTTTTATTTTAGAATGGAGAAAAAATTAACGGGCAGTAGTGGTGGATCACCATCAGAGTGGAAGTATTACGAACCAGTGGCCGAAATTATCGGTAATTTTCCATCGAATGATGATTCACTTGTAGAAGAAACCATTATAACAGGTATTAATTATAAATAATTAAAAGTAGTTGTAATTTTAAAACCATATATTTTGTTATAAAAGTTTATAATTCTAAAAGTTATAATTTTGTCATTGTCAATGTGTCATATTGTAACAAGTTGTAGTTTTGATGTTATTTTTGGTTGTCTATTAGATGATTATACTTCAACGCTGGATAATTCTGGAGAGCCCTCATCACCATCCATTGACACAGCACCCGCGCCTTCTCCGTCAACATCCACAGGAACAGCATCACGACGACCTAGAAAGTTAGCAACAATACAGGAGGAGCTGTTAAAACAGATATCTCGTGGTAATGATTGTTTGGAAAATTATTGTAGTCAAGCTCAAGCATATCAAAGAGAGCAATTACAATTAATGAAAGAATCCAATAAAATCCAAAATATGTGGTTTAAATTTCTTTCAAGCAACGGGAATAATAATGATGAATGAATTTATGTGCAATTGAAATGAATATGGTCTGAAATTAATAAAATATGTTGAAATGAATATAAACTAACCTGTACTTAAATATTTCGACAGAGTGTTTCTGATTCTGATTCCACTTAAATTATCATCGCCTTTGGTTGTTGTCGTACTTGGTTGAATTCTTGTTGAATTATCGTATTATTCATTGTCTGAAGACAGATATTCATTTCGACTGTTTAAAATATTGTGCATAATACAGCAAGCTTTGATGACTAAACATGAATTTTCGGGTATCATTTCCATTCCACAGTTAGCCAAATGCGTTTTCCACCACACGTCTTGATCTTGATAGTATATAGTTGAAATGTTTATTTTCCGACGTCAAATTATTGCCTGGATAGGGCTTCATTAAGTATTTGCTTAATCGAAATGCCGAGTCTCCAAGCAGGCAAACTGGTATTGATACTCCATCTAGTACACGACGGTGTTTATAAAACAATTCATTACATTCGTGTTGCATTTTTAATTTTGAATTTTCATAAATATATGAATCATTATTTTTGCCTGGTGATCCAACGTTGATGTAAGTGAATCGGTATCTAAATTTTTTTTATAAATACGTTCATAATTAGTGTTCGTGTTAGGAAATTAACATGAATTGTTTTTTATTTTCTTTTAATTACCTGTAGTCAACCGCTGCCAACAAAACAATTGAGTACCAACCCTTGTAATTGTAGTAATCGGTCGCCTCTTCTTTAGATGGGCTAACTTCTATGTGACAACCATCTAAAATAAATTATTATACAAATAAAAATCCAATATATTCTAGGGAAAGTATGAAGTTAGTTACCAACTGCTCCATATACTTGCGGAAAACCCCATCTTTGCTCAAACCCTTCTGTTAATTCTTTTATTGAGTCAGCAGTTGGTGGATAAAAATTAAAATTATCAGCTGTGTGCTTTGTGCAAATGGCTTCACAAAATTCCAACACAAGTTCACGAACTGTTGACCTCCGTATCCCAAATAAATTTCCTACTGTTCGACACTCCGCGGATGACGCTAGGAAATATAAAGATACCGCCACACGCTTGTCGACTGGTATACTTTTTCGGAAAGAAGTATCGTTTTTTTCCAAAAAGTCGACGGATTTAACTAGATCATGAAAAGTTTGTCTAGACATTCGGAAGTCCTCTTTAAATTTATTGTCTGGGTATGATGGTATTTCTACTTCCCAGAACAAGCTTTCTCTTATCTACGGAAAACATAATTTGTATAAAATTATTCAATTACATTTTTATTTACCATTGCTTACCAAACTTCACAATTTTCGATCAATACTTTGTTTTGAATTTAAAATGATGAGCAATGCCGCCAACTTTTGGTTTCTTTCGAAATGAAAAATGGCCATTTCTTCTGGCTCTTTTGCCAAAATTTTTAAATATTCACTACGATTATTTAACTCTCCGATCTGTTGTAAAATTCCTGTGATGTTCATCGGATTCATTTTACGGATAGCGATGATGAAATAATTATTGATTGATACGATCAATGTATCAGGTCGAAAATAGCAAGCGGGTTTTTCAAATAATTTTACTATTTCACTTTTTAATTTCAATCTTTATTGTTAACTGTTTAGAATAGGAATGACAAAATATTTTTTTTTTCAACAAAGCTAGTTGATGGTTATCATAAAACTATATCCCTTTACCTACCAGACAAATTTCTTTTGCTTCAATTTAAGTCAAACCCACACAAATGTGTGTGGAAAAAATAACATGTTGTGATATCTTGATAACAAAATAATTATATAACATATTAATTATTTGTTTTTGATAACATATTAATTATTTTATCATGATTATTTAGTTACTATTATTTTAAACGAAAACAAAATTAAGTATGCACAAATGTGAATGATGGTCTTCAATTACCACCTAATTCTATGTTTGACATATTCGTTTGTCGTAATCGAAATTTACATACACAATTGTGTGGGCGGGTCAGGCATATTAATTATTTTACTATTATTATAGTTATAGTGTTATTTTTGGGACGAAAAGAATATCCGTTGACTGCCTATTATAATACCATGGTATACTACTTGGAAAATGCCATTTTTCAGAGAAAATATGAAATCCAAATACCACCCGGTATATTATTTGGTTTGTTTTTATGTCAGTAGATTTGTTATTTTCGTTTTTAATATGTAGTGCAAAATGTGATTTCGGTTCTGTTTTTGTTATGTCGTTGATATGTTCTTCGTAACTTTCTAGAAAGATTCTACCTGTTTGTCCGATGTAAAATTTTTGGGCATTCGTCATATCCCTTTTGTGTTTTACTAGCACAGTTGTGCGGGTTCGGCGGAAGTACCGTGTCAACAATTTATTTTTGTAAGTGTTTTCAACCAATTTACACATTTGTGAATTCTTTTTAACTTGTTTTCGTCCGAAAACAACAACTGTATCTTTACACACAGTTGTGTTGGTTTTGCTTCAAATCACGAGAAATTTTTTATCAACAACGCTATTACATACTATGGTTTGTTACTCGCACATTTGTGTGGGTTGGACTAAAACTGAGTCAATTTTATTGTTTTCTTGGTTGAAAAAGGGATATGTTAATTTGTATCCTACCACGTCTATTTTTTGGGGTGTTTTAAAATTCAGTTTCTGTTCTAATTTTTTATTTTTTTTGTTGGCGGTCGTGTTTCCGAAATAGGTGCATATTTGTTTATTGTTTTCTGTTTCTAAGGGAAATTTTATAGTGGGTTGTAAGTTATTTATGGGGGTTCTAAGTTATCATTGTATTTGTTGTTTTTGCATTAATTTGTCCCTTTTCAAAATGGGTCATATAAATTTGTGCTAATGTACTTGATAGTGAATTTCCCCAAGAGAAAAAAACGAGTTATGTACATAGGTACAGATTAAAAAAATATGAATTCCAAATACAATACCATGGTTTATTATCTGGCACTAGAAGTCAAATATAGCACCAGTGGTCCTTTATTTGTCATGGTATTATAATACGCACTCTACGGTAAGTGGAATGCACAAATACAGGGTTATCCAATTCAAGGTTGATAAAGATAAGATAAGATAAGATATATACAACGCAGGGCAGCTGTTAGGCTGGTTACCTATAACGTACTTCATGCTAAGTATGCCCATGTCAAGATGAACACAGATTTGTTCGAACAACGCAGCAACTGAATTACTTGAGCACATGCAACTACTGCTACTTCATTCGAATATCACCTAATTATTCGACGAAATCTGTTACATAAGACACGATTCGGTGACCGAACTGACTAGGAATCCTGAACCTGCGAGGGTCTCTAATACTACTGGAAAAGGATTTGTTAAATGTTCTAACTTATAAAGAACCTACATGAGCAAACTGTCGTTTCTCCACAATACAGTTCGGTGTTTTGTTCACACAAGTGCACCATAACCATTTCTAAATTCCCTTGTTAGTAAAAAATTATTATAATATTTATGTTAGTTTGTTAGTTGGGACCATTCTTTTGACTATCTTCCTTCTACTCACCATAAGGATGAGGAGGGTACATCACCCAAATCATTGTTTATGATTTGTTACATCCTTCTTTTGATTTTTGCTTTTGGAATTAAAGAAATTCACGAACATTCTTGAAACCCCAAACAAATTACCTCATATGACCATGAATTCCTATGAGATAATTCAACAAACAATATGTTTCACTTACATTACGTAAAGTAGAGTTAAAAACCAAACAAACTGCAACACATACAGTTATTTCCGAAACGATCGCAACAGACGGCTCAAATGCTCTCTCTGTGAAACCTCCATTATCCCCCAAGCGACCACTCGCCAACATCATCAATCAGTAAAGCCAATGCTTCCCAAAGCCGTGATAAATATATGAAAGATCACAAACGTACCGTGTAATCCTATACCTCAAAACATCCACAACCTTCAGCAAGGAGACCAATTTGGACACAGAAATCCAAACCTCAGGAAAGGCTTCCATGCAACACTGCAAATTTAACTTCTTATATTAGTAATTAACAGCTACACCATATCCCCGCCGCCCCTGTGTAAATTGATCAAACATACTGCTTCATTCGACAAAACCCAATGCAGTTCTCCGCATTATAGAGAAAAAGTGTACCCTCTTCCCAATCGGTAAAAATATAAATAGGTACAATAAATAAAGATGCCCATCGCAATCCCATCATCACCCAACATTCTCAAAAACAAGACAATGAAACTGAACAAATTCAAATAAAACGTAAAAACTATCAAAAACAGAAACACTTTCCAAATCAGCGGTCCCTATTCCTCGCACACGTAAAACATTCATATGCACGCAAAATGTCACATGCAAGGTTAAGAACATCAGCAATACAATGCAAAAGGAACCAAAGCATTACCGCATCGGGAAACGAAAAACAATATACATTATACAGACAAAATAGAATATCGTCATCGCTCGCAGTTGAAAAGCGTGCGTTAATTTTCCATGAAAACAACAAAAAACCGAGCTCACAGAACTACACACATGTATCTTAAAACATCTGCACACACAAGCACAAAAAGTAACTAAATGATGATATGATATGATATCATAGAGACTTACAGGCCAACTACAATGGTGATCCTAGGTATGTATAGCACATTCCTAGAATATACGCTATACAGTATTAAAATTCTACATTTTACTATATTCCAAAATTATGCTTGCATCCTCGACATAAATGGTTTATGGGGATAGGATGTTAGTAACCTGGATACGATGTTATTAAATAACCAGGATGATAACCGCAGCAAAGATAATGTCTAATTACATTGATAGGTTAGTTAAGTTAGTTTAAAAATATCACACCTAGGAGAAGAATGTCATCAGTCATATTACGACTGGAATGATTGGCATCTTAGGGTCATCACATCTCATGCTGCATATTATAACCGCTTTGAAATGTAACACCATTTAACGCAAGGGATGTTTGTTCGTAAGGACCCGACAGCATATATTTATACATATGACGGCCTAAAAATTCTAGTCTATAAGCTCAAATGCTAATCAAATTTCAGAACAATATCGTAAACGTTTTATTTAACTAGCTACCTTAAAAATCCATTCACTTTCAATTTAGAACAAAACTGTCTCGCCGAATTAAGTATGTAATATACATTTACTCATTCTTAAACAGAGAAGTAATATTAATAATAATATTAATTTATTATACATAAGTTCAATTGGAAATGGTAACGATAACATCATTCGATTACTAGAAGTATTTTGATGGTTCGTTAATTTGAGTTGAAGATGTAAAAACACATAAACAAAATCATAAATAACTGATGAAGAATCCTAATACAAAATAGCTCATAGTTCCGAACGTTGAAAATATAAATGAATATACATTTCTGTATCCGTAGCCGAAAGGAATCACGTCAAAAATCCATTCTCGTATGTGCTTCGAACCAACCTAAACATTTGCGATCCCCTTTCAAACTTATTTTCGTCAGAAAAAAAACCACAACTGCACACACAATTGTGTGGGCTGTACCTCAAATCAAGCGAAACCCCTTATCAAAAACGCCACCACACACTATGTCCCTCCACTCACACACCTGTGTGGTTCGGACTCAAATCAGGCCAAAAAAAAATCTTTTTTTGGTAGAAAAAGGGATATGCGGATCTCTCTGTCAAACGATTCCCTCCTATAGACCATTTTCCTCAAACGTCAAAATAACATTATGACAGTTGAACGTGTATGGCAAACCATTAAAATAAAATTCTATTTTTTTTTTATTTTATTCATAAATTCTCACAATGCTATTAAAATTTAACAGTATAATTGTTAGTGGTTATGTTTTAAACATTAAACTTTACTAGTTGTGTCATAAACTTTAAAATTACAAATAAATTTTTGTTTGTTCTGGTTTGCCATACAGCCCCAGCTGTCAAATTTTTTTTGAGGAAAATGGTCTATTGTCAGAAAACATAAGTAGATGTCGGAAACGAATCAAAATAATAGAAAAGAAACATAAACAGAGATAAATGTATACATACAGCAATTTATGAGCAACATTTACGCACGAAACTAGTACAACAAGAACAATATTCTGTAATGAGAGGATATTACAATCAAACTTCTCTAAGTTGAACTTCTATAAGTCGAACTATTCTTCTATATCTCGAAAACTCAAGCAAAATTGGTTTTTCATTTCCTTCACTCGAATTGTCTCTACCTCAAACATTGTATTATTTTTGCAACTAGTGATTCGACTTATAGGAGTTTGACTGTATTTAAGCCGCACTACAACAAAATTTGTGATCGAAAAAAAAACTTGAGAAAATATGTATAGTAAGTAATAGTAATGTATGATTTACAAGTTCCAATTCATTTTTCCAGTAAAAAATGAAGGGTTAAGTATATTATGATTTTCGTTTGCGAGAGGAGCACGAAACAATTCCAGTAAAATAAAATTGGATTTTTTTCTTTTTAATTTGAGCAAATGTTGTTTATATATGGCTGACTCTTTTTAACAAGTAACTTTTTGTTATTTGCGTGCAGCTCTATTTTTCAGTAAAAAATTTGTTGAAAGAAAAAAAAATGTAAATCGTGCATTAAAGCAAAACAGAATCAAATGCAACACCAACATACGTAACCAAACTTTACACAACACCGACCGTGTACATTCAGGGTCAAATCGAAATTGTAAATAAATATATGTATTATGTACACTCGTCCATACAAAATTCACCCAAAATATTATGTGTATAGCCTCAGGTAAATACGTATGCATACAGTTTATATACTGTGTTCAAACGCAAACGCATCTACAAGGAAACATACGTAAAATACATTAATTAATATAAAATCAAAAAACTTCTCTTTTAATTAAATCCACTCGTTGCAGGTGCACACTTTGTTTATATACATTGTTCTTTATACATGTTACAGAATCTACTTAAATATAAGTCCTGCTTACTCTCTCATTGACAGATACCTATTTAAAGAAAACTAACAAAGTGTGTGTTGGTTACACTAACAATGCAACGTAAATTTGAATTTTTTTTTTGCTCATTTTTTTTGTTTCTGCACCAACACATTTATACTTAGTTATTTAAAAAAAAATACTATGGAAAAAAAATTTCCAAGCATCTTTACTTAGTTATTGTTTATTTTATATGTGTGGAGTTAGCAGGACTTGAATCAAACTGCTTCTGAATCAAACATTAATGTGCATGTATGCATTCATGCAACGTTGCCGAATATATACGAAAATGTTTATATATTATTATATAATATTACGCATGTATTCTACAAAATTGCACGTGCACTATATACACAAATCAATATTTAAAAGATTATGTAAACACCACATCACTTAATTACATATTATGTAGTGTATTATATCAACAATACACTACAACACATATTTATTATTATTAATTGATTTATTTATTATTATTTATACACAAAATATTAAATTTTAATTAAGGAGGAACACAAAACACGTCTACTCCTTATGAAATCTAAACTCTCCTCGGTTATCCAATTCGAGGTTGACCCCCTGCTAGAAATTTGATTCTCAACTGATTGAAGTAATCGATAAATTGTTGTTTTTTAATTGCGTGTTTCGGTGGGCAGTAGACAGCCGATATTAAAAATTTCCCAGACCATTCTTCCAAACTGATAGTTGTAGCTTGAATGTGATCTTTAGCATACTTCTGGAACTCGTAGTGCTTTAATCTTCTTTTTATTAAGACTGCAGTGCCGCCGTGTGCTTTTCCATCCGGATGTTTGGAGTCATAAACGGAATAGCTGGTAATAAAGGGTTATCCAATTCAAGCTTGATAAAGTAAACTTAAAAAAAAACACACAAAATATTCGGAATGTATTGTAATTTTTATTTCATTTTACAGATTGATCCTTGCCATTTTTAGTTAAACAAGATATCATTCAAATGTCCTCCACGGGACTTCTTATAGGCCTTGATACTTTTGAGGTAATTTTCAATGACTTTTCGGCACATTTCGGGCGGTATCTTGGCCATTACCTTACGAATATTAGTTTTCAATTCGTCAAGAGTTTGAGGATTGTTTGCGTAAACACGATCTTTCGCGTAGCCCCACAAAAAGAAATCCAAAGGCGTTAAATCACAGGATCTTGGAGGCCAATTGACATCAGCCAATCGCGAAATCAAACGTCCAGGAAATTTCTCTTGCAAAAGATCTCGATTTGCTCGTGTTACGTGACTGGTTGCTCCATCCTGCTGGAACCACATATCGTCAAGATCATAATCTTCGATTTTCGTAAAAAAATAATCGGTTAACATGCGGCCATAGCGCTCAGAATTGAAGGTAACGGTTCGTCCATGGTTGTTCTCAAAAAAATACGGCCCAATCACACCACCAGACCACAATGCGCACCAAACAGTGACTTTTTCCGGGTGTAATGGCTTCTCTACAATCAATTGTGGATTTTCTGAGCCCCAAATTCTACAGTTTTGCTTATTAACGTATCCACCAAGCGAAAAATGAGCTTCATCACTGAAGAAAATTTTGTTCGAAAAATCAGCATCGACGGCCTGATTTTCCGCGTTTAATTTTAACGCGTTGGTCGATTGTTAAATGCTCCATATTCTTAAATGGCAGAATGTCAACTAAATAAATGACAGCGTACTTGACGTTTATCTTTGACAGATGTCGGTATACAGATTTCTACTTTATCAACCTCGAATTGGATAACCCTTTATGTATGTTGGTCACATATAAAAATCAATTTATGACATGATTTGTTTTCGTTACCCACACAATTGTGATGGCCGACAGGAAAAGAGATATAACCTAGCCCGGCTAGTATACACAATTGTGTATGCAAATTTTGATTACGAGAAACGAATGTGTCAAACATAGAATTATGTGTTAATTGAAGACCAGTATACACATTTGTGCAACCCAATTAATTTTGTTTTGGTCAGAAAAATAATACTAACTATAATAATAATAAAATAATTAATGTTATCAAAAACAAATAATTAATATGTTATATAATTTATGTGCTATCAAATTATTATGCTCTTTTTTAAAAATTCCCATTTAACTAAGATTCGTTAAAATACGGAAGACAATACAACCTGTCATTTTTTAATACACATTTGTGTATGTTGAACTTAACTTGAAGCAAAAACAATTTTTGAACTCGAAAGGAATAACTCAAAAAATAAGCGGCATCTATCATTGTATCACAGCACTAAATGACATTGTCCTATTTATAAACTTTAACCTTCATTGTTAGATGGCGCTCTCGCTAAACCCATTTTTATGCGATAAACTTCAAAATATTGAGAGATTAGTGCACTAAACCCGTTTAGTTACTAAACCTCAAACAAAACCCGTTTAGCTAATCTCGAAGTTGACACATTAAGAGATAAACTCGAAAAAACGACTAAACGCGTTTAGCTAATCGCTAGTCTGTCAAGGGTATAAAAAGTATAAAGATTATACTAAAAACATCTGATTTGGTCAAGTATTTATCAAATGTGTCAAAACATGGACTAACTACATGTTTATTGATGTTGAAATTTATTATAAATGCCTAACCCCATATACAATTTTGTTTTATGATCCCGGTTTGTTCAGCAGGTATAAATATCACTCAGTTTCTGAAAAACAGAAAGGTAATACAATTTAAACCAATAATAATAATTTTGTCTAACACACTTCATCATTATTTAAGTATTCACAGCCGTTATTCTCGTAGAAGCCACCAAAAATTCTTTCGACAATCTTGAAACATCAAACGATTCGCATTATGGTTATGCTAGTCCATGTTCAACGTGCACATGGTTCATTGTTTCGTTTATGAAATAAAATCACAAATTATAAGTTAAGCAATTTAGATTATAAAATTAAATTTCTTTGCAAACTTATATCAGCAGAATGATCCACAACTAAAAATATAGCGAGACTTCATCCTGCATATTTAAATGATTGTAATAACACTTTCTACGACGGTTTTGATAGAATGGAATCTAGTGAACCTTCGACGGATCCATTAGGTGATCCATATAACATAATAGTATTATCGTATGATAATTTAAAATTTGATTACGGATGGTGTGATTAATTCCAATTCATAATCAATCTCTGCCAATTTTGAAATGATATTACATTTTCATTTTAAATATTTTAAAACATAATTGTTAGGCGATTTAAGTATTATAACACAAATTAAAAGAAGGGAACCGAAACGAAATAGAAGGATGAATTGAATGTTTGAAAATTGCGCTCCGGTTATGGTTAACGTTCTCTTTATAATTATAATCGTTACCGTTTTGGTTTTAAATTCGTTAAAAATATCGGGTAATATCGGTTCAGTTCTAGGAGAGAGATAATCTCTGCATGCGAGTAAGTTGAAACTCTAACATTTCATTAAATGGAAATGACAAATCTAAAATTATGAAAGCAAATTGTTACAACAGACACCAAGACCGGGAGCAAAATTCAATTCGTTTTGGAATCTGGGGGATATTGATACATGCATGAGCGTATCGAAATAGAAGAACAATACTACTCAAAACCGAAAATCGAACAAACATACTTTTTCAACAACCGTTCCACATAGACAAAAGTATGTAACAAACATTTTATTAATACTTTATTTCTTGTAGAATGATACGGAAGCCTAATTGAAAATTGAAGGATGGTTCCATAAAAGTTAATAAACCACTTACCATTATAAAAAATTTAATCAATCCATAAAGGATAATATTATGATTCAAATATTTACGATTTTTATTCGTATCTGAAATCGTGTCAAAAATGACATGCATTCATGACAAACTGCATACGGCTACTATTTTAAATTAAAGTAAACAAATAGCAAATTGGTAACTATTTTATTTTCGGATTTTAGCTTCGGATTTTATTTCGTATATCTGTGGTGTATCATTCGTATTAAGTTATCTTTAAAATAAATATATTAAGTTTTATTATTAGTTGTTACTTTGTCTTTTAATAAATAAATATTTTACTTCAGTTTTTGTTGTTATTGATTTGTTATGTCACGTTTAGTATTTAAGAAATGTCAATTTATGACATTTATGAAAGGTATAATGAGTACGTTTTATTAAGTATATAATTAGTATAATTGTTATAACTGGTATACAGTTTGGTCTAGTTGAAACACTGAATCATAGAGACCTTAGCTAGGTTGTATACCAGTTAAATTGTATATAAGGTTTTGTTTTGAATTTTTTCCAATAGAGTAATTTAAGAATTGTTTAAAAAATTATATAGAGCTTTGAAAAATTCCGTTATAAAAAGCTAAGACGCAATTTTGTGAATATAAAAATTGTATTTATTATCAGATAATTATATAATAAATAAATTTATAAATGTTTATTAAAATATATATAATTAAATTATATTATTAAATGTATGTGTAATTAATTTATACCTGCTGCCATTCTATATTCAGTTACAGGAGAACTGAATATAGATTTAACATATTTAAATATAAATATATGTATATACAACGTACAACATATTATGTACAACTCCTAAAGTGGTGACCCCGAAAAAGTTATATAACGGGCAGCAGACAAATAATATAATTTATGTAACACAATATTATACAACACGATATTGCAACTTGCCTCAAGAGGGAGCAGTTTAACAACCAGGTGTTATTTGAATCATCCCGATCCCCGAATCCAAATCATTTCGCCAATTAAGTTTAACAAACTTCAAGAGGGAACTGGAAGCAGCCGGGAGTTTTACAACTGGAATTTACGGAAGCAGCTAACTATTTAACATAATTAAAACTGTAAGTACTAATTATATTTTTAGTAAAGCGTACTCACTTTCCGCCGATTGTTTCATCAAATTTTTTAAAAAAAAAAGGCAAAATAATAAAAAATAAAATTATTTTAAAATATTAAAAACATTATGTTCATTTTTTCGTGCGTTCTTTTTGTGTGTTCAAGTTTCTTTTTAATTTTAAGTTTCATTTTTCGTCTTGTGGTGCGTGGTATTAATACGGATGATGAGGAATCGAATACATCCAATTTACACTCCTCTGATCAGCGAAATATTTTAATTAGTAATGAAACGATCACTGTAACTCATGAACAATTGCGTTCATTAGTTCAGGATCAAGTCCGTATCATTTTGGCAGCACAGTCAAATGGTTCTTGCTTTACTGAGTCGTCTTCTAAGGCTAAATCTGATAATGAGATTGATAGTGAGTTTAGATCTATGTCTAATCGTACGGATCTCAAACAAATAGCGCATGTTGCATTTAAACCACCCCAACCTTTGTATTCGCAAAATCCTGAAGTATGGTTTGCTATTTTGGAGCAACAATTCCAGGTAGCAAACATTGTTACAGAGTCCACTAGATATTCACATGCGGTAGGTGCATTAGATGCGAGGTTACATAACCAATTTGCCAGTTTGATAATGAAAAACAAAGGCAAACATCCTTATACCTTTTTTAAGCAAGAGGTGATTAGAGTGCTAGGTGAGTCGGAAAGATCAAAATTGAATAAATTATTACACGGTTTAAGGCTGGACGATCAAAAACCTTCGCAGTTGCTTGAGCAAATGAATATGAATGCTGGAGAACATTTTGAGGAAGGTACCATAAGACGGTTATGGTTACAAAGATTACCACAACAAGTTCAATTAGTTTTAGTTCCTTTTGAAAACGATGTGACTTTAGGAAAGTTAGCTGAACGGGCGGATGACTTAATGGAAACTATGTCGCAACAGCAAATTCACGAAGTCAGCGATACATCCAAATTAATCAAGCAAAAGGAAACCTCAGTGTCATCAGTTAATGATTTTCGAGAAATGTTAGCTGAATTTCGAAAGGATATATTAATGGAAGTTTCTGCATTACATAGCCAGGCGAGAAGATCACATAGTCCGCATAATTCTTCTAGAAGCCAGTTCAGATCTAAAGAACGAAGGTCTGATAAAAACGAGTGCTTTTATCACCGCCGTTTTAAGGATAAAGCAACAAAATGTGTCTATGGTTGTCGTTATCACAACAATTTTATCGTTAGTCAATCCCAAGATGCGTCTTCAAAAAACTAAATTCAAGTCAGCATCCCGTGACGTATGTTGACGAAATTCATACAAATCGTCTGCTAGTTTTAGATCAAAATTCAAAATGTAAATTTCTTGTAGACACAGGTGCAGACGTGTCGGTTTTACCCGTAAAATTCTGTAACAAAAAAATCATTGAGCCGGATTTTTATTTATATGCGGCAAATGGTTCTAAAATTAAGGCCTATGGAACGCATACCATTTCTTTAAATATTAGGTTACGTAGAGTTTTTAAATGGGCATTTATTGTTGCCGACGTATCAATGCCAATAATTGGTGCTGATTTTTTGAAATCAACTGGGTTAATCGTAGATATTAAAAAAGGCAGAGTGTTAGATCCGTTAACAAATTTATTTACAGTGGGATCCATCACGTATGATAAAAGTCTTTCTTTAGCATTAGTGGATAAAAACAAAATTAATCCAGATATTGGTAAATTATTAAGCGAATTCGAAGTGATTACGCGGGAGTCCGTAAATATGAATACTCCCAAGCATAACGTGACGCACTGCTTAGAGACTCGAGGACAACCTGTAATGTGTAAAACGAGGCGCTTAGCTCCTGACAAATTGAAAATAGCCAGGGAGCATTTTGAGAGTATGATGGCTCAAGGCATATGTAGTCCTAGTAAAAGTGAATGGGCCAGTCCGCTGCATTTAGTTCCCAAGAAAAATGGTGAGTGGAGGCCTTGCGGAGATTATAGGGCATTAAACAACGTAACCACACCTGACAACTACCCTGTACCACATCTACAGGATTTTTCGTTCCAGTTAGCAGGATGTACAGTATTTACAACATTAGATTTAGTAAGAGCGTATCATCAAATTCCTATAGAGCCAAGAGATATCCCCAAAACAGCCATTGCAACACCATTTGGACTGTTCGAGTTTAACAGAATGACATTTGGTCTTAGAAATGCAGCTCAGTCGTTTCAGCGACTGATGCATTCTGTTTTGAGAGGATTGTCGTTCTGTTTCGTTTATCTTGATGATATTTTGATTGCATCGACTTCGTTAGATGAACATGTATTACATATCGAACAAGTTTTTAATCGCTTAGCCGAAAATGGGTTAATTATTAAGCTTGATAAATGTGTATTCGCACAACAAGAAATCTCGTTTCTGGGGCATTTGGTAAATGAAAAAGGAATTTTGCCATCCCCAGCAAGAGTAGAAGTTATACGAAATTACCCTCAACCTGTTAATGTTCAACAATTAAAACGATTTTTAGGGATGACCAATTTTTATAGGAGATTCATTCCATCTGCGGCACATGACCAAGCTATACTAAACGATTTTTTAAAGGGATATAAAAAAAATAGTAAAACACCAATTGTTTGGGCAGAAGAGTCAGTGCTTGCGTTTGAAAAGTGTAAGTCAAAATTGAGTGAAGCTACACTTTTAGCTCATCCAGTTACGTCAGCAAAATTATCGGTAATGGTTGATGCATCTGACACAGCGGTAGGTGCGGTTATGCAGCAGTGGGTAAATGAGGTTTGGCAACCGTTGGGTTTTTACTCCGTTAGGTTAACTGAGACGCAGAAGAGGTACAGTACCTACGATCGTGAGTTGTTGGCGGCTTATTTAGGTGTTAAGTACTTTCGCTTTTATCTCGAGGGACGAAATTTCATCCTCATTACGGACCATAAACCACTCATTTACGCTTTTCGACAAAATTTGGACAAAGCATCACCGAGACAGAGACGTCAGCTAGACTTTATTGGACAATTTACAACGGACTTACAACACGTAAACGGACTGGATAATGTAGTTGCTGATGCTTTATCCAGAGTAGAACCGATTAACATACATGAGACTATTGACTAAAACGAACTAGCCACAGATCAGTTACAGGACTTAGAACTGAAAAATATACTACAAGACAAGAACTCTGGACTGAATTTAGTACAACGACCGTTAGCTTTTAATACAGAAAAATTCATTTACTGTGACATTTCAACTGGACAAACAAGACCTTTCGTCCCAAGAGAATGGAGGAAGAAAGTGTTTGAGTCGCTACACAACTTGTCACATCCCGGAGTAAAAGCTTCAATTAAATTGTTGTCAAATCATGTAGTGTGGCCTTCAATTAGGAAAGATGTTAGAAAATTGGCACAGGAATGTTTGGCGTGTCAAAAATCTAAAGTTACAAGACACACTCAAGCACCAATTGGTAATTTTGAGTTCACTAGGGAACGTTTTATGGAAATACATATTGATTTAGTCGGACCATTACCTGTATCTAACAATCAAAAATATTGTCTAACAATGATTGATAGGTATACTCGTTGGGCGGAGGCAATTCCTATTCCAGACATTAACGCAAATACAGTTGCAAGCGCATTTTATACAAATTGGATAGCAAGATTCGGTGTGCCGCATTTCATAGTAACAGATCAAGGATCTCAATTTGAGTCAAATCTTTTCACGGAATTATCACATCTGGTTGGATTCGAAAGAAGACGTACTACTGCGTATAATCCTAAATGTAATGGAATGATAGAACGTTGGCATCGGACGTTAAAGGCAGCAATTATGTGCCATAATAGACCAGATTGGACGGAAATATTACCGCTGGTATTATTAGGTTTACGTACCTCTTTTAGTGAGGAGTTAAAAACTACTCCTGCAGAATTGGTATACGGAAGTACCGTCAGAGTTCCAGGACAATTCATTGAATCATCAAATATGTTAATTCCTCAATCTGAATTTGTAAATAATTTGAAAAAACATTTCGAAGAATTAAAACCTGTTAATGCATCTCGTCATACGAAAGAGAGAACCTTCATTAGTAAAAATTTAGAAAATTGTTCTCACGTATTTATTCGAACGGATGCAATTAAAAAGTCACTTCAACCCCCGTATTCAGGCCCTTTTAAAATTTTGAAGAGGGATAAAAAATTTTTTGAACTGGAAATTAAAGAAAAAAAAGTTAATGTTTCTATTGATAGAATCAAGCCGTGTTATACTGAGAATAGTGATGAGTTTTCAAGCAATCAGCCTTTAGCAACGAATGCATCGTGGAATTTAGATAATAAAACTAAAGGAGTGATTCATGAAACTCCAAATTCAAAAGAAAAAGTAGTTTTGGATCAATACGAGCAGTTAGGTAACGAACCAAATGAAGTATTGTCAAGACGCGGGCGTATAATTAAACTTCCTGTTCGATTTCAAGATTGAAAATCGTGTAAATATCGTGTAAATTAATAATTCGGTGAATTCCTTAAATTACACTGGAAGGGGAGTGTATGTGGTGTATCATTCGTATTAAGTTATCTTTAAAATAAATATATTAAGTTTTATTATTAGTTGTTACTTTGTCTTTTAATAAATAAATATTTTACTTCAGTTTTTGTTGTTATTGATTTGTTATGTCACGTTTAGTATTTAAGAAATGTCAATTTATGACATTTATGAAAGGTATAATGAGTACGTTTTATTAAGTATATAATTAGTATAATTGTTATAACTGGTATACAGTTTGGTCTAGTTGAAACACTGAATCATAGAGACCTTAGCTAGGTTGTATACCAGTTAAATTGTATATAAGGTTTTGTTTTGAATTTTTTCCAATAGAGTAATTTAAGAATTGTTTAAAAAATTATATAGAGCTTTGAAAAATTCCGTTATAAAAAGCTAAGACGCAATTTTGTGAATATAAAAATTGTATTTATTATCAGATAATTATATAATAAATAAATTTATAAATGTTTATTAAAATATATATAATTAAATTATATTATTAAATGTATGTGTAATTAATTTATACCTGCTGCCATTCTATATTCAGTTACAGGAGAACTGAATATAGATTTAACATATTTAAATATAAATATATGTATATACAACGTACAACATATTATGTACAACTCCTAAATATCCCTTTAGTGATTTACTAACACAATGGTGCGGGAAGGGCAAAAGTACCATGTCAAAAATTTAGTTTTGTATGTTTTTTGAACCAACTTACACATTTGTGAATTCCTTTTTAACTTATACCAGGTTTCCATCGTCGATAGCATAATAGAATAATAGTATAATACTATTATACTATCAAGCCTAGCTGGTTTTCCATCGTACGGTTTGGATTAAGCCTGCTCGAATTGATCATTTGATAAAAAGGATATTATTAATTTATTTGACACATACTATATAAGAATAATATATAACGATAATCAGCCAACAAATTATTTCTCATTGCGGCGAGAAAATATTAAAAATGGTAATGGATAAGCTACGAAAATTAAATTTAGTTTTACACTGTTAAATTTATAACGTTAAAAATAATATTTGCTACGTATTATATTTTGATAGCTAGTATACTGAAATATTTTAATAAACTATTATACTATCAACTTTGATTTTCCATCGTAATACTTTAATATTATAATACTATTATACTTGTATACTATGACGATGGAAACCCGGTATTATTTTCGTCCGAAAAAAACACTATCCCTTTCCTGACCCGCATACACAATTGTGTATGTAAACGACAACCGAATATGTCAAACATAGAATTAGGTGACAATTGAAAACCAGCATACACAATTGTGTATACCATTTAATTTTGTTTTCGTCCGAAAAATAACAGTAACTATAATAATGATAAAATAATTAATATGTTATCAAAAACTATTCATTAATATGTTATATAATTAATTTGTTATCAAATTATTATGCTTTTTTCAAAAAGAATTCCGATTTAATTAAGATCCGTTAAAATACGGAAGACATTACAACCTGTCATTATTTACATACACATTTGTGTATGGTGAACTTTAATTAAAGCAATAAACAAATTTTTTTGAACTCGAAAGGGCTATATCGTTACACACAATTGTGTTGGTTTTACTACAAATAAAGCGAAATTTTTTATCAACAACGCCATTATACATACTATGGTTTTTTACTCACACATTTGTGTGGGTTGGACTAAAACTGAGCCTTTTTTTGTTTTCTTGGTTGAAAAAGGGATATTATACGGTTTACTTTATCTTCATCATTGAATTACGATGATTGCACTCTTCATTGTTTTTAATTTCGTTGTTAATATTGTCGTTTCTATTTGATTTCTCTTTTTTAAAACAAATTGTTGTCTTTCTTATTTTCTTATAAATGTTAATTTACTATTTCTCTCTAATAATTAGTTTAAAATAACGATATTATGACGTCATCAATTTCCCGTATTTTTAAGCATTTTTGTTAAAAAAAATGCTATATGGTTTCGGTTTGCCGTCTGTCCGTCTGTGTCTACGATAACTTGAGAACAGATAGAGATATCAACTTAATTTTTTCACTAAAAGTTCAAGCAATTCATGGGAATGTGCTCTATTGATTTGGACATTTCTGTGTTCAGGGTGTTCTGAGATGCGAAGGGTTTTGTTAACCCCCCTCCTTAAAATTGAAAGATTTTTTTTTAATTTTCCATACTATTTTGATTTTATAGAGCATGTGAATGTGGAATAAAAATATAACCCGTGTGGATGTGGGTTTGTGTGGATGGTGTGGTTATGGGGGTGGTAGGAGTAGTGGTATGGAGGGTGGAGGGGCGGATGGGATGAGGTGTTTTGGGTTTGGTGTGGGAATTGGGATTTGATGGATGAGGGTTTGTGTGGTGTGTGTGTGGGAGAGAGGATTGAGGTGGTGTTGATATGGATAGTGCGGTATAGGGTAGTGCGGGTGAGATGAGTTTTAGGGGTTGGATAGTGGGTGGCGGGTGGTAGTAATTTTTAGGTGTGGTGGTTTGCGATTGATTGGGGTCGGTTCTGATTGCATCATTCGAATGAGTTGAAATTTATTATATTTGTCATCGATTTATGTAAAAAAAATCAATTTTTCAATAATTTTAATTCATGTTTTATTTATCAAACGTAATGCTACCTCCCATACAAAACCTATGAAAAGTTAGTTTTTTGATTATGTTTTATATCCCGTATTTGACAGTGCTATTTCATAGGCATGCTTGATTTATTAAGATTGCTTTGATAACACTCACTATATTTTGTTTATATATATGTTATTTATTTATTTAATATATATTATATCACTATAATTATTATTTATAATTCTAGTTCACAACAATGGTTGGTGTGTGAACGATTGTTCGGCTTTTTTCACTTTATATTTATTTAACTTATTATTATTCGAGACTGTGTCTCGTTCGCTTATAAAACCCGACTGATCTTTTTCGTTTCTTGTTTCAATTCCTTTTCGAGTAATTCTCGACATCTATCGACTATCGATAAATATCGAGATTCGCGAATTTAGTTTTTAGGTGGCGAAATAGCTATATTCAGCAAAACGAGCAATGCCTCGTAATTAAGCGGCACGGTGTATATATAGTTTTGCTGCGAGGAGTGCTATGAAGTGAAAAGGATTTTAAGGATTTGGATCCACTACAGCCCCTTGAAGAAGTTTTCACGGGATTACTTACCTTGTGTTTTAAGCCATTCATTCATCCATATTTTTTTTTGGTTCTCGTTTTTTTTGACGAATCAGTTGATGTTTTTTTCGTAATTTTACACGTTATGCTTAACGTAGTCAAATAGAAATAAGGCTTGCACTACAAGAGCGTTTAGCGTGTGGGAGCTTATCATGCATGCATGCCAAGCACAAGTCATTATGAGAACTAAAATTTGAGTCTACTCATAAAGAGCGCCTTTAACAAGCACAAATGAGCACCACTGATGTTTTTAAGTTTATACCCAGCACTATTCGAATACTTCTCGGTCGCCTGGAACTACGTCTAATGATTTTAAAGTAGATGCATTGTCTAGATTTATCCGTTAGATTTACGGAACTGTATTATAGTTCAATTCATGTTTATAAACTAATGTAGTAGTAAACAATCTTAATTATTGCCGGTACTTTGATTAACCGTTGCTTTTAATATTGGAAAACGTAGCGATTCCATTCCCGTATATCAAAATTCTTTTGTTTTATAAACCATAGGGTCGATTGTATTTTTAACTATTTGGATTAACATAAGTTATCACGTATTTATTGAAATCGGTTCAAAAAATATTCTGCAGCAGCCCTATACTTTAATCCCAAGTGTTTAGCACGATCCTGTAATATAAGGTAATTGTTGTATCGGTGCTACAAGTCGCCGATGTAATCAACTTCGAAAAATTAGTCAAGAAATCTGGAAAATAGGAGCACGAAAATATTCCCTATTTATGTTTACCCTTTTAATAGTTAATTTTTGTGCCCAGAATAATTGGTGACCTTTAGAAAAAAACAGTCAAACAGAACAAATGAAAAAAATATGATATACTAAAAATATGATATGAATATTCAGCTTGTTGAGGTGCATTCAGATTAACCTACATAGAACAAAAGAAGCGACGGCAAACCTCTGCCCCCTTTACATCGAATAACTGGGACGTGGCACTTATTCAAGAAATGTGGGCCAAAAATGAATGAATCCTTGAATTTCCAAGTAAGATAGGATTTTTTTTAATATTTCAACAACAATACTTTCATTCCTTCTCTTAATATCTTTTCCGTTAGAGGGACGAGGAGGAAACGAGGACGATACCCCGTAATCGCATAAAGCCATATTTATTAATTTAAAGTTCATCACCAAAACTGCACTAGATGCCTAGTGTGCTTACCTAGATCGGTATCACAAAATATACATTATGATTAAATAAATTGTGTGATCTTAATGGAATCGTTTTGCAACATGACCAATATTCATTACAGAACCAGGCAGAATAGCATTAATATTCCGCTATAATACAAGAAACATTATAGCAGCAAGTGGCTTAACTTGCACGAAGCAATCTCAGAATCAATCATCATTCATACGTCCTCGATTTTGCTACAGTGTAGGGTGGGACGTGACAAGCGAACTGCGAAAAATTGGGAGTGCTTCGGCGACAGTACAGATTCCAACGAAAAAAAACAAATAGGAATATTAAAGTAAATATTATTAGTGCCAGTATGCAGATCACAGACGGTATATTTGCTCACAACATTTCGTTATGAAATGGGAATTAAAACCAAGCATAGTACTCAGATTAAGGACTAGCGGTATATAAAAGAATTGCCTTCCAATTTTCCACTTGTATGTATAACAGTTCCCTTTTTTTTGTAAAACCTAGGTAAATGAATAAAATTAAGACAGTTCCTGATCAACGGTGGAAACCTAAAGTTGTTTGAATCGTGTTAATCCTTAATTGCATTAAATTTTATTCGGATGAAGATTTAGCTACTTTAATACTATCTAGACATTGAAATGGAACGCAGAAAAGATAATAATTTTATTTTAATTTGACCGGAACGATGTAGAACCCCAACAACTATCCCGCCGATAGGACCGATAAGACCATCTGCGCATTGCAAGCTCCATGCCAGCCTGTACTAGCATGGAAGATGGGTCGGCCCATGCAAAAACCATGTGCCGACCCATCTTCTGCTTGCAATGCGCAGATGGTCTTAAATCGACCCTACAGCCATACGTCCTCAATTTGGCTGAGTAGGCGTAAAGTAAGGACGTCAAAAACAAAACCACGAAAGAGCACGGTGAGCCTTGAGCCCCAAAACAGATTGCATTGTAAATAAATAAATAAAAAAAAAAAAAAAAACCATCCCGCCAAAATTAAATAACGCATTTGCCAATACTAACTAAAACGATTTTTATAAAGTTGTTTTCGTATTTAATATTACAAAAATTTATTGATGCTGATTTTAATTGTAAAATATAATATTTTCCGCGGATTAAATAAAATAATCCAGTTACGCACTTGAAACACATTCTGAAAAATAAAATTTAATTAAATTTTCGAAACTGTAGACATCAATTAATTATTTTGCTTACTATCGGATTCGGTCCAACCAATATGTGCCCCAATTTCTTTATTCTTTTCCACTAACCATTTGTACAAGGGATCAAAGTATTCTAATAGGGGGCCAGCATCCATTTTGCGCTGACCAGTCATCACTTCCATTGCATCTGGCCACGGTTTTGACGAACCAAGTGATAACATTGCTCTACATAAAAAAATACGTATGTGGTAAATTGAAAAAAGTTTAAAATATATTGCATGATGCTTACTTGAGTGTATTTCCTGCTTCAGGACTCTGATATATGTCACAATCGATTAATGCTTTTTTTGGATTACCCGGCTCATATTCACCTGCTTTAATACATGCCGCTTTGTGAAATTGGAATTGCACAATGTATGAGACTACATAACGTAAATATTCGACATCGGCCGCAACGTGATATTTGGCTGGTGGATCAAAATCATTCTCTGTACGGACTACTGGTGGCTCAATTCCCGAATATTGTTCCCGCAATTTCCAGAATCGGCAATTGTATTCGTTTGGTTTAATATTGCCGCGGAATATATCCCACCGATACTTGTCGATTGTGTACGCAAATGGAATAAATACTAATTTACCGAGGCCGCTACGGAAATACTGATTGATTTTTGCCTCATCATCTTCTTCGTAGTCCTTGAGTAGACCAACCTTTTTCAAATGTTTTGGTGTCGAAACTGAAAGGGATAAAACGTCACCGACAGCTTCGTGAAATCCGGGATTCGCCCCTTCTCGATAAACATTAGGCAAATGTTGATATTGCAAATAGTATTGAATATGGCCCAATTCATGATGCACCACAAAGAAATTATCCATATTTATTCGGGAGCATTGTTTGATACGTACATCGTTTAATTTGAAAAAGTCCCAGGCACTAGCATGACAGACTAAATCTCGCCCATCACTTGGTTTATCGATAATACTCTTTTCCCAGAAAGTACTGTAAAAAAAACGTATCAGTGTCAATCTTGGTAATAATGGTGAAATATTTACTCTGGTAGCTTTGTCATGTTAAGCGACTGGAAAAATTCATCGCCCATTTGGAACATTTTCAATGGGGTGTATCCCTGTTTTACCATCTCTTCAGTAACGTCCAATGATTTTTTATTGGGGTATGGTCTAATAATATCCGAAATTTCGTCCCATGACTGGGCCCACATATTACCAAGCAAGTGCATTGGAATTGGTTTATCAACCTGAACAATGGATCCATAAAATTCGCGCAATTTGTGTCGGACGTAGCCGTGAATTTGTTGATAGAGTGGTCGAATTTTTTCGAAAATCTCCTCGAGCTGCTGTTCAAATGTTGGATCTTCATAATATTTCAGCCAGTATTCGGCTAGTGATGTAGCATCTAAAAATAAAATTAAGATTTTATGTCTAGGTTCAAGTAAGCGCTAAATACGATGATTACTGTTTAAAACGGCTGCTTCGTTTCCCAAATTCACATATGTTTGGAATGCCTCACGAACTGGGGCTCCGGCATTTTTATACCATTCGACCCAGTAATATTTAAGCTCCTCAGGATCTTGCGAGTTTGTTAATACCTCTGTTATTTCCGGCTCTAATTGTAAATCACATTTCGTCTTATCTTCGTACGAACAAATCCTTATTTTAGCATAATTCGACGACATTGAATTAATCGCACCCTCCAGCTGTTTGTATTTATCTTCAGGTAATGCAGAATATCCTAGATCGGTCGATTTCTCAAAAATTCGAGTTAAATTTTTGTCACGAAATGATTTAAAATCATATTGTAGAAGATTTTCTGCGATTTCTTTATCAAATTTAGCATTTTCGGCTGACACCTCATTTTTACGTATCAGATTTTCCTCCGTTAAATTTGAATCGTATCCCCATTCAGCTTCCGCTGCACTATTTTTACGTTGTAGGATTCGCGGTTCGAGGTCATCGATCACCTGGCGAGCGCGATCCTCTGCTCGGGTCAATTCTTCTGACGTCAGTGGCACTACTTCCACGGATGCTGAAGTGGCCTGTTCGTAAAAAAAAAATATTTACTATAATCATCAAGAGGTGATTTGTCAGCCACCTTTCTCTTACCAAAGTACAGCAACAAATGATGAGTAATAATAAATTTCTTAGAATCATGACGAAAATTATTGCTTCGTTTTCTAAAATAGTAAATAAATAAATGCAAACAATAAATATTAGAAAATGTATGTCAAATTACAGTTGGGTGACTAGATTGTTACTTAGGGTTACTTGTCCTTAGGGCTATACGAACTGTTCACGGAGGTACTTCATTGATTGAAAGGTGCAATTTAAAAGTTATCTCGCACAATTAATATTCGCCAACTTCTTTGAATATATAAATTGGCAGTACAAATGGATTAAAAATACAATAATTAATGTACTTAACAAGTATAAAGGACGATTATTGTTGTGATGTGGCAACACAGTTAGGAAAGAGTAGGTGGTCTATTGAGTACCTACATGAGTATGATCGTTGTAATACACCACGGAATGCAACGGTCGCATCAATAAGACCAAAAAAAAAATTATAAAAATGTTAACATGGATATCGACATTAAAGAATTCATTAAGATGATGATTTAAAGATGACGAATATGCCAATAAGGCAGACTTTAGTTTTGTATCCAGACGTCTCAAATAGTGAAGTGTTGGCAACGCACTGATGGAAAAAGCGGAACAGAACGCTAAGGCGCTAAAATAAAAGGCAGCCTACGTTCCGTCTCGAAAGTGTGGGGCAATTTATTTTTTGGTCCTGCACGGTCGAGACGACGTTATTACCCAAAATGGCAATCACAAAAAATGAAAGAGGAAATTAAGCAAAAATTTCCGTCGCATGTTGATTAATTCACTAAGCGTGTACAACAAAAAAGAGCCATCATTAACACTGAAGACAACCGGTGCCTATCTCACCACAATTATTGGGAGGAATCAATCCGATCGATTACTCGGATTTCTTTGGACCGCTGGTAGCCACCAAAAAAAAGGGCGAGTGTATTTGTATACAATATGGGGTAGATACTCGATCGGCTAGCAAGCAAGCAATTTGCTAGCCGAAATCCTGGCTGCTAAATCAATTTTACCAAGAAAATTTGAATTTCAAATAATATTTTTTATAAAATTTTTGTTTATTTTTGCAATTGCACAGTAAAACAACGCAAAAATTTGCTGTTCATTTTTTGAAACCGCAAAATTTACTGTACACTCGCAAGAAAAACAAAAAATTTTTGAAAAACATAATTTGAAATTCAAATTTCTTTGGTAAAATTGATTGAGTAGCCAGAATTTTGGCTAGCAAATTGCTTGCTTGCTAGCCGATCGAGTATCTACCCCTATGTTTGCGTCGATTATTCAACAAGGTTGAATGAAGCAAGCTGGAACCATACAAAAACCCAAAATTAACCAGTCCAACGCCTTCTTGTATGTGGAGATGAATGACGAATAAAAAACTTATGACCTAACCGAATGGAATCGGTCGTAAAGACAGAACTTGGCATTTTTAAACAATTAATCGACACAATGATGAGCGGAGCTAGCAATACTTTTTCTATCATTAGCGATTTTATTGATGGAGGAATAACGTGAAAGACCATCATGACCTTCTTTTCGAGGCATTGAAGCGCATTCAATGTTACGGATTTTGGCATAAAATCGAAAAGTTTTCATTAGACCAAAACTGGTTGGAGTTTCTGGACCACAGCGTCGACGTTAATGGCTTACGATTAAATCCCAAGAAAACCGATATGCTGAGTTTAATTTCCGTTTATAGAGACGTCCAACAATATAACCGCTTAATTTGGGCAACAATAATTTATAATACTTTACTGAACCAAATCTGTATAGCTTTCCAGATTTTCCTCCAAGGATGGTTAGGGTTTAATAAAATTCCAAATAAGGCCAATTATAAACGATTTAAAAAATAAGAAAAACATGCGACTGTTCAAAACTTAATTCTAAGGAATTTTCGCTCCAAACCCGAAAACCCCAACTGCACGTTGAAATCATGGCCAATGCTAAAAGATCCGTAGTCAGGAGTGCATATCGATTTTGCAGGACCCGTAAATAGTTTTGGTACCTGATGATCATTGACGTGTTTAGCAATAATGGCCAGAAAATTTTAAAATGGAATCAATAGAAGACGTTTTTTCCCGTCAGAGACTCTGCGACACATCGTTTCAGACAACGGTCTCCAATTTGTGTCAGCTTTGTAGTGAAAACATATAGAACACATCAGAACGGCACCACTCCCACCACAGTCAAATGATTAGGCTGCAAATTTTATGAACTTGTTGAAGAGCCAATTAAAAAAGCTACAGTAAAGCGGTGATGGAAGGACTGATGACAACGAAATTGGATTTATGTAAACAAAGAACCAAACATCCAATAGAATGCGATACGAAAATGTATCACCAATTCAATCAGCACTATTCGCAAAGAGAAAAGTATTGGAGGCTGGTAAGGACGGGATATTCAAAAGTTTCAGCAATAATAAGTGGCATAATTGTCACAGGGAATTAAGATGAAGAGATACGGGTTAATAAACTATCTTGTGCTAACCGAAGCTCAATTAGAAAATATAGCACAATTGATGCTGTATAAGACAGAGGAAATTTACTAGCAGAAAATTAGAGATTATACTACTCGCCACTAGTGGCAGCAACCACAAAAAGAATTTCTGTTGAACATTTTTTATTCATTTTTGTAAGTCCATCTATCCAATTTTCCTGTTCAAATTTTCAACTAACTTAATAGATGGTTAGTTCAATACAGTCGTTCATAGCAAGTATACGTTTGAAGTTTAGATCTAAATGGCATTTTTTGGTATATGAACATTAGCGACCTCTACAAATAACTGGTATGAAATTTGAAAAAATTAGTATCCAGCACAAAGTATAACTGATCCCATAGAATACGCTACCGAGAATGAAATATCTGGAATTGATTTAGTTAAGTTAATTGCAGATTAATATTGAAATGACTTGCAAAATGTGGTTTGATGTGAGAGCCACAGTGAAATAACCGAAAAAAAACCACAAAACTTTTGGAGTGACTTCTAATAACCCTTTTCTTAATGTTAAAGGTAAAACCATTTTTGCATTTTATCATCTTCCACACTTACGTAAGGCGATTCAGAATAATTTAATTGTAGCCGATAAAATAACACCAGATGGCACAGGAAGTTGGAAGGTTATAAAAGAGATACACATTTAACCATCCACGCGCCCAATGCTACACATTTATATAAACTTGTAAAAATACGAACGAACGATTCCTTGAATAAATTTGCAGCACAAGTAAATAAAAAATTTGTAATACCAACCACAAACTTTATAGACAAATTAAATGAACATTAAGATTATCTAAACAGTTCCGACCTCCTTCTGAGAAAATCAAATTTCGTTTTAGCGAAAAGCTTGGATCAAAATGCCTGAGGAAAATCACATTTGTAGTTATCAGAGGAAGAGGAAACTCTTATACAAATCCGACAAACTTTGAATATTGTAGAATTTTTGCACTAATATCAAATTATACTGACGATGAAAACGAAGGTGAAGTTATGAGTGGCAAGCCGCCCGGTCAATAAATTGGTCAATGATTAAAACAAAAATTGTTTGTTTAATAAATTGTCGATTTCGCAAAACTAACGAAGAGTCGAATCTGAGGGAACGTGCACGGTTCTAGAATTGTTGAGAATTTTTTATAATGATTATTGTACCTTTCTCGAGCTCTATAGTATGAGGAGGTATTCCTCAAGGAGCTTGTTCATATAGAAATCCCAACGGAAAATTGAGTACACAATTTCTGGAGGAATATGAATGGTTTCTGGATCACGCAGTGTACACGTAAAAAAGTGTGTAGTAATATTAAAGAAACACAGTAGTTAAACCAGTTTTCATATTGTTAACGAAAATTTCCATAATATTAAGAAAACATTTAAATATTTTGTAAAATGTTTGAACTGAAATCATAACGAAACTGCTTTCAATAATATAACGAACGTTTTCATCAGTTTTTTGCATACAACTTTAAATTCTTAAATAAATATCACTAGCAAATTTCTAATTATTTCTATGCGTAACAAAAAAAAATATCAAATTAAATTGGTATAGATATTGATACAAATTGCTGGTTTAAATTACATTTCAATAACCAGAATGTTTAAAAAAGTAATAAAGGGTTATCCAATTCAAGCTTGATAAAGTAAACTTAAAAAAAACACACAAAATATTCGGAATGTATTGTAATTTTTATTTCATTTTACAGATTGATCCTTGCCATTTTTAGTTAAACAAGATATCATTCAAATGTCCTCCACGGGACTTCTTACAGGCCTTGATTCTTTTGAGGTAATTTTCAATGACTTTTCGGCACATTTCGGGCGGTATCTCGGCCATTACCTTACGAATATTAGTTTTCAATTCGTCAAGAGTTTGAGGATTGTTTGCGTAAACACGATCTTTCGCGTAGCCCCACAAAAAGAAATCCAAAGGCGTTAAATCACAGGATCTTGGAGGCCAATTGACATCAGCCAATCGCAAAATCAAACGTCCAGGAAATTTCTCTTGCAAAAGATCTCGATTTGCTCGTGTTACGTGACTGGTTGCTCCATCCTGCTGGAACCACATATCGTCAAGATCATAATCTTCGATTTTCGTAAAAAACTAATCGGTTAACATGCGGCCATAGCGCTCAGAATTGACGGTAACGGTTCGTCCATGGTTGTTCTCAAAAAAATACGGCCCAATCACACCACCAGACCACAATGCGCACCAAACAGTGACTTTTTCCGGGTGTAATGGCTTCTCTACAATCAATTGTGGATTTTCTGAGCCCCAAATTCTACAGTTTTGCTTATTAACGTATCCACCAAGCGAAAAATGAGCTTCATCACTGAAGAAAATTTTGTTCGAAAAATCAGCTTTAATCAGATTTAATAATTTTAACGCGTTGGTCGATTGTTAAATGCTCCATATTCTTAAATGGCAGAATGTCAACTAAATAAATGACAGCGTACTTGACGTTTATCTTTGACAGATGTCGGTATACAGATTTCTACTTTATCAACCTCGAATTGGATAACCCTGTACTTTGATAGACTGACGTATGGAGGCCATTCTTTTGTAAAATGTAAAAAAGGCTTATAAGATTTTGAGATATATATTTTAGTGGGTCAGGATATTAATATCAATCCACAATTTTTAGTAATGCGAGTGCTTTTTGAACGTTGTTAAACTAAATATTTCTTATGATAAACTCTTGGCTGCCCTGCCCTCCTATTTGGGTTCGAGGGTTTTAACAAATAAATTATATTCCCGTAAAATAAAAAGTTATATAAGGAAATGGCTATAGAACTTCTTATGTTTCCAACCAAAGTTTAATTTTCCAAAAAAGTCTGCAGTGTGCTTCAGATTATTAGTAATTCCATGCCATCGAGAGCCAATTTATTATATAAGGTAAGTGTTTCGTTTTTCGGGAATTGAAAAATGTCGTGCTTTCCAGGAAATACTATTTATTCAAATGTTCGTATAGATATCCGTCCATAACTGAATTTGACTTAAACAAATTCATTCAGGAAGACGAACACCATTTGACAAAATATTTGCTTCTTCTAGTCGTACACCACCCCATTCAAGTAATTTTATTTTCAATTCTTTACACACGCTGAAACATTTCTTTAGCCGTCAAACTTAATTAGATACATATAAATACTCAATAAAATTATCCAATATTGAGTATGCGCTGGTACTGTACAATGGAGGAATTATTTCAACATTTGTTGATTTGTGTATATAATATAATAACAAAGAGTTTAATAAACAGGAACCATACAGAACAATAATAAAAAAAGAAGAAAATGTACCTTTCAGACAAAATCAATCAATCAAACTTCATAGTACCTCTACACATTTAATAAAAGTTAAAATTCTAGAATTAAATCTATCACACTATTACAAACAAATAAAAAAAACAAAATGAAAAAATATGCAAATTTGGTGCAAAATTGTATTAGTTACGAATCTACTCGCACAAAATAATTCTATTATAATAAGTAAATTGTTTCATTAATATTTTGAAAACAATTTCTTTAAAACTATTTTTACGAAGAAAACAAATCATTATTTTAACGCAAAATGTAAAGAAAAAAAAATCGTTTCATTGCATTAATGAAAATATTTCATTAGGCCAACTGTACATATATTTATTTCATTGCAGGAATGACGTCAATATTTCATTGGTTTAATGAAATTATTAATATGAGTAGTTTTTTCAAACAAAATAGCAGACGCGGTGCTAATTGAAATTTATAATTTAATAAATTTGAAGTGAATTTCATTTTTATAACAGTGAATTTAGTTTAGCGTGAATATAAGAGCATGTTGCCACAAATTACTCGAAATTTGTAAAAATAAACAAGCAGAAGTACAGAAGGTAGTGATTAATTTATAGTGTTAAAGTTAGCTGAAAGATGGTAATGCAGATAGTGCATTTGCTATCTCAGCAGACAGATGGTAATGCAGATAGTGCCTTTGTCGTTCTAGGCAAAACGTGGTAATGCAGATATTAATTTTGTTGTACCACCCTCACTATGCCGATTCGATAGCCCATGACCATAGGTAGATTCTGAGTATATGGTTAGGGTGGGTCTGATGGGTTTGTAGGAGTGAAATTTTGATTTTCTCCTTTTCTCAACGATAAAATCGTTCGTCATCCGAGATTTTGGCATATAGACACCAATCTCACCATGCCGATTCGATAGCCCATGACCATAGGTAGATTCTGAGTATTTGATTGGGGTGGGTCTGATGGGGTTGTAGGAGTGAAATTTTGATTTTCTCCTTTTCTCAACGATAAAATTGTTCGTCATTCGAGATTTTGGCATATAGACACCAATCTCACTATGCCGATTCGATAGCCCATGACCATAGGTAGATTCTGAATATATGGTTGAGGTGGGTCTGATGGGTTTGTAGGGGTGAAATTTTGATTTTCTCCTTTTCTCAACGATAAAATTGTTCGTCATTCGAGATTTTGGCATATAGACACCAATCTCACTATGCCGATTCGATAGCCCATGACCATAGGTAGATTCTGAGTATATAAGTATCAAAATTTCACCCCTATAACCCCATCAGACCCACCCCAACCATATACTCAGAATCTACCTATGGTCATGGACTATCGAATAGTCACTTATAGTCACTTTGGGCTCGGATACTTCAATTTAATATATAATTTGTTTAACTTTCGGCTGAACTAGTCAAGACACTATCTGCATTATCGTTTTTTTCAATTTCGGCTGGCAACTTTCGGCATCTTGTTAAAGTTAGCCGAAAGTTGTCAGCCAAAAGATAATACAGATAGAGTCTTGACTAGTTCAGCCAAAAGTTAAAATCTCTTTATATTCTCGCTCCTATCGATTTTTAAATTCCTATAAACTGAAATAATTTCCCCATTACCCAAAGGATATAATCCTAAACGATACGATCCTGAATTCGAGTTTATCACTGATTTTTGCTGTATTCAAGGCACAATCTGCATTATCTTTCGGCTGGTAACTTTCGGTTAACTTTAACAAGGTGATTAATTTATTATATTTTAATGAGAATTATTTTAAGGTGATATAAAACAATAGTGGCGTCGTGGTGTAGCGATTTTAGTAAAGAGGATTAGTATACTTCTATTATTTGTAGAAATATTTCGTGCAGCGAGATATTGTAAATTTGGATATATATAAATATAATACTCGTATATATAATACGAGATTTAGTAAACGTAAAATTTTCTTGATTATAATTACAGCTGATGTTGATCTAGAAAACGCAATTAGATCTTCAAAGTTGGATAACCTAAGCCCAGAACAATTAGACCACGTCTGGCAGTCTTGTGCCGCTTAAATACTAACAACGCAGTATAAAACACCATCCGGTTATCGAATGTTAAGTATATTTTAATAAATATTTTTCTCCACTTTTTATTTCGTTCCTTTAAAGTCACAAGTAATATGAGGCAATTTTTTATCCAAAAGTTCTCGAAGTTTAGTTTTTAAAAAAGTATTTGTTTATTCCGAATATTTGTTCAGAATATCGGGCCATTATGTTACTAGCAAGGTGATCAACCAAATTTCAACTCGAATTAAGTTGGTTCCAGGGAAAGGAGGGGGAGGGGACGGGGGTTTATATATTTTTTTCATTTCTTGTTTGGTTAAGATTACTATGATTTTTGTTAGGGAAACCTTTATTTTTTATTGTGGGATCTTATTCTTTGCAAAAAATCAGGAAACTTTTATCAGACTAAGTTTTTTCTGACACTTGCGGTTTCTATGATGTTCAGTAAAACACTTAACATTTTAACGTGCTTTTTCGATAAATTTTTGAATTAGCTGTATTTAATCAGAGTATTAGTTCAGAGTTCTGTCACAGTATTAGTTCATAATTAAAATTGTAGTTTAGCCACAATATTCAATAATAAGCTTAATTATTGAGGCTCAACCGTGGAAAAATTAACAATTGAAAAAAACATTTGTTCTGATAATAAAACAAAGTTATTTCTCCTTGGAACCTAAAAATGCTTTCTTGGACCATTTTCTAAAGTTCACTAGTCACCAGGACGTCAGCGCAGTCTTTGGACAAAATTTTATACAACTATACTCTCTTAAACGATATTTTAAACTTGATGGTTAAAGACGGATGAGTAAAAGATAAATCGATCTAGGAATGTTTAAAAAATTTGAAGGAACGAGATGGTGTAACACAAGGTTTTTACCCAACTAAAAGCAATCAGTGGCATTATAAACAAAACATTATTTGTTTTATAACACTTTTTACTATTTTATTACCGAAATCCGAATTATTACTCATTATTATTATATTTTTTCAGGCAAATGCGTGTCTGAGTAGTTCCTACTCAAAAAGTAATAACTTTAGACGATGAAGGATCAAAAACCATAACTAAATAAAAGACTTTCAAGATTCTTTTTTATTTTCTGCAAGTGGCCGCACCACGATTAACAGAACGAACTCTTTTATTTATTCAATATCCAAAAGAAAAGAATAAAAGATATGTTTCTGTGATATTGTCTTAGTTTTAAGCTTGGAACTGAAAAATGCTACATTTTATAATTTTGTTAAAATCGTTTATTGATCATTATATTAAAATCGTTATTGATCATTAATTAATATTTGTTGATATTTAAAATTGGAACTAATCTATTTTTGTTTTTGGCCAGCGTATGAGTTATATTATTTTGTGTGAAATCGTTGTGCTGGCCATCAAAAAAGTATTAATTCAATTTTGCCGAAAACGTTTAAAAGCTTTGCTAACAATATAAGAGATACACCCAAAATATGGTACAAGGTAATCAATTTTTCTTATTATTTTCTTTTCATTAAAATAATGTAAGCGTATCGTTGTGTTTAATACTAAAATTCATTTAAGTAATTATTAAAAATGAATAAATGTGTTGAATAAATGTAAGTTATTCATAAAATTAAAGTAAATATTTCGTTTTCGTTAAATAAACGAACTGATTACTTTTATTTAAAGAATAATTTACATGTTCGCAATGCAATTAGGCAATTGTCGATAAGAATTTTGATGTTTAACATAATGTAAGCTTACATGTAAGCTTACATTGGTAACCCAAACAAAATCATTAATTTTCAGTTATTATATTAAAAACGCATATTTCACTAATATAATGAACGATTTCATCGGACAAAAAATAATGATGAATATTTTCGTTATATTTACACCACTATTTTTTTCAGTGAGGAAATTTTTGCAGTCTACCCTCGCCAAATCTAGAGATCCATTGAGTGTCCTAAGGTATTCCGTAATTACCGGGACATTTCAACCGGGATGTTTGAAGCGACTGCTTCCTCTAAACATCGAACCCACACGAAGTCAGATGCAAACTATGCACCCATGCAGCAGCTTTGGAAGGGGGATGGTCAGTTCACTAGAAGATACGCAATTGCTCTAAACTTTCAACGCCTCAGAAAAGCTCTAATTATCTCGTAGACTCACTGAGTACATGCACGAGGAGACTACTTCGTTGGCACCTAATGACGACGTTGCAAACTGTTGCTTGGATAGACAACATTTTTTGAGATTTCGGCATACAGCATTTTCCGGGCATTTGCGTTCGGGGTATTGAGTATTCAGCATGAAATAAGAACCGAAACCCGTTGCAAGACAAAAATACTTGTTCCAAGACTGCTTTGAGTGTGATGTACTCACAAAATTTGGCTGTATAATATATTTTATGGCTTATATATTCCATAGAATTAGTAAATATCAGAAGAGCGTAATGAATGTCAAAAGCTGTTAATTAAATCTGCTGAAAAGATGACAACAAATAATGTCAATTTTAACTACTATAAAAATTATACAGCAAATTTGAGGGACTACATCTTTCGACAAAGGAACTTTTGGAAATAGCAAAATATTTTAGATCAGTTTTCCATGAGGTGCTTAGTATAACTCCCCATTTCAATAATAATAACAATTTTATTTATAAAAAAAGTTTATGTCCGTGCAATGTAGTTTAAGTACCCTTAAGACATGGAACTGTCAGAATTGGCTTATATTTATAATAATAAGATAGCAAAATTTCTAAGCAAATAGAATATTGCTGTTTTCCCCCAAATAAGCTTTAAAATTGTTCGGGATCCTCAATTTAAAAACAATATTTAATTAGTCGCATTCTTGAAATACGCAATATCATATGTAGGCAGTTTGCCTACATGGCCAACGAAGAAACAAAAGGCTAAAGTCTATATCAGTCAAAACCATTCGCGGTCAAAAACATTTAAAAAACATGAGACAAAACAAAAATTAAGATTAATTTAAAACACTAAACCAAGGCTTGTTACTGTGAATTGTATAAGGCGGAACAATTCTCATGTGTAACGGACCACATACTAATACATACTAAACTTTCTTAAACCATTTTTTCGGGCTTGGACGACTATAGCGAATGGAATTAAAAAAATCCTAACGTCGCAAACTTACATACAGAGAAATGTGAAGTTCATAATAAATAATTTAATTGCAAAAAAAATGAAACGTGTGTTTGCGAATTGCAAACTTTATAGGCGATTCCGAAAAGATTTCTAATGATTTGCGTACCATCTGATTTATCATAGTTAGCGTTTGCTAATTCTCATTGATATTCCATTACACGCAAAATTTTAGAGGAATTGAACTAGTAGAAGCGGACAATTGAAATTGTCCGACAAGCGCTCGATAACATAGGAAAAATGCAACAGACGGACGGACAGAGGTGTAAAACCTCTGAAACAACTAAGGTGCTAATACAACAAATTAGCCCGATAGACAAAAAATGAATAGAAAGCAAATCTCTTAATCTTAAGCAAATCAAAAAAAATTACAGAAACTAGTTTTGCAATAACACTCGTTTTTTTTTTTTTTTTTTTGTATTGGTAACTATGCGATCTGTTTTGGGGCTCAAGGCTCAACCTGCTCTTCCGCGGTTATGCTTTTTACGTCCTTACTTTACGCCGACCGGCCAACTCGAGGACGTACGGCTATAGGACCGATTTAATACCATCTGCACATTGCAAGCTCCATGCCAGCCTATACCGGCATGGAAGATGGGTCGGCCCATGTGTTTTGCACACCGACAGGGGGTCATAGATGTGTTACATTTCACCACAGATCGAAATCTGTTAATGAAATTTCATTTTGCATCCTGCCCCTATCGGGATTCGAACCCGGTACCTCCCGATCCAAACGCCAAAGCTTTAACCACTGTGCCATTTGGTCGGTACTCGTTTTATTATAGATAAAAGTATGCCTAGAATAATAATTGAAAATTTAAAAAAAAAAGTAGACAGCTGCGTCTGTGTGACCTATATTTTTAGTAAAAGTTGAATATCTCAAAAACGACTTGACCTAGAGTTCCCAAATTTTAAATGTGACCTTTTTAGAGTAGTATCTATCTGTGTATAAATTTTGAATTTGGGAATAGGGAATTGGGAAAAACATTTTCATATCATTTTTGTCAAAATTATATTTTTCTGGCCTACTGCGGGAATAAGTTTAGTGTAAAATTTTTTAAAACAAAGTGAATTGGGAAACTTTTGTCCCACAAAATTTTTATAGGGAAAAATATTTTCCCATTTAACTTTGTTTAGAAAATATTAACACCAAACATGTTCCCTTAGTAGGCCAGAAAAATACAATTTAGATAAATATGTTATGAAAATATTTTTCCCAATTCCCTATTCCCAGGGAAAGCCAGAATAGGGCCACTGGTGTGTATAGTTTTTGCTGTGATAGTGCCAACAGACAGACGGCCTAAGTCTTTGTATAAGCTTGCTCGCAAGAGCGAGCGCTAAAAAACAGTTTCAAATTTTTACTTGGAATGTGTGAATTTTTATCATGTGCTCAAATAACCAGTTTCAGGAAGCTTTAATAAATTCTACACCCCTGGATAAGATATGCCTTTTCACAATTCATTCAAATACAACCCCTAAATTGCATCTACCTTTAGTTCATTAATCAGTGTAATACTAAATAAAGTTTTACTATTTTCTAATATATTGCCTTGATAGTGGAATTAAGTAATGGTAATATCTGTCCAGCCACTACTGTTTTCGTCGGTTATATTGGTAGCAGAATTAAGTATTGACAGATGTCGTATTCTGTAAGGCCGAATCATGGAGTTCTTATGAATTCTACACCCTTAACTTTAGCGCAATTCTAAGCACCCTACCAAGTTTTTCTCATCGATTACTAAAATTGTGGAATTAGGTGATATGTAAGCCGTTGAGAAAAACATCAAAATGTGTTTTGTATTACGGCAAGGCAAGTTAAAAGACGTAAAATTTATTAGAACTTCATCATTCGACCTTACAGAACAGATATCCTAAACCGATGAGAAAAAACTAGAAACTTCTTTTGTGTTACGCTACTGATGAGGAATTGAACAATAATTAAGGTATAGATACAATCTAGGCCAAGATTAAAAGTGTAAAATTTATTCTAATTTCATAATGACCAGATTGAAAAAATTTTACCATTACCTATATTTTCACCATTAAAGAAATTGATGAGGAAAGCCTGAAATTGCGTTTCGAATGTCATAAAACGCTAAAGATGATTGATTGAACCAAATAAGGGGTGAGATTGGAGTTTCTGCTCGAGAAATCGTCATAATTTTACGCTCTCGAAATCTCGAGAAATCTTTTTCTGTAATTTTCGAGATTCTCATTTCTCGAGAAAATTTGGACGGGATTTTAAAGAAATTGAGGACTAATGTTTAAAAGTAGATGCTCCGCTCACCTTTAAAATGATATTCTGCATAAATAATAAGAAACATTAGCCTTACATTTTATAATAATCTAGCAGCTGTCAGTGATGTTGTATTAATTGAATTAAAGATTTATAGTGAAAAACTAAACCGAAATACAACAATAGAAAACAATATAAGACATTTAGTATATATGTATATGTACATATTATATACAATCAACAACATATAAATAAAAATTTTATTATTTTGTTTACTACAACAAAGGAGATGATTATTTACGTGACGTCAAACAACTTCGAGAAGGTAAAAAGCTTATTCCATGCGCGACAAAAGCGAAAATTTTAAAGAATTGGGAACAAGCTTAAAAGATATTTATTTATTATTTTTTTAGCCGTTGCGAAAAATGACTGAATATGAAAGCGACAAGGTGTGGAATTATTTCCACACCTTGTCGCTAAGAACAGAGAAAAATAGGGATCAAGCCATATGTAGTCTCTGTGCAAAGATTCTTACTTGTAAAGCATCGTCAACCAGTGGCCTGCATCGTCATCTCACGAGCTTACATAATATGATTATGAAGCGGAAACATGCAAATGATTCTTCCACAAGTGGATCGGCAATGCATGGAAGTAAAATAGTTAAACAAATTGACTGTTATTTCAAAAATCCCAAACAAGTCCGCAATTTTGAACGAATTATATCAAAACTCACAGTATTCTATGGAATTCAATAAACGCTATTTGTAAAAGTTCGTTAATTAGACATAGTTTCGAAATGCAAGGTTTTATGTTACCGAAAAATCCCTGATATATAATGAACTTAATTTATAAATTCTACGACAGTGTCAAAAGCGAGGTAATTGCTTTGGCTATTAATATCAAGACAGAAAATCAAATATTGGTCCTGTCTATAGTCGAGCGGACAAGATATTGAAATTGCAGGTACTTAAATAATAATATTCATTTATATTATTCAAATGGAGAGACCGAAAATCTAGGTTTGATGTGCATCGAGTCTTGCTGAAAAATCGATTGAAATTGTATCGAATAAAATTCAGACATTTGAGTTGTATTGCGAATCTGATTAGTTTCCACAACAAGTGACGGGCCACCGTTATGCTAAAATACGCAAAATTATCTCTAGCTCATCAGCAATTATGTTACAATCACGCGCTACACTTTAGTATCTGTGCCATTTTCTATGAAAAAAGGGAATTTCTATAACTATATATACACACAAAAAAGTAAGCGGTGTTATAGATTTTTTATCCTAATGACTAGTTTATTTTTATCCAACCGGATAATTATTTTAGAATCCAATACCGCATCATCGGATAGATATTTAAGTTTATCCGATAGGATAACTATTTTTGAAAATAAAATTTGTTACCTCTTTTGGTGTTAAGGAATTTTCAACCGTTTGTGAATATGTTTTATATTACTAGGGAAACCCCCAAAAACTCAGGAAAATTCCCTTTGGATAAAATTTAATCCTTTTTTGGAGTTTTTTATAAAAAAAGTTTCAAAGATTAACGATTTTAAATATTACATTTCAGTCTTCATTTGAATTTTGTGGATATTACTTCAAAATTTCATTAATTTTTGTAAATGTAACATAAAAAGTTGTAGTACTGTATATTAAAGTGAATTGTGGAAATATTCAAGTGAGATCATCATTGTTAAGAATCTATTAAAATGGTAAACAAATAAATTAATGAAAAAAATGTGTGAATGAAAAATAAATGCTAATTTTTGTTTTTTTAATTTATTTAGAATTTGATGACAATTTCAGTGTACTGCTTGTATTGAAACATCTTTGCCATACTAAGAGAGAAAAAATATATGAACGACTACCGTAAACCTACGGCCATATTCATTTTTAGTGTTTGAAAAAGTAAGTGTACTAGTAATTCATATTTATAAATTAAAACCTAAAATAAAATAATAACATATATTTTTAGAATGGAACAACTATAATAGATGTAATTACGCAGCCACACCTGATTCTTCGAGGTCCATCAAAGAATCTAGTTTTGTCATACAGCATTATTAGCGATAATAAGGATATTCCGCTATCATTGATTTTATAATCATTAATGTCTTTACAACGTTATTCAAGGCATTTTACCAAATTGTAAACCATATATCATTTACAAAAATAAAATAAAACTATGTAATTATAAAATTAAAATTTATGTTATTTACTTATTTCAAAAATTCCCACATTGGGTCTTTAAAATGCCCAAGAGGATATTCCCAAAAGATAAGAGAGGTGTTACGAAGTTCATCAAATCGGTGTTAAAATAATAATTATTTTAATGGATATAATTTATAAACAAATTTGGTGTAAAAGTTTTTATCCAATAGTATTTTTTGACAATTTTATTATAACATCCGATTGGATTCAAATTATAAATATCCGATCGGTGGGACACTATGTAACACCGATTCGGTGTTGTGGTGACCTTTTATTTTTTTGTGTGTAGCAGCCAGATCTGTGAGAGTTACTCAAACAGTGACTCAGTGTTAACTCAAATTCAGATGATAGTAGCGAGTTTTTTGGTGACACAACCACTGAAATTCAAACATGAGAATACATGAATAATCTCAAAAATAAGAACAATTGTTAAGTTGTGTAAAAATTCACCTGTTCGAAATAATATTCTACGATTAAATATAAATGAAATGGAAGGCGAATGTGGTGGGCTGCAATTAGTATTATATTATATTACTAGTAAAACCAGCAATTTTAAAAACGTTACGTGATTTAAACCCAAGCAACTTATGGAATCCGGAACTAGACATAGTTGTATCTAAGCCGCCAAGATGCTTCAGTGTTAACTGCAGAAGGCATTCTAAAATTTTTATTTAAAATCATAGGGTCATATTCGAAAATAAGCACCTATCTGTTAAATGAAATAAAAAATCAAATTGCCCAACGTTGGGACAAACAAATTATTTCAATTTTTACAAAATTTAAAAGTAAAAGCTGAAGAAGATGATTTTTTTCTAGCTCTTCTAAAATATAAATAATTAGAACCGCACAAACAATCTCGAGGCGATTTTAAAGCCTCTGATAATGATAAGGATGCTATGGATGAATCTCTTACAGCAACAACAGTATCAATATCGAAACCAGAACTAGAAGAGAACTCTGTTGATGAGCAACTGGAAAACTCCATATGCGATGCCTTAAAAGTGCAGCCAGTGACCGACGATGGCTTTCGACCAAGGAATTCAATATATATATATATATATATATATATATATATATATATATATATATATATATATATATATATATATATATATATATATATATATATATATATATATATATTTATATATATATATATATATATAGGAACCGACCGGCAGTATTACCAGTAATCTTGCGATGCTCAAAATGGCATTATTAATAATAAAACCGACATCTACTCAAAACGAGAGGAGATAGAGAAGTTTCTATTTCGGGAAATTTTTGCAGTAAGCAGCCTATCGTTTTTAAAACAGTATTTTTTTAAATGCAAAAATTAAAATTTAAAAATTTGAATTGAATTATTATTTAAAATTTTCCTTTTTATGTGATATACTATATTATAATTTAACGAAAATGTTTAATTATATTATGTATTTTGTGAATAGTGATGATGAATGAATGATTTTTTGTAATATGTATTTTATTGAATTTATTTTACGTTGTTGAACTAGAAATGAAACAAATAAATATAGATACCTATAATATGTGTAAGTTTTTACGTATTTTAAATTTGATATTCATAAATATAATGGAGTCAGAAAATATCTTGGAAAAATTTCGGGAATCTCGAGATTCTCAAAAAATTTACTAGAATTCTGGGGTTCTCGACGTGAGATATCAGAAAACAACACGACGTATATTAAAATCGAAAACACAATATGACGTTCATCACACCAACAAAAGAAAAACAATGATAAGAAATTTGTTTAATTAAATATTTTAGAATAAAATAATTTTAACTTTCTTTTACGTAGTAAATCTTCCCATTCCATAAATTGGGAGATCGCAGTTATTTTTGGCCATAAATGGAACTTCATTCTAATTCCGCACATAATTTCTCCGAACAACTCTGCACTTAAATTTAAACTTTTTTCGTTTTATGATGACGTAATGACAAAATTGAATCAACATCTCGGTGGCTCTTATAAAAAATATTTGAGTTAAATAATTGATTTCTTTTCATCTTTGACTAAGGAAGGTCTAGGTCAAACCAGCTTTCACGAACATGACATTGAAATCGTGGAGGAATGCAAACCTATAAAATAGCGTTACTTCTCTGTTTTGTCTGCTGGCCAAAAAAAAACTTAATGACGTAATCAATGGAACACTGAAACTAAAATTTATTAAAAACTGCAAAAGTTCATAGTCTTGTTTGAGAGGCTTTTTCAGATTATATTTCTGCACTCCATTTCCAAAATTCTTTTCGCCAAATTTCGCTTTTTTCATTAGTTAAAAAATAAAAGAGGCATTTACGGTGACAAAGAAGCCTTTTTATTAATTAGGAGTGATGCTTTTAGGTCTGCACAATGCAATTATGCAGAAATAAATTTTTTGTATATTTGGATCATTTGGTAATAGCAACCGGCACATTCAAGGATCACTTTGTTTTGTTAGAAAGAGTTGCCAGCTTCTTCAAGAAAGCTGGCTTCAATTAAACCAACTTCATGATTATAATCTTTAATTTATACGATGCGCGATGTCAGTATGGAGGGCGAGAATGGTTAGTGGACCATTAGCGGTCGATTTTGCGCAATGGAGCCTAAAATTTCAAATGTACCAATTCAAAATTCAATCAGTGAAAGGAATAAATATCTCAAATTTATTGTGACGAGATCATTGAACAACTCAAACTCAATGATCGGGGACAGAAAAATACTTTAAAGACCAAATATCCAGGCCAGTACAAAATCGAGGCCTTCATCTAAATTTAAAATATTGAAATTAAATCTGGTCCGCGTGTATACAAAGAGCTTTTCTGCTTAGCTTTCCATAAATTCGCGAAAACCAGTCACTTCCAGTGTTAATGGTATAAATTTATAATTAAAAAAGCCGCAAGAGGTAAAATACCTTATAAAATTTACAGTGTACTTTAAACACCACCGAGAACAGATAACACATCTCTTAGAACTTTGTATATCAAATTGTTGTGCAAAAATTATTTGCTTTCTAAACAACCAAGAAGCTCAATTTGCAAAAATAGCAGATGTCATAAAATAACCTTTTATCGTGTGTTTAAACAATTTTGCATAAACTTGCATAAACTGGTGGTATAGTAAACGAAGTTTTATGAACTTTAACAACTTTAGTCGCCAATAAGGGGCACCAAATATTAAGCTGTCAAAGAAGCAACTGCACTAAATGTTTTTAATTTGAAACCAGCAGTTCAACTGTAAATAACATAAAGATACCGTAAAGGTTATACAGGACAGCAAGTGTGAATTTAAAAAGCACTTGCTCAACAACAATATAAGCCCTTGTGTAAACAAGGGTCAACTCGAACGAAAAGGACAAATATTAAGATATACTTAGAAAAATGAGAGACAGTTTTATAAATGTGGCGTTCCCACCCCTTTTACATATATAAAATATATATATACATACTTGAAAATAATTAGCAACGTGCCATATTTAAGCATAATTCGAAGATCAAGGTCGTTCAAAACGAAAAGTATAAAGTGATAATTTGTTTAATTAACATGACAATCGCACATTCACTGATAGCTCGCTATCTGTCATTTTATATTACACAACAATAATTAAAAATATTGTATAAACGAAGAGAATTAATTACTTCGTTGTTGTAACATACTAAAACGGTGTTAATACACATGAACTGAATTTGTAAAATATTATTTCAATAATTGCACAAAAAACACTAAATATTTTCAATAATTACACGATAATGTAATAAATGAAACTAAAAATAATCACTGGCGATCACTTACCTACTTACAGTGCACCACTTAACCGATTGATTGTTTGACCGACCAACAAATAACTAAACTGAAATTCAAATTTTCGTTATGTTTTATATACGCGCAAGCAGCGCACGACCGCCGACGAGACACACTAACAGCAATTATTATTATTATTACAGTTGTGATTTATTTTTATGTTTTCATTAAAGGTAATTCAAAATTCTTGTCTGGTTTGGTTGAATGTTGTTATTGATAATCCATCCATTATTTATATTATATTGAATCTGCAGCAGTGACTTTGTTATGTCGTAAATTTGTCGGTACATTTAGTCGTTCCAAAGCAACTTAGTATTTTGCATTGCATGCGCGATGAAGGTGATAAAGTTAATAAATTGAATTTTATTTAAATGAGTTTTAACAATTTGCAGTACACCTAGACATACTAGTAGATACACTAAACCTAGTAACGTCTTAATATAATTAATGCACTAAATCGCATACTGCCAGTAGTTTAGTTATCTCATCGCTTCAAAATACATTATCTTTTATGCAGAGATATAGAGATACACCCTAAAATACTAAAAGTTTGTTCGCAAAGAGCAATAACCGACTAAATTATTGTTGTTTGACCAGAATCACTCGGAGGGAGATACATGTGCGCCGACTATTCAAGACAACTAAAATGTAAACAATGACGATGAACGAAAATGTTCATAAAACTGTAACCAGTTTCGAACGATATATTTAGAAATTTTAAAATATTTTAATTGCAGACTGCAGTAGTACAGTACGAGCGCGTTTACATTGGCCGATAAGGTCGGCACTGGTACAATATTTTATAGGCATAGCAGTCCTCTACTAATGTAGTGGTTCGCTTATCCTGTATGAATGTAAATTTTGTTGTGGTTCATCATATATCAAATATTTTTTGTTTCAAAAAATCCAGCAAGTGCGAGTCAGTCATTTGTAATCAGAGTGGCAAAATGTACATGTCACATACAAATCATAAATAAATTTGCTAATGATGCAACCGGCCATAAATTTGTATGATTTTATCAAGCTAAAAACCCGTATTTTCCACTGTCCATTGCCAATTTTTCCACTAATCTCTAGCACTAATAATCACCTATTATTGAACCTTGGACACATTCAACTTAACGTACTGGATTTTTTTACGAATCTTCTGCCACTTGTTTTAATTGCGGACAAGTGGTGCAGTGGTTAAAGCTTCGGCACTTGGACCGGGAGGTACTGGGTTCGAATCCCATCAGAGGCTGGATGCAAAGCGAATTTTCGTCATCGATTACGATCGGTAATGTTAATAAACACAACTAAGACCCTCTGTTGGAGTGCAGAATTCAGCGCTGACCCACCGCCATGTTAGTTTACAGGTTGACACGGAGCTTGCAATGTGCAGGTGGTATACTGTAATTGTGTGAATGGGTGGTCTGTGCGTGAATGAAAGGGGGGTATTAATTGACCTTCAAAGGACATTAAATCCACTGGACAATAAGACTTCCTTTAAAAAAAAAATAAAAACAAAATTAAAAAAAAATGCGTATGTATTAGTAGTATTACCCTGTATAAGACGAAACATGTGGTAAATATTTAAAAATAGTATATTGGTATAATTTATCGAATTAAACAAAAAATCATTATCATCGTAATAATCGAGTATTTCAAACCAGTACCGCCAAAATTGCTACTTTTCATGTAGCTATGATATAAGGATGGTTCTTGCATCAGAATTTATTACAAACTAATTACATTGAAATGGTCAGTTCAAGACCACCTCTATAGCTTTCCGAAGGGGAAATTTTACCCCAAACTATTATTTATAATGTCATTATAGCGTCACCAGACCGGCACCAGATATTAACTCTAACGTTACTCCTTGGAAATTGTGATGGGCAACTCAACGTTATCCCGATGTTTAATAAATTATTTTTGCTTCAGGTTACACGGAATTTTCTCCAAACGGTAAAGGCTTCAAACTTTTCAATTAAAGTTCGATTTTACCACATTTATGTTTTTTTGATATAAATGCATTCGTTGTTAGTTCTGTCACCATATCGAGATGAATAGCCTTCGTTGCGGTGCAAACAAACACTGCAATATACTCTTTTGAAAATTTGGCACCCCTGCCTCTTTTGCTTGCGATGGAAATAAGTCCGGCATAATCAATTCCGGTATTTACAAAAGCTCGAAACCCAACTACCCTCGGTTTTGGCAATTGGCCCATGATTTGATACGGGGTTGATGCCTTATACCGACGACAAATGACACACTTTCGTGTAACTTGGTTAGCTATGCTGCGCCCATGAACAACCCAATATTTTTGACGCGACATATGGAACGTTAATGCTGTGACTGTATATGTAAATTCTTTACATGAAGATATCTTATCAATAATCTGCTAAAACTGCTTGATTTTGGCAACAATATTTGGTGTTTTGAATCGTATTCCAGAGCTGCATGTTTTAAACGTCCGGCTATTCTCAGAATGCCTTCTAGAAAAGGTGACAATCGTTTTATTGATGACCTCGTAGATATCTCCTGATTTGTTTGCATCGCCTTGATTTCATCTGCGAAACACACGCTTTGTACGTGTTTTATGATTGTCATCTCAGCATGGTTGAGCTCGCTTGTAGTTAAATATGGCATATTGTTTTTACTGCCTTTACCACCTCTGCATCTAGATATAACTCGGAAAATTGTAGCTACCACACGAATCAACTGACTGAATGATGATTTGGAGTCGAATAATTTTTGCAGGACACTATTATTGTCGTTGTTCACTACCTAATATACTGATACTCGTAACTCTTGATTTATATGCTCGACTATTTTGACGTCAGGAGCATCCGTGTTGTTGTTGACTATATTGGTAGATTTGAGCCACGCTAGTCCATGCCACCATAGATCATTCGCTATTAATTTCGCTGGATACTCTCCCCTGGAACATAAATCAGCAGGATTTTCCTTTGACTTGACGTATCCCCAAATATTCCTCGGACAGATATTGATGTTTTCCCTTACCCTATTAGAGATAAAAGGCTTCCATTTAGACGGATGTGCACTGAGATATGCCAGGACAACTGACGAATCAGTCCATGGCTTCATCGTTTTTATAGGAATGTTTATTGACGAAGATACGGATTTTAATAATTTCGCTAATAAAAGTGCGCCACATAACTCCAGCCTAGGTACTGTTAGAGTTTTAAGTGGAGCGACTCTCGTTTTTTATGTGACAATATTTGTAACAATCGCTCCATCTTTCTCTATACATTTGGTATAAACTACTGCTCCGTACGCGGTCTTGCTGGTATCACAGAATCCGTGAATTTCGATTTCACCATTACCCATCCACCTTGGTATTTGCAATTTGCGAAACTCTTGAAATTCAGATTGTATAGTTTTCTCCATTTGTTCCGAATTTCAACTGGTAATACATCATCCCAATCCAAGTTTTTTATCCATAATTCTTGAAAAATTACCTTTAAGATGATCAGACTCGGAGCGAGCCATCCAAGTGGGTCAAATACCTTTGATGCTTCTGATAAAAATCTTCGTTTTGTTAGCTCGCCATCGTCAAACTCCTCTACCTCGAATGTAAACGCGCCTAAGCTTGGAATCCATTTGACACCCAATAACTTCAAAGGATTATCCCGATCGAATTCTTTAAAGTTTTCTGTATTTGGTTGATTCGGCAAATCACAATTGTACACCCATTTTCGCAGTTCAAACCCAGCTGAAGTCAAAATTTTACTAACTTGGAACTTCAATAATTTCAATTTTTCGATTGTATCCGCACCTGACAGGAAATCATCCACATAAAAGTCGCTTATAATGGCCCTTGCTGCCTCAGGATATTGCTTTAAATTCTCCAACCCTAACTCCTTCAAGCATCTAATAGCTAGAAAAGTAGCGGACGTAGTTCCGTAAGTACTGTATTTAGACGGTAACGGCTGATTGCTTGATCAGGATGTTCTCGCTATATAATCTGTTGGTATTGCCTTTCTGGTTCTGCTATCTGTATCTGGCGATACATTTTTTCAATGTCCGCCGCCATCACGTACTTAAATTTTTTGAATCGTACAGTATGTCCCAAAGACTGGATTGCAAGACTGGACCACATATTAAAATATCGTTGAGTGACAGTCCCGAACTCGTTTTGGATGATCCATCGTAAACCACGCGAACTTTGGTTGACAAGCTGCTCAGTTTGACCACCGCATGATGTGGCAAAAAATAGGAATGATCGTTTACCGTTTCAATAGGCAACAGTCTTGTCATATGGTTTAGATCTTCGTATTCTTTCATGAATCGCACGTACTCCGTTTTTAACTCTGGATTATTCGTTAGTCTGCGCTCAACAGACATAAATCGTTTCTTTGCAATCCCACATCAATAGCCTAATTTTCCTCTATTAGGTTTAAATGGAAGCTGTACAATAAATCTGCCACTGGAACTTCTCGTCGTAGTTTCTTTGAAGAAAACTTCTGCCAGCTCGTTTTCTTCGCTTGTTTCTAGGCTGAGATCCACCTCTTCTAATTCCCAGAATTTTGTGAGAATTTCGTCTACATCGGCCGATACGTTCAGACTGCTTGCGTGATTTGTCAAATTAGTACTTCCGGATATAATGTAGCCGAAAATTGTTTTTACTGCAAACATGTTGTTGCCTAAGTCCTGGTACCCATCTCTGACTGAACTTATAAATGCACTAGCACCAATCAATAAATTTAGTTTTGAAGTTCAACTGAAGCTATAGGATCCGCCAGTTCAAGGTGCTTAATTTTCTCCAGCTGTTGGATCGGTACCTTGATATCTGATAACTGTACTGGTAGCTTTGGTAGTATGAGCACATCAGTGCTTATTGACTCATTGTTTGAAAATCTGGAGCTAATTTGAACAGTAGCCTTGCCTCTGCTATACACATTGCTAGTACTGACACCTGATATTTTAACGTTGCAATTGGTTCTTGTTAATTGCAGTTTATTTGCTAACTCCTCATCAATGATAGTCACTTTTGACCCTCTGTCTAATAGAGCACGACAAAACACTGAACACCCGCCACTACCTTGAATTTTTATTACCGCAGTCGGTAAATTTGATTGAATCACGGAAGTATTCAACTGGGCAATTATTTAATTAGATGTAGGTTCGATTTCAGGTTTTTCGATTTCCTTTGTATTCGACTGTATACTTTCACTAGCACAAAGTAACGTATTGTGCCTTCTGCCACACTTATAAAATCCAGAAATTCCTTTATGCTTGAATAGTCTTTGTCGTATGCCAGTCCCCATGCTCATTTGGTTTCAGTATCACATTTCTCCAGCAATAAATAAATCAGCCAACAATCTCTTTTTTGTGCTTCATCGTCCAATGCCTCTAATCCTCTAAGCACTTCATCCGTTACATCCGCTAAACCCCGTAGTTTTGAAGTAACTCCACTATTGGTTGGTTGATTCATGAATTGTTTAATTAGGGTTGTAACAATCTGTTGTTTATTGTCGTATCGGCTAACTAACTTCTTCCAGGCACCTTCGTAATTATCTTCTGTAACTAATACATGTTTCAACAGTGATGCAGCATGATCTGTAAGATATCGCTTGAGGTATTTGAATTTATGTATTTTTGACATCGATGTATTATGAATTGTCACTTCAAATAAGTTTTTGAATGATGGACAATCTGATATTTCTCCCGAAAATTTAGGTATTGAAATAGGTGGTAATCGAACATCCTCTTTGTGTATAAAACTTCGATCACGAAGGCCTTCCATTAACTCCCGTTGTTGTTCCGCAAATTTTGAAAATGACTCGTTAAATTGTTTATTCGGTAAAGTCTCTTTTGGCATCCTAGCTTTTATTTGTTCATACAATTTAGCCTTCACGGTTACGAATCTATTTTGTAATTCCAACATCTCTGAGTCTTGGTCCTATAATGCTAACGCCGAATCTGCGTCGACAAAATTAATGAATGCTTTATCTAAAAGATTCATTCGCACCGTCAAAATATCCAATTGAGTATTCTTTTTGATACTACATGCAAACGTTTCTGCCCGTGTAACGAAACCTTTTGCATCAACCACAATCATCAACCCTTCTTGATGATTTGATTTAATGTCACTTTAACACACAATTCACTTTCGTTCACAAAAAATTGATGTATTTTGACACGATACAATTGACAACCGTACCCAAAATTGTTAAGATGGCCGATATATCGTCAACTTGCACATGGTTATTCACCTTGATTGATCCGTAACTGAATTTTCAAATTCTGATAGACGTTTTGTATCGTAAATAGTTTTAATTATAATTTAATCGCAATATATTGGTGTTGCGAAACTAATATTTGTATAATTTATTCTCACAAACTGTAACCGAATGTCACTGGCAGATCCGGCTCGAAGGACCAGAATGTATATCGTTCTCGCCGTCGGATATACACCGTTTTCGAACCACTAATCGAAGAACCATGTGTACGACGCCACCACAGTACACAACAATTCGTTTAATTATTCTAGTTCACAAGAATTTGTCCCACTTATTTCTGCTGCCGTAAAATACGCAATCACCAAATAGACAACAGGAAATTATTCTGCACGCAAAGAATGCACGCACAAAAAATAGACGATAGGAAAGTCTTGCTCCAGTACCAATAAAAACTATTGTTTCATTTATAAGTACCGATCTTTTTTGTAATTTTTTATTTGATGTCCACTCATCGGCTGGTGGTGTGGTACAAGTACAAGAAGAAAAAATAATTTTTGACACAAAAAATAATACATGAATAATTCGTTACAATGTTACCAACATGCTAATAATGAAAACAATATAAATTGAGCTAACATAGAACGGCTCCACGAATCAGTTGAGGCAGTATAAGGTAAGCCGCAACTATTAATAAACTTAAATAAAATTGTATGACTGTATGATTGTTGCGATAATTTCCATAGTCACCATGCGAGCCTCTCCAGATTTTGCGATAATTTCCATAGTGTATCATTGCTTCCGCCGATTTTTGTCCAACTTTATATTTTGACATAAATTATACTTATGTACAGTGATTAAATTTAAATTTGGAAACTATTTCCTCTTTTGTTAAATTATTATTGTATAATTTATTGTAAATTGTTGTTTGATATAAATTTTTACAAACCAACCTTTTTACAGACCCCCAAAGATAACATCCTATCCAACTCGGCATACATGAGTCTCTGGATAGCTGGGGACACGGAATAAAAACGTTGTTTGACTGGTTTAGCGGAACCGACATCGATCATATGAGTGATGAGGGATGTGCGGCCCAAACCTAATATATCGCTGCTCGGGAAATATTCGCGGATAAGATCCAATTTACGACGATCATCAGATGTTAAAATATGAAACTTGGGTGTGTTGGTAGTTTCACCTAATTCGTCCGAATTACTTAACGCGGAGATTTTTGGGGAAATTCCAAAACGATTCCAAAAATCGATACCCAAATAAAGCGGTTGTTCTAAAGAAGGAACAACGTGAAAATTCATAAACTGAGTAATTCCATTAAATTCGACATTAGCACGTATATAACCAAATACTCGTGTACTTGACCACTCGCGGTAGTTATTGTGGATGGAAAATTATGGAATTTGACAAAGGGATTTGACATGAGTTTCTCCGATCCATTCCCGAGAACACTGACACTCGCCCCGCTGTCGAGAAGACCCTTAAAAGGTATCTTATTGATTAAGACCTGGGCGTAAGGCCGAGTGTCACACCCTCGGAGAATAGAACGGAGGAAATCACGTCATTTCTCATTGCAACGCGGCGGTTCCAGTATTTCTTGGAACGTTTTAAACGATCTAACTTTGCCGGTGATGGGGCATTATAGAAAAATTTAAGAGCGACAGGAAGGGAAGAAGGTTCGGATGAGGAAGAAGGATCGGGAAAGGAATAATTACTGGCAGACGAGATTACTTCTTCGTCGGATTCGAATAGGAGCAGATTTCCGCGTCCGTATTGCTCGCTGCATCCTCCAGAATCGGTTTGAGTGGATTTGTCCGTTGTAACATCAGTCTGGGTTGCGATTGTGGTTGTGGTGATTCTCGTGGCCCAGTCCTCCAAGAACCACTGTTCTGGTTTTCCGACAATCTTGATTGAACGTTTCTCTCATCAGCACAACGTCGACAACGCGCAGATATCGTCCCTCGCAGCCCACATCGATAACAAAATAATCCGACTGGAGCCAATTGACAATCCATGAACGTGTGACCCATGTCCGAGCAATTAAAACACACGATATTTTTGCCGTAATTTGCATGCTGTTTGTAAACTAATCCAGAGCTGTCGGCTGGGACTTGTCCGCCCGAACGTCTCGCCGCTGCCGACGGATACCTGCTCCCCGTTTGAATTGCGGATACTGAGTTATCGGGTAGAACATCAGTTAAGGGTCATAAGAGTCATATGCTCCAACATCATCATACGGACTGCCTGATAACTCATTGATTACGCGTCGTGGATGGATTGCAGGATCCGCCGGAGCTTTGAGCCGCCGGAAAGACTCCTCCCATGCCGAACAGCTTTTGATCAGCTCGTTGATGCTGCTGAACTGACGATCGGTAAGGTGGTATTGTAACGTCGGCTTCATATTATTCATCAATATTTGTATTAGCTCCTCGTCCAAATACAGTGTACGACATTGTAGTGTAAGAGTCCATACATGGTTATAAAAATCCAAAACACTTTCATTGGGTTGTTGTTTACGTGCCTCGACCATTCTGCGGATTTCGTAATTTGTGCGGCGGTCTTTAAATCGCTCGATCATGCCATTTCGTAGTTCGGTCCAGGTAGCGTGCGGGTTGTGTTTACGGAAGGTCCAATACCACTGCAACGCGATATCTTTCAAGATAGTGTGTAGCTCTAATAACAGAATCTGGTCGGAGAATCCCCGAGACGAGCCGATGGTGTCCACTTGAAATAAGAACATGTCGATGTTTATGCCCGATGGAGAACCCGTATAACTTAGTCCACTTCCGGATAATAGACGCCGATCGATGAATTTCGGTGGGGATGGTGAACTGGTAGCAGCTGAAGGAACTCGTTCTTGCCCCGTTGAAGTCGGTGGTACTTGATTGGACTGGTCATTTCCGTCCCGCTGTGTCTGAAGGGTGGTTTGTCGTTGGTTCAAATTCACCAATTGCTACGATACGGTTTCAAATTTTTGCAGCATGGATTCCAACAGAGCCGTCTGGGCGTTGGATTGTGATGTCGCCAGACTTTTCGCCTGCACCTGATCAAGTAATTCCTCTAGCGTATATCTGCGTTCCGTCTGACGTGGGTTTTCATATTCATCTTCATCATCACCGAGGTCTTGTGTTCGAATCCCGTTATTTTCATTGTCCTGGGTATTATCTGGAGGGAGCAGGTCAATTTCGAGGTGGATGCCCTTAGCGCTTTCGATAGACTCGTTCAGCTTGTCGTGGTTTTGCAAATAGATTTGCAGACTCGTCTGTAGATCCTCACACGCTTTAAGAACCTGCTGTGCGAAATTCTGGTATTTTGGGGAGGTTAGGGCTCGACTTAATCGACCGGACAAATGCAGTAAACTAGAGTGGTATCGCCGAGCCATTTCAACCGGATCCACGGCTTCTTTATCCAGTTGCGTGATCAAGGAACAGATCACGCAACTGGATAAAAACCTCAATTTTCGTTGGCACGCATTAATTTCGATATCTGGCCTCTTTGCCGCACTTGTATGCATTCTGGATGGTATTAGCTTTGTCTCGACCTGCTCACTTCGGATCGCTTCCTCGAGTTGATGCTGTGCATCGGGCGTGTCGAAACGAATATCGCGAAGGAGACATTCCACTTCCAACTGCTCTGGTTCTAAAAGTGTGATGTCCATTTTGGATTAGGTAGGTATAAGGGAATAAGCTCGCTCGATTCAATTCGGCAAGCAAATAAATGACGTTGTCTTTATTAATTTAATAAAAATACAAAAAAATTTTCATTTCAAAATAACTTAACTTAAAACTGAAGGTTTCAGAATAAAGTGAATTTATAACTATTTTTCCACACCCACTATAACTATATAAAACTTAAAAAAAACTTAATAATAAAAGGAATGGTTACCTTATAAAGGTTTGTGGGGCCCGTATTCCCACGATTGGTTTAACGACGGATGTAGACGAGATACCCCCGAAAGTGGCGCTTTTCGATGAGAACCTAATTTGGGGGGGCTCGTTAAAACTCAATTACAGCAAAAATTCAACAAAGGAATCTCAAATCGCGATAAACAACCAAAAAGTTACCCCGTGCGTTGGATAATACCCAATTCGAATATGAATTTGGTTAACTTCCACTCGATCCCACGGATGATTACGTTGGATACGTGGTTCTACGTCCGAGTTATCCCACACTGTACGTCTTTGAGGTCTTTCTGGCATATCCCACGGATTTGGATTCATACAAAAATAATAATAAATAAAAATTTAATAATAATAATAACGTAGTTAATGAAACTACCAACACACCCAGAAGTACGCCGATAGTAAATAATACAACTCAGTAATAAGGCAGGATTGCAAAGAAAATAAGGCTAGAATATTAATAATAACAGAAAGGAATGGTTACCTTGTGGTTGTTTATGGGTCCCGTATTCCCACGATTGGATTAACGACGGATAGGACGAGATACCCCCGAAAGTGGCGCTGTTCGATGAGAACCTAATTTGGGGGGCTCGTTAAAATTAATAAAACGATACGAAAAAAAAAAAAGAAAAAAAGATCCAAATCTATCAATACACCCAGTGGTATGCAGGCAGAATGATAATATTCAAACGATACAAAAGAAAAGGAAAAAAAACAAATGAAGTACTAACAAGCCCGTGGGTTCCAATACAACCCAAAACTAAATCAAAAATCAAAAAAAAATATCAAAAAAATCAAATATAATATATAAAAAAAATTATCTTTATCAATACAACGATACGGTGGTATGATGAGAGTGGAAATCCCACTTCATGTCGGCTAAAATAATAAAATAATAAAAAGAAAATAATATAATAATAAAGATTGTTGTTCTGTTCCTCAAATTCCGCTCGAGGAATTTCGGGGCGAGGGAAAATAAAGCTAAAAGCTAAACCCCAGACAAATGACATCCGAGCTCCACAACAATCGGACACAAGTGGAAATGGGAAAGAGCTCGGAAGTCGGATGTCCAAAGAATAGGGGTATGACACCCTCATCTACGCGCAATCAAACATCCCGTGCTGGTTGCGATCGTAGATGGGGAATGCCAACCGGGAGACTGGCTTTGGTGTGCGCGTCCATGCGAATTCAAACAGTGTGAAACGACACTGGACGCGCACGCCAAAGGGAGTAAAGCTACAAACCATAAAAAAAATCAAAATTAAAATTCGCGATATTTGGGCGCCACTGTTACAGGCTGGCTACTGCCAACCTGCAGATTTTCACTAAGCACTAAGCTCATGCAGAGGCCTCCACGGTGATATTTTGCCGGCTACGTTCTCAGGGAGAAGTGCGAAGGGTCGTGGGGTTTGAGGCATGCATGGCTCCTGGCTTACACCGTGATTAACAGAAATTTAAATAAAATAAAAACGCAAATAATAATAAAACCCGGAGTTCCGCCGAAATTCGTCGAACGGAACTTGAGGAACGAACAACGCAATAATTATAAGAGAGAGAGAGAGGTGCCTTGGTGCGCGCATCCATTCGAATTCAAACGGAGCATAGCCCTGGTTTCGAAATTGGATGAGGGCACCAAGGGACCGCAAACACTACGCCGACACAGAGGGGAGTCTCCGCTTCCACCATACCTAACCAAAAAAAATTAGTAATTCATTTGTTTAGGTGGAAAAATGAAAACCAACAAAAAGAAAATAAAGAAAACAATCGCCGACAACAACGAAGAAGCGAGACCAATGTGTACCGAGCGCGCGAACACAATCTCTGTGCAGCGCTCGATTACAGTAAAAAAAAATAAATTTAACGGAATTTAAAAATACAATATAAAAATTTAAAGAGAGGAAGAAAAAAGAAAAATCAAATAAAAATAAAAACAAAAAAAATCGTACCTTAATACTAACAATGTATTGATGCGACCTTGGGTGGTCGTCATGCCACAAGTACCACCCTGTACTTGGACCGTTGCGGCTTTATGTGCCGTTACCCGTACCGATGCGGCCTTGGTGCCGTCGTTGGGCGACTCCCCGCCTTGCGCTCGAGCGCTTGCCTGGTTGGGCACTATGGTGTGGGGTCTCTCCCCGATAACCGAAGAATATGGCGGCCGACAAAACAATATCCTGCTAGGCAACCACTATGGGTTGCTCGCCTTGCTGACGATATATATTTAACGCCGTCAACCGAATTGCTCCTCGATAGGCCGTATGTAGCTTATGGGTTGGGCGTTGGCTCGATAAAATTCGTAATTAGTTATTTTTGTTTTATCAATATAATTTAGTTATACAACTTATTGATTTATCTTTTAATTAATATAATTAGTCTAGTTTAGTTATTTTCAAACATCAAATTTATCATTATAACACTTAGATGTTCCTGATATTGATTTTAAAGAAAAACTGTCACTTAGCGGTCAAATTAATAATGTGACCCATCCATTTGCAAACCAAAATTATTTTAGCAAAATTCAAACGGTTCAACAACATTTTTTATAAATTTATTTTATCTTAACCACAATTTTATAAATTATAATTCTATCTGTTTATAATTAAGATATAGTTTTCTATTCAATAAAGTAAATTCTCACATGATTTTTATTATTTACTTGAAACAAATTTTCTTATACAAAATAGTTTCGCTAATTAAATTTAAGTTACAATTTGCAGTATTTATTAGCCTTTATTATTTTTTTTTTGTTCCTCAATAATTAACCTCGTTTAATAATTTCCGATAATCACTACCGCTACTACCAAACTTAATATTTTAATATTATTTTACTTGTATATATATTAACAGGCACCACAAAAGTTACCACTCGACTTTAATTTATCCAAACAAAACTTGACAAAAATCACCACTCGAATGACTCAAGAAAAAAATTCTCGCGTATACACAGCGACGCGAATAAAATGTTCTAGAACAAACATCTCTGTTCTCTATTTTCACTTATATCAATTCGCATTGATATAAAAGAGAAGCATATAAGAAAAACATTTTTCTAAACATTTTACCTTGTACACGCTCGATACGCATTGGTCTCGCTCTCTCGTCATTCGTCTCACCCTCGCGCCACCATAAGATGAGAAACAAAACTACACATGTCGCCAGTGTGTTCAGCGTACCACACCAAACAATCCGCAGCGAAGACACCAACCGAGTGGAACATAAAAAAAATATAGCAGCAAAGACAACGATCCACGATCGAGGGGAATATAAAAATATTGCCATAAAGACACCGAGCAATAGGAAATACAAAAAACACAGAATGATGGTTGCGACTACACAGTCGTAACAACTTTTTAACGTCAGAATCGTATAAACATTTAGACTTTTATGTTGCCACTGTGTTGTGTATACCTATACTTTTTTTAACGTTAGAAACATCACACCGATCCAGATCTCCACAAGTAAAGGCCTTTAATTTTAATACACCAGCAAATATGTGGCGGTCTGGTGTAATAAATTATTTAAGTAGGTTACATTGACGTTGTTGTTATAAATAATCGTTTGGGTGAAATTTACCCTTAGTCAAGTTATAGTGGTGGTCTTGTACTAACTATTTCAATGTAATTAATTTGTAATAAATTCTGGTCCAAGTACCATCCTTATATCATAGCTACATCAAAAGTAGCAATTTTGGTGGTGCAGGTTTATTTATAAGTTTAATCGATCACTCTTTAATGGAAAACGATACTTGTAATAAATTCGGGATTTGTTGTAATAAATTGTAATAAATGTGTAACAAATTATGCTATGGGTTACATTGAGGCGGGCTGATTTGGTAGGTGCAGGTTTAGGTCACTTAATAATCAGATATTTTAAATCTCAGATCATTTATAAATATATTCAAATAAATATATTGATAACATGCCTCTGCGGGTCGTTAGGATACTTCACCTTGCTTGGTTCGTTCATTTTATTATAATTAGAATGAAAAAGACCGAAAAAATGAAAATCTGTGTAGCAAATTCTGGCGGCTTTGACACAAATTGAAATTCTGTAGCGCGCATCCTGGAGAGTTTGGCACATGGCCACCTGCATATAGCAATCGATGGAAACTGGGGGCGCCCTAGTTGGGTACATTTATTGTTCATAATTATATAATGAGAGTCCGTAAATGAAAATTCTGGTAAGTGAATATTAAAAAAATTTTGGCAGATAGCCACCCACATAGAGCAGTAGAAGAAAGCTGCCCAATTGAAAAAAATACGCCAAATTTATATGAGGGTCATCAACATTCTTCATTTTTTTAAATTGAGACGCAGGACAATAAACGCAAACTAAAACTACAAATATTTATTTTTGAATAAAGTTGGGCACTTTATTCTGAAGGTTCGATACAATTTATGTATGAAAAATGATTACACTCAACGTTCACCACAGCTGTATTTACAGACGTCGATCGATGGTCAAAATTTGTATGACATTCTTCAATAGACACGTTTCAATGACATTTACATCGGCAATTTTTTTTTTTTTCGTTACTGTTTCTAAAGGCTTTATTCTTGAATCTTTCTTTATACGAAACTAACAAGAACTGTGAAATTCTTAGAAACTATATTTATTTATGTTTTAACTTAAGCCTTAACCTATATGTTAATACTTAATGTTATTATGCATTATTGTTATTAAATTATTATTAATTACGTAATTTTAGTGTGTTAGCTCAACATGTGCGTAATTATTAGGTTATATTTCTCAGTTAATTAAATCTAGAGGATCTGCTCTGCGAAGACGTCCGTTCGGTTGCCTTAGTAGTTCTCTGGCTAATTCATGGGAGTGTGATTCCAGTTTAAGTTGGTATTTTAGACTGCATGAATATTGGCAATGATATTATTTTATAGGTATTCGATGTTAGCTTGTTGAAAAACAGATCACCCAAGTCGACTACATCCAGCTGGGCCAAAAAATAGTTATAATTATCCTTGCATGGTATCGCGTAAAATTGATGATAACCGCGTTTCCGTCCTTATTTTCACAAAAAATGAGGTCCAATGATGCCTTTTGACCAAGGCACAACAAACAGTCACTTTTTGAGGATGCATCGGCTGCGCTCTTGATATTCTCGTTGGCCTAAATATGACAGTTTTACTTGTTTACCGTCCCATTCAACGTGAAATGTGCCTCATCGCTGAAGATGTTTTTTGATGAAAATTGGTCATCAATTGCGCGGTGCTGTAAGAGCCAATCGGTGTACACACTACCTTTATGATGGTCAATTAAATTAAATTAAATTCAAGTTCTAGTGCATAATTCGCAACAAACCAGTCCTTGAATGCCCAATTAAAGTGATCGACGCGTTGTTGATTGTTTTGGATTATCTCTCTTACTTTGCTTCACAACAGCGATATTATCTGATGTGCGAACAGTTTTTCACCTGCCAGGCGTTGGTGCACCCACCGCAAAACCCGTAGCCTCAAATTTACGCACCAAGTGGCCGATGGTTGTATCATTTTGCGGTTATGGGGGCCAAAATATTCCCGTGCTTTTGAATAACTTTAACACGGTCTTCAGTCGAATACGAGTCCATAGCGATAAATGACAAACATTGAACTAATAAAATGACATGAAACGACAGAAAAAATACACGGCGTCTTTATAAAATGATTTTTTATTTTCCTGCGTCTCATTTGGACAACCATTTGAACTGCTGATTAGCGATTGATTTTGGTATATTGCCACCTACATCGAGGTGGATGGGGGACTGCAAAATGCCTTCATAGGATGTGAAAGTTAGAGAGAGAGAGATACGCAATGAACCACGGACGTGTTCGCCGCATTTTTTGAAAATTTGTTTATGTCCCTTCTTCGAGGGAGGATAACGAATTTGATTTTGGTAAAAAAATCAAACATTCAATTTCGGTTTACTACCACCGTTGACGTTATACATGCTCTGTTGAATGCAAATGTGAATATGAGTTGTGGCCCGGACAAAATTCACGTGTGCGTCCTGGTTCAGCCACTGACCCTTTTAATCAATTTGAGTTTGGCGAGTGGAGTATTTCCTTCTATTTAATAATCCAGTTTCATTAAGCAATTTTTAAGAGTGGATATCCGGAGAACGGATACCGAAAATCACTGCGGTATATCTATCTTATCAGCTATTCCGAAATGATTTGAATCAGTTTTCAATGACCGTGTCTCTCTTTAATTAAAAACTCCGGTTCTGCTTGAGGTTTATTATAAATTGTGGCCATCTGTTTATCCTTCTACTAGTGAATTAAATATTTTCTGTGAATGGTGTTTATTATTATCGTATAGTCTGGAATCCGTACTCTAACAATTCCTCTAGCCGTATAGAATCAATTCAGAAGCTTTTTCTGTTGTTTTCCTTAAGGCGACTCCCTCGAGGGGTAAACGCTCCTAACTATGTGCTACCGCCGTATTGAGGTCGTTGTTTGTTATTGAATATTGAACAATTGTCCACCCGTAGGCAAGTATCTTGTGCAATTTTAGTGCGCGACATTATAATGAGCCGAACTGATTATTCACAACTATATACTGGTCTTGTATTCAATACGTGCCCTTTATGAGGTCTTTCAGCTGCCGCGGCTTCGTAATCGACGTAAACCAACATGGGTTGAACTTTGGTTTTGTCGGAATGCATTTTTTATTCAAGTCAAACGAATTTAAAAGGGTTATAAAAAAATTTATTATACAAATTTGAATTATATAAAATTGCATTGATTTTTCTAATTACTAGATGTTGGTTTAACAAATAATTATAAGAATCCTGTGTACCCGAAATGGCTTCAATTGGAAATTTTCAGTTTTTGCAATGATGTTGAAATGTTTTGCACCTACAAAAAACGAAACAAGATTTAAAGATTCAATTCTTTGGCCACAACATATTCGACCCTGCCCTTTTTTGCTATATACTCGTAGTTTACCAAAATTTTCATTATAAATAGATTCCTTTCGGCTGGGATAACAAAAACACTATCTGCATTGTCGTTTTAAAATTTCGGTTTCGAAATTTTCGGCTAACTTTAATAGACCTGTGATAACAAAAATGTCTCGCAATTCCGGATTTTACCTTAATTGTTTAGACGTTAATATTAAATCACTTAACTGACATGAAAAATATTTCTACGTCACTGTGTTAAGCAGTTTATCATAAAATAGGTTTTGACATATTATTTTGCAGGTGACTATTTTTTGTGCTGTATCTTTATAGGCAATAAATCATACTCATACACAGTAAATCACTAACACTTATGCGGTTTGTATCCTTTTTTTATACTCAGCTTCTTGCTTGTTCTGGCTTTTCATAATACACGTGTACATTTATTTATATGACTTACACATTTTAACAATGAAAATTTGGGAAGAAATAATTTTCATTTCGTATACTTTATACCTTTGAGGGATTCCTTTGTTATCTACGTTTTTAAACCAACATTTTATGTTTATCGCATTAGCACATAAAAGTGCTCAGATGTATAAATATATCCATACCGTATGGTGGAGTAACAAACCATATACGAATATGAATGTTGGTGCGTGTGTCGACGTTAATACAAGAATTTGTTGCTGTAAAAGTGTAAAGCTTAATTTTCGTATGTATCTAGTTATTCATAAGTACAATGCATACCTTAAGTTCTCGTAATGGATTTGTTGTGTAGCCGAGTACATACAACCTTAATTTGTATAGTTCTGTATGTGCACGGGGTGTTCTTGTTGGATTCTTGCCTTCACATTATACAACAGAATTTTCTGGGCCCACTCTCTGTATACAATATAGATTAGAAGGATTTTCATTAGCATTATTTGACCAAGGTTGGTTAATTTGGAATATACAGAATAACGACATCGGTATAAAATATTAAATGAATATGAGTTGGAGTATGAAGGGAGCAAATTCATATACCACAAGCACATATAGAGCATTTAAATCGCATCAGGTTTTTATAACAAAAAATATATTTATGTTAAACAAAATAAATTTTATTTCAATTAATAATTAATTATAATTATCTCTCTGCGTTTGCCATACATAATGAAAACCGCATAAATTATCATGCGAACTAAAAACATGCCCAACATTAAATTAACATTTTCATTAATTATCATATTATTATGCATCGATTTGATTGTCGGCTAATTCAAACTGAATTAATATAATTAAATATCCTGTTCCGGCCGCAATAATCTGGAAAAGAACAATAGTAAACCATTTAAAAAAATATTATTATAAAAACAAAGTGCCAGTATTATGCTTACCGAGTATAATACCGTATGGTCCAGAATAAATAATCCGCATATGTTGAATTCAATGCGTCGTTGAAGCATTTGGAGTGAGAAACATTCGATCTAATAATTTTAAAAATAATTTTATAATCAATAAATGCGAATGCACGATATGCCAACCAAACACCTACACTATTTTTAAGGCGATTATCAACCTCGTCCATGTTCAGTTGATGTAGAATTTGTCCCGTTCGACGGGCTTCTTTTTTGATTGTGTTGCAAATAGAGGCGAGCACGTAGATTTCTACTGAATACATGTAAATCCAAAGGCAATCAGTGATCAGTGCAGAATTGTTTGTTTGTGCCTTGTATACGATGCTGCGGGCGGCCGAGATGTACAAAAAGAAAAACTGAAATGGAACGAGAAAAATATAATTGAACATTTCATCATAACTACTTAGTTCCAGTTGTCGTTTCTTTTAAATTTAAAAATAAATGTCGTTTGAACAGTGTCAAGGTTCAACAGAAGGTTTCCTTGTAGTTGCCGGTAGTGGATTATGGGAAGCTGACTTATTTAATCAAAATTGAGGAGATTTTCGTAGGAATTGAAATAACAAAAATGTTAACTACTCGAGCAAGACTAGTTCTTATGCCTAGGAAGAAGGAATTTTTTAGAGAGATAATTCAATTTTTAGCAAACATTTGAAGTTTAAAAATTATAGGTTCGACAGAAGATAATGCAGATTTAAAAAATGATTTAATAAAAGAACTACTGGTTTTTTTTAATCAATTTTGTGGTGGTTGCGCATGCGATTTCTCTAAAAAATATAAAACATGGAATAACTTTTGCAACATCAACAACTCAAAAAAAGTTTACTTAGCTGTTTTTGTTGGAAATGAGCGCTCTTCTATCACTCTGCTTCGTTTGATCTTCCAATTTTGGGACACCCTGAATAGTAGAAAAAAGGCAAAAAAGAAATAAAAGGAGGCAAAAAATAGGCAGTAAAAATGAATCTATTAATCGTCCCAACCATCTGTTGTTTATACGGAAAAATACTAATAAAAAAGGATGGATAGCAGATAAGCGAATAATCATCGGCTGAGTACAAAATTCAAGTTATATTGAAATGCAATTATTTATTATGACCGTGAGAGTAGTATAGGGTGAGATCCGTAATGGGTGAGAAACGGATTTCTCTCTGTACATAATCAAATTTTTATTTTTGCAAATCAGTATATACTCCTGTGGAACATGTTTTTTCTGGCATACTGAGGTAAAAAGTTAATGTTAATTTTTTTTGAAAATAAAATTAAATGGGCTCCGACCAAATGGCACAGTGGTTAAAGGTTGGGCGTTTAGATCAGAAGGTACTGGGTTCGAATCGCAACAGGGGCAAGATACAAAAGGAAATTTTTATCAACAGATTACGATCTGTGATTAAAAATAACACAACTACGACCGCCTATCGGCGTACAAAACCATGTCCAGTATAGGCTAGCAGGGAGCTTTACAATGCGCAAATGGTAACTTAAAATCGGTCCTATAGCCGTACGTCTTCGATTTGGCATAACTGCGTAGTAGGACGGGAAACATGAACCGCGAGAGAGCAGGGAGTGTATCGGGACCAAAACAGATGGCAGGGAATAATATTCCCTGCCAATTTAGATATGGAAAAATTATTCCCAATTTATAAATATTTACTTTCCATGGGAATAGGGAATTGAGAAAAAAATGCATAGCATTTCTGCCTAAATTATATTTTGCTAGTCTAGTGTTGGAATTAATTGTAATAAAGATAGTGGTAATCCATTTTTATGTTTTGTTGTTGCGATATTTATTACGTAATATTAATATGTATAAAAACAAAAACAATATTTTATTATTACACTAAATTAAAAACTTTTTTTTCAGTCTTATGCCAATTAAATTAAAAATTAAAAATGAATTAACTAAGTTAAAATTTACAACAATTTTTCATTAACAAGACAAAAACATAAAAATAAAAACTTCTGTAGCTTTTTTATCTTATTTTGTGATAATGGTTTTTTGATCATACCGGTTTCGAACTATCTGTTCTTCTCAGTGTATTGATGCTACTGAAATTTCGATTAAAATTTTTTTATAAAAATTTACTTTATGGGTAAGCCTATTGATTTTTATGATTCCTGCATTGTGCAATATACGTCATAGCTGTATTATCATTTCGTAGATTTTATTTGTTCTAGTATTGATCTTTTCGTTTATAATAAGTGGAGTTTTCTGTTCTCTATATATTTCAAATTTCTACATTCTATCCATCATATCACCTTTCTTCATTCATCGTATGATCTATAAATTAGAGTCTATGTTTGTAAATGTATGTTTTTCGTTAATCAGATGTTGTGTGTAGTTCGATTTAATAAACGGTTTTGACATTATGTAATTTACTTCTTGTATGTGTTCTCTAAATCTCTGTTTAAAATTTCTTTTAACGCGCAACTAAAACTAGCAAAAACATGTTATTATCTCGAATATGTATGTATCTTACAAGAAGTTGACATCAATACGAATAGAATACTAGCCAAAAAACACCAATCTATCAAAAATAAACCCTACCGGAAAATGTTCATCAAGCCTCAAACACAGTAACGCAAAAACTCTCACAATCATACGAATTACATAAATTTTTGATTTAGTATTGAAAAATCTTCAAATTTTATTTGATTGTATGTGACTGAATTTTTTGTAAGTTAAGCAATTGATGACAACATAAGTGAACTTCTCGATGAAATTCTGGTCCAAAGATATGTTGCCATTATTTTTCTCTCTGTGAGAAAGTTAAAATTATGTATTGTGCGTTCTACTGAACCAACTAATGAACTTGTTAATAAAAGTCATTAGTGCAGAGGCTATTATTACTTTTCTAACGGTAAAATCCAGTTGCACTCAGAGAAACCATTTAATTTTTTAACTTGTATAAACATGTTACTCTAGTAAATATTGTAGAAATGATTAAACACACAATTTTAATTTACTTTTGGCAATTCTTTAGTTTAATTATGGGATGTTATTTTAATAACATAAGAAATTAATAGTAATTCAATATGTGTACCTGACCTAAAAGTGACTTACAAAGTGAAAACTTGTTTTATTTTATAGTTAAAACATAAAGCTGTGTTACTATTAATCACAAATCATAAAGAACCATTCTAAATGCACCTTAATAGATTATAGCACACTATTTACATGAATTTCCGTAAGAACGACCTTATTACTATTTCAATGACTTCTTTACAAAAATCATCGATGAATTCATCGATGCGTTATATAGCAAACTACTTATGAACATCCTTCATTAGATCATGTAAAACTTCATTAAATATATAAATGACTTTAGTCCCGGGCACAGAATAAAGTTCATTTGAGACTTCAATGAATGAGTCATGGTGAACTCATTGATGAGTTCATCGATTCCCTTCCAGTAGGGAAATGAGGAGGTTGAAAATGGAAAAATCACATAAAAATTCTGTAGCAACACACGATAACCGACATACATTTTTTCATAGCATTCACAACATGACAGATATACAGTTTAATGAACAAGAGGAACAACTATTGATGAAAGGACTGAAACACAATGTCAAACCGAAAATATAATACCACACAAACGAGGAAAATTTTATTAAATATAGAAAATGCAATATTGAAAACTGAAGTGGAACCCAAGACGAGGTCAGAACTCTTATAATAGACGAAATACGCAAAAAACCGAAACGATCTACTCAACAAAAACAAGATGATGATATGCAGACTATGAAAAGTTTTAAGAATAAATTAACGGACAACGAGGCGCTAATTACAAAAGCTGATAAAGGCAACACCATTGTTATTATCCAGAATTCGAATTACAACACCAAAATCGCTGAATATTTAAATAACAACGGCATTAAGCAACTCAATGGTGATTCCACCAAAATATATCAAAAAGTCATAAATAAAACTATATCCGAATCAACACACATCCTGACCAAAAACCAGGTTCATCATTTTAAAATGATAAAAGCCGTGGCACCAAAATTAACGGGACTACCGAAAATACACTATCCTGATATACCAATACGCCCGCTTATAAATTACACAACTGCACCATCGTATAAAATCGCTCAATTTTTAAACAAATGGCTTTCGCTGCACATAAAATTGGAACCTAACTTATCCGTAATAAATAACTTAACTCAGTAAAATTACTTCACACATACCAATTCCATATACAGTCAAAATGATGGACTCCCTATGACTAACCCACTATCAGGATTGGTAAATATTTATCTTAACCACATAGAGCAAACATACATCTTCAACATCAAAAACAAATTTAAAAACAATATCATATACTGGCCTAGATATGTGGATGACATCCTCATCTTGTTCAACGGAACAAAACGTCAACTAAACTTGTTACACCAATACATAAATAACATACATAAAAATATAAAATTTACTCTGGAAAAAGAAATCTATAAAAGTATAAATTTTCTGGATTTAACAATAAAAAACCACGATCACCATCACATATTCAAAATATACCGAAAAGGCACTCAAACAAACCATACGATACATAACACATCGAACCAAACACTTCAACACAAAATCTCCGCATTTAATCACATGTTAAACCGGATAAACATCATACCAATGTTACATGTAGACTATGCCATCGAACTTAACACCATCACAAACATTACAATAGAGAACGGATACTCCGAAAACTTGATTCGTCAGTTAAATTATAAAATTAAAAACAAGATCAATCAACAAAACTTGACAATACTCTGCATCACAGAGAAAACCCCCCAAAAAATACATATCTGTTATGTATAACGATATCACCAGCAACATAGTGAAAAAAGTATTCAATAGGTATGGATATAATATAGCACACCAAACTAATAACAAACTACAACAATATTTGCAAACACCACCTACTAATAATAATGAAATGGATAGTGGAATTTATAAATTGATATGCGACAATTGTCAGAAATTCTACATAGGACAAACAGAAAGAAATTTTGAACAGAGATTTAGAAAACGCATACAAGAAGTAAATTACACAATGCCAAAACCGTTTATTAAATCGAACTACGCACAACATCTGATTAACGAGAAACATACTTTTACAAACATAGGCCCATGCCACACGTAAAAAAAAATGCGGCATTTTTCTTCGTTTCTTTCCTCGTTTACCTATGATACAAGTTTTAATTGCGACTTAACTAATTTTCTGTTCTACCACACAACTCAAACATAAATGAAATAAAAAATATTTCAAGGACATTTTTGACTCATTTTAGTTAAAATTTTATTTAAGAGAGAGCAGAACAAAACATTGGTAGAAAAAAAATGCCAAAATACAAAAAATGCTCGTCTGGCATGGTACATAGACTCTAATTTACAGATCATACGAAGAATGAAAAAAGGTGGCATGATGGATAGAATGCATGATGAAAAGAGAACAAGGTGGAATATTGCGCATGCTAATGTGGTGATGTCACTTGTATTCACCAATGTATGTTATGTGTTTGTATTATATGTTTGTTCCTCACGGAATGGAGGAATTTGAAATATATAGAGAACGGAACAATCCACTTATTATAAACGAAAAGATCAATACTAGAACAAACAAAATCTACGAAATGATAATACAGCTATGACGTATGTTGCACAATGCAGGAATCATAAAAATCAATAGGCTTACCCATAAAGTAAATTTTTATAAATAAATTGTAATCAAAATTTCAGTAGCATCAATACACTGAGAAGAACAGATAGTTCGAAACCGGTATGGTCAAAAAACCATTATCACAAAATAAGATAAAAAAACTACAGAAGTTTTTATTTTTATGTTTTTGTCTTGTTAATGAAAAATTGTTGTAAATTTTAACTTAGTTAATTCATTTTTAATTTTTAATTTAATTGGCATAAGACTGAAATAAAAAGTTTTTAATTTAGTGTAATAATAAAATATTGTTTTTGTTTTTATACATATTATTGTTGGAATTAGTTTGGTGTAAATATTTTTGAAACAAAGTTGATTGGAAATATTTCCCAATACATATATCTCTGTTTCAAAAATATTTACACCAAATTAATTACAGCACTAGACCAGAAAAATATAATTTAGGCAAAAAAACTATGAAAATGTTTTTCCCAATTCCCTATTCCCAGGGAAAGTCAGAATAATGTCACAGTAGGCCGGAAAAAACATATTTGAAGAGAAATTACACATAAATTCTTTCCCCAGTTCACTATTCCCACCGAATTACCAGAATAGTGCTACTGATGATGACCTAACAAGTCAAAATCGATCGAGTGATTTTGAACACATTTTGCTATTAAAATATTCAAAAATCATATTTTTTGCGAAATAAAAAAACAAGTGTTTAATAAAATGTGTTTAATGTAAGTGTATTTCGCCAAGTACCTACGGCAAATATCGTAAAAAAGTCTTAAGTTTATCGTTCTAGTATTTCATTAGAACTGATAATATTCCATTAAATGCACCTATCATTGTTTTTTATTTTGATCCAAATCAAATACGTGATCATTTGAAAGAGGCACGCTTCCGTTATAACGAAGCATGGACCAATAAGGTCTGCCTTTGCGACAGCTTCATCCGACCGTCTGCGTTACACACAACTGATCTCACACAATTGCAGAACAAATGTTAATTCACGTAGTTAGTTTAAAAGTTGTCCGATACACATAGAAAGAAACGTACACTTTTAAATTTTTTATCCAAATAAGTTCTACTTGAATGTAGTTAGATGTCAGCAGACATTTATTTTATTAAACACAGGTGGGATTGTCAAAGGATATATGATTATTGGTTTCTAAATATAGATAATTAAAAATAAGTGATGTTAATTATAATTATAATAATACTCTTTTGTTTTAACCATTCAATATTTTTGAGAGTTTTCACGTTTTAAAGTATATTTTACATTTTTTTGTAAAATACTCGAGAAACACGTTTTTTACGTGTAAAATACTCAACTGTGCTGATAACTCTGAATAGTCTCGTGATAAACTGGTCATTAAATTTGGATAGGAACGGAGCACACATTTTATCGATAAAAAATATCAACATAAGAAAATATTTTTTTAGGGGGAATTGGAGAAAGCGAAGGCTGCTAGATTTATTTTGGTTTCAAAGTGAATCATAACTATCAAGAAAAATTATTTATTTAGTTACGTTTTTTTGGTCACCCAGTAAAATCAAAAGCCTGCTACAATTTTATTTAGGATTTTATCGATGTTTTATTGATTTTATTAATCGATAAGATTTACGCTTGTTTCCTACCCTGACATATTATAACATCACATTTTCGATAATTTATCGAAGTTTATGTCTCGCTTCTCTAGAACAAAATGGAATACTATTTCATATTTTACATTAATTTCAAGCTTGCTAGGTTAAAAAAGTGTAGTAAATCTATTCGATTTCGATCACCAAATATTTTTTTTAGTATGTTGTGATAGCAATATAAAAAAAAATAATTTGTAAACGAAACATTAGCCAATTTCAGTTTACGAAAAAGAGACATAAATTTTGACAAATATTAAAAATATAATGTTACAACATATCACCCCTGGAGTGGGATTTTGTAACATCACATTTTTCGATACTATCGAAATTTACGCCTCTTTCATCATGAACAAATTAGAACATTTTATATTTTTTTCATTACGATATTTCTATTGCTCACTCAGCCTACTCAAATAAAACATTATGATTTTCTAACATCTATTTGTTTTATGGGTGATACTTTGTCGAAAAAGAAAAAAGAGGGACCAACAAATTTATTCTAGTAGACTGCGATCGCAATAGAATAATCATATTTGAAAATCGAAACAGTAAGTAAATTTATTTGGCACAAGCTTGAATAATACCAGTGCCTAAAGCTTTGTCTAAATCCTGTATCACTATATCCTTAAATAATTAACGAATCCGATAATACAACAGTATCTTTCCTTTATGGTATATTCCTTGGTGATTCTTATGGTATTTTTCTGGAAAGGTTAATATTTAAACAACACATCTTGAACAACATAGAAATCAACATTTAGAAGGAGTTTACTGTAAGCCTTACTTATAGTAACACAGCATAAGCTTCGGTCCTTGCGGATATTACGCTTAGCTGTCAATATTGATAACTGTTCATCTCTAGTGACAATGCGAGCCAGAAAACTTTGTAACGATCATGACTTTACGAATAATTTTCTTTTCGTTTGGTGAATATAATTTTAAAATGTATTCAGCTTTTGAGATCGCTCTCGCCGATATGGCAGTTTGATACACGTACATACAATTTGGAGGAAACGGTACGTATCACTGTATAACTTAACAGAAAAGGCAGGATAGAATCTCACGGATAGCAGAATCCCGATAAGAAGTTTTAGTGTGCTAGTACACGAGGGCTAAGTGGTTTTTTACGGCGGTATAATTAGACTGACGTGAAATAATTTCTAAAAATTAATCCAAAGTAAAAATTGCGTGTGTGTATTAGTGGTTATATACAAAAACAAACATTTAGGCGTAAATAATTTTTTAAAAAAATTTCAAAAATTCCATCCAAAAGTAAACATATTGTATAATTTGAATATGTATATCTTCAAAATCCACCGTACCAGTACGTTTAACCCGTTAAGGACCTACCCCGAGATATCTCAGGACATACAATATATACGATAAAAAAATCGGTCCTTAAGGGGTTAAAATACCATTAATTACACTGTGCTTGAATTGCAAACATTTTTTTCGTTTATAGCTTTGGTTCCATTTCAAAGTTAGTCCCCATTTTTGAGATATCGTTAAGAATTTCGTTATGCTTTCTTCAGCAAAGTTGTTGTGCAAGTCAAGACCAACAACTTTGCCGAACATAATAAGACCGAAAAACCACATCTAATTTTTTTTTGCTTTTCATTTCGACGAAAAACACTATTTTTTATCATTTTGTTGAATTTAAATCGATTAAAATCGATCGAATAAACATCGCATCGACAAATATAGATACAATAGAAACTATTTGAAGGAAAGTTAAATCGATTCAGTTGATTTTATGGTGATTTTTCCCAAAAAAAATTCCTAAAAAATTAACATTTTTCTTCTCTTTGACAAAACAGTGGCATGCCGCTGCGATAGTGGATAAAAATCCTGGATTTTTCCATCCCATCGTTTTAACCAATTATAGTTGAAAAAGTTGAAAAAAATTGAAAAATAATCTGGGATAGAAAAATCCGAGATTTTTATCCGTCGTATGATTCTGTGATTGAATGGCGCAAAGACATTTGATGGTTGAAATATTGATGCAGATGTTTCTTCGGTTTCAGCAGATTTAAATGTTGGTGTTAAATATTCTTCAGTTGGGTTTGATCATTCCAGAACAGGAATTTCATCTGAATGTTGCAGGGTTAGTTGAGCATTTGTCGTTGCAGTGTACGTCAAAGAACTATCAATATCATCGGGACACCAAATGACATTGCGACTCCAGTATTTTTCCATCTATGCAGATGGAAAATACATGCCGTATAGACAAAAGACGACGTACAATTTACACCACTAATAAAATTTTGTGAAAAATATAGCCGACATAAATCAGCGGTTTTTTCACTTATTGTCACTGCGGAATTCAGCTTGTCACATTTCTCAACTAACACAGTGTTATCAAAAATTTAATAACGTTATGTAAAAACATTTACTAGTATATATCTTAACTATATAAACATACAATTAAATTGAAGTTTGGAAATTTTTTTAGATTTCATAAATACACTAGCCGAGGTTAAGCAAAATGCTCATCAATCTCACCATGCCTTAATGTTACTTCTATAAAATAAACATGATGATTTTTAGAATTTTAGAATGGGCAAATATGGCCCCAAAACGTGTGAGTTATGATTTACATTTCTGGAAAACATAACGGGATCGATGAGAACCGGGCAAAATCTCGATTAGTAATCGTTTGAATTGCAAAAATACTGTAAATCATAACTCACACGTTTCGGGGTCACATTTGCTCATGTCAGAGCTATGACAAAATTTTGAAAATTAACATGGACATTGTAATTTTATATATCTTTCTACAGTATTCAATCTGTTGTTAGTTCTCATTTGGAAAAGGAGTTTAAATTCTATCTAAATCACTATCGGATATCATACCTGAGAGAACTTTTACTTCAGTTCTTCTCTTTCACCATCACCATATTTTATTTCCGAATTTGTAATTAGATGGTGGTTGATGATTTAATAAAATTATAATGGTAAAAAGTAAAGTTGATGGTGGATGGTCAAAAAATTAAATTGATATTTGATACGTCTAAACGCGAAACATAGTGAAATTGATGAGTACTTGGCAAAATTTCCAGCAAAGTTTGGTTGAAGATGTCTTTGTGTTTAACTTTAATTTAAATTTTTTAATTCGTTTGTATCTGCTAATTTCCATATTTTTTAAAATAGGAATTTCTCTAAAATATCTTTTTGCCTAAATGTCCGTTTTTAAGACTATATTCATTAACACTAGCATACATAGGATTTTGTTACGAAATATTTCACGGCTGTGTGTACGGATGTGAAATTTTTCCTAAACCTTTCCTAAAAAAATTTTACACTTAGGATAGATTTAGTAAATATGTATTTCTCGCGCATATAATTAGCCAGTAAGCAATAGATGAATAAACAGGTACCAACCACCCACATAATAGATGATGCCGAAGGCTTTATAATTTGCGAGTAAGTGGCATCCTCGTCAAGGTAATCACCTTAATAGATTGCTACCAGTGTCAACAACCGCGACATCAACCAAATCTACTCCAAAGGTAGCAATTTCTGTCCTCTATTAGGAGAAAATACACGCTGTCAGACTAGTCCTCCGCAAGGTCAATCAACTGACAGCGAAAATTTCAAAAACCATGACCCAAATACTTCTATTATGTATATGACCAGGAATTAACAGCATAATACTAATGCTGATCCAAATGTTAACAAAACGCAGATGATTACCAACTTCAACAATTTGCTGCATTATTTTAACCAAAAACTAAATTTAGGCTGTGGTCCAATTCGTGACTTACTTTGTGAAGACTGACTTATTTGAAAGTCTACAATAAGCCTCCTGTCAGCTAGACTTATTGTAAACTTGTTTGACTTTTATGCGAGGCTTGCACCCAAACTGTTAATTCATCAATATACTTCTAACAAGCTTCCAATAAGTCTATTCGACAGGAGGCTTATTGTAGACTTTCAAATAAGTTAGTCTCCACAAAATAAGTCACGAATTGGACCGCAGTCTTAGTTGCTCGGCCAAGTCTAAATAACGAAAGCTCTAGTAATACCCAACCAAATCATGCTAGGGTTGACAACCAATTAAAAATTGCGTGGCTTACTTGCTGACGTCCCTATCGAAAATTTCCTATTCCGAGTGGAACGCCATCGTATCTAACGTTCATCAAAATCGTCTAGCAGAGGAAACTTTTCATTTTTTCATCGACATCGTTCTGGGCTGCTATTCTCCAAATCGGTGGATATTTCCGCAAGTGGATTATAATTTACATTAAAATTGTTTATTTTATTCGAATTTTTCGCCGACTAGTTTAATCACTTTTTCAAATTTGCTTGCAAGCTTTCTATTATTTCGGGGAATAAAGCCGGAATCCGCATTTATTTACCCAATTTGCAAGCAAATTTGAAAAAACGATTAAAGTACCCGGCGAAAAATAATAATATAAAGAATTCTAAAATAAAGAATAATAATATAAAGAAGAAAAATAATAATATTGTAAATTATAGTTCGTAGACCAAAATATCCACCGATTCCAAGAATGCGCGTCCTGTGACCCTATTCTGGCTTTCCCTGGGAATAGGGAATTGGGAAAGACATTTTCATAGCATTTTTGTCAAAATTATATTTTTCTGGCCTACTGAAAGAATAAGTTTAGTGCAAAATTTTTCAAAACAAAGTGAATTGGGAAACTCTTGTTCCACAAAATTTTTGTAGGGAAAAATATTTTCCCATTTAACTTTGTTTTGAAAAAATTTTGCACTAAACTTATTCTTTCAGTAGGCCAGAAAAATATAATTTTGACAAAAATGCTATGAAAATGTCTTTCCCAATTCCCTATTCCCAGGGAAAGCCAGAATAGGGCCACTGGACTGATATTGAACTTTAGAAAAAATTTTAATGTTAGGTGTGCAAGCAGAAATCAGCTCTGAAGTTGACTGCATTAAAATATATTTGAACAATTTTAAGAGATGGGTGTCGATAGCAAAAAAGTGGTTTTCAAGATTTCCCAGGTCCAAAAACAATTTGAAGACGAAGAACTTAAAGTTGTACTGGATGAAAATCCGTGTCAAACTCAAAAAGAGCTTGCAGAACAGTTAGAAGCTACCCACCAAGCAGAAAAACTTCGATCAATAGGCAAAATACAGAAGAAAGGAAAATGGATTCCTCATAAACTGACCCCAGAAAACAAAAACCGAAGAATTCAGCATGAGTTTGCTTTCTGCCAAGAGAGTGTTACTGTGTGGCTGGTGAGATTGGAAAGAGGTCATTTACTTCTGAAACCTGGACAAACAACTGAATGTTACCAGGCTTAATTGACCAAATTAAGTGATACTCTGGAGGAAAAAGACCATTTACGGGCCAAGAAAGGTGGAAGGTGATATTGTTACAAAACAACGCTCGTCCACATGTAGCAAAAATAACCCAGCACCTCATCTTCTCTTGCGTGGCTGGTAAGTTTTACAGCATGCGGCATATTCTCCGGACTTGGTTCCCTCTAATTACCACTTATTCAGATCGATGTTATCATATTTGAAAGACCAGCGGTTCACGGAAGTTAAAGATGTGCAAAAATTGCTCGATAACTATTTTGCTTCGAAACCACCAAATATCGAATTTGTTCCAATCGCAAAGGCATTCATCATCTACCTGATAAATGGCAAAATACCATAAATAGTAATGACGAATATTCCGATAATAATTAATCTTTATAACAATCTGTTCATCTGCTGCAAAAGTGACACGACTCAAAGTTCACTGATTTTTAAGATATTCGAATCAAACGATTCTCAATAATACATATTTTTATTATTTTGTATTAAATCATACTCTCTTTTGTTGGTAATTTTAGCAAATTTGGTAAAATTCCATATAAAAAATCACTCAATTCGCGAGAGAAATTAACATTTTAAGATATTAGAAACTATCCTAAGAAAATTTACAAAATATTAAAGAATTATAAAAATTAAGATTCGATTGAGGTTGTAGGAATAGAAAAACAATTATTTTACTAATCTGAATATATTTTCATTTACTTTTGAACAATGCCGCTTTTACAAACAATTATGAGTGACAATTTCAAATCGTTCTACTGAAAAATTAAAAATTTTGGATTGTGTCACTCCTGCGGTAAATGAGCGAATTATATTTTCAATAAAATTCAATGAATTTGACCAAGAAAATCAGATCTACTTGCACACCTAATAAAATAATTGTTTCATGAGCACAAACATTAATGCAACGCATAGTATATCGTTATGCCATCTAGCCATACTATCATGAATGTTAACAGTAGATTCATGCAGAACTGATACCCCGAGTGTGTTTGTGCATATTTTTCGACTAAAAAAATTATTTATCGGCTTCATACTTACCATACATATACGAGTATATTATGCAATTTATGTTCATCCAAATTACTGCAATAATTTATCGAGATGTTTAAAATTTTAATATAAATTTTGAAAACTATAAAATAGTTAGTCGTATATGTTGTTACTAATTTATTGTTTGAAGATATTAAAGTTTTCTTCAAATATCGTTTGGTACCGAATGTATTTTATTGAATTATCGTATATGAGAGACATAATTTAGTAATACAGAAGTATTAGAAATTTATTTTTTTCGAACACTATCGATAGTTTTTTTTAGTTATAAACGTTTATTCTCTCGCAGAACTAAAATATTGTATAATTCTAAGGAATAGCAGTAACACTAAAATTATTTGTACTTACCCTAGAAATAATCGTAAAAATTGCAATCCCAAATATAAATATTGCCGGAAAATTAAAAATTTTATTGAGCATTGCGGCCATGTCCGCCAAATCGCCGTGAAATAAACACAATTTATCTAAAAAGTCGCTTAAATCGCAACACATTTGGTACTTGGCGAGTACTTTTAAATTTTGTTGGTAAAAAATTTTGTTGATTTTTTTGATTTCGCGGTCCAGCATACGATTTAGGTTCTCGTAATAAAAATTCATAATTAAAACGGCACCGTATATCCAAGCTGTCGTAAGACGCATAACCTGTAATTAAATGTATGAATATAACTATTGTCAATTACTATTTAACACAAAACAATTGATGGGTCGAATTTCAAATTTTAATAATGATCTGCCCATTATTCGCAAAATTAGCATTCAATCTTCCCAAAGCAAAATATTTAGCTCCTCCATGAAGCAATCAAGCGAGAAATATCGTACATTTCGCTATGTATTATAGTCAACGGTGCTTAGTGTCCGATATCGGTAAATGTCTGAAATGTTTATTTTTTAAATTCGTTTACACAATTAAAACCCGGTGTTCCAAAGATCCGATGTTTACCAAATGTTTGTTGACCTTGCCTCGTACAAACCTTAGTTTTATGCATTCCCCTTCCAAAAATTATATGTCATGAGGGACGCAATAAGCTCCCACGAGCTCGTGAGAGTTAGTGAAGCCGTTAGCACTAATAAATGACTAATAAATCTAACCAAATGCGTTTGCACTAATACCATAAAAAATATTCCTTCAGATGAAGCATACATAATTTCGGGAATATAGGATTCATAGATTTTGGAATAATAAAAATGTTTTTCACCATTTTTATTCGTTCATTTAGCGATTTTGGGCTTTGTCCAGTGTTGTGCAATTGTATGTAAAAAACTGTTTTATACATTTTTTACGTAAAAAATGGTAATATACTTAAATTACTGTATAAAACGTATAATATTGTATAAAATCAAACGCGTATTTAAAAACCTTAGTAAAGTCGCAAACCTTAGTATACGAAACGTAAATTTGTATCATATTACATCAATATTACAGAGTTTTCAAGTTATAGGTTTGCACGAATTTCTTTAAGGCAGCTATCGTAGTTAATCCCTAAGAGTCTGTTTGATAAAAAATTTCGACTAGGGAGGGACAAGTTTCGAATGTGATCAAAGATTTAATAATTTCAGTGCAAAGTTGGATAAGTTTGGGTGGCTTATCGCTGCGTGCTCCAAAAATCTTGTGGATTTCTTATTTATTTTGAGTATAAAGTATGGGATATTCCACTTTCGTTTCTGTAAATGAGCCAATCCTCATTTCCTTGGCCATTTAAATTTGTTAAAACTGATTGATTTTATCCATTTGACTATCAATTAAAAGGTCGTTATCGTAATAAAGATGCACATAATAAGCTGGCGTTTTTCGAAAAATATTTGTAGTTTATCTCTAAATCTTACCTGCACGTTAAATGATAGCCACATAAAACCAGCATTCGCTTAAGTAGTTTTTCCACGTTGGAAAGGGTATATCAGACTACATATGGGATCAAACAATTCTTCTGAGTTTTGTAGGCTTTCGATAAAATCTTTATCAAAAATAAATTTTGATATATTTGCCATAACTATTTTGGTGTCTGACAAATTTAATTGGCCACGGAAATTTGAGGATTGAGGATTGGCACATTTACAAAAACAAAGTGGAATTTTCCAAACTTTATACTCAAAAAAATCCAGACATGTTTTGGAGCACTGCAGCGAAGCCACCCAAACGTCTCCAACTTAGCACTGAAATCATTAAACCTTTCAGCATCGATAGAGCAGATTGAGCGGATATTTTCAAATCGGGGTCAAATTTCTTGCCTAATTCGAAATAGCCTGACATTTAATAGGTCTAAAAAATGAATTCATATTTATTAATATTATTCTTTAAATAATAAAGAAATTCTAATTCGATTTGTGTAGTGATGATAATGAAGATTTGCGATAAACAAAATTTCATTAATGTTACTTTTAAAAGTAAAACTGAATTTATAATAAATAAATAAACAATTTTTTTGAAATACAACGTATTTGCTTTTTATTAATAATTATTATAAGCATAAGTAAACAAATATTTATTTTTCAGTCAAAATTCTACTTAGTTAAGAAAATTAAAATATTCGAGCCAAAGAGCCATTGGTATAGTTTCATTTGACTTGTAATTTAATAAGTAATAGAAAACTCACTCGAAAACGGTTAGTAAAATTTTAATATCTCGGGCCAAATTTTGATTTGCCGTATTCTTATGGCTAAGGCTAAGATGAGCGATACATCGAACAAGCATAGTTTTGAACTTCAACTCATTCATACGAAATATCGTTCTCAAGCAAATTTGCACTATCCTTGATTCATTGATCCTCCGTAATAAAATCCTCTAGTATTGGAGCTGGTGTATTTGGAGGTGGTGGATATAATTATATTATTTTGATATAATATAATATTTAAATTTTTATATACCTGATTTTATTTTTCGATTTTTATTTTTGTTTTTTTGTGTTGACATTTGACAATAACAAAATAATGACACCTAAATTTTTTGATTTTTTCTCCTCACGTCACATAGCGCAACAATTTTTTTATTTCATTTTGCTACAATATATTAGAGCAGTATGAAGTTGTTTATTTTAAGCAATGTAATTCTTATTTTAAGCAATAATCGATAGAGAACAAATTGCACTCCAGATGTCTCTGTCTGTGTCAAGTTAAATAATCTTGTCGAAAGATGGTAATGATTTCTCGTAATCATCTAAACAATTTTTGTAACCGATAAAATTAAAATGTTATAGCATTAATATTGAATGAGTTCGACGATTAATCGTTTTACACTTCAATCCCATAGTGTTGTGAATTTTGTTTTTCTATTCTAAAAAATAAGTTAGTAGCTAAGAAACAAACCAAATTTTCTTTGAAAAAAAAAATAATTTTATTTATATTTTTCTACAAATATTTTACTTTTAATTATAATTAATAAATTAGAAGAATTATACATAAATTCAATTCAATTCAATTATTTAGAGTTCAATTCTCATTTTACATTATACCTATATGCAATTTTCTTTATATAGATACGTAAGAATTGAAATTATGAACTATAAGTAATTTTGAATTAGTTACGTTTTTGTATTTTACATTTTGTAAAAAATTGTTATGTGTAAAATACGTATTTTACATGTAAAAAACCGAGTATATTACGTAACGTAAAAAACAGGCACAACACTGGTTTTGTCACTCGAGCATATACATAATTTTATGAACGAAAGTACGATTAATTAAAATAGAAACATATTTTTTCCAAAATTGCCATTAGTTATAATTCCGTGTGGCTACCCATGTCAATAACTATTTTTGTGAGAATCAGGGTTCTGGAGGATTCTCGTTGACAAAGTTTCAACATGAACCATTATACAAAAATTTGTTTTTGTTTTAATTCCTTGTCGAAATTATTCTACTGTCGTTAACTTTTAGATGCTTTTATATTTCTCAGGAGCATCCATGCCAATAATCATTTTTGGGTAAATCGGAGTTCTGGAGGATTCCCGTTTTCTAATATTTCAAGATGTACCGTTCAATAAAACTTGACGTTCGTATAATTCCATGTCGAGATTGTTCGAGTACTTCTGTTAACTTTGAGATGCTTTTCTTTTAAAAAGTCCTCGGGACCATTAATGCCAATAATTATTTTTGAGGGAATCATTGTCCCGACGGCTTCCCGTTGACAAATTTTCAATGTGTGTCTTGCAACGAAAATTTATGTTGGTTTTAATTCCCGTAAACGAGTATTATCTAACAGCAAAGCATATCAAAATTAACGGCATTAATTGAATAATTTCAACACGGAATTAAAACGAACGCAAATTTTTGTTGAATGGTACTATACATATTGAAATATTCACAACGGAAACCATCCAGAATTCCATTCCCTCAAAACTGATTAAAGCCATGGGTGCTCCTGAGTACTCTCTTTAACAGAAAAGCTTCTGAAACCTATCAGCAGTATTCGAATAAATTCGATACAGAATTAAAACTAATAGTAAAATTCAGTTCAATGCATTATATTTGCAAAAATGGTTTTGGGACTCTCCAGAGCTGCAATTCTCCTAAAACTGAATATCGAGAATATAATTAAGGTTGTTTGGGGATTTCCATAATTAATAATCTGTCCCTATTTAATATTCATATATTGGAAAACTTGTTTTCAATTAATTTATTAATATGTATGTTTTTGGGCTGAAAATAAAATTCCGGCTATCAGACATTTTTATTGTAACACGACAGTTTTAATTTGGGTTGGTTGTAGTAACATGTTGGGTTTTTCTTGAAGTCAGACAATTTTGTTTGGGTTGACTATAGGTATTAACTTCTTATGGAATATTTTTTGGGCTGATAATGTAGTTCATATCTTTTGGTGTTGCCATAGTAGTTTTTTCGGTTAGACGTTGGACCAACTTCACTTCGGCTATTAAACATTTTAAAAATTTCATTGGAGGCAGAAGGTTTTTTTATTTTCAGATCATGCCATTAAATTTTTTAGTTACGTCAAACTGTAGATAAAGCTTTGGCCAGACAACAACGACCCTTAAATTTAAACCCTTAAATACCACAATTTACTACAGACTTTCGATATATTGCGGGATTGTTTTTTCAAAATCAGTAATCTCATCCGTTCGAAACTGATTATTGTGATTCTTAATGTCCGTCACGCCAGCCGGAACAACATCAGCCGGAACCATATCAGCCGGAACCATATCAGCCAGAACCACTATGGCCTATGGCACAAGTAGCACGATACATTGTGCATCATTGAGCACTATATGCTTTTTCAGCCGGAACCTTATAATTCCAGCCGGATCCTGAAAAGCCGGCCAGAACCATACAACAGTCTAACTAACTACGGCACTAGTAGCAAGATAGATTGTGTATCATTTTGCACTATATAATTTTCAAGCCGAAACCTTATAAATCCATAAATGTAAGATATTCCGGAAAGAAACCTTACAAATTCAGCCGGAACCATTCCCTCTACAGCCAAGCATTGTGCATAATATAATTTTTCAGCCGGAACCTTATAATTCCACCCAGAACTTTACAAAGCTATACAGTGCTATATAACAACCAAACCAACTTAGGCACAAGTAGCACGATGCATTGTGCATCATTGTGCTCTCTATAATTTTCAGCCGTAACCTTTTAATTCCGCCCAGAACCTGGTAAAGCAAGTCAGTACCATATTACAACCAAACCAACTTAGGCACAAGTAGCACGATGCATTGTGCATCTTTTACGATTTTTAGGCGAAAAAACCTTACAATTTCAGCAGAACCCTACAGTCAAAATAACCAAATCACAAGTAGCACGATGCATTGTACATCATTTTGCACCATATATTTTTTCAGCCGGCACCTTATAAATCCAGTAATATAAGATTTTTTGTGGAAAAAACTTTACAATTTTAACCGGAACTATGGTTGGCCGGAACCTTATAAATCTAGCAATTTACGATTTTTCGTGAAAAACCTTACAATTTACAGCAGAACCCTACAGCCAAACTAAATATATCACAAGTAGCACGGTGCATTGTGCATCATTGTGCATTATATCATTTTTCAGCTGGAACCTTTTTTTTCCGCCCAGAACCTGATAAAGCCAGTCAGTACCATATTACAGCAAAACCAGGTATAGCACAAGTAGCACGATACATTGTGCATCATTTTACACTATATATTTTTTCAGCCGGAACCTTATAAATCCAGTAATATAAGATGTTTTTAGAAAGAGCCTTACAATTTCAGCCAGAACTATACCCTCTACAGCCAAACTACTAATGTACAAGTAGCACGATGCACTGTGCATTATGATGTACTTATATATCCATATGGTGTAATTGAGGTGTAATTGAGTACGACAGTGTAAATGAGCATTTCACTGCACATGTACTTAGAAACGGTAGCATATGGAAAACTTACGACGATTTGCAAAAGCTGAGACCAACACCAACACTTCACGAAAAATGCTTGCCTGTTGTTCTATGTACAAGAACCCAAATCAAACAAAGTTCTTCTGTAAACGGTGAAATATAAAATATTATTAATAAATTATTAGAAAATAAAATGTTATTTCTGGACTTTTTTAAATGTTATTTAAACTTTTTATTTAATTAACACTTTTAGTGGATCGGAAATTATAATGTATCCAAATAATTTCACTTAAAATTTTTGTAGCTCACCATGACCGTCAACCATGCTTACTCTTTATTGCTCCGAATGGTTGACACCGACTTGATACGGTTACGGCTGGTCTTGCTGGTTTTGGTTGGGTTGGCATTGTAGTGCATAACGTTTCGATCGTTCCGAAAAAATCATATGTTGCACTATTTATGTAAACAATTTGTTTCGACTGAATTTTTATGGTTCTGGGTCGCATTATAGTTTGGCTGCAAAAACATATAGACAACTACTATATAAAATTAAATAGTGCACAATGATGCACAATGCATCGTGCTACTTGTGCCATAGTTAGTTTGGCTGTAGAGAGTATGGTTCTGGATGAGTTTTTAAGGTTTTCTCACGAACAATTGTATATTACTGGATTTATAAGGTTCCGGCTGAAAAATTATATAATGCACAATGATGCACAATGCATCGTGCTACTTGTGTTATAGTTAGTTTGGCTATAGAGGGTATGATTCCGGCTGAATTTGTAAGGTTTCTTTCCGAAAAATCATATATTTATGGATTTATAAGGTTTCAGCTGAAAAATTATGCACAATACATCGTGCTACTTGTGATATAGTTATTTTGACTGTAGAGTTCTGGTAAAATTGTAAGGCGTTTCTCCGAAAAATTGTAAATTGATGGATTTATAAGGTTCCGGCGAAAAAAATATATAGTTATCAAGGATGCACAATGCATCGTGCTACTTGTGCTTAGGTTGGTTTGGCTGTTATATGGTACTGACTTGCTTTATCAGGTTCTAGGCGGAATTATTAGGTTCTAAATGAAAAATTATATAGTGCACAATGATGCACAACGCATCGTGCTACTTGTGCAATAGTTAGTTTGGCTGTTGAAATTGTAAGGTTTTTCACGAAAAATCGTATATTTCAGGATTTATGAGGTTCCGGCTGAAAAATTATATAGTGCACAATAATGCACAATGCATCGTGCTACTTATGCCATAGTTAGTTTTGCTACAGTATGGTTCTGACTGGCTTTATTAGGTGCCGGCTGGAATTATAAGGTTCCGGCTGGAAAAGATATAGTACACAATGATACACGATCCATTGTGCTACTTGTGATATAGTTAATTTGACTGTATATAACCAAACCATCGTTTCCGGCTTGAATTATAAGGTTCCACTGAAAAATCAAATATTGCTGGATTTATAATTTTCCGGCTGAAAAATCATTAAGTGCACAATTAGGCAAATGCATTGTGCTACTTTTGACATAGTTAGTTTGGCTGTAGAGGGTATGGTTCCGGCTGAATTTGTAAGGTCTTTTTCCGGAAAATCTCATATTTATGGATTTATAAGGTTCTGGCTGAAAAATTATATAGTGCACAATGATGCACAATACATCTTACTACTAGTGCTATAGTTATTTTTACTGTTATATGGTTCTGGCCGGTTTTATCAGGTTGTGGCTGGAATTATAAGGTTCCGGCTGAAAAAGCATATAGTGCTCAATGATGCACACTGCATCGTGCAACTTGTGCCATAGTTGTTTAGTTCCGACTGATATGGTTCCGGCTGGAGAGACGGACACGATTTTTACACATTTCCCAGCTATAAATCAAAATTCAAAAGCAATAAAAAATTTGGGAGACGCTCTGTTGTCGATGGCATAACACCGTCGGTTCTCAAAAATCATGCAGAACGATTTGTTGTTCCGTTTCAACATATCACTACGTAAAACCATTTTCCCTACGAAATAAACACTTTTCAAAATAAAACCTCACATCATCACATCAAAAAAAAGAAATCGCACGTTCCTTGCAATCAACGATACCAAACTCTTCTGCGACGAGATAATTTAAAGTTTTATTCCGCATAAGTTGAATTATTTTTCCCATTTCACTAAATCGGAATTTGAAAATCCCCCTATCCCTGGCTTTCACTTCAAAAAATTCCATTACATCGGAATGCATTTACTGAACGCAAATGGAGGTATCTTATTTTGGAAAAACTATGAGATCGTTATGCTTGCTCTACAAACCAGGACCAGGAAATCTTACAAGGTGGGCGGAGATTATCAACTCCAGCAGATAAATTGTACGAAACTTTTGCAAAACTAATGGTTGAAAAATGTGTTAAGGATAATATGTTTCTATGGATATTGAAACGCCCAGGTGGTCATAAAATGCTTAGACTTTACTGGTATTCTGAAGATTAGGTTGTGCTTGTGGTCAAAGTCAAGATAAAGCATCACTTTGTGGCCCCACCTGGTGAGATGTTATGAACGTACCACTCATTCAGGAGCCGGCTGTGATACGACTATTTACTAATCCAAACCACTACGGGTATCAATAAAGAATGAAAATAATGCTAAAAGCAAACTTAATCTCACACACATTTTGAAACAAACATCATCGGAAATATACGAACTATTTAAGCCAAGTGCACAAAATATTCATACCGAAACTGATTGGACTATCAGATTTACAATTTACTTTTGCAAAGTGATAAATTCGGCGCGGCTTTAAGTAGCGGAGAAGATTATGGCTTAACAGAACGAGTGACGAAGAGCTCTGTTCAAATTCTCAACAAAATGGCAATCATCGAGAAAACAATTTTGATAAATAACATCAAGATAGGTGTGAAGTACAAGACATTCAACACACTGTCGTATCGGGGAAGACAAGTGATGACCACTGTTATTATGTAAAAGATATTGAAGAATTTATTTGATCAATTCAGTGTTTATTTATTTATCAATTCAATTACCTAATTACAGATATTATCCTACTATTACAATTAGCTTAGAGTAAAATAGATCGATATAATTAATAAGAATTGTTACCAATATTAAACCCTACAAATGTCAAAACTCTTTCACCGAAACAATTTATCAAAAGTGTTAAAGAAATCCAAAATACTTATGAGATAAGTGATAGACTGATACTATTATCATTGGCACGACCATTACTAGGTGCTGCGTTACTTTGGCCACGTTACGACTTCGAAAATGAAATTTTGGTGCAATTTATAACGAAGTGGGCGTATATGAACGATTGCGGAACAATATTACATCTAAGAACGAAGATGTTATGCCATTTTATTGTGAAATGACAATAGGTGCCCATGCGGATATATCGAAAGCCGCTATGATTCGCTACATTAAACAAAATATAAACGATCATATAACACGGATGTGAAGTTTTAACAAAATGAAAAATTAACAAAAAATAAAATTTGTTAAATTAACAAAAAAAAACAGTCGGCAAAAGCAATGTTAACAATGGAAACCTGACAACAGACAAATTTTTTTAAATTAAAAACTATTATCAAAACTTAATTTTGATTGAAATAAAAAAACTTAAATTACATTTTAAAAATATTTATGTAAATTGTAAGACAAACATTTTATGTAATTTAATAATGTTAATTAATTGTAGAATGTACTACTAAAGATTCAGTTATACCGACCAAATGACACAGTGATTAAAGCTTTGGCGTTTGGATCGGGAAGTACCGGATTCGAATCCCGATAGGGGCAGGATGCAAAGGGAATTTTCATCTACAGATTACGATCTGTGATGAAATGGAACACATCTATGACCCCCTGTCAGATTGCAAGACTCATGGGCCGACCCAACTTCCATGCCAGTAAAGGCTGGCATGGAGCTTGCAATGTGCAGATGGTTATAAAAATCGGACCTATAGCCGTACGTCTTCGATTTGGAAAATGATGCGTAAAGTAAGACGGAAATTAAACCGAGAAAGAGCAGGGGGGGTGCTTCGGCCCCAAAACAGATGGCATGGACTAAAAACAAAACAAAACAAGAAATAAAGATTCAGTTATATGTCAAATGATGGAATAAGAGGTGCTCTTTGAAATAAAATTGGTCTGATCAAACAACTATGAGATTTTCCCATTTGTTAATGCGATGGAAAATCGATTCGGTTTCATAATCATATTTTCATTTCGGATAATGAGTGATTAATACATTGATCCTAAACCAAGCGAGAAATTTTTTCCTTGTCACCACCGGGAATCGAACCCGAGACCTCAAGTCGCTGGTGCACGCATGCTGACCACTTTGCCACCGGGGCGGTATCAGTAATAATTGAGCGGTATTAATTGTCCTTTATTTTTAGTTTTTTTACTCAGATCAAACCATTTAAATTAAAATTTTAGGAAGGAGGTTTTCGAGTACCAGGAACCGTTGGCGATGAATCCTCACTTCGGGAAAAATCGTTTAAGGGCTTGTCTACTGGGCGACGGGTTTATTTGTATTGTTTTCGTAGCTCAAACGATTAAAATGAAAATTGCTGGAAAGAGGTTTTCGAGTACCAGGAATCGATGGCGATGGATCCTCATATCGGGAAAAAATATTTACGGGCTTGTGTGCCTATTTTAATTATTTTTTTTTTTTGCTTAGCTCAAACGATTTAAATGGAAATTGCTTAAAGGATGTTTTCTAGTGCCATAGAAACCAATTACGATGGATCCTGTTTACGGGGAAAATCGTGTAAGGCGTGTCTGGTGAGCCCTGGGTTTCTTTTTAATTTTGTTGCTCAGCTCAAATGATTTAAATGAAAATTATTGGAAGGATAATTTCGAGTACCAGAAATCGTTTGCGATGGAGTTTGATTTCGGGAAAAATCGTGTAAGGGGTTTCCTGGTGAAACCTCGTGTTTATTTATAATGCATGTGGCTAATGTTTTTAAGAAGCACTAGGACTATTAAATCCTTAGCCAAGGACCAATTTTATTTCACAGAGCACCTTTTATGCAATCATTTGATACTAGTCACTACTCGGTAGTATCTCTCTGACCTGCCTCTATACTGCAACCCAAAAAACACCAAAATATTCGATGTGATTCGATTTTCCAACTCATTAACAAATGGGAAAATCTCGTAGTTTTTTATGAGACCAATTTTATTTCAAAGAGCACCTGTAATTTAGGTTTTTTTATTTCAATCAAAATTAAGTTTTGATAATAGTTTTTAATTAAAAGAAATTTGTCTTTTGTCAGGTTTCCATTGTTAACATTGCTTTTGCCGACTGTTTGTTTTTGTTAAATTAACAAATCTTATTTTTTGTTAATTTTTTAACCCCACATGCGGTTGTTAATACAAAACCCTCAGGATTCGAAAATGTGCGTCGTGAAAGTGGTAAAAAACTGTATGATGATCGACAAAAGTTCCAACCAACAAATCGATGTTTATTAATCCAAACAACAAACGAATGCTGAATAAAACGATAACATGCTACAATTGTTTTGCAACTGGGCATATTTCCATCAATTGTCCTCAACCACTACGCAAGCTCCGATGTTGTAAATGTAATAAAGTTCATCCGAGAGGTGTAAGTACTTGTGCTGCAAATACTAATGATGGACTGCACTGCTTTTTTAATGACGTTTGTCGACTAGTCGTTGTAAATTTCGGAGTTTGTTATTGTGACCGATTATCAAGCAGTAACACAAACTTTAACAACGAAGGGAGATAATAACCGAATATTACGGTTAGCGTTATTTTTAGAAAATTATTCATATCAAATAGTTCACAAATTGGGTGACAAGATGAAACACGCCAATGCACTCAGTAGATCGCCGTGTGGTTCGATAATGCAAATGATAGAATGTTCGTTAACGAAACAACTAATTGTTCCGCAACATAGTGATGAATTTATAGTGTCAATAAAGAACTCGTTATCTTTCAATGGATAGAAGCACAATAGATATGAGATCGGTAACGATATTTTATACAGCAAATTCAGGCAAAAGTTTTGTTTGTTCTGGCTGTTTTAGGGAATGAAGTAATTCGAAAATACCACGAAATAGGTCATGTAGGTGTTGTAAAAACCTGTGAGCTAGTGGGATGTAGTTTTTTATTTCACGATATGACCGCTAAGATCGAAAATTTTACTAAAATTTTTATTACCAGTATCGAGTTCCAGCCCAAGTCGGAAAAAAGGAAGGCTTCTTGAAATTGTATGAGAAGCATGACGAACCGTTTTACATTATTCAAATTGATTATATTGGTCTATATGCAGTTTAAAATAAAAAGAATAAGTACGTTTTGTGTATAGTGGATGGTTTCACTAACTTCACTAGGTTATTTCCAACTAAAACTACTAATTCAGACGAAGTAATTAAATACGTATTACAATATTTTTGATAGTTGAGTGTTCCTAAACGAATTCATACTGACAGAGGATCATTTTTTACGTCATTCAATTTTGTTGAATTCTAAAAGGATTGTAGTATTAAGCAAGTAATTAAAGCTGCTTACTTGACCCAAAGTAATGGGCAGGCCGAGCGACTTAATCGTGAGGTCAACATTGTTTTTTTGGTGTTTGGATCGGGAGGTACCGGGTTCGAATCCCGATAGGGGCAGGATGCAAAAAGGATTTTTCATCATTTGATTACGATCGATGATGGAAATTGAACACAACTATGACCCCCTGTCGGAGTGCACAACTCATGGGCCAACCCATTTTCCATGTCAGTACTATAGACTGGCATGGAGCAATGCAATGTGCAGATGGTTCTACGTAAATCGAACCTATAGCCGTACGTTCTCGATTTGGCAAGCAATGTGTAAAGTTGGACGGTAAAAGTGAACTGCGAAAGAGTTGGGAGTGCTTCGGCCCCAGAACAGATTGCATAGATTAAAACATAAAAAAAAACATTGTTTTGTCAAAACTGATAGCTAATTCAAAGCATGGCAAAAGGGACAAAGTCTTAAACGAAACTGAAATTGATATTAGTAACAGAATAAATCGTTCAATTAACGTCACTCCTGGCTCTTTTCAGCCTAAACCAAAAATTAACGAACGACCACATAGAGGAAATAGTATCAACGAATAGTCATTTCAATGAGCGCGATCTAAGAGATTTGAGATTTGCGACTGTCGAACATCAACGTAATACATCGTTGAAGAATAAGGTGAATTTCAATCAAAGGCATATATTAAAAATGCTGTAACTATGGCTGGCGTTAGTTAAAAACTGCTTACCAGTTTTAAAGGTTCTTCCAGAGTAACACAAATATTGTCTGGCGACCGTTATATTATAGATTTCCATCCATGGATGAGATAATAATAATAGAGCATTCAAAAGTATTTACGACACCGTTCAATATGAAACAATCGAGACGATTGTGAAGGTCAGGATGGCCGAATGTAGTCAACTCAATTTAAAAATAATGTTTATTTATATATTTTCCGAATTATTTTTTTCTTTATATAATTTAATTTAGTACTTTACTTATACTATAGATGGAATTGTTTATGTAAATTGGTTGTGTTGTATAAAACTTGGTAGGTATAACAATTATCGAAAACGAAAGTTAAACGACGAACGTGAACGACGCTGTACATTAATTAAACGAATAAATAAAAATAATAAAAGTAATTTGAAATCATCGGTAGTTCATTTGGTTTTATTTAAAAATATATTTGTTACATAATCTAACCTCACAATTTAGTTCTCTACCATTTAAAAATTATTTGTATCTTGTTTTCTTAGCGTTCTGCTTATTTTCACCGTATTTGTTACTCAACGAAATGATCAACAAACGAGATAATTACTTAGGCCGCAAGTAATAAAGCAAACCATTTTCGAAATTCGAATCTGGTGAGGTCTGAACTGGCTCAATCAGTGGCACCGTGTTTTTCTTACAGCGGCAACCGAGTATCCATAATTCGCAAACTGAATATGTTTTGCAACACCCTACTCCCGAAATGCGTTACCGCATTGAAATTGCTTTGAGAAAATCGGCTATTTTTCTTCGGTACAAAATAAGCTAAGTTTGACCTCTCCTTGGTGGCAGGGTCCCAGTTTATACTCTTTGAGGCCCATATTGAATTAAGCACTTCCTGGATATTTCGAGTACGGATCGAATAATATTATCGTTTTTTTTAGACAAATTACCAACTTTTCGAAATTCTGATAAAATTGCACTGACTGCATTAACCAATTATGTGAAGTTAGAAGAGGGCGCCGCTCCAAAAACAACTTTTTACCCTTTTAAGTTTATTCAAATGTAGCTAGATGCCAGTAAACTTTTTTTAAAGCTTGTTCAAGACGAAAGCAGATGGCATTGTAGTCGCATAAATTAATTTTGTCATTATAATTATCTGTTTGATTGATATTTATAATGTTACACGGAACAACAAACATTATGTGCAGACATTACGTCAGTACAACACTATATATAAAACCTTAGATTCAACCTTTTCAGATGTGCCTGGAACGCTATTGAACCACTACTTTACGATAAATTGTTTCACGATAAGCCAAATGTACGATATGATAATTCTAAATATGCATGGTTCACAAAATAATTTATTAAATCTTACCTGAATCGGCAAAATAATTTTGAAGCAATAAAGTAGCACATTAAATTCCTCCAAATGGATCATAGGATACACGTAGTTAAAAATAAAAAACACCAATAGCGCAACATTAACAAACAAACTGCGCGCCACAAATTGCTGCTGCACCTTGTAGTAATTTATTTGGAACAAATAAATTTTATGAAATTTTAGAATCGTATTGATGAACTGCATGATACTCTCACGGTACAAAAACGTAAGAATGATTATTAATTTTAAAAATACCAGCGAACCAAATTCATTGATAAGCGCGTAGAGAAGCGTCGGTTTTATTGTTTGCATATGTTTTTCTACAAAATCTTTAATCACAGTAGGATAAATCAGTACTATGACGATGAGCCATACAATTTTGATAAACACTATAAACGATTTATTTGCATTAATTTCCAATTTCTTGAAATTGTAGAAAAACGGAATTAAACCTAAGACAACACTTAACAAGTAAAATGAGTGCAGAGCATTACTAATTATGTACGGTTTAATTTTGTTCGTGTAAAATCCCATTGCTGTTGAATAATGTTATTACCTAGGTGTTACCTATATTATATAGGACTAAATTTATTACAGATGTAGGTTTTATAAATATACGGGCAGATTAATTATGCAAAACAAAGGTGTTAACATATTGTTATTTAATTAATTTTCTTGCCAGTGTCGCACTATAGGATACATTTTATTGAATCGTTACAAATGCATGTAAGACCCGGTTCTGTTTAAAAATACGCGTCAATAATTTATTTTAATTTACATAATTGAAATATAAAATTTATCGCCGCGGTTGAATGAGGCAGTTAACGCATATAATTACATACAATTTTGATATGTTCATGTGACCGAAATGAATTAGATTAAAAAAATCATGACAGGATAGTTTTACTCATTGCTGAATATTGATTTTATAAATTTACTTCATTATAATAAATGCATGTAGACAATTGTTTTTGGCGTAGCTAATGTCTACAAGTCGTAGAGTATATAGATGATTCATTGACAATGTCGATGATTACTTTTTGTGGTTTTTCTATTGGTTTTTTATAAGGAGGAAACCATTTTATAGTTTTTCACTTCAAATTCGGTTTTTTCAATAAATTCTATTTTAAAAACCAAATACTTAAGATTAGTACGTTTACAATAATTCAACATATTCAAATTAATTTTCAAACTTTTTATTAGCAATGCAACCTGTTTTTGCCACCATATAATACATAATATTACTCTGCAAATGGGTAATCTCATTTTCTTAACAGAGAAATTAATTTTCCAACAGATGTCACTATTTGGTCATTCATTTTCGCAAGTATGTACAATATTCGAACTAAACTTAACAGTTTAATTTAATTGAAATATTTTATTTTTGAAATTGTCTGTGTCAAGTGCCACTCGCAAAAAACAGAAATACCGGCAGATAAAAGACCGGCAGCACTTGAAATTAAAACATTATTATTATAGTTTACTAAATCGATTTTAGTAGAATTTAACAAACGCAGCCTTAAAATAATTCTGGCGGCTCGAATTTGCCAATAAGTTTGAAATTTTTACGACGATTCCGCCAATTGGTCATAATAGTGAGGCGCTAGTATTTCCAGCAATCATTTACATTCGATATCGAGCGCCTGCTCGCCTTATTATGTATAAAATTTTCATAGCACCATTGCGAATTAAAATTTGTTTCTGATCACCCTTGATGAATTTAAAATTTTCTCCAGCGATATTCGGAATGAGTTCATCTTCAAATTATTTCAACTTTTCACTAGCCAAAATATTTAATAATATTTAAGTTAAAAAAATTTCCGTTAGAATTTTCGGTGAGTGACGTAATTCTGATGTCCCCCCCCCCCCCCCCACCTCTATAATTTCAAATCTACTCAAAATCAAATACATCTTTAAAGAGACAAAATCAATTTTCGGTTTGCAATGTCGTTTCATGAGTTTTATCGATAGCCATACCACTGTATGGGGCTGAATCCTGCTACACACCATTTTGCCTCTGCAAAGTGCTACCTATAAGGCAAACCTTCGAAATGAATACTATAAATATTTTCATTTGTTCAGTTTAACGTCGTTTGGCACACAGATATGGCTGAATCGCGCCGAGGTGTAAAACTGATTTTTTCTCCGCAATAAATTCAGCTTGGCAGTGAAGTATGCCCAAAATAACAAAAAAATAAATAAGTATTAGCAAATACACTGTTAAAATAATTCTTGAAATAATTTGGAGTGAAAGCTAAAAAAAATCACTTAAATGTGTATTCATTCTTCACAATAGCCCGAAATTTTCTTATTTATAAGTAGTTTTGCAAATAAAGTCAATTCGAGCGGAAAAAGTAATTTTAGTTTAATTAAATTCCGGAAAAATTCAAATTTGCTGAGAAATGCCTATAATAGCTGTGGCTTGATCTGATCTGGTTCAGTTCATGTTTCATGGCACAACGCAAAGGCGCTTACTAGATTTGAAACCAAACTTTGTGATTTACTAAAAAATATAGATGAGGTTTTCCAACTAGGGGTATCCTTTTTGATTGTAAATCAAGACGATTTTATTGGTTTGAAAAAAAATTGTTAAGTTCTGGATATCGTATAGAGTTTGTCGGAAAATTCCACTTGTATTTGGAAATGGTAGCTGTAAATTGACACAATCAAAGAGTCAACAGCCATTTTCAAGAGGAGGGAAATGGTCGTTCTCGTTCTCGCAAATCAAATCGATTTTATGGGTTTAGAAGTTTTAGTTTAAGTAAATGCTGAATATCGTAGAGTTTTTCAACACAATCAACTGATTCAAGAGGCATTTGCAAAAGGAGGAGACAGGTATCCTTTTTCGTTCTCTTAAATCAAACTGACTTTGATCGAGTGAGTAGTTTTAGTTTACATAAATTCTGGATATCATAGAGTTTGTCTGAAAATTCCACTTAAGAAAATGTTAACCTTAGGTTGACACAATCAAATAAGTCAAGAGCCTTTTCCAAAAGGAAGAGATATATATCCTTTAACGTGTTTGTAAATCTATTCAAATTTATTGGTTTGAGGTTTTTTTTAGTTTAAATAAATTGTGGATAACGTAGAGTTTATCGGACCATGATAGCCTTGGGTTAACACTAACAAATGGCGCTAGAAAAAATCGATCAGCTATCATCTGAAATTAAGTGTCTTCGTTTGCAACTATCTAAAACGCAGAGAAAGGTAGTCTTCTTAGAGCAGCAACAGTATTCTAATTCCTTAGACATTGTGGGAGTTGAAGTAACTGATAGTGAAAATCTTAGCACTATAGTGACGAATATAACCAACACAGCATTAAAATTGGGTGTGAATACATCTTGTATTGATTATGTTTTCCGAAAAATTAAATAAAGATGGCAAACGATCGAACATTATACAAATCAAATTCTGTAGTCGGCAAGTGATAAATGTTATTCTTCAAGCTAAGAAAAGGATTCAAGTCATTGGAGCGAATTGCAGCTTTAGTAGTAACAGCTAAATTTTTATTAATGAGCTTCATAGTAAGACGATTATATTTTAATCTAAGAATACTAAAATTTCCAAAAATTATAAGCATTTATGGTTCCAGCATGGCAAAATTTTGATGAGGAAGGATGATGGTGGAAAGGTGTGGTTGATAAATGATGTGAGTGATCTTGACAAACTAATTTGAAAAGCTTTTTTTATTTCATAATTATGATTTGATATAATGATTAATAATTCTAGTACAGATCTAGACCACTCTAATTCATTTGTTAATAGCACCTCTAATTCAGGTTACTTTATGCATGTTAATAATAATTTTTCAATTGTCCATTAAAATGATCGTAGCTTACGTAAAACTAGTGATTCTTTGTTTGCTCACTTTAGTGCATACAATTCATTGCCAGATATATTATTTTTTTCTGAAATTTGGATAAACAGTGACGAAGTGTCTTCTTACCAACTCAATGGATATTCTTTGATCGATGGCTGTGGTAACAACATGTACTCAGCTGGCTATGTTGGCTATGATAAAGCGGGACTCAATTATAGTTATTGTGACTAAAAATCTATGTACCGCTGATATTGTGCAATTAAATCTAAGTCTGCGAAGTGTCGTGTTTTGCATAATATGCGTTTATCGGTTTAATTTTTGTTCAAGTGATGATTTTATTGAAGAATTTTCTTCCTACTTAAACGGAATTCAAACCAAAAATGTATTTATACTTGGCGATTTCAATATAAAGTCGTTGAAGTTAGCCCGAAATATGTCAGCCCGAAAAAAATTGGTGCGTTTCTCGGATAAAGTATAGCTATCACAAAAAAGTATAATTATAATTAGAAAATATAGCTCCATCCCGAATTAAAATTACATCACGAATAATAAGCTAATTTTGGTATTGAAGAAAATTGAAAGATAATTTTTTATTAAACAAACATTTTCCTTTATCTCGCACATCCGTAGAAAAGTAGCTAACATTATTAATATAAAAATTTAAGATTTAATAACTTGCAGTAGTGTAGTGGCATATACGGACAGATAGGCCTTGGCTACACCAAGACGACATGATAACCACTGGTCCATATCATGACCATAAAGCATAATTTTATAACCCTTTCCACGAGAAATTCGCAAAAAAATGAATATTTCGAACTAAAACGGAAACTTAAATTCGCTAGTGCCTATACTAGAGATAGTTATGTGTAGTGGCATATACGGCCAAATAGCGCTTGGCTACACCAAGATGACATGATAACCACTGCTCCATATCATGACCATAAAGCATAATTTTATAACCCTTTCCACGAGAAATTCGCAAAAAAATGAATATTTCGAACTAAAACGAAAACTTAAATTCGCTAGTGCCTATACTAGAGATAGTTATGTGTAGTGGCATATACGGCCAGATGGGCCTTGGCTACACCAAGACGACATGATAACCACTGGTCCATATCATGACCATAAAGCATAATTTTATAACCCTTTCCACGAGAAATTCGCAAAAAAATGAATATTTCGAACTAAAACGGAAACTAAAATTCGCTAGTGCCTATACTAGAGATAGTTATGTGTAGTGGCATATACGGCCAAATAGCGCTTGGCTACACCAAGATGACATGATAACCACTGCTCCATATCATGACCATAAAGCATAATTTTATAACCCTTTCCACGAGAAATTCGCAAAAAAATGAATATTTCGAACTAAAACGGAAACTAAAATTCGCTAGTGCCTATACTAGAGATAGTTATGTATAGTGGCATATACGGCCAGATAGGCCTTGGCTACACCAAGACGACATGATAACCACTGGTCCATATCATGACCATAAAGCATAATTTTATAACCCTTTCCACGAGAAATTCGCAAAAAAATGAATATTTCGAACTAAAACGGAAACTAAAATTCGCTAGTGCCTATACTAGAGATAGTTATGTGTAGTGGCATATACGGCCAGATAGGCCTTGGCTACACCAAGACGACATGATAACCACTGGTCCATATCATGACCATAAAGCATAATTTTATAACCCTTTCCACGAGAAATTCGCAAAAAAATGAATATTTCGAACTAAAACGGAAACTAAAATTCGCTAGTGCCTATACTAGAGATAGTTATGTGTAGTGGCATATACGGCCAGATAGGCCTTGGCTACACCAAGACGACATGATAACCACTGGTCCATATCATGACCATAAAGCGTAATTTTATAACCCTTTCCACGAGAAATTCGCAAAAAAATGAATATTTCGAACTAAAAACGGAAACTAAAATTCGCTAGTGCCTATACTAGAGATAGTTATGTGTAGTGGCATATACGGCCAGATAGGCCTTGGCTACACCAAGACGACATGATAACCACTGGTCCATATCATGACCATAAAGCATAATTTTATAACCCTTTCCACGAGAAATTCGCAAAAAAATGAATATTTCGAACTAAAACGGAAACTAAAATTCGCTAGTGCCTATACTAGAGATAGTTATGTGTAGTGGCATATACGGCCAGATAGGCCTTGGCTACACCAAGACGACATGAAACCACTGGTCCATATCATGACCATAAAGCATAATTTTATAACCCTTTCCACGAGAAATTCGCAAAAAAATGAATATTTCGAACTAAAACGGAAACTAAAATTCGCTAGTGCCTATACTAGAGATAGTTATGTGTAGTGGCATATACGGCCAGATAGGCCTTGGCTACACCAAGACGACATGATAACCACTGGTCCATATTATGACCATAAAGCATAATTTTATAACCCTTTCCACGAGAAATTCTAGTATAGGCACTAGCGAATTTAAGTTTCCGTTTTAGTTCGAAATATTCATTTTTTTGCGAATTTCTCGTGGAAAGGGTTATAAAATTATGCTTTATGGTCATGATATGGAGCAGTGGTTATCATGTCATCTTGGTGTAGCCAAGCGCTATTTGGCCGTATATGCCACTACACTACTGCAAGTTATTAAATCTTAAATTTTTATATTAATAATGTTAGCTACTTTTCTACGGATGTGCGAGATAAAGGAAAATGTTTGTTTAATAAAAAATTATCTTTCAATTTTCTTCAATACCAAAATTAGCTTATTATTCGTGATGTAATTTTAATTCGGGATGGAGCTATATTTTCTAATTACAATTATACTTTTTCGTGATAGCTATACTTTATCCGAGAAACGCACCAATTTTTTTTCGGGCTGACATATTTCGGGCTAACTTCAACGACTTTCAATATAGACATCTTAAAATTCTCTGTTAATGATCAGGTAAAAAATTATCTAACAATGATGTCTAATTTCGGTTTAAAATGTCTAATTAATACTCCCACTCGTGTAACTTCCTCTACCTCATCATGTATTGATCATATTTTTGTTCGCATGAAACCTCATTCAAATTATGAGCTGCTAGGGGAATCATTTGATTACAAGCTTTCTGGTCATCATTTGATGTCACTTCAAATTAAGCGTATGCCAAAATATGTTAAGCAGACAGCTGAAGGACGTCTGATTAAATCACTTCAGCATAAAATTAATAGTAAAATTATGACTACAAAAGTACAGTATTATAATAACAAGTTCGTGAATGTTAAGAACAATCTAAAAAGTCAATGGCGAATTATTAACGAAATTGTTGGTAAGCAAAAATCTAATTCTGATATTGTGTCTATTTTAGATGGAGAAGGAAAATTCGTATCGGATCCATTATGCATCTTAGAAATATTTAATTCGTATTTTATTAATGCACCTCAACTACTGAAACGGTCCATGTTGCGCAGTAGCCATTATTCGGATGGAGACATAGAGATGTTACGACGCAAGATAGAATCTAATTCTTTTTTCTTTTCGGATATCACGCCGCACATAATTCTTATCTACATTAAAAGTTTAGATAAATCAAATTCTTCTGGATGTGACAATATCAGGAACTATTTAATAAAAGAAATTTCGCATTCCATTTTAATCTCAGTTTGGAACAAGTAATTTTTCCAGATTGCCTTAAAATTGCAACTGTTATTCCCATATTCAAAAAAGGTGATAAAAATGATCCATCATATTATAGCCCGACATCATTGCTCTCAGTATCTTCGAAGCTTTTCGGAAAATGTGTGAAAACCAGATTGCTTCTATTTTTGAAAGATATTTCCTTCTTCTCTGATCAACAATATGGGTTTAGGAATGGGAATAGTACGGAACTTGCGCTGAACGATTTTGTTGACCATATTGTAAAATTATTTTTAGATTTAGGTGAAAATGTTGCGACTAACTTTACTGATCTCACTAAAGCTTTTGATACGATTGACCACAAAATACTATTATATAAGCTTCATTGCGCAGGAATTCGAGGCATCGCCTATAATTGGTTTGATCTTATCTTAAGAATAGGTCACAGCTGGTAAAAGTTGGCAACAAATATAGCAGTGCTGGAGTCATTCGGTGTGGGGTTCCGCAGGGGTGAGTCTTAAGTCCCATATTATTTATTATTTACATTAACTCAAATTGAAAGGTAATGTTATTTGTTTTGCAGACGACATCGCAATTACTTATACGGACCTAACTAATGAGGTCATTGCTAATCAAATAAACTAGGATTTGCTGATCTTACGCAGGTGGTTGAATGTTCATTTTATGATTCTGAGTAATAAGTCTAAAGTAATGATCTTCTAATTAAATGGTTCTATAACTATAGAATCTAACATTATTTATCATTTCATTAGTTGTCAGAATTATGAATTTAATATCTTTAGAGCAGTGATCGCCAGCAGTTCAGACAAATGCAAACTTCTTGATGTAGTTGACAATTTTAAATATCTGGGTGTAGTCTTGAACTGCAGACTAAATTTGAAATCTCATATTGAAGTGATCAAACATTATATTTATGCTTGTAACTTTAGAAAACTTTATCTGTTAAGACTTTTATGTCCAATAAAAGTTTGATTACAGCTTTATTATGGTTTAGTTCAGTCAAAGCTACAGTAAGGGTTAACTGTCTGGAGAGGAGTATATTTAAGCTCGATACCACCTTTGATTGTTGCGCAAAACACGTCAATTCGAATCTTATTAAAGCGTAAGAGATTAACGTCTGCTGTACCATTGTTTCGATTGATAAAAGTTCTTCCATTGAGATATTTGTTTATTTTCAAAGTTCTCAAAATGTTTTTTTAAGGAGCGGAAATTTAAATTTTAAAACTACCAAACATAATTTGAGGAGTTTTAATAGGTGTATTTATTCTACACCGAGAAAGGAACATTTTAGAAAATGCTTCATATTTATTGCACTAGTTCTGTATAATAAGTTGCCGGATAACATTAAAAATATTTGTCGTGTTGGAGAATTCTTAACTCAATTAAAGATATGGATACTTAAGTTTGATAACATTGAATCATTTATTGAACATTTTATTCTTTTCGTCATATTTTGTAAGTTTTCTACATACATATGTACGTTCACTATCATTTTATATAATATATTATTTATTTTTCAAATTAACTTCTGTCTTTATTTCTAATAAGGAGACTGTTTTAATTATATGTACATTCATATATATATATATATATATATATATATATATATATATATATATATATATATATATATATATATATATATATATATATATATATATATATATATATATACAGTACAAACTCGATAATTGCAACCAATTAAAGTTCGCAGGCGTTGCAAAAATCGAAAAGTTGCAAATATCGAGTAAAAGTTGAACATTGAAAAATTTAATGAAAACTGTTGATTTTTCAACAAAGATATGTGTCTTTCAAATAAAATCACAGAAAATTATAACTTCGTTCGTATACAATTCAATTTATTTCAGAGACATTCAGAAAACGTCCTCTGTAGGTTCATGTTTAACTTGAACATTTTCCAAATTTTTGATTTCTTTTTCGGATTTCTTTTCCAACTCTTGTTAACCCCACCCCGTTTATCTCTTTAGGCAAGGAGTTTTCGTTTATCCACTCGTTAACTTCATGTTCAGATACTTCGTTAGGCGAAATTTTATATAGTAAAATCAATATATAGGATTAAAATTTTCTGCTCTCTCTTCTGTCGCTCTTTTACGGATTACAATTAATGGGATGTCATATTCGGAGTCATAATCATCAAATTCCGGCATTATTCGTTTCCAACACTTAGCAACTTTTCGCTGACTCGAAGATTTTCCCAGGCCCAAGTGAATGCAGTCTCAAAATCGTGTTCACTTGATTTCTTGTGCAAATGATTTAATAAATTTTATTAAACGTTAATTTGGTTAAATTTTGGTACATCGGCTGAATCAATTTGGTATAGTTTGGTGGAAGGCACATTATAAGTAATAAGTCCATCAAAAGCAAACATCATACACTTTTGGGTGACAGGAAGCGTTATCTAACAATAAGAGTGCCTTTTGTTCCAGTCCATTTTGTTTCAAAAATGAGCGACCGAAAACAACAAAAAAATATATTTTAAGTTTTTGTTAAGTGTAGCAAGTAATCCCAATTACCGAATTTCTTGCATCCGTAATAAAAGGTTTTTCAAACTATTCTTTGAACAACTCTAAGATCATCAACTCTAAGGTTTACCTTTCCGATTACAGAAGGTTTTAATTTGTGACTGCCCGAGGGCATATGATATGTGCATGCCCAAAAATAATCTGTTGTTTAGAGACTTTTCGGCCTGGTGCACAAATTTGTTTATGGTGAATAAGCGTTTTATTTGGAAGAATTCTCTAAAATAAACCAGATGCATCCGAATTGTATACCTTGTCGAATGTTTAATTGAAATGTTTCATTTTACCATGCAACCATAATCCTTTTGTTTTTAATGATATTAAACAGGAAAATTTATCGAATATAATAAAATGTTTATTAAAAGTGCAATTATCGAGGTAAAATTTTATTCGGTTGCAATTCTAAAATTTTATAATAGAAAATTTACATTGTTGCAAGCATCGAGTATTGCAATTACCAAGGGTTGCGTTTATCGAGTTTGTATATATATATATATATATATATATATATATATATATATATATATATATATATATGTATATATATATATATATATATATACATATATATATATATATATATATATATATATATATATATATATATATATATATATATATATATATATATATATATATATATATATATATATATAACGGGTGATTTTTTAAGAGCTTGAGAACTTTTTTTAAAAAAAAAACGCATAAAATTTGCAAAATCTCATCGGTTCTTTATTTGAAACGTTAGATTGGTCCATGACATTTACTTTTTGAAGATAATTTCATTTAAATGTTGACCGCGGCTGCGTCTTAGGTGGTCCATTCGGAAAGTCCAATTTTGGGCAACTTTTTCGAGCATTTCGGCCGGAATAGCCCGAATTTCTTCGGAAATGTTGTCTTCCAAAACTGGAATAGTTGCTGGCTTATTTCTGTAGACTTTAGACTTGACGTAGCCCCACAAAAAATAGTCTAAAGGCGTCAAATCGCATGATCTTGGTGGCCAACTTACCGGGCCATTTCTTGAGATGAATTGTTCTCCGAAGTTTTCCCTCAAAATGGCCATAGAATCGCGAGCTGTGTGGCATGTAGCGCCATCTTGTTGAAACCACATGTCAACTAAGTTCAGTTCTTCCATTTTTGGCAACAAAAAGTTTGTTAGCATCGAACGATAGCGATCGCCATTCACCGTAACGTTGCGTCCAACAGCATCTTTGAAAAAATACGGTCCAATGATTCCACCAGCGTACAAACCACACCAAACAGTGCATTTTTCGGGATGCATGGGCAGTTCTTGAACGGCTTCTGGTTGCTCTTCACTCCAAATGCGGCAATTTTGCTTATTTACGTAGCCATTCAACCAGAAATGAGCCTCATCGCTGAACAAAATTTGTCGATAAAAAAGCGGATTTTCTGCCAACTTTTCTAGGGCCCATTCACTGAAAATTCGACGTTGTGGCAGATCGTTCGGCTTCAGTTCTTGCAGGAGCTGTATTTTATACGGTTTTACACCAAGATCTTTGCGTAAAATCTTCCATGTCGTCGAATAACACAAACCCAATTGCTGCGAACGGCGACGAATCGACATTTCACGGTCTTCAGCAACACTCTCAGAAACAGACGCAATATTCTCTTCTGTACGCACTGTACGCATTCGTGTGGTTGGTTTAATGTCCAATAAAGTAAACTGAGTGCGAAACTTGGTGACAATCGCATTAATTGTTTGCTCACTTGGTCGATTATGTAGACCATAAATCGGACGTAAATCGCGAAACACTTTTCGAACCGAACACTGATTTTTGTAATATAATTCAATTATTTGCAAGCGTTGCTCGTTAGTAAGTCTATTCATTATGAAATGTCAAAGCATACTGAGCATCTTTCTCTTTGACACCTTGTCTGAAATCCCGCGTGATCTGTCAAATACTAATGCATGAAAATCCTAACCACAAAAAAATCACCCTTTATATATATATATATATATATATATATATATATATATATATATATATATATATATATATATATATATATATATATATATATATATGGATTGCCTGGTGATGACAGTTTAAATTTAATTGATTTGGTAAACAACTTGTGTACCGTATTGGACTTTCATTTTACTGCTAGCGATATACGTAATATTTATCGTGCCAAATCAAAACTCAAGCTGAAACCTGTGGTTGTTGAATGGAGTTCTCGTTTGCTTCACACGAGATTCTTGACCGTCGCTAAACAATTGAAATCAGCTATGACCAACATCAATTTATGTGGTATCAACTGTAGTCTTGTAGTTACTGATTACCTTTCACCAGCCAAAAAATCCTTACTGTATGACGCTAAGGCACTTCTTCGAGCAAACCCGAATAATTTTAAGTTCGTTTGGGCTAACCATGGTATTATCTACGCCAAGAAAAAGGAGGATAGCGATGTTATTAAAATACTCTCGTCGTCTGATTTAGATAAGTTTAAGCAATAATTGTTTTTTTTCTGTATTATTTGTTATTATTATATTAATTTTCATTACTTATTGTTTTCTTTTTTTCCGCTTTTTCAATCCATTTACATTTTCTTTTCTTTTAATTTTAGTTTCATCTGCTGTACCAAGCGCATATTGTTTAAGCTACCCAGGGATTCAACATGGAGATTTATTACCAAAACTGCAATGGATTAAAAACTAAATTATTAAACTTTAAGCTTAATGTAATGGCAAATAATTTTGATATAATCTGTTTGACTGAAACGTGGCTGAACGAATCCATTAATAGTAGAGAGCTTATTGATGATCGCTATTACGTTATCCGCAAAGATCGCGATTTGGCACTTACCGGCTTATTAGACGGTGGGGGTTCTTTAATCGATATAAAAAAATATTTTGTATTTAGCGACGTATCCAGTCTTAATATGGTCTACGATGACGTTTGGCTAAAAATTAATTTGAATAACGGGAAGGTACTAATTCTCTGTGTAGTTTACTTCAGGTCAAATAATACAACTTTTGATAATTATAAACATTTTTTCGATCATACGAGTATATCTGATTATATAATAAAATCACCTACCAATTATAATTACTTAATTGTTGGTGATTTTAATTTGCCTTGTATAACCTGGAGTTATAATCATGATGGCCTATGGCCTTCGTTATACGAAGGACGCACTGCTCAATATCTGGTAGAAACATTAATGCTTGCCAACTTAACTCAACATAACAGTACGCTTAACTGCACTAATAAAGTGTTGGATTTAGTACTCTCGAATCTAAGAACTGGTTCTATTGAAATCAAGCCCTGCTTAGATCCCCTTTCTAAGGTTGATAGGTATCACCCACCTATGCTTATTGATTTAATAAGCCTTGTTCATAAAAATGTATCACAAATAAGCTTTCAATCTATCAATGTAAGACAACTTAACTATGACCATATTAGAAGTCAACTAGCTGGTATTGATTGGAACCACGAATTCATTAACGCCAATATGGATGTTAATAGTGTGACCAATATACTTTATTCAAAGTTGAATAATTTTTTAAAACCGAAGCTACTTAAGAATAACCCCTCATCTAAATTCCCCATCTGGTACTCAAATAAACTGAGATACCTAATTACTCGAAAACATAAGTTTCATAAACTGTATAAGTTATATAGGAACGAGCATGATTATAAGATTTTTTCCCAGTTTCGTAGGCAGGTTAAATCTGAAATTCGAACCTGCTATAATAATTATTTAAGAAGTATTGAGCAACAACTTAAGGATAATCCTAAATTACTTTGGAGCTTTTCTCATTCTCTAACATCCAGAATGGGTTTCCCTGCCACTATGAAATATGGGACCATAGTTTCCCATAGTAGCGATGTTATTTGTAACCTCTTTGCTAAATATTTTGATTCGGTATATACGCCTAATAGTATCTCAGGTAGTATTTCATCAGTGATAAATACAAATCTAGATTATTATAGTAAGGTGGCATACTTTACATATGATGATGTTTATTCTGTTCTTAATTCGCTTGACATTTGTAAAGGCCCTGGCCCAGATCAAATTCCAAATTATTTTATTTTTCACTTGAAGGAGCAATTACCGTTACCATTGTCAATAATTTTCAACTTATCGTTAAATTCTGGAGTTTTTCCGACCACATGGAAATCGGCATTTCTCATTCCTGTATTCAAAAAAGGTGACAAAAGCGACATTGTAAATTATAGGCCGATATCAATTCTAAATGCGTTTAGCAAAATATTTGAAAAGTTAGTCCATAAAATTATTTTCAATTTAGTTAGTAACAGGATAACAAATGTACAACACGGATTTTTTGCAAAGCGATCAGTACTAACTAACCTGTTAGAATTTTCAAATTACATTTTCAGCAAAGTTGACATGGGTCTTCAAGTTGATTGTATTTACACTGATTTTGAGAAAGCTTTTGACTCTGTGTCGCATGACATTTTAATTGCTAAATGTTATAAAATTGGATTGTCGTCACAAATATGTAAGTGGTTATCTTCCTATCTACGAAATAGAATTTTGAGTGTTAAATTTAATGGTTCTTTTTCTGTGTCATTTTCACCTACTTCCGGCGTTCCACAAGGATCAACTTTAGGACCATTGCTATTTATCATTTTCATTAATGATATTTCTAATTTGTTACAGTGCCCTCACCTATTTTATGCTGATGATTTAAAAATTTATAAAATAATTACTAGCCACTCCGATGCTTTTTTATTGCAATCTGATGTTTATAAACTGCACTCATGGTGTATAGTAAATGAACTTAATTTAAACATAAAGAAATGCAATGTTATTTCCTTTACGAAAAAAATTTCTCCTTTGCAGTATTCTTATGATATATCTGACATAATATTATGTAGGGTAGATCAGATTAACGATTTAGGTGTTATCTTTGATTCTAAATTATCTTTCGATACGCATATTGACAAGTTATGCTGCAAAGCAAATAAAATACTTGGTTTTATTTTTCGTAAAGGAAAGGAATTTCGTGACCCTAATCTACTTATAAGTCTCTTTAACTGTTTGGTAAGAAGCTTACTTGAATACGCATCACAAATCTGGAATCCTTTCTATGACAAACACTCAGACCAAATTGAGCGCATACAAAGAAAATTTACTCGTTACCTAGTTTATAGGTCTATGCCGCACGTTGGGCACATTTCCTATGGTATAAGATTGAAGATTTTCAATTTGTTAACTTTGGATAATACAAGATTAATTCTAGATGAAATGTTACTATATAAAATCGTAAATTTTAAAATTGAAACAACTGTTTTATCCGAGATTATGTTCTATATCCCTGCCTATAATATTCGTAGTAACAAACTTTTCCTGCCTAGAAGATCTAGAACTAATTTAGGTCTAGCTAAACCTATAACCAGATTTCAGCTATTTCACAATGAGTTCTTCAGTTCTTTGGATTTGTTCTTACTGTCACTTCGTCAATACAGATTACATCTCCACGGCATGTCGATTTGAATTAGTGCCTTATTTTACAGTTAGTTCAAGTAACTCAATGTTTAATTGCTGGGTACCTTGACAGTTTCCGCTAGTTTTTGTTTCCTAAGTTGTTACTTCAGTCTGTTTTTTTTTTGTTTTTTGTATTTTGCTAGTAAATCTATATTTTTTATATTTTTGAATATTTCTGTTTGTATAAAAATATATTAAAACTTGTTATTTTTTTCTGTAATATTGTGGGACACATAAATGGATTTTTTTTCTGTGTGTTTCCCTATGATAGAATAAATAAATAAATAAATAAATAAATAAATAAATAAATAAATATATATATATATATATATATATATATATATAAAGGGTGATTTTTTTGTGGTTAGGATTTTCATGCATTAGTATTTGACAGATCACGCGGGATTTCAGACAAGGTGTCAAAGAGAAAGATGCTCAGTATGCTTTGACATTTCATAATGAATAGACTTACTAACGAGCAACGCTTGCAAATAATTGAATTATATTACAAAAATCAGTGTTCGGTTCGAAAAGTGTTTCGCGATTTACGTCCGATTTATGGTCTACATAATCGACCAAGTGAGCAAACAATGCGATTGTGACCAAGTTTCGCACTCAGTTTACTTTATTGGACATTAAACCAACCACACGAATGCGTACAGTGCGTACAGAAGAGAATATTGCGTCTGTTTCTGAGAGTGTTGCTGAAGACCGTGAAATGTCGATTCGTCGCCGTTCGCAGCAATTGGGTTTGTGTTATTCGACGACATGGAAGATTTTACGCAAAGATCTTGGTGTAAAACCGTATAAAATACAGCTCCTGCAAGAACTGAAGCCGAACGATCTGCCACAACGTCGAATTTTCAGTGAATGGGCCCTAGAAAAGTTGGCAGAAAATCCGCTTTTTTATCGACAAATTTTGTTCAGCGATGAGGCTCATTTCTGGTTGAATGGCTACGTAAATAAGCAAAATTGCCGCATTTGGAGTGAAGAGCAACCAGAAGCCGTTCAAGAACTGCCCATGCATCCCGAAAAATGCACTGTTTGGTGTGGTTTGTACGCTGGTGGAATCATTGGACCGTATTTTTTCAAAGATGCTGTTGGACGCAACGTTACGGTGAATGGCGATCGCTATCGTTCGATGCTAACAAACTTTTTGTTGCCAAAAATGGAAGAACTGAACTTAGTTGACATGTGGTTTCAACAAGATGGCGCTACATGCCACACAGCTCGCGATTCTATGGCCATTTTGAGGGAAAACTTCGGAGAACAATTCATCTCAAGAAATGGCCCGGTAAGTTGGCCACCAAGATCATGCGATTTGACGCCTTTAGACTATTTTTTGTGGGGCTACGTCAAGTCTAAAGTCTACAGAAATAAGCCAGCAACTATTCCAGTTTTGGAAGACAACATTTCCGAAGAAATTCGGGCTATTCCGGCCGAAATGCTCGAAAAAGTTGCCCAAAATTGGACTTTCCGAATGGACCACCTAAGACGCAGCCGTGGTCAACATTTAAATGAAATTATCTTCAAAAAGTAAATGTCATGGACCAATCTAACGTTTCAAATAAAGAACCGATGAGATTTTGCAAATTTTATGCGTTTTTTTTTAAAAAAAAGTTCTCAAGCTCTTAAAAAATCACCCGTTATATATATATATACACCAAGGTCCCGCTATGCGTCTATTCGTTGAACGTCTATTCGTTCTTGCGTCGATTTAAAAAAAAAAACCCCGCTCTGCGTCGGTTTTTCGTTATGCGTCGTCCTTTTGTTGCTTATATTTTCTTGTTTTGTTACAATTAATGAAAATTCTCGTTGCCATGAGAACATTTAGTGAGAATAATAATGCATACATAAGTATTTATGTATTATTTTAATATTATTTACTAATAAAGTGATATTAATAGAGTGATTTTATCTTAATATTTGTCTTATTTTGAATTTTATCTAGATAAATGTGTCATAAATTGTAATACTTGCTACCAAACACATATATTTTAAATTGTTCGCTATGCGTCGTAATTCAGTTTGCGTCTCTTCGTGTGGAACCGAACTGCGACGCAAAGTGGGACCCTGGTATATATATATCTATATATATAAAACAAAGTCGGGTTAGTTACACCATTTATAACTGAAGAACGGCTGGACCGATTTTTATGATCTTTCTTTTGTTGGATTTGACTCCGTTCCGAATAGCATAATAACTATTAAAACATTGGAAAAATTCACCAAAAAAAAAGTTATCAAGAAAATTCATTTTCTCATATATTTAGTACATTTTGTTTTTTTTATTTTGTTCGTCTCAATACAGTGGTGGTTTAGGAAAAAAGAAAAGTCGGAAAAACTCAAAAGGGAAGCCCCAAAAATCTAATAAAAAAATCTTTTTTTTTATATGAATTTTGTAGGTGTAGTTTGTATGTGACGAGTGGTGCAGTGGTTAAAGCTTCGGCGCTTGGACTGCAAGGTACTGGATACGAATCCGACTGGAGGCTGCATGCACATTTATCATTTTATTTTTTATCCAATTTTTTTATTTCATCTACTTATCTATCTATATGTTACGGTTAAAGTACGAAATGCGGCGAATGTCCACATTTACCGGAAAATGTACACATTTACCTATCCATTTGGTAAATGTATGTTCAATTTACTTCTACCTGCAAATTTACACTATTTAAACATTAATATCAGCACATTTTGGTAAATGTTCCATTAACTTTAATATTAGAAAATTTATACTAGTGTCTAGTCTTTTACATATTACATTTTAATTTCTTTTACATATTACATTATGGCTTCCACATTTAAGAATAGTTAAATTAAAAAAGGTTATTTTCTAAATTTAAATACACGCTTTTATTTCATTCTAAAAATGAAAAATTTTCATATTATTAATTTGAATTTATGTGAGTGTACAATCTAAAAATTATGGTGCACTTTATAATCTATAAATTGTACCATAATTTTTAGAGTGTGTGTGACTCACAATTTCATAAAATGAAAATATTATATTTCCAGTGATAGTTACTGTTTAATTTATTAGCGAAACTTTCAATTTTAAGTTTCAAACATATAATTCTAAAATGTTGACTGTTAAAATTATAATAATATTGAGAAAAAGTTGCTTATAAGAAGTTGAAGAAAAATAGAATATATGTTCAATAACTCAGGAATAAACAGTGATTGCTCTCATTCAGTTACCACCCTGTCGTTCGGCTTAGGGCAGTAATTTCTTACCTCCATCGTAGCAAAAAAAAACCAATCGGGGTTTAAGCTTCATCTGAAATGCAAATGTTTGGTAAAACATAAGGTCAAAAATTAAAAATCACGTATGTCATCGCTAATTACAAGAAGTCGATGGTTACCCAAACACTGCAGTTCCTTGCGGAGTTCGTGCATTTGGGGAGTGGGATTTTGGAAAAATTTGAAATTGTTTTTAGCGATATACAGTAAACCCTGGATTTAACGGAGTCCGATTTAACGGACGCTCAATTTAACAGATAATTTTTATTTTCCATTTTCCGATTACCAACTATGATAGATAGATTCGGGGAGTCTTTTTGGGAAAAAATTATTCCCCATTATAGCAGTTTTGACGTTTATTATTCCATACCTATTTTAGGAAATAATTAACTGGGAATAGAATTTAACGGAAATTTACTGTATTTTGTACTTATAGCAATATTATAACTGTAAATTTATACTGAAAACTGGTAATATTTATTGGAAATATTAATATCCATTATCCAATTTTTTACTTTAATAAACAAAATTATTTTTTAAGTAAAATTCGATTAAAATATCAACAAAAACCAATTAAACGTAGTAAGCTATTTTCAAACTTCTGTTTTCTTGTTTTATTGCGATCGCGTGTCGACCGTGAATTAAATTATAATTAAATTATTTTCCGGTAAATTCATTCCTCAATTGCCAAAATTAACTTTTGGAAAACGGGGAATTGGGAAAAGAGTCTGGGGAATATAGCTGCTACAAAAAGAAATTATTCCCTATTCCCGGGTAATTCCCAGAATAGGGCCACTGGGACGAAACTCGATTAATTATTAACCGATTACGATGGGATTGAGTATGCTGGATAGAAATGGGGTTCTTAAACGATTTTGGAAAGAAATTTTGGAATATGGCCACCTGGGACGGAACTCGATCAAGTGCTAATCGATTCAGAAGGGACTGGTTATGTTGGATGGAAATGGGATTCATGTAATTATGTATTGTGATTAATTACTTAATATTATGTAGAAAGAGGCGTTTTTGATTTTAACAGTACGAAATTGCACAAACATATCAGCTGACACAAATTATCAGCAAAGACACGAGTTTGAAATCATAGGCCCATGCCACACGTAAAAAAAAAATGCCGCATTTTTCTTCGTTTCTTTCCCCGTTTACCTATGATACAAGTTTTAATTGCGACTTAAACAAATTTTCTGTTCAACCACACAACTCAAACATAAATGAAATAAAAAATATTGCAAGGACATTTTTGACTCATTTTAGTTAAAATTTTATTTAAGAGAGAGCAGAACAAAACATTGGTAGAAAAAAAATGCCAAAATACAAAAAACTCTCGTGTGTCATCAGCCATAGTCTATAAGGAACTTGTTTTCGAACGTAGATGAGGTATGTTTTAAGAATTTTAAAATTCTACATCATGATTACTTATATATTAGTCTCGAGGTGAACATTTGAACTCCACAAAAATTCCGCAGTTCCACACTTTGATTCTTTCGTCGTGATTCTTTGCTCGTTTCCTTCCGCTTCACCTATAAACTTATTTTGTGTTGGGGAAATTTTTGATTCTTTTTTCAGCAACATTTTTTTTTGATTCAACTGATTCTGATATGCACTACTAATAAAGATAAATATTTTAAGGATACCTTGCTTAATTGTCGTTTTGGGTTAATTTTTGTTTCGAGACGAAAAATATTTTTATTTTGAAACAAAGAAGCAATTTTCGCAGTATGAGTAACAACAAACAGGTTAGGTGTTGTTACAACACAAAAAGCGATGAAGAAGTACTCGTCTAAACAGGTTCAATGCGAATGTAAGCATTGACAGTTGCTTGCGTCACAAATTCGGAGGATAAAAGAGAAAACGAATAAATCAACAGGGTCCTATTTAGAATTTTGTTCGGACGAATGCAATGAAGTTAGAAAGTTAAAATTTAAAAAAATATTTAAATTGAATTATATTTTTATTAATACAATACAAAAACTTAATTGTTTTTTCCTTAAAATTAATTTTCCCTTCCAATTAATTCCCTAATACAATATATTGTATATTTAAATTTGTTTATATTCCTTTTCCTGAAAATTTTAATGGCAAAATCGTTTTATCTGTAGTCGTGTGTTGCAACAATAAAATGAAAAAATACTAACCAAATTATTTAATATAGCAACATTCTAATACATTTACATAAAAAAGTATATGACGAGAAATATTTTTCACACACTACGATCGTTTCATGGTTGGGAACATATTATGGTTGAACTGACATTTTTATTATTTTTATTCTGGTCTATTGCAGATGCAGATATAGGTTCAGAAATTTTCCCACGTACCCCCAAACCAGTATCGAAGCGTGGCACCGGCGCCTTAAAGTTGTAGTCCGACAACGGCATGCTGAAGTGCATACAACTATAGAAAATATAGCGACGAAGGAATTTATTGTGACAAAAACTCAAATTAATAAGGTGAAATTCGGGGAACGTCTTTCAAAGAAAAGAAAATCAATATTTAAAAATAAAAAAATAAAACGAAGCAATGCTAAAACGGAAAAAGTCAGTAAAACAGATTTTTTAAAAAGAATCGCTCATAATATTATTCTTTTTTAATTGATTACTTAATTTTACCTTTTTTTTAAATTATAATATAAAGTTACAACTATACTTCTTTTAGTGTTTTAGACTTATTGTAGTTTTTAATTGAGAAATCATTAATTTTTGCTTGTGTCGCAGATAGATACTAAAACGCCAAAACTTGCAAGATTTTGTACTTGCAAGATTTGGTACCCGCTAGATTTTGCACTTGCAACATTTCGTTACTGTAAGATTTTGATTTTGCGGAATGTTTAAAAATAAAAGATTTTGTACTTGCAATGTTTTGCAATGCATGATTTCGGTGCGCTCTCATTAGTTGTTTATGATGTCATTACCATTTAGTACGTAAGTTTCGAATAAAAAAAAAAAGCAAGGTATCCTTCAAATATTTATCTTTATTAGTAGTGCATATCAGAATCAGTTGAATCAAAAAAATAATGTTGCTGAAAAAAGAATCAAAAATTTCTCCAACACAAAATAAGTTTGTAGGTGAAGCGGAAGGAAACGAGCAAAGAATCACGACGAAAGAATCAAAGTGTGGAACCGCGGAATTTTTGTGGAGTTCAAATGTTCACCTCGAGACTAATATATAAGTAATTATGATGTAGAATTTTAAAATTCTTAAAACATACCTCATCTACGTTCGAAAACAAGTTCCTTAGACTATAATTTCAAACTCGTGTCTTTGCTGATAATTTGTGTCAGCTGATATGTTTGTGCAATTTCGTACTGTTAAAATCAAAAGCGCCTCTTTCTACATAATATTAAGTAATTAATCAATACATAATTACATGGGTTGATTCATTATGTATCTTGTAGGAATACAAGCTAAAGTTTTATTGGTGGAGCTCAAGGGCTGGTTGGAAACTTAAAGATTTAGCAAACAAATTTATAAAAAAACGCTATCCACAACATTTAAAGTCTAGTGTAATTATTACATATTGACATGTTTTGGAACACTTGATATCTAACAAAATTTAATTTGCACATAGATATTGGTAAACATATTCAGTTATCATGTCTAGCATTCAATTTATGTTATGCTTATTACCTAATTTTTTTCAAAATTTACTACCCTAGCCGAACAAAATTCCTTCTAAATTAATTTTATTTAATCGAAATTCATCGAAAGTAAATCTTGAGTCTTTACAATCTTTACTTATATTTTAACAATATAATTTTTTATGTGACAGACTATATTGGCACGTCTTTTCAAGTTTTGGGATGTGTCGCGTAACTACGTGAAATGTCCTCTTTATTTCGCTTATATTGTACTTATTTAAGACAGTAAAAGAAATTGCGCATGTATCTTATCTAACTGATTCTATTTAATTTTAATTTAAATTAAATCGTACTGTAAATCTGCACATTACACCATCATTTTTAGAATGTACACTCGCATAAATTCAATTTAATAAAATAAAATTGTAGGGAAATGTTTACATTTACCAAAATGTAATATAAAATGTACGGATTATCAAAAATTTTTAATTTTAGTTTCACATTTACTTAGCATTTTGGTAAATTTGCACATTTCCCGGTAAATGTGGACATTCGCCGATTTCGAACATTAACCGTAACATATATATATATATAAAACAAAGTCGAGTTAGTTACACCATTTATAACTGAAGAACGGCTGGACCGATTTTTATGATCTTTCTTTTGTTGAGTTTGACTCCGTTCCGAATAGCATAATAACTATTAAAACATTGGAAAAATTCACCAACAAAAAAGTTATCAAGAAAATTCATTTTCTCATATATTTAGTACATTTTGTTTTTTTTATTTTGTTCGTCTCAATACAGTGGTGGTTTAGGAAAAAAGAAAAGTCGGAAAAACTCAAAAGGGAAGCCCCAAAAATCTAATAAAAAAATCTTTTTTTTTATATGAATTTTGTAGGTGTAGTTTGTATGTGACGAGTGGTGCAGTGATTAAAGCTTCGGCGCTTGGACTGCAAGGTACTGGATACGAATCCGACTGGAGGCTGCATGCACATTTACCATTTTATTTTTTATCCAATTTTTTTTTTTATTTCATCTACTTATCTATTTATATAGAAAAAATCTTCGTCCGAGTTACGATTTCAGTGCGAATAGTAGATTTTGACAGCTCCAAAAAAAGTTTTTTTCCTTTGCGATTTTAATATTAAATTTAATTTATTTTTGGTTTTGGTTATTTCATATTAGTTAAGTGGTTTGTGGTTTAGCATATAATATTAAAATAAGTGGTGGAATTTAGTGAAATAAGAGGTTGTGTGGTGTATGCCAATAACAATAAGAAAACAGTACTTTTTTGCGTACAATAGTACGTAATTTTTTTAGTGGTACAGAGTGTCCCAACACCGGACACCAGTTTTTTTTTTTGGTTTTTTTAATTTTTTTTTTATTCTGCGGAATTCTATTTTCGATCGGGATTTTTAAACGGTAAGTTCCCTTCGAAGATGTTCACTTTGTGAGGTTATCACATTTGTGATTGTGCGCACATCGATAATTGATTATGTAATTTTGGATTGTGTGATTAATTTTCCAGTATTATTTACAATGCCGCGAGCCAGAAGATCTAATCTTTCACCACGAAGCCGTAATGCAATTAGACTTCGGACTATTGCGAATCAATCCACTGCAGATGAACAAGAAATCACACGAGAAGTGCGCCGCGTTAGTATGGCCCGACTTCGCGCTTCACAAAGACAAGCACAAAGAGAGGCAGTACGTCAAATGGCTCAGTTGACAATGAGAAATCGTCGAGCTTATCGCACAGATCAACAACGAGATAATTTTCGACGCGCAAGAAGAAATCCTTCAAGTGTTGATTTGAATCGAATAGCGTTTCAATACGATTGCACAATTGACTACAACTCGCATCCTTTCGTTCGAATTGGCCCAATGGAGTTTGTGTGCGACCATTGCGGTGCATTGAAGTTCGCTGGAGAAACGCCTGGATTGTGCTGTCTCAGTGGCAAGGTGAGATTGCCATTATTGCCTGCACCACCTGAACTGTTGCGTTCATTGCTTCGTGGCGAGACACCAGAATCACGACATTTTCTATCCAACACTCAAAGATACAACGGATGTTTCCAAATGACTTCATTTGGAGCAGACATTATCGAAGAACGCGGATTCAATCCAACATTTAAGGTCATTTCTGCTCGAGAGAGTAAACATTCATTTTCTTTTGGTGATCAAAAATCTATAATTCTGACTTCGTCTTCGACTTTACAGATTCAAGGCCAAATTCACCACCGAATTGGGTCATTGCAACCGATTGAAGATGGACAGCATAAATTCATCCAAATATACTTTATGGGCAATATGGAGGATCAACTTGATCGGCGCAAAACGATCAATACAGCAATGAAAAGGATAGTTCTGAAAGATTTGCAGCAACTACTCCATGAACATCATGCATTGGTTCGATTGTTTAAATCTGCGTTGGATCGCATGCCAAGTGACGACTGCAAAGTCGTGATCAGAGCAGATAAACGACCCGCTGGAACACACGAACGCCAATTTAATGCTCCAACAATAGATGAAGTCGCAATTGTGATTGTTGGTGAAAGCGTGGAACCGCGCGATATTGTGCTTACACGTCGCGACACTGGACAACTGCAACGAATAAATGAAACACACCGTTCATACGATACATTGCAATACCCGCTGATGTTTTGGCAAGGAGACGATGGATATCACTTCAATATCAACATGATAAATCCATTGAGCGGTGAGTACTGATATCATAATTTAGATTATGACACTAATTTTACTGATTTCATTTCAGGTGAGGAAACTAACAAGAAGGTTAGCTCGATGAATTATTATGCATATCGTTTGATGATTCGTCAAAATGCTGACAACTATTTGCTGCGATTTCGTCGTTTGCTTCAGCAATATATCGTCGACATGTACGTCAAAATCGAAACAGAGCGCCTCATTTTCATTCGGTTGAACCAAGCTAAACTGCGTTCGGAGGAATATATCCATTTACGCGATGCAATCAGCACCGAAGGAGATGCAGCTAATGTTGGTCGATTGACTATTCTACCGGCGACGTACATTGGCAGCCCGCGTCATATGCATGAATATGCGCAAGATGCAATGACATATGTTCGTCATTACGGTTGTCCAGATTTATTCATCACTTTTACTTGCAATCCAAAATGGATAGAGATTGTTCAACTGTTGCTACCCGGGCAAATAACAAGTGATCGGCACGACATCATCGCACGTGTCTTCAAACAAAAAATCCGGTCGCTGATGAACTACATTGTTAGGCATTGCGTCTTTGGGGATACTCGATGTTGGATGTATTCAATTGAATGGCAGAAACGAGGCTTGCCGCATGCTCACATTCTTATTTGGTTAGCCGAAAAAATTCGACCAGACCAAATAGATGACATCATATGTGCCGAGATTCCTGATCCCGAAACCGATCCAGACCTGCATGATGTTGTAATTACGAACATGGTTCACGGTTCGTGTGGCTCCATCAATCCCCAATCACCGTGCATGGTCGACAACAAGTGTTCCAAGCGTTATCCACGAAATTTAACCGCAGAGACTATCACTGGCAATGATGGTTATCCACTGTACCGGCGTCGATCAGCCGATGATAACGGTAGAACTATCACAACGATAGTGAGAGGAAATGAGTTCGTGGTCGACAACACTTGGATTGTTCCATATTCGCCACTTCTTTCCAAAACATTCAAGGCGCATTGCAACGTGGAGTACTGCAATTCAGTGAAGTCCATAAAATACATTTGTAAATATGTCACGAAAGGTAGCGATATGGCAGTTTTTGGTGTTCAAAATCCCAATACAAACGATGAAATCACGCATTATCAAGTTGGTCGATATGTGCGCTGCAATGAGGCGATTTGGCGTATATTCTCATTCCCTATTCATGAACGTCATCCCACTGTTGTACATTTGGCGGTGCATCTGGAGAATGGTCAACGAGTTTATTTCAACTCATCGAATGTTGCTCAACGTGCTGAGACACCTCCAGCAACAACATTGACCAGTTTCTTTTCGATTTGTCAAAGTGATCCGTTTGCACGAACATTGCTCTACTCTGAGATGCCACGTTATTACACTTGGAACGCCTCATCAAAAAAATTTCAACGTTGGAAGCAAGGCGATGAGGTTCCTGATCATCCAAATGTGCGTTCTACTGATGCTCTTGGTCGCATTTACACAGTTCATCCGAAGAATGACGAATGCTTCTACTTGCGGTTGTTGCTGGTGATTGAATCACTTCGAACTGTCAATGGTGTAGTGTGTTTCGTGCTGCATGTCAACAGCTCAACTTGCTTGAAAACGATACTCATTGGGACATGACAATCGCTGAATCAATTATTTCTGCAACTCCAAACCAGATACGCACATTATTTGCTATCATTATTTCGACATGCTCCCAACAAATCCACGTGAACTATGGAGCAAGTACAAGAATGACATGTCAGAAGACATTCTACATCGAATTCGTGTCAGTTTCGGAAATCCCGATCTCGAGGTGAATGAGGAGATACATAACCAGGCTTTGCTTTTGATCGAAGACATGTGTTTTCGCATGTGCGGCAGTTTGTTAGTCAAATTAGGAATGCCAACGCCATGTCGTGGAATGAACGACGCTTTCAATCGAGAATTGGAACGTGAACATGAATATGATCGAGATGCATTGAACCAATCAGTTCGAACCAATGTACCACTGTTGAACCTCCAACAGAAAGGAGTGTACGATACGTTAATGAAGGCAATTCATGATGGAAATGGTGGATTATTTTTCCTCGATGCGCCCGGTGGAACTGGGAAGACATTCCTCATGTCATTGATTTTGGCCACTGTTCGTGCGAGATCCGATATTGCTGTAGCAGTTGCTTCTTCTGGGATAGCGGCCACATTGCTAGAAGGATGCCGAACAGCTCATTCAGCGTTGAAATTACCGTTAAACCTTCAATCGGCTGAAAACCCGACATGCAACAGTGCAAAACACTCAGCAATGGCGAAAGTTTTGGTAGCAAGTAAAATCATCATCTGGGATGAATGTACAATGGCGCACAAACGCGCATTGGAAGCACTCGATAGAACTATGAAAGATCTACGCAATGACTCAAGATGTTTTGGAGGCGCAATGATTCTACTTTCTGGCGATTTCCGTCAAACAATACCAGTTATTCCAAGATCGACCGCAGCTGATGAAATAAACGCTTGCCTCAAATCATCGACTCTGTGGTGTTATGTGAAGAAACTTCAGCTGACGACAAACATGCGAATTGCATTGTTAAACGATCCATTTGCCGAAGAATTCTCCAAGCAATTGCTGACTATCGGTAATGGCCGTGTTCCAGTCGACAAATCGGACGGATTGATTTCGTTTCCTCAGAACTTTTGCATTTTTGTCTCAACGAAGGACGAGCTCATCAACAAAGTGTTCCCGAACATCATTACTAACCACAAAAATCACAATTGGGTGAGTGAACGAGTAATTCTTGCGGCAAAGAACAAAGATGTGGATCACTTAAATTTTACAATTCAAAATCTAATCGTCGGTCCACTTCATTCCTTCAAATCTATTGACTGTGTGACAAACGAAGACGAAGCAACCAACTATCCAACTGAATTTTTAAACTCATTGGATCTACCTGGCTTGCCACCGCACAATTTACAACTAAAAGTTGGCTCGATAATCATCATGCTACGAAACCTGAATCAACCAAAACTATGTAACGGAACGCGTTTGGTGGTGAGAAAACTCATGGGCAATGTAATTCACGCGACGATACTTCAAGGGAAGTTCAAAGGTGAGGAAGTTCTCATTCCGAGAATTCCGATGATCCCAACCGATATGCCATTCGAGTTTAAACGAATTCAATTTCCGATTCGTCTTGCATTCGCCATGACGATCAACAAATCACAAGGCCAATCCTTGAGTGTTTGTGGCCTGAATCTAGAAAATGAATGTTTCTCTCACGGCCAATTGTACGTAGCATGTTCACGTGTCGGTAAACCATCCGCTTTATTCGTTCTCGCACCTAACAATAAAACATAAAATGTCGTATATCACAAGGTGCTACAATGAAGGGACTCGACTCCATTGCAACTCACCCAGCAAATAGTTTAAAAGAAAGTAGTGCAATAATGCTACGCGAACCATTTCTATTCAATTCAATAAAACGAAAGCCTTGCTGCCACGTGAATTACATTCATTTCAATGTAATTAAAATATATTTCATTTTGATTTTTGTAATTTCATTGAATTTAATTAATTTGGAGTATTCATTTAATTTATTTAATCTTAATAAAAAACTCAATTTTATTAAGCTAATAACTTTAAAAAACATTTATTGATTTTGAGGCGGTACGAAGTTCGCCGGGTCAGCTAGTATATATATATATATATATATATATATATATATATATATATATATATATATATATATATATATATATATATATATATATATATATATATGTATATATATATATATATATATATATATATATATATTATATATATATATATATATATATATATATATATATATATATATATATATATATATATATATATATATATATTTATATATATATATATATATATATATATATATATATATATATATATATATAATATATATATGTATATATATATATATATATATATATATATATATATATCATATATATTTTTTTTTAATTATTTTGGTTTTATATTCTTGTACCGTATTATTGTAGTAAACAAAAGAAAAAGAAAAAAGAAAAAATAGATGACTTTTTCTTTTTTTGTTATATTAAATGAGGCAGTTGATCTCAAAACTGATTAATAAATCTCAGAGATCTCCCACTTCCATCCTTCTTGTTTTATAAACATTTCAATTTTATTTTATTGTATCATTTATTGTATTACATGTTTTATATTGTACCATTTTACAAATGCTTTTTGGGCCAGAGATGGTTGGATGAATAAATAAATAAATAAAAAATAAATGAGTTAAGAGCCATTTCTAACTAGAGCACTCTTCAAGATATTCTTTTTCGTTCTTGCAGATCAAATCATAATTATTGGTTTGAGTAGTTTTAGTTTAGATTAATTCAGGATAACGTAGAGTTTGTCGAAAAATTCCTTTATGTGAAAATGTAAGCTTTACGTTAACATAAGCAACTATGAGCCAAGAGCCATTTCCAAACGTAGGGGAGAAGAGGTATATTTTTCCGTTCTCGTAAATCAAATCGATTTTATTGATTTAACCCTTTTGTGATTTACTAACACAATTGTGCGGGTAGGGCAAAAGTACCATGTCAAAAATTTTGTTTTATATGTTTTTGAACCAACTTACACATTTGTGAATTCCTTTTAAACTTATTTTCGTCCGAAAAAAAAACACTATATCTATACACACAATTGTGTTGGTTTTACTTCAAATCAAGCGAAATTTTTTATCACAACGCCATTACATACTATGGTTTTTTACTCGCACGTTTGTGTGGGTTGGACTAAAATTGAGCCGTTTTTTTTGTTTTCTTGGTTGAAAAAGGGTCAAGCAGCTTTAGTTTCTATAAATTTGAATAACGAATTTTTTAAATTGTGATTTCATTGCTTTAAGAACTGGAACCTTGAAAACCTATGCCCTTTTATCTCTCTTGCGCCCCCCCCCCCCCCCCCCCCCCTTCCATTGCCACCAAAATTATCTGAAATATTTTCAAATATTCTTTTCATTTAACTGATTATGTATTGAACATGAAGCTGTTTTATTCACAACATTTAAAATGTTAAAATTCGTTTTTTACGTATTCCCGTGCTCACGTAGATATAAAGTACGAGTTTACGATGTTATACGGAACATCGAAATTTATTCAATTTAAATTCGTTTCATTATCTAAATTTATCGAAATATAAAAGAAAATAATAAGAAAAATGGAAGAGGGCATAACCGCCATATACATACACATCCATAAATGAAACATGAATTTTCCATAAACAAAAAATAATTTTAAAATCCCAGAGAACTGTAATCCAAAATTTTCATACAGGGTGAATCACTAAAGGTGGAACTAAAGAAGATTTTGTGATAAATAATTAATTTGAATTGATAAAGTAAAATGGCCTTGAAATAACTTTGAAAATGATCAAATGAAACATCTTCGTACCATAATTATTTATATAAACTACTCGTTATTTGTCGCACTTTAAGTGAATCACCCCATAAATTTAGCTTTTGTGAATAGATCCAATCCAAACCAAAATATTGGCAAATATACATACATATTTCGTTGAATTATGGGATAGAATTCTGTGTATTTGGTTCGTGGGTTGGTTTTTTCATTAGGCTAAAATATTTTCTGATATATTCGAAATATATTTTGTAGCAATGTAGTTCATTCAACGAAATTAGATTTTGAACCTTTTTTGAGTTTTCGTTCTATATACACACAACTATGGTGCGCGGTTCATTAAATTTTGAATTTTTAAATCACTGTATACACAACATTTAATTTGATCTGGTATACAGCATCGTATACAGTTAGTTTTGCTTAATTTGAATATTACGAAAGTACGGAAGTTTTATTTTTTAGCTCGTTTAAAGTTTATAAAATCATTTATCTTGTCATGAAATACTTACATTTATAAAAAAAAAAAAAAAAAAAAAAAATAGAACGAAAAAGAAAGGAAAACGAATTTCATTTGGTACGAGAGTGAGTTTTTCAGAATTCCTTGTGGATAATTTTTTTCTTGGAAATGTTTATGGTAATTCGCTGCAGTCAATTTCGAAGGGCAAGGGGTATTTTCTTCGTGAAGTCAAAAGGAAACATTCTTAAAAATTCAGTTTTCATCTGGATTTTAATGAATAGTTTGTCGTATATTTTTAAAGATTTTATAATAACAAAGTTAAATTTAATAGTTTAAATATGTACGTAGTTAAACTGTTTGCAGTGCCAAAAATTAGGATACATATTTAACTTTGTTGAAATTTTTTCAGCTGTGTGTATCATTAAGACTTTTCATTTGAATCTATTTCCACTATGATCCTTTAAACGGTAAATTTTTAGAAATTGCCAAATTTTGTGTTTGTGATATTGTAACACGTATGTCAAAGGCTATTTCGTTAACAGAAATTAACAACTAACTCTTTAGCGTTAGACACAAGTTCCCAAAAAATAATATCGTCACAGTGACCTATCCTTGAAATGGTCTGGTGCTTCGGATTAAGGTCAGGAGTTAGGGTGTCGTGGCTCAAGGGTATGTGACGATCTGTATCAGACCATAAATTTAACACTATAACTAATTGAGGAAATTAACTAAAAAACAAGAAAAATGAAAGCAAGCAACATGAAAGAATATGTTCACTCATGATACATTGATCATCCTTCAATAAACAATTTGCGTATAGGTAACCACTATTAAACCCCACCTTCACTGTAAAAAAACTAGTTATCTCATTTTAATGAAATCAATAAAACACAAAATCAATTAGAATTTATCAATAGGGTTTTCTAACAGAAAATTTATTAACCCATCATTACTTAATTTTGAATATACATATTAGTATACATTTTAATTGACTTAATACCATTTAAACTATCCCTACTATCCCTAAACTTAACTTATAAGTAATATATATTTATATAATTAAAAATTAAAAGAATTAATATTCTTAATTAAAGAAAATTAGTTAATTAAATAAATAGCGCTTACCAATCCGATATCGATGTGCACGTTCTTTGATGACGTATTATATCCAAGATCCATTAATCAATACCATCATGTACGGTATGGGTTGGAAAATTAATTTTTTCCACCACTAGTCGTAGAAGGCATCATTATTATATTGTGTTTCAGTAGCCTGAGAAACAAAATTTCTCGTTAATAACGAAATATGAACACTAGATGTAATGCGATTAAATGGATAGGGAGATTATGATAATAGCCCGTATTGATAAAGTAGATTTTGATAAAAACAAAAAAATCCAAATAAAATTTACAAGATACTACGTATAAAAATACATAAACGTATAAATTAGTGTAAAAATATAAAGACAAGTATATTTTTAACCAAAAACGAACACACTTTTTTAAATATTTGGTCTGTTATATGTTCGACTATCTCACATATATCTGGTGGCGTGCCGATTAAATCATCATTCTCCATTTTTTTAGATGAATGCCAATTTGACTCAACAAAATTAAAATTTCAAATAACAAAACAAAATGCAGTATCATTTTAAATTTACGCATACTACAATTCAGTAAAAAATTAAATTCGGGCTACTTCGACATAGCTAATATTATTAAAGAGCAAGTGTTTCTCTTGTCAAATTAATTTTCTTATCAACAAAAAACTTTAATGGTTGGTGTGCCTTCTACGACTAGTAGTGGAAAAAAGTATATATGTTATGGTCAAAGTGTATGATTATATATAATTACTGGTCATTATTTATTACACACCGTAAATTTCCATTTGATGCGTTGCTGTAATGACGCTAGGTAGTCCTGATGCCACCGTTTCCAAAATCTTTGGAGTCGCTGCTGAATATTTTGCCATCTCGATAGTTTATTTTGTGGTTTCTCGTTCAACGTTGGCACAGGAATAGATGTCAGAGGCTCTCCAACCAAAAAATGTGCGGGTGTTAATGCTTGTATATCAGCTCGTTAAGTCTGCATAATGGTCTCAAATTCAAGAGTGCCTCAATTGGAATTATGAATGTAGTCATTTCATCAAATGTCAGGCTTATATTGGCTACCCTTCTCAAATGATACATAAATGACTTAACTGTAGCTTCCCATAATCCTCTAAAATGTGGAGCGCTAGGAGGATTGAAGAGAAATGTGATTCCTTTCTGCAAGAAAAAATCACAAATTAATTGGTTGTTCGACTGATTTATTATCTGAAGTTTAAGTTTCTGGAGTTCTTTGTTAGCCCCAACAAAGTTAGATCCGTTGTCACACCAAATTTTCTCTGGACTTCCACGTCTTGAAATGAACAGTTTTAGGGTAGGTAAAAACGATTCGGTATCTAGGCTACCCACTACCTCTAAGTGCTCAGCTTTCACCGCCAAGCACACGAAAACTGCCACTTATACCTTTTCCACACGAGAATTATTGCGTTTGCTTCTTTTGATATATGTATAGTGGCCCAGCATAGTCCAATCCAGTGTGTAAAAACGGCCAACTTTGGTTACATCGTGCTGCTAGTAGATCAGCCATTTTTTAATGATATTATGCCAGCGTTTAATGATGTTTCACGCTTTAGTCATCCAATACTTGTTTCTCACAATGCTTAAAACTAATAAATTTCCAGCATGCATGTGGTTGAAGTGAATATCTCGAACAGTTTTATCGTACATTATATTGTCCTTCGGCAAAATGATATGATGCATCGTTGAATAAGGTAGGGAGGATTTTCTTAGGCGGCCGCCCGCTCGTAGTAACCCATTAGAATCTATAAATGGATCAAGTGACGCTAATTGGTGTTTCGATGATAATGTACATTATTTTCTGAGAATCGTGAATTCGCTATTGAGTGCAATTTGCTGTACGTTCCGAAGTATTACGTTCTCAGCGTTATTGAACTCGGCTACACTAATTGTGTTATATTGTTGCTTCGCCAATTGTCTTCTTCGAGTTGGACTTCCAAATCTCAACATATACACTAATACTTTGCGTATTTTGAGCCAAGATGAGATCCTTAATATTACTTTTATAACGATGTTGTCTTCGGTGGCCACTTCAGAAAAAACGTTTGCGAATTTTGACCTTTCTTTGAATGAAAAGTTATACGCTTCTGTTGGTTGCAGTTAAAATATTCACGCTGATTTTGCCGGACTCGTCTATGCTTCGTAAATGCAACACACTCCCATAAGCGGCTTCAGACGCATCACAAAATGCATGTATTTGGAGATGGAATGCAGTTATTTGAATGTGTGAGACACCGAGAAATTTGAATTTTCTCGAATTCGGGTAACATTTCGTATATACTCTTCCATGAATTGCGGATATTTCTAGGTAACTCAGTATCCCATTCTATCATCAGTAGCCACAACTTCTGTAGCAACATTTTGAATAAAATTACTGTCGGTGCAAGCCAGCCCAACGAGTCATATAATTTAAATGCCTTTGACAGCATTTTTTGCTTACTCCACTTTATGTGAGTCGTCTTCAATGAGTTTCGGGATGTTTTAAACTTCGTGCTGGGAAAATGATTTTAAAAATGCCTGCGAGTTGGATTTCCATTTCCTTAAGTTGATCAGTTGATTCCATTTCCTCAGCTTCTTGAACACTATCGCATTCGGAAATCATCAATGTAAAAGTCATTGTTAATTGTATGTGCAGCTTTTGGATAAAGTTTAGTAGTGCGTTCGGTGCATTTTTTCAACGTATTTATTGCTGAATATGGTGCACAACCAGTTCCGTAAAGGTCAATTTATATTTTTGGCGCGGCACAGCACAGCTCATACCAAAAAAATATTGTTACATGCATTTACTATGAGAGTATTTATATTATTAGTGCATTTCGGTGCGGTACAGTACAGCACATGTCGTATAATCCAAAAAGAATATTTGAAAACAAAACGCGTACGAACAGATACGAGAGAAAACCAAAAAATATTCAAATAAAATAAATAAATGCAACTCAAATATTCCATCGTAGAATGATAGAACAATATATGAGCTGAACCGAGCTGATAATATAAATCGTTGAGGCATGAGACGATGCATGACTGTGCTGAGCCGCGCCGATAATATAAATCGACCTTTAGTCACCGTATTTAATTTATAAGCTTTGATCCGTTCCGTTGAGTTTTCACGCCACAGTATTAACTAATAATAATTGACGTCATCTCTCTCTCTCTCTCTCTCTCTAGCTTCACATCCCATGAAGGGATTTTGCCGCCCGCACTATGGTCCTCCAGCCGTCTCGGTCTATTGCTCTCGTCCTCCAGTTTTGACATCCTAGTGCATGTAGATCTTGTTCGACGTCGTCACGCCAGCGCAGTCGGGGTCTTCCTCTACGACGCACACCAGCTGGTTGTTGATGGAACACTTTATTGGTCATCCGTTGTTGTGGGGATCTTGTAACGTAGCCGAGCCATCTAACTCGATTGGATTTGATGAATCCGATAATATCGCAACCTCCAAGAATTTGCTTTATCTCGTGGTTCATGCGAATCCGATATTCATTGTTCGCGACTTTAATTGGACCAAAGATTGAACGAATGACCTTCCTTTCGAAAAATGATAACCATCTACAATCCAGCTCTCGCTTCCGAAAGCCAGCACAGGTCTTATGAGTGCTTTATAAAGTGCGAGCTTGCATGACTGTGATAGATGTCCGCTAGTGGAAAAATTGATATTTTTTATACTAAAAATAAACTTACGATTTCATAGAAATTTAATAATAATTTTTGTATAATTTTAGTAGGTTATGGGAATATAATTTTAGTATAATTTTAAAAATTAAACACAAATTATACTTTCGAACATTATCTTACTAAAAGTATAATTTTTATATATTTTGTGTTATAAAAATTATACCAATATACAGTGACTCACAGCTTATTTGATCCAGTCGCATTTTATGAACACAATTGTAAATATTTCGCGATATCTTATTTTGATGGTTTTTCTTTTTTTTCTTGTTTTTTGTTTTTGTTACACGGAACTAATCAACAAATACAAATTTAGAAAATATAGGAACTTCGATTGCAGGGTGTAATCGCATTAGAGTGTAATCGCATTATTGTGTTACCTCGCAAGATCTTTGTAGCATCAAAGTCGTTTGTGTATGACTAGGAATATGATGGAGGTTCGCACAACAATTTCGATAAATTGGAAGCATCGACTACCTATATCACCATTAGTACATTTAGCGACGAATGCTCAGAAATTTTCCTTGCACACTGTACGCAATTTGTTTAACTGTATCGTGAAATCGTTATTTTTGTTGTACTCGTAGTGGAGATATTTTTCTTGGTTTTTATTTTTGTTTTGTTTTACTACGTTTTGTTTCCTATGCATTATATCGATACCAACAACAATAATGCCAAATGCCATAAAAACGCAATACTAACAAAAGTAATTTGACGAAATTTGATGGTATTAGTATGTTTGTGGCAGTGAATCATTTAAGCTGTGAGTTGGTTTTGGGTTGAAATAATGAACTTTTTAATGTAGCTTTCATATTACGTTTAGTTTTTTTCAAAAAAATAAGACATCGCGAGATATTTACAATTTTGTTCATAAAATGCGACTGGATCAAATAAGCTGTGAGTCACTGTATGTGCATTTAAGGTGTTAATTAAGTCTTAATTATGATAAAAAACAACCAAATTAAGAATTTTTTAAGTATAATTTTTAGTGGGTTATGGCAATATAATTTTAGTATATTTTTTATATTTAAACAAAAATTATACTTGAGATAGAATATAATGAAAATATTCCATTAATTGTGACTGCCGCTGTATGCAATAACACCAAAGCAATAACTATGTAGAATTTAATTCCTAACAATATAAATCAAAATATTTAAATACACAATTAAACTTAAAATATACTTAATTTGGTTTATTTCATTTGGTGCTAACTACACCAGTGCCCTAATTTTCTAAAAACCAAGATAAATTGTAAAGTGTAAAAGTGATAACTTTTACACACGAAAAAAATTATCGTAGATGTCTAGATTTATATTGGATATCGTGATGTTTTAGTAATTTCCCATTCACTAAATTTTTCTCAAGATAAAATGTAAAGTGGCAAGATAAGTTTATGTCAAAAAGTAACACAAGTAATTTATCGCGGAATAACTTTGCTTGAATGTGTAAAACGCTTTCGTTTGGATATTATTAATGTTAATTGCAATTTTTGATATTTTAGTTTATAATTTTATTTTAGAATTAAATATCAAGCTCTAATTATTAATTAAACTCTTACTAATTATTATTTAAATTTGTGTAGTTTAAAAAATGGACCATTATCGTTGGAATTAAAATATTCTTTCAGTAAAGTTAAACATTCGAATATGTTCATCGACCGTGTTCACTATTACCTATACTTTTACTTAGGTTTATATCCAGTCGTTCCACAAATACAACAAATCAAATAAATTTATTATTAATATTTTTATGTTTAAAGTAGGGAATATATAATGTACCTATTTATGTAAGAAGAAGAAGACTTAAGGGGTAGAATATCCTAGAACAAGATGGTCTATGTGGATTACAGCCAAAGCAATTTTAGTTGCTCAATTTTCAAATATAAATGTCAAGTGTTTCAAGTGTCTGATTTGACAACATCTAAAATGGACCCGCTCTCCACATAGCAAGCAAAGTTTTCAAGTTTGTGTGCACTTGCAATATTTTAGTTGATCATTACACTTGCACAGTTAAAAAATTGACGAGCACAATAAATATGACGGTCTATAGAAAACCAAAATTAGTCAACAAATTTCAGTTTGTTATTGTTTAATATTTCATTTAGAGACACTCAGAGCTCTCAACAGTTTATAAGATCTTACAATGCTTTAACTCTAAACTATTTATTAACTTATGTTTGAGAAAAGTAACAATTAGGACAAATTTCGAAAAATAATGAACGAGAACAGTATTTAATTATATTATGCATTAAAATTAGCTTTTAACTAGTACTAAGGCAAACAAGATGTATATTGCATAAAATCGATTTCTAAAGTGCAGGTAATTGATCAAAGTCTCACCTCCTACTCGTTACCGATCCTTAAGATTAACCCAAACATTTTACAAAGATTAAAAATTAACTCATGGTAAAAAAACAAATCGTAACACTAAAACGTCCCTCCATAACTAGACCTACATCAAATACTAGAAATAGGTCCGATTAACAAATTTTCGGTGTTATTGGGGAGGCACTTAAAAAAATTTTGGATGAGGAACTCGTGGAGTTTTGAAAGCTCGCAGTGACTAACCAAATTTGATGGTTAAATGAGTTTCGTTGCTTAAAACGCATAGCTTTTTGTAGTTTACTCGAAATTCTAAAATTTTAATAAGACAATCCCGGGCTTTCCGACTATTATACTTAGGTATTGTCAAGTCGCATGTGCGGAAAGAACTACGAGTAAATATGGCATCGGAAAGAGCTAAACATGTCTTCAACAACGAAATACACTGAAATTATGATCTACTTAAGACAGATTTGATTGAATTTCAAACACATATCGCAAATAATAATTATGTACATAATAATGCGATTTTGTATGTAGTATAAAGAATAACCTTTAAACAGATTAGAATACACAATAAATCAAAATTCAACTGATCGATCAATTGTAAATAAGACTTATATTATACACGCCTTTACCATACGAAGTAAAGAAATTTTTGGCTGTTGTAATGTTCTTTTCAAACATTTGGTTTGTTTTATAAGTCTATCTAACCGTATCTTGATTTGAATTTCAAATAACTCCCGACTCCGATCATTTTTCAATATGATTTTGGGGGCTATGTGTGATTCTAGATGGCTTTGATGTATATGCAACCATTTACGTTTCTAGAGATTATATTTTTTGAGTTATTAAGGATATAAAATAATTAAAATTTCGTTTTGACGTTTAATGTTATCTTGCTCGCTTGCTGTCAATAGGTTTATCTTGGGTAAAAAAACTGTTTAGTGAATGCGATTTAAAAATGCCAAGATAATATATTGTATAAAATTTTCACTTGTAAAATTAGCCATACCACAACCCGTAACAACTCGAACTATAGATTGTGAACAGATGCTACTTAGAGTAACTTATATCCATAAGAATAATGTTGAAATTTAAATGGGAACGGTAGTTATAGGCCCTCAAAGTCTAAATATGAACCACACACATCATAAGAGTGTGTTAAGTTTTGACATTTATTTATCGTAACCGTATTAAATTTAATCTTGGAGTGCAATTACAGAATGCAAATATTGTAAAAAGGCAAGATAAATTATCGTTTACACGTTTACAAATTATCTTACTGCTTAGAGAATTAGAGCACAGTGCTGACATGTTCTACCATCACATTTTCGATACTTTATCGAAGATTATGTCTCGCTTCTTTAGAATAAAATGTGTCACTATTTCACATTTTATATCGTTTACCAGGTTGCTAGATTGAAAAACTGTAATATTCTACTCTATTTGTGTCACGAAATAATTTGTTTTCGATACTTGAACGAAATCAGAGAAAGACAATTTGTTCGCATTTGTACTAGTAGGTTGTGATAGCAATAGAAAAGAAATAATTCATAAATGAAACAGTTGACCATTTTAGTTTAGGAAAACGAGAAATAAATTTCGATAAAGTATCGAAAATGTGATGGTAGAACATGTCAGCACTGCACACCAACATACAAAAGACCGCAAAATACGATTACAACTAAATACATTTTTTCAGCACGGTAGTATTGATGCGCATCAGTGTTGCCAGTTAAATTTTTTTTGCGGGAATTTCATCTCTCTTACGGGATGAAAAGTGATGATTAAAAAAAAATTATTTTTCTAAAATGTGTAATACACAATTTTCGATTCCAATAATTCGCTTAAAAGAATTTTTAAAATTTTTGTTTAATTTTGACTTAATTTAAATATTTGTATATACAAAATTCAAACTTAAATTTGTATAACTTTTGAGATGTATAATTTAAGTAGTATTTTGGTCTAGAAATGTATTAAACTTTAACCAATTTAAAGTATATTTTGTATTTAAATTAATCATTTATACAAAAATAAATTGATTTTGGTATTCCTCAGTATAATTTTTTGGTATAAATATTTGATTTTTTCCACTAGGGCTAGATCGCAATAATTTTGATTGGGCGTAGAAAACTCGATGTGCGGCAGCGATTCGGGCTTTTATATCTGCCTGCATGTCATTTGATGATGTTATAACTGACCCGAGGTGTTTGAAGTTTTCAACGCGATCAAAATTGTGGTCGCCAATTCCGAGATTTATCATGGAGATGTTCCTGGGTGTTGATACAAATTTGGTTTTGCTACTGTTCACCTTCAAACCAAGTCTTCTTGCGCAGCGATCGAGCGGCACGAAACTGTCCTTGATATCGCTAGGCCTTCGGCCAAGGAGCACGATATCATCTGCATATCGATGTTGCTTTTCCTCACTACGTACTCAAGCGCCAAATTGAACAGCACAGGTGCGAGCGCATCTCCCTGTCGAACACCAGGTGTTATTTCAAAGGAGTCTGACACAGTTCCTTCGATTACAATTCTACATACAGACCCCGACGTTGTTAATTTGCACAGAGAAACGAGTTTCTCTGGAATTACTAGGCAAATGAGCGCGGCCCAAAGGTTGTCGCGGTTTATACTGTCATATGCCTGACGGAAGTCTATATATAATTGATGTATGGTTATGTTGTACTCCCAACATTTTTCCAAGATCATCCTTATGGTGAAACATTGGTCAGTGGTCGATCGGTTGGGACGAAAACCACACTGATAGTCGCCAATGATGTTTTCGGCGAAAGGGGCGAGTCTGGCAAGTACAACATTAACCAACACTTTGTAAGCAGTGTTCAATAGAGCTATACCACGATAGTTTTAACATTTAAGACGGTCGCTTTTTTATGCAGTGGACATATGAGCGCGGTCTTCCAATTCTGCGGGGATTCCATCGAGACCGGGTGCCTTGCCGTTTTTCAATCGACTAATAGCTGCGTTTACTTCCTCCACTGTGGGATATTCGACGAAGACCTCATCACCTGGAGGAGCTATTACTCTAATGGGGGTCACGTCGTCATTCCGATTTAGTAGTTTTTGAAAGTAGGTTTGCCATACTAAGAGAACATCAGCCACGTTTGTTCTCAATTCTCCATTCCCGTCTTTGATAGCTGTACTTCTTGGGTGAAAGTCTTCAGTGAGATTCCTGGCATTAGCAAAACAGTCCCTTGAATTTCCTACTTCCGCTTGGAAGCTGATGTTTTCGATGCATAATCTCATATGATCGCGTTTCTTTTGACGAAGGTATTTAGTCGTGGCTTTCCTGGAGCGGAGATATTCTGCATGTGTGCTTCTAGTGTTGCGAGCCAACCATTTTTCACGAAGCTTTCGTTTATTTGCGACGATCAGGCGACATTGATCATCGAACCAATCATTGCGGGGTCTCGGAGGTCTTCTTCCGATAGTGTTTTGAGCCGCGGTGGTAATGGCTGACTGTATTGTGTGCCACTGCCCCCAGATGTTAGAAGGAGCTTCTTCGTTGTTACTGGGCCGCTCTAGATAGTTAGTGACAGCTGATTGGTAACTCTGCAGTGATGTTTGGTCTATTAGAGCATCAACATTCCATCGAACGGTTTTTTGTGCTTGTCTGTTGAACGTAGATGACAGTTTGCACTTATATTTAAATATGACAAGCATATGATGGCTGTCCATGTCTGCACCCCTGTAGGATCTAACGTCAGATATACTAGTCGAGTGTCTCTTAGACACCATGACGTGATTAAATTGGTTACTTTGTGGATTCTCTTATGTGGGAAAAACGTACTTGATACAACTAAGTTGTACATTAATGCCAGGTTGGTGACGCGTTGGCCGTGTTGTTACTAGTTAGATGCAGACTGTTAGGACCGATGTGCGATGTTTCTGCACTCCTACCGATTTTTGCATTAAAGTCGCCTACGATGATTTTAATGTCGTGGTGCGGTATGTTATTGATGACTTCCTCCAGCTCGACAAAGAATAAATCTTTGATGTCATCCGATTTATCTTCGGTGGGTGCATGCACATTAACGATCGTGATGTTAAATTTCTTAGTGCGAAGTCTGACCGTGCACATCCGCATGTTGATCGGGCGGAAATCGATGATATGGTGTTTCACGCGCCGATGGATTAGGAAGCCAACTCCAAATTCTCCTCCATTCTGATGGCCGCTGTAGTGAAGAGTGTAACCATTGGTGGTGTCATGGATCCCACTCCCAGACCATCTAAGCTCTTGTAGTGCAAGTACGTCTAATGTGTAACTCTTTGCTTGGTTCGAAAGGTTCTGGAGATCTCCAGGTCTTAAGAGGCTAAGCACGTTCCATGTTCCCATTTTTAAAGCGTTGTCCGTGTACAATTTCCGGGGTCGAGTTTGTGATGAATCCGATATGGTAATCCGAGGCCTTTGTTTAGGGTTCATAACTTAATTGTTTTTATGAGGGAAGGTTGTTGGCCTACCGCTCAACCCGCTATTACGTGTGTGGGTCACGTACTGGTGAGAATCTTAAGGCATCCAGCTCTACCTTGAAACACATTTATATTGCGAGCCGCTTGATACAAGACAGACGCCCGCTTCAGCCGCTTCTAATCTGGAGAACAGACGCTGGTTTGGTATTGGTTTTAGGGCGCCAATAACCCGCCCTGACATGTAGTGTCCATGACAGGATTTAGTCTGCTCGTCTCCACTACACCACCTGATTCATTTAGCGTTACCCAGGGAGCACCGGCGAGGAGGTATGAATCTTCGCCCCCCGTCATCAGTGGTTACTAGAATTTGCCTATACATTTTTTCTATATCTGCTATACAAATGCAATTGCGTGTTTGCAAAATCTTAATAGGATTGTAGACAGATCAGTTTTTATATTTGGACCAATTTGCAAAACATCATTAAGTAATACTCCCGTACTAGACTTGCATGATGCGTCAAATACCACACTTAGTTTAGTGGTACTGCTGCTTGGTTTTACTACTGCGTGATGTGGTAAATAGTACCTGTTTTCGTCTTGTTCTGGAATTCGATCTGGTGGTATATAAGTCATGTGTCCTTAATCAATATATTCATTCATAAATGACTTATACAATTCACAGAATTCGGGTACTTTCTGAAATTTCCGTTCCATTGCTAATAGTCGTTGCTGCGCTGCTTCTTATCACCTCCCTAGTAGAGGTTTTGGTTCCTTAAATGGAAGTTTCACCATGAATTTACCATTTTCATTTCTGGTGGTAGTTTGTTCGTAAAAGACTTCGCATTTATGAGAAACATTGGCTGGATTTGTTTGAGACACTAGTTCTTCTACCTCCCAACATTTTTTCAACTCCCCAAACAGGTCTTCATTTGTAACTGGAAATTTTGGTTCAGAGATTACGTTGAGATTAGTTACATCTGTTGATGAATTGTGACACGATCCTGCTACCAACCATCCGAGTTTTTACGACTGAAGTAAGGGGTGCCCATCGTTTATTTGTTTATGAGGATTTAAAACTTCAGAAAACACGTCAGCTCCGAGTATAGTACCTCAATTTTGTTCAGTGTATGAAACTGTGGATCTGCTAATTCCAACTGCAAGTCTGATTGATTGAAGTTTATTGGTTTTGACGGTAAATCGTTGGTTATACTATTAATGATAAGAGCCGTAACTAAAAGTTTATAATTTGGTTCGGTTCGTGAGATTATTGTCATATCGATTTTCCCTCGTGTTCTTCCAGCTGGTGCCGATGCTTTACTATTATTCTGAGTACTCTGTTTCAGGTCAATGAATGTTTGCACCAAAGATACCAGTATTGGAGTTAATTTATTGTAACGCTTGCATAATTTCTCCCACGCTTGCGTGTAAATATTTCGGTAATCGATATATGCCGAATTAACGCGGCCGCTTCACCTTTTAGTAAACCATTAAGCATTTGAAACTTGTGAACGTCAGTTATGCTGTGGTTTTTGTTCACCGTAGCTTTAAACAAATCATGAAGAGACGCCCAATATTTGTAATTACCCGAAAAAGGTTCAAAAATGAATCTTAGGTAGGTGCATATGTTGTGACGTATTTACACTTTCGTAGAAGGTTTTCTGCTGTTTAAGAAATTGTATACCAAGCGGTTTTCTTTTACGCATCAGGTTCGACACAGTAGATTTTAATAAACACGTTTAATTTAGAAAAATAAATGAAATTAAAATTCAACTTATCTGTCATGAATTCCCGCGTTTCGGCACCAAAATATGTTTGTGTAGATCTGTGATGAGCCGGTGATGATGTGATGAAATTTCGGATGACGAAATGTTGACAAGAATACCAGATGTTGTAGATAAAATTGTAGTACGGAATATAGCAGAAAGTTACTGATGAAGCCAACACTATTGATACAGCCACGTAATTGATGATGAACTTGCAGAAAATTGATAAAACAAAAACACTGTCGATGATTCCAAATTAACAAACGGTTTTATTATTAAATATAAATAGGTTCTATATAATACAGTGTGGTTTCTCGGTTTGCCAATTATAAATGTTGATTGCTCAAAGATTCTCAAAAAAGTGAACGAGTTTTATTTATTTTAGTTCTTAGTAGAAAAATCACATATTCTTGTACACTAAATTAATTAATCACAATTTTAAGCTGAACTTAGTTAAAAAAAATCATTCCGATTAGTGGAAGCAACAATAGAAACAAATGAATTCGACGAATCTGATTATCGTATCCAATGTGATGATACCGGGGTGAAGTATTTAACATTTATCAAAAGTGTAGCTACACAAATTAACAAAAATAAAAATGTAGCTACACAAATTAACAAAAAATGTAGTTGTACACAGAAAAAAATGTAGCAGGGTTGAAATTATAATTTTTTCAATTTATATCCACCTTTTTGAACGTAAAAACAAAAAGTAGAATTGAAAAAAAATTACGAAGAGTTAAAATATCAATGGGGTAGATACTCGATCGGCTAGCAAGCAAACAATTTGCTAACCAAAATCCTGGCTACTCAATCAATTTTGCCAAGGAAATTTGATTTTCAAATTATGTTTTTCGAATAATTTTTGTTTCTTTTGCGATTGTCCAGTATATTTTGCGGCTTCAAAAAATGAATAGCAAATTTTTGTGTTGTTTTACTGTGCAATTGCAAAAATAAACAAAAACAAAATTGAGCAAAATAATTTGAAATTCAAATTTTTTTGGTAAAATTGATTGAGTAGCCAGGATTTTTGCTAGAACATGGCTTGCTTGCTAGCCGATCGAGTATCTACCCCAATAAGTAACTTGAATAAATAATTTAGAGTGAATTTTATTAATTAATTGTAATTTCTCCAATTTAAATCTACGTGAATATTTTAACTAAAATATTGAATGAATGTGAATAATAAATATGAATATTTTTGAATAAAATATATCATTATGGTTTTGAATTAATTAGGATTTTAAAATATAAAACTCTTTTTGCTAAAAAAAACACTTTGATGGCCATTAACACATAATTCTAGAGATGGCTAGAAACATATGAGTACTCTAGCGTTTTAGGCTTGCATTCGTGATTTATTTGCGATATGCGGTATATCGATGCGACCCTTGGGGAATTTTCTATCAATTTTACAATAGTTGTGAATATCGGAAAGTGTAGGTTGAATCGTGTGGACGTTTGATGGCCATTAATACGTAATTCTAGAGATGGCTAGAAACATATGAGTACTCTAGCGTTTTAGGCTTGCATTCGTGATTTATTTGCGATATGCGGTATATCGATGCGACCCTCGGGGAATTTTCTATCAATTTTACAATAGTTGTGAATATCGGAAAGTGTAGGTTGAATCGTGTGGACGTTTGATTGCCATTAATACGTAAGAGATGGCTAGAAACATATGAGTACTCTAGCGTTTTAGGCTTGCCTTCATGATTGATTTGAGATATGCGGCATATCGATGCGACCCTCGGGGAATTTTCTATCAATTTTAAAATAGTTGTGAATATCGGAAAGTGTAGGGTGAATCGTGTGGACGTTAGATGGCCATTAATACGTAATTCTAGAGATGGCTAGAACCATATGAGTACTCTAGCGTTTTAGGCTTGCCTTCATGATTGATTTGAGATATGCGGCATATCGATGCGACCCTCGGGGAATTTTCTATCAATTTTAAAATAGTTGTGAATATCGGAAAGTGTAGCGTGAATCGTGTGGGTGTTTGATGTCCATTAACACATAATTCTAGAGATGGCTAGAAACATATGAGTACTCTAGCGTTTTAGGCTTGCCTTCATGATTGATTTGAGATATGCGGCATATCGATGCGACCCTCGGGGAATTTTCTATCAATTTTAAAATAGTTGTGAATATCGGAAAGTGTAGCGTGAATCGTGTGGGTGTTTGATGTCCATTAACACATAATTCTAGAGATGGCTAGAAAAATATGAGTACTCTGGCGTTTTAGGCTTGCCTTCATGATTTTTTTGAGATATGCGGCATATGTTTTATTTAAAACATCTTTGTTTGTCTATTTCGTACATTTTATTATCTAATATTTTGAATATATTAATATGGCCGGATTAATTTTAGTTTTTGAATTAATTTCCATTGGAAATGCCAGTAGGTCATCGTGTTGTTCCCAAATATTATTATTGCGTTTTATGTATGATCGGAAATGTCCAGGGACATTTCCTTTACCAAAATTTTGATAATGTATTATCCCTTTTAAAAAGAAATCGTCGGTACCAAGGCTTATTGATTCACTTATGTCATTTATTTTTATGTTATAAGTATTATTGTTTGGCTGTACATCAACCACAATTATGCCATAATTACTAAAGTAATCTATTTTTCGATCATCTTTACATTTAGGGCAAATTGAATTCTTAAAATCAATGGCATTTTGAATGTTTAATAAAGTGTTCTGATTAACGGCAAATACATTTTCAAATGGAAGATAAAATGTTTCTCTTAACATAGCTGAATGTTTAATTTGTAAACAACTACGAATCTCTGTCAATGGGAAAGGCAAAATTTTTTCTAAAATAAATGATATGCTACAAGTAGCATCTAGTTTTATAGTGTTTTTAATCCGCACTAGAGCTGGGCTTTGTTTATATATTTCTAACAATAATGTATTCCGTTCTTTATAAAGAAAAGAATCATCGGAATAATTATTTATTTCTGATATAAATTTAAAAAAAGGGTTAGCAGATTTTTGAAAGAAGCCATTAAAATATTCTGAGTCTATAAACAAACTTAAAAAAATTTGGGCTGTTGCATCGAATGCGCAAGTGTTATTAATAATCGTCATTTCATTATTTTTATTGACACCACTGTAACCATTTTGCAAAATATACACTTCTGCGTTTGTATTAGCATTAGATAAACTGCTTAATTTATTTTTGTTTGGAAGGTTTAACCGAGATAACCGGGCCAAAACTCTTTTTTTCCAAAATGTTTTGGAGAATCAATAATTTTCTTTTTTTTATTCCAGGTTTCTTCGTAAAATTCGTTATCTGGATCTTCGACACATCGTTTTGGTTGTTCGTGTTTTACTAATGGTGTTTCAATTAATTTTTTAAGTTCAACAAGTTTCGTTAGTTTTTCGGTTTTATCTTTCAAAACGCTTATAAAACGCCCCAATCGTAATGACTGGTGGTTCGTATAATGGTTCTTTACAATCGAAAACCAACTTTCCGCATTTGCATTCGATATGCGCCCAGAGACACCCATCTTTCTCGCAAAACAAACTCCCCACAAAGGTAAAAATGCCATGTATTTTTTTACTGTAAAATTTACAAATTCAGCATTATAATGTTCGTTTACGTTTGAATCAAAATTATCATTGTTGGATTGTGTGTTAATTAACTCGGAACATTCAATTAAAATAGAATTAAACCGTAAATAATAAGGACTACAGTAATATGACGATTTTTTAAAGAAAGTTGTTCTTTGTGGTTCTCTCCATGACGCTGTTTCCGATGGGGCAATGGCAAGACTAGCGTCTTGATTGTATATTTGACTTAATATTATTTTTACAGTATCAAGACATGTTAGAACTTCTTTATTCATAAATTTTGTGCAACATATTATGCAGTACATCTTAAAAAGTTTATCTATTTCTTCTAACGATTCGCAATTTAAAATGCCACAAAATATATCTAGTATTAAATTTTTTGACATTCTGTTTGCGTTCGGCCATTTTTCTTTTAATTGTGATGAAATAATATTAACGAAGTGAGCGCAACATATAAAAGTTGCAATTTTCGGTGTTTCTTTATATTCATTATTGGGATTAAGAACATCATACGTATAATCAATATATTCTGATATAGTCATTCGATTACAGCTGAGGAGGACAGATTTTATTAGTGCCCAGGACCAATCAGTGACAAAAAACTTTGGCTTGAATTCTTTTGGTACGTTTTCTAGTAAATCATCCAGAAACCGTTTAATAGTTGCAAAATCGTGCCTCGAAGAAATCAGTTCCCCTATCGGAATTAACTGATTATTAATATTTACTACACAGGCGTAGTAAAGAATGCGCTTATAGGCATGATACGGATGGCAAACCGGATGCTTGGTTACTTTCCCGGTAGCGTCAAAGTAAATTGCGTTTACTTTATATTTCTTAAGCAGCTCTAAGGTGCACTGTCTTAAAAGAACTACTTTTAAAGGATCCGGTGTCAACTCGTAGATATATTTATTTTTTTTGGGTTCTACTATATTCATTTGGCACACGTCGATTATATCACAATCGCGGACAAGGTCGTCTTTTTTCAAATGTTCTGACTTTATTTTACGAATTGTTGCGGAAGGAACAAATGACTGCGTGTTACCAATTTTAAAAAGTTGAACATCAGTTTCGTTAGCTAGTTCTAGCTGCGTATTATGACAAGAATCTATTTTTAAACGGGTTTTCATCATATCACGATCAATCCCTCTAATTTGTCGATAAACTTTGTGTTCTCCTTCATGAGTTCTACATCGATTACCATTTGCATAAATTTCAAGCAATGAATTTTGTCTTACGATAAATTTATACTTTCTCTCCGGAATAAGTTTACAATGACCGTAAATTGTGATGTTTTGCGGATTTTTTTTAGATGTAAGTCTCATGGTTTGAAATGAAATGACACACGGATTCCCAATCGTAATTAGACAATTGTTAATTTCATTGCGTATTTCTTTCCGACTAAGATTGGAAAATGATGATGAAATTTTAATTTCATCAGTTAATAGAAATATTCTAGAGAAATGAGGTATGTCTTCATCGTACAGATTATCATTTTTTACAGTGTCAATATCTTGATTCGAAGATGCGATAGGAATGCATAGATCTTCTTTGGCATAGTTAAACATAACATCAGGATTAATGTCGTCATTATAATCAATAGGAGCAAAATCAACTTGATTTGAATGTTCGGGTTCTAAACTCGATGTTTTATTGGGGGATTTAATGACATGTATGTATTGCTCCGAACTATTAATATAATTGTTACTCATGATCCTTTCCGAATCACGAGGATTTTTATTAAATATATTAAATTTTTTCCGCCAAATTAGACATATGTTTGTCCGATTTTTTAAAGAATTTTGAACACTTAATATGTTGCAAAGATTTTTCATTTGCATGCTATCAACGCTTGTTAAATTTTCTCCCGATAAGGATAAATCATTTAGCGCATTCTGCAATGCTAATGCAGAAATAAAATTTTTTTTTCTTGTAATTATATCTCGTTGATTTTGTGTTCAACATTTTGTTTAAAACAATAATGTAAACCAAGATCAAACAAAAATTAAAAAATTTACGTATGCGCAACCTATAAACAACAGTTACCTGTAATAAATTGCGCAAAAATACGCGGCAAACAAAACTTAAATCGTAAAAAAAGAGAGTCCCAAAACAGCCAAAGTCAATAATAAAAAAACGTAAATAATACTATCCACAAATAAAAATCGGTTTTAAAGAATATCCAGGTGAGAGCGGTGGTCGTAGTTTTCAAAAAAACTTTTTATAATTCTAGAAAAAACACAAACAAATTCCAAAAAATTATCACAACGTTATAGAACACACAAAATCTAAAAAAATAGTGAAACCGATTGAAGAATTATTTTCCTTTATATACTAAAACGAAAAACAAAAATGAACTAAAACTAAAAAACAAAACAAATTTGTTCAACCTACACTTTCCGATATTCACAACTATTGTAAAATTGATAGAAAATTCCCCGAGGGTCGCATCGATATGCCGCATATCTCAAATCAATCATGAAGGCAAGCCTAAAACGCTAGAGTACTCATATGTTTCTAGCCATCTCTAGAATTATGTGTTAATGGCCATCAAAGTGTTTTTTTTTTTAGCAAAACGAGTTTTATATTTTAAAATCCTAATTAATTCAAAACCATAATGATATATTTTATTCAAAAATATTCATATTTATTATTCACATTCATTCAATATTTTAGTTAAAATATTCACATAGATTTAAATTGGAGAAATTACAATTAATTAATAAAATTCACTCTAAATTATTTATTCAAGTTACTTATTGATATTTTAACTCTTCGTAATTTTTTTTCAATTCTACTTTTTGTTTTTACGTTCAAAAAGGTGGATATAAATTGAAAAAATTATAATTTCAACCCTGCTACATTTTTTTCTGTGTACAACTACATTTTTTGTTAATTTGTGTAGCTACACTTTTGATAAATGTTAAATACTTCACACCGGTTGTGATGATGACCTCGAAAATGGAGAATATTGTGAAGTTGAATATTCTGACATTTCATTCGAGGTATGCATATTAATTCAGTTCGCAATGTTACACAGTTTTGAGATTGAACTAATTTTAGACTCTAAAACTCGTTGGAATACTTGACTACTTGTGACCCAATGAGTTTAAAACCTGATGCGATTGATTCCGTAAAATAAGTGCTTTAGATGATTAACAAAAATTAAATATGCTCGAAAATATTTCTGAAATAATGCTTAAAGATATTTGTGACGTTTTGTCACCGCAGAAGTACAGCAGTGGAAGCTGTGCGACGAAAAGACGCTACAACAATTACTGCCGAAACCGCACATGCCGTCACATTCAAGTTGAATAAAATTGATTAGCGAAATACAGAAATCAGCAAAAGTTTATTCAATTCATTAAAAAAGAGAGCGCTAGAAAGTACAAATATTAATTTAGCATCTTTGGCGGAGATTTGAAAGATCCAAATGCAAAAACCAAGCCACTAGCTCAACCGGAAGTTTCTCTGCCATATTCGTCAAAAACGGAAATGCTTAATTTTGGCAAGCGGTTATTGGAAAGATTGTTTCGAATAGAGCAGAAAAGTTTGTTGGATGGTGAGGATAGTGAAAATGTGAATAACGGCTTTTGATAAAGGGTGCGTTTAAAAATCGCAAGAAGTCGTTAATGTCAACATGTTTAGAAAATAATGTCATTTTTTCGAAGCAACACGGAAAAGAACAAAAAACTTAGATTTGCTTTTTAGTACCTTACTTAAAGTTAAACCAACTTCAACGGATTAAGAAAGAACCTTTTTTGTAACAGTGAATTTTTGCAATAAAATTAGAAGTCATTCTAGTGATGAGTCGATAAATGCTCCAGTATTTCTGAAATACTATATACATATTTTCTTTCGAAAAAAAGAGCAAAATTTTTCATTAAAATTTATTGTTACTTAATTATATTGAGGAACGGCGATTTTATTATAGATTTTTCCAATCCAAAATCCGGCTAATCTATTAAAATCGGGGTTTAGATTGGAAAAACCGTAAAATGGGTTTTACAAGAAACACGGTTTTTTGGTTTGGTTTCACAATCTACACCAAACGAACAAAGGGCTACTGGACAAACTTGCCATAATATTACCAAACATAACGTAACCGACTTAGAGATCATAATCATAGTTACAATGGTGAATGAATATATCGATTCGTTTGGATTCTCTTCAAATATGCACTACAGCTAACACTGCTTGCTCGGTGTAAAACGCATTAATTTTAAAGTAAATTTTAACAATTTGCAAACGTTGCTTTTGAGTGAGTCTATCTTCTCTATATATATAAAAATCACGTGTCACGATGTTCGTACACGCTAATCTCCGAAAAAACCCAACCGATTTCAATGAAATTTTGTGAATGTATATGGTTAATTCAAACTTGAAAGATAGGATAGTTTCGGATTCCATTGGTGGCGCTTTTTTAGATTTCCCATTTAAAAATACATACAACCACAAAGTTTAACTTCCCTACTCCACCCATAAATATTTTGTTAAGCTATTTTCTTAATCTATATATATAAAACAAAGTCGGGTTAGTTACACCATTTATAACTGAAGAACGGCTGGACCGATTTTTATGATCTTTATTTTGTTGGATTTGACTCCGTTCCGAATAGCATAATAACTATTAAAACATTGGAAAAATTCACCAAAAAAAAGTTATCAAGAAAATTCATTTTCTCATATATTTAGTACATTTTGTTTTTTTTTATTTTGTTCGTCTCAATACAGTGGTGGTTTAGGAAAAAAGAAAAGTCGGAAAAACTCAAAAGGGAAGCCCCAAAAATCTAATAAAAAAAAACCTTTTTTTATAAGAATTTTGTAGGTGTAGTTTGTATGTGACGAGTGGTGCAGTGGTTAAAGCTTCGGCGCTTGGACTGCAAGGTACTGGATACGAATCCGACTGGAGGCTGCATGCACATTTACCATTTTATTTTTTATCCAATTTTTTTTTATTTCATCTACTTATCTATATATATAAAACAAAGTCGGGTTAGTTACACCATTTATAACTGAAGAACGGCTGGACCGATTTTTATGATCTTTGTTTTGTTGGATTTGACTCCGTTCCGAATAGCATAATAACTATTAAAACATTGGAAAAATCCACAACAACAAAAATTTATCAAGAAAATTCATTTTCTCATACATTTAGTTCATTTTGTTTTTTTTTATTTTGTTCGTCTCAATACAGTGGTGGTTTAGGAAAAAAGAAAAGTCGGAAAAACTCAAAAGAGAGCGCGTGGCGCTATGTGATGAAACTTCAGCTGACGACAAACATGCGAGTTGCGTTGTTAAACCAGAGACAACCTAACAGAGATATTTCATTCTATGTAAACGTAAAAATTTAAACTGCGAGTTTATTTTCTGTAAACAGCCGCAAACAACCAAAAATATTTTGTTTTTTTGCGTAAACGTATACGCAGTTTAACGAAAAATGACAGATACAACGATGACATTGGAATTGTCAGAAATATATTTTGTTTTCATTTTTTAGCTCGAACGAAAAATTTAATTTGATTGTCTGTGGTTAAATGATCTGTCTGCCAAATATTTCTCCAAGCAATTGCTGACTATCGGTAATGGCCATGTTCCGTCGACGAATCGAACAGATTGATTTCGTTTCCTCTGAACTTTTGCAATTTTGTCTCAACGAAGAACGAGCTCATCAACAAAGTGTTCCCGAACAATATTACTAACCACAAAAATCACAATTGGGTGAGTGAACGAGTAATTCTTGCGGCAAAGAACAAAAATGGGGATCACTTAAATTTCACAATTCAAAATCTAATCGTCGGTCCACTTCATTCCTTCAAATCTATCGACTGTGTGACAAACAAAGACGAATCAACCAACTGTCCAACTGAATTTTTAAACTCATTGGATCTGGCTGGCTTGCCCCCACACAATTTACAACTGAAAGTTGGTGTGTTGCCGGTAATCATCATGCTACGAAACCTGAATCGCTTTGTTCGTTCTCGCACCTGACAATAAAACAAAAAATGTCGTATATCACAAGATGTTTTACTGAAGGGAATCGACTCTATTGCAACCTACTCAGGAAATAGTTTAAAAGAAAGTAGTGCAACAATGCTACGCGAATCATTTCGAATCAATTCAATAAAACGAATTCCTTGCTGCCACGTGAATTACATTCATTTCAATGTAATTAAAATATATTTCATTTTGATTGAATTTAATTAATTTGGAGTATTCATTTTATCCGCCCCGGAGGTCTCGGGTTCAATTCCCGGTAGTGACAAGGAAAAAATTGCACGGCTGGTTTAGGATCAATGAATTAATCACTCATTAGTCATTATCCGAAATGAAAATATGATTATTAAACCTCATTTAAGGCAGCCAAATCTCTTGATGGGGTATAGTGCCAGAGAGAGAGAGAGAGAGAGAGAGAGAGAGAGAGAGAGAGAGAGAGAGAGAGAAATTCATTTTATCTTAATAAAAAAACTCAATTTAATTAAGCTATAATAACTTTAAGCAACATGTATTGATTTTGAGGCGGTACGAAGTTCGCCGGGTCAGCTAGTCTCTATATATATAAAAGAAAGGTATTTGTTCGTAAGCAATAAACTCAAGAACGACTGCATCGATTTTGACAAAAAATAATACATGTGTTTTATGGGACGTAAGCATGATTTTTGAAAAGTTTTATTAAAATCGGTTGACCGGAAGTAGCACCCATAAGAGTTTTCCGATCAATTAAATCAAAAACTACACACTGTTTTTGATAAAAATTTAAATATTTATGTTCTAAGGGTAGTGTGAAGGTTGAGGTCTGTAAGGTTTAGTTGAAATCAGTTCACCGTAAGTGACAGAATCGTGATTTTCATTTCATGGATCGTGATAAATTTTGGGTTAAAATTTCTTTGCCATTACACTACAAATTATTTGATCGTGTTATACCGACCGTCACACAAATACTTTTCACGTATTCCATTGCAATACCAATTTTATTTTTTTATTTTTTTTAATAAACACAACCAGAACTATTGGCCATACAAAGAGATGTTTGCCATTACAATACTAAATATTACAATAATTACATAAATTATCTGCAGAAATACCCGACTCAACAAATGATCCTGAACTTTTCAAAATTGTTACTCAAAATATGGTAGATGGCCATGTAAAGCAATAAACATAAATTCGCCATATATGATCGATGGTAAATGCTCTAAAAGATATCCCAGACAAATAATTCCTGAAATGATTACAGGCAACGATGGATATCCGTTGTATCGCCGACGATCCTTTGAAGACAATGGAAGATCAATAACAATGCAAATATGTACTAAATACTTACGTTGCAATTGATAACCGATGGATAGTACCATATTCACCTTTATTACCAAATATATACAAAGCTCACATAAATGGTGAATATTGCAATTCTGTTAAATCAATAAAATACATTTGCAAATCGGTAAATGAAGGTAGCGATATGGCCGTTTTCGGAGTAGCACCTGCAAATAATTTAAATGAAATTAAGCAATATCAACTGGGAAGATACATCAGCAGCAATGAAGCAGTATAGCGTATTCTCACTTTTCAAATTCATGAAAGATATCCCAAAGTAGTTTTGCACACGGACAAATCTACATTGGATGCTTGCGTGTTGGAAAACCAACATCATTATTTATTTTCGCAGAAGACGGCAAAATAAAACATTTGTTTATCAGAAGGCCTTACAATAAAATAAATTATATAAAAATTTCAATAAATTAACTTTAAATACTAATCCCGGAGAATTTAAATAAATTAGAGTATATGTATTACAAATCCGAATCTCTTTCCGAAGCACATTCACACACTTACACCTAATTTGTTAAGAAATCAAATATAGTCGAAAGCAACGATAAGGCCGGCAACGCTAATTTATTATAAAATTAAGAACCAACCTAAAATCAACTGTCTGCTGTCAAATCAGCTTTCCCTCAAAAAAGTGTTACCAACTTATCCCTCGAAATAAAACACCCATGCCCATACCGATTCAACATCTTATATGTGACCTACTATATGGCAATTGCTGAATTCCTGCAACTTTATTTACCAATCCCATATCCTATAAAGGTACCTCTCATCTTTCAATAAACGGTATTGTGTGCTATAGTGATCAAATTTAATCGGACGTAACTGTGATACGAGAGATATGTCCGTTCCATACGTCTGGTCATCGATGATATTGAGTATTAATAAAAATGAAATTTTTCTCTAACGCACCTAGCTTTAGTCGTTAGAAAGGTCAAATGGCTGGATAATACAAAAATAGCAAATAAGTTTTTCCACTCATAACCAACCAAATAATCGGATTATAGAATATCGAAAGCAATTACATTCGTACAATTCTTCTGGTTGATGATGGCCGTATTATATATTCGATTCACAGCGACGCACAATGACATTAATAATGTTGTAGCGATTATCGTTTATATTTTGTCGAAATCATCTTCTCACATGTGTATACGTCAATAAAATTTATTCACAATATGTTTAACACAAGAAAACATAAAAAAAATTCTACTATTTAGTATTACAAATACCAGACAGTCAATTTAACAAATCCATAGGAAAATGTTAAAGAACCGTGCTTTGGAATGGTAAGGAATATAAATTCGTCCCTATAAAATTAAGTTCTATGTACGAGCATGTATATTGCCTTTTGTCGTCGTGTGTTCTTGTATGTCCAATTCAATTTTTTTTAAGTGGCTTCATCTTTTGTGTATACATCTCCTTTATATGTTGCTCAAGATTATGGGTGAATACTTAATACAAAAATGTATATTTATATAAAAATGTGAACATAACAATGACCTATCCATTTGCCATCCTTTTATTGTTTGTGTAACGAGAAAAAAATACATCAGGTCGTCTTTTAGCAAATGTAGTTGAACTTATAAAGAACACATAAATGGCAAACCTATTATCCAGCTGAATATTCAGCTATTTTCGTGCTTTAAATAAACCCCATAAAAATTAAGTAGGTACGGTACATACTCGTACACATGTTTTGAATAAAAAATGAATTCTTATACTCTTTCCCTCCTCGACTACAAGCATTGGCCAAAAAAATTGTATCCAGAATCAAAATTTTACTATAAAATAAATGGACATATTATGTGACTTCGCAACGAACAGCAAAATAGAGCAAAGACATAAAATAAAAGGATTCAAAAGGATATTTGTGTGTGAAATACGAGTATATGAGTAGATATATAATGTTGTGTACTTCATTGTATAACATTTTTGTATATTTATCACTTCGCATCAAACTCATCTTGGAAAATATGCTTACAATTTGTCTTTTGTCGAAAACTCAAGTAAATATATTTTACGATTTTAATGTTACAGACGACGAGTATGGAATAATGAATTGATGAATCAAATCTTAAAAGAGGACTCTGATTAGGACAGACATTCAAAATTTATAGGATATCGGGATCAATAACATACAAAGCCTGAAGTTATGCTAAGCGGAAATTATGATATTATGAACTAGTGCAGAAAACGAGTCATTGCATTGCGAATATTAAAATTGTAGCCCGTGGTAATTCAGTGACCAATGCGGCCGTATATCGGCACTAATAATTTGATATCATTCAATATAACGTTCATAAATTTCGCGAGTTTTTTAATGATATCGCGAAAAAAAAATTTTAGTGTTACAATTTAAAAAAAATTTGCTCACTATTGTTTTTATTTCTACTCGAAGACATGTGCCAAATCCTCGTTCACTTCCATGTTTGTTTTCTTAATTAAAATGACCATTCACAATACTATTTATCTTCTCTGACATTTAAATGGATCGCCTGCTTCGTGATGACGATGTTGGTAATTTTATCTGGTCGATACGTCCGTTTTTCTATTAAACATAATGATAGAACTCTATCTATATATCGGTAGCCGCTATCGAGAGCGCTATCCGTTTCACGGCTAAATTTGAAAAGGCCTTTATTTTGTAAACCCCTGAAACTATTAGAAACTTAATCTTACCATAAAAATTTAAAACGCAGCAAGATGAATTCTTCTTGATAATAACGTCATGTCAAAATAAATGTCAATTAGTAGATTTCAGGTGATAAATGTTAGTTTTATGGATGCATTTATTTTTCCTTTTTATCGTATAGTGACACCAGTGAATAATAGTTACAGTTTCAGTAGAAATTTCCCATTCGGCTCCGGATAGTGCTCGAATAATAAGACACGGCTAATATCATCCTATAATTCCGGAACTCAAATTTTTCGCACGTCTCCAATTACTACATTTTGATATTTGATATTACATCGACTAACGAACATCCGTATATATAAAATATTTCAATTCAGGGTACCATACATAACAGTTAAATTGCAAAACTATTGCATCTAAAATTAAAAGACTTGCTCTGATTTTTGTAACCGAAATACATTTTTTAAACTACTAATGTTTGCGTGAAATTCAGGATGTTTTAATTGTTTTAACGTTGCTTTATTTTGGTTTTTGCCTTGCTCTTTCGGGCGTAATTTTACTTTACGTATACATCGAGAAAATCAGGTAAGGAGTATAAACTTTGGAAATTTTAAATGTGGGATTGTTTACTTTCAGTTTTTAGGAGGGGAAAGCTAAGTTTTTCCGGAAAATTTTTCACTTTTTTTACTTTTTCGATAATTTTATTTATTTTTATTAATAATAATTGCTTCGACAACTTTGCAGACACAGATCAAAAAGTTTCTATCGTTTTTATTGGTTCTTCTGATAGTGCCACAAGTGCTAAAAAAATCAACTTTTGTAAATATAATTTTTTTTTAATGTAATTTTAATTCGTTGTATATACCTTAGAGAATGGGGCGGCCCCAAACCCCCGCTTTTCCAGAATTTATACAATTCTTTAAGTGTCAATTTTTATTTATAATTATAAACTAAGGACAAAAAAATTGAAAAATTTCAAAATTTTCCTGAAAAAATTGCAAATTTTAGGTACAACCCTAATATCAAAATTTTTATAAAAATTACGCATTTCTACGTAATTTGGATAAAATAATACGCACATTTTTTTTTTTTTAAGTAAAATTTTTTCCGAAAAATTTGGTAATTTTTCGAAAATATTTAGCTTCCTCCTCCTAAAAACTGTTGACCAACATTTCTGGTTTTAAAGTTTTTTAAAATTTATACTCCTTACCTGTTTCTTCGATGTATACGTTTAAGTAAACTTTAGACAAGTTTTGTTACCTCGAATAGAATAAAAATCAATAACATTACATTTTTGAAACAATTGCTCTTACATATTGAATGTTAACGTTACAGTACTCCTAAATGATTGATGTTAAAGTACCCCTTAATGACTACTAATTATTTAATATTTCTGCAGAGATAAGGATTATCTCTGGTGATATTTTGAAAACTTTCCACACGAAATATCTTTAAAAAACACTTATTACTGGTTTTTCGAATGTATAAGACGTTGAACCGAAATTTCGATCCCAAAAAAGTTTGTTTTTTCATAAAGGGTGTTTCTTAGCTAAATCACATAAAAATAATTCCATTCCAAAAATTGTATTGTTAAATTAAAGTAAGAAAAAATTAGCAGCCCAGGGAAATTATAAAATTATATTATGAGCCTTCCTTTATCTGTTGGGAGACTTCCTACCCTCTAACGCCACTTCGTTGTAGCTGAGCAACGGCTTCTGGCGGTGACGTCAGGGGTCCATGGGTCATTCGGAGGGTCTCTTCATCAGACTTTGTATATTTCATTCGTGCAGATCCGGTCTTTCCTGAACAGGCATACCCATTTTATTATTATCTTTTATTTTATTTTTTTCTCAAGTGTCACCTTCAACAAATTTCGGTCTCTTTTCATCTTTAAATTTCTTTCTTTTTAATTTGCATTTTTCTGGGGTTTATTTAAGCGTGACATCATGTCTACAAACCCCACGCCTACGTCCCTGAGATTTAGCCTGAGATAAACATAACTTAGACTAGCTTAGACATAACAAGACTTCTGATGCCGTATCTGTTAACTCTCCGTGTTTCGTTACAGATGCGCCCATTTAAGAACTCTTCCTATTCCGTTGGAGTGGTGCCGAACGGAGTGTTCCTTTACAACAAAGTTAGTGAAATCTATTGTTTTGCTCTTAAGTAACTATAAAATTTTGGTTTTTAGATGTCCAAAATGAAAAAACTTTTGTTAAGCTAAGATACCTTGGTGATTATTTAATCGGTCTTCTTCTTCAAATTCATTGGCAGGGAAATTTACTAATCTAACCATGGACAACTTTTATATTGACAACTTGTTCTTGATTCTTTAAGGTCTTGTAGAAAAGGGGTCTCGCATAGCTTATGACATCCAGTGCAGTGATACCCTGTAACAACTTTATAAATTAACAAACAAACATTTCTTAACATAAATGAAATAAATAAGCATAAATTATCCAAATTAATAGATTAAGGAAAAATTGTAATGGTAATAATTTGCATATTTTTCATATTGCCAAATAAATAGGTTAAGCAACTAAAAAACCCAACGGACAAATTTTGATGTACCTACGATGGATATGAGAATTGAATAATAAAAAATTCAATCGAAATTAGAATGGGGTGAAGTAAGTTGTTTTAATAAATATTTCCACAACTATTGGCGTAGTTCACACCAGTTAATCAACTAAATTTCTAAAGCGAGAGCATAAGAGAAACTAAACAGCGTTTACCCTACAAATCATTCTATATATTAAACTTCTCTAATCTTTTGTGCTTTTGTCAATTAGAACGGAACCATTTCTAGAGAAAACCCTATTTGCTGAAAATTTTAAAAAAAAATCGATGTCGATTCAATGTACATTCTACGTGAATGTACGTGTTGAACCAATTAAAGTAAAAAACCACTGGTTCAGAAATACACACTTAACATTTATTTAAATATATCACTACGGATCAATTAACTGTGGATGGCCATCAAAGTAGTAAACAAGATCAGCTGACATTCCAGTTTTCGTCATTGATATAATAAACTACGGATCAGCTGACATTCCAGATTCATCACAAACCTAAAATAAAGAAAACATATTTGGATCAACAACATACACTTACCATTCTACCTGGAACTCTAGCTGCTTAACATCATTTATTAACCTAAAATTAGACTTAGAATTATGTAATCTTATAATTATTATTTATTAATTAGTTTTAATACTTATCTTTGTTTTATATCCATTTATTATGTAAACTTTCTGACATTTATTGTGAATGTCAATCAAACCAAAAATGTCGATCAATTTGTACTATAATACTAATTGAGAACGAGTGCGATTTATGTAAATTAGTACTAAATCAATAATTGCGCAACATTTTGAATTCGCTGCATTTTAGTACCTTTGCTCAATATTTCTTGTTTTGACAAAACTAATTAATTTACATCAATTTTACGGTCTCTTACATTTTGGCTATCAACGGGGAAACATCGAAGAAGATTACTAGTAGTCAGCAATCAATATTAATTATAATAAAAGTAAATTTATAACGATGTCTTAAGTCTTTGTTGATATTTTCAATCGCGCTTGATAGTAGCAAAACAAGTTCCGGATAAATTTCTACGTTTGCGGATACAGCTGTGCATCCTCCTAGTCCACGCCATATCTGCATATACATATTTTGGTGCCGAAACCCGGGAATTACCTTTTTAAATTCAGTTAAGTAGAATTTATCTATTATATAGACTATAAATTATATGGATCTATGAATATTTACCGCGATTAAGAGCAATAACACGATAGTGGACAGTTATCGACTGAGAATATTAAGAACAGTTATATAGTGCTAGTGTACGAATTTAAAACAAGTGTTTCAGTGCAATTTCTGTGAAACAATATAATGTGTAAACGATTATTACGGTTACGGGATCGAGCGCGTAGTCAAATAATTCTTATTTTACGGTTTGGAGAAAAACTAACCGACGCTACCCCAGTCGAGGATATCAAGGGTAGGCTCGAAATTCTAGAACAGACATACCAAAAGTTTGATGAGATTGAGGTACAATTATTTGAAGACCCAGCGTATGAATCAATTACGGACACAGTTGATGAAATTTATTACAAGGCTCGTGCAATACTTCTTAAGGCATGCGGTTACAATCACGGTCAAACTAACGGCACTCAAGACTTCAATACTATACTGGAGCAGTTTATTGGCGAACAGAAAACGTTTTACGAAGGAGTCAGTATGTCGCAACACGTGCGTCTGCCAAAGATAGATACTGAAACAAAACAATTATGGGCAACCGAATCCATTAAGAAAGACTTTACTGATGCGTTGGAAATTTGTGAAGCTGCTAATAAAAGAGTTCCAGCCAAACCATCTCTCAACACTTTTATATCCAGCGACACCAGCACCACAGTTGAGTGCCACGCCTGTCAACAAAAACACCCACTATTTAAATGTCCGGTGTTTAAAAATAAAACTGTTGAAGCTAGGTCAAAACTAATAACGGATATGAATTTATGCCGGAATTGTTTAAAACGAGGTCATGTGAGTGCTAACTGTTTCTCAAAATCATCATGTCTCATTTGCAGCACCCGACATCATACTTTACTCCACGCGACTCACCTAGAAGCACAACCAAGTTGGAGTCAACAGTATACTACATTTAAAGAATCCTCAGCCGAAGACACTACCAAATCAAAAAGCGCATCAGCACCAATTCAGCCGACTACTAATACGAGCGTCCTTCATTCATGCCTTTCCTCGCCAACCACGGTACTACCTACAGCCGTTACTTACGCGGAGATACGTACCGGAGAACTCCAGGAATTCCGAGCGTTATTGGATACCGGATCACAATCATGTTTCGTGACCGAATCCTGCGCTAGACGCCTAAACCTAATGCGAAGTCAACCTTCCACAATAATGTACGGATTAGGATCAAATACAACTGGAAAACCAACAGAGAAGATCAATATGACAATCCATTCCCGTATAGACAAGCACTATACGATAAAACGTACAGCTCATATTATATGCAATATAACCAATTCATCACCAACAACGCACATCAGTTATAATAAACATCTGCTGAGAGGCTTCAACTTAGCAGATCCACACTTTTTTAACCCTAATAAAATTGATCTACTTTTAGGAGCAGATGTATTCGTCCAAATTCTCACTCCAGAAAACCGTTTGATCAATGGATTGCCAACACTTCAAGCATGGACATTAGGCTGGGTAATCACAAGCACATGGAGTAAGCAGTCAACCAGTCAATCAAACTTCCAATCGAAAACGCGAAGCAGATGGCGACATGTAGCATCCAAAGTAAACCACTCTGATATCAAATCGAGAGAAGTAACACCCCAAGATTTACCAAATTTGCGTCTATGGTGGAATGGGTCAAATTTGCTGTGCAAACCAGAAGACAACTGGCCACAACCAAAATCAACTACAGTATCTAATGACAAGATGATTGTAGAAGAACAAACCAAGTATGTTAACGTCATGACTGAAACAATTAATGAACATGATGTTGTTCTAAATCTGCTAACAACATTTTCCTCGTGGTTCACGATACGTAAGATAAAGGTGTATGCATTACGATTTGAAAGAGCGAACCAAAATTTGAAGAATTTTCCAGTTACTTCAATCGAGCTGAATGCTGCCGAACGTTTAATTATTCGCAATATCCGGAAAACAGTATTCCATACCAAACTGTCGCTTCTCAATAAGATCTGTACGATACCATCAAAAAATCCCGTGTCATCGTTGGATCCTTTCATAGATGCAGTCGGATTTTTACGAATTAGAGGGCGTTTAAAAAACTCATCTTCAAGTTACTCGGCCAGACATCCGGTCGTCTTACCTAAAAGGCGTACAATTTGTGAATCGATAATTCGTAACATCCATACAAACAACATGCACGAAGGCAACTCCTTAACATTTCGCAGATTACGGACAAAATATTGTATATCAGGCACAAGAACAGTAACTAAAAAGTCCATAAGATCGTGCACAATGTCTACTCGAGTCCGCTTCAACAAAATACCACAAAAAAGGGTGCAGCAGCCCATTAGTGTAAACAGCGAACTGAAGCAGCTGAAATCACAAATTACTCATCAAACTAGCAATCGTTTAATTTCTGATTTTCTTTTGCAGAAACATATAATTTTCCATGTCAATACAACACACGCGCCACACTATGTCGATTCATGGGAAGCACTAGTGACAACGTTCAAGTTCCAAATGACCACTCTTATTGTTCAAATTGAGGGCCTACTTAATTCGAGGCCAATATGTAACACTCACGATGATCCAGCTGATTGCGAAATATTAAATCCCTTCATGGTCGACGAATCATTAGCCGCTATTCCAGAACCAACTTTCGTGTTCTTATACTGGAGGACAATTTATATCACAGTCAGTGGTAATCTTAACAACAGTGAAAGGAGAATTAAAACATTCGAACACACTAGCATTACCTGTTAAGGAATAAAATTCCTTAAGGCGTGGGAGTATGTTGAACCAATTAAAGTAAAAAACCACTGGTTCAGAAATACACACTTAACATTTATTTAAATATATCACTACGGATCAATTAACTGTGGATGGCCATCAAAGTAGTAAACAAGATCAGCTGACATTCCAGTTTTCGTCATTGATATAATAAACTACGGATCAGCTGACATTCCAGATTCATCACAAACCTAAAATAAAGAAAACATATTTGGATCAACAACATACACTTACCATTCTACCTGGAACTCTAGCTGCTTAACATCATTTATTAACCTAAAATTAGACTTAGAATTATGTAATCTTATAATTATTATTTATTAATTAGTTTTAATACTTATCTTTGTTTTATATCCATTTATTATGTAAACTTTCTGACATTTATTGTGAATGTCAATCAAACCAAAAATGTCGATCAATTTGTACTATAATACTAATTGAGAACGAGTGCGATTTATGTAAATTAGTACTAAATCAATAATTGCGCAACATTTTGAATTCGCTGCATTTTAGTACCTTTGCTCAATATTTCTTGTTTTGACAAAACTAATTAATTTACATCAATTTTACGGTCTCTTACATTTTGGCTATCAACGGGGAAACATCGAAGAAGATTACTAGTAGTCAGCAATCAATATTAATTATAATAAAAGTAAATTTATAACGATGTCTTAAGTCTTTGTTGATATTTTCAATCGCGCTTGATAGTAGCAAAACAAGTTCCGGATAAATTTCTACGTTTGCGGATACAGCTGTGCATCCTCCTAGTCCACGCCATATCTGCATATACAGTACGTAGAAAGTGATTATTGTGGTAATTGCTGGTGAAAATTTTTCAATGGATCACGCTGTGTATATAGTTTATGATCAAAAAATCAGAAGTTATGTTGTGGAATTTTATTATAAAATCGATAACAATAAAATCACAATAGATAGACATACAAACCTAGAGGACAAGAACCAAAACCGAACACAATTATATTCTATAAGCCGTACAATAATCGACTATACACGCGGATAATGTCACTTTTTAACTCCTATTCGATAGTTTTGGGGTATATTTTTAACTTCTATTTGATAGTATTTGTATACGGCCAATAGAAATCAAATATGACACATTTATTCTAGATTTTTCGTTTTTGTTTTTACAAACAAAAAACCAAATAGATTTGAAGTTCAAATATGTGTAGCCACACCTCATTCATGCATAAAAAGACTAAAACAATAATGAAAAATAGAAATTAAAAGAAAATCGTGATCGAAATGCACTTTTGAATTATATAATAACAAACAAAACACACCCCCTAGTTTTTGTTTTTTCTATTTTTCCCTTTAAACATTTTTTTACGTAAATGTATTTCCGAAACATATGCACAACTTGGAGTAAATAGAGAATAAAATTTCATGTTCGTATACGCACAATACAATTAAACTGAAGTGAAAAATTACATGCGTGTCGCAACAGTACGGCTTATAGAATATATGTAATTGTGTTCGGTTTAGCAAGAACCCAAAAATTTACTAGAAGTATGTAAACTGTGTGTGTCACTCATGTTATGTTTAATCATCCATGACATACAGGATTAAACATTTCGAGAGAAATATATTTATAAAACATAATATCGTACACAACATATAACATACACGATACTAGGATGTACGTACAGCCTCATACATATGAATAAACATGTACATACATGCATTAATGATGAATGTTAAAAATCGTTACATTAATATTTTATAAGAAGATTAGTCTCCGCTTCTTAGTTGTACATATGCAATACTCACATATAATGGAAAAGATGGTGGTTTTTACATATCACATATATTTAAAAGGGGTAGGAGTTCCGAGGGAGAGAGGAGTAGTTATGTATGCATCCACCAAAAATTCACAGTAACGTATAAATTTCAAATACTTTATACTCTTTACATTATTCTTACATATTTGTGCTTGTTGGAATACGAATTTGATTAATTTGTTGAAACATCAATTTTGAACAAAAATTAACGCAGTATAACAAAACACAAAGTCATTTCGTTAATGAATGTTGATAATGTATGCGTCACAAATCATAAAGGGTGATATCTCAAATTTTAATTAATAATAAAGTTGTTGTTTTACATATTGACGTCATATTGTACATTCTTCAAGAAATTGTAGAGTTGGATTATTTCACCGAGGGTATACTAACTCAAAATTAAATTCCGTTTCTTTAAAAAAAAAATATACATTGAAGCACCTACCAAATTATAGAAGACACTAAATAGTAAAAGCATATTAAATTCAATCATTTTATTCTAACATGTAAGTTAGATAACAATAAAATCAACTCGAAACATTCGAAGCAAGAGGTAAAAGGTTAAGCCGCGTCTGCATATATCGAAAACACATTAATAAAGGCACCGTATTTAGTTAAATCTGTTTATCATTATGCATCTAGTATTAAAATTTCTACTCCAAGGTCGATAGGAGAAACGTCGTCACTTCCAAATGTGGACTGTTTTATCTAAAATATTAAAATATTATTAATTCAAAAAAATATTTATTCTAAATTCCTAAATTTCTAAATTCCTAAATTTCTAAATTCTAAATTTCTGAATTTCTGAACTTCTAAACTTTTAAATTTCTAAATTTCTAACCTTAGAAATTTCTAAAATTCAAAAATTTCTAAAATTCAAAATTTACTGAATTCTAAATATTCTAAATTTCTAAGTTTCTAAATTTACCTAAATTTCAAAATTTCTTAATTTCAAAATTTTTAAATTTCTACATTTCTAAATTTCTAAATTTCTAAATTTCTAAATTTCTAAATTTCTAAATTTCTAAATTTCTAAATTTCTAAATTTCTTAATTTCTTAATTTCTAAATTTCTAAATTTCTAAATTTCTAAATTTCTAAATTTCTAAATTTCTAAATTTCTAAATATCTTAATTTCTACATTTTTTAATTTCTAAATTTCCAAATTTCTAAGTTTCTTAATTTAAAATTTTTCAAATTTTAAAAATTTCTAAATTTCTTAATTTCTTAATTTCTCAATTACTTAATACCAAAATTTCTAAATTCCCAAATTCCTAAATTTCTATATTTCTAAATGTCTTAATGTCTAAATTTCTAAATTTCTAAGTTTTTAATTTTCTAAATTTCCAAAATTTCAAAATTTCTAAATTTCTAAATTTTTAATTTTTAATTTCTAAATTTTTAAATTTTTTAGTTTCCAAATTTCTAAATGGCTAGCCTTTATAGTATCGCAGTCAAAATTGACTGTCGTGACTTTTTTTTCAAAATGGTCATAATTTTAATTAAAAATGTAAACATATCAGACGCCATGTTAGATAAATTACAATTTTTTATATATAAAATAATAAATAATGATGATTTTTAGTAGATTTTGATGTCGAAATTGTGATTTTCAAAATCCCAATTTTGTTGAAACCTTATAACGACCTTAAACCGTCGAAACCGACAAAAGTCAGGATTTTAATAGATAAAAAAACAAAACTTAATATTTAAGATTTTTTATACCTACCTACTAGCGTAAGTTTTAAAATTTTTAAATTTTAAAATCTTTAAATTTTTAAATTGTGAAATTTTAAAATTGTTAAATTTTTAAATTATTAAATTATTGAATTTAAATTAAAATTTCCAAATTTTTAAATTTGTATTTTTTTTAATATTAAAATTTTGAAATTTCTAAATTTCTAATAAAATAAGGAATTTTCAATATTATAAATTTATAAAAATTTCGAAAATTTCTAAATTTAGAAATATAAAATTTTAAAAATTTAGAAATTTAGGAATTTTTGCGCTTTATTTTTGGTAGGCAAAACCGCCTATCTGCTCCCATTTTTAAAGATTAATTCTTGATAATAAAGTAATGTCAAAATAAATGTCAATTAGTAGATTTCAGGTGATAAATGTTAGTTTTATGGATGCATTTATTTTTCCTTTTTATCGTATAGTGACACCAGTGAATAATAGTTACAGTTTCAGTAGAAATTTCCCATTCGGCTCCGGATAGTGCTCGAATAATAAGACACGGCTAATATCATACTATAATTCCGGAACTCAAATTTTTCGCACGTCTCCAATTACTACATTTTTATATTTGATATAACATCGACTAACGAATATCTGTATATTTAAAATATATCAATTTAGTTTACGGTACATAACATTTAAATTGCAAAACTATAGTATCTTGGTCGTAAAAGACTTGCTCTGATTTGCGTTCGCACCTCTGCAATTTAACTACCGCCATATTTTCAGTAGTTTTGTAAGTGAAATTCATTTTTTAAACTTCTAATGTTTGCGTGAAATTCAGGATGTTTTAATTGTTTTAACATTCCGTTATTTTGGTTTCTGCCTTGCTCTTTAGGGCGTAATTTTACTTTACGTATACATCGAGAAAATCAGGTAAGGAGAATAAATTTTTGAAATTTTTAAATGCGGGATTGTTTACTATCAGTTTTTAGGAAGAAGAAGCTAAATTTTTCCGGATTTTTTTTTTTTTGTTTTTCTGGAAAAATTTTCACTTTTTTTATTTTTTCAATATTTTTTTTTTACTTTTATCAATAATAATTGCTTCGTCAACTTGGCAGACACAGATCAAAAAGTTTCTATCGTTCTTATTGGTTCTTCTGATAGTGCCACAAGTGCTAAAAAAATCAACTTTTGTAAATATAATTTTTTTTAATGTAATTTTAATTTGTTGTACATATATCTTAGAGAGTTGTATTGTACATATATCTGTTCCAGAATTTATACAATTCTACAAGTGTCAAATTTTATTTATAATTGTAAACTAAGGACAAAAAAATTGAAAAAATTTCAAAATTTACCTAGAAATGAACTAAAACGAACTATAAATTTTTAGTACAATTCTCATATCAAAATTTTTAAAAAATTACACATTTGTACGTAATTTGGATAAAATAATACGCAATTTTTTTTTTAGTGAAAATTTTTCAGATAAATGGGGTAATTTTTCCGAAAAATTTAGCTTTCCCCCTACTAAAAACTGTTGACAAACAATTCTGGTTCTAAAGTTTTTTAAAATTTATACTCCTTACTCCCCGATGTATACGTAAAGTAAACTTTAGACAAGTTAAGTTAGCTCGAACAGAATAAAGATCAATAACATTACATTTTTGAAACAATTGCTATTACATATTGAATGTTAACGTTGCAGTACCCCTAAATGATTGATGTTACAGTACCCCTTAATGACTACTAATTATTTAATATTTCTGGAGAGATAAGGATTATCTCTGGTGATAACACTTATAACTGAATAGTGGGGTTCTTACAGTTGTTTGATCTCGAGGCTGGAAAAATAACATAAATCGTCGTTTTATTTGTCCTTGGTTTATTTAAATAAAGCTTTCTTTAAACTGGTTCATTTTTCAC